>OZ020305.1:63096204-64413704 GCA_963971305.1 Arcuatula senhousia | reverse complement strand
AAGTCTCCATTCGTTTGAAGTTGTCAGATGATCCCCTACAGGGGTTATGGCCAACAAAAATACAATACCAAAAACGGGTAAAACTGTTAATTTGGTTATGTTGTATATTGATATTTCAAGGAGTAACCTCTCATCAGCAGCATTTGAATCAAAACATTGGAAGATCACAATCCAAAAACATTGAAAGAAAACCAAACAGTTCGAACAGGAAAGCCAAATCCAGCACCGAGGACATCGACCATGTGCATTACAAGGAAAGAAGGCAGTGAATGTTCTACAATCAGTGATACACGCAGACCCTTCATCAACAGTCTCCAGCTGACAATTCAAGACGTAAATGGGGAACTCGCAGATAGAATCAGACAGGACCCTATACTATTGACCCAACTCATACTGGATTGTACTGCATTCAATTTCACAGACCCACAGTTACAATGCAAAATCGAAAGTATCAACAGAGGACTGTATCGCACGCTGCAGGATCATATACATTCATTTCAAATAAGCCCCCTTGTATTCACAATGAGAAGTAAGGACCGACCCACCCTGTATGCTTTTTATTAGCTCACCTGGACCAAAGGTCCATGTATTGCCATCACTTGGCGTCCGTCATCGTCCGTCGTCGTCTGTCGTCCGTTAACAATTTTTTCAAAAATCTTCTCCTCTGAAACTACTGAACAGAATTTAATGAAACTTGGTATGAATGATCCTTAGGGTGTCCTGCACCAAATTTGTTGTTTCGATTTTTGATCCGCTGTTACTAAAAATAGACCAGGGGGTCAGACTACTGTTTTTGGCTTGTAAATCATAAAGTATAAGAGATAGATGAAATCTGGTGCCACCCTACTGCTTCAGTATCAAAAGTTCTACAAAAATCTCTATTTGGTCAAAGTTGTCAGATGATCCCTTATAGGGGTAACAGCCCTTAAAGGTGAAAAATAGCGGTTTTTCATGTTTTTGGCTTATACAATGAAAACTATTGCAGATAGGGAAAAGCTGTTGCTTGCTTAAATGTTCAGCTCATTTAGCTATACAAAAGTACCATATGGTCGAAGTTGTCAGATGACCCCTTATAGGAGTTACGGCCCCTTATAGGCGAAAAATAGTGTTTTTGGCCTATAGAATGAAAACTATTGCAGATAGAGAAAAGCTGTTGCTTGCTTAAGCTCTTCAAAAGTCTCCATAGGGTCAAAGTTGTCAGATCACCCCTTATAGGAGTTACGGCCCCTGAAAGGCAAAAAATTGTGTTTTTGGCCTATAGAATGAAAACTATAGCAGATAGAGAAAAGCTGGTGCTTGCATAAATGTTCAGCTCATTTAGCTCTACAAAAATCTCCGTAGGGTCAAAGTTGTCAGATGACCCCTTATAGGAGTTACGGCTCCTTAAAGGTGAAAAATTGTGCTAAAGCCTATAGAATGAAAAACTATTGCAGATAGAGAAAAGCTGTTGCTTGCTTAAATGTTCAGCTCATTAAGCTCACCAAAAGTCTCCGTAGGGTCGAAGTTGTTACATGACCCCTTGTAGCGGTTACAGCTTCTTAAAGCCCAAAAATAGTGTTTTTGGTCTAAAGAATGGAAATTATTGCAGATAGAGAAAAGCTGGTGCTTGCTTAAATGTTCAGCTCATTTAGCTCTACAAAAGTCTCCATAGGGTCAGAGTTGTCATATGACCCTTTATAGGAGTTACGGCCCCTTAAAGGCGAAAAATAGTGTTTTTGGCCTACAGAATCAAAACTATTGCAGATAGAGAAAAGCTGGTGCTTGCTTAAATGTTCAGTTCATTTAGCTCTACAAAAGTCTCCATAGGGTCAAAGTTGTCAGATGACCCCTTATAGGAGTTACGGTCCCTTGAAGGGGAAAAATAGTGTTTTTGGCCTATAGAATGAAAACGATTGCTGATAGAGAAAAGCTGTTGCTTGCTTAAATGTTCAGCTCATTTAGCTATACAAAAGTCATCATAGGGTTTGCATCAACACCAGGTGAGCGTTTCAGGCTCTTGGGAGCCTCTTGTTCATTATTATCCAGACTAGTACAGTTTGCTATTATAAGGAGTGCTGATGTACCTCCTGTTCACCAGATAGTGGTGGAATATACGACGACAGCAACAACAGTGGCTCCGAATACACGCGTTTACCTGTAGCCTGTAGGCTTCGAATACACGCGTGCATCGTTAGCTGAAACACGGGTATTGGCTATAGGTACACGGAATTATAAAAATTAGAAATATAAACTTATTATTTCTTTATTTTTAAAATAAACTAACATTGATTTTTAGACAATTTTGAATTTTAAAACAATCGGAAATTTCAATGACAAAAAATATTAGAAATTTATTGGTAAAATCGTGTCAGACAATGTAGAAAAATAGCATTGTTCTACGTTTTTGGTCCATAAGATGAAAACTATAAAATATAGAGAAAGCTGTTGCTTGCTTAAACCTCTTCAAAAGTCTCCATTTGGTCGAAGTTGTCTGATGAACCCTGATAGGTGTTATTGTCCTTTAAAGTAAAAGGACAATGTAGTTTTTTTGTCTCGCCTGCGCCTAATAGTCGCGGAGACGAGACATAGGTATTACTTTCCGCCGACGGCGTAAACTTTTTTTGTAAGACTATTGTGGAAAATGAATTACTGGACAAGTATAGTAGATAAGCATCTGATATTAGGTATACAGACAGTTCAGGTTATGGTCTGTGCAACTGTCGCCATGCCTTGTGACTCTGGCCCCATTTTCACGCTCCAGTGACTCTGTGAACTAAGGCATTTTTTTATGCCCGAAACGTCTTTGCAAGACTTTTGTGGAAAATGAATTACTTTGAAATGTATAACTAAGCATCTGATGTTTGGTATACAGAAAGTTAAGGTTATGGTTTACACAAATGTTTCCATGCATGTGACCCTGATCCTTTTTTCATGCTTCAGTGACTTTGTGAGCTTAAGTTTTTTTTTCAGGCTGTAAACGTCTTTGTAAGACTTTTGTGGAAAAACAATTGCTTCAAAGAATATAGCTAGGCATCTGATATTTAGTAGATAGATAGTTTAGGTTGTGGTCTATGCAACCATAACCATATGCACCATAACTTGTGACCCTGACCCCATTTTCACGCCACAGTGACTCTATGAACTTAAGTCTTTTTTCAACCCGTAAACTTCTTTGTAAGACTATTGTGGAAAATGAAATGCTTCAAAGTAAAATAGCTTGGCATCTAATATGTAGTATACAGACAGTTCAGGTTATGGCCTACTTATGCAGCCGTCACCGTACTGTGTGATCTTGACTCCATTTTCACGCTTCAGTGACTTTGTAAAATTAGGTCTTTTTTAGGCCGTAAACGGTTTTGCAAGACTTATGTGGAAAATGAATTACTTGAAATGTATCATAGCTAGCCATCTGATATTTGGTATACAGACAGTTCAAGTTATGGTCTACACAACTGTTACCATGCCCTGTGACCCTGACCTTACACGCTTCAGTGACTTTGTGAAGTTATGTCTTTTTTTAGGCTGTAGTTCTCTTTGTAAGACTTTTGTGGAAAATCAATTTCACAGTGTAGGAACGGAAGTGTACAGTTTTAGGGCCTATAAAGAAATGGTGAAATGAACCATTCTAGATTGTACAGTTTAATTTGTTTTTGCACAAACTTTTTCAAATGACACAAAAACGAAGAAGATGTACGATTGCCGTTCGCTTCAAATTTTAAGTAGACATAACATAGTATATAATACAACTCAATTACCTGTAATTGTTTGTGATGTCGAATAGACATTTCAATCTGCACACTTGATTTTTAAAAAGTTCACTCCAAATTGATGTAAATAATCGGTTCGTGAACATAAATCGCATTCAACTCGTGATCATTGTGTATATGTATCCTCTCAAAAATCATTTCTGCACATTCTTAACATGCACAAACGGGTTAATACATACAGGATTTTATTTAATTTGAACTTTATTCACCCAAGCCGTGTTTTAAAATCTGAGCGAATTCTATCGCAGTCATTGTACAAAATCTATGGAGGACACTTCACACAATCTATGGAGGACATTTTTCATAAAAACATATTTTCACAACATCAGCGGCGTCAGATGTATAGTTCTTATTTAGCATTAAAGATACCAGAACATAAATAATTAATATTCCCCAAAAAGAATCGTTTTTCCCCAAGCTTATAGGTGTAGAACAGTTTTATAAATTCAGCTCAGTTGACATCTACAGGATAATTAATATGTCAAAATAAATGAATAAATAAGGTAACAACATAACTGCTGAGCTGGGATGATCAATCTTAATAATACAAGACGGAGAGACATAACGAAGCACACGCCAGAGAAATTGAAGGTATGGTCCTATATAATTTCCAAAACCCGGTCTTATAGCGCAAAATCACCTTCTTCCATAGCGAATAACCTGTCATTTAGAAGTAGCAGTTGCTGATCTTTTTCAAATCAAAACTTTTTTTTTCACGATCTGCTTCATAGTGGCTACATACTAGTATATAGTAAAAATATATGAATTAAAACAATTTTGGCATGCTCAGAACAGGGTATGTTATACAACGTTCCCTTGTAATTAGAAATGTACGGTACGTTTTCCTGCAAAGGTCTTGATTCTAACAAGGATCGGTCCAGAACAGGTCAATGACGGCGCACATGTTTATCCTAAATCATAGATAGTAGTTTCACATTAAAGGACATGTTGTTTAACTAGCAGTATATCTAATTAAAGAAGCCAAGTTTCAGTTCTGTATTCCAAAAACCTGGAAGGAGTTGCGTGACGAAGGATCAATTTGTCCTCAGGCTACCTGTGCGGCAACTATGCGGCAATCATATATCGCTAGTCCGAGGAGACTTAAATTTAAAATAAAATCATCGTAAATACAAACCACACAACTAAAACAAAAAAAAAATCATATTACAACCAAATCGCATAACGTGAACTCTGAGTTAAACTAGTCGAAGCAGCCACGTTACATATCCACACGCTAGGATATGGGGCAAATAACTGAAAGAAATGAACAGGAACTACAATTGTAATGTATTGTTGTTAGACTTATTACTGGTTTTGTGGCAAGTAATAATAACCTGCAAATTGATTTTTTTATATAAAATATAAGTTAATATATGGTTTAAGCTATAGCTAGGGTAGGTACATTTCTAAACTAATTTGTAGGTACATTTCTAAACTAATTTGTAGGTACATTTCTAAACTAATTTGTAGGTACATTTCTAAACTAATTCTTAGGTTAATTTGGCTGACACAAAAAATTAAAGTTTCAGTTCCATTTTCAAAATAACCTGGAACAATATGCCCTATGGCTACATATGTATCCCAGCCGCTTGGGGCATCTACATACACACTGCAACTACTGAGCCAAGATTCAGTTCTACAGGTTTTGTTACAAAGGAATAATTAGCCCTTAGGATACCTATGCAGCCCAGCCCCTAGGGGCATTATAAAAACTAAGAAACCTTTGGCAGAATCTACATCCTTAGTGCAATAACTCAGTCAAGTTTCAATTCTGTATTCCAAATATCCTGGGAGGAGTTGCGTGACGAAGGAATAAATTATCCTCAGCTACCTGTGCAGCCCAGCCCTAAGGGGTATTATCGAAATTCAGAAACCTTCAGCAAAATCAACACCCATAGTGTAACTACTGAGCCAAGTTTCAGGGGAGGAGTTGGGTAACGAAGGAATAATGTGCCCTTAGGCTACCTATACAACACAGCCCCTAGGCCGGGGGAGGCATTATTAAAATTCCGAAACCTTCGGCACAATCCCTACCCACAATACAATCAATGACCCAAGTTTCATCTTTCTACTCCCAGTGGTTTCAGAGATTGTCCTGGACATTAACGCCATACGTACGCCGACATACGAAAAACATTATCCCCGCGCTTTCGTTAGCATGGGTATAACGAGAATGAACGTTCTTAAAGAGATCAACAGTTCCTGCTCGATCTGAAGCACACCCGTCACTTTGTCAGCACTCGATAAAGTGCATGTGGCAATTTTCAGACGACCCCTCATAGAAGACCATTATGGTTTTAGGATCAGGGGACAATTTTAATCTGATAAAGACTTTTGTAGAACAAATGGAGATTTTTGTAGAGTTTAATGAGCTGAAGGTTCTAGCAAGCAACTGATTTTCTCTATCTGAAATAGTTTGCATTCTATTGGGCAAAAAAAAAAAAACACATGGAAAATCGCTATTAATGGCCTTTAAAGGGCAATAACTGCTATAAAGGGTAAGGTCTCCAATAACCCTTTAGACGTTCACATTCATTTTCAGCTTAAAATCTGCATTTTCTAAATTTTTGCTTGAACAAATACGGGTAAGATGTACACATGATATATATTATTGCGAAGCTTATAAAGTTTGCTGTCTAATGCTGGCATAAAACCTTCACCATCAAGGATTACTTTTTTCGTAAAATTGGATTGTTTACAAAATGCTCAAAATACCCTTTTTACCATGCTTTCCGGTCTTCCACATGGAGCCTTTTCAAACAGCCATGTAAACAAAATTCATACACTTGTCAAAAATGAATCAAGGATATTTAAAATGAGTGAATCTTTAGGTTTGATTTGATTGTACACATGATTCCATTATTAATCCAATAAAACTTTGACAATAACAAACAATAACACTGCACTTTTTATTTTTAATGGACTATTTGAGGGAGGGACCAATTGACCCGGAAGGGGTTCTTGAGACCTAATCTGACGACTTCGCCCAATGGAGGATTTTGTAGAACTTTTGATTCCAAAGACCCTAAGAATCTTTTGATATTTTTTATCTGTTATAGCTGCTGAGTTATAAGTCATTTTTAATAAGTCTACCCTATGTTCTTTTTTTAGTAACAGTGGTCATGTTTTTTATCGAATCAATTCAAAATGAACTTCGTTTGTTGCCAACGTGTCAAATATCAATCCTGTAAAGCTTCAGTTTAATTGGTTAAGTGGTTTCAGAGGAGAAGATTTTAAAAATTGTTAACGGACGACGACGACAGACGCATATATATACTTACATGACATTGTCCAATTGAGATAAAATTATTTTTTGGTCAAAATATATGGTGAATCAGATGTGATACGAGAAAAGGCTTCAGCTAGCATCACAATAGATTTTGATATTTACATGTGTACATTAAGTTGTTTGCTGTCAACTTTGCCTGTTGATAGCAACCAGACATGTATCAGATTTGCATCAATAGCAAAAAGGCATTTTTGCGAATCGCACCTGGTACATCGGTGTCTTTTTGTTACAATCCAACATTTCACGCAGTTTCGAAGCGATAATTTTGGTTTGGGTCACGTGTAAAACTCCACCAAGAACTCAGTTTGCATGCTAAAATGTTCGGCATTGTTCTTCGTAAACTAGACAATTTTTAAATAATCAAACGAAATAGTAAGTTAGGCCACCTCTCTCCAAAAGATTTTACTGATCAAACTTTTCGACGAGGTTGAATAAAAATTGTACACATAAAGCATATTTTTAATTTGGTTGCAGAAAAAAAGCTTAAAAATACATCAGAGTTAAGCCTTTTAAAAACAGAATAAAGAGAAAGGTGTCTGAATCTACAGTCTGTCCCATCATATTCCTACTACTCCCTGCCACAAACATTTAGGCATAACCTTTTCTCAAGATGCAAAATGGAACGAACACATTAATAATTTAGTAAAGAGTGTAAACAGACAGTTAGGTGTCCTCAGGAAACTAAAATATATTATGAACAGACAAAACCTTGCTAAAATGTATCTCGTATACATCCGACCATTACTTGAATATGCTTGTGAAGTTTGGGATAATTGCAATACAACGAATTCTAACAAGCTTGAAAAACTCCAACTCGAAGCTGCAAGGATAGTAACAGGGCTCCCAATTTTCACAAAAACCGAAGATTGTATTCAGAAACGGGATGGGATCTCTTAGAAAAGCGCCGCCATCTTAGAAAATTACAATTATTTTATAAGATCAATAATAATGATGCCCCTTCATATTTAAAGGATTTAGTACCACCCCCAATAGAAAGCTTAACAAATTATCCACTGCGAAATGGGTCAGATTTAATTGTACCATTCTGTAGACTAACTCTAACAAACGATTCTTTTTTCCCTTCAACAATCAGGGAATGGAACAAGCTTCCACTATCTACTAGAAATTCAGAAAATATTGCAAGTTTCAAAAAAGCTATAAGAGGTAACAACATATACACTAATCCTCCAAAACATTATGAATACGGCCCAAGAAAACTGAATATTATTTTAACTCAAATTCGTTGTAGGGCATCTTTCCTAAATAGAGACCTTCACAGAGTCAACATTATAGACGAACCTTGTTGTTCCTGTGGAGCTCTTGTTGAGGACGCTAATCATTTCTTCTTCCAATGTACAAAATATGGACAAATGAGAAATGACCTCCTATCAAATATTTCAAATATACTTCAAGTGCAACCGACTTTAAGCCTCTTAACGCACGGTAGTGCCGATCTTTCATATGAAGAAAACTGCCAAATATTTAAACTTGTTTTTAAATATATCCAGTTGTCAAAAAGATTCCTCGTGTAAACTGTAAGATATGAGAGGGTCATCATACCACAAACACCACACACAGCCACCACCATTTTTTAAAATAATTCCAATTTACAAATTATTTAATGCATGCTTTTCAGGTATTTATCTTGATATTTTTTTTTAAGGAGAAGACTTCATAAGTTAGATGTATATGTATTGATTATTATATTTAAGCTAAATGTAACTTGTTATATTATTACCAACTTGTGTCTGATCCTTGTTTGCAGTTTAGAGCAAATAAAATAATTCTAAATCTAAATCTACAGTCTGTCCGTTAAGCTCTACAAAAGTCTCCTTTGGTGGAAATTTAGCCCTTTTTGCAGCAGTGTCTTTTCCGTATAAAAAAGTATAAACTGATTATCAAAAGTAAATCCCACTTGCAGGCACCATCAGAATAATAAGATTTAGCTTTTATCATAAAAAAGTTTATGATTTCTGTTTTTGTATTGAAATTACCGAAGTGATTGGACCTGAGATTCAAGGTCAATAGTGCTAAAGTACCACTTGGGTATTTGCAAGTTTTATCAACTGGATGCCTTTAACCAGTTCATGAGATAATAAAGTATTCATATATTTGATAAACTTTCTGTCATTTAAAGATATATACTCTGTGTGTAGATATGTTGGTCTCCAACTGAGGCATATATGCGCAAAGCTTCATCAGCTATACGTGCAGTACGTGAGCTAGGAAGTACTTATGAAATTTAACAGCGATAGTTAATATAAAGAAATCGTAAGGTCCATGTTACTGTAGAATAAGAAACTTTATGATGTTCAAATAGAAATTAAAGGGTTCTCAATAACTATTTCATATATACTAGTACTTAATCCATCCAACGTTTTGTAAGTCAGGAAGAAACGTGCTCAAAATTCTCCATTTGATACAGCACTTGACAAGAAACATTTTTTATATGTTGGAATACATGTGCATATGCGTATACGATATGTGTTTGAATAAAAAAAAAATATTCCCATCACTGGATTTATAAAATATTTTATCTTTGTTTCATATGCCTACTCATTATTTTCTTATAATAATTATATGAATTATTTATGTTCTGGCATTATTTATGCCATATGAAAATTACATCTGATGCCGCTGATGTTGTGAAAATATGTTTATATGAAAACCGTCCTCCATAGATTTTGTGAAGTGTCCTCCATAGATTTTGTACAATGACTGCGATAGATTTCGCTCAGATTTTAAAACACGGCTTGGGTGAATAAAGTTCAAATTAAATAAAATCCTGTATGTATTAACCCGTTTGTGCATGTTAAGAATGTGCAGAAATGATTTTTGAGAGGATACATATACACAATGATCACGAGTTGAATGCGATTTATGTTCACGAACCGATTATTTACATCAATTTGGAGTGAACTTTTTAAAAATCAAGTGTGCAGATTGAAATGTCTATTCGACATCACAAACAATTACAGGTAATTGAGTTGTATTATATACTATGTTATGTCTACTTAAAATTTGAAGCGAACGGCAATCGTACATCTTCTTCGTTTTTGTGTCATTTGAAAAAGTTTGTGCAAAAACAAATTAAACTGTACAATCTAGAATGGTTCATTTCACCATTTCTTTATAGGCCCTAAAACTGTACACTTCCGTTCCTACACTGTGAATTTCTTTGAAAAAGGTTTAGCTAGGCATCAGATCTTAACGGTATTGATGAATTAAATTAGGGTTTTGGGGTCCGTCACCATGTCATCTGACCTTGACCTCATTTCTACACCTAATGACTGTTAATATTGCTTTTTTGTGTTGAGTCTTTGTGTAAAATATGTTTTCCAATGACTGTGATGTCAAAAAACATTTTAGTTGCTCCATAGGAAAATGTCGAGAATCATGAATGAATAGTTGAATAACTAGGTATTTTGATTGTGGGAGCAGACGAGACATACTTTATTGTTAACTCTTGTATTTTTTCCTAACTGTTAGAGATAAAGCTGTTGCTTTTGAATTGCAGATAAAACCTATAAAGATTTTAAACATTTTTGTTTGACTGTATGTGCTCTACGAAAGCCGACATAGATGGCAGTTATATGATGATGCTTAATTGTTGAAGTTTTCCTTCTCAGATGCCCCAAAATATTTTCATTCCATCATTTGAAATCGGGAGCCTTGGAGCCTCTTGTTTCATGTTTTTTTACCATATAGAATGAAAACTATTGCAGATACAGAAAAGCTATTGCTTACTTAAAAGCTTTAGTTCATTTAGCTCTTCAAAAGTTCCCATCGGGTTTAAGTTGTCTGATGACCCTTTATAGTGTTATGTTTCTTTAAAAGGTCAAAAATAGGTCTTTTATTTTTTTTATTTTTACCCTATTGAATGAAAACTAGTGCAAACAGAGAAAAGCTGTTGCTTGCTGAAACCTTCAGCTCATTTAGCTCTACAAAAGTCTCCATGGGTTAAAGTTTTCAGATGACCACTTATAGAAGGCTTAAGGACCAGGTGAGTGATTCAGGCTCTTGCGATCCTCCTTTAGTGATCCTGTAACCTTTTCTGCATTAATAACATTTGTCTTATGAAGTTAGGATTCCTTATTTATAGGTAGATATACATCAAGTGTTAAATCAACATTTCCAACTCCTACAAATATGTGTAAATTTACTGAAACAGCTGAATTTCTTTCAAATATTGAGAATATTAGATATCATAACATTCAATAAAAGAGAATAATTAATAAAGAAAATTATAGCGAAATGTCAATCCAGATGTCTATTAATAAATTAAGTGATTATCAGAAGAACTGATCAAATGCCATACCTTTTTATGCCCACGCAACATCGGAAGGGGGGGGGGCATTAAGTTTTACCCAGTCATGTCAGTACGAACGTCTGTAGGTCAGTCTGTATCCCGTACATATTTTCGTCAAGCTTTTCTCAGATACCGAACACGAGAATGAATTGAACTTTGGCAGGATGGTTTAGTATGACAAACTGTACGTCCTAAGCAACTTTCTGACCTGACGGATCTAAGCTTCCTGTTTGGGGTTTGCCAATATGAAAATCTTTAAAATTCGACTTGAACATTTCCGACAAGCTTTTCTCAGAAACCGTACATGGGAAGAATTTGAAATTTGGCAGTAGGGTTTTGTATGACAAACTGAAGGTTTAAAGCTACTTTCAGACCTTTCAGGCCACTATTACCTGTTTAAGGTTTGGCCGTTATGAAAATTATGAAATTATACTTGAAAATTGCCGTCAAGATTTTCTCAGAAACCGTACATGATTTTAAACTTGGCAGAATGGTTCAGTATGCCAATCTGTACGTTCTTAGCATCTTTCAGACCTGTCAGACTTCTTCTTCTTGTTTGGAGCCATATGCAGCAGGGTTCCTTCTTCATTTAATTCAGCAATAATTAACTGACTTGTATATTTGGGAAGGCATATGACTTTGTTACTTTTATAGTTTGTTGCTATTATATCTGATTAACTTCACTATCTCCTTAGAAAATTAAAATTAATATGTATGATGTAGTATTTTCCTCCCTAAGCCTACGATTTGATATTTCACTAATTAATCATGTTAATAGTTATACCTAATTTTATACAACTATATTGAAATCATTTAACACTTTTGATAACTTAAACAGTACATTTTTGGACTTTTGTCTAACAAACAACACTAGAATCTAATTGTCAGATATCTTAACATTGGCTTTTCAGTCAACTATGTTGTGAAATAGATTTCTACAAATAAAAAATTAAGGTTAGTGAGGACACCTGACCCCAAAAATAATGCCGAATTTAAAATGTCAATTTTTTTTATATATTGATAATAAGGTATATACTTTATCTTGTGAAAAAATATTGGACCCCCTTTCCAGGCTTGTTTTCCCAAAATCTAGGCTCAAAGTTTTCTCAAATAACTATAGATTATATAGGAAAGGCCAAATAATTAGCATTAAATCTTGTCGCAGAAAAAATCCACGAATTTAAATTTCTTCTTTATTTGATAAAAAAAATAATGAAATACAATATATTTTGAAATAAAACAATAAAAACTGGGGGTCACCAGCTTATTTTTCTGTCTACAATACAAATCTTTGTAACTTTTTCAAACGTTAACTCCTGTGACACCATACGTCTAATTGCAACAAAACTTTGCATAGTTGTTTATGGAATGGGTGCTTCAAAACTATCGTTTAGATTTTGATTTGTAAAAAAACATGGCCGCCATGGCTAAAAATATAACATATGAGGTAAAATGCAGGTATTTTAGAAATAACTCAAAAACGGTCACAGATATCAAAATTCTGGCAACCAAAAAAAAAAAATGACCAGCACCTCAAGATCTACCTGCCCTGAAATTTTAAAGAAAATCCAATATCCCAGCTAGGAGTTCTTGCCCTTTTCCTGGATCCCCCCTATTTTGCACCTAATAAGCTTAAGTACTATTCCACATAAGGATCAGGCAGGGGGTGGCACATCGATAATTTCCAATTTCAGATTTTGGGGTATAGATGCATTCATTTTACCATAAAAAAAACCCAATACAGTTTTTACATCTTAAGATGTATTTGGTGCCTAGATATTTTTTGACTGGTTATATAGGAAAAAAATATGGCGGGAATTTCTCCCGTACTTTTCACTATACAATGTAACTAAATTTTGACTGGTTATATCTTCTAAACCCAAGATAGACTGAAAAATTTAGTGGTCAAAACAAAGTTTACTGGGGTTGCTTTACCTAATTCTGTTGAAATTTTTTTTGTGTATTTATTATCGATGTGCCACCCTATTAATGGTATCTGCCTGATTCTTAGAAAAAGTAGTACTTAATATCTGAAAACTATAAAAGATGCTTGAGAAATTGAAATTGCATATTCACGGGTCCTAAACTGATAGAATAATTTATCCGGTAACTCCGGAACTAAGCCCTCTCCCTGTTGGAAACCGTACAAAACAACCGCTTCAGTCATGACAAGATATGACATTTCTGTATTTTTTTTACTACTAGCAGCTGAAATAATTCAATGCAAAGTATGCCTAATCTAAGAAGAACGGTTATAAGATTTGTCCAGTGTAGGCACTTTTTTTAATTGTTTTTTGTAATTTTCTTGAAAAGCGGACAAACGTGGACTTATACAATGAAATTCTGAACTATGTGTGTCTTTACATGTATAGGGTTGACTCAAGACCAGGTGAGCGATTCGCTATGCTAACATAAAGTTATCTTGCTCCTCGGTTGCTGTCTTCATTCAATATCTATTTCAATTAAACCGATGGTTTCAAAGGAGTTAACTATTTTAATAAACGGTAAAAATGGTCAATTTTGACGTTCTAAAGGAAATAACTCTTAACAAGAGGCTCCCAGGAGCCTGAATCGCTCACCTGGTCTTTTTTAGTTTAAACATATTTATTTACCCTGGATTGGGAAACAAGCTTAATGCTTATATTAATCCCTCTCCAGCTAGCTAGCAGATTGCGAGTGTGGCCTGGTCTTGAGTCAACCCTATACATGTAAAGACTTTTCTAGAGCTAAATGAGCTGAACACTTAAGCAATACAAATGACAACAAAGTTTCCTCTATCAGTTCTCTTGAAATCTCCAAGATCCACGTTTAATCGACACCAATTTTGGATAATTATATTTACCGTGCATATAATTAAACGTGGTAATCCCATTTGTTAATTTATCAATTGAATCGTCTTTCATACCTCGATGAAATGTCACTTGTGTCACGTGGTCGTAACCGGGTTATGACTTTACTATCCTCAGGAATTTTAGATAAAGGAGACTACGGATTCTAGGAAGTCTGCTTCATATTAAGATCTATTTCTTGAAAAGGACTCTAGGACTCTTTTAACAAAGCTCTATGACAAACATGATGACTTTAACTTTCCAAACTTTACCTTCTTGTGTAGCAACATTCCGTCCACTCAAACTTATGAAGTTCACGTATCTCAATTGATTCGTTATTCAGTCCAGAGCTTGCAGGACTTACATCAATTTCTTAAGCAGAGCTTCACGTCTGACACACAAATTGCTCACACATGGTTATGTTGCTCCTCGGTTGCCGTCTTCACTCAAAAAATGTTGCGGAAGACATCATGCGCTTACAGACAAATATGGGATTTCGATCTCTCAGATGAATGCAAATGTTGGTTTGTCCTGAGATAATTAAAAATTTAGTTATAATTTTCTCAGGTTTGTCAAAGGGTTTTGTTTTGTCTTCTTTTACCAGATTTGACACACTGATTTGAATGTTGGCAACGCATAGGGTGTGCTATAGCTAGCAGGAATTGCTTACCCTTCCGGAGCACATGAGTTCACTCTCGTTACGACTAGAAATTGATTTCAGTAGTTTTCGTGTTTCCATGTTTTACCTGGTTTCTGTTTTTGTCACGTTCTCGTTGGTGTTTACTGGTTTGTCTCTACCCTTTCGGACTTTTGACATTTGGATGCCCCATTGTTACCTCTGCTTCTTACTATACTCACAACCATTTGTTCTTATGTAGGTAAATTCTCCCGACTTGAATTTGCATTTGGACATTAATATGCAAATAAACAATACACAAACGTGCGCAATTAATCAGAAAAAAACCCCATTAAAATACAATTATTAGAATAGAATGTTTGAATTTTGTTGTTGAAATTTGTTGTTTCATAGGCGTGTAAAACCTTTGACAGGTCGCACATTTTTATTATGAAGCGCCATAAATATATCAAGGTTAACGGTTTTAAACGCGAATGAAACAATTCTTAAATAACAACATGCATTCGTAATATTTCTGGAGGTCGGATTTTATTGTCGTCAATATTGAAGTAAACAAAACTGAGAGGATTAGTGGTACATTTGGATGACCCCGAAATGAAGCGCTGAGTGCATGGATTTTGATGTAATTTAGGAATCCTATACAGGGATGGAATGTTATCATTATTAGCACCAACAGAAAAGCTGAAAGAGGAAATGACATATTTGTGATTGTCAACTATTTCCTCTTTGAACAGTGATGTTGGTGTGTTTGTGGTACTATTGCTGGTACAACCAACCACTAATGCAGCTGTAAAACAGTCAATGAAGTCTTTCTCGCACACAAAAGTTATGCTATTTGGTGTTATGTCTACCGATACAAACTATTTGTCAAGTAATGTGGACAATGTTTTTGCAACATAAACGTTATTAAAAATGGATGCTGCATTCGTGACCCATTGAGTCCTTTAAAGAATTGATTCTTTTCAAAATCAATGACCTCAGCTTTAACCCACTCTGACAAAATGTCTCTCTTTTTTCCTTTTTTCTTGCCCCATTTTCTTCCATAGTCTTCAAATGAATCCATAATTGTTTAAAAGTTATGGTCCCAGCTCCTTGATACATATACTCACCCCAAAGAGTAAATAAATGTTTTTATCTTATAGCAAACTTAAAAAAATGTAAAACTTAGAAATATAAATTAAAAAAAATTGTAAATATTAATCGATTAATCAACACTTAATCGATCTTTAGCAACGTGACGGGTGTGCTATAGCAAGCAGGAACTGCTTACTCTTCCGGAGCACCTGAGTTCACTCTCGTTTCGACTTGAGTTCGCGTTGCTGAATGCGGTTTTGTTGTTATGTGTGTGTGTGTTTTATGTTGTTGTGTGGTTTGTTTTGTTTTGATGATTTTTTGTCTGCCGGTTTTGTCTTTGTCTTCATGGTTTTATGATACTGATTACCCCTTTGGTACACCTTTGCTTCTTTCTATTAAAATCTATTTCAAAAAATGAAAAACGTAACAAGTGTATCTCAGCAGCATTTATTGTTGTTGAAAAGGTAAGATGACCTGACCTTTTATCATCCAATGACAAAGATGTATATTATGCCAGTTGTGCTTTTAAGGATATAAACTTTCAGAGACTAATTGATGAAATTCGCAACATCATAACACAAAAGGGTTAGTATTATCATATCCCATTTTCATGCCAATTTTGAGTCAAAAATAGCAATAAATACTCCTTATAGATAATTGTAATAATAGTTTTGATAATTTTGGTTCAATTCTTCTTAATTTGATTTTTGATAGAAGCAAAGAGGCACCAATAGGGCATTCTAGTGTCAAAAGTCCGAAAAGACAACGACAAAACCGGTTAACACGAACAAAAACAGCACGAAGAAACACAAAACACAAAATAAATTGAACGGAAATCAACAATGAGAACTCTAGTCGTAGCATGGATGAACTCAGGTGCTCCGGAAGAGTATGCAGTTTTTGCCTGCTATAGCACACCTATCGCGCTGCTAATTTCCAATTCAGTGTGTCAAATCCGGTAAAGGAAGTCAAAACAAAACCCTATGACAAACCAACATCTGCACTCATTTGAGAAATAGATAAAAATCCCATATTTGTCAACGAGTGTACGGTGTCTACCGTAAAATTTCTTCAGTGAAGACAGCAACCGTGGAGCAATATAAACCTGTGCTAGCTATTTCTGTGTCAAACGTGACGCTCTGCCAAGAAAATCTATGAAATTCCCGCAAGTTCTGGAGTAATGAATCAACTGTGATACGAAAACTCCATATGCTGGAGCGGACAGCATGGTGCTACACAAGAAAGTTGACGTTTGGAAAGTTGAAGTCATCACGATTATCATAGAGCTTTCTTGAAAGTCTTCCTTGAGAGTCAATTTCAAGATGTAGATCTAAATGTGAAGCAGAACTCCTAGAATCCGTATTGTCCTTTATCTCAAGTTCCTGAGGATATATGAAATGGAGAAAGTCGCCGAATCGAGACTTGTTAAGTGAAAGGACATCATCAATATAACGGAAATAGCGAGCTAGTCAACGATCTTTTTTGCCTGGAAAAGGTTGTAAGAAGTTTGCTTCATATGAATGAAGAAACAAATTAGCAAGTAAAGGTGCACAATTATTGCTTAGGGACGGACCATTTAACTTGAAGGGGGGCGTGGTTTGTTGTTTTGATCACAAAAAGTTTTTCGCGCACAGCGCAGACAATATTTATTTTTCGAAGGCGTTGCGACAGAATATTTTTTTTCATTATCAGCCCTATTTTTTATAGCAGAAATTCTTCTTCAGAATATTTTCTTTCTTGCCCTCAGCTGCCAAAATATTTTTTTCATCAAAAATAATTTTCAGAATATTTTTTTTAGGAAAAAAACCAAGCCCCCCCCCTTCAACTTAAATGGTCGGTCCCTTATTGTAATCTCAATTGATTGGTGAAAAACACGTCCACCAAATTGAACAAATATGTTGTCAATAAGAAAATTGAGCATGTCGATTATGTGGTCTTTTGTATATTTATTCTTTTTCTTAGACTCATTGATGATAAAGCAAGTCTTATTCTAATCGACTACCAGATATTTGTACCTGGGTTTTCCATTCTTTTTGAAAGAGCTGCGTTTATTCAGCTTTGCCATCGCGACTTGAGTTGTAAAATGCGGAATAGATGTATAAAGAGTGGTTAAATCGAAAGTGTTGATACTGTTGCAAGATGAAACTGATTTTGAGCCAAGAATCTCCAATAGTTCATTCGAATTCTACAGGATCGACATTTGATCGACACCATTTCTATTCATAATTCGTGCCTTTGTACAATGCTACAGCATATGTAACATTAGCCTATTAACACATAAAATGAACACCGTCGATATTCGGTGCTGGATTATGCCTCCTTGTTCGAACTGACACAAAAGGAATGATTGTACAAAGCTCAATTAAAAACGTGATGACTTTGATTTTCAAATCGTCAACTTTCCGTTTTTGTGTAGCAACATTACGTTTGATGGCGCTTGTGGAGTTTACGTGTAACAACTGATTCTTTATTCCACAGCTTGTAGGGAATATCGTGTTGTCCTTGATAAAGCATAATGTCTGACAGGTTTCTAGACATAATCGAGACTTCTATTTTTCAGATGAGCTCATAGTTTGACATACATGTTAAGTATTGTCATCCAGAACTTGATTTCCCATCACACTAAATTGTTTGTTTGCAGCGTGACTGGTGTGCTACAGCAAATTTCCGTGGCACCTGAGTTAACTTTTGTTAGTTCGCTTTCGCTAGCGTAGGGAGATTTTTTTTCTGTTCGATGTACGTACGTACGTACATATTGCGTTAATGTCCAGGATAATCTCTGTAACCACTGGGAGTAGAAAATTGAAACTTGAGTCATTGATTGCATTGTGGGTGGGGACTGTGCAAAAGGTTTTGGAATTTTGATAATGCCCCTAGGGACTAGGCTGCATAGGTAGCCTAAGGTCACATTATTCCTTCGTCCGCAAGTCCTCCTAGGTTATTGGGAATACGGAACTGAAACTTGGCTTAGTAGTTGCATTATGGATGTAGATTCTGCCAAAGGTTTTGGAATTTTGATAATGCCCCGCATAGGTAGCCTAAGGGCACATTCTGTTGCCACGCAACTCCTCCTAGATTATTTGGAATACAGAACTGAAACTTGGCTCAGTAGTTGCACTATGAATGTAGATTCTGCCAAAGGTTTCGGAATTTTGATAATGCCCTAGGGGCTGGGCTGCATAGGTAGCCTAAGGGCACATTATTCCTCCGTCACGCATTATAGTACTAGTAATGCTCATTATAGCCAAAGTTTATTTCTTTCAATTATTTGCCCTTATACTATCATGGTGCCCATTGCAGTTTGGTTGTAATATGTGTATTTGTTTGTCATGCGGTTTTTTAACAATGTTTTCTTTGTCTTTTCAGATTAACGAAATTAGATTGTCCCACTGGTACACCTTTGCTTCAGCTATAAAAGATATTTGAGCAGGCGATTATCAGCTCTTCGTGTATTTGTTCCAAGAATATCAACAGTTTTTGAACTATAAGTTAGGTAAAACTACATTTTAAAGGTAAGAACGAATGAATAAAAAGCAAAAAAAGTTAGAAATAAACAAAACAATAAAGGATGTTCATAATTTCTGACATTACGTCCTTTCAAACGTGATGACCTAAAGTTTCCAATCGTCACCTTTCCCTTTGGGTGTGGCAATATTCTGTACGCTACAGCTAATTGAGTTGACGTAGCACAACTGATTCCAGAGCTTGTGTGGAGTATTGTGATTTCTTGTATAGAGCATAGCACAACTGATTCCAGAGCTTGCGTGGAGTATTGTGATTTCTTGTATAGAGCATAGCACAACTGATTCCAGAGCTTGTGTGGAGTATTGACGTAGCACAACTGATTCCAGAGCTTGTGTGGAGTATTGACGTAGCACAACTGATTCCAGAGCTTGTGTGGAGTATTGTGATTTCTTGTATAGAGCATCAGACAGGTAAGTCGCTAATACAGTATTACATTGCCCCCCCCCCCCCAAGTTGTTGTCATGATTCAAGAAATTTTACGGGAGACATCAAATGCTTATAGACAAATACATGTACTGGATTTCTTTTTCAGATGGGCTCAGATGTTGGTTTGACTAAAACGTAAGGTATCGGCGTTTTATTTTTGACAACCTGGTGGACTTGTAGAATCTGCTTACTCTTACGGAGCACCTTAGTTGACTCTCGTTTCGACTTTAAGTTCACGGTGCCGATTGTGGTTTGGTTGCAATATGATTACTTGCTTGTTATGTGGTTTGTTTTTGTGATGATTGTATAGATACTAATGTTGTTTTTGCCTTTCCGGATTGACGAAATTTGAATGCCCATTTGGTACACCTTTCCGGATTGAAGAATTTGAATGCCCATTTGGTACACCTTTCCAGATTGACGAATTTGAATGCCCATTTGGTACACCTTTCCGGATTGACGAATTTGAATGCCTATTTGGTACAACTTTCCGGATTGACGAATTTGAATGCCCATTTGGTACACCTTTCCAGATTGACGAAATTTGAATGCCTATTTGGTACACCTTTCCGGATTGACGAAATTTGAATGCCCATTTGGTACACTTTCCCGGATTGACGAATTTGAATGCCCATTTGGTACACCTTTCCGGATTGACGAATTTTGAATGCCCATTTGGTACACCTTTCCGGATTGACGAATTTGAATGCCCATTTGGTACACCTTTCCGGATTGACGAAATTTGAATGCCCATTTGGTACACTTTCCCGGATTGACCAATTTGAATGCCCATTAGGTACACCTTTCCGGATTGACGAAATTTGAATGCCCATTTGGTACACCTTTCCGATTGACGAATTTGAATGCCCATTAGGTACACCTTTCCGATTGACGAATTTGAATGCCCATTAGGTACACCTTTCCGGATTGACGAAATTTGAATGCCCATTTGGTACACCTTTCCGGATTGACAAAATTTGAATGCCCATTTGGTACACCTTTCCGGATTGACGAATTTGAATGCCCATTTGGTACACCTTTCCGGATTGACGAAATGGAATGCCTATTTGGTACATCTTTCCGGATTGACGAAATTTGAATGCCCATTTGGTACACTTTCCCGGATTGACGAATTTGAATGCCCATTTGGTACACCTTTCCGGATTGACGAATTTTGAATGCCCATTTTGTACACCTTTCCGGATTGACGAAATTTGAATGCCCATTTGGTACACTTTCCCGGATTGACGAATTTGAATGCCCATTTGGTACACCTTTCCGGATTGACGAATTTTGAATGCCCATTTTGTACACCTTTCCGGATTGACGAATTTGAATGCCCATTTGGTACACCTTTCCGGATTGACGAATTTTGAATGCCCATTTTGTACACCTTTCCGGATTGACGAATTTGAATGCCCATTTGGTACACCTTTCCGGATTGACGAAATTTGAATGCCCATTTGGTACACCTTTCCGGATTGACAAAATTTAAATGCCCATTTGGTACACCTTTCCGGATTGACAAATTTGAATGCCCATTTGGTACACCTTTCCGGATTGACGAATTTGAATGCCCATTTGGTACACCTTTCCGGATTGACAAAATTTGAATGCCCATTTGTTACACCTTTGCGTCATCTGTATGATTGTTGAGCAGTCTATTATTTGCTCTTCATGAAACACCTGAAAATATAAAATCCTAATATTTGCCACATGTAAAGCATAACCATTGACTTGTACATGTATTGAAGGATACGTACCACAATTGATTCGTTATTCCAAATTGTGCTATAGCAAGCAGGAACCGCTAACTCTTCCGGAGCACCTTAGTTCACTCGGATTTTCGCCATTGGTGCCTGTTTACTTCTATAAAGATTAACATGTTATAAAGGGATTTTCTACAAGTTACAATAGCCTCTATTCACAAGCTAAAAAATCCTATCATTGCGTCATGAAAGGTTAATCGGTGCATTACATGTACATCATGATTGTACTTAATTTTTCATGTAATTCTATATCGGAGATCACTTAAAAGCAAGTAGGTGCATTATCATTATTTGTAATAATAACTCTGATTATTTGTAATAATAACTCTGATAATTCGTCTGGTTGTATTGTAAACTTGTAGTGACTTGTCTATGAAAGGTGAACATTCATTCAAGTTCACCATCTTGAAGACAGCACATTACAAAGCAAAAAGAACTTGAACCATATCTATTTTTACAGCCTTGTAACGTCGGTCTTACATTTGGGCATCTTTTTTTAGCATGTTACTAATTTTAGACAAAGTCTACAAAGCTCGATGCAATCTCTAGATTAACGAATCAATTGAGATACGTAAACCCCATAAGCCAGAGCGGGCGGAATGTTGCTACACAAGAAAAGGAAGCTGACTATTGGAAAGTTGAAGTCATCACGTTTGTCAAGAGTTTTGTTTAATGTGTCCCTTGAGAGTATATTTCAAGATGTAGATCTAAATATGAAGCAGACTTCCTAGAATCCGTAGTGTCCTTTATCTCAAAGTCCTGAGGATAGTAAGGTAACCAAGGGAATAACCACATTTTAATTATATGCACGGTAAATGTAATTATTTTAAAAATGGTCTCGAACAAATGTGGATCTTGGAGAATGGAGATTCTTAACTCTAAATCAGTTTCATCCTGCAACAGCATCAAAACTTTCGATTTCTCAACACTTTATACTTTTATTCCACATTATTATAATTCCACATGAACAGCTCAAATCACAATTGACAAAGCTGATTAAACGCAGTTTTGTTTTAAAAAAAAAGAATGGAAAACGCAGATACAAATATCAGGTAGTCGATTATACTTCTTACTTTGTCATCAATGAGTCAATGAAAAGAACAATTTTACAAACATTCAAATAATCGAAATGCTCAACTGTCTTATAGACAGCATATAACTTCAGTTTTGTGGACGCGATTTCAGCAAACAATAGGGATTTCAATGGACACTTACTGCGAACTTTTGCTTTTTGATTTGTTTTTTTTTTTCAATTCATTTGAATCAGATTTCTAAAAAATCACTTCGATACAAAAATGATAGTAGACTAGCTCTCTCTTTTAATACCACTTTCCGTTGTATTATGTCCTTTCACTGAACAATTCTCGATTTGGTGACTTTCTTCATCTCAATATATCATCGGGAAAAAGCAGAGGTACCAATTGGGCATCCGAAAGTCAAAATCCTAAAGGGCAGAGACAAAACCAGCAAACACAAACAAACAAGGACAGAACAAAAAAAAACCAGACAACATATATATACGAAAACACAAAAACCACTGAATCAATTTACAACGCGAACTGTAGTCGTAATGAGAGTGAACTTGAAATAAAGGACAAAACTAGGAAGTACGTTTCGCATATTTAGATCTACATCTCAAGATAGACTCCGAAAGAAAATCTTTAAAAAAAATCTATGACAAACGTGATGACCTCAACTTACCAAACGTCAACTTTCCCTTTTTGTAGAGCAAATTTCTGTCAGCTCCGGCTTATACAGTTTACGTACCACAATTGATTTATTATTCCAGAGCATGCAGGACTTACATCGACTTCCTAATCAGAGCGTCAAGTCTGACACAAATATTGCTAAAACATGGTTGTGTTACTCATCAGTTGCTGTCTTCACGAAAGAAATTTTATGGAAGACATCATTCGCTCGTAGACAAATACCGGTTGTAAGATTTCTATCTCTCAGATGGGTGCAGATGTTGGTTTGTCATAGTGTTTTGTTTTGTTTTTTCCTCCGTAATCAGATTTGACACGCTGAATTAACCATTGGCAGTGCAACAGGTGTGCTATTGCAAGTAGGTACCGCTTACTCTTCCGGAGCACAACTCTCGTTAAGACTTGAATTCGCGTTGTTGATTTCTTTTCAGTTGTTTCTGTGTCATGTTTTGTGTTTCCTGGTGATGTTCTCTTCATGTTTTCTGGTTTAGTCAATGCCCTTTCGGATTTTTGACATTCAAATACTCCACTGGTGCCTCTTTGCATCTATAAAGGTCATCATGATATATAAAGGTTTCTCATTGAAAGTATTCACAAGCTCAAAAATTATAACATCGCGTCATGAAAGGTAAATCGATGCATTACATGCATATCATGATTATACTTAATTTTTGATGTAATTCTATATCGTCATTATTTGTTATAATAATTCTAATAATTCTTCTTGATTGTATTGTTTACTTGTAGTGACAGTCTACGAAAATTGTACATCCATTCAACGCCATTTTAAAGACAGCATATTACAAAATCGAATCCACTTGTAAAGCAGCCAAATATATTAGCACAACCGAGTAACGAAAAGGGACTTAAGGTAGTACAGAGGGCTAACACTAAGCATCTTTTCTGAGCATTTTACCAATTTTAGACAAAGAATATTGCTTTTAAGTGTTTGAAGGTTGCTAGTATGATAAAGTATGAGAAAAAATAAGCTTGAAATAAAACCTAACTGTAATATTCATTTTATATTACTATTTTAAGGGAAATTATTTGTATAAAATCTCTCCTGCAAATTATTTCCTATAAAAAAAAACACTTTCATCTATATGATATGTATAGAAATAGTCAAATTTGAACCATGTTTGAACAAATTTCTACAACATATACGCACGGTGACCTATTCTTTTCATTTTATCTTTCAAACATTGGCACTTTCAAACATTCGATCATTCTTGTAACAAAGCTTCAGGCATTACCCGAGTTATATTCGTTTTTAAACATATTTGTGTGTCCTGGATTGGGAAACAAACTCAATGCTTATATGAATCCCTCTACAGCTAGCAGTTGCATAAAAAAAGGTTCCGGTCATTCCGAAAATAAGAGAGCACTCGTAACACGAGTGAACTGAAGTGCACCGGAAGAGTAAGCGGTTCCTGTCTGCTATAGAACACCCGTCGTGCTGCCAATTTCAAATTCAGTGTGTAAATCCGATAAAGGAAGACAATCTGGCGGATCCATAAATTTTTAAACGGGATGGCACGCATTTAAAAAAAATCTTCTAGGACCTCTTGTTTCATACAGTTCCTAACCATTTTTTTTAAACGGGAGGGCCTTTACCATACATCTCTCTACATGCTTACTTAGTATAGTTTGTTATACTTCAAGAATCCTGTGAAAAGAGTTCATACCCACACAAAAACACAACACAGATTTTACTCATGAACGTTCTCTATTCTTTTCATTGGGTTTTGACGTTGCCGAGAAGGTCAAGAAATGAGTAAATTTTATGATTTTTCTCCACTTTGGAAGTCTGTAGCGTGAAAACGCTCCGTAGTACAAGAAATACACAGAATTTAAATTTCAAATATATATGTCTGGAGTTTTTAAAAAAAATGATTGGTTAATATTTTTATTGAATGAAAATGTTCATAAACATGAGTTTTCGTGTTCATTTTTCCATTACATTCAATTACATTCAATGTAATTTTGATACAAAACTAACGCATCATCGGATGTTTTCATACCTTGAAAACAAGGTCCGTGACCCCAATATTTTATTTCATTTCCTAATTCCTCATAACATAAGCTATCTCTGATTAAATTTTAAAGAAAATTGATCGGACAGTCAATTTCGTATACTTTACCTTAAAAGCCCATACAAGACCAAGGACAAAGAAGTCAAAAAGTGTGCCAGAAAATACAGGCGTATATTTGTAGATGCATTAGCAAGAGATGCAGAAGAGGTCAAGGAAGGGGAACAATGAGAAATGAGACCAGTATATAACATCACAAACCAACTTTGAGGTAAGCTACTGTAAGAGCTCAGACCACACAGGTCAAAGACAAGAAAATGCATTAACCGCAGAGGAAAAGCAAGCCACAAGCCAAGCGATGGGTGGAACCCTTCAAATGGGTCTAAAACTGTACTTTTCCATCATCTCCAGCAGATCCTACCCCGGTTGCTGATTACTTCAACATTGATACCAGTCCCCATCCTAAGATGAAGTACATAAAACTATTAAATCCCTAAAGAAAGATAAAGCTGTTGGAATTGACTTCAATGCTGAACAACAAAATCTCTAGTAAAATATTGCACAAACTATTTACAAGCATTTGGGAAAGCGAAGTTATACCACCTGACTGGACTTAAGGCCTAATTCTGAAAATCCCGAAAAGGGAGACTTGCAAAACTGTGACTACTGGAAAGGGGTTACTTCACTGTCTGTACCAAGCAAGGTGCTTTGCATGTATCATTATTCTTGCAAGGATTGAAGATGCAATTGACTCAAAGCTGATAGAAGAGCAAGTCGGTTTTAAAAAAGAAATTACAGGACCAGGGATACAGCATATGACAAACCCAGCATTTAGCCACAGGACAGAGGGAAACGGAGGGAACTGGTTATGGCCTTATGTCCCGCCGGGGATGAAGAGGGCAGGTGAGATGAGGTGACAACCTTACATTGTAAGGGTGCTGGAAAACTTTTTGAATTGATTGGTTTGAAACACAGGAAGTTCAGACATGATATGTATTCATAATTAATATTTTTTTGCTCAGAATAAGTAGCTTTTCGTTAGATGCTGCTACTTTTGCATACACTCATGCAAAAAGGGTATTACCAATAAACCTCAGGATAATTCATATAATTATACATATATAATTAAGACTATCGAGTGCAAAAAAGAACTTTTAAGGAATAGGTTAAAAGAATTTGAAGCAGATGTCAGTATATGCTTCTTAATTGGCACAATGGCACTTGTACTCGGTAAGTTTTATTAGGTAGTATATTAAATAATTAATGCTACAAAATCCATGAAGGATGTAATATACATTTATTTTCTTAGCAGGTTTCACGATACAATTCATATAAATCATAGATGTGTCGTCGTATAATAAAAAGGTACAATGAAAGGCATATGCAATGATAAATGAATGAATAAACGTTCATATTAGAGATCTAAATTATACAGCAATAAAGGTACAGTAGAGCTATAAAGGGAATCAAATTACTATACAAGGACAATGTACATGTCAGTATGACCTAGAAACCACTTCCTTGTCTATACCTGTAAAATGTGTCAAAAAATAAGTAAAATGTGTCAGGTTACTGTTATAATATCCGGTACAAAAAGTATCAGTTTCTTAAGGTGCAGGATATTGGATGGCAGTACAGTTTAATCAGAAATAGACATCAAAATCAAGGAATAGACTTCTCAAAAGTCTACAAAAAATAGAACGGGGCTATATATGCTAAATTAGAACCTCGTTAAGTCCATGTGGTTTAAGGATGTGTTCTGGTCATGATGTAGTCTTGTCGAAATCTCGTTTGGAAATAACTTTATTTTAAAATAATTCAATTAAATTTACTGACATTTGCAATGAATTTTTAGACTATATGTAAACCATAAAATTGTATAAAATTATCAACATTTTTTATCAAGTCGCTATATATTTACACACTAATGACATAAATTACTGGTGGATTCAGGTTAGATTTTCCCAAAAATAGAGTCATCTCATGAAAAAAAAATCACTAGGCATTCATTTTTGCTTCTTAAAACATTTGATTTGATATTTTTTCAATAAGAAACAAAAAAAAACAAATGAAGTTTTAATCATCAGCTGCAAGAAAATTGACAAAATCGGCATTTCCATGGTTTGGAACGGCCAAAAAATACCACAATAATGCATGAAAACTTTCTTATTTCCACACGTACTTATGATTTTTTTAGTTCAATATATTCATTTTGACTAGATACAACTTATCAGAGAATAAGAAAAAGTTGAATACTTTTATTTAATTTGTTTCAAGAAAATAGTCACAATTTGGGCAAAAATGGCTACAAATGAGCAAAATCGTCAAAATTAACATCTTCAAACGTCTGTTGCAAAGAAAATGCATAGTAACCTATGAACTTAAATCTTTTCTTCATATATTGGCTTTGTAGGGTCAGATCATTTCAAAAATCAAGGTTAGAAAAACAGTTTAATACTTTAAAATTTTGGCTCCTGACCAGAGAACATCCTTACGATATCGTTATTGAAACTTTTCATTTCTTTCTTCTTGTCCATTTAGTTTTAAATTACTAGTCCATGTAAGAGCTATAATATTTATAATAACTTTTTTTCAAAAGCAGTACAGCTTATAGAATTACAATATTTTGTAATAACAGATATTTACACCAACATCAAATAATACATGTATGTGAATATTTCTTTTCATTTCAAGTTATGAAATATATTTTACAACAAAGTTCCAGACAATACATTTAGCTACGCCTGACGCGCGTTTCGTCTATTTAAGACTCTTCAGAGGCGCTCTACCAAAATTCGAAAATACCAAACACTATATAAATATATATATGAAGAGCATAGAATAATACCAAAAATGTCGAACGAGAAACCAAATTATGACTAAGACCAACCTATGTCTGGGGTAGGAAGAACCTAAGGTTTGACAATTTAGAAATTTAAACGGATACTTTATAGCTTTGATGTATTCGTCAACACAAAAGTATTGATGCCGGAGCAGGCTAACCTCGGGAATTAAAACTCCACCAACACGCTAACCGTCACGGATGTTAGAAATATAAATTACAACAAAGTTCCAGACAATATAAATTACAACAAAGTTCCAGACAATAAATGTAGCTACGCCTGACGCGCGTTTCGTCTATTTAAGACTCATCAGAGGCGCTCTACCAAAATTCGAGAATACCAAACACAATATAAATATATATATATGAAGAGCATAGAATAATACCAAAAATGTCGAACGAGAAACCAAATTATGACTAAGACCAACCTATGTCTTGGGTAGGAAGAACCTTAGGGTTTTGACAATTTAGAAATTTAAACAGATAATTTATAGCTTTGATGTATTCGTCAACACAAAAGTGTTGATACCGGAGCAGGCTAACCTCGGGGAATTAAAACTCCATCAGCAGCGCTAACCGTTACGGATGTTAGAAATATAAATAACAACAAAGTTCCAGACAATAAATTTAGCTACGCCTGACGCGCGTTTCGTCTATTTCAGACTCATCAGAGGTGCTCTACCAAAATTTGAGAATACCAAACACAATATAAATATATATATGAAGAGCATAGAATATTACCAAAAATGTCGAACAAGAAACCAAATTTTGACTAAGACCAACCTATGTCTGGGGTAGGAAGAACCTTGGAGTTTAAACAATTTAGAAATTTAAACGGATGATTTATAGTTTGATGTATTCGTCAACACACAAGTGTTAATGCCGGAGCAGGCTAACCTCGGGGAAATAAAACTCCACCAGCAGCGCTAACCGTCTCGGATGTTAGAAATATAAATTACAACAAAGTTCCAGACAATAAATTTAGCTACGCTTGATGCGCGTTTCGTCTATTTAAGAATCATCAGAGGCGCTCTACCAAAATTTGAGAATACCAAACACTATATAAATATATATATATGAAGAGCATAGAATAATACCAAAAATGTCGAACGAGAAACTAAATTATGACTAAGACCAACCTATGTCTGGGGTAGGAAGAACCTTAGGGTTTTGACAATTTAGAAATTTAAACGGATAATTTATAGCTTTGATGTATTCGTCAACACAAAGGTATGGATGCCGGAGCAGGCTATTACTCTATTTTATTGACCGGGTTGGTCACGGGTCAATTATTTCGGGGTTCTTCGTTTAAATCTCGCCTAAAACACTGAGAAATTTAAGCTCCACCCAACCTTGTGAATAAAATAGAGTAATGAAACTCCACCAGCAGCGCTAACAGCAGCGCTTACCTTCACGGATGTTAGAAATATAAATTACAACAAAGGTCCAGACAATAAATTAAGCTACGCCTGACGCGCGTTTCGTCTATTTAAGACATATCAGAGGCGCTCTACGAGAAACCAAATTATGACTAAGACAAACCTATGTCTGGGGTATGAAGAACCTTAGGGTTTTGACAATTTAGAAATTTAAACGGATAATTTTTAGCTTTGATGTATTCGTCAACATAAAAGTGTTGATGCCGGAGCGGGCTAACCTCGGAGAATCAAAACTCCACCAGCAGCGCTAACCGTCACGGATGTTAGAAATATAAATTACAACAAAGTTCCAGACAATAAATTTAGCCCATTCAATGTGATTGAATATACAATATATAACGTACCATGTGTAATTATAAAATTATATATATGTTATAATTAAAACAAAGTATTCTGTAAAATAATATAGTATGATGGTAACAGAATGGACTATGGAGTGCCAAAGATTCATATTTGTATACAATACAGATAGTAACATATAAAAAAAAATCATAAATGCGACGTTTTTCAGCAAGAAACAAATATTTTCCAGCCTTAATATTTCCTGCAGACAATAAAAAAAAACATGTACAAGTTTATAAGTAAAGGGGATTCTCCAATAGTTAGGTTTTACACGCTTTCGTCTAAGGTCGTGGTTTTTTTATTATTCTTAAATAAAATGATACTCGTCTCCTACAATGTTTAATTTACACATGGTACAATACTGTAGGTTTCTATCAGTGTCATAAAATGACCTGTTTCTATATTCAATTTGTATGCACATATTCTATATTTGCAAATGTATAGCGTTTATAAATATAATTAACAGGTCCATCTAAATAAAACTGCAAGTTATGAGTATCATATATATTTGTTAATTTGATATTGAGTTAGTGATTCAAATAATGATCAACCCATTAATGTATCCAGCTAATATTCGTTCTTTCAAATCAAACAAAAAGTGTCATTATTATAAGCATACTGTTCAAATCATACATTATCATAATATATTTCTAACATGGTTTCACTAGTTAAGAGCCTGTTATTGAGGAAACCATGCAAAATTGTCCAATAGCAATGTTTTTATTTTAGTAAAAGGTATATTGCAACTGAAATACCATCCTGTAAGACTTATTCAGGCAATTTTATTTTTTCGAAAAATTCAATATGGCAATCCTACAGGCCTCAATAGCTATATATATCTTTCATCTGCTTTGTCAGTTATTCCAATCAAATTTTATTTGAACATTTGATATTTTCATTGTGATTTTTTTTTCAGTTAATGTAGATGGAATTAAAATTGTATCAATGTTTTGATTTTGAATTTTTCGAAAAAAATAATTTGCATGAATAAGTCTTATAGGATGGTCTTTCAGTTGCAATATACCTTTTACATAATTAAAAACCTTGCAGCTGGACAAAATTTACAATTTTGCATGGTTTTCTCATGAACGGGCTCTAAGTTTATCATTTGGTCTATTATGATATAAGCTTCTAGAACACAATCGATGTGGAATTTCTAACATCAAGGGAAATAAATTTGACTATTTTAATGGCGAGACTTGCCAAGTGATTAAAATATCAAATTTATTTCCCGAGATGTTGTAGTTGTAGAGGGTTTTTCTCTAATTTTGCAAGTAAAAAAATGCAAAAAAAGGTTGATCATCAATTGCACATGCACTTACGTTGAGAACAAAATTTTCTCTAGAGGTGAGAAATATTTTTCCACAACTGATTGAGAGGTTTATAAATCGGATGAAAACTAGAGAAATAAATCTTCATAACAGTTTCTTTATATAAATTATCTCTAATAAGTTTTTACAGCCCATATAATATTTACCCATTCTATATTGACGGTCTAAAATCAATGGCGACCTTTCTAACTCACAATATTCCTTGTAATTGACAGTGCTTTTTCTAACTTTAAAAATACGTTTTAAAAAATATACATGTACTTTTTCAATATCGACAGATTTATGGAATCCCCAAACTACACAAACTACATTCTTCAGAATGCAAGAAATGAAAGTATGAAATAATGACATTAATGTTTCGTGATTACAATAATCACCACCAGTTTTACTAAAGAAGCTGAAAAATGCTTTTCTACTTCTACTGAGATTTATCAAAATTACCATTATAATACAACTATTTACCGAGATACACAAAACTGTCTACGACTTCTATTTCGCTACTGTTAAGATCCCATATTTCATTTATCTCTTTCTGAAAACTAAAATTTTAGTCTTCGATAAATATTTATGTAAGCCATATTCATTACAACAGGAACTAACAGTGTTTATCATTTTGGAAGGTCATCTCTTGGAAGTATTAAATTTAATACTTCCATGGTCATCTAGATATTCTATTTCACTAAAACAAAACAAACTTTGTCATCTGCATACATAATATGAAGATAAAGATTTAACAATCTTAGCTCATGAGGTATACATTCATCTTTCAATATTTCTTGCTCAACGTCACTAGCATACAATTGGTACAAAAAGGTGATAAAGACTAGGACTGATATTTACTGTATCTTGTTTTTTTTAAGTTAATAAAATGAAATAAACAAAGCATAGTATAGATATAGATATGATTATTGAATATAACTTACTTCTATGGTAAAATCTGTATTTTTTTTATGTTATTTTGGTTTCTTATTTTTATTTTATTCACTATCTATGTATATTTTTTGTTATTTTTCTTTTTTTAACAAATAAAAACTAATATTTTTTAACTATATAATTTTTTTCTATATATAACACTTTTTGTTTACAAATATTTTCATAGTTTATACGACTATTATATGACAGAGGTGTTTATTCTTCATTTGATCTTGAATCAATTCAAAACTGACGAAATAGTATAGAAATAAATGATTTATTTTTTCCAATACAATTAAAATGCTTATTTATGAAAATAAATTATTATTGAAATAGTTTGTTGTATAGAGAATTCTTAAACCCAGTTACTTGAAATGTTTTCAATTAAAAAAAAAACAATACAAACAAACCTTGGCACATATTTTTTCTATATAAATATATTAAAACATAAGTAGGCCTACCCCCAAAAATAAATTGCTATTGAAAAAAAGCTTTATCATTGCTTATAGGGCATTTTGCGACTTGAAAACGTGTATGGAAAAGAAATTAACCGAACTCTGTCCAGATTTAATGTCATCTATACAAATAAACTGCGGATTTCTTTTATCCTTAATTATATTTTGAAACCCTGACTATAATTCAATCAATACCTCAATTTTGAAAAAAAAGTTTAACTTAGTAATATTTATAGTGCGCAATTAACCTCTTACGCTGCAATGAAAAGTTCAATAAGTGACCAGTTCCTTCCTTATAAAAAAAACGGAAGTGCCAACCCTAGCTCATACCCCATAGTTAAATATATATTAAAAAATAACCCAATTCAACATCCCTTAATATTGTTGTTAGTATTTATTCATTTTATGAAATAAGTATTATAATTGGAACTTAAAGTGTGAGTTCACAATTTTATTACAATTTGTACATTGAAAGACTATATCATAAGAAAAAAAATGAATATAAGAAATTGATTTGTACTAGTTTGGCCTCTTTAATTAAAAACTGCAGGTTTAAGGGTTGAACTGAAAACATATATATTTGCATTTATAAACACAACATTTATCAATTTGTTGCAACTTACACCTTAAATAATGTCATATCATTAACGACCCGTGTTAATGCAACAATGAATCTCATACATCGCTTATTCAGCACAGCTTTTCTTCTATAGGTTAACAAAACCACAAATATCCGACTAACCACATCAAAAGCTTGCTGGGGGCAACAAAGAACTCGATGACGTCATACAGATTAGACCTGCTGGTAGAGATCTGTCTGGTCCTTTAGTTTCCGGTCTAAAAGGCATAACTACTGTCACATGTGAAACAGGTACAAATCACCTGGTCACCAGACCGTGTCTTGGTGTGTCCGTACTGCCACACAAATGGTATGTACTAACTCTGTAATGACATGGTCCTGGCGGTGTTAAACCAGTAATTACCTTAAATAGAAAGTCATTTATCTTCTTCAAAGATTTAACTTTAAGGAGGTAATATGACACTAAATTCATAAAATTTGAGGAATGACCAAGCAAAAATAACGTTTTAATTGATATTATCAATTATGAAGGTCACAGACACTTGTTTTAGAAAAAAAATATACCCTTATAGTATTGGGGTATCTTTTTCTGAAACAAGTGCCTTTGATGGACTGTTTTGATGGAGGTTCAAAAATCATTTTCATATGTAATAGTGGAAAGTATTTGATTTCAAAATGGGTAGAAATGTTTCATAATATGTACATAAGAAACTGGGTGTTTTATTCGAACAAGGGTGTTCGAGTTGTGTGTTGGTCAAAATGTTTTAATGCACGTTCAGAAGAAAAAAATATTGAATTTCAAACACGCCATGATAAATCTAGATATATTTAACTTTTTAACCACAATTCAAGTTAACATCACCACAAATTATCATTCTTATATTTTTCATTTGTATGCCAGTAATACAGAAAATGGTGAGATGTGGAATAAGTGTACGCGACACAGCTCACATAACAAGCGGATATTTAGAGAGAAAAAAAAACCAAAGCTAAACAGCCATTAGTCTTCGATGAGGACAGCAGCCGCTGCTTGCCATTCTATAATCGGCCCAAGGTCTATATAAAATGCATATAATTCAAATCCAGTCCTGAAACAGTTCAAAATAGACCTCCTCCTTAAACAATGATTTTCCTTGCAACAATTACCCGAGATCATTTTCCTTCGCAGTAGACTTATCCTTGCCAATAAAAATAGGTCCTAAATAACAGATAATGCTTTCTTGATAATACCATTGATCAAAGTAAAAGTCTTTCTTGTTTTTAATGTCACCATTTCTTTTTCATTCTGTTTACAAAGGTCATTGGTCAAACAAAGGCTACTATATGACTATTCTCATGATCCTAAATTTCGTCACTTTAAGATAGATGGGATTTCTTACAATGAGAATCTATTTACACATGTATTCATATCTTAATTTAGATAAATAGTAATTTGTATTTTTTATTCATTACTTTTTGACTTTGAACGGGTTAAAATGATAATTGTAACAATTTGTAATAGTTACATGTAAACTTTGAATTTTGATATTTCTTTTACCTTTAATGGGAGATATTTCATACAGAACTAGTATTTTTTTAATGGTAAACACTAGTTTTTAATATTTAAAAGTCATAGAAACATAGATTTTTTAACAATTATTAGGTAGAATCTATGGATAAGAACTCTTTACAAGGACGGAAATTTAATTTTCCCTTTATTCTTTTTACAAAAATTAAAAAAATCGAATGCATTTCTCAAAGGCTGTCACTAAAAAAAATGATGGTGGATCTTTTATTTTATGACTGAAAGTTAAAGTACTTTAATGGGCTAACGGTCACCAAAATCTAACAAAATATTTGACCCCATCTATACCATAACTACTTCTGTCCCATTTCTAGTGCATTCAGTTAGATATTTGTTAATTTTAGGGACTTATTCGTTTTTAATATTACCCTGTTATGAAATAACGTAATTTATTTTGTATAAAAGTAATATGAATTTCAGAGTATAGATCACCCCACTATCATTTGTTTTTTTCCCTTTACGTGTATGTTTGAGCATAATAGCTCAATGATAAAAAAAAATATATATATATAATTACGTCTTATTATAAGTTTTAACAAATTCCCTTGTCTTTTTGCGTTCTATTTATGTATGATGATTATTATTCAGATTTACTGAATTATAGTGGTCTGCACTAAAACCGCAGAAACTTACTGCATGCAGATTACCATTAGATAGAAATATATTTAAGTGTAATGGTTTTCGTAACCACAAGATCAAAGTTAAAATCACCACATGTTAGTATAATGGTTTAGTTATCTCTTTTTCGTTTTTGTTTTTTGTTTTTGATCTTTTAAAAATAATATTTAAACTGTAAGAATATACTTATACTGCTTAAAAGTAAATGACAAGTTTACAAGTATTAAACATATTATGAAAATATTTGTAAATACGTTTATACTTCAAAATTGTCACATTCATTAAATAATAAATATACATGTTTAACGATACATGCAGTTTCTAATCATGCCCCCCCCCAAATAATACAAGGGTGTAATTCAAAATGGAAAAAAAAGGGTTGCACGTGGACCCTTTATTAAAAAGAATAAATTTGGAGTATTTTAAGGTAAGTACCCTTGATCTGATAATTTAAATAAAGTAAAAATGCTTCATCCGGAGTCACATATATTTCTACCTTAAAGCCTTCAGATCTTTACAATAGCAATTGTTTTTTTTAGGAATGTCTTCGTTCAATGTCACCGTTTCTTTCATTTCATCAAAGGTCGTTGATCGAACAAAGTTCACTGGGAATGTAAGTCACTGGTTCATCTTAACTTCAAAGTGATTCTCTATTCATGCAGGTATTCCCCTGGAATGTCACACAAATACGTCAGCAATTTCAGCCATGGTTTATATGAATTTAAGAGTTTTCAATATTAATAGGCGGTAGGTTTTTTTCATACATGATTATAGAGAAAAAAGAATAAAATAAACTCAGAAATAATCATGATATATATATATGGCTTTAATGGTTTATGTAAAAAGTTGTTTTAAGAATATTATGTTATTTTCTGATTTTTTTAAATATTATAATCCTACCGAGAAAAAACTTTCATTACTTTGAATTAAATTACCATATGAAATGTGATCTTTCATTGTTATTTTTTTTAGTACATGTATTTTATTGTTTTTCGTTAACTTAGGTTAAATATTTTTTTCTTTTCTCGATTTTATTCAATACAATTTAAATGTTGAAATATAAATGTCAAACTTACACTTGAATTAGATAAAATTTTTTATCATTTTACTACAGGCGTATATATTGTTAAGCTTCTATTTCTAAAACATAATCTTTATTTATATGAAACCCTGAAACACATTTCTGGGATTGTTAAACAAAATATACATACTTTTAAAAATATATTTTAGATATATCAGAAATTTTTGTTTTAAAGAAAATTTGGCATGTATTCGATCTGTCTTATTTGTATTATACTTACTTATGATATGTGATAAATGTTTGAGAAAAATAAAACATGTAAGTTAACTTTTTGCCTTTTATTCATTTATATTTTATTCGTTGCTTTAAAGTCAATGCCGTCATATATTTGTGAAAGCAAATAACAGTAATGGCCCACATATTCAGTATGATAAAATCATCTATTTCAAGAAGTCAACGTCTATATGACAACTTCTTTAAGTTAACACATATTATCCTCTGATTTATGTCTATCGTATTGTGTGTTGTATGATAAAGGCAATAACAAAATAACCGAACTTGGAGGATCAATCTCAAAAGTCCACGAGAAAAGACAAAACAAGGAAAACATTGAAAAAGTTGAAGATCGCAATGGTCCTGACTTGGTATAGGCATTTCAAAAGAAATGGTGGGTAAACCAGGTTTTATGGCGTACCAAACCTTCTCCTGTCTTTGCGGTCTATAGGTCACAAAACATAACACGATTAGTAACACAAAATAGGGATGTTGAAGTGATCAAGTTGAAGTGACTGCTGTCTGTTTTCCATTGTGATTTTTTAAATTGCCGTTTCTTTATGTTGGTTGTGTCGCCTACATTTATTCCACATCTCTTTATCGTCTTACAACAACCAGCCAAACACGAATCAAAACAATCACTAACCATTTCGTCTAACATGATTTTTTCCACCAGTGGCTGATAACGAAGGAATATTTTTTAGGGATCGTATGCGACGTATTACTATACCCTCGGTCTAATAGTCGGTCACGGAGATAGCGGTGTCGAATAAAAAATCTGAAAAATGTGTACAAGCCCTGGCATATCGGATAATGTGAAATATAGACACCCTATGGAGGTGAAGTTGGTATGCTACTTTCCAGGTTAGGAAAATTTTGAAATTAAAATCGTATCTTTTATCGTAATTTTGAGATGACACCCCGGGTCAAAATTAAGATTCAAATCAAAGAATGAAGTGAAAAATGTTGTTTCCTTAATCATTAGCTCTAGTGGATATATTGAAGGAATCAATCTACCAAACGAATCGTTGTTCACAGAGAGGACGTCATCAATATATATGAAAGTGAGATTAAAGGAATTTGCCTCTTTCATCTTCTTGTTCTTTACGAGTTCCTGAAGAAATTCCGTCTCTTACGAGTATAAAAATAAGTCGGTGAGGAGAGGAGCACAGTTTGTGTCCATTGGAATGCCAGCTTGTAGTGGAAAAATCTCTCCTCCAAATGTAACAAATATGTTGCCAATAAGGAAATCAAGCCTACTGCAAACTTGTTTCAAAATGTAACAAATCTTATCTTTAAAAGATGTTTTGGTAAAAAAGTAGACTTATAATCTTAAACAACAAAGTTATAAAGACACCATGCAAGAGTAGGGTTTTTGAGTGGAGTGTTGAGTCATGTTTTTGGTCATTTTTGGAGTAAAATTCAATTAATGATATAGAACATAGAACATAGAACATATTTTATTGTCCAATCAAGGGCCCCTAAGAGCAGCATATGTTGTGTAAAAGTTATAATATTGTACATGTTTCAACATGTACAAAAAAGTTGTACATGTTGAAACATGTATGATGCAATCATATACAAGTTGCAACATGTACACTAATTGCTGTACATGTTGCAACATGTACAAACTTTTTAAAGAAATTTGTCCTTACTTGTACAATTGAACTAAATGGTCAGTGAAAACATTATTATATTATGTTTTCTTGTTGTGTAAATAAAAAATGTCAAATACATAAAAGTCAGTTTTGAATTAATTGTGTATGTTTTCTTATTTTAAAATGTATTTTTTGCAGCAGCTTACAACTTAAGTGCCTTAGATAGGAGAGTTCTAAAGCTGTTCAGCGTGATTAAAATTGAATCTTTTGAGAAGCTCATTTTGGAAAAAAAGAAAGAAGCTTATTTGAGCGAAATTGTTTTGAAGGGTAAATTTACTACAGATTATGATAAGTGTCCATAGGAGTTATCAACTGTGAACGAGAGAAGTCCATAATGACAGAAAAAATCTCCTTAATAACATTTGTGTTTGTAATTTAAGAAATGGAACAGTCGCACACAACAGCTAATCCCCTTGTCCTTAACATTAAAATGTAAGTGGAGGTGACCTATGTCAATTACTATCCAAGATATACCCACTTTCCAAAAATCATTCCTCTACTAATTGTAATTGCCATGATTTTCACATTTACCCAAGATATTGACAAGGCAAAAACCATTACATACAAACATATGAACACAGGAACCAAAAGCTATATCCCCTCCCCAACTCCCTTCGACTCGGGGATGATAAAGCAGAATTTCAAGCAAATAACATTCAAAAGTTTGTACATGTTGCAACATGTACAGCAATTAGTGTACATGTTGCAACTTGTATGATTGCATCATACATGTTGCAACATGTACAACTTTTTTGTTAATGTTGTAACATGTACAATATTGTAACTTGTACACAACATATATATTTAAAGTGTGATCGACAAATATTTGTCAAGAAAATATGTGTTAAAACTAATCGAAAATGGAACCAAATTCCACTCCAAACTTCACAATACACTCAAAAACTCCACTCCAAGACTCAGTAAAGAAAGTGGAGGACGCCGACACGAGGTCAATGCTACATGTTCCATATTCTTTCGTATTTAATGTAAATGATTATAAATAACGTATAATAATACAAAGATAAAAGAGACATATTGTAAACTTCTTGCATCATAGGCCTGTATCTAATATTCCGGTCTATGGTATCCAGTTTAAAATGTGTACAAATATAGTCCCTGGTGACTACTAAGGCTAACATAGTCCTTGGTGACCACTAAGGCTTATAAGAACCATATGAGAGATGAATGAAAACGTGTTTTATTCTATTTTATATATAATAATATGAGTCATGTATTGGACTTAGATAAAACTATACATTACATCATCAAGAGTACAAATATTTGAATATCACTGGACTATTTGTATTGGTGATCGGTCATTTGATGGGATTAGTAGACCACAAACATGTGTTCCTATAGGAGCTCCATCCTAACAAAAATAAAGAGTGTTTAAGTAGATTAGACACATAGTTTTAATAAATTTAGAATAGTGAATTAATAAGTGAAGGTTTCCGTAAATGCCAAGATATAGGACTTTGTATATTAATCTTACAGACTAAAATACTTCAACAAATTCTAGTGAAATGAAATAGAATATGAAAAATGTACGTAGATATGTGATATTTTTTTTATCTGAATCGGTAAACAAGCATTCTGAAAGTATTGCAAAACAATACATAGTCCCGTACCGGCCTCATAATTCAGTCACTGGTAGAAATTTGTCACACAAATGAAAACCCAAACTTGATCATTTTATTATGTACAAGGGATAATAAAAAAGTGCAGAAAACGGAAATTTCAGTGACTTTTCAATGTTCAAAGGGCCAATACACCCGTAAATATTTGTGGACCAGCACGAAACTCAAACTTGGTTTGTAACTCATCAAGGTAAACTCACATACCAAAAATCAGTTCATTATCTGTAAGCGTTTAGAAAAAAAGTGCGGAAAACTGAAATTTCAGTGAATTTTTAATGTTCAAAGGGCCAAAACTCCCGTAAATGTTTGTGGACCAGCACGAAACTCACACTTGGTTTGTAACTCATCAAGGTAAACTTACATACAACAAATCAGTTCATTATCTGTAAGCGTTTAGAAAAAAAAAGTGTGAAAACTGAAATTTCAGTGAAATTTCAATGTTCAAATGGCCATACCTCCCGTAAAAAGTTTTTGGATCAGCACGAACTCGATCTTGATCTGTAACTCATCATGGTTATCTACATACCAAAAATCAGTTCATTATCTGTAAGCGTTTAGAAAAAAGTGCGGAAAACTGAAATTTCAGTGAATTTTCAATGTTCAAAGGGCCATAACTCCCGTAAAAATGTGTGGATCGGCACGAAACTCGAACTTGATCTTAAATTATTATGGTTAACTCACATACCAAAACTCAGCTCATTATCTGTAAGCGTTTAGAAAAAAGTGTGGAAAACTGAGTCGTGACAGACAGACAGACGGACGGACAGAGCGCAAACCTATAGTCCCCTTTGGCTTTCGCCGGTAGGGGACTAATAAAGGTAATAAAATAACCGAACTGGGATGATCAATCAGAAGAAACAAAAACAAAAAAGAGACACATATGAGATATCGAAAATCACCATTGATCTGATTTGGCACAGGCATTTCAAAAGAAATGATGGGTTAAACAGGTTGTATAGCACCAAAACTCATCCTTAAGGTCTGGTAATAACATAAAGCATAACGTGGTTGTGAGACTGTGACAAAATGGGAATATCGATGTGATCATCTGATTACAACAACCAAAAGCAGGTTAAAACAATGACAAATCATTTTCTTTGATAAATTTTGAATTTTTCTATCAATGAGTGATATAGAAACAAAAAACTTTTAAGAGAGCGTTTGAGACACATTTTCTAAAAACATTGATTTTATGTTAATTTGAGAATGAAAATCGTCTTTATTGCAAACCAAACAATTTTTGAGATATTTTATTGTTTTGCCTTTGTATTTTCTAAGTGACTAGAATAAAAAGAGGTTGCAGTGACATTTCTGAAAACAAAATTTCAGTCACTTCTTTGCATTTTTTTGGCTCATTTTTTTAAATAGGTTGTGCAAACGAAGTATGTGTATCTTTTTATGTTAATCTTAGCTAAGAAACAAACAAACACATACTTTGTTTGGGTACGTTGTAAAATATCAAAATGATTTTGGTGGAAGTAAAATCCACCAAGACTAATGCTTCCTTATGATTAAGAAACTATAAAAAGGCTCATTGCAGTTAGTTTTTCTGTTTTTTTTTTGGTTGTTTTTTTTTTTTTTTTTTTTTTTGGATAATTTGTTATCTCGTATTCTTTGTGCCTTTCGTGTCTACTGATTTTAAGGCATTTCGGTCGTATGATATTTAAATATCTTTTGTACACGTGGTTTACTTTTTTCTATCATTTGTATTCTTTTGGAAATCATAAGAATATAGTGATATTTCATGTGTGGTTTATTGTATAAAAATAATTAGAAAATATACTTATCAACTCCTGCATGTGACCAAATAATTATATTCTATAACGGTTGAACGCTATCAGATTTAAAAGAAAACCTCCTGTTGTCAATGAACTTAGAGAAAAGTAAGCCATTTTCTTGACTATGGGAGGTAGAACTAATTCTATAAAATGTCTAGACGGTTAATATGGAAATGTAAATAGTACAATCACTGTTATTATAAGAATTTTATGTATACAGAGAATCTTTATGGCCATATTGCATCATACACTATTTCAAGGAAAAAAATATAAGGACTGGTTAATTCTGAGTATTTCATTTTTGTTATTTGTACAAAAAATATCAATAACTTTAAATGCAATTTTATACGGCGTATTCTGTCAAGGTTAGAAAAGGTGTTTACTTTCAATACTTTAAGACCAATACACACTGTGAAATTAATTTCATGAATTAGTAAAATTGCATTCAACAAATTTCGTCGTGTTAACATGGAAATTTTGAGTTGCATGAAACTCTTCTCTCGATAGCAAATCAAGTGATGTGCTAATGAGTCCGTAGATCAAAAAGCATGATCAAAAAGCATAAGCTATAGTCGAGTTCTATGAAGAGCAGTAACCAGTCTATTATAGCGGAAATCAGCCAGCATTTAAAGCCATAACAACAGTGAAATTTCGACATAAGATCAATACACTTGATCACAAAGTGAAATCATGTAAAATTGAAGTACCATAGCGTATGGTCTCCCCTGTCACGTTAATAGATTGGGTCAGGCCTATGTTTAAAACTAGCTAATAATACTTGAAGTTTTTTCCATTAAAATGCAGACATTTTGGAAATAACTTATTTGGAGGAAATATGATCTCTATCAAAACTAATTTTATTACTTCCTGTTTTGGAAACGTATAGTTCCTAGTAACATTCTTCTGTTGTACTTTGTTACTCTGAAAAAAATGAATTGTTTTTCATAACTGGTTAAATTTTTTGGAAGTATTAAATGCGATAAGCCATATAATCATTTCTACAATTTAAGTTTAAATAAACCGTCTGATCCTGTCATCATGTACAGCTTAATTAAATATTTAAAATGTTTTCCTAAAGTGTTCTACTGGCACAGTGACAGAAAACCGACATAGTGACCGAGTTTAAATCCTGTCATGTGATGTCAATATTGACATGTACCTATTACTGCCGTATTATGATCAATTTTGATAAAGTAAAATGTCCCGATTGTCCTTTATTATCATGAATAAGCGATGTAGGTGGTTACCAAGTCTGGCATTAACATACCATGGTATCGAGGCAGAAGAGACGATAACAATAACCTAATGAGTTTATGGTATAGTTCATGAAAGAACAATAACAGTGGGAAAACCAAAAGAGTATGGGTTTTAAAACGCAGATAATCTAGGAAGTGATTAGAATCACGCCATACACCTAGTCACACTATACAACCAGTCGTCTGATATCCAATCAAACAGCAGATCTCATCGGCAGTGCAGGTTCTATTCATTGTTTGTATACGAAAAAAACCCTCTTTTTCAATATCGGCATTTACATGCATAAACAAACGATTTCATTTCTTTGAAGCGAGTTTTGTTTTTGTTTCAAAGTTTTTATATATTTGATTGAGAAGTTAGCAAACACATAGAAGAAGGCTTACTGAGTCCCAAGTTTGCAGCTTTGTGGTTTACTATGAGCTGGCATTGAATCTCTTGCGACATCTTGCTGTATAATGCTATGATTGAGGGATCACGAAGATGATAAGGTACATTATATGTTCCGCAACAGAAGCTATTGTAAAAGTACTGTAAAAAATTCATTATATGTATGTGTTCAATCATTGCATTCTGTTTAGTATTGTTGTCAAGGGTCTACTGCATTGGGGTTGGACCAATCAAAAGTAAACTGAAAATTTACTACTGGAACAACAGAAAAAGGATGTAGAAATGATGAAGTGCACTTATCAATGACGTTACAACAATAAGAAACACTTGAATCTTATATTAAGGTTTTGTAAAAGACAGGAAATTGACAATAAAAAACTAATGATGCTTTAAATTTTCATTGTTAGTTCTACATGATTGCACTTTACTATGTCTGTGATGTGATTTCGTTTGGCTAAGGTCAGACCGGTGTACGTGACATCACGCCCCTAACTGTTGCTATTTCATCATTCTTTTGTAACACCAGGTGCTCAGAAATCACCTAAGGCATATGTGTATTTTTGTTGTTTTTTCTGTACGTGATCAACGTAAATCATGGTGCATTTACAATTCTTGTGTCAATTACGCGACAAGTGAAGATGCTTACTGAATTGAATCACGTTAACTTATTGCGTAAAAAGTTTAGCTGTCGAATGAAGGAATGTCCTTAATATTTCTGGTTTCGTCCATATTTTTTTTTATTTCATTCACATTGTAAATTCTAGGTCTTCTCTCTATTTTTTTTTTCTAGACTCGCACATTGTCTACTTTAAATATTTCATTTAACGGCCTCTCTTATAGATATGACTTGAATGATGCACAGAACATAAACGAAACCACCAATATGAACACAGATGATATTTTTTGCTTTATATTGGATTCTCATGATTTTAAAATAGAACTAAAACGTTCTGTAAAATAGTTTTTTCCTCTTATTCTTTGCATCATTACTACTTTAGAAATAATTTTGTCAAGCATTCTTGTCTCATGGTATCTTTTTACTGATTGGTTCTTTTATTAAATGAGATAACGTCATAATGTCTCAATGTTAAAAATGTGACGTATACCAAATGGAATGTTCATTGATGAAAAGTCTCACGACTAGTGCTTCGGGTCATAAAACAGTGTCGAAAATGGAGTACAAATAGTGTAACATGCAATAATGAAAATCTTTAGGACAATCGTGATATAATCTATCTAGGTCATTTAATAACATATATCGATGAAAATCTTTAGGACAATTATGATATAATCTATCTAGGTCATTTAGTAATAGGGGATTAACAGACGCATGCCTGCTATTTTTAGCAATGACACAATCATGGTCAAAAAAGAAACTCTGCGATTCTTTGTACTTTAGGCTAATACTTGGTGTTATAAGTATTGTACTTTCAGTAAATCGATACCATTCGTGCAATTTTTTTAAACTGAAGTTAAAAATCATGATAAGTCATGTAAATTTTAAACTAAAAATTTTTTAAGGCATTATCCACTAAAATAAAACACAGCGCACAGCGCATTTTAACAGACAAATCAGTGAATTATGTGGTCAGCCCAAATGGGGGTGTCGCAGCCCCCGCCCCGGAATACCGAATACCGTTAAAAAAAAGACAGAATACCGTTAAAGAATACTCTAAAGATGACGGCGTATGCATACCAAAAGCCTAAAAATTCGGAACATCGCGTACCGCGTAGTCGTACCACACCTTGGCGTACCGAATACTCTTTAAAAAGCACGGAATACCGCGTACCAAAAGGGCTGTGACACCCTCCCAAATGCAGAGCTCTATAGTCAAAAGTTAAACGAGAATAACATATTTACACCCATCACACTGTAAACGATCAAGTAAGCGTAGTTCAAATGAAACAAAATTCTTGAGTGAAGACAACAACCGAAAAGAAACATAACCCTATGTTTCAGACGAGACGCTCTATCCCGGACATGATGTAAATACAGCAAGCTCTGGAATGAAAAATGAGTTACGTATTTATCATAGAGCTTTGTACAAGTATTTCGTAAACGCAAATTTCATGTCATTTTTCCTACAATTTAAGTTTCATAAAGTCACCAATTCAATTGTTTGGCGAAAGCGCATCGTCAATATAACTAACAAAATAAGGCAAATCATCGTTTATGTTTTGTTTTTTGTTTTGGTAAGCTTAATAAAGAAACTAATCAGCAAGCAACGGCACATTTATTGCAAACTGGGATGGCTATTGTGTAATGAAAACACGTCTATAAAATTGTAAAAATATGCTGTCTTTAAGAAATGTCGGCATTTAAACTCTCAAGAAACCCAAGACATCTTTATTGTAAATTGGTATCCATTCTGCGCTAAATACCGTAATTTGCGGTCTCACTTGTAAACATTATTTTATATTTAGTAAAGTAATGCTTTATCTTCCTGACAGTGGCTTTTATTTCTTCTTTTTAATACAAAATAATTCACCGTTGGTCTTTTAATCGTTGCTCATTTTGTATAAAAATAATTTCAGTAACAATATTAACCTACTAAAAATGTGTATTTTTATCAGTATTTACTTCGTAGTTAAAGAATGTAGGCCAATGCCAGCTTTAAATATAAAAACATAACACCAATGCCAAGTTAAAGATTTGTCTTTTTATAAAAGCGGTAGTCAAAACATGAATGTTTTGTAATGTTGCCAATTGCAATTTTATTTTAAGACAGAAATAGACCAACGATAACAGGGCCAACCCTCAAATCTGGCACCTGGCACTGAAAATATTGAACCTTTTTCACCAGGGAAGCAATTTTAGTACGAACTATCTAATTAATCTAAAAAAGCAGACAAAACAGGTAATAACACACCGGAAGAGAAAATATCAATAGTACTGACTTTAAATATTAAAAAGGCCAGAAAGACACGATCCACACAACAACAAAACAGTATCTACATAACGTTTATCCTCTCTTTTTAATTGAGAGCTTAGGGTCTATGTTTAATACAAAAAAAAAAACGGGGGGAAAGTGAGAAATCGACTGTAAATCTTTCTAAAATTTAACCTATAGCTAATATACATGTAGTTAAGAATTAATTCTAAAAGGCGTTCAATATGACAGCGGTGTCGGAGTGAAAATATTTTCAATGAAACATGTGTCATACCGTATACTCTGCTGAAACAGTAAATTGTAAGTTTATCGTGTAATTGGAAAAAAATCAAAGGGATATATGCTATTTTGCTTTTCTGAACCATTGGATATTGGAAATGATAAATTTTATGATTGAAAGCCTCATAAAACTTAAGTAGCTTTAACCCTAAGTATGACTTCCTTATAAGGTTAATAAAATTTTATTTTATAGATAATTCTGTGACCAAGAAAAAATATATAAATGAAAGATAACTGATTCGACGATATGTTATCAACCAAAATTAGTAAATTTTACTTAAAGGTGTTACTATTATTTGAAGAGATAGTCGATAAAAATGATTTTTTAAATGAAATTATAAGCAATGAAAGGCCTCTAAAAGCAAATTGATGGATGCGTTAAAAACGGTTTCATTTGAGTCAATCAGGCTGTGTGATATTGTCTCCTGGTTAACACATCCCTTTCTTTTTTTTCAAATAAGATCCATATTACTATGGAATCTATTAAACCGTTGAGACTTTTCTGCTTTTTGTTGCACTATATTTATGAATTATGATGGTCTATAATTTGTCCCTGGTGACATTATTTGATGGCCCTACGTGATTGATTTATATAATAACACTTCACGTAAGATGTTAATAGGTGAATTGTTTAAATTATTGGCTTTTGGAATTCCTCTGTTTGGGATTGGCATAGAGATAAAAGAATAAAATCATAAAGTGGAAAGCTATGTCCAATATCGATAGTCCTGAGACGTATCAAAGGATTAAACGGTTTAAACAGTCATGGTCATTGAATGAAGGATTTTCACACTTGTAGTATTTTAGCCACGCCTGCAAGGACTTATAAGGTAATTTTCACTTCCTTTGGATGTCTTTTGATCAATGGACAACCTGTTTTAGTTGACACCCTAAGATTTAAGTAGCCAATGGAATTGCTACTATAGTGCTACCAATTTGAGCATGACAATTTTTCAAGCACGTGGGCGCTTTATTGACGTCAAATTTTGAGTTCTTTGGATATAAATCTGGTTTTGTCGGAATTGGAAATTATTAACAGAAATTCTATTATACAAGAATTGTGTAAAATTTAGTAAGGAACATATAAGTTTGGTCAGTCTTGGATAAATTGGAACAATTACACAAAAGACAAAAGGAACACTAATATTAAGACCTAGAGACTTATAAAACTTTTATTTATTTTCAAATATGTAAGTATGATATACATTTTTGTTGGTGTATGATGCAATATCTTTATGAAAAGTGTTTAACATTTTTATGTAAAAACCTTTAAATATTTAGTTCCAATCACATAAACTTCATAATTATTGTTTCAAATTTAAATTTGAATTTAAAATAAAATAATTCAGATCTTAATTCATTTTTTTCGCAATTTAAAACATTTACTTACAAGATTATGAAATCCATTCTTCGAGAAGATAAATAGTAGCAATTTTTTTTGTAATATGTTAAATTACTAAAAATTATTGTGAAAAATTATTTCAGAATTTTCTAGAAAGTTCTATGGCATTCCATGTGGCAATTCAAACTATCATGCCATCGTGAAGAAGAAGAAAATTAACGATATATTATTAATTTCAGATTAATAAATTTGACACATCTTCAATGGGAATCACTGTTACAGCTATACAGATCTTAATTTCTGTCTATTTTGCATCAACTGTCACATTCTGCAGATATCTGGTAAGTTATAGTTTTATCTGAATTATATTAGTAATTATGAAACGTTTTCATTTAAATAAAAAAAAAGTTAAAACAGTAAAAAAAATGATATTAAGTTTTTCTTAATATTAACATACATGGAAATTTGAGGGTTTATTATAAAATACAACACGTGGAAATAAGTGAAATAGTTTGGCACTCCTTAAATGGTATAATTGATGAATGGTGACCTAGTTCTAGATAGATTTAACCCAATGGGAACGTTTCCAACAAGGTAATGAACTGAATTGACCGACATTTATCTTTCTTCTTTACAGGGTGACGATGCACATCTATTCCGAGAAGTAAAAAGATTATCAAAAGGTAATACTATATCACGCAAAAGAAATTTCTGATTTTAAATTGAAAAAGAAATATGCTAGATAAATTAAAACAATAACTGTGTAAAATATAATTTGAAATGTTTTAATTAAAACAAAAAATAAGGCAACATTTTCTGTTTAAATTGGTCTTTTAAATATCATTATATAATAGCGCCTGGGTTAACCATTTTGGAAAATCCTTCTATTGAATGACTTGCCCCCTGGCAGTACATGGCATCGGCAATACACAATAACCAATATTCTGGAATCAACTGGATTGTTTGATAATGACATATCTTGACCTCAGTCCTAAATTTGTTAAAAAGACAGACCCTGACTGAAAATTAATGCACAATTTTTTAATCTTTAATAAATATTCAAAATATTCTTTTTATTGTTGTAGAAGAAAACACCAAATCGGAAACTGGGTCACTGTTCTTTAAGAATGGCGACAATCTACCCCCAGTGACGGTAGCCTCTGCCCACAAGAGTATTGTACTAGAATGTCAGGCTGGCGGAAAACCAACCCCTAATATAAAATGGTTAAAGAATGGTCATAGGATACAACAGGTAATAATTATTCATTTTAGCTCATTGTATTGCTCATTGTAAGCTTTCTATCACATGTTTTAATGAAATGAATTGTAGTTCTATTAGATATCAAACTGAAATTAAGTATGTTTTCAAATAGTATGTGAAGAAATGTCCGAAATTACTGCCCTACAATTTCTTGCAGTTTATTATTTCACAAAATGTGTAACCTTTTCCTTTATTTATCTATCTATATCTTTTCTCTAACATTCCAGGGTCCGTCCAGAGATTATAACAATGACGAGTTGTATGTCGAGGAGGTATTGAATGAGGAAAAGCCTGCCCTTATAGGTCTTGGTTTTACAAGATCTAAACTATACTTAGATTGTTTAACCCCCGAAGACGAAGGCGAATACACGTGTGTTGCTGAAACCGCCACGCAGAAGAAAGTCCAGACAACTAAAGTTATAGTTGGTAAGTTGTAATGTTAAGAAGGAAACCGCAGCAATATGACTTAAATCTGTGAACAAGTCTTCAATAGTGCTCTAGTCAAATTTTGAAAAACTGCAAATGAAATATGATTTTATAGAGTAATTAATTTGTTACAAAAATTGATTACATGATTTTATGTTCATCTTGCACTTGTATTTAAATTATATATTTTTTGTCTTTTACAGTTGGAAATTTCGAATCAAAAGCTCACGAAAATTGTATCGTAAAGAAATCCGTACATTGTAAGTATATTTGTTGAAATAAAACCAATTTAAGTAGAAGAGAATATTTCTCAATTTGTTTCTTTACATTTTCTAACACTGACAATCTATGCAATTATTTTAATAGGCGTTGACAAATATATGAGAGGGATCAATATTGAAATCTCCAATAAGCATGAAATAGATAAATCAGCCTTCTTAATCAATATTCCTTTACAACAATACAACATTAAAAAGAAGAACAATAACAAAGAAATGTGTTTGTGATAAGAAGCTTACATTTCTTTTTGGTTTTTTAGCTGATTCAGCAAGAATATTTTTGTGGACAAGTCATAGAGTAGAGGTCAGCGGCGCATCAGTGCAGTTGATGTGTAGAGTAGAAGGCAGTCCCTCTCCAGTTATTACATGGACTACCCCTAAAGGCGTAATCGTCACAACACCTACGGATAAACACGAGGTACATTTACATTTTGTTAGAGAACTTCCTTTTTTTATAATGACAATGGACCAATCGTGCAGATAGTTGTATGGTACTGATCAGTTTAATTGCTACAAAAATTAGATAGTTGTATGCGATAAATTGAAACAGCTTCGGATTAATTGAAGAAATAGTTATTTTACCTATATGCAAAAAAAATAATAATAAAAAAATAAGGCATCCAATCAGAGATTCATATGTTTATATTTATTGCTAATGTATAATATCCCTTTTCGTTATTAGGTTCTGAAAAATGGAGATTTGTTAATTAGGAATATATCCTGGAAAGATATGGGCTCCTACACTTGTTCAGTGGAAAACGAGGAAGGTGCTGATGAAATTTCAACATTTTTGTACCCAGTAAGTCTTAGATACTAGATTGTGTTTTTAATAAATATTTAAAGATAATATTTCCACTACTCTTCGTATTTTAGGTTTCCTTTTTAATTTGATTTTATATATAATTATTATCTTAAAAAGAAACTTTTTTGTTTGTTTATTATGATTTATTTTATGTTTCTTATGTTTAATTGAATTGTAATTCATTCTGCCTGTAACGGGCACCTTTAATTGGTCAATAAAATCTGTTCTGTACTGGGGAATTTCTGCAAAGATATTTTAGATTAGTCGAACATCATGCAATTTGTTACATTATTTTTTCTATTGCGTTGTTTTTATTTATTAGCAATCTTGATTAATTTCTCTCTTTTTTTGTCTTTTTAGACAAGAAGGAAGTCGTCGTCCTAAGAAACCATGGTGGATACTTGTTATGAATTCCAACCAGTTCCTGTCTCAATCCACAATGACAATCTGGTCACTACTCATCTTACTGCCAAAACGTAAACCAGTCCAACTTTGTTGGAATACTACTTGGATATGTGCAATGATATATTGTTGTGTTCTATGAAACTTTACAATTGTTGACGATTTGTCTCGCGTTGTTTTATTTATTTGTTTCATGACGTCATATCTTAACTGTTTTCTGTGATCACGTGAGTGCATGACGTAGAAGGTAGACAGAGTGTAGAGTATTTGCCGTGTGATATTACAAAACTTACCATAAATGCATTATTAGATCATCATTATTTATTTTTTTATTCATTTGTGCCATTTATTGTAAAATAATCATCTTATTTATTTATTTTATTTATTGAGATTATTTTATGACGTAATGAAACCATGTGCTCAATCTTGATAAATGCCTTTAATAAATCCTGATGATTTTCTCTATCTTGTTGTATTTGTTCTTTTCCGAGAATTCCATTATATTTCCCTTGAGCCAATGAGTAAATGGATTGTCCATCATTAGTTAGGATCATCGCTTAATTTCTATCTGTAAACGGGCAATCTTCCCTCAATCAATAGTGCTATGAAAAGTCTTCATTTATCCATCCCAATTCTCATTACTGATAATGAAATCTATGTCGCCTTTCCGATCTCATATGACAAACAATAAGCATTAATTGACGGATTTATCTATTTTTCGTCATAAATGGTAGCTTGAAGGAATTCCTCATTCGATATCTGATCTTAAACTTTAATTACTAATTGTTCCTCGGCATTAGTATTGTATAGTATACACGATGAAATGTTAAATGATTCATTGATTTATATTACGCATTTATGACCGACTTGATATCACCACTAAATTCAGTACAACTTTTATTTATCCTCGAAAAATTTGATATATTTATGTTTTTGTTGGTTAAATGATGATGCCATTGGTCCACCGCTTCATCCAACTCTATACAACCAAATAATTCTGTTATCAAAAAGACATATGGAGCAGACATGCCTCTCACAAAACCTCACTAAATAACAAGAATCGGAGCATCACTTCTTTTGTCGTTTCCCATCCCAACGTCAAAGGAAAGCCTGAATCTACCCTCACACCTCACTATACAATATTATTACAAAATCGAAAGGATGTCCCAAATCTTAACAGGAAACAAATATTTTCTGTTTCGCCATGGCATTTCTAATGTATACATATATTAAAATAACCTCTTATTTCTGTAATTAATTGCAATCTATATACATTTCAGTGGCACATGTATATTAGAAATATAATAAACAACAAAAGAAAAGCACCACATTCGTTCATTTCCTTTGACTCCGGGCTTTGACTACAAAATTTAACTTAAAGTTGTCCGAATGGCCAACGATTTTGGCACAGTTTGCTTGGAATCCATTATTTATTTATTTATTTCCTCCAATATTGAAGAGCTGATAGGTAGAGTTATAGCTTAAGGAAAGTAAGAGAAATGACAGTAAACGTACATGAATAAAATAATTTTAAAAGACAAACATGTACTTACATTAAAGAGATGCTTATGATTAAAAGTCACATCGACATGATAAGATATTTGCTAAAAAGTCTATATCAGATAAGTTGTGTAGGTATGCACTAAATTCAATTGGACCAATGTTTATCAAGTCTCACCAGGGGCGCTTTCCATTATGCGGTTCGCACCAGTTAAACATTAGATTCATGTTCCATTACCTGGTTCGACACAAGCGGTTTTCATTAAAACATGAACCAGACGAACCGGTGACAACACGATAAACCGGTATGAACTGCATAACGGAAAGCAACCCAGAACTCGTCTCTCTGAGATTGTAGTGCCTCACACGATGTTATGATGTGAATAGAAATGTCACCAAAAAATCTACCACACATGTGACACAGTATAATTGGCTCTGTGTAAGGACGAACTAAAGTACATAAACTGACTAGGAATCGGCACTGTTCTCTGAGATGTGGAAATTTTCTACTAAGAGTCCATGCAGCATGCGGACCATCTGCAAAAGAATGGATGGCTTTAAAGAAAGCAAAGTCACTGTCATTGTCTGTTCTTTCACGCCACATGATTTCTTCTGTGTTATGAATTGCACGTTTGACGATATTTTTCCATTGTGTGTAAGGGGGAAACAGTCCAGTTTTAAGAAAATAGTCTAAATCACTATACTCGTACTTAAGCAAGAGTCTTTGTATATCAGGAACAAATCCAAGGCTGTTTGCAACACATTTATACTTAAAGTCCATAACCCTTGTGAGTAATATATTTGTTTCGATTGAAACGGATGAAGGAGCTCCATTTTCACGAATACTGGCTAAATTTGTCGGAAACCTGCAGGTTTGAATAGACCATGCAACACCAGACTTTGTTTTCGTTTTAAACTTCTTTTTCAATTCAAAGAATAAAATTTTCAAATGAATGAAAGAAATCTGATAGAATTGAAGTGGTGCAATACTTGTGTTGCTGAGTATATATCTTTTTTTTTCAAAAGTCGGTTAATTATAGTCTAGACTGGTACTTCGACCAAGTTCACCTATAGTAGAAATAATTACGAGTTTATCACGTTCAAAGAAACAGAGTTTTTTTTTACTTTTCCATTACAAAGTAATTTAGATATACCTATTTCATGATGCAGGATTAAAATACTAGCTAGAAAAGGCAAAGATAGTACCACCGGGAATGCAAATGTCAAAAATGGAGAAAGTTAAAAAAAGATTACACTCAAGACAACCCCACGAAAAAAATAAAACAACTAAACGACGATTTCCGTTTCTTGTTTAGATGATGTCTGTTCTAATGTGTTGTATTGCGAAAAGCATATTTTTTTACCACATTTTCATTATATTGAGCATGTCCTTTTTTCATTATATTGAGCATGTCCTTTTTTCATTATATTGAGCATGTCCTTCAACTAAACAACAGCCAGTTTTGAGACTTTCTGAACCTCAAACCTCCCTAGGAATTTAAGATAAAGGACATTACAGATTCTAGCAAGACCACCTCATTAATGTATTGAGATTAAACTTATCTTTTCATTGGGATTGCATTGGGAAATAAGTTTTGTGCTAATGTAAATTAAAGCCTGCAGTTTGCGAGTGTGACCTTTGAAGAGACTCTTATTTATCTTACTCGTATGGAACTCTACAGATGGGTTTTTCAATAAGGGTTAAGATATTTTCTCCCCCTACAACGGACAAGCTCTTTCATCCTTTCAGAAGGACTAGCATCAATCCTTCAGACCATCATCGCAAAAGAATTTCGGGAAACTGTTTAATGTAACCATGACGAGATCAAACCACAAACTTTGGTGTTCGTAGTCCGACGCGTTAACCACTACACAACGGGCTTTCGCTTCGTATTTGGAATAATATATCGACACCAAATTAGGGATTTGTACTAAGGCATCATGATGACGTAATTAATCACACGAGGATTTAAAGAACTCTTAAGATTTGGTTGAATATTTCTTATCCCGATCATTCTTAGTACACCCACCACCTTATCAAACGAAAACGTAAAATGACGACTAAAAGAAATTATTCTATGGACCTTTTCCTAAATTTACGAACTTTCTTTTTAAGGTATATTTCTGCATATTTGTCACATCAAATAGGCATTCCAATGGTACAACCTGTGCCCCGCTCCTCGCCGACTTGGTTTTATACTCTTACGAGACCGAATTTCTACAGGTATTGTAAAGAACGAGAAAATGAAAAAGGCAAGGCTTTTTAATCTCACTTTCAGATATATTGAAAATGTCCTCTCTGTCAACAACAATTTTCTGGTAGATGGATTCCTTCAATTTATCCTCAATAGTTAAAGATTAAAGAAACAACCAAATGTACTTGTTTTACGTCATCCTTGGATTTGCATCTCGAATTTGACCTGGGTGATCACCTCAGTAAAATAAGTCCCGATAAAAGAGTTTTTCAAATAATCAATTTTCCTAACCTCGAAAGTAGCATACCTACTTTACATGCATACGGTGTTTTTATTTCACAGAGAAGCAAAGAGGCACCAATGGGGCATTGTGTAAAAAATCAAAAAAGGCAACGACAAAACCAGTAAAAATGAATGAGAACAGCACACAAAGAAACAAAAAAAATAAACACAAAATCAACCGAACAGAAATCAACAACGAGAACTCGAGTCAAACGATAAAGAACTCAGGTGCTCTGAAGAGTAAGCAGTTCCTGCTTGCTATAGCACACCCATCGAGCTGCCAATTGTCAATTCAGTGTGCCAAATCTGGTAATGGAAGACAAAACAAAAGCCTATGACAAACCAACATCTGAACTCATCTGAGAGATAGAAATCATATATTTGTCCATGAGCGCATAATAGACAGCCACCGAGGAAAAAGATGACCTTGGTTTAGCAAATTTGAGCCAGACGTGACACTCTGCCAAGGAAATCGATGTAATTCCCGCAAGTAGTGAATCAATTTTGATAAGCTGGGGCGGACGGAATGTTGCTACACAACACCAGTATGACCATTACTAACATATTAATAGGACAAATGTTAATTTCCTTACGTGTAAAGTAAGAAACCTACCTCACCTACATATGGTGTGCATATGATACAAGTTAAATGATATATACCAGGGCTAATACTAATTTCTATGATTTTGACACACCGCTGTCTCCGTGACATTCTTTTAGATCAAGGTCATAAGAAAAAAAGTCGCACACAATCTTTAAGTTTTCATTTTGAAATCAGCCACTGGTTGAAAATTTGGTGATTGTTGAATGTTTTTCGTACTGAGACATTACCTCAATATCACTAACCGTGATTAACTGGATTTATTTTGTGACTCTCGGACCATAACATCATAATCACTATTCGATAAAGGACCGTATTTGGCTATGAGTACTTTCTGAGTGCCGACAACCAAAGATTGACATAATTTGTGTGTCGTATTCGACAATCTAGATCTATCACGAAAATCATAATACACTTCAAAAGCTCTGGTATTATAATTAGATACGATGCGTAAATCCCATTAGCTGGAGAGGATGGAATATTTCTACACACCAAAAAAAATGACGATGGGATATTGGCCACAATTGTCTTTGACTTTTCGGACTTACGACATGCAAAAGCTCCATTGGTACTCCATTGCTCCATTAGTTAACTATCCGGAGTGTGTAATTTTATTAAAAGCGATCTAACTGGCTTTAATTTTCGGACATGATTCTCCTTGTCGATGTGCCGTCAGAGCCAATAGGGGCTAGCTAATTGCCTTTTATAGCCTTTGAATGACGATTAATTGCTGTTGCTACATTAAATATCACAAATGTTATTCGACATTGATTGGGGGATTAAGCTGCTGTTATGTTGAATGCTTAAATAGATAACTGAATCAGAAGCAATTAGCAGTCTAACAACAAGACGTCATGTATGATTTTGTAACATTACAAATGTTCCCATCTTCGATAACGCCAAATTCAACAGAACAACAGACTGCCAATTTCTCAAGGACCAGAAATCATTGCATGCCATCCAGGCTAGTTCCTATTGCAGAAAATAACAATAAGACATGATAATGTTCTAGCATTAATAATATCTACGACTTGCTACAAATTGAACTGAAGAAATGGAACAAGAAGAATAAACACTTTCCACAAAAAGGCGAATAACATAGAACAAATTAATGGTGATTTATCAAATGAGCAAGCATATATTTCTTTTGCATCCACCCCCTAAATGTCGCGATCGTGACTGGAAGATCGAATCTTGCTCTAAAGCTATTTTTAAAGAATAAACTCAAGGAAATGAAATATGTTGCACTCGTATAAACAGGATTCCACATCACAATGTCGTTGTAGATTACAAGTTCATCCTTAATGTCTTTTACAACTCAAAAACAAAGAAAAGATGCGATTCAAGTGAAAGCTTTCAATTGACCCACTACGGGCATTCTTTTTTAATGCTTGTACCAAGTCAGGACCATTACAACCCTCAGCTCTCTGGTATGTCTTCCTTGTATATTTTTTTCTCTTGGACATTTCATTTGAGATAAAACTTAATTTCAAGTTCGATAGTTTTGTGACTACCTTTATCTGTCAGTTTGAAAATGCAACTTATATTGGCAGGCCTGTAACTAATTCTACACCTTCGAGAAAGAGAAACACCGCTTCAAAAGGTTTGGAAATGATTCGTCATCACAATTCCATTTGTTAGAAATTCCACTGTCCTGCTTTTTTGAAATGTCCGAGGATTCGTAATATTGCTTACAACATTGTCAGGCTAAACATTTGACTTGACAACAGGATTAAATGAGGATAGAATTCATACGCCCTTTCATCTCACTGATAGAAAATTCAAAATCAACGACCACCCTAGGAATCCGTCGTAACGGCTAAACTTGAAGAAAGGATTGACAATGTAGTCTTTCTTAACTTATGTAGGAAACTAGAAGAAGTACTTTTTACTAACCTTGATCCCAAGGCAGGTCATGAAGCCAAATATTTATATTTTTTTCAATTATAGTGAGTCATTTTCCATTCATCCCTTAAATTTAATTTATGAGGCTTAATGCCGCTTGAAACACAATTTTATCATCCCATGCAAGGCTTCTCGCATTTAAGATACCCCAAAAATATAACTACCACGATTTCTTGACAAAGATGTTGGATAACATTATTAAATTCCAAGGACTCTGTCACTCAATGATCGCAGGTTTCTAACATGAAGCTGTAACTTTATCTATTGATGCAGTAAACATATACAATGTAGTAAACAATATTATGACCAGACTGGCTGTCACAACGTGACGTAACATTTAAGATTTGGAAATGTCGGTTAACAGTCTCAAAAACCTATAGACAAACCTCTTTGTATAGCGATGTATCGTAGGAGTCACGGACTATCCTTTCTATGACGATTAATTGGTGCTGCGTAACGTATAACAATGTTATATAAAATTGAATTATATTAACCGTCATGATGATTGCTTCACTATATTGTAACATACTACCAGTCAGACCCACAACGGGATGTTGTTTCAATGATTTTGATAAGACTATCAGATTTTCATGACGTCATATCATTGTACATTGCAACTATTGCCATTGAAAGAGAAGAGTGCTCATCAAAACGATTAATAAAATGAGTATATAGCATATAACATTATCTTATTTGATTAATTAAATCAGAATATTGTAGCTATCGGTCAGTATTACTGAATCATTTCCGCCTTTTAGACCTTTGCGCCACTGATTTGACTTTTTTTTTTGCCCAGCAACACTCTATAGGTAATATCAAGGTGATGAACATGAAAAGGGTGAGAAAACCCGAATTTGATGATGGAAAATGTGGGTGGGATGGGATACAAAGGAAGGGTTAGATTTAAAGACCACTGCAAAAGTGATGAAAAATGTGGCTGTCCACAAAGGGATCTTTAATTGTATGAAGCATAATATTCCACTCATTTGGCAAACTTTGGTCAACAGTCAGGCTTATTTTATTGCCTTGACAACTCCGTACACCAGGGACACCCTCTTCAGCCTCTTAAAGTAAACAACCTGAATGACTTAATACTGTGATACCTTAACAAACCATTCTTTTTATATTCGCATATCGTTATAATTAAAACACTCTGAATCGATCGATTTTATGAATCTTTCATATAATTTTAATATCATGATATGATACAGAAGTAATGAACCATTCTTTTGATAAGTAGCTACCCCAAACTGACCATTTATAACACGCCGCTTTGTTTCATCAATCTGATATTGCTTCCATTTCAATAGTTTTTATTGACAAGAGATGCTAATCAATGTCCAGTAAGGTTTTAGTAGTATCATATTTAGGGTCTCTTTGTTTGGTTTTTATTTTAAAGCCTCTATTGGTACCTCTGGACTATCTTTCTACTTCTGTACTTGGAAATAATCATAATGAAATGATGCAAAAATATTTTGAAGCTAAACTCTATAACCCAAAAAGTTCAACGCTCGAAGTTCAATAAAAAGTTATCCGGTACAGGATGTAGTAGTTTTGCTTCTTGCGATAACATTACTGAATGAAGATTCATATGGAAACGTGTAGTTCTGAGAATCACTTCCATTTACATACAATCAGGTGTTTAACTGAGTTTGTGTGAGATTATTAGCCTTTAATAAATGCTCTCTGTAGTTTGACCCCTTTTCACTTCTAGTTTAAAACTTTAATCAGCTTTCGGTCGACTATTTGTCAAGAGGTTTAGTTGATTGTTGCCTTGCAGCGGAAATCTATCTCATCCGGCATATAGAATCGGTTCTGGAAGTGAAGCTTTTACCATACAAGACTACCGAGAATGAATATTAGTTGTTTAGATAGAAAATATTGATGTCTCCCATGACACTGCCATTAAGAACATGAATTGTCATTTCACAGAAATTGGAACATTATTGAAAAAAGCACGAAATATATTCAGTTGTCTCGACTTTTATTAAAACAAACTGTGGCTAGTTATTACAGAGAGTGATAAGGTTATTTGTAGGTTAACCGTATTGTAATGACCGACATGAGAGAAGTCCGGGTTATTGTGGTCATAACGAATCGTCAAATACCAATCTAAGAAAAGTACAGTTTATTGTATAGTCATTACGGTCAAGTAGACTTGTCCCGTTTGGGAAAAGAAGGCTTTAAGTTCGACCTGATTGGAAACCGTAATCTTGTGTAGTGCATTGTTTGAAAGTGTATCCAAATTGTCTTCACAAAGTTAAGAAGCGAAGAAAATTGATTTGCATAATGCTTACAATGGAACTTTTAAATCAAGTTCATGTACTTACAATCAGACTTCATCTGACAAAGATGATGTCATTGCTGACAGCTCTAGATCTTCAGGGGAGAAATGAACCCGTGGTTTTAGATGTTGCTGAATATTTTCTATATCCCCTGCTTTTATCCTTTAAATGGATAGAAATTAATTTTCCCTTTTGTCCCCTATTTCCTTTTTATTATCCCAAAGATCATGATGACATAATAAGCAGTCACTGCTTAACACAAAGGACATTTGGTTCACAGTGACCAAGGTTCCTCTGACTATGATATTCAAATAAATGTACATGTTCTTATTTGACTGTTATTTTGTATATATTGTGTTTCTTCTTTATACCTTTTTTGTCGTATTGTGTATGTAAATTTCATGCATCTTTATGTCTACTTTGGACTTCAAGCGGAATTATTTTGCAGCCAAATAAAATAATCAGGCTTAAAAAATCAATCAATGATTATTATTTCCATGCCTAATATTTCATATTTAAATCTTACCCATTTACATGTGATTCTTTAATTTCGAACACCCGTGAAGGTTAGCACTGCTGGTGGAGTTTTAATTCCCCGAGGTTAGCCCGCTCCGGCACCAACGCTTTTGTGTTGGAGAACGCATCAAAGCTTTAACTTATTGGTTTCAATTTCAAAATTTTCTAAACACTAAGGTTCTTCCTAGCCCAGACATAGGATGATCATCTTAGTAATAATTCAGTTCCCCAGTTTGGTATTTTTGGTGTTACTGTTATATGCTCTTCATAATAATATGGTGTTTGGCATTTTCAATATTTTTGGTAGAGCGCCTCTGATGAGTCTTGAATAGACGAAACGCACGTCAGGGGTAGCAAAATTTATTGTCTGGAACTTTGTTGTCATTTGTATTCCTACCACGAGGTATATTTTTATGAGCATTTGATTTCTGTTTTTTTTTTCAGGTTTCATGTGTTTATCTACTTACTCTTTCAATGAGAGAAGACGCGAAGAGTAACCTTATTTGTATTGGATACCTATATTGCACAAAAATCCTTTGAAAAAGGCATTAAGCTAGTGAATCATCAACATCATGTTCCGATGGATTTCTCGGTTATGTCTAAAATGGACGATAAGCATACACTAGTGTGGCACTATTTATAATTGAAGTGGAATAAATTACATGTGGAGTTTAAAGAACTTAAAAGTTTTGTTGGAAAATCTTTTAACCGGCCTGTAGCCTCTGGCTTAGCTAATTCATTAAGTACAATAGCTAGTAAGGTAGGTGGAGCATGAGTGTGCCAACTACTAAAAGTAAAATTGCTTGGGGAAAATTAACCTGTAAAAAGTTATAGTCTTGCTCATATTTTGTTCTCTTACTAAACCTGGAGTAAAAATTATAAGAATTTAAATTGATTTAATGGTATTTTTTGTTATTGTCTCCTGTTTGCTTTGCTTTCTTTTCTTAACCGGTATGGATATATGTACATTATTTTTCTCAAGTATAAAACTTGATAAACATGATAAAGCTAAACATAAGTATGTCTTATTTACTTAGTTGCAGTATGTACATGCAACCTTAGACTGGCCACCCCATCTACTAAAGTTTCAGTTAAATATTTGGTCACTATATCTCCCTGTGATACATGCATGTACAATAATGTTGTCATAAATGGTGGAAAATGAAAAGTGCCCACATCAATTTTTTAACTTTTAAAGTTTAATTACTAGTACTCTAAATAGACTATAATGTAGTTATTTGCAAATAAGGCCACACCGTAATCGCCTATGCTGTCATTTCATTGGACAGCTATGATTACTGATCACCCCAATACACACTCATGCTTCACCAACCTTTCTAGCTAAGTTACCCATTGAATTAACAAAGTCAGGTGTTGCATGGTTTATTGAAGGGGCTCCATTCTTTGACAACTATCAATTGTACCACCTTGATACACCAAATGTTTTCTGAAAAAAACTTATTGTAACGTGTTTTTTTTTCAAATTTAAGAATCTTTGTTGTTTTAGGCTATCATTATACATTTTCTTTCTTACATATATTATAGAGCTAAGATTTATTACACAGTGTATAGCGTAACAAATGTTATCTCTTTTTCATTGGAGTAAACATTTTTAACAAGTTTGCATTCCAATAGGCACAAACTGTTAACCTATCCTTGATTTGTTTTATTACTTTAACGAAACTGTATTCTTCAGGAACTCGGTAAGAAAAAGGAGATGAAAGAAGACAAATCTCTCACTGTCAACAACGTTTCGTCGGAAGACGAATTCCTTAAATTTATCCTCCAGAGTTAGAGATGAAGAATAGGTACTTGCTTTGTGTAATTCTTGGATTTGCATCTCATATTTTACTCGGATGGTCATCTCGGTACAAAATATACGATAAAGGGACTAAGATCAATATATATGGTTGGGGTATAGGAACAACATTAACACTAACAATTTCTTAACTTTGAATCATTCTTGTTTTAATCAGTTGTTGCTATTTGTTGTACTAAATTATCATTCCACTGCCTCTTTTAATTTTGTGTTCTGCTTTGCCAGATCCTAAGACCACAATGGAAAAGGGCGCCGGTACAAGTTAAGACCATTGCAATAACAATTTTTCCGTTCTTTGCATGAAATATAGTAATGCAAGATCTAAATGTCTATTTTATATGTGTTGGAAAGACATAGTTTACATATTTCCAAAATTTGACAACGTTTTGCTGTTTCTTTAAAAATTGATAAAATCTGTTTGGTCGTAGTTGTAATATTTGTTTTTTCTTTTATCAAATTTAATATTCTACCGGTTTTCCAAGTTTTCTTCTCCTAGCGTGTCTGATGAAGGTTAATCCAGAAAAGCGCTTCACACGCAGTGAAATTTTGCTTTTGTACATTTATTAAAATCATTTCAATATGTGGATCGTGTCTTTTTGGTTCATATTACTCTTAACGTAGCGTCTATTGGTAACGTCCAACCTTAAGCAGGGTGTAGTTTCGTAAGTGAAGTTGAAAAGACCTTTCATAAAGTGTAGACTTGCAACTCTCCAGGTAATATATATGTTACAGGGAATGTGTTTAATAAGGGATTACATGTAATCCCTAAAAATTCAGGGATTACGTGTAACCGCTAAATAGCATGTAATCCCTTTTTTTTTTCTAGGGATTACATGAAACCCCTTATATTTTTTTCAACATTTTTTACACGTTTTCCCTGACCCTCAAAATGACTTCAAAACTAATTCTTTACTTCTTCTTTACCTTTCCAATGTTAAATAATATAATTTCAAAGCTATCTCATGAAACTAGAGCAGAGATTGTACATAGCTGATTTGATTTTTTTATTTCAAGCTCAACTGTCAACAAATGTTGCTTAAAGACCCTTGATGAGAACAATTTTAAACATCAAAATTTTTGCAACGTCAAGACTAATTTTGCTGTTTCCTTGTAAATTCAATAATGTAGCCCCTTAGACATCTTTTTGATAAGTAATGGGGTCCCATTTCCCGTTATGGATCAATTCAAAATTTTAGCTTTTACAAGTCTTGGAATGGATTAAGATAGTCAGAGAAACTTTGAAATGCACTAGCCTTCGTCAATTTTTATTGAAAACTCTAAGTTTTTGACGATAATATTGTCACTTTTACTAATTTGGCCCTGAACTTTTTTTGAAGTTCAGGATCAAACTTATATAAAAATGAGATTTTGCGATTAAAAACTTTAAGGTAATATCACGAATCAACCATTAAAGTAATAATAATATATCCTTAGCAACTCAAACATCCAACCATAACGCTCTTAAACTTAGCGCTTAACTTTGAGGCGGCTGCTCATTTACGTTAAATGGAACTCCATTATAACTCTCGCGACAGAAGGCGATCATTAGAGGGTTTTATTATTAGAACTAGTTTTCTTGGAGCTTCAATTTAGCTTTTGTCTTGTATGTCTGTTAATATATTTTGTTAGTTAATGAAAATGAACTTTCGGCTTAATTTTGATGATACATATATATATATATTCGTTTTCCTCTGTCGAAATAATCACAGTCACCACCTTTTGATATTCTCAGAACTTCTTACATAAAACGTTGCACCTATTTTTACATGCCGTCTTTGTAAGAACATTTCTGGTTTTCATTATACCCTAAGTAGGCTAGATTTGGTTAGATTTGATACAATGGTACTATGAACCGCACAAATTTTCTCTTGAGAAAACAAAACATCATGGACAAGAAAGAAATATCATTTACATAAAATATTTAATAACTCAATTCAATGCATTATTAAATAGCTGGTTTTTTTTTTCTTAAAAATCTGTTGAAATTGATTTTTTACGAAAAAAATATTTTGGCAGCAGATGTTAAATATTTGAAAATATTTTTGAATATTTGGCAATTACACGTAGTAGATAAACTGAAGGCAAAATATTGTTTTGCAACAAAGAGACTTAGAAATGCAGCTTCCCGTACAATTGTGCAAGAACATTCATAGTCCTACTGATGTCGCTAGTTAAAACCGTGTTCGGCTGCAGGAAAAAGTCTGGTATATAAATAAGAATACTGTTACATTTATGAAGAACATTATAAATTAAAAAAAAAATAAAGTTAATTTAGGACGCAACGGATTCTAGGAAGTCTGCTTCATATTTAGATCTACATCTGGAAATTGACTCTCAAGGAAGACTTTCAACAAGGCTCTATGACAAACGTGATGACTTCAACTTTCCAATCGTCAACTTCCCCTTCTTGTGTAGCAACATTCCGTCCGCTCCAGCTTATGGAGTTTACGTATCTCAATTGATACGTTACTCCAGAGCGTGCGGGACTTACATCGATTTCCTTAGCAGAGCGACACGTGTGACACAAAAATTGCTCACACAGGGTTATGTTGCTCCTCGATTGCTGTCTTCACTCAAGAAATTTTACTATTGGCAACGCGACGGATGTGCTATAGCAAGCAGGAACTGCTTACTCTTCCGGAGCACCTGAGTTCACTCTTGTTTCGACTGGAGTTCGCGTTGTTGATTGATATTCAGTTATTTTGTGTTTCCATGTTTTAAATGTTGTCTGTGTTTGTCCTGTTCTTGTTGGTGTTAACTGGTTTTGTCTCTGCTCTTTCGGACTTTTTCTTACCTCTGCTTCTTAGTAATAAAATGTTATTTATTATTAATAAGAAATTCCATAAAATCATTGTGATAAAACTGGCGCCATTAAAACGAAAACTTATATTATAAAGTATCGCTGGTTTTAATGGAATGGACGGTGTGGGATTATATCACTAAAATAACTTAAGTTCATCTTAAAAATCATTTTAATATTTTATGTAGAGGAAATATACACAAATAAATATCAAACTTGAATTTTAGGGAGATAATTTGCCATAGGATAATTGATATAGTTATAGATAAACGTTTCATCCTCTTTTTAGCTTTCTCCAACTTCCGGTACAGTCTCTAAAACATCCTGCAACTCTCTGAGAAGACAAATTAATCGTTTAATGGTGAGGGAAGAAAGGAAATCAACGGTGATATTAAATGACCCTTTTAATTGATTACTGCAAAGAAATCGAGTAAAAACCTGAATTATTTCAATAATGTCAAACAATGACAACACAACGTTGTGAAATCAATTATGAAGAGGAAACCAGTTAATGGCACTTTTATATTTCGCATAAAATAGTTAAAATATGATACAATTAAGTCCAAGAAATGGCCTGAACTCTGTAAATGGATACCTAGTTGCAAAAATATTGGTACCTGTGACGGATTGGACATTTGGGCTGATGATGACCAATACTACACATGCTTTTTGTATGATATAGATTTACAGGAAAGCGGAACAGAAAGGTAATATCAAAAATCCCAAAATTGGAGGATGAATCTCAAATATTCAAGAGAAAAGATGACACCATCTCTCTTGGCATTATTTGCGAGGATGGTCTCAAGGAACGATGCTAGTCCTTTGGAATGGACGAAAAAAGGTAGTCCTGTGTATGTGGAGAGCAATAACCCATGCACGTTTAAGACCCCTTTGTAGACTTCGATAAGAGAAGGCTAAATGGGGGGGGGGGCGCTATAAAAGCATTACTAGCAAATGCTAGCTGGAGAGGGATACATTTTAGCTTTAAGCTTGTTTCCCAATTCAGGATAAATAACTATCTATAAACTTAAAGATAGAACAAATAAACACACCGGAGATATTGAAGATCGCAATGGTCGTGACATCTATACAGCCATTTCAAAATAAATTGTAGGTTTATTGGCGCGCCTACCACCTCCAATTCCCACGGATTTGTTTTGTCGCAAGTACAAAGACAAGTATAAAAAGTTGCTAGGCTTATGAAAGGGGACAATTAGATGCATTCAGATCGAACGGACCTATCTTTTAGGTCCCTCCTTCTTAAAAGCTATATAACATTTGCTCATAATAATTTCGTTTTCAGGACATGCTTATGTAACAAAATTTGATATTTCAACAGCCTTGTGTATTGCAGAATTAAGGAATAATTGTTTAAGCCAGTCTAGCACACGGAGCAGACCACTGTTAGTTTAAGCCTGTGTTGGATAAACTAAGTGTTTATTAATTTTATAAATTAAACATCTACACTCAAAGAGTGTATTTCGAGTTACTTATCAAACCTTTAAGGGGGTTCCCAACACCATTTTGACATAGATATCGACCAAATAAAAAGTGTTAATTTTAATACAAGAGCGCACATTTTTACCAAATAGAATGCATACAATGAAATATTATACTTTTATGAATGCATTACATCCATAATTTTAAAACCAATATGATTTCTAAAACAAGAGGCTCCCAGGAGCCTGAATTGCTCACCTGGTCTTGATGTCAACCCTATAAAGAACTTTGTCATGTTTGTAGAGCTAAATAAGCTGAACATTCTGTAGGCCAAAAATATGCAAAATGTTATTTATATTACTTTTAGGGCCATCTGTTATTTATATTAAGGGCCATCTGATCACTTTGACTCTATAGAGACTTAAGAGCTTAATGAACTGAACATTTAAGCAAGCAACCACTTTTCTTTATATGCTATAATTTTCATTATATAAGCCAAAAACATGAAAACACGTAAATTTAGGGGCAGTAACCCCTATAAGGGGTCATCTGACAATTTCGACCCTATGAAGACTTTTGAGCTAGATGAGCTGAACATTTAGGCAAGCAACAGCTTTTCTCTATCTGCAATAGTTTTCATTTTATAGGCAAAAAACACTATTTTTTGTCTTTAAGGGGCTGTAACCCCTATAAGGGGTCATCTGACATCTTCAACCCTATGAAGACTTTCCTAGAGCTTAATGAGCTGAACATTTAAGCAAGCAACAACTTTTCTCTATCTGCAATAGTTTTCATTCTGTAGGCCAAAAAAAAATATTTTTCACCTTTAAGGGGCTGAAACTCCTATAAGGGATCATCTGACAACTTCGACCTTATGAAGACTTTTGTAAAGCTTAATGAGCTGAACATTTAAGCAAGCAACAGCTTATCTCTATCTGCAATAGTTTTCATTCTATAGGCCAAAAACACTATCTTTCGCCTTTAAGGGGCTGTAACCCCTATAAGGGGTCATCTGACAACATTGACCCTCTGAAGACTTTTGTAGAGCTTAATGAGCTGAACATTTAAGCAAGCAACAGCTTTTCTCTATCTGCAATAGTATTCATTCTATAGGCCAAAAAACACTATTTTTCGCCTTAAAGGGGCTGTAACCCCTATAAGGGGTCATCTGACAACTTCGACCCTATGAGGACTTTTGTAGAGCTTAATGAGCTGAACATTTAAGCAAGCAACAGCTTTTCTCTATCTGCAATAGTTTTCATTCTATAGGCCAAAAACACTATTTTTCGCCTTAAAGGGGCTGTAACCCCTATAAGGGGTCATCTGACAACTTTGACCCTATGGAGACTTTTGTAGAGCTAAATGAGCTAAACATTTAAGCAAGCTACAGCTTTTCTCTATCTGCATTGTTTTCATTCTATAGGCCAAAAACACTATTTTTCGCCTTTAAGGGGCTGTAACCCCTATAAGGGGTCATCTGCCAACTTTGATCCTATGGAGACTTTTGTAGAGCTAAATGAGCTGAACATTTAAGCAAGCAACAGCTTTTCTCTATCTGCAATAATTTCATTCTATAAGCCAAAATCATGAAAAACCGCTATTTTTCACCTTTAAAGGGCTGTAACCCCTATAAGGGATCATCTGACAACTTCGACCAAATGGAGACTTTTGTAGAACTTTTGATGCTGAAGCAGTAGGGTGGCATCAGATTTCATCTATCTCTTATACTTTTTGATTTACAAGCCAAAAACAGTAGTCTAACCCCCCTGGTCTATTTTTAGTAACGGTGGCCATGTTTTTTGGCAGATCAAAAATCGAAACAAAAGTTTGGTACAGGACACCCTAAGGATCATTCATACCAAGTTTCATTACATTCTGTTCTGTAGTTTCAGAGGAGAAGATTTTTGAAAATTGTTAACAGACGACGACAGACGACGACAGACGACGACGGACGCCAAGTGATGGCAATAAAAATGTTTGTGGTCAAAAGTTTGCAAAATTTGCTTTTTTTTTTTAGAAATCATATTGGTTTTAAAATTATGGATGCAATGCATTTATCAAAGTATATTTCATTGTTTGCATTCTATTGGGTAAAAATGTACGTTCTTTTATTAAAAGTTACACTTTTAATTTGGTCGATATCTAGGTCCAAATGGTGTTGGGAACCCCCTTAACACATTTTTTTTAATGAATTTCACTCTATCAACGGGTTTTCTGGTACAGAACAATAAAGTCTTACCTGTTGATAGCATTCTTCAGAATTTTTTTTAGAAAGGTCTAATTAATATCGCTTAATATTTGAAATACACTCTTCCCGTTGCATATTTATGGGGGCCATTTATTGTATATTTGTCGTTATTTGATTTCATTTCACATTACGTAATTTCATCAAATTCTATATAATGACTTTACTTTTTGATGCCAAACATCCCGAATCGAATTTTATCTTATTTACAAAACAGCACAGCTTTATAATTATATTTTTGTAAAGTTTTAACAATTTGATTGGCTTTTACAATCATGTGATCAAAAAGATAATTCAAATGTTTTCTTCCAAAATATACAAAATGTAAATAAAAAACCCCTGAAACATTTGGGTTGTTTCCTGCTTTGTTTAAATCAAGAGGGAAACATCAAGAATTGCCCCACTCTTGATAAATCAATACTGTGACACCACCAGGTATGGATATATCTTAGGCGATTAGCATAAGAAATACATAAAAGAATAAAAAATAAATAAATAAATAAATAAATAAATAAAATAATAATGAAACATTGTCCCTTTCCAGATGGGAACATCCCGAATTGTAATTCCTCGGGGTTGTTGTTTCCCTCTGGAAAACAACAAATCCCTAGGGATGTTTCTCTCTAATTATTGCGGTCCATAATTGTATATTATCCAACCACCTAGCCCTTATCACCCTCTAAGATCATCCTTGATGGGTCTATAAAAAATGGCTATATACACAATTTTACTTTGTCTGACAAAATAAGCTTTTTATAGACTTCAAATGTTTTACAATGTCATTAAAATATATAGATAAAAAAAGCTTAAAAGTTATTAATCTTTAAATATCATCTTGATTACTGTACATTAAATTTGAGAGTATCTAAACACATTAGCAGAGTTTGTTGAAGAAAAAATTATATAGCACCACTAAAATACTTTCAACTTTTATTGGTATTTAAAAGTATATCGAGTCTTTGCATAATTTAAACAAATTGGCATTAACTAACAGCAATTAAAATTATCGTACTCTGTAATTATTAACGATTTTTGTCCATTTCTCCTTTAGTTTAGATTGTTCTAAATTCTGGATTTGCCTGACGAACATCCATCTTCGTTTTGTGATGTCTGAAGAAGATATGCAATGGTTGGAGTCATAAGGTAAGCGTAAGTTCCCATACCAATGACTGTATAATTCTACTACACACACAGACTTTCCCACTGGTTGACATCAAGTTCTGACAAATTACCCGCAAACGTCAAGAGTGTCTGTATAAGTACGTTCTATGGATAAATAGGCTATTAAAATGTCTACGTCAAACATGCGGTAGATTGTGCGTCCATGTAATCTATAAAGGTGAGCTGCAAAGTTAGAAAGGGGTGTCCGTGTGGCAACAGTGATGAAAATCATCTTTTTAAAGCCGTTGACACCGGAAAATCCAGCATGGGGTTGAGCTGGAAGCGAACCCATACTCTGTCATCTATGGCAACTTCGCCTGCACTGTGTCCAGCGCCCTAAACCACTAGACCACCTAGGCTAGATAAAAAAATCTAGCTTTCAGTTGCCTAGTTAAGCCTCCTCGTAGACAATCTAAGGTTGTAACACAGTACACGATGAATATTAGGTGGGTACAAGGAGGCCTAACCGTTTATCGAGGCATTTTGTCCGTTACGTGTTTCTACCATACGTTAACATTACATTTTTGTCCGTTATATGTTGCACGAGGCAGTCCGTTAAGTAGTTTTATGAAAAAAAATTCATTTATTTTTACGAAATTAACTCTGAGGATAAAATATAGTAAATAAGTGAAACTTGTGATAGATGTGTCCAAATGGTTTTTATTCACGAAAAACTTCCCGCAAAAACCATTTTGATTTGACTTGACACTTCTTCGCAAAACGAAAAGGCGGAGACCTACCCTCTGCAAAAATGTGTCCTTATAATGACGAAAAATGCATTAAAATACGTTATTTTCGTCATTGAAACATTTTTTTGTAGTAAGTCTTTTGCTACTTGCACAATAAAAACATAAGAGAAGGATTTTCTGGACCAAAATATTAATATTGGGACAAAAATGCCAAAATTGGTACTACTTTGAGAAATATGGTCCGTTAAGAGGCACGTGACACTTTTTAGGTCCGTTAATGATGCATGTCTCACATTTTGAAAATGCAGGTCTGATAGAAATAAACCTTAATATAGCGAATCCCAATTATTAAAATTGGCAAAATCGATGATATCTTTGTCAGAAGATTGAAATGATTGGTTTCCCACAATTATTGTATTATTTTTAATATAATATAATGCCTAAAATATTTACACGAGTTTGTGGCCATGGAAATAATTCAGGAGCTAGTTTTTTTCCCGTCAAATGTCAAAACAAACAAATTTTGAGAGTTTGAGGAAGCTATCATGTCGATCATTTTTGGAAATTTACCGGGTCCTCTGATATCAGGGATATGCGGAGCAATAGACGTATCATTAACATTAATGTTGTTACGTACTGCAAAGTTAATTTTAGCATCCAAAGGGTCATACGAACCATATTCGATAGAGGATCGGCCTGTGTTTTTGTAACTGGATATGAATCGGATAAATTTGCCGTGAAATAGAATTTTGCCGAGTGACCGCCTTGAACGGATATCGCATGAGAGTTGTAGTTGTTGATGCCCAAAATCGTAAATTGTCACAGAAAATAAGAAAGCAAATGTTCTGAAAGTCGAAGGCTTTGTTTGCCACGAGTCGAAAAAAATATTAAGAGGTATGTGAAAAAGCCATTGATCTACAATTGGAGTATCATTCAGGAAGTAGTGAGTGTATTTCTTGGACGTCAGTTTGCATGTGTGGAGTTAATTTCGTCGGTTTCAGTACAGTCTAAAGTTCCAGAAAATGTGTCTGTGGTACAAATTCCTTCATATTTAGATATTTTTCTCCATTTGTATTTTTTATTTCAATAGTTTTTGTTCTTTTTTCTTTTCATTGCCTAAAATAAATAACCAAAACAGACTGTATTGAACCGTTTTCATTATATATATTTATTAATAATTAGTAGCTTATTGCTTCTTTCATATATCATATACACATGTATTGTATGTTTTTAATGCCGTTGTTTCGTAGAATGATCTAGAAAGGTGTTACAAGTAAAGCCTTTTGACAACGGTTCATTTTTAGACGTGCATATTCAAATTTATGTATTTTAGTTTCGATAAATCCACATGAATTTTGTCTTTTCTTCTGTATACTAGCGTTCAGCCCTTATAGTAAAATTATGATATGTCATATCAAACAAAACTATTTTAATCTTCTATCTATTTATGTTATTTATCGGACATAATATTTTGTCACAGGCACTTAACGGACCAACTTAACGGACAAAATATTATGTCATCAGCCCTTAACGGACCATATTTTAAAACTTTTCCCCTATTACAAAATTATTATATAGCATAGAGCATTGAAAATTAAACAGAATGTTGATACATTATTGTACTTTCTATGGATATCAACCAAAACATATGTTTTGTTATATAAAAAGAGAAATCGATAAAAATGAGGTAAACATTTTTACATTTGCGACCTTTAAAATACTAAGGAGCCACACGCCTTTTCATTTTATGAAGTTATATACAACTATTTTTACACAAATGCAAATCGTATCGGACAGGCATTCATTTTCATTTTGACAGATGTAATTTTTATAAATCTAAAATGCGTATTAATTATGATATAACAAATTAATTACTGACCTTCAGTGTTTTTTCTCGATTATACCTGGTTAACGGACTGTCACGGCGACTTTAACGGACCACAAAAACCGTGAAACACCTTTTAACGGACCATATTTGTCGATAAACGGTTAGGCCTCCTTGGGGTAGGGAGAGAAAGATAGAGAATTGGTCGCAACTGGTATAGTATTAGAAGTATATATTTATAAATGGTGTTGCGTACAGCTGGTTTTTCCGGTGTCAACGGCTTTAAAAAGATGATTTTCATCACTGTTGGCACACGGACACCCTTTTCTAACTTTGCAGCTCACCATATCCATTCCATATTATATCAATTACTTTACAGATCTTACAGAGCTGTACGCAACACCATTTACAAATATATACTTCTAATTAATACTATACCATTCTCTATCTTTCTCTCCCTATACCCACCTAATGCTGGATTTTCCGGTGTCAGGTTTAAAAAGGATGATTTACATCACTGTTGGCACACGGACACCCCTTTCTAACTTTGCAGCTCACCATATCCATTCTATATTATATTAATCTATAAAGGCTGTGACGTCATGGGAATATGTTTTGTTATTACTTTCACTGACCAAGATGTTTTGCTCGTTCATATCTGCATGTATGTATCCTGATGATAGATAAAATGCTCTGATATCATTAACTTAGTGAAAGATTGATAACACAAGAGCCACAGCGATATTGCAAATGGACTATAAATGTAATGTCCATTTGCTAAAAGATACCATGGACAACTCGAAAAAAATAACCAATAAAATAGTCTTTGATAATGTGTACCAATTTTCATTTTTATATAATTAACAAAAAATGTTTTTCTGTCAAGTTGAAGGCCTTTCATTGGCACATTAGGATTGGTCTTGAATCATATGTAGTTTATTTTCAATCTAGGGCCAATTGCAAAACAGCTAGCAGCGTCACATTGAAGTCGGCTGGCGGCTGGCTGTTTTCCGTTGTGGATTTTTTAAAATGGTTGTTTATATTGTAGGTTGTGTCGCGTACACTTATTCCACAACTGTTATGGTCAATTTATAATTTCTTTGTTAGGAACTAGGTATTCATTTTGTCTGCTTAATGTTTTTTTTTCCTATTGGACACTGACTTTGGTCATCCCTTATCGTTAATTTCGTTGTTGTGTGTCCCCAAAAATTGTTTTTAAAACAAACTATTTGACGAAAAAAAGTATGTAAGTTTCTGGTTTCATGTTTGACTAATAGGGTCGGCAGGTAGGCATTATTTTAAATTTTTTTACCATTTTTTTTACCTTAAGTTAATGAGGAGCAGATTTCAAGTTTAACGGTGCTTAAGCAAAAATGACAATAAAAAGGCTAGGGTTGGCACGAAAAACTAGGGACGGTAAGGAAACAAGAAACACACACATTTTATCTCACCTTTCGTAAACTTGTCATAGATAATTTAACATCTGTGTAAAATGCATCAATAACAGTGTTTGATAGTATTAAGTTGTCCTGGTCTGTACTCCTTTAACCCTGTCATGTTTGTCAAACTCCATATAAATTTGTTTGATTTGTGCTTAATATAGTCATCATCAAAACCCTTAAAACACATGGCCAAAAATTGAACATTTTATGATTTAACGACTAATTTTTAAGCATAAATTAAAAAGTTAAAAGGAGGATGAGGTGTCTATTACTGAGCATCATCAAAATTTTAAATTTTATAATGCTAGCTATTTTAATTGATTTCTATTTGGCTAGGTGAACATCAAAATTAATAATTACAACAAAAATCTGGATAAAATACACCTCTTTTGCGAATTTCAATATTTCTCCGTACTTTTTAAGGGAAGATAATTTATATAGAAATAATAGGGAAAAACAAATTTTTCCCTTTTTAAAAAAAAATTTCGTAGTGAACTTAATCTTTTATTTAGTATATTTGAAAATTATTCAAAACAAAGATTTCACAAATTTAAAGAAAAATCTATGGATTAGATTTTCTTAAACGAAAGAAATTTAAACTTTTCCTTTTGATACTATATTAAAGATACTAAAATCATGCATTTTTCACAGTCGTTTTCTACATCAACGGTTATGGTGAACTTTAAATATTATTATCGAGATTTAAAGTAGGGCTAACTGTGGCTAAAATTTAAAAAATTCTATGGATAAATTTTTAGCTACCCCATCTACCTTAACAGAGTTTCTTTTTTTTTTGTTATAAATATTTTTCAGTGTACAAAGATGCCTCCCATCTAATAATGGTTTTTCACTTGTGGTATGTTAAACTTCCTGTGTGCATTTTTGGTGAACGTTTATGACAAAAAATAGAGATCTGAATCTTTTCTATTGCTTTAAGCCTTAAAGGAAAATTACTATTGTCAATATATAAATATCAAAGACATATAGAATTTATCAATTTCGCAACATTTATAAAAAAGACATCTAAAACTAAACAATATCGACATAAAACATCGAATTTTTGCAGCTTCGTAATATAGGGAACAGGGAATAAGTAACGAATAGGTAACGAATTTGAACAAGAGGCTCCAAGGTGCCTGAATCGCTCACCTGGTCTTGATGTCAACCTTATGAAGATTTTTTTAGAGATAAATGAACTGAATGTTTAAGCAAGAAAAAAGTTGTTTTCTATCTGTAATAGTTTTCATTCTATAAGCATAAAACACAATTTTTCACCTTTAACAGGGTCATAAGCCCTTTAAGGAATGATCTGCCAATTTCGATCTTATGAAGACTTTTGTAAAGCTTAATGAGCGAGCTAAATGTTCAAGCAAGCATCATCTTTTCCCTATCTGCTATAGCTTTCATTCGTTATGCCAAAAACATTATTTTTCACCTTCAAGGGGCGGTAACCCCTATAATACTTCTTTACCTTTAAGGGTTCATCTGACAACTTCGATCCTACAGAAACTTTTAAAGAGTTAAATAAGCTGAAACTTAAGCAAGCAACAGCTTTTTTCTTTCAGGAACATTTTCATTCTGTAGGCCAACTAGAGGCTCCGAGGAGCCTGAATCGCTCACCTGATCTCTTATGCCAAAGTTTGAATAAATTTCATACAATAGAGCTTTTGATGCTGAACATGAAAGGTTGCTTCCGATTATCTCTTATACTTTTTGAGTTGAGTTATAAGCCAAAAACAATGGTCTGACCCCCCTATTCTATTTTTAGCAACAGCGACCATGTTGGTTGGTGGACATGTATATAATTCACAAACTTGGTAGAGGACATCCTAAAAATCATGTATACCAAGTATCAATGCAATCCCTTCAGTGGTTTTAGAGAAGAAGATTTTTGAAAATCAGTGTAAATTAATGGAGAAAACAGTTAAAGGGGAATAACTCTTAAACGGCTGATCTGACAATTTAGACCCTGAAATCTTACTTGTAGATCTCAATGAGCTTAACAATTCTGCAATGCTAACTTTTCCTCTAGCTCTAACGGCTTTCAAGATATAGTCCAAAAACTGCAAAAATAATCAATTTTAATGATTAAAGGGCAATAACTCCTATAAGGAGTCGTTTCACAACTTCGACATCATGGAGAGATTCGTAGAGCTTTTGATGCTGAACATAGAAGGTTGCTTCGGATTTTCTCTATCTCTTATACTTTTTGAGTTATAAGCCAAAAACAATGGTCTGACCCCCCTGTTCTATTTTTAGCAACAAATGTCTACGACAAACCAAAATCTGTACTCATTTGGGAGATAGAAATCACATATTTGTCTACGAGTGGACGGTGTCTACCGTAAAATTTCTTGAGTGAAGACAACAACCGTGGAGCAACATAACCCTGTGTCAGCATTTTTTTGTGTCTAACTTGACGCTCTGCAAAGGAAATCGATGTAATTCCCGCAAGCGTTGGAGTAAAGAATCAACTGTGATACGAAGACTCCATAGGCAGGAGCGGAAGGAATGTATATTCACAAAAAGGGAAAGATCTAAATATGAAGCAGACTTCCTAGAATCCGTTGTGTCCTTTATCTCAAGTTCCTGCGGATATATGAGATGAAGAAAGTCACCAAATCGGAAATTGTTTAGTGAAAGGGCATCATCAATATTACGGAACGTGAGGTTAAAAGAGAGAGCTAGTATACGATTACATGTATTTTTTTGTCTAGAAGAGATTGTGACACTCAGTGATGACAAAGTAAGTCTTACTGTAATCGACTAACAAATTTTTGTACATGCGTTTTCCATTCTTTTTGAAAAAGCTGCGTTTAATCAGCTGTGCCATTCGTGATTTGAGTTGTTCATGAGGAATGGAAGTGTAAAGAGTGGAGAAATCGAAAGTTTTGATGCTGTTGCAAGATGAAACCGACCTCGAGTTAAGAATCTCCAAAAGTTCTTTCGAATTCTTCAGGATCCACATTTGATCGACACCATTTCTAGAATAACAACAATAGTTAGGCCGTTACCCCTATAAGATATCATCAGAGACGTCTTAGAGCTTAATTAGCTGAATATTTAAGCCAGCAGCCGCTTTTTTCTATCTGCTATAGTTTTCATTCTATACGCCAAAACACGAAAGTACGTTAATTTAGCGGCTGTAAGTCCTATAAGGGGTCATCTGACAAAATCGACCCTATGGAGACTTTTGAGGCGCTAAATGAGATGAACATTTAAGCAAGCAACAGCTTTTCTCTATCTGCAATAATTTTCAGTCTATAAGCAAAAAAAAAAAACACGAAAAAAACGCTATTTTTCACCTTTTAGGGACTCTAACCCCTAAAAGGGATCATCTGACAACTTCGACGAAATTGAGACTTTTGTAGAACTTTTGATGCTGAAGCAGTATGGTGGCATCAGATTTCATCTATCTCATATTTTTTTTATTTACAAGCCAAAAACAGTAGTCTGGTCTATTTTTAGTAAAGGCGGCCATGTTTTTTTATGGATCAAAATTCGAAACACAAGTTTGGTGCAGGGCACCCTAATGTCATTCATTTTAAGTTGTTTTTCTAAATTATGTTCAGTAGAAGTTTTTTTTGAAAATTGTTAACAGACGACGACAGACGCCAAGTGATGGCAATAGCTCGCATGGATCTTTGGTCCAGGTGAGCTTAAAAAGGAATTAGTAACCAAAAGTTAACGAATAAATAACAAAAATGTAATGAATAGGGAGAGGGGGGTAAGTAACGAATTAGTAATGTATAGGGAAAAGGGAATAAGTAACTGTTAGGGAATCGGGTATAAGTAACCAACTTGACGTCCATCGGTATTCTCAGGTTGTTTCAAAAAGATCGACAAATATGACAGTCATTACCTATAATGTAATTTATAAAATTTGAAAGAAAATGGTGATGGCATCACAGTTATATTTCAAAATGAATTGATTTTTATCTTTGTTAACTTAGCTTGTATATCAGAGAAAACTCGGGTAAACTTAATAGGAGCAATATTTAATATACTGTTTGTCAAAAATGAACTGGTTTTCATCGTTGTTAACTTAGCTTGTAGATCAGAGACAACTCGGGTAAACTGAATAGGAGCAACATTTTAATATACTGTTTGTCAAAAATGACTTCATTTTCATCTTTGTTAACTTATTGTTTGAAGCCCTTAATAACATTAAAGACTTAACATTACAATAAAAACAAGACTTTGTGAACTCTTCCAGCAAATACACCAATGTTATATAAGGATTGTGGATAGAAAGGCACGTCCACAAACATTACACCGTCGACATAGGTCAGCACAGGGATTTCCATGATTGTGGTCTTGAAAGCAAAAGAGTTAAAGAAATAAGCAATATTCTCGTTTTTATTGAACATTATTCAATTTGTTGTCATAGTCAATGTGTCATGTTTAGCAATTGGCATAAATCCTAAATAGTTCATTAATAAAAAGTCAAGTCATAATTCTTAAATGAGTTTGGACTTAAAAAATACTTTATGGCAATATTTAGTTTTAATGTCCGGTTTTATGTCATGAAAATTGATCCAATATAATCTAAATTTTCTTAAAAAACGTCGTGTTTGACACTCTTGAAATTCTGCCATTTCTATATAAATTATCCTTTTACATTTCAAAATTATCAAAACCCAAAGGTTCTTCCTACCCAAGACATAGTTGGTCTTAGTCTTAGTCAAAATTTGGTTTCTAAGTCCGGCATGTTTTGGTATAATGGTTTTATGATCTTCATATTCATGTGTTTGGCATTTTCAAATTTTGGTAGATCGGCTCTGATGAGTCTTGAATAGACGAAACGCGAGTCAGGCGTAGCAAATTTTTTTGTCTGGAACTTTGTTGCAATTTTTATTATTTGGTTAGAGCTGTTGGTGGAGTTTTATTTCCCAGAGGTTAGTCCACTCATGAATCAACACTTTTGTGTTGACGTACACATCAAAGCTCTATATTTATGCGTTCAAATTTCAAAATTATATCAAAACCCTAAGGTTCTTCCTATCCTAAAGATAGGTTGGTTTTAGTCTTTGTTTGGTTTCTATGTTCGGCATTTATGGCATTATTGTTCTATGCTTTTCATATTCATATAGGGGATGGCATTTTCAATTTTTGGTAGAGCACATTTGATGAGTCGATGAAATGAACGTCAGGCAAAATTTATTGTCTTTGTTGTAATTTTTTTCCCCTTCTACAGTAAATAAGAAATATCATAAAAATTTCCAAAGGGGATGATTGAAAGAGAAAACTAGATAGCTATTCATAACATCTCATGTTTTCCTTGTATATTCTAACAGTATTGAAAGAAGCAAAGGTGTACTAAAAATGAAATGGGGGAATTGGTGGTCGTAAATCTTAAAAGGCAAAGGCAAAATTGGTGGAAATTAAATTATCGAAATTGACAAACACAAAAAAAAACTATCCACCCATTACCGCAATCAGCAACGTAAACTCAATCTATCAAACATAAAGAACAAATCGACGTTACGGACGATAGCTTGTCTTTCAGGGGAATACCAGGTAAATTAAACAAGAGACGAAGAAACATTAAAACAAGTGAGCTAATACAGACAGGTCATCTTGCCACTCTACATTTGACCACAGTAAATGTTTATCAGACATTATATTGTAGAGGAAAGCAAAACCAAGAGAAATTTTATGAAAACTCGTGTTGATCTTAAATACATTTAAATATCAGGAAAATTGAAATGACATAACTAGATGTGAACATGAGACCTACTTAAACAACCCATGTTATAAAAATAGCATTGGAATTGACAAATGAATGTAAAGAACGAAGTCCTTCAACAAATAGGAGTGATAAAAAAAGCAACAATGAATGTTACCTATAACAACCATTTTATCCTTATTAAATAGCATGATAAGGAGAAGAGCCCTTGAACTACTTTCAACAACTTATGATCTTCTGAAAATGGAACCTTATCCATGAGGTCATGGAAAAGTAAAACTAGAAAGTTACTACTATAGCTGACGTTTTCCTTTTATAGGTAAACAGCATAATAAATTACAAGGGGATAGGGATATAATAGGAAAGTAAGTCAAGAAAGCAACAGAAAACAGCTGGTGGACGTGAAAACTGTTTCAAAGCCGATGTTGATAAAAACTCATGACTTTTATGATGTTTTCTCTAATTTTCATCCAATTTATCAACCTCTCAACCAGTTGTGAAAAAATATTTCTTACCTCTGGAGAGAAATTTGTTCTCAGCGTAATTGCACGCGCAATTGATGAGCGACCTTTTGCAATTCCTTACCTGTTAACATTAGAGAAAAACCTTCTACAACTTAATTCTCGATGATTAAGGAATTTCTAAAATCTCGAGTAATAAATTTGATATTTTAATCGCTCGGCAAGCCTCGCCATTAAAATAATCAAATTTATTTCTCTCGATGTTAGAAATTCCATAATCAACTCGATCGCGTTGTAGAAGCTATATTTTATATCGTTGAAAAGACGATGAAAGGAATCGGGAGCTTAATACAGTGGTATGGTTATAACAATGGCTGATCTAGACATAAGGAAAACAAGAAATTTATTAAACAGTATTACAGTTGTCTCTATAAAGCAAAAAACGGGGAACATAATATGGAATATTTAGAGATGATGGAATGAACTTTAAAAAAGAGTTGAAACTATTCCTTTACACAGACACTTTTGACGACTTTAGTCGTCTCTTTTTACGTAAAATTTTGTACTAAAATAACCACCTCAGTCAAATTCGGGATGTAAATATAAGAATGACGTGGAGCAAGTAGACTTTGAGGCTTTTTAAAGGAGGATGAATTTGAATCCAACTACCAAAAGAAGTGTTCTTTATAGAGAGGACATCATCAATTTATCTGAAAGTGAGATTTAAGAACCTTGCTACTTTCGTCTGCTTCTTCTTAATACGTATCTGGAGGAGTTTGTGCTTATTAGAATGCCAATTTGTTGTGGAGATATATTCTCTAAATATGACATAATATGTCACATTTATATATCATATGTTGTCAAGAAGGAAATCAAGTATACTACAAACCTGATCCATTGTGTAACAAATCTTATCTGTATAAGATGTTTAGGGAAAAAAGAATTATAAGGGTAATAGAATTTGAAAAACCTTTCAAATAAGTTTTTCCAGGCATTTATATTTGTCGAGTGGCAAAGTAATGTACAAAGTAGAAAAATTTAAAGATTTTAAAGCATGAACCACAGAAACTGACCAAGATCTAAAAATTTCCTCAAAAAACTTTTAAGTTCTTAAAAATCCAAATATGATTGATTCCATTGTGATTATAAATAGTGTCAAGGTATGCCTGTTGTCTTTCTTTGACACCAGACAAATTCTTCGTGAGTAGAACAGAAAAGTCTATAGTTGAACATAATGATGTAATTGAGCTTTGATTAATTATCAAGCGTTAATATCTAAAATCTTACGTCACATAATTCTGCATAAAAGTTAGTTTCAGAACCTACCTATGATGACAAAATGTTTTGACACAAGAAATCAAACCTACCTATGACGGCGGGTTATCTAGAACCGCAAGATTTCAGAACCAACCTATTATGACAAGATCTTAAGAGTCGCCAGAATTCAAAACCTACTTGTGATGGCAGGATCTTTAGAGTCACCACAATTCAGAACTTACCTATGATGGCAGGATCTTTAGAGTCGCCAGAATTCAAAACCTATGATAGCAGGATTTAATTGCCTGTTCATGAGAAAACCATGCAAAATCGTCGAATAGCAATGTTTTCATTTTTGTAAAAGGTAAAGTGCTACTGAAAAACCATTTCATAAGACCTATTCAGGCAAATTTATTTCTTAAAAAAAGAACAAGATGGCCGCCCTTCAGGCCTCAATAGTTATACATAGCTTTCATCTGATTTATCGGCGATTTTAATCAGATTTTTTTTAATTGAACATTTTCATTGTGATGTTTTTCAGTTTACGTATATGAAATGAAAAATTGTAATTATATATTTGAAATAGTGGTGTTTTAACTTTCAAATACAGTGCAATATTTGTAATTAATAATTCTGTAGTCTGTACCTCTTGTACCATGGTAGGGCTTGGGCAATATTCCAGACTTCTTAAAAATGCTAAAATTTGCTTTTTATGACAAAATGAAGTTACTAAACCGAGTTGGGAATCAGGATGTACAAAAATATCTGAACAGACAGTTCAAATTTTAACGAAATCAGTCAAATATTGTGCTGACAGAAAAAGGGTGAAATGTCATGAAAAATCATCATTTTCTAAGGTCATGTTTTTCAAAAGATATCTGACAGATCATGTATGGGTTAGAAATTGCGTTACTAATTGGGCTTATAGAAGCATCAGTACTATTAGGGCATTCGAATGTTCAAAGCCCGAAAGGACGCAGAAACGAGTTGATGCAAAAACATCTTAAAAATTAACTCCATAACCCAAAGAGTTCAATGCTCGATGTTCAATAAAAGCTAACAGGTACAATATTTTGCTTGTGATTATAACATTACTGAATGAAGATTCATATGGAAACGTGTAATTCTGACCAGAATCACTTCCATTGACATAAAATCAGGTGTTAAACTGAATTTGTGTGAGATTATTAGCCTTAATCAATGCTCTCTGTAGTTTGACCCCTTTTTACTTCTAGTTTAAAACTTTAATCAGCTTTCGGTCGACTATTTGTCAAGAGGTTTAGTTGATTGTTGCCTTGCAGTGGAAATATATCTCATCCGACACTTATTGGGTTTGCAATGATATGTAACATGTGTACCATCTTACGTATTTGTTCAAGCAAAAATGTCCAAAAATGCAGATTGGAAGCTGAAATTCAAAGGAATGCAGGTTCCCGTACAATTGTGCTAGAACATTCATAGTCCTACTGATGTCGCTAGTTAAAGCCTTGTTTGGTTGAAGGGTCAATATACGGCTGCAGGAAATAGTCTGGTATATATATACAAGAATATTGTTACTTATATGAAGTACATCATAAATAAAACAAATTTTAAAGTCTTTCTTTTATATAAAAAAAATGTTTTCTTTATTATTAATAAGAAATTCCATAAAGTCATTGTGATAAAACTGGCGGAGATTTAAATGAAAACTTATATTTCAAGGAAGAGTTGGTTTTAATGGAATGGACGGCGTGGGATTATATCACTAAAAATACTTTTAGTTCATGTTAGAATTGATTTTAATATTTTATGTAGAGGAAATATATACATATAAATATCAAACTTGAATTTTAGGAAGATGAATCGACTAATTTGCCATATGAGAATTGATATAGTTATAGATAAACGTTTTATCTTCTTTTTAGCTTTCTCCAACTTCCGGTACAGTCTCAAAACATCCTGCAACTGTCCGGGAAGACAAATTAATCGTTTAATGGCGAGGGAAGAACGGAAATCAACGGTGATATGAAATGGCCTTTTAATTGATTACTGCAAAGAAATGAAAAAAAAAACTGAATGATTTCAATAATGTCGAACAATGACAACACAACGTTGAGAAATCAATTATGAAGAGGAAACCAGTTAATGCCTCTTTTATATTTCGCATAGAATAGTTAAAATATGATACAATTAAGTTCAAGAATTGACCGGAACTCTGTAAATGGATACCTTGTTGTAAAAATATTGGTACCTGCGACGGATTGGACATTTTGGCTGATGATGACCGATACTACACATGCTTTTTGTGTGATTTAGATTAGCAGGAAATCGGAGAACAAAGATAAAAAAACAAGGAAATGTGTCAAGATGACACTCATACCCCGCTGGCAAGTATCAATGGACCGGAACGAAACTCAAACTTGAAACTCAAACCCACCATTTCGTTTGAAATGCCTGTACTAAGTCAGGACCATTGCGATCCACCAGTTCTCCGGTATGACTGATTCGTTTTTGTCATTTTCTCTGGACTATGAGATTGATCATTCAAGTTCGGTAGTTTTGTTATTACCTTTATTGACCTGTTACTCGTCATGGTAGACTAGCATACTAAAAATCTTTTGAATATATGCAAGGATGTGGAAAAAAGTGCGGAAAACTGTTATTTTTTACAACATTTGCTAAGTTCAAGGGCCGTAATTAAGGTCAAAATCAGTGGACCGGAACGAAACTCAAACTTGACTCATGATGGTAGACTCACATACCAAAATATTTTTGAATATATGCAAGGATGTGGGAAAAAAATGCAGAAAACTATATAAAGTTTGACGGACGGAAGGATGGACAGGACATAAATGTTAACGTCGTTTTCTGATAGTGAAAGGAATATCACATCCTGAATTTTATGGTAATGTTTTTTTATAAAGCTCACAAGTTTAAAAACAATCCATTGAAAATGAAAAATTGGCTTCAAAATTTATTACGGAAAGGATATTGATTTAATATTTTGGTTAAATCTTTGAATTTAGTGCGTTTTTTTTTTTTGGCAGAAATATTGATAACTTGATACTTACTTGAAAACTTCCACAACCTTTTTAACTATTGTCATTTTAAGCATTATAGCGATCAAGCATGTCGGTTTTGTGAGATGACATTTCACTATCGTTTGAAGTGTTTTGTCAGATTTAAAATCAATATGTTTGATTTTTTTAACATCAGTCGATTGATGATTCTCAGTTAACTGTCAGTAACAAAGAGTGTTCTATATAGAATTCCTTTACCATCCTTTCGTTTGTTCTTGTTGTCTTTTGTCTAAGGTTCTCTCTACTAAAATTGAACTTTGATCGATTTGATTTGTATTGTGTTTTTAGTTTTTGTGCTTTGTCTAGGAATATTGATTGGGGGAAGGTTGGGCCCAAAAAACTAGTTAAACCACGCCAAATATTGTATGTGCCTGTCCTAAACCAGGAATCTTTGACAAAGCTTTCGTTTGTACTTGTCTTTTTGATGTTTTCTGTTCTTTGTTTAAGAAGGGGGTCTCTCTGTGACTATTTCAGGACTGGATTTGAATAATATGCATTTTATTTAGAAAATGGGCCTATCGCAGAACCGCGAGCAGCGCCTACTGGCCTCGTTGAAGGCTGCTGGCGGTTGTCCATAGTGGTTTTTCTGAATTGCCGCTTGATTGTGGGCTGTGTCGCGTACACTTATTCCGCATCTCATTATTTTCTGTTTATTAATCAATATCTAAGTTAGAGTATATATGAATGTCTAGAATATAATCAAACAATGTTACTGTAATTTCAACCCTGAAAATCATCTGACAAACAGATTTTGATTTTTTGAGTGCCCTCAGCGAGGATGGTGTAGTGGTTACAACCTCTGTTCTGATAGCTAGGCGCATACGCCATAGATGTCCCAAATGTTGTGAGTTCGATCCTCGCTGAGGGCACTCAAAAAATCAAAATCTGTTTGTCAGATGATTTTCAGGGTTGAAATTACAGTAACATTGTTTGATTATATTCTAGACATTCATATATATTATCAAATTCGAATAATCTTGCATTCTGCAGTTTCTGTGGAATCCAATGGAGCATGAACATAAACACGTTAGAGATAGCTATAAATAGACCATGCATAAGTTAGAGTATATAAATATATTTTTTTCACATTAGACAGGGTTTGTTGAGGACAAACTATATAGAATTACTAAAAGACTTTCAACTTTTATTGATAATAAAAAGAATATAGAGCCTTTGCATCCTTTTTACAAAATGGCATTAGCTAACAACCATTAAAATTATCATACTCTGTAGTTATTAACGATTTTTGTCCATTTCTCCTTAAGTTCAGATTGTTCTACATTCCAGATTTTCCTGACAACCATCCATCCTCGTTTTGACGTTTGAAGTAGGTATGTATTGGTTGGAGTCTTAAGGTAAGAGTAAGCTCCCATTACCAATGACTGTATAATTCTACTACACACACAGACTCTTAAAGCCTCGATTTCCCACTGATTGAGATCAAGTTCTGACAGATAACCAGCTAGTACATGTCCGCCAACATCAAGAGTGTCTGTATAAGTACTTTCTATGGATAAATAGGCTATTAAAATGGCTACGTCAAACACGCGGTAGGAAAATTGTGCGTCCATGTAATCTATAAAGGCTGTGACGTCATGGAAATGTGTCTTGTTATTCGTTTCACTGACTAAGATGTTTTGCTCGTTCATATCTGCATGTATGTATCCTGATGATAGAGAAAATGCTCTGATATCATTAACAAACTTTCCTTCATTTAGTGAAAGATTGATAACACAAGAGCCACAATAGTCCCGTCGATTTGTGCAGGTTTTTGGCAAAATTGATCAAAGTATGGTAAAAGCATGACATTTGACATGGTAGTAGAAAACAGCATACTTAACAATATAAGCTGTGGATCCAACTCTAAAATTCGAAATGGCGGCCATTTTTAAGATGCCTGCCAGATGGAACATAAAATTAAGAAAAAAATCATTAAAAATTGTACTTTGAAGATAAAAGCGCGAAATTGTGCAAAATATTCTTAAGAAGAAATTCGAAAATGATTACCTTATATTGAAAATTGTTGTCATTTAAAAATGACCTGAGAAATAACATATATATCTACAATATGAAAGCATTTTTATTCAAGGTTATTTATGACCAAACAGGAATGAAAACATAGATATGTGCTCAAACAAACCTTTACAACTCGAAAAAAAATCTCGATTCTGTTTGAAGATATCAAGCGGGGAGTGTACATGAATATATACGTATCAATCTAATCGGGATTGTCATCTGAGCGACTGAAACAATGACATATATTTAGCCTGCTGCAGACCACCGTAACATTGACTGTTCAGTGCCATCCTCAAATGAAATTATCAAAGCCATAAAGACCATAAAAACTGGCCAACGCCAGACCCAGAATTGATGTTATTTAAATTGAATCCTGAAAAAAATTCTCAAACCCATGTAAACAGTAGAACTCCCACAAATTTGGAAAAAGGATACATCATTTAACTTGTTTAAAAGGGGCTTAATCGAATGTCAAAAACTATAAAACAGAATCATATTAGAACAACTTATGACAAAAAAAAACCTGCGAGAACACTGAGCAGGTTGAAAAAAGGAAAGATTTTGCATTGAACAAATAGCCAACCTGAACATGATATTGAGCAGTCAACTCAATGGAACAGTTCCCTTTATATCTATTACATAGACATCGATGAAGCTTTTGATATTCTTGATAGAGAAATTCTCTGGAAACTTCTTGAGAGGTATGGAATTCCAAACATAATGTGTACAGCTCTAGAAATTAAATGTCAGATAGATCACAGACGCAATACAAAAAAAGTGTTTGAAATATGGTAAATTTTTAGACATGGTTGTTAACTTTTTCCTTCTTTTTTGGTTTCTTTTTGCCATTGATTCGATCATTGGAGAATCACGGCAGGTGAGAGGAAATGGAAAACATCATGTATAAGAGAACATATTTAAATTGATTGAAAATGCTTCAAAACAGAAGTACGTATAAAAAGGAGACCAGAATAATAATAGCTAACAACAACAACAGAAATAGAAATAGATCAACTCACCATGCCCAGTTGAGAGAACAACATCTTTTATATATCTAGGAATTGTGATTAACAACTTTGGTGGAACAAATGATGACCCTTGGAATGCCTAGAAACGTATGGGGATCAAGGCAAGTATCTACAAAGACCAAGCTAAGTAAATTAAACTGTAACTTTAAATCATAGATCTGTATTTAATATACATGTCCATGGTTAAATCAGTACTGCTGTCCGGGTAAGAGCCTCACAATGACCAACATGAAGAATTTTCGGGTATTGGTATACAAATGTCCATCCTACAGATCGCCTAACAAAATTACCAACGAAAACAAACAAACAAGCTCCTATTGTTCTCAAAATAAAGAAGAAAAGTGAAAGTGGTTAAAGAGCAACCAATTGATTTTATGGGGGAGGGAGCTATGGAGATTTTCTTACTTTTGCCTTTTTATTTTTGGAAGAGCCCAAGCCTGCTATTTTTTTTTGTTCACTTATAAATTTCGAAAGCTGCTATAAATTTTTCATCCAAAAACGCAATCCTGCCTTTTCTTTTCAATTTAAAGTTCTGTTCTAAAGGGAAACCATCTTCTAATATATTGTTTATTTTGCACTGGTATTATACATAGTTTGGTGCTTTTATCTTCGAAGCATAATTTTTAATGAATTTTTATTTAAATAATTTCTTAATTTTATATTCCATCTGGAGGCTATCTTGAAAATGAGAGCCATTTTGACTCTTGGAATAGAGTCCATAGCTTATATTGCTTAGTATGCTTTTTTTTCTACCACTATGCCGAATTTCATGCTTTTACGATATTTTGAGCATTTTTTTTCACAAATCGATTGGATTTCAACGATATTGCAAATGGACATTAAGGTAAATGTAAAGTCAATTTGCTACAAGATACCATGGATAACTTGAAAAAATTAACCAATAAAATAAGTCTTTGATAATTTGTACCATTTTTCATTTTTTTTTATATCAAGAAGAGGGCCTTTCATTGGCACATTAGAATAGGTCTTGTATCATATGTTGTTTATTTTCAATCCAACACAATTACAAAACAGCGAGCAGCAACCACTGGTCACATTGTCGATTGCTGGTTGTTTTCCGTTCTGGATTTGTTAAAGTGTCGTTTATTATGTAGGTTGTGTCGCGTGCACTTTTTTCACATCTCATTATCTTCTATGGTCAATTTATAATTTCTCAGTTACGAACTATTAGGGTGTTTATTTTCTCTTCTTTGTGTGTCTTTTCCTCTTGGAAACGACTTTGATCATCCATTATCGTTAATTTTGTTATTGAATGTCACCAGAAATTGTATTTAAAACAAATCATAAGCTCACCTTTCGTAAACTTGTCATAGTTAGATACAACCTCTGTGTTAAATGCATCAATAACGGTGTTTGCTAGTGTTAGGTTGTCCTGATCTGTGACAGCGAATGTGTACTCCTTAAGCCCTGCCATGTTTGTCAAACTCCATATAAAGTCGTCGGATTTGTGCTCAATGTAGTCATTCTCAAAACCCTTAAAACACATGGCGAATATAGAACATGTTATGACTTGACGATTAATTTCTAAGCATATTAAAAGTTAAAAATATGGCATCTTATGGAACGGACATTAAATGATACCCCGCCACGATATTCACCATATACTTTACTGTATATACTATACATTTATATTGAGACAGAAAAGAAATGAGTTATTTTTCTTAGACCTAAAAATTTCATCATTTTCAAATTTGGAAAATTTATATTAAAAGCGGCAAATCTTCAATAATATTTTTCGGATCATCCTGAAAATTGTACTCAACAGCTCTGCAAAATATCATTTAAATCCTTTGACGCGTTGTCAAATTATCGCTCGGAAACCTTCGGGGGACGGACAGACATCGAAAGAAAGTGAGTATATAACATAATACCTCGCCACTTCGTGTGGCGGGGTATAAAAATAAATAATTACCTAAAACCAAGTCTAAGATTTTTAAATATTCTTCCAATATTTCAAATTATATTATATAACACATTTCATAACTCGAGTTATTTTTTTTATATTTTTTTTCAGTGAATCTAATAATGGTTCTTTACTAGTGGTATGATTAACTTCCTGTGTACATTTTTTGGTGAAAGTCTATGACAAAAAAAGGAGATCCAAATGAAAATTTAGGATTTTTCTATTGCTAAGAAGAAAATAAGTATATCAAAGACATAGAATCTAACAATTACGCAATTTTTAACACAAAATACACATTTATAAAAAAAGAAAAGACTTTTAACACTGAACAACGACATAAAACATCTAAATTTTGCAGCTTCGTAATATAGGGAATAGCGAATGAGTAACGAATAGGTAACGAAAAGGGAATAGGAAAAAGTAATGAATAGGTAACGAATGGGGATTAGGGAATAAGTAACGAATGGGTAACGAATAGGGAATAGGAAATTAGTAACGAATATGTAATGAATAGGGAAAATGAGAGTTAGTAACGAATAGGTAATGAATAGTGAATAGGGAATAAGTAACGACTAGGTAATGAATAGCGAAAAGGGAATAAGTAACGAAAAGGTAACGAACAGGGAATAGTGTATAAGTAACGAAAAGGTTTCGAATAGGTAATGAATTGGGAATGGGGAATAAGAAACGAATAAGTAATATCTAATGAATAGGGAAAAATGGAATACTAGTAAGTAACGAATAAGTAATGAATAGGGAATACGGAAAAAGTAACGAATGGGTATTTAACAGGTAATAAGTAACGAATAGGTAATAGGAAATAAGTAACGAAAAGTTAACGAATAGGGAATAGGGTATAAGTAACAAATGGGGAATAAGAAACGAATCGGTTAAGAATAGGGAATAGGAAATAAGTAACGAATATCTAATGAATAGGGGAAAAGGGAATAGCTAGTAAGTAACAAATAGGTAATGAACAGGGAATAAGTAAAGAATTGACTATTTAATGTTTTATATTATCTTGAAGCTTCTGGTCGTCGTTTCCATGCTTAAGATTTCTCGCATTTGGCGTTTTTTTGAAAATGTAGCCGACATCCTTCAAAGTTGACCGCGACAGAATCAATAATTATTTAAATCCTTATATTTTAAGGTCTTTGGTGAGCTATATTGCATCACTTTAGGCTATCACAGAAAGGTATAATAAGAAAAATCCTACCTTGAAGCGGCAATATGGCGACCAAAATTCATGGATATCTACTATAAATAGACAATCCTGTAGATCAGAGATAACTCGCGTAAACTGAATAGGAGCATCATCTAATATACTGTTTGTCAAAAATGAATTGATTTTCATCATTGTTATCTTAGCTTTTTGTGCTCTTGATAATATTAAAGACTTAACATTACAATACAAACAAGACATTACCTCAAATGCTTTGTGAACTCTCCCAGCAAATACACCAATGTTGTACAAGGATGGTGGATAGAAAGGCACGTCCACAAACATTACACCGTCAACATAGGTTAGCATGTGTACAATGTAGGGTCCAAACTGTTCTGAAATACAATCAATATACTTTGTTTTAGTCGGCTGATGCATCTTTCTTTTATGGAACATTATTTAGATTGTTATCATAGGCAATAGGTCATGTTAAGCATTTGGCACAAATCCTAAATAGTACAATATTAAAAAGTCAAGAGTCACAAATTCCAAAAATGGACTCAAAAGAATAAGCTTAATGGCAAGGTTTTATGTTATGAAACTTATTCCTGTACACATGTTCTAAATTTTCCTAAAATACATCGTTTTGGACACTCTTGACATTCTACCATTTCTCTATTTTATAGCTTATGTATAAATCTATTCCAGAAAATGCTATTAAAGTATTACGTGGTAACGGCCATTTTTCACCAGATAAACTAAAAGCAATTTTAGAAGGATGTAAATGAGTTAAACCATATATGTTCCAAATTGCAATGATTTAATCAAACTTGAGAGTAATTAGTCAAATAGCATCGTTCATAGTAAATCAAAAGAAAGTTAATTGCACCAACATTAACCACAAGTGGGTGTGTACAGAAGAAAGTTCGGTATAGAACATATTGAACTACTTCTAACAATAACTTATGCGTAAGCAAGAATACAAATACTTACTGTTAGGTTTATTAGGATCCACCACCGATTCTGTTGTCCATGTATTACCACCGATAGTTTTTATTGGGATTTGAACAGGGAGAGATTTTCCCTGTAGGTGTAATAATAGCTTGTGTTGTCCTTCTACAGCAAAAAAGAAAAAAGTTACAATTGCAAAACTAGATGAGATGGAAAGGGAAAACATGAGAAGTACTAATAACAACTCATGATGTTTCCGTAGAGTATAATAACAAAGAAAATTAGCAAATGATGAAAAGGATACGCTAGAGAGCTGTACTTTCCTCTTCTACAGTAAATTAGAAATAACATGAAAATTACAAAAGGCGACGATTAAAAGAGAAATGTAGAGAGCTGTTTATAGTATTTGATGTTGTTCTTGTATAGTCTAACAGTATTGAAAGAAGTAAAGGTGAACTAAAAATGAAATGGGGGAATAGAATGTCGTAAATCTTAAAAGGCAAAGTCAAAATTGGTGGAAATTAAATTATCGAAAATGAAAAACACAACAAACAAAACCACATATTACCGCAACCAGCAAAGTAAACTCAATCCAGAGAATATAAAGAAAAAATCGTTACTGATAATAGCTTATGTTTTCCTTCAGAAGAACACCAAGAAAATTACATAAGAGACGATGAAACAAGTGAACTACTACAGACTTCTACAGTCATGACAGTTGAGCACAGTAAATATTACTCAGACATTATTATGTGGAGGAAAGCAAAACAAAGAGAAATACTAATGAAAACTCGTGTTGATCTTTAATACATAAAAATATCAGGAAAAATTAAATTACAATCGTTCAAAGAACGATTGCGAGGTCTTTCCCATTTTGTGTATTACAATAGAAACAGATTACAGTGACTGAATGATACAATTTTGGGGAATTTCAACATTTAGAAAATATATGGTTGCTATTGAATTTCATGCCGTAACTTTCAATTTGGACCCCAGATGTGAAGTTGGTACCATGGGCCCAAAAATATGAAATTCAAAATGTACAGGCCATTAGCTTTCTAATGATACATTACAAGCCTACTTTCCAGTTACTTTCAATTTTGGACCCCGGGGATGAAGTTGGTCCAATGGGTCCAAAAATATGAAATTCAAAATGTACAGGCCATTAGCTTTCTAATGATATATTACAAGCCTACTTTCCAGTAACTTTCAATTTGGACCCCAGAGATGAGATTGGTCCCCGGGGTCCAAAAATATGAAATTCAAAATGTACAGGCCATTAGCTTTCTAATGATATATTACAAGCCTACTTTCCAGTAACTTTCAATTTGGACCCCAGAGATGAAGTTGGTCCCCGGGGTTCAAAAATATGAAATTCAAAATGTACAGGCCATAAGCTTTCTAATGATATATTACAAGCCTACTTTCCAGTAGCTTTCAATTTGGACCCCAGAGATGAGGTTGGTCCCCGGGGTTCAAATATATGAAATTCAAAATGTACAGGCCATAAGCTTTCTAATGATATATTACAAGCCTACTTTCCAGTAGCTTTCAATTTTGGACCCCGGGGAAGAAGTTGGTCCCCGGGGTCCAAAAATATGAAATTCAAAATGTACAGGCCATTAGCTTTCTAATGATATATTACAAGCCTAGTTTCCAGTAACTTTCAATTTGGAACCCAGAGATGAGGTTGGTCCCCGGGGTTCAAAAATATGAAATACAAAATGTACAGGCCATAAGCTTTCTAATGATATATTACAAGCCTACTTTCCAGTAGCTTTCAATTTTGGACCCCGGGGAAGAAGTTGGTCCACGGGGTCCAAAAATATGAAATTCAAAATGTACAGGCCATTAGCTTTCTAATGATATATTATAAGCCTACTTTCCAGTAACTTTCAATTTGGACCCCAGAGATGAGATTGGTCCCCGGGGTCCAAAAATATGAAATTCAAAATGTACAGGCCATTAGCTTTCTAATGATATATTACATGCCTACTTTCCAGTAACTTTCAATTTGGACCCCAGAGATGAAGTTGGTCCCCGGGGTCCAAAGATATGAAATTCAAAATGTACAGGCCATTAGCTTTCTAACGATATGTTACAACCCTACCTTCCAGTATTTTCTAATTTTGGACCCAGAGATGATTTTGGTCCTCGGGGTCCAAAAATATGAAATTCAAAATGTACAGGCTATTAGCTTTCTAAGGATATATTACAACCCTATTTTCAAGTAGTTTTCATTTCTGGACCCCGGTGATGATGTTGGTCCCCACTGGGCCAGGGTCCAAAAATATGAAATTCAATAGATCAAAATTGTAGCCCCTTACTTTCTGATTCTAATGAGTATACATGTTTACTTTGCTATCTTCTACCATTATAAAGTTATGAACATGGATTACTATATATTGCGCAATACATACCTATATTTATTCATGATGCAATAATTCAAACTTGAGATTTGACCTATGACATATATATTTTCGGATGCAACTTATGTCACCTAAGACGATTGGTGAAGGTCCCAAGTCTCTAGGACTAACCGTTTTGAAGAAAAAAAATTTGACGTGTCGCGACAGGTTTCGACTCAAAAACGCGTAACCAGAAAGTTAATTGAAAATTTTTTTTTTGCTTGACAAATCATGACCAGGAGTCAAGCAACATTTTCCCCACTTCAGATTTTTGATAACGGTTACGGTTTCTGACTTTATCTGCTGACAAGGTTTTTGGGTTCCGGGCAGATAACTCCGTTACTAAAAATAGATCGGTTTCACAGCATCAGTCAAGGCGAGTACTAATATGACCGATATATGGTACCAAGTATCGAAAAGATATGTCGCGACACTTTTCGTTTATTGATGGCAGAAAAGAAGAAGAAAAATAATAATAATAATAACCATAAGAAATACAGTAAGGTCTTTCCTTCTGTGGAAGGGAAAGACCTTAATTAAAATGACATAACTAGATGTGATGATAGAGAAAACATGAGAAGTACTGAAAACAACTCATGTTCATGTTGTCCTTATAAAAATAGCATAGGAATTTACAAAGGAATGTAAAGAAAGAAGTCCTTGAACATCTAGAAGTGATAAAAAGTAATAATGAAAGCTACTGATAACATATAATATCAAATAAAAATAATAATTCACAGCTTATAAAGCGAGGAGTCCTTGAATTATGATCTTCTAAAAATAGAACATTACACATGAGGTTATAGAAAGTAAACTGACTAGAAAGTAACTTCTAACAGTTGACGTTTTCCTTTTATAGATAAACAACATAATAAACTACATGGGGATATCTAAATATATAGGAATATATTAGGAAAGGAAGCTAAGAAAGCAAAAGAAAACAGCTGATGGTTGTGTAAACTGTTACATAGCAGATGTTGAAAAGGGAAAACTAGAGAGCAACTTCGAAAAATTCATGACTTTCTCCTTCATTTCAATATCGTGGAAAATTATACAAAAAGACGACAAAAAGGAAAAATATGGGAAGCTATGGTTAGAAGCTGAAATTGTCCTTTTAAAATGGTAATAACAATGGCTGATCTAGATATTAGTTGTAGAAAAGGACAAACAAGAAAATTATTAAACTGTATTTCAATTGTCTCTTTAAAATAAAAAAAAATGAGGAACATACAATGACGGGTATATTTAGAGATAATGGAAAGAACTTTAAAGAAGAATTTAAACTGTCCCTTTACACGGTCACTTTTACAAAACTACCGAACGTGGATTAATCTCAAATGTCCAAGTGAAAAGCCAAAAAACAAGACATGCAGACATAAGTTCTCAGTGGTTTTGACTCGGAACAGGCAGTGGTGGGTTAAATCAGGTTATATGACACCATCCCACTTTCCTTTGTGATCTAAAAGTCGGGTAGTAACACAAATTACAACACTTTTGTAAGAGACCAGAAAATTTCAGCTAGCATTGTCATGACCTTCGGGGATGGATGGAAATACAAATGACAACAAAGTTCCAGACAATAAATTTTGCTACGCCTGACGCGCGTTTCGTCTATTCAAGACTCATCAGAGGCGCTCTACCAAAAATATTGAAAATGCCAAACACTGTATGAATATGAAGAGCATAGAAAAGTATAACCGAAAATACCAAACTGGGGAACCAAATTATTACTAAGATATTCAACCTATGTCTGGGGTAGGAAGAACCTTAGGGACGGACGGATAGACACCAAATGAAACGGATGATAACATATAATACCTCACCACTTCGTGTGGCACGGTATAAAAGGTAAATCCCTGGCTTATCGAATAAGTTGTGAAATAGAATCATCAGATGAGATAAAAATATTATTTTTCTTAATAAAATTGATAATTTTTCAAATTAAAGTCGTCGCCTTTATCGTATCGTATAGTTTTGTACTAAAATGACTACCCGAGTCAAAATCGTGATGTAAATCCAAGAATGATGTGAAGCAAGTAGATTTTGAGGATTCTTTATGGGGGAAGAATTGGAATCCGACTACCAAAAAAGTGTTGTTGGCGGAGAGGACATCATCAATATATCTGAAAGTGAGATTTAAGAAGCTTGCTACTTTCGTCTGCTTCTTCGTTACGCCAAACAGAAGAAATTCATTCTCTTAGAAGTATAAAAACAAGTCGCCAAGGAGAGGAGCACAGTTTGAGCCCATTAGAATGCCAATTTGTTGTGTTGAAAAACATCTCCTCCAAATTTGACATATATGTTGTCAATAAGAAAATCAAGTATGCTGCAAACCTAATCCATTGTGTATCAAATCTAATATGTATAAGATGTTTAGGAAAATATACAATTATAAAGGTCATAAAACTTGCAAAAAAACTTTTGGAAAAATTTTTTTCAGACGGCATTTGTATTTCACGTGTGGCAAAGTAATGTACAAGGTGGAAAAAATTTAAAGTTTTTTTAAGCATGAACCTCAGAAAATTACCAAAATTTAAAAAAATTCAAAAAAAACTTTTGTATTCTGAAAAATCCACAAAATCATTTACTCCATTTTGATTATAAATATATTATCAAAGTATGCCTGCTGTCTTACTTTGACAGCAGAAAAAACGGTGAGCTTCGATTATTATTCATGCGTTAAAATTTAATATCTTACGTGACATAATTTAGCATAAAAATTAGATTCAGAACCTGTTAATGATGACAAAATCTTTAGACTCAAGAAATCAGACTTACCTATGATGGCAGGATATTTAGAGCCACCAGAATTCAGAACCAACCTATTATGACAGGATCTTAAGAGTCGCCAGAATTCTAAACCTACTAGTTTTTGTGCTTTGTCTTGGAATATTGAGAGGGGGGGGTTGGGCCCAAAAAAACTAGTTTAACCCCGCCACATATTATATGTGCCTGTCCTAAGCCAGGAATCTTTGACAAAGCTTTCGTTTGTACTTGTCTTTTTGATGTTTTCTGTTCCTTGTTTAAGAAGGGGGGTCTCTCTGTGACTATTACAGGACTGGATTTGAATTATATGCATTTTATTTAGACCATGGGCCAATTGCAGCGCCTACTGGCCTCGTTGAAGGCTGCTGGCGGTTGTTCATTGTGGTTTTTTTTTTCTGAATTACCGCTTGATTGTGGGCTGTGTCGAGTACACTTATCATTATTTTCTATTGTGATGGCAAGGTCTTTAGAGTCGCCGCAATGCAAAAACTTTATATGATGGCAGGATCTTTAGAGTCGGCAGAATTCAAAACCTATGATTGCAGGATATTGGTAGTCACTAGAATTCAGAACCTTCCTATAATGGCAGGATCTTTAGAGTCGCCAGAATAAAAAACCTATAAAAGAGTCTCTAAAATCACAATAATTCAAAACCTTCGATGGCAGGTTATTTATATTCACCATAATTCAAAACCTGCCTATGTGTACAGGATCTCAAGAATCAGCAAAATTCATAACCTACTTATGATGACAGGATCTTTGTAATCACCAGGATACATAACCTACTAATGAAAGCAAAATCTTAAGTCACCAGAATTCAAAACCTATCTGTGATGACTTGATCTTCAGATTCTCCAGAATTCATAATGTACCAATGATGACGGGATCTCCTTAATCACCAGAATTTAAAAACTTTCCTATGATAAAGGGGTCCTCAGAATCACCAGGTGTCAAGACCAGACAAGAGACAAGACAAGACAATTTTATTCTTTAAAACCATGTGCAAACAGTGGTACAAAGAATATAATTTACAAATGATACATAAGCAATTAACACAGTGCGAATGACAAAATGGAGAAAACAATGGAATGACATAAGGATAACAAGTAAAATATTATGAAAAGTATTTGAACACGCTGGGCTCAACCAGGAGGAACAACCTTTGAATTTATAGCCCTGATAAACATGCAGATATTTTTAAGCTTCCGTCTGTTATATGTGTTGAACCAATTTTGAAATTTCAGAACGTTTGGTGCGTGCCATTAAAACCGATTGAAATATAATTTTCGATCATCTAAAAAAGCCGAACAATCAAATAGATAATGAAATTCGTCGCCAATATCAGAACCTTCTTGTGGTGGCAGGAACTTTAGAGTCGTCAGATTTCATAACCTGCCTATGGTGTCAACCGACTTTAAATAAAGTTTACTTGACTTAATCACATCGAAATAAACCTGTGATGGTAGGACTTCCAAATAGAATCGCCAAAAACCTACCATTAATGGCAGAATCTATTGAGTCACCAGAAACATACCTAAAATTGCAAGATCTTTTGAGTCACAATAAATCAGAACATACAAGATATTTCGAGTCACTAAAAATTAGAACCTACCTATAATGGCTGGATCTTTAGAATCTCCAGAATTCAGAATCTTTAAAACATATCCCAGTTCGTTAACACTATTAATGTTTGTATTATCGATAGTCTTCTCAACATGGATATGGTAGTTTTTATCATCATAGCTGTTCAACTCCTTCCATTTTGTCACTTTCATTCCATACAGACGACTTACTACTTCCGGAATGAAAGATTCTGGGATTTGAGGTTTTGTTTCTGAAGGATCCCTTCTTTCAATTTCTTCTGTAGTTGACATTGTTCCGTTTGTGAAAACAAAGTTTTTTTTAAAACTATTTGTTGATAAGACAACTCGTGTCACTACTTAGATTCAAAAACAAAATAAAAGTCGGAAATGGTTACTGAAACGAAAAATCAACGAAAAGTAATATCTTAAGTAGTCATGAATTGATTAGATATATTACGTTACTAATTGAGCTTAAAGAAGCAGAGGTACCAATGGGGCATTCGAATGTCAAAAGACCGAAAGGTCTCAGACAAAACCAGTAAACACTAACGAGGCCAGGACGAAAAAAAAACAGACAACATAAAACACAATAATACAAAATCAACTGAATAGCAATCAACAACGCGAACTCAAGTCGTAACTAGAGTGAACTCAGGTGCTTCGGAAGACTAAGCAGTTCCTTCTTGCTATAGAACACCCAACGCGCTCAGCTGCCAATTGTCATTACGAGACTGAATTTCTTCAGGGACTCGTAAAAAACAAGAAGATGAAAGAGGCAAGGTCATTTAATCTTACATTCAGATATATTGACGATGTCCTTTCTATCAATAACACTTCATTTGGTAGTTGGATTCCTTCAATATATCCTCCGGAATTGGAGATTAAAGAGACCACCGAATCTAATTGCTTCACGTCTTTCTTGGATTTGCACCTCCAATTTGACCCAGGTGGTCATCTCAGTACAAAAATTTACGATAAACGAGACGATTTTAATTTTCAAATTATTAATTTTCCTAATCTACAGAGCAATATACCTACTTCTCCTGCATACGGTGTTTATATTTCTCAACTTATTCGATATGCCAGAGCTTGCACACATTTCACAGATTTTTTTATCAGACACCGGTTTCTTCGTGACCGACTTTTGAAGCAGGGCTATAAGAAAATACGTCTCATACGATCACTAAAAAAATTCTTTCTTCGTTATCAGCCACTAGTAGAAAAGTTCAAAATTGAGTTAAAAGATATGATAGTTAATTGTTTTAATTAGTGTTTGACTGGTGTGCTGTACTGAGATGATCACCTCAATATCCCTATTGTGTCTCACAACTATGTTGTGTTCTATGGTCATTACCGGATCCTAAGATCGCAATGGAAGAGGGAGGTTTGGCGCCATAAAACCTGGTTTAACCCACTATTTCGTTTGAAATGCCTGTACCAAGTCAGGACCATTGCGATCCACCAGTTCTCCGGTATGACTGATTCGTTTTTGTCATTTTCTCTGGACTATGAGATTGATCATTCAAGTTCGGTAGTTTTGTTATTACCTTTATTCAGTGTGTCAAATCCAGTAAAGAAAAACAAAACAAAACCCTATGACAAACCAACATCTACACTTATCTGAGAGATTGAAATCCCATATACACAGTGTATAACCGGACAGTAAGCGATCACGGAAGTTGATCACTGTCCGATGGTAAAATCCTAGTTGCATGTTATCTTTTTCGCCAGATTTTTGTGGTTTTAAGGCTGAATGAACGTACTACGTTATCGAATAGGAATAAAGGTTAGTTGTTTTTATATCTTGCTCATTTACACAACTTTTTAACGTTTCTTTTTGTATTCGAGACAATTTAAACTATTAAAATTTTTAGATTGATCATCGATGGGTGAACATGTTTTCCTCCACCTCTTAGCACATATTTGGAATTTACTCGCAAACTGCAATGATTTTACTAGCCTTTTTATTATTATCAAAAAGGGCGATTATTTAACTTTCTACATTACAAAGGATAGATGGAGATAAAATACACAATTTTGTTAAAAACATAAGTTTTGTAATTATGGCATAATCGTTTACTGTCCGAATAATTGGTCATTTATTTTCTGTGAGTGTCCGATTAATTGTCTGCTTTGAATCCTCAGAGTTTGAATAAAAAAGTTATTATTTCACATTGCTCCTCATTTCTTTATATCTTAGTTTATTGTATTATTCTACAATTCGCTTATAAGCAAGCTTATTTTCCTATTTTATGATAATTTATTTAATGTCATTGTCTATTTTGGTTTATTTATTTACTTTACAGAATAAATATGAGAACTCAAAATAGTCTCTACTGTTGGATTCGAAAACATAATTGCGGCATTGTTCATCTTATAACAAAATGGAAATCCATTCAACAAGCTCATAAAAAGAAGTGCTAGTAACAGCTATGAGTACCTAAGTATGTTCACTTGTGTATGACTAATCAATGCTACTGACAAAATTGTTCATTAGAAGCTTTCCATTGACTTTTGTGAAACTGAAATCTTCTTATAGCATCGACAGCCAGTGTGCCAGATATTTTTGAGTCGATGAATTGTCACTTACTTGTATGATACGGACAACATGCTCAACACAAAAAAGTCTGTTAAGATGTGAAAACCATTTTGATCAAGATTATGGACATCATGGAGCGGTCATCTCTATGTAAATCTATGTCTTATATTAATAAAAAGCTGAACAATGATTTGAGTTGTTTTTAAAAATGTGGTTAGCCTTAGCGACTGTGGTGACAGCTAGGTTATCATGACAGTTTTCTTTACAGCCTCGAATTCATGATAAATCAGTATAAGTCCTACGTAAATTTTAAGGCACTTAGCACAGCGGATGGCGTAAATGACATGGAGAGGCAGGTAAAACCGTTCTTCAACCTGAAAGTGTTGGAGGGGCCAACTATCTCCCCAGTCTCTCAGGTAAAGGCACACGTGACACAGATGGATCGACCACAACGCCTTGTGCCTGAAAAGTCAGATCGAGGGCGTCTCTTGGATTTTTCAAATGAACTGGAGACAAGATGTTGTCTCAAACTCTTACCCTTGCGAAAAGCAGTCAGGGGCGGCGAGTCGAACACTGTCGACATGTGTTCGTCCTTCAAGACGATGGACTTGAAACTGCGCAATAGAATGTCCCGTATAACGATGTTATGAGGGTGGTATGTAAGTACCAAGGGTATACGGTCATTCTTGCGTCTTGACCTGGGCTCCAAAGCCTTGGATCGTGTCACCCGGGAAACTGAGTCGATAGCTTTATGCAAGATGTTGTTAGGATATCCCCTTTTGACAAAGAATGATTTCATAGTGCTGCTTTGAACTTTAAAATCATCCTCACTGCTGCAAATACGTTTAAGTCTCAGAAATTGAGACATAGGAACGGCATTTTTGCAGCTCTGGGGATGACAAGATTGATAGTTCAGGTAGCAGTGTGTATCAGTGGTCATCAGTGGGTTTATAGAACACAGACGTTACTATTTTGCCATTTTGGATGCTACATTCCAAGTCAAGGAAAGAGAGTGTCTCTTGCGAGATGGTTAAGGTGTTATTATAATGACTAACCGATTACTAACAACGTTGAAATAAACAAATTGAAAGATAGACAACAGGAGCGGATCCAGAATTTTCGAAAAGGGGGGGGGGGTCCACATACTTGGTTCTGTGGGCCAAAGGGGGGGATTCCAGACCAATTTTGCTGAAACCCCCCCCCCTGGATCCGCCACTGGACAAACCATAAGCATTGAAAGGAAAGTACTCAAAATTAAAACGTTCGAACAGGGAAGCCAAAATCCAACAATAATATAGGCTCTGAGAATATCGACTTGGCATATTTTAAATCTGTTCCAGCTCTATTCCAACACCATTAAAACTGACCGCGTTCTGTAATTCGATGTCTAAAAATTTCATTAAAAACGAATTCCTACACCATTTGACTTTGTCTTTGAATTCACGTGAATTTCATGCTTAGGCTATGTATGCTAGGTTTTAGTTTGATGCCTACATATCTCAAGAACTAAAAGACTTAGAGGAAATTGTATTGCTTTGCCCATGTTGTAGACTAAATCTGAATTCCTCTTGGATTTTAGCCATGACATATACATGTTTCAGACCGTACGCGTAGTAAATGTACCTTTACGGTCTGACCGTACCAGTATACATATATGGTCTAAAAACCAGTTGGACCATAAAAGTATTCAGACCATATAGGTATTTCTCAATTATAATTGACAACACCCAGATTCATACAGTAAAATAGAGGAGCTCAAATAAAAACAAAAAGATGGAATCAAAACATAGAATAGAGAAATGTGATGTTTGATATTTGAAGAATTTGTTTGTTTTTATCCTCAGCTTTTTTTGTTTGATTTCACCGGTATAAAGGGGTCCACGAAAAAGTGTCATCGTGTTGATGATTTAAAAAAATATAAAGTTTGAGGAAGACGACAATACATGTAGACAGTTAAATGTAAAACATTCTTGGCTAAAACATATTGCCGAAATCTTGCTGAATCAGCCTCCCCATCTTCAGATAGTTATTTTCTCCGTCTTCCCATGGGTAAACAACTGCTTGCTTGGTTGGCCTGTCGAACAAAGTTCCTAAATATTTTTCAAACTTTTTATCCCACATTTCAATGACTTTGTTTTGGTTGAACATTACAATTGACGAAAGTAAATAGTCCGCCAAAAGTTAAGCACCACCGCATTTTAAAATGGCACCCTCGTTTTATCTTTTATTGAAATAGTCTGATCTTTTGTACACAAGAACCTTTTGATATTAAAACAATTTTGCATCATGAAAAAATTGACAATTAAGAAAGCTTTTGAAAATATGGGTACAAAGTATTGTGTTATTTTTCCCGATCCTGAATTCAAGTTTCGGAGAGCAATAAAAGAAGCAGGCAATTCAAGCAAATCATTTTTTCAAATAGAAAATAAAGAGATGTGGAATAAGTGTACGCGACACAGCCCAAAATTAAACGGCAATTTAGAAAAACCACAATGGACAACCGCCAGCAGCCTTCAACGAGGCCATTTGGCACTGCTCGCGGTTCTGCAATTGGCCCATGGTCTAAATAAGATGCATATAATTCAAAATTCAAAGAATCTTTTACATGACACTTCTTTAAAATGTCGTTATCTAATAACATCAAACGACAAATATGAGTTTTTAATAGGTTTCGCAGGTTTTGGGACCTGCTTTAAAATATCTGTTTTTCCCGACTGAACATGTTTATTTTTAAATGCTAAATTCTCCATAAAACTGCATGATAATTAAACTTTGTATACATATTTTTTTTATTATGATTAAATTGGATTGTTTCATGTAAAATGGTTTATAAGAGATTAAAAGGCAAAAAATGAGGCATAAACATGTATATATACATGTAACCCAAGAACAGTATATCAGCTATAGATATATATCTTCATTTGCAAAATTTGAAAAGCTTGCTAGATTTTAAGAGAAAGGTCAACTTCCAACTGCTTACTCTTCCGGAGCACCTGAGTTCACTTTCGTTTCGACTTGAGTTCGCGTTGCTGAATGCGGTTTTGTTGTTATGTGTGTGTGTGTTTTATGTTGTTATGTGGTTTGTTTTGTTGTGATGATTTTTGTCTGCCGGTTTTGTCTTTGTCTTTACGGTTTTATGATACTCATTACCCCTTTGGTAAACCTTTGCTTCTTCCCAAATTTTAAATCTAATTTGTATGTACCAAAATGTTCAATTTCAAAGCTCAGAATTATGGTCAAATGTTTTTATTCGACAACTAGCTTGACAAAATGTACGGATTATTTTCCAACTTACGAGGAATTACAAAAATAAATCTGAATCCTAAATATACCTATGTTGTAATGAAATCTTGTAGCAATTCTTTGTTTGGGTAAGCTTTTACCTATTGTCTTTGTTCCAGTTTTTTTTCCATATCATTTTGCCCTAGCTGAATCGTGTGAATAATGGTTTGTGGGGATTTTTGTCTTGATACTGCTACTTTGAACCCAACAATTAATCGGACAGATAGATATAGCTTTCGAACAATTAATGATTGTGTACAGTGGCAATTAGTCGGACAGAGATGGAGTGAGTAGTGCTCTTACAAATCTGATTATTGTGAACAGTCAAAACCATTTTATCAAATAATATTGATACCAAATGATTTTTTATTTAAACAGCTTTCATTGGAGATGCAATACCCTATTTCAATGTAAGTAGTTCACTAATAAAGTGTTGTTTCTTTCGCCGAAATGAGTTGCCATTGTCAAAAATACCAATGATTAAACCCCTTTTTTAGAAAATTTAAATCATCCACAAGATATATTGATAATTTGAATAGTGATAATTAACAATGTTAACAAATTGTACACTTCATTTTTTCGTAAAAATTCGTCTCAGTGGAATAAAAGCTTAAATTCATGGGAAAATCGTACCATTTTTCAAAATCAACTAGGATTTTACCACCGGACAGTGATCAACTTCCGTGATCGCTTACTGTCCGGTTATACACTGTGATATATGTCAATAACAAAATTTTTAAATTAAAGATAATTGTTAGAGTTGCTTAAAAACACGTTTCTCTGGATAGCACTAGGCATAGGCTTGTTCAGGTTGCGGAGGATGCCCCAAATCAAGAAACGGGTATTATCCTTGATTTGAATGATCATGTAAGCCTTGATTTCAAGGATTCAAAACTTAAACTTGATATTACTTACTTACTAGAGATAGGCGGCTTCTGTTGCAGTGGTATACACTTGAAGTGATAACAGAACTTCCTAATTATGCACCCGAGAATAAAATTCAATGTGTTATTTAAGCCTAATATTGCAGAAAGTGTTTTCTTTTGTGTTTTAAATTGACCAATTGATCAATCAATTCAGTTTTTCAAAACATTTAAATGACCAGTGATTGGTTTGTCACATGGCATGTCATCATACAATAGAGAGTTAAAAGTGCTCAGGTCACACCTGGATGCTCACAGACATCTCAGTCAACATTAGCTGTATGTTTACAATTCTACATGAAGGGTAAATTTGGTACAAAGCATTGTAATTGTTTTAAAAATTGTATTTAATGATTAAATAAGATAAATACAAAGTCATCTATAAAAGTTTCTCGAGCAATTAAAATTGATAAAAAGTATTTATCTTATTTAATCATTAAATACAATTTTTAAAACAATCACAATGCCTTGTACCAAAAATTTACCCTTCATGTAGAATTGTAAACATTCAATCAGTTCATGATCATAAATATAAAACAGGTTGGGGAATATGCCCGAAAACGGGTATTATCCTTGCTTTGGGGCAGTTAAAACTTTAAGCCCCTTTTATGCACTTCTGCAGCCAAAGGTTCTTGTTATCATGCAGAGGAAACATATGATTTACAAATACTATCTGTTTCTAAAATAACTATTTAAATTCCATTTGTATTTAAAAATTAAAAACAATCATTAAAATGCACTTATGTTGACTGAGATGTCTGTGAGCATCCAGGTGTGACCTGAGCACTTTTAACTCTCTATTGTATGATGACATGCTATGTGACAAACCAATCACTGGTCATTTAAATTTAAATCACATAATCCTTCAAATCAAGGATAAAACCCGTTTCTGAGTATTATCCTTGATTTGGGGCATACTCCCCAACCTTTTTTGTTATTGTTGTGAACGATTGCCACTACTACATGTACACTATATAATATCATGGACAACAAGAATTTAGGAAACATTAATTAAATTTCATAAATTTGTGAACATCAAAGAAAACAATATAACATTTGATTTACACCGATCTTAAATATGCAGTAAGCATGCGTTAACAAAACAACAAACCTTTTACCTCCACACATTAAAAATCGCACCGTTGGCTATACCTAAGTTGGCATTTAAATCTAATCACTTTTTAAGTCTTGAATAGTAAAAAACAAATACTTGCTTGTACTGTAGTAGTGTACTGTAGAATATGTGCTCACCTGTAAATTAAACACATGTATATTTATTCAGATAAAAATTTCAAACAGCACAGTTGTACATGTACGTGTAGTTTTATCAAGCCTTGTAAATATTTTACAAATATTAAAGGCCATATTGACATTTTAAAACTCTGGAGCGATCACAGTTCCTAATATGTAATATTTACAGGGCCACCACATTTTAAAAGTCGAACTAAAAACTACCAAAGGAATTCCCAATAGAATAGTCTATCAGGGACATGGATCAGTAGATAGATCAACCTTCAAGATATCGATCTGTCTGAACACCTAATGGTAATGGTAACAGTTACCAATAGAAAATAAATGAATAAATCATGACAACCCTTGTTACCAAAAGAAAACAAATGAATAAATCATGACAACCATTGTTACCAAAAGAAAACAAATGAATAAATCATGACAACCATTGTAGATGCAAGGCCAATAAGCAATAGACGATATTGAGATGTGGAATAACCTATCGCCGGTTCGCAATAACATGGAAGAACCAGAGGTACCAGGTATGCACCCGAATGTCAATAGTCCGAAAGGGCAGAGACAAAACCAGTCAACAACAACGAGAACTGGACGAAAAACAGACAACATCAAACACAAAAATTCAAAAAGAACCAACTGTATAGCAATTCAACAACGCGAACTCAATTCGATACGAGAGTTATACCCACCTCCTTCACTCTGCTAACTGAGAACTCGGTCTGTTGGTTTTATTTAACATGGAGGTTATATGGGAAATGAGTCTGTTGGAGAGTCGGCTATAGGTCTGTTGAGAGTAAAATCGAATGAATGGTCATGAAATTTTGTGAAAAGATATTATTTTGGCAAAATGTCAATTAATTGTCAAAATACAAAATCTTTCAACCAAAATGATATTCAATTGTGCACATTTTCAACTTGCAACAGAGTCAATTTGTTATACCAGTGTTCGATAAAACGAAAAGGCGAGACAGCGGTATGCTCAAATTTGCCAACTCTGAATGATTTTTTTTTCAAATAAACAAAAGTTTTACACTTTTTAAATATAATTAGCGATTTGAAAGGTTTTCTTCAGTTTAAAAATAAAATATTCAAACAACAAAATGTGATTTAATGTTAAAATGTTATCAAAAATGAGTTTTTCTTCAAAAAAGTGCCTGCTAAAGTCTGTTGGTGAGTCGGCAAATTAAATTAAAGTCTGTTGAGAGTTAATTAGCCGAGACAGAATGATTGCGGACGAGGTTTATTTTGAATTTTTAAAAATTTTTAGGATTAACATTTTATATTGTATTAATTCAAGAGTGAAAATATCTCTAATTTTGCGTTTATGTACAGGAAAAAGAAACATAAAAGGACGAAATCTGTATACACCATATGGTACTATAGGATAAAGCTGTATACAAGGTATTATACCCCAACTTCTATGTCATGAAGTGTCAGTGAGAAAACTGTGAGGAAAATTTTTGCATGTATGTACAATACGTGTAAAAACCCAAGTTTTCGGTTAACAAGAGGTAGATGACATAGGGGCGAAAAATTGAAATACACCATATGGCATTTTAAGACAAAGCAAAATATCAGACCTTTACCTTATGTAGTTTGAATAACTGCGACGGAAATTATGTTACGTACGAACGAACGGACGGACTAATGGATAAAGGTTAAACAGTATACCCTCTTCTTAAAAGCGAGGATATAATTATAAGTATTTAACTAGTCGGAGCAGCCACGCTGCATATCCACGCGCTACTCTGGTGTTTGATAGTATAAGGGCAAATAATTGAAAGAAATAAACTATGACTATAATGAGCATTACTAGTAATATCAAATGTATATGTATTAATATGAGACTTTTCCCTGGTAGTGGGAGTGATAGTAATGTAAAGAATTATGCATGACGAAGGAATAATGTGCCCTTAGGCTATCTATATAGCCCAGCCCTTAAGGGCATTATCAAAATTCTGAAACCTTCGGCAGAATCTACACCCATAGTGCAACTACCTAGTTTCATTTCCGTATTCCAAATAACCTGGGAGGAGCTGTGTGACAAAGGAATATTGTGCCCTTAGGCTACCTATGCAGCCCAACCCCTAGGGGCATTATCAAAATTACGAAACCTTCGGCAGAATCTACATCTATAGTGCAACTACTGAGCAAAGTTTCAGTTCCGTATTCCAAATAACCAGGGAGAAGTTGCATGACGAAGGAATAATGTGCCCTAAGGGTACCTATGCAGCCCAGCCCCTAGGGACATTATCAAAATTCCAACACCTTCGTAGAATCTACATCCATAGTGCAACTTATTTACACAGTATTAAAAGGGCTTCAAAATGCATAAATTAGAACAGATCTGATTTATGGGTTCAATCACAGATTATCATATGGGAATAAACAGACCGAACGAACACCCCCCCCCCCACCAACCCAGGTAGTAACAGACTGTTAAAATTCTCGATTTTTTTATTGCACGTATATGTTTGCTTTAAAACGATTGCCATATATATATAATGTATTATACTTTGGAGGTTATAATGGTTTTTGGCAATGTTTGCGTTACAAAGTCAGTTGGTATAGTTTATAATTAGTTGTAATGTTCTTAACTCTCTTTCTAAGACTAGTGTTAGATTTTTTTCAGTATTTTAGGGATAAGCGAATCTTGTTTAACGTCTTCATCTTTGATTTTTTATTACTTTATTTTTTTCCTAACATGCTTTCTGTTGGAAAAATTCATTCTTTTTCTTTTCATACTGAAAAATTAATGGTAAGCTTGGTCAAACAAACTGGTGTGCTTGCTTGCTATAACGCGATTTATATTAATTTTACGTCTAATCTTTGACTAAACAATAATCACTATGAATATATACGCTTTATGTCACTTTGTAAGATTATTTCTATTTGTAAAAATGTGTGTTATGGCACAAATATAGTATGATATTTAATAGTTGATTAATTTACTCTCAACAGACTGACCAACAGACCGAGTTCATTATAGCCGACTCACCAACAGACCCAATTTTAGGCAAAAACATAATAAATGCCACAAAAACGTATGTCTGTCGGTTTTTCTTTGTTATATGTACAGTTATATGTCAAACATACATGGTGTACAATTTAAGTTGCGTTTTTCGTAATGCTTTTGACTTAATTCTAGCAAAACGCTGTAATGTTTACATTTTTGAATGACAAAATTGGTAGAAATATATCGATGAGTAACACACCTTTGCATTTTGTAGCTTACCAATGCAAGCTACAGAAAAAAAAACAATATATGAATACGTTCTCCAACAGACCCATTTCACATATAGCCTCCATGTAAAATAAAACCAACAGACCTAGTTCTCAGTTAGCCGAGTGAAGGAGGTGATACCAGGTGCTCCGGAAGAGTAAACAGTTCCTGCTTTCTATAGGTCAGCCGTCTCGCTTCAAACTGTCAAGTATTCAGTGTGTCAAATCTGGTAAAGAAGACAAAACAAAACCGTATGACAAACCAACATATGAGTTAACATATGTGTTGTGGTCTCATTTACTCAATATCCTTTCATAAATTATCTGCACAAATCTGAGAGATAAAAATCCTTGTTTGAGTAATTTTTGTGTCAGACGTGACGCTCTTCCCAGGAAATCGATGTAAGTCCCGCAAGCTCTGGTGTGATAAGCTCGAGCGAACGGAATGTTGCTACACAACAAGTTGATGATCGGAAAGTTGAATTCACTAGTTACGTTTGTCATAGAGCGTTGTTGAAAGTCTTTCTTTAAGAGTCTATTTCCAGATGTAGATCCAAGTATGAAGCAGACTTCTTAGAATCCGTTGCGTCCTTTATCCGAAGACATACGAAATGGAGAGAGACACCAAATCTAAAATTGTACAGTGAAAGAACATCACCAACGAAATGGAACGAGAGGTTAAAAGACCGAACTATTCTGCGATCTTTTTTTGTCTAGAACTGATTGTTAGAGGTCTGGTTCATATGAATGAAGAAAAAGAGATCTCAGATTTTCAGCTATATCTAAAACAGTCTTGCTTATATAGATACTGAAATAGAGAATTTATATAAAATCATCATCACAACATATGAAGAAACTGTCAAGTTATTCAATGAAACGTAAAAAGTGGATTTCAGACCAAACTTCTTTAATTCGTGAAAGAAGAGAATATTTTAAACTTGTCGAAGCAGTCCCCCTGCATTTCCTCGCGCTATTCTTATGTTGATAGTATAAGGGCAAATAACAGGGACTTTATTTGTAAGATATTGTTGTAATACTGGTATTGACAGTAAAATTGACCTGTAAATTGTTTTATTAGAAACAATTATTTATATACGGTTTAGTGATGCATGTACATACTGAGGTACACAATTCCAAATTCCAAATATCTTGGAATGAGTGTAAAGGCATAATGTGCCCTAAGGCTACCTATAAAGCCCAGGCGCTAGGGGTATTATCAAACCTTCTGGACAATCTACATACATAGCGCAATTGCTGAGTCAAGTTTCACTTCGGTATTCCAAATAACCTGGGAGGAGTTGCGAGACGAAAGAATGTGGCCTTAGGCTACCTATGCAGCCCAGCCCTTAGGGACATTATCAAAATTCCGAAACATTTGGAAGAATCAACATCCATAGTGCAACTACTGAGCCAAGCATCCATAGTGCAACCACTGCGCAGATGAAGTGGAAAGTGCTTGTTGAAAAGACAATGTTAAAACACTGTACAACATTACTAGGTAATTCAGTGGAAAATGTGAAATCAAAACACTCAAGTCAGAAACCAAAACAACAAAGTCTTTACAAACTAGTAAAACAATTAAACAGATGGAAAACATACTATCAATGGGCAATGAACAGACCACCAACTGCCAATTAGCCGATGAAAGATGTATGTCCAACGCTATATATCGATCATGTTTTGTTCTTTAAAATGAGAACTATTGAAGAACAATACCAAAACGGGTATAAAACGGTAAGTATATCAATCCTCTCATCAACAGCATTTGAATCAAAACATTGGAATAGATAGAGATAGAGAAAAGGCTCTTTACAGGTCAAAAATCGTGTTTTTGCTCTATAGAATGAAGCCTATTGCTTGGTAATACCTTCTGCTCATTAAGCTGTCAGATGACTTTATTTGGGGTCATTATTCAAATTACATCTAAATGTAAAAATAGTTCTCATATGTATTTGCCCTATACGATGAAAACTATTGAAGATAGAGAAAAGCAGTTACTGTTTAAACTACCCATATGGACATTAGGAGTATAAACAATAAAACCAAATAAGCCGATTGGAAACTAAATTATGACTAAGATCAACCTTATGTATAGAGTAGGAAGAACCTTGTTTTTTTTTGGCACTTTTGATAATATTTCATTTTATCATGTAGTAGATATACTTTTTCTATTGGTAGGTCCATATCCTCTTCGTGTTATGTAACACATAGTTACAGCTTCCGTCAGGGTTCGCAAACCAACTCTGTTCTTTGCCTTTGTTTCAATTTCTCTCCAGTTGTACTTAAGTCTGATCTGTTCTCCCTTGGTCCTAGTATAAAGTCTGCTATACATGTTTTTGACCACACCATTAGATCCATTTTAGATTATGGATCTGAAATATGGGGTTGTTTTCTTCCAAAAAGTATGAAATCAGATAGTCTATGTAATTTTAGAAGATTGCCAGGTGTCTTCCCCTCTGTTAAGTTAGAACTACACTTTCTAAAATACCTTTCGTTTGTTAACAAAAAATCCTCAAACTTTGCTATTATGTCTGAATTTGGCAGAATTCCTATGGCATTTACACATTTTAAGGCAGTGTTAAATTATTGGCACCGAATTGTTACATGTCCATCGGATCTTTTAAAAGATGCCTACTCTGATTTGAAGGATTTACATCATAATGGTGCAGACACCTGGTACTCATCACTTTCACATTTACTAAAAATCTTAAATATAGATTTGGAGAGGGGTCCAAGTCATCTAAATAAACATTATTTTAAACATTTAATTAAAAACCAGATGAAACATATATATATTGATAACTGGTATAAAACTCGTGACAATCTTATTAAAGAAGATGGTAAACTTAGAACATATCTTTCAATTAAAACCAATTTTGGAACTGAAAAATACCTTAACCTTATAGAAAGACCTGAGTTAAGAAAATGCATAGCAAGATTCAGAACCAGCAACCATAAATTATTCATTGAGACTGGACGATATACTAAACCCTTAACAGAAAAAGAAGAAAGAATTTGTCAAAAATGTAATCTAAATGAAATTGAAAATGAACCCCATTTCTTTACCTCTTGTCCTACGTTTTCTGATCTCAGAAATAAATTATTTGAAAGTATTCAAAAATATAATATTAACTTCACCCAGTTATCAAACTTTAATAAATTCTACTGGTGCTTCAATAATGAAGATATAAGAACTCTGAATGACTTGGGCTCCTTCCTGCTAAATTGTAATGTGACTTAATTTTTAATATTTTCATTGTTAATTCTCATGAATGTGAACTGACTCCTATTTTTATTTATAGTCACTCCATATAATATGTGAGTACACTGATCATATATGTTTGTATTTGTAAATGCCCCTTGTGGGCCCATAATTGGCTAATAAAATTTGTATTTGTATTTGTATTTGTACCCAAGTCTTTCATTGCACTTTTGATCTCCCCCGTGACCCTTTTGGTCTTCCTGGTATCCACTTGGCTGCTGGTGTACACCTAAGTACCCTTTTAACATGCCTGGCTGATGGGTTTTTTATAGTCGTGACTATAGAATAAGAGCCTCTGCAGCGACTATTACCTATAAAGGTAAAGACTCGCTATGTGCCATGGGTCGTCCAGCCCATGACACACCACCGCCAGCGTTAGCTGCTCCATATTATCCTTTGTTGTCGATTGATGCAGGGCTCGTCTTCCACCACGGGGAGGTACTGGTCGGAATTCAGGAAGATTATACATGTCTGATGTTGTCCTTCCTTAAAATATGCCCTGTGATTCTCAACTTCTCTTCTTAATCTAATCACTGATTTATCTTATTTATTCTTGTTCTTTCGGTTACTTCGATGTTTGATACTCTGTCTGTCTGTCTGTCTGTCTGTCTGTCTGTCTGTCTGTCTGTCTGTCTGTCTGTCTATCTGTCTGTCTGTCTGTCTGTCTGTCTGTCTGTCCATTTCAGAAATTTGCCTTCTACTCGTCTTAATTTTCTCTCGTTTCCTTGCTTGTTCTTCATGTCATTTCTTCATGTTATAAAACTTATCTTACGTTGCATTATAAAGTCTAAACTTAGTTCTGTATGATACTATACACTCTAGACTTCCAGATGTTTGAGAGTTTATCAAAGCTGATGTTGCTTTTTCCTGTTCTAATATTTCTTTCTTTCATCACTTCTCCATCACAACTTAGTGCACTGCCAAGATAGCAAAATCTAATAATTTCTTCAGAATAAAAATGACAACAAAGTTCCAGACAATAAATTTTGCTACGCCTGACGCGCGTTTCGTCTGTTCAAGACTCATCAGAGGCGCTCTACCAAAAATATTGAAAATGCCAAACACTATATGATTATGAAGAGCATAGAACAATAAAACCAAAAATACCAAACTGGGGAACCAAATTATTACTAAGATGATCTACCTATGTCTGGGGTAGGAAGGACCTTAGGGGCTAACCTCGGGGAATTAAAACTCCACCAGCAGTGCTAACTTTCACGGGTGTTCGAAATAAAAATGACAACAAAGTTCCACACAATAAATTTTGCTACGCCTGACGCGCGTTTCGCCTATTCAAGACTCATCAGAGGCGCTCTAACAAAAATATTGAAAATGCCAAACACTATATGATTATGAAGAGCATAGAACAATAAAACCAAAAATACCAAACTGGGGAACCAAATTATTACTAAGATGATCAGCCTATGTCTGGGGTAGGAAGAACCTTAGGGTTTAGACAAGTTTTGAAATTTAAATGGATAATTCAAAGCTTTGATGTGTTCTCCAACACAAACGTGTTGGTGCCGGAGCAGGCTAACCTCGGGGAATTAAAACTCCACCTGCAGTGCTAACCTTCACGGGTGTTCGAAATAAAAAGGATAACAAAGTTCCAGACAATAAATTTTGCTACGCCTGACGCGCGTTTCGTCTATTCAAGACTCATCAGAGGCGCTCTACCAAAAATATTGAAAATGCCAAACACTTTATGATTATGAAGAGCATAGAACAATAAAACCAAAAATACCAAAGGGGAACCAAATTATTACTAAGATGATCAACTTATGTCTTGGGTAGGAAGAACTTTAGCGTTTAGACAATTTTGAAATTTAAACGGATAATTTAAAGCTTAGATGCGTTCTTCAACACAAACGTGTTGGTGCCGGAGCGGGCTAACCTCGGGGAATTAATGCTAACCTTCACGGGTCTTCGAAATAAAAATGACAACAAAGTTCCAGATAAAAAAAAATTGCTACGCCTGACGCGCGTTTCGTCTATTCAAGACTCATCAGAGGCGCTCTAACAAAAATATTGAAATTGCCAAACACTATATGATTATGAAGAGCATAGAACAATAAAACCAAAAATACCAAACTGGGGAACCAAATTATTACTTAGATGATCAATCTATGTCTGGGGTAGGAAGAACCTTAGGGTTTAGACAATTTTGAAATTTAAACGGATAATTTAAAGCTTAGTTAAGCTTAAGGCTCCTGTTATACACTGTACATGTCATTTAATGGAGTAAAAACATGAGTTTGTACAAAATATCAAACAAATAAAATAATACATACATGTAATCCGCTGAAGTGTAGAAAAACGGCATCTTTACACCAAAAATATGTGTCCGTGCCTATTGCACAACTGACTACAGTTGCCAGTATAAACACAATTCTCAATATTTTTGTCAGAGTCTTTAAAAATACATACGTACATGTATACAAGACAAAAAGTATGAAAGCATATAATGAATTGAAATACCGTGATTTGATAAAATTAAAGCAAATTAAATAACATATATTTCTATTTCAGTAAGCAACCACAGAACTGTAGAACAGGGTAAAGCTAAACAACCTGAACCAAAGCTTTCCATGGAATTATGTGAGATGCAAGATCTTATAACTTCATGTGTTGGTAAATCCTTACAAGAAATCTCCGACTGTCCCTTTCGTAAACTTTTGTTTAACTGGTAACCCCTCTATTTCCCAAAGAGTAAATGATAAGTCATTAGACCATGGTGTATGAATAATTATGTAAAAAGAAGGTAACAGGGTAAAAACATCATGTATGAAGTTCCATATGAATATAAATGTATGCTGGTTAGTTAATTATTTTCTCGGAAACGATTCGTGCAGTGCCAAACAGTCAGTCGTTTTAATTGTATATTTAAGTATCAACTTCCGGTTAATAAAATTTTGCCAAAATGTCGAAAAAGTCGATGCCAAGCACATTTGTAAAGAATGTATTACAAAATGGAGTCGGAAGATATGTTTGTCAGCTACAAAGAATAAAGTTAACGTTTTGTAAAACAGCAGCAGGCAGTCGGGGAGTAAGGTTTGTAGACTACAAAACTGCAAAAAAATAATAATAATTTTTTTAGTCTTTTTTTTATGAGCATAGCGACCTGTATATTATCATAGACCTGTATATTAAGTATAGATTATTACATGTCTTATTTTATATCTTATCCTTTATCAGCTCTAGGTTATTTTATCAGCCCGAGAGCCGAAGGGCATACATGTGACGCATCCGTGATGACAAAGCTTGAGATTTTGATTTTTTTGGCTGGAAATTGGACAAAAAAGCGGGAGATTTTCAACGCTCATTAAAATTGCATTTCAATGTCACTAGCGTTTGCCAAATATACATGGCTTCACTGATTAATCTCAAACTGTTTATACAATCATCAGGTCAATTACATGTATGACAATAAACCTTTAATTAACACCCTTACCTGTTAAATCAACGTCTACCTAATGGACCTATTCAGAAATTCAACTTCCGTACTCGTAAAATCTGGCTGGACCAATCAACGACGTCGCAGCGTACTCGTAAAATTTGCCTTAGCCAATCGGCGACGTCATGAACAATCACAATCCCAGAATGCCGTACAATTTCTGAATTGGTCCATTGACAAAGCCCTAAAACACCGGAAATGTTTTATGATTGAACAATAAAAATGTCTATAAAACTAAAATTTTGTCATGTCTTGAAAAAGCGGGAGATTGTAAAGAGAAATCACTCAAAACTAAGATTTGTACAATACATAGTGAATTAGTGATGTATAAGATTCAAGGACTATTGAAGGAATGACCACAATATTTTTTCTGTCTATCAAGAAATAACGTTTAAAAATGTGTCACACTGTGTAACCTTTGAGGCAGGTATCTCAGAAGTGTGTGCCACATTTTTCAATGTTATTTCAAATAGACAGAAAAAATATTGTGGTCATTTCTTATAAATTAATTTCAATCTGATTCATGTTTTCTCAATAAAAAATTATACATGTATGACTGGAAAAAATTTATTTTAAATCAATTTATAAATTCAATGCCCCAATTGGAGTCCCATCTGATCAAAAAAGTCAACAAAAGTGGTTTTGTCATAATAAAAATGATCCATATAAAAAGTTGTTCAATGGTATTAGACTAAGTTGATAGAAACAGTATTTTACATTTGACACTTTTATTTTACAGAGATTTTGTGGAACATCATCTTATGGACTTTTCACAGAACAATTCTGGAGTTGTTCTATACCTCCAACCAAAAAGACACCAACCGGCCTATCTCTATGCTGAATATTGTAAGTGACAGGACGCCAGCAACCATACATGTATATCTCTAATTTGAAAATTGTACATGTTGTAAGCTATCTCTGTGCTTAATGTTGTAAGTACCAGGATCCCAAACAGTCTATTCTTAGTCTACTTTCTATGTTGTGCTGTTGAATTAAGAATATATATTATATTTGGGGTTGAGGTAAACAATTACACATAAAATGTATACTATGGACAACATATAACACAATATTATCAGGTAATAGCTCATTAACAAACATACAAAACAAACTCCCTGAACAAATATTTGTCTGCTTTAAAAATGTTCGTGGTCATTTAAGTTATTTACTTGATACTTTATCCTCCATTGACATGTAAGACATATGTCTTGTACATTAACATTTTTAAACAAAATTGTATTTCAGTAAATGGGTATAAAGAAAAGTTCTGTATCGATAAAATGAATAAAGACCAGTTATGTAAATGGATGGAACACTACAGAACACGGTCAGGTGTACAGATTGTCAGGTTTCGTAAACAGTGGCATACAGACACTCCTAGCATCCAAGGAATATGGCATCCATTCTTATTTAAAGACACTGAGATTAATACTAAAACTTTCCCTGATGAGGAATTATCCAGATTTGTGCCACCAGAACCATCAGCCACTGAACAAGTATTAAAACTGTTCCAGGAACAACAAAGAGAACTGCCACAGTCACAGTCTGTAATCAAAGATTCAGATCATTAATAAAAATTTATTTCTATCCTTAAATATGTTATATATGCTAAATAATCCTTTGTGATACTCATAGATATGTTGCCTGTAATTTTTTGAAATTTCTTCATGAATTAACGCTACAAGATTTTGCTCATAAAAGAGACTTAATCATATTCAATATGATATAATTTACATTTTAAGGGTGTGTTTCCTTTTAGCAAAGCTTGAAAAAATAAGTGTTGTTTCTTTGCTAGTATATTCTTTTATATTTATAACCCTGCTTCGAAGAAGAGGGAGTATACTATTTTACCTTTTTGTCCTTTCATCCCTCATAACAAAATTTCCGTCACAGTTTTCAGCAACTACAAGACATAAAAGTCTGCCATTATGCATATTATAAGCTTTATCCTACAGTACCATATGGTGTATAGCAATTTTATACTCCTTCGGGTCATCTACTTACTGTTTACCAAATACTTAGGTTTTTTACAAATAGTGTAAAAACATGCAAAATATCTGTCACAGTCCTGTCACTTTCTCAGCAACTACTTGATGGAGAGGTCTGATATTTTGTATATTGCTTTATCCTTTAGTAACATATGTTGTATTTTTAACTCCTAGAACATCTACTTCCTGATTACCCAATTCTTAGGTTTTTATGCAGTGCATAGTTTTGGTAGGGGGTATCACTAATGAGCATAAGCTCACATATTTATTTATTGTGTATGTTTATATCATTTTATATTTATCAAGGAAAAAGCTTATAAAACCAATTATTTATAATATTTTTGAGATGAAAATACTTGTCAAGCCTGTCATTTTGTGTGAATCTTTAAACACAGATACTCGTAATTAAGCATGGAAAAGTAAGAAAAACAACAAGATGCTTCATTAATCTTGGTAAAGGTGGGAATTTAACTAAAGATAAAGAATACCATGTTTACACATCATTAAGAAAAAGAACCAGAGTTTGAAAATCAGCTTTTGATTTAAAAATCTATATTAACTTTGTGTTCCTCATGGTATCTTGCACAGAATTTGAAATAAATCTTATGTAGGAGTAGTTGTCCTTTTACAACTGTTATAAGTTAAGCTAAAGGCTCCTGTTAGCCTGCATCACTCACCTGATTTCTAGTACGATGTGTAACAGGTAACAATCATTGTTATTAAACATGCATCATAAAAAAGATGTTCACAAAGAAAAAATACAGTTAAATGACATAACTCATTAATTATTGCCCCAGTTGCCCCTATAGTAATCTGTCTGTACGTTCATAACAAATCAGTTTTTTCCCTTTTTTAGCTCACCTGGACCGAAGGTCCATGTGAGCTATTGCCATCACTTGACGTCCGTCGTCGTCTGTCGGCGTCTGTCGGCGTCTGTTAACAATTTTCAAAAATCTTCTCCTCTGAAACTACTGAACAGAATTGAATGAAACTTGTTAGGATTGATCCTTAGGGTGTCCTGCACCAAACTTGTGTTTCGATTTTTGATCTGTCAAAAAACATGGCCGCCGTTACTAAAAATAGACTAGGGGGGTCAGACTACTGTTTTTGGCTTATAAATCAAAAAGTATAAGAGATAGAGGAAATCTGAGGCACGCTACTGATTCAGCATCAAAAGCTCTACAAAAGTCTCCATTTGGTCAAAGTTGTCAGATGACCCCTTATAGGGGTTACGGCCCCTTAAAGGTGAAAAATAGCATTTTTTAATGTTTATGGCCTACAGAATGAAAACTATTGCAGATAGAGATTAGCTGTTGCTTGCTTAAATGTTCAGCTCATTTAGCTCTACAAAAGTCTCCATGGGGTCGAAGTTGTCAGATGACCCCCTATAGGGGTTACGGCCCCTTAAAGGTGAAAAATAGCCATTTTTCATGTTTTTGGCCTACAGAATGAAAACTATTGCAGATAGAGATTAGCTGTTGCTTGCTTAAATGTTTAGCTCAATTAGCTCTACGAAAGTCTCCATAGGGTCGAAGTTGTCAGATGACCCCTTATAGGGGTTACGGCCCCTTAAAGGTGAAAAATAGCATTTTTTCATGTTTTTGTCCTACAGAATGGAAACTATTGCACATAGAGATTAGCTGTTGCTTGCTTAAATGTTCAGCTCATTTAGCTCTACAAAATTCTCCATAGGGTCCAAGTTGTCAGATGACCCCTTATAGGGGTTACGGCCCATGAAAAATAGCAATTTTTCATGTTTTTGTCCTACAGAATGAAAACTATTGCAGATAGAGATTAGCTGTTGCTTGCTTAAATGTTCAGCTCATTTAGCTCTACAAAATTCCCCATAGGGTCGAAGTTGTCAGATGACCCTTACAGGGGTTATGGCCCCTGAAAAATAGCGATTTTTCATGTTTTTGGCCTACAGAATGAAAACTATTGCAGATAGAGATTAGCTGTTGCTTGCTTAAATGTTCAGCTCATTTAGCTCTACAAAATTCTCCATAGGGTCGAAGTTGTCAGATGACCCCTTATAGGGGTTACGGCCCCTGAAAAAAAGCGATTTTTCATGTTTTTGGCCTACAGAATGAAAACTATTGCAGATAGAGGTTAGCTGTAGCTTGCTTAAATGTTCAGCTCATTTAGCTCTACAAAAGTATAGGGTCAACATCAAGACCAGGTGAGCGATTCAGGCTCCTGGGAGCCTCTTGTTTCCATAAGCTTGCATATATTGGGCTGATATTGTATGTGAGTGAAGTATATGTACGATGAGTTAAATATCAAGTTTTATTTTGATTTGTTCATGTTTGTAAGTTTTTATGGGAGTTATTGCCCTTTGATATTGGAAAATTTACTGAAATTTCAGTCTTCTGTACTTTTTAGCTCAACTGACCAAAAGGTCATGTTAGCTATTGCCATCACTTGGCACCTGTCGTTGTCGTCGTTAACTTTTCTTAATAAATCATCTTCTCTGAAACTACTGAAGGCATTGCTTTGAAACTTTGCACACATTATGTATGGGATGTCCTCTACCAATGAACCAAGATTGCAAAAATTGTGATTGCCGACCAAACAACATGGCAGTCATTGCTAAAAATACAATAAAGGGGTCAGCCCAAAGCTTTTGGCTTAAAAATCAAGAAGAGAAAGAGAAAATTTAATGTGATACTCTTTTCATACAACCGCAAAATTTTTGCGATCGTATAATGTTATGGCGATGTCGGCGGTGTCGTCGTCGTCTGTGGACACTTTGGTTTCCATGCGATAACTTGAGTAAATATTGACCGAATGTTATGAAATTTTGATATGATGTTTGTTACTACTTAAGGATGGTTGGTATTGTATTTGGGGGTTGTGGCCCCTATCATTTTAGAAAAAAGGGCTAAAACGGGTGTATTGACAAAACTGTTGTAAAATGTTTATTATTCATTCGATTTTGGAAATTCTTTTTTTATTGAATTTATCATTAGATTCTGTCAACAAAATGTGTCAATGGTTTTGATATATATTGCACTGTTACATTGATACTGGGGGTCAAAAAGGGGCCACACCCAAAAAATTGACCTTTTAGCTCACGAAGGGTCAGGTGAGCTATTGGCGTCACTTGGCGTCCTCCGTCCGTCCGTAAACTTTTTCAAATGTTAACTCCTCTGACACCATAAGTCCAATTGCAACCAAACTTGGTATGGTTGTTCATTAGCATTCGGTGCTTAGAACTGACGTGGGGATTTTTCATTCGTCGTAAAACATGGCCGCCATGGCTAAAAATAGAACATAGGGGTAGAATGCAGTTTTTTGCAAATAACTCAAAAACGGCTACAGATATTAAAATTCTGGCAGGGTAAAAGTGATCAGCACCTCAAGATCTACCTACCCTGAAATTTTGAAGAAAATCCAACAACCCATGTAGGAGTTATTGCCCTTTTTTGTGGATTTTTTGCAAATTTTGCACCTGTTTAGCTCAATATCTTGAAAACTATACTAGATATTTTAGAAATTTAAATTGCATATTGTTAAGCACATCGAGATCTACAAAATATGTAATAGGGTCAACGTTGTAGGACCATTTCTTTTAGGAGTTATTGCCCTTAGAACGTCAAAATTTAGCATTTTAACAGCATTTCCTCATTACATTGATAACGTTAACTCCTCTGACACTTTAAGTTCAAATGGAACCAAACTTGGTATAGTTGTTTATTAGCATTAGGTGTATAGAAATGTTGTGGGGATTTTTGATTGGTCGTAAAACATGGCCGCTGTGGCTAAAAATAGAATATTAGGTTAAACTGCATTTTTTTGCAAATAACTCAAAAAGTGTGACAGATTTTTAGATTTTGATTGAGAACAAAAGTGATCAGCACCTTAATATCCACCATATTGTCAGATGACCCCCCTATTAATCTTATGACCCTTTCAACGTCAAATAGATTTTGCCTAATAACCTTTACTTCAGGCACATATGTCAGGTGAGCGATTCAGGCTCCTGGGAGCCTCTTGTTTATTTGTGGTCCGATTTTCAAAACTTTTTTTCATTGGAATCCTTGTGAAAATCCCTGTCTGCGTTTTTCAATCAGATTTGATATATCTCTTACCGTTTTTGAGAAATAAGGGGTCAAAGGGGTCAAAAACACCATTTTTAAAAGTTTGTCAATGCAAATAGTTTTATACCAAAAATTAAGTTGTAGTGGGCCTGCCAATTGTATGACGATTATATCCACTAAAGGAATCTTGGTTTTGTATTTGGGGTTTGTGGCCCCTACTGTTTTAGAAAAAGGGCCAAAAAGGGCTAAAACAGGTGTATTGATAAAACTGTTGTAGAATGTTTATTATTCATTATATTTTGAAAATTCTTTCTTTGATGAATTCATCATTAAATTCTGTCAACAAAATGTGTCAATGATTTTGATATGTATTTCACCATTACATTGTTACAGGGGGCTAAAGACAGGCCACGCCCATAAAATCAACTTTTTTATTTGTGGTCCGATTTTCAAAATCTTTTTTTCATCGGATTCCATGTACACAATTTCCTATTATTTTTTATCGGATTAGCAATATCTTTTACCATTTTTGAGGAATTATGGGTCAAAGGGCCAACATTGTAAATTAATACATGTATAGAAATAAGGCTTTTTGTATAAGATGTTGATGTAAATGTATTTGTCAAAAATGCATTTCTAAGTCCACCACAGGATGCATGTGTCAAAAAGCTTTGTAAGTCCACCATGGGCTTCATGTGACCAAAGCAATGGACTATCCATATTGGGCCTCCAACGTACAGGGTTCATTTTTAGCATGAAAAGCTCTACAAAATATTTTATGAAAAGTCTCCATTGGATCAAAGATGTCAAATGGTCCCTTAAAGGGGTTATGACCCTTTAAAGATGAAATATTGTGGTTTTATGTGTTTTTGGTCTATAGAATGAAAACTGTTGCAGAAAAAAATGTTGCCTTGCAGATTAAACCTATAATAGATGAAGAAAATCATTTGTTTGCTTAAATGTTTGGCTATATGTGCTCTATAAAAGCCTTCATAAGTGGAAGTTTTATGATGGTCCTTTCTGGAAGTATTTCGCCTCAGATGCCCCCAAAATTGTCATTGTATCAGTTATTGAAGTCAGGTGAGCCTCTTGTAAATTTGTGGTCCGAATTTCATATATTTTTTTCATTGGAATCCTTGTAAAAATCCCCACCTGTGTATTTCAATGAGATTGGCATTATCTGCTACATTGAACCATTTTCGAAAAAGTAGGATTCAAAGGGGCCAAAACCGCCAATGACAAAAGTTTGACAGGACAAATGGTAGTGGAGGGGCTAACGTTTTTACCACTAGAGAAAGCTTCCTTTTAGGTATTATGACCCCTAAACTGATTGAGAGAAAAAGGGGACCAATGGGTAAATTGGATGTTTTAAAACTGCTGTACGTAGAAAGTTTATTTTTCATCCAATTTTAATCATTCTTTTTTCGTTGTAGTCGATCCTCAATAAATTCTGTTACCAAAATGTTTCTGCAGTATTTATATATCTCGCACCGTTAGATTGCTATAAAAGGGCCAAAAAGAGGCCACACCCCAAACATTTGGTCTGATTTTCGATGTTCCACTTAAAATAGTTGGCGTCAAAATCTCGGAATTTGTAGTTATTTTATTACGTCAATCCTATCTTTGACGTTAGGTTATTGATACCAGTTCCACACGCGACGTCATTGGAATCCTTATAGAAATCCCCATATGCATTCAGATTATTCAAAGACATTCTAAGATAAAAAAAAAAAAAAACACTATTAGGCAATGCTGGTAGTCATGATAGTGTTTTCAAACATAACAATAAATAAATTTCAACTCTTCATGCGACCACATCTAATAATATCAAAAAGTATGATAAACTGTACATCATATGGGCGTGGTCATAAGCGACTTTCAGACCTGTCGGACATCTACTTACTGTTCGGTGGTGCACCTTTATGAAAATCGACTCGAAAATTTCCGTCAAGCTTTTTCTCAGAAACCGTGCGCAAGTAGGATTGATTTGAAATTTGGCAGGATGGCTAGTATGACATACTGCATGTTCTTAGCGTCTTTCAGACCTGTCCGACCTCTACTTCTGTTTGGACTGGGCCGATGTGAAAATTTCTCAGAAACTGATCATGGGAATGATTTGAAACAATAGGATGATTTATTATGACAGACTATACATCCTAAGCGAATTTCAGACCAGTCGGACTTTACTTCCTGTTTAGGGACGGACCATTTAACTTGAAGGAGGCCTCGGTTTTTTGTTTCAGCCATATTTATTTTTTTAATTCGTCGCGACAGAATTTTTAGCTCAAGGTAAGCCATTGCCATCACTTGGCATCCGTCGTCGTCTGTCGCCCGTTAACAATTTAAAATATCTTCTCTGAAACTACTGAACAGAATTTAATGAAACTTGATATGAAAAATCCTTAGGGTGTCCTGCATCAAACGTTTGTTTCGATTTTTGATCCGTCAAAAAGCATGGCCTCCGTTACTAAAAATAGACAACGGGGTCAGACTTCTGTTTTTTGCTTGTTAATAAAAAAAGTATACTAGATAGATGAAATCTGATGCCACCCTGCCGCTTCAGCATCAAAAGTTCTACAAAAGTCTTTATAGGGGGTAACGTCCCTTAAAGGTGAAAAATGGCGTTTTTTTCATGTTTATGGCTTATAGAATTAAAACTATTGCAAATAGAGAAAAGCTGTTGCTTGCTTAAATGTTCAGCTCATTTAGCTCTACAAAAGTCTCCTTGAGGTCGAAGTTGTCAGATGACTCCTTATAAGGGTTAGATCCCTTAAAAAAAGGTTTCTTTTTTACGTTGTTGGCCTATAGATTGAAAACTAATGCAGATAGAGAAAAGCTGTTGCTTGCTTAAACATTCAGCACATTAAGCTCTACAAAAGTCTTCATAGGGTCGAAATTGGCAGATCTTAAAGGGCTATGGCCCTTTAAAGGTGAAGAATAGTTTTTTCTTAATATAGAATGAACACTATTATAGATAGAGAAAAGCTTTTTCTTGCTTAAACAGTTAGCTTATTTAGCTCTACAAAAGTCTTCATAGGGTTGACATCAAGACCAGGTGAGCGATTCAGGCTCCTGAGAGCCTCTTGTTATTTTTTGAAGGCGTCGCGACATAATATTTTTTACATTATTTGCATTATTTTTTATAGCAGAAATTCTTCTTCAGAATATTTGTTTTCTAACCCTCTGCTGCCAAAATATTTTTTTTCATGAAAATTCATTTTCAAAATATTTATTTAGGAAAAAATCATTTTCAAAATGTTTTTTAGGAAAAAGACCAAGGCCCCCTTCAAGTTAAACGGTCGGTTCCTTAGGTTCTAGATGGGGCATCCGTGTCCCTTGGCCACATTATCTCATCAGTCTAAAATAAAGTTGTGTTTTTAGGCTATCTTTTCTCTATGATATTTGTCTCGCCTGCGACTTAAGTCGCCGAAGGCGAGAAATAGGTATTACTTTCCGGCGGCGGCGAAAACTTTTTTGTAAGACTTTTGTGGAAAATGAATTACAAGAAAAGTATAATAGCTAGGCATCTGATATTTGCTATACAGACAGTTGGGGTTATGGTCTACACAACTGGGACCATGCCGTTTGACCCTGACCCTAATTTCATGGTTCAGCGACTCTGTGAACTTTAAAATAGATGTTTTTTCGGGCCAAAAAACCCTTTGTAAGACTTTTGTGGAAAATGAATTACAAGAAAAGTGTAATAGCTAGGCATCTGATATTTGGTATACAGACAGTTGTGGTTATTGTCTTCGCAACTGGCACCATGCTGTTTGACCCTGACCCCATTTTCATGGTTCAGTGACTCTGTGGACTTGGATGATTTTTGGGGCCAAAAAACCTCTTTGTAAGACTTTTGTGGAAAATGAATAAAGTGAAAAGTATAATAGCTTAGCATCTGATATCTGGTATACAGACACCTGGAGTTATGGTCTATGCAACTAACACCATGTCCTGTGACCTTGACACAATTTTTATGGTTCAGTGACTCTGGACTTAGATGATTTTTGGGACAATTAAACTTTTGTGGAAAATATATTAAGTTAAAAGTATAATAGCTAGGCATCTGATATTTTGTATACAGACATTTGGGGTTTCAGTCTACACAACTGACACCATGTTGTGTGACCCTGACCTCATTTTCACAGTTCAATGACTTTGTGAATGTAGATGATTTTTGGGTGGAAAATGAGTTCAGTGAAAAGTATAATATTATAGCTAGGCATCTGATATTTGGGGATCAGGTATACACAACTGACGTCACCATGTAATGTGACCTTGATCCCATTTTCATGGTTGAATGACTTAGTGAATGTTGGTCTTTTTTCATTGTTTCTCAATAACTATGGTATCTAGAACACACTTCAGACATTTTTGTGATGGTTAAATGAAATTCTGTCATCTGTCACATGACTTTGACCTTAACTTTTCTGAAGAATATCCCAGCTAGACCATCAATGAGTTCTGTGATGGTGCTAACAGGCGAGACATACTTTAGTGTTAACTCTTGTTTATTCTTTAAATAAATTATTTTTTTCATGAAAAGCCTGCTAATTTTGTTTATGTATTGCTTGTTCGTATGATTTTAAATACGTAGCATATAATATCTTTTCATTTATTTGTCCAAACTAGGAGCCAACTAAGAGCAACGAGAGTTGTACAAAAGAGATGGGAAAAAACAATTGATAGATACCATATAAATTATATTCATAAGACAACATGACGAGACAATTCGCTGTTCGCATTAGTATTATACTAAAACACCAGTGTAGGTGTTTCTTTACCGGCGGCGGCGTTAACTTTTTGGGTCAGGTTTTATGAGCACCTCCATATCTCAAGAACTATGAGTCCTAGGTTGATGAAATTTGGTATGCATGCATCCCCATCCTTGTCCTTGACCTTGATTTTCTGGTTGAGTGACTTTGACATAATAGCAATGGTAAGGTTTTCCGATCACCTCCATATCTCAAGAACTATAAGTCCTAGGTTGATGAAACTTGGTATGCATATGCCCCGTAGTAGCTAAGCAAAGTTGCATCCCCATCTTTTGACCTTGACCTTGATTTCCCGGTTGAGTGACTGATAATTTTCAATACATATAATAGAAATGGTGAGGTTTTGCGAGCACCTCTATATCTCAAGAACTTTTAGTCCTAGGTTGATGAAACTTGGTATGCATATGCCCCAGTAGTAGCTTAGCACAGTTGCATCCCCATCTTTTGACCTTGACCTTGATTTTCTGGTTGAGTGACTTTGACAATTTACATGTAATAGCAATGGAAAGGTTTTGTGACCACCTCCATATCTCAAGTACTATTGGTCCTTGTTTGATTAAACTTGGTATGCATATGCCCTAGTAATACCCTAGCATAGTTGCAACCCATCTTTTGACCTTGACCTTGATTTTCTGGTTGAGTCAGTGACTTTGATTATAATTTTTTTCCAATTGCATACTCTTAGCAATTTTAAGTTCTATCCCTGAGAATGAAAATCCTTATAAATTCAAAATATTGTGTAAGTATAAATAAGAATTATTGTTTTTGATGGTGCAGGCAGGCGAGACAAACTTTTTAATATTTTCATAGATCTGTATATTAAATATATTTAATATACAGGTCTATGATATTTTAAACTAAACAATAGTTTAAAATATCTTCACTCATATAAAATCTGGCAAAGGCTGCTTGAACGGACAAGCTAAACAACTGTGATACTTTTCTAAACAAAATTAAATCTAATTATTTTTGCCAAATTTGACACCAGTATTGAAAAACCTTTAAAATAAGTTAAATAACATGTTTTATGTTAAATAACTATTCTTCCATGTCTAGTCTGATCTTGTAACTCAGTTTTTAGGTCAACCCTCATATTGGAGAATTTGCTTCGGTCCCCTCTGTGATAATCCCCTTCAAGGTTGAAAATGGAATCTGCACAAGCACGTGTTCAAAATGCTGCTACAACCATGTATGAAGATCTTGACAGGACAGTTTTAAGGAAGATGCAGGTTTGTTTGAGTTATAGTACTCTCATTGCTGTTTTAGTTTGAAAACCTTATCAAGTTTATATTTTTTACCCTTGGTTCTATAAATGATCCCTTGTAAGTTGTATGAACCTGTACATTTTGTATTTATAGATCCAAAATGAATTATACAGGTCTATGGTTCATGCAAGTCGTGGATAGACGGTGTAACTTATATTTAGATTGGAATATTGCTTGATAAGGGGCTGTCAACCCTTGCTTCCTTCACCTTGACCCTCGCTTTACTACCTTCGGACCCTGCCTCGTGCCTCCCCTGTTTAGATTTGTTTTATACACCCCTCCTGCCCATCCCTCCTTTCTTAAGAGAGGGAACTATATTGCAATCACCATGACTGTGTCTGTCTGTCCGTCCAGTACAATATCTTGGCTGCTAATGAAGGGATTAATTCCAAATTGGTAGACAGCTTTAGCAATAGCATGATGGGATGTACATTTTCTGTACAAATGTACTTTTTAGGTCTGTTGGTGATCTACTTGATGTTTGCTGAGCTGACTTGTGACTCTTAAAACTCTCCCTACAAGTCTCTCTGCTAGGGTTGCTATTTCAGTTCATTGACCTCAATGAAGCAATACAAATTTCTTTAATAAATTATTATACTGATCTTTTTGAATATTATCATATTACATACATGTACATGAATGTGTTTGATGATTATTTCAGTGAGCTGTGTTGCGAAATTTCCAGATATATTTTACATGCTAATCAATTTCAAATCAACATTTTTTATTTTCCGTTCATCGATTTTTTAATTTATTATTTCTTGTTCAGCCGTGCATAGGGGGCTCATCGTTCATCGTGTTCACCTTAATTTATTTTTCGTGTTGCGTGATTTGCATGGATTATTTTTCGTTCATGGTATTATAGACAAAAAATGCTATACAAAATATTGTTCACCATGAAATCATAAAATTTGAGGACTTCTCAATTTTCACCTACTCGTTGCAGTGTTGTACTGTTTCAAGAATAAACAACTGTCAAAAACTGAGCCAAACTCAGGGATTTTCCTTCTTTAACAAATAATATTTTGTTTCATTATTTATCGTGCATCATGTGCATCAAGATCAGCAAAAAAAAATTTCCGTTCATCGTGAAAGCCACTTTTTATTTGCCGTTCAGCCGTACACAGTACCCCCTTTACCACCCTCTTAATGTAATATTTGATTATGGTGTAAATAATGACATATATTAAGCAAATGATAGAAGGCCCTCAGGTAAAAAATTGTCTCAATATTTAAAAAATGTGTACTTGAGCGCTGCCTATTGGTATATTTGGTTTGCAGTATAAGCATTTGGTCCCACCGTTAAGTGAAATTTGACATCGGGTTTGTAGCTCATTTTCAGATCTTACACACAAAAAAATGTACATACTTCTTGTTGATTTTTTTAAACCTTGCATTTTTCAAAAATCTTACATAATAAATACATAGATGGTATATATTTCTATAACAGTTCTTACTCTGGGCTATATTCATTTTTAACTGTAATTGCTTTTAAAAATCTTTCAAAAACAAAACTGCTCACCCAATTTTTATACGACCGCAAAAAATTTGCGGACGTATTATGGTATGATGCTCTCGTCGTCGTCGTTGTCTGTTAACTTTTTAGTGTTTCCACAATAACTTTAGTTCCAGTTATCCGATTGCTACGAAACTTTACAATGATGTTCCTTACCATAAAAGGATGCATGGGATTGATTTTGGGGGTCCCCCCATTTTTCATTAAGAAATTAGGGGCCAAAAAAGGGCCAAAAATACTACTTTTTTGTTTGTTTCCACAATAACTTTAGTTCTAGTTATCCAATCGCTATGAAATTTGACAGTGATGTTCCTTACCATACAAGGATGAATGCGATTGTTTTTGGGGGTCCCCCCTTTTTTTGTTTCGAAATTAGGGACCCAAAAGGGGCAAAAAATTCAAATATTTTACTTGTTTCCACCATAACTTTGGTCCTACATGTAGTTGGCCTATTGCTGTGAAATTTGTCAAGAATGTTTCTTACAATAAAAGAATGAACCTGATGAATTTTTGCACCCCCTTTTTCTCCGTTGTGTAATTAGGGGCCAAAAGGGGCCAAAATAAAAACTTTTTTATTTGTGGTCCGATTTTGAAATTTTTTTTTGCATGTTTGTTCTTGTCAAATAGCGGATACAAAATTAAGAATTCATTTTTGCGACCCCCCTTTTTTCCCCTATTACATAATTAGGGGCCAAATGGGGCCAAAATCGAAACTTATATTTGTGGTCCGATTTTGAAATTTTTTTTGCTAGTTTATTTTTGTCAAGTAGGGAATCCAAATTTGAGAATTTATTTTTGCGACCCCCCACCCCTTTTTCACCTGTTACATAATAAGGGGCTAAAAGGGGCCGAAAGCGAAACTTTTTTAATTCTTGTCCGATTTTGATAATTTTTTTGCAAGTTTATTCTTGTCAAGTAGCAGATATATTTTTGTGTCCCCTTTTTTTTACTGTTAAGTTATTAGGGACCCAAAGGGGCCAAAATTGTAACTTTTTTATTTCTGGTCCGATTTTGAACATTTTATTGCATGTTTGTTCTTGTCAAATAGCGGATACAAAATTAAGAATTAATTTTTGCAACCCCCTTTTTTCCCCTATTATGTAATTAGGGGCCAAATGGGGCCAAAATCGAAACTTTTTTATTTGTGTTCCGATTTTGAAATTTTTTTTTGCTAGTTTATTTTTGTCAAGTAGCGAATCCAAATTTGAGAATTTTTTTTGCGACCCACACCTCTTTTTCACCTGTTATGTAATAAGGGGCTAAAAGGGGCCGATAGCGAAACTTCTTTAATTCTTGTCCGATTTTGATAATTTTTTTTGCAAGTTTATTCTTGTCAAGTAGCAGATATATTTTTGTGTCCCCTTTTTTAGCTCACCTGGACCGAAGGTCCATGTGAGCTATTACCATCACTTGGCGTCCGTCGTCGTCGTCGTCGTCGTCTGTCGTCGTCGTCGTCGTCGTCGTCTGTCAACAATTTTTCAAAAATCTTCTCCTCTGAAACTACCAAACAGAATTTAATGAGACTTGGTATGAATGATCCTTAGGGTGTCCTGCACCAAACTTGTGTTTTGATTTTTGATCCGTTAAAAAACATGGCCGCCGTTACTAAAAATAGACTAGGGGGGTCAGACTACTGTTTTTGGCTTATAAATCAAAAAGTATAAGAGATAAAGGAAATCTGAGGCCACGTTACTGATTCAGAATCAAAAGCTCTACAAAAGTCTCCATTTGGTCAAAGTTGTCAGATGACCCCTTATAGGGGTTACGGCCCCTTGAAGGTGAAAAATAGCATTTTTTCATGTTTTTGGCCTACAGAATGAAAACTATTGCAGATAGAGATTAGCTGTTGCTTGCTTAAATGTTCAGCTCATTTAACTCTACAAAAGTCTCCATAGGGTCGAAGTTGTCAGATGACCCCTTATAGGGGTTACGGCCCCTTAAAGGTGAAAAATAGCCATTTTTCATGTTTTTGGCCTACAGAATGAAAACTATTGCAGATAGAGATTAGCTGTTGCTTGCTTAAATGTTTAGCTCATTTAGCTCTACAAAAGTCTCTATAGGGTTGAAGTTGTCAGATAACCGCTTATAGGGGTTACGGCCCCTGAAAAGTAGCGATTTTTCATGTTTTTGGCCTACAGAATGAAAACTATTGCAGATAGAGATTAGCTGTTGCTTGCTTAAAGGGAAAATTCACGAATTTTGACTTATGGTCTGAAATGATAGAATATGTCATCAAAAATATGTATCCAAATTTTTTTCAAAAAATTCTTATTTATAACAGAGATATTTGGCATTTTCTGATTTCAAAAGCAACTCAGTGACGTCAGTGAGATGGTCTCGAGTGCATTGTGGGATATGACCGGATATCTGTGTATTACATCTTTATCCGATTAACGCTATATAATCGATATCGATATTATATCTAATAAAACACAGTGGTGACGCGTGGTCTAATTGGTAAACAAAAGAAAATATTTAATAACGATAAACCGATACGCAATAACATAATTATTATGAAGATTTCTTTCAAATATAAAGTATTTTTATCATTATTTGCGAACAAAATTTTTAATTAATGATTTTTTTAAACATCAATATTAAATAATTAAATCATGATAATAATTAAAATTCTGCTACATAATTCTAATCTTTTCCATAAATTACTCTATTTTAATTTACATCGTTAAAATGATTTGAAAATTTTCCCTTTCATATGATAATCACGCTTTTTAAAACAACAAGGTGTCACCTGGCCAGACATCCCAGGTGTTAATTGCAAATTGGTGATTACGTAATTTGCCCCAGGTAAGAATTTTGTATATTCAACGTGAACCTTTTCCCCGGCCTTTTAATCTCATTAGACAGCTATTAAACTGATTAACTGATCATTGAAAGGCTATCAGTTTAACGGATTAATTCAAATCAATTAAGCATGTCTAATAGTCACCTCATAAAGATCAAAGAAGAGACGGTGATCTTCAGCTGGGTATTACCTTCGTCTCCTGATTGTTAAACGGGGTTTAATAAGGTTTTTGGTTTTGTATAAGATTAATCATAATTTCGAGAGAATGAGAAAAATAATTGCAATATAATATGCCTTGCACCAATGTCCCTTCTAAATATTTGTAATGTCTGATTACGTGAGTGACGTGTCTGCTAGCAGCTTTAGTTCTGCAGATTTGGTCGAATTCAGGGTCAGGAGGGGCATCAACTTGAACCAGAATATACGGAGGAAGAAATCCGATAGATAGAAGAGTTGGAGATGAATCGCTAGACTGAATTTCAAAGCAACCCATTTTTACATTTAATGGTGCAAATGTTCCGATCGCTATGAGCCAATGCCCTTGCTCGCAGAATGCCTATGCTGCCACGAGTTTACATTATTCACCGATATCTTCGACCCTGGTGCAACCACGACTTCAAGATAGTTTGTTTAAACCCGCGATTGTGCTGAAAACTAGTTATATTAGTTTCTTGTGGTACAAACGCCAAACGGGCGTCAGACAAAGTTTAGAGTTTGACATGTAGATTTTTTTTTACATTGATTTCATTCTAAAGTTGTTGGTGTGGTTGTCTATCTTATGCCCCATCTACGAAAGAAGGAGTAGAAGGACATATAGTGTCTGGTTCTGTACGTCCGTCCGTACGTCCTAATGTTTGAAGATCGGGCATTATGTCTTTTGGATATATTATTGTTTGGGCTTCTTATGCAGAGAAATACAAGTGATAAAATATTTATACGTTTTATAATCTTACGAACACAAGATTGTGGTATATACTCATACGACTGTCTACAGATAAGATATAAGATATAAGATATTTATTTGCCAATTATGGTCCCACAGGGGGCTATTACAATTATAAACAATCATGATTTCAAACATACATAGACATAAGAAGAGCTGTAATGAGACAAATAGACAAAAAAAATAAATAAATAAAAAAAAATATATCATTAATTTGCCAATATATGACCCCGGCGAGGTTGTTCATTTATAATATAAGGTCTAGAGAACGAGAGATTTGTAAATAACTATATATATAAATTTTTTTTTTTTTTTAAATTTTGGGTGCCCTCTGTTTATTTGATATAGGATTAAAAGTATATACTATAGTTACAATTCTACAAGAGTCACCAAGGGACGGTGCTTATGGATAAACTCAAGCCATATTTCATGGACAAGAGTATGCCACCTCGTGACTGATGTAGAATCGCAAGATAATGAGGTTAAAATTGAGCCTATGAAGGTAACACGAAGCGTTTTCTGTATAGTGTGCTTTTTTGTTTTACTTTTTAAAAGAGAAATGTAAAAAAAAAACTTCAAAAATCACCTGAAGAAGAACAATTTCACTATTTTTACACAGATAAAGATGTCGAATAATCAAAGACACGAGTGATAAATTGTAGGTATTCCGTTGTACTTTGTAATAAATAATTAACAGAAACAAATGATCTCTTTTTCTGTCATAAACCATTACACAACCACCTGTTAATTACCATTCCCCTGAAGTAAGTAATACCTGGGAGTGTCACAAGTTTAAATACGTTGCCCCCGACTGTGAATTACTATCTTCATATAGGTAAAAATAAAATTATCTTCTATATAATAAACGCTTAAGAAATCCTTTAAAGATAATAAAAAATACATTTGCGCATTTTTAAGGAACGCATAGGGAATGGATATAAAAAAAAATTGTTGTCTGTTTTAAAATGTATATTTACTAGTTATTAAACAAATATTCTGAATAAATGCACAGTTATAACTGAAGAGTTAAAACGCTTATACAAAACAAATAGATCAGTTTTATTCCGCTTTCGGTTATATTCTTAATTTTACGCACACCCGTTATAATTCTTTTTTTTTTAAACAAAACTGATATTTTTGTCTTGCGGATTTGTGGATTTTTATAGCAAAGATTCCGACCGTTTCATACTAGCCCGGGCATTCTAGGTAATAATGTAACATGTAAGAAACGTTTGACTATAAAAATAATGAAATTATTATTGACAAATATAGATAGATATAAACATTTTTCATGGACAAAAGAACACTGCTTACTATTAAGTCACCCTCTAAAGATGTTGCTTCAAAATGGTCTTCACACACAAACTTGTATACTTGACATTGCTGATAGTGGATGGCAAATCTAAAGACTGGACCCATTTAAGATGCAAGTCTGTCTTTTTCTTTAGGTCAGGAAAACGCAATAACACTTAACCGTTACGACATTTTTAAATGACGATAGAATTGACCATTGCGTGTCGTTATCGTTTTGGTACTTTGTGGTTATTGGATATTAGGTGATGGTCACGTGACAATAGGGCCTACTAGCCGTACAAAATGGCCGCACCCATCGTTCTAATTTATCGATACAAAACGCTCTCCTACTCGCTTATTAGTGAAGATTGAAGAGTTTTACATGTATATTTATGTTTAGTAAAATGTGATGAAAAACATATGTAAAAATTATTTTTTTGCGAATTTTCCCTTTAAATGTTCAGCTCATTTAGCTTTACAAAATTCTCCATAGGGTCGAAGTTGTCAGATGACCCCTTATATGGATTACGGCCCCTGAAAAATAGCGGTTTTTCATGTTTTTGTCCTACAAAATGAAAACTATTGCAGATAGAGATTAGCTGTTGCTTGCTTAAATGTTCAGCTCATTTAGCTCTACAAAATTGTCTATAGGGTCGAAGTTGTCAGATGACCCCTTATAGGGGTTATGGCCCCTGAAAAATAAAGATTTTTCATGTTTTTGGCCTACAGAATGAAAACTGTTGCACATAGAGATTAGCTGTTGCTTGCTTAAATGTTCAGCTCATTTAGCTCTACAAAATTCTCCATAGGTTCGAAGTTGTCAGATGACCCCTTATAGGGGTTACGGCCCCTGAAAAATAAAGATTTTTCATGTTTTTGGCCTACAGAATGAAAACTATTGCAGATAAAGATGAGCTGGTGCTTGCTTAAATGTTCAGCTCATTTAGCTCTACAAAAGTCTCCATAGGGTCGAAGTTGTCAGATAACCCCTTATAGGGGTTATGGCCCCTGAAAAATAGCGTTTTTTCATGTTTTTGGCCTACAGAATGAAAACTGTTGCACAAAGAGATTAGCTGTTGCTTGCTTAAATGTTCAGCTCATTTAGCTCTACAAAAGTCTCCATAGGGTTGAAGTTGTCAGATGACTCCTTATAGGGGTTATGGCCCCTTATAGGTGAAAAATGGTGTTTTTGGCCTATAGAATGAAAACTATTGCAGGTAGAGAAAAGCTGTTGCTTGCTTAAATGTTCAGCTCATTTAGCTCTACAAAAGTATAGGGTCAACATCAAGACCAGGTGAGCGATTCAGGCTCCTGGGAGCCTCTTGTTTACTGTTACGTTATTAGGGACCAGAAGGGGCCAAAATTGTAACTTTTTTATTTCTGGTCCGATTTTGAAAAAAAATTTTGCATGTTTGTTCTTGTCAAATAGCGAATACAAAATTAAGAATTAATTTATGTGACCCCCCCCCCTTTTTCCCCCTATTACGTAATTAGGGGCCAAATGGGGCTTTTTTATTTGTGGTCCGATTTTGAAAAATTTTTTTGCAAATTTATTCTTGTCAGGTAGCGATTCTAAATTTAAAGTGTAAGTTCGCGATTTTTGAGTTATTAGTTTATTTGATTTATTATAATGAGAGTAGGCATCATGCCGGGTTTGGGCATTGAAAACGATATATTAAGAAAGATATTCGTAATTTTATTCCAATACACAAGACCATATGGGCGCGTCCATGTTATGAACAATGATGAATTATGGGATAGCTCAATTGGAGATGTGACGTCACATCTCCAATGATAAATACATGAACCAATTAACGATATTTGTAACATAAGACCGATGTTGTTGATCATAATAATGATTTGAAATATGAATAATTTGGCATTAATATTTTTTTATGGCCCGACCACGTATGTGGATCGGACATATAGTTTTACCCTTGTCCGTCCGTCCGTCCGTCCGTACGTCCGTACGTCCGTCCGTAACACTTTGGTTAAGTTCTTGGTTAAGGTCCATTACTCGGATACTAGATGTTGGGGGTCAATGATATTTCACCACCAGATGGGTCTTGGGTAGGGCTACACCACCCACTAGAAATTAGGTCACTGTGACCTATATTTTATGCATGAACGACTTCGGTTAAGTTCTTGGTTAAGGTCCATAACTTGGATACTAGATGTTGGGGGTCAATGATATTTCATTACTAGATGTGTCTTAGGTAAGGTGGCACCACCCACTAGAAATTAGGTCACTGTGACCTATATTTTATGCATGAATGACTTTGGTTAAGTTCTTGGTTAAGGTCCATTACTCGGATACTAGATGTTGGGGGTCAATGATATTTCACCAGTAGATAGGTCTTGGGTAGGGCTACACCACCCACTAAAAATTAGGTCACTGTGACCTATATTTTATGCATGAACGACTTCGGTTAAGTTCTTGGTTAAGGTCCATATCTCAGAAACTACATGTTGATGGTCAATGATATTTCACCACTAGATGTGTCTTGGGTAAGGTGACACCATCCACTAGAAATAAGGTCACTGTGACCTATATTTTATGCATGAATGACTTTGGTTAAGTTCTTGGTTAAGGTCCATATCTCAGATACTACATGTTGATGGTCAATGATATTTCACCACTAGATGTGTCTTGGGTAAGGTGACACCATCCACTAGAAATGAGGTCACTGTGACGTATATTTTACGCATGAATGACTTTGGTAAAGTTCTTGGTTAAGGTCCATATCTTGAATACTACATGTTAGGGGTCAATAATAATTCACTACTCGATGAGTCTTGGTAACATGGCACCACCCACCAGGTCACAGCGACCTATATTTTACACATGAACACTTTTGAACAATTTCTTGGTAAAGGTCCATATCCCAGGTAATACACATTGAGGTTCAATGATATTTCAAGAACGGGAGGGCCATCCTGTGGCTCATAGACACATTTTCTAGTTTTAATCCTGCGTCTAGCAAGATAATAGTTTACTTAAACCTTAAATTGTTCAATAATAAATTATAATTCCAAATAGTAAATAATCTGAAACATTTATTGACACAGTAGCCCTAGTTTTCAATCCCTTTTCAAATATTTTAAGCCGACAATAAATTCAGTTTTTGATGAATACACAGGTGTCAATTAAAATCATTAACCCTTTGGACGATCTGTTACGCCCCGTTGGTTAATTACAGGTATAATTGACAGATTTCATAGATCAATTAAGGTGCTCCTCTAATCAAAGATTTCCTTGCAGCACTCAACCCGCTTTAGACACACCCACCACAGCTCGATTTTAAGAATTTCGACCAGCACATCTTTTAATAATTTCTTAATTAGTATACGGTATAATTAATCAGAAGGTGTCAATATCACCTGTTCATTTCATTGACTACCTTTCTCTTACAATTATCAATCAGCCAAAGCGTGGTGCTACATCGTGTTTGTGCATGGTTTGTGTAATACTTGTACCCAAATTAAAAATGTGTCTAAAGAGTTTTAGTTCCCACTTTTTTTCGTTTTTGAAGTGTTGGAAAAACAATTAATTAACTACATAATTATTTGCAAGACAAAAAAAAAAAAGATTCCTACAGTCTGAGACAATAATTAATTCGATATGATTTTCTCAGCTACAGTTTATTGTTTTTATATGTTTTTGATTAGAAAGGGTATTTTATTAACATTTTCGCACTTCAATGCTAAATAGACTTTGGCGGACCAAAGGTGTTGATTTTCGTTAAAAGAAAGTGTTCTAGAACCCATTCCAACCAGGTAAGTGTCAACTTCAAATACACAGGAAACAGAAACCCCGCTGTGATTCCGATAGTTTGCACGGGGGTACTAAACATACACAGGAAACGGCAGGTGAACCCCTGTTGTGCCAGTGGTTTGTAGAAGGGAATAAAGTCTTATACACATAAAACCATAAGTAAGCTCCTGTGGTGCGATGGTTTGCACGGAAGGACTAATTTAATTATCAAAATATCACTTCAAACGAATCATGCAAGGTAATCCAAGAAGGGTGTCTGGGAACCATGAATTTTAAACAGGATGTATAAAAGAAATAGTATATAGGACAATTCTACATACTGAAAATTGAAATATACATTTTCCGAAAATGTCTGAACGGCGTACCAAAAAAAAAAAAATTCTATAATTTTCTACGAATAAATTCTGAACTTAACGATTGGTACCATTTTTAAACGTTTCACAATCAATCATTAGACTGACTTTTATTTTATAATTCCCGACTTAATTTTAATTATTCCAAATTGTCCGTTGTGGTACACATCGGTAAATACCACATGGGTATAGGATGCAACATTCACTCTGTGTATTGGCTTTCAGCAGCGCCATCTAGTACAAATCACGTGACCCTCCATGGATCGAATTTTTTTACTTTCAAAAGCCAATTTTATCCTAACTATGCATATTTGAGCGCTAGGATTTTCACCAAAGTTATTTTTACATGATAGTCTTTCAATGTACAAATTTAGAAAAAATCGCGAACTTACACTTTAAGAATAAATTTTTGGGGCTGTAATCATAATTTTAAGAAAATTCTGGTTTGATTTTTAATTTTTTCCCTAGACATTATACTTTTAAAGAGTAGAATACAACATTCAAAATTTATATTTTTACCCCCTGGGTCGAAAGTCCATCAGAGAAGCATGTGTCAAAAACCTTTGTCAGTCCACCATGGGCTGCATGTGTCCAGAGCAATAGACTATCCATATTGGGCCTAAAATGTACAGGGTTCAACATGTTGCGGTCGTATCATGCTGCGCTCGGCGAAGCGTTTTATTTTATTATTTTTTCATTAAAAAATTCCATATATCTTTTTATAAGAGCACAGTTATTCCTATTATATGTAAAGTTGTACTGAAGATCTGTTTGATCAAGAATTTATACATTGTACTTCTAATAATTTATTGACAGGGTGACATGTTTAAGTGTGGATCGAAATGTTGTGACAACATATCAGGCTCTGTGGAGGAAGTACAGAGATGTATAGAGAGATGTGCAGAACCTTTAACAAAATGTCAAAACTACATCCAAAAGGAAATGCAGAATTTCCAGGTTTAACAATTAATATCCAGTTAATTATTTCAATTAAAAAAAAACAATTCTAACAATGTCTAAAGGCTACTTTTTGTTTGAAGAATATAATGTATCTACTAAGATAAATTTTAGAACAAATCAATAAGTGTGAGCAAGTATTTAGTTTGTTGTTAAATTTTACTAAGAGTATTTTTAATTAAGTAGGAGTCATTAACTATCTTTTTTACATTGTTGGTCCAGAGATTAGAGATCCTTTAGATTGTAAAAATATCTTTCAATAAAAGTATTATCTGTATTTTGATAAAAAATATCCTTGTGTTTATTTGAAAATTTGTTAAATATGTGGAAATGAACAGTGTGCAAGATTGATTGCTATCATTGAACTAACAACATAAAGTTCATTATTTTTATTCCAGGATAGATTACAGCGATGTGCTCTAGACTGCCAAGATAAAGCAAGGGATAAAATGGGACCAAATTCTAAGGAATCAGAAATGTCGCAAGTCAAGGCTGATATGGAGAAATGTGTCATCAACTGTGCAAATATACATGTCGACATGTTACAACCAATGTCAAAGAAAATGACCCAAGCTATTAACAAAGGAGCTTACTCTTGATAACCCATGGGTTTAGGCGAGCATTACATTATATATCTAGTTTGTTGTTATGAATGTAATACTTGTTATTCCTATAGATTTTTTACTTTGTTGAACAACACTGAATATGTTAAATAGTTCATATGTGGTGATACTGTTTTGTAAGTTGAACACTATTTTAAACTTGAAATTAAAGAATATTCATGTAAAATCTTTAGTTCAACCAGATTGTGGATGAGCCAATCACTGCCAATTTGAGCCCAAGTATTTCATCAAAAGTAATGTTTTCATAATCACAGGTATTACTCATGGATCTCCATGAAATGGCTGTCCAATAAATTTAGAATGCAAAATTCTGAACAAAGAAAAGGAAACAGTCTAATGATAAACTTCTTCTATTTCTCCCATTGTCCTTTTCCTATTTTAAAATCAAGGACCATAAATTTTTGGGAATGTTTACATATTTCCAGTGATAACCAAAGGCAAAGCCGATAAAATACCCCTTTACAATGAAAATTGGTGTTGTTTAAAGGGAAAAAAATATGAAGATATATACCATTAAAATTTGGTCAATGTATTTTGTACGGAATAATCAGATGGGTTTGATAGTGACTAGAAATGACAAAACCAGACATATTTGTTAATTATGCTGCTGTAGAACAACTCTAAACTCTGATATTTTATTGTTGTAACTATCATCAATCATTCTTGTCTATATGATCTTAAACCTAAGTATTGATATTTTTGTGTATGAACATTATTGGTACATGTATATTGTAACTTATTGATAAATATTTTATATGTTAAAACAACCATTTTTAACAAATCAAAAGTTTTGATAATTTTTTTTCTTTGGTGTTTTTTGTGTGTGTAAAAACTCTTTTAGTAGAAAGTTAATATCTCACCATTTATTTAAAATAAAAATAATAAATCAATTATACTCTCGAACATCTATTGTGTCAAATTATACGTAAGGGGGTGGCAAGAAAATTACTGAACAGGGATGATCATCTCACATGTCCAAAAGAATGGACAAAAAAGTAATTACATGTACATACTACAGAAGTTGAGAACAACAATGGTCTTATCATGGTAATGTCATTAACATTTTAAAAATAGAAATGTTGTTGTCTTTACATGCACAACATTTTTTGTGTGTGAAAAGATAATAAAAAGCTTCGCCGAGCGCAGCATGATACGACCGCAACATGTTGAACTCTGTACATTTTAGGCCTAATATGGATAGTCTATTGTTCTGGACACATGCAGCCCATGGTGGACTGACAAAGGTTTTTGACACATGCTTCTCTGATGGACTTTCGACCCAGGGGGTAAAAATATAAATTTTGAATGTTGTATTCTACTCTTTAATAATGTTTGGGGAAAAAATTAAAAATCAAACCAGAATTTTCTTAAAATTATGATTACAGCCCCAAAAATTTATTCTTAAATTTAGAATCGCTACCTGACAAGAATTATTTAAAATCGGACCACAAATAAAAAAGCCCCATTTGGCCCCTAATTACGTAATAAGGGGAAAAAGGGGGGGGGTCACAAAAATTAATTCTTAATTTGGTATTCGCTATTTGACAAGAACAAACATGCAAAAAAAAATTTCAAAATCGGACCAGAAATAAAAAAGTTACAATTATGGCCCCTTTTGGTCCCTAATAACGTAACAGTAAAAAAAGGGGACACAAAAATATATCTGCTACTTGACAAGAATAAACTTGCAAAAAAAATTATCAAAATCGGACAAGAATTAAAAAAGTTTCGCTTTCGGCCCCTTTTAGCCCCTTATTACGTAACAGGTGAAAAAGGGGTGGGGGTCGCAAAAATAAATTCTCAAATTTGGATTAGCTACTTGACAAAAATAAACTAGCAAAAAAAATTTCAAAATCGGACCACAAATAAAAAAGTTTAGATTTTGGCCCCATTTTGGCCCCTAATTACGTAATAGGCGAAAAAAGGGGGGGTCGCAAAAATTAATTCTTAATTTTGTATCCGCTATTTGACAAGAACAAACATGCAAAAAAAATTTTCAAAATCGGACCACAAATAAAAAAGTTTTTATTTTGGCCCCTTTTGGCCCCTAATTACACAACGGAGAAAAAGGGGGCACAAAAATTCATCAGGTTCATTCTTTTATTGTAAGAAACATTCTTGACAAATTTCACAGCAATAGGCCAACTAGGACCAAAGTTATGGTGGAAACAAGTAAAATATTTGAATTTTTTGCCCCTTTTGGGCCCCTAATTTCGAAACAAAAAAACGGGGGACCCCCAAAATCAATCCCATTCATCCTTGTATGGTAAGGAACATTACTGTCAAATTTCATAGCAATTGGATAACTAGAACTAAAGTTATTGTGGAAACAAACAATAAAGTAGTATTTTTGGCCCTTTTTTGGCCCCTAATTTCTAAACAAAAAATGGGGGGACCCCCAAAATCAATCCCATTCATCCTTTTATGGTAAGGAACATCATTGTAAAGTTTCATAGCAATCGGATAACTGGAACTAAAGTTATTGTGGAAACACTAAAAAGTTAACAGACAACGACGACGACGACAACGACGACAACGACGACGACAGCATCATACCATAATACGTCCGCAAATTTTTTGCGGTCGTATAAAAAATCACCTTTTAGACCCGACACAACCAGTCCAATCAATGAAGAGGATGTTTAATAGTCATGACTAAAGGCTAGAATACTGTTAACTTGAGATAAGGTCATATTATAAATGAATTGCCTTTCAACAAATCCAATGCAACTTGTTGAAGGCCAATAACAATATAAAAAAGTTAATTTTACAAAATTTTTATTGTAAAACATGTCTTATTCATATACAAGTTAAACATGATCAACAAAATATTGGAATGATGTCTGGAAGCAAGGAAACAATGTACATTGTAAATAAGTTGGAAGTTATGGACCTAACGCTTTATAATATTAAAAATACAACTGAATCAAGATTTGGAAAAGATAATGGACAATCTGCTATAGATGATTAAGAATGCTAAAAATGAGAACATGTTATAACACAGCAGAAATGATCTCTATAAACTTTATAGAGATCATTTCTGCTGTATTATTTAAACAGAAATCTCTCTAAAGTTACAGACATGCGCCAACATATTATAAAGTCTTTAACTCTCATGTATGTTACTAAACAAGATTGAAAACTACTGTATATGGAAAAAATAAATACTTAAATAGAAAAGACATTGCTTTAAAATTTATTGGGATATTTACATAATGTAACTTTCCCCCATGATTCAATGAATACACAATGGCAAGAAACACAAGAATAGAGTAAACAATTATGCAAGGAAGAACTGAATACATGTATTTGAAAAAGAGTTAAAATTAAAACCAAGCACTAATATATTAAAATGTTCATATATACAAATAGAAATAAATAATTTATCACAAACAATCTATAATGCTTTTTGTATTTTTATAAAAATATTGCACTTTAAGACTATGTGTGTAGATAGAGACATATAATCACATAACACCAAATGAAAAAATACAAAATTACAACAAAATATAAAAATAATTTCTCTGTAGTGTAATTTCAACACTACATCTGAATCTTTGATATACAGTAAAAGCTTAGGCACAGCAGCTTTGATTAATAAACAGATTGAAAGACATTATGATACAAAATATGTTGCAGCCCAGCTGTCAAAACAGGTTTCATATATAAATGTTGTGTACAAGTTGTAATTTTGTACAAGTTATAACATGTACAAAATATTTGTACAAGTTATAACTTGTACGGACCAAAAATACAAGTTATAACATGTACAATTTTTAGCCTGTACATGTTATAACTTGTACAAAATAATGACAAAAATGAGGTTTAACTTGTACAAAATATTTTAATATAAAATATTTTTAAAATACTAACACTTTTGACTAAAATAAGGATTAGAAACCTAATTCAAAACATCATTTTAAGAAAATAAAGTACTTAACAACAATATTAGAGAACAAAGATGATCAATACCAAATGTCAGACATACTAGGGAAACTAAATCTGTTGTAGATTCACAAATGACCCTGACTTGGTAGGGAATGGAGGCTGGTTTAAAGCAGGTTTTACAACACAAAACTATCATCTTCCATTGCAAATTGGGGAACTTATGTGACATAATGACCAAACCAAGTTGAGCAGTTAAGCAGACTATTACAAAATTCACAAAGAAAACTCCCTTAAAAAATAGAGAAAAAAGACACAATAGTGGACCGACCGGAAAAAGCAAGTCTTAAAAATCACTTGTTTGCAAGTAACATAGGTAAATATTAGTTATTTTAAAAAGAAGTACTTGCGTTCAGATTTTTGTTAAATTTTAACATAAACATGTAAATGCCTATTTAGATATTTCATAAACCATATTCAACAGATTTGAGATGTACATATAGAGTTTTATATTTCTTGTTGCAATCTAGAGATCGATTTAAAGGAAATAATATCAGATCAGAATGGAAATACAGGTGTACATGTATTGATATTTTCTGGTCATATACTTATAATTGTTGCCTTTATAACAAAGTACTATCAGCTTGGTCTGTAAGAGCTTATTTATTCTTTTAAAGTATCTGTCTTTCTAAGAATCATGCAGGGTTTATGATAATGGTGATTTATGGTAAAAAATAACACATGGGTTTCTTTACATTTTCTGAATCAAGATATAGTGTTATTGTTGAAAATCGAGTCTGTTTTCCACAAAGGTCTTGGTCATTGGAGAAATCAGTGTTTTGAATTATAATGAAATGCATAGCAAGAAAAGAGTTATCTCCCTTGTTTACAATATTTTTAATGCAATCTAGGTAAATTTTATCTCTTATGACCAACATCATAGAAACAAATGGCTGTTGTTTTTGTTAATAGGTGACCATTCTGTATTAGAAACCATGTTCAAAACCATGTGTTATTTTTTACCATGAATCACCCTCTGCATGATTTTTAGAAAGACTGGTACTTAATTCCTTTCTAGAAATTGAATATAAACGTGTACCAACCACGTTGTCAAAAGTTGCAGTTGTAAACAGTTACATATAAAAAATATGCATCAGATTCAACTTTTTTAACCAAAAACAAAAAAAAACAAATTAGAAAAAACAAACAAAAAACATTTATTCCTTTAAACATGTTAATTATTTATTCCTTTAAACATGTTAATTATGGTTTATTTGATACGTCAAAAAATATAAAAAGATTATTAACTTTGTTAATATGTGTTAACATTGATCAATATTGATCTTTTTATTTAAAATGATGATTATTTCATGTAGCTACTTTTGAAATAAATGTTGTACAAGTTAAACCCGACTTTTTGCATAATTTTGTACAAGTTATAACATGTACAGGCTAAAATTGTACGTGTTATAACTTGTATTTTTGGTCCGTACAAGTTATAACTTGTACAAAAAAATCGTACATGTTATAACTTGTACAAAATTACAACTTGTACACAACATATATATGCTGTAAAATAGGGCATCAAATGGGACATTAAATAATACCCTGACAGGATATTCATCAATAGTTCAATATATTTGTATACTCTACATCTTTAAAGCCCGATATAGAGACAGAAAAGAATGAGTTATCTCTCTTAGATTTGAAAAGGTTTAGAGCTTTGGCCCTGTAAATACACAAATATTGAAATTGGTTTGTTTTACCCAATTATTTGTGCATGTATAGCTGAAATGCTGTGTTAATTGAGAGAAGATTTGTTTTTGATGTTATGGTCAATTGAAGATTACCATGGCACTTCTCAAATAGTCTTAATTAGAAATTTTTCATTTTCCACCAAAATACCAAATTCTTCAGCCACATTTGTTTTCCATATGGCGCCACCCCACGCCAATCAATTTTTTTTTTTGAAACCTGAAGAAAATAATGTATTTATCAAATTTTAGCAAAACATTTTTTGGGCGAGGGCTTATGCCACTATCATTTCTACCAATAACTGAAGAAAAAATGAGGAAATTCTGCTGAAATTATTTCAATTTTAGGGTCACAATATGATGCCATTTCAATGTCACAATTACAGAAAAGGTAAAAAATATTTTTATAATTTTGTTTTGTGAAAAGCAATTATTCTAGACTTATTTGGGGCAATAGGCTTATCTGAAAAATGAATTTGAAAATATGACAAGATTTAGGGTCAAAATAAGCAGTGAGTGAACCTATTCCTTTCTTCATTTTCAAATTTTGTGGCAAATCTTCAATAACCTTTTTCAGATCATTCTGAAAATTGAACTTTACCTGTATATTATTCAATAGCTGTGCAAAATATCATTCAAATTCCTTGACACGTTTTAAAGGTAAAGGTAAAGGTAAGATTTATTTAACGTCGGTGAGTACACATCATGATGTGATGTGTACACAAGTCAAACAATTAACATAAGCTCTGAAGAGCTTTTTGACTGACGGCAAGATTAACGACTGTTTGGCTAATAGGAGGCCCTTGCATGGTCGCCAGGCTTATGTGGGAGGAAAGCCCGATATTCCAAGCTGGAAAATCGGTGAAACCCACGAGCAACGGTAGGTGCCTGGAAACCTTGACACGTGTGGGGCTCGAACCCACAGAGGTGTCGACCTGTGATTTAAAGTCTAGTGCCTTAACCACTCAGCCACCGAGCTCACCGGGAAACCTTCGGAAAATGGAGGAACAGACACAGAAATAAAAAAGGGTATAACATAATACCTTGTCACTTAGTGTGGCCAGGTATAAAAACAAAATAAATATATAATTGGAAAAAAAAATACAAGTTTCTGTATCTTTTTAATTCTAGAATCAGGTTATTACCAAATGCTATGTTGGATTCCTGCTCAAATTATTTATGGAAGATATAAATAAAATTCATCATCAAGACAATCATAAAGTTCCAGGCTTTCTCTGGTTTTATTGAATTTGGTAACAAGTTATCATACTTTTCTATTCAATGACCTAAAAAATAAACACATGATTGGTATACATATGAAGGCTATTGCACACATACAGTGCCAAAATACCCTGAAGAATTAGTCCTTTACGTTCTTTTTGAATAACCTTGTGCTAAGCTGTGGCAGCAACTTAAGTTATATAGGTCTCTAATTTTTAAATTCATATCATTATAATGAGAAGACAATGGAAGAGAATTATAATGACATAAGCTCTTACAAACATTTTAGTATAAATTAAATAAAATAGTGAAATACTGAAATTATAAAACTAAAAGACATAACATCCCAACAGAAATACAATTTGATGTCTATCATATATGCTTTTTTGAAAAGACAAAATACATAGAATAAAGATTGCACATAATGAACAAGTGGAATAGTTGTCTAGTGTCAGAGACAATATCCCACCAAAGTACTTAAATCTATAGTAATGTAGAAATGAATGTAGTTTTGAATCTATGATGAAATCCAATTTAGCTATGATTAACTTCCATTTATACTTGGGTTTTTCTTTCTGAGTAGTGGCTTCTCAGCTTCATCCTCTGTATCGTACGATATCCCAGATCTTATTGTTCCATTGCTGTATGGTTTAGACGTACCATTCTCAGCAATGATCCCCATTCTCTTCACTGGAAAAAGATATAGAACTAATCAGTCTTATGATAAACAGAGCTCATTCATGAAAGTTTTGTCAAAACATAAATAAAAAATTCTGCATTTAAAGTTCAAAATGGCTGGATGTTGTTTAACAGCAACTAAGTGAGCAACAAACCTGTAATTGATACCCAAGATATTGGACCCTATACTCATGAGTGCTGCATATGCTGTCAAGAGGCTTTGATAGTCTTTGCTGAGAAAACACTGTTGCTGAACATTTTGTGAAACAATATGAAATACCAATAGATAGATGATTTCTGCGAAACATTGGACTTATAATAAAATCATAGATAAAAAGATTGAATTTGAATTGTTTACATGTATATCGAGTGAACTTTTGTTTTTTACCTACAATTCTTTAACCATTATTTTTAGGCCTCGAAATATATCAAAAGACAGGTTACTATTTTTATACATGTCCTCCTATTATACTCTTAGTGCCTATAAGCTGTATTGCTTTTGGTAAAAAGTATTATTATTTTGGTAAATTATTTTAGTAGTAGTACAAAAAGTCTAAGATTGGTTAATGAAATGATCAATACTTCAGCTATATGGTTATTGAATGGAATAGGAAACACACACTAGGAATTTTCAATATACAACTTTATGTTGGGAATGTATGTGTACATTCACTATTTATACAGAGTACAGGTATTATACTGAGTACAAGTATTTGTATATTAATAAATCTCTGTTAAACTTTATTCTAAGGCTACAGTAACTGACTACATAAAGCTTAATTATGAGTATACCATGTATAAGTAAAAACTATAATGGAAACAATGATATATCATGCTGTTATAAGTATACTGTGGATTCATTACTTTCTGTTAGTATCATATAATGTGGTTGAACAAAAAAGGCATCACCATTACAATATCCCCCATACTTAGTTGGTTGACTTTCTTTGTTGGTTTTCTTTGTTGACCCACAAAAACCAAGAAAATTGATACCCCCACAAATTACTATGATAGCACGGCAGTATACACTTCCATGGATTAAAATTACTATATACAGTCAGATATCTTATGAAAAACCATGACCCTTGAAAATGATGATTTTTCATGACATTTCACATTTTTGCTGTCAGCACTAGATTTGTCAGATTTCATGTAAATTTGAACTGTCTGTTCAAATATTTTTGTATGTCTCAATTCTGAACTCGGTTTAGTTACTTCTTTTTTTTACATTTGACCCATTTAATGTTGTCTGAAATAACAAAAATAGCAAAAATCTACAAAATCAGTGGTACAAATGGTGCACAAGAATGTCGTTTTTTCGCTTTAAATTACCAATTTTTTACAAAACCAAGTCGATAAAGATGTTTTGAAATTATTCAATAACACATCTACAGCTCAGGACTTGAAGTTACTCGCAATTACACCGAGTTTCTCGACCATTTTCTACCAAGGTGTCTTTCATGTAAAACTATTTTGTCACGGTTTTCCATGACAAAAAATATTGAAAAGTCATAGAAAATCATGACTTTCTAAAAGTCATGATTTTTCATGATCTTTGAAAATGAAGATTTTTCATGACTCTGCAACATCTTCAAGTCATGAATTTCCATCATGAAAATGTAATTTAAAGATTATGGATTTTCATGACCTTGTTCTACTTTATATGAAGTCATGGTTTTTCATTACAATTAATTCATTTAAATGTCATGAAAAATCATCATTTTCTAAGGTCATGGTTTTTCACAAGATATCTGACTGATATATATGCAAGCAAAATAATAAAAAATACAAATTCCCACAAAGCATATAATACCATTACCTGTTATTAACCAATACTAAAATATATTTTTAATAAATCCATTTTAAAAAATTCTCAATCTTAACAATAAGTTTTGTTATTTTTATATAGTAGAAAAGTTGACCTATCTTTTATAACTACTATTCTTCAAGGTCACCATAAATGATTGAAGATGTGGTTTAATTTTGTATTCTTGTAACAAAGAAAACTACAACTCTATTACTTTTAATACAAATTTACCATGTTCTAACTTATTAACTTGGAAAAGGATTTGTACTGATGATGATGAATCACATTACATACTACTGAGTGTTAGCAAGATTCAAATGTACACTATTGAGAAAATTGACAATAAATTTGTTTATAGCTTATATAACAGAAAGCTAGTCACTTTGACTTCCAGGTCATATATTTTAAAAATGGACTGACTATTCAGTCTAGAAAATGTTTCTACGAGGCACAGGATGGGCCTCCCGTTCTTGAAATATCACTGACCCCAACATGTATTACCTTAGCTATAGACCTAAACCAAAGTTGTTCATACATAAAATATAGTTTGCAGTGACCTAATTCTGGTGGGTTGTTAGCTACCAAAGGCACATCTAGTGTTGAAATATAATTGACCCCCAACATGTAGTACATGTATCTGAAATAATTGGACCTTTACTAAGAAATTAATCAAAGTTGTTCGTGCCTAAAATATAGGTTGTAGTGGCCTAATTTTTAGTAGGTGGTGCAATGTTACCCAAGACACATATAGTGGAGAAATATTATTGACCTTAAACAAGTAGTATCCAAGTTATGGACTTTAACCAAGAACTTAACCAAAGCCATTTAGGCGTAAAATATAGCTCAAAGTGATCCAATTTCTAGTGAGAGGTGTCATGTTAGCCAAGACACATCAAGTGGTGAAATATCATTGACCCCAAACATCTAGTATCTAAGTTACTACCGGTAACCTTAAAGTGGTACAGACATACATACAAATGGGTGGACAAAGGCAAAACTATATGTCTGATCCACTTAGGTGGTTGAGCCATAAAAAACTTACATTGCTTTTTCTTGGTTCCAAGCTTTGTTGGTATGAGTGTAACCAATGAGATGAAAGCTACACATGCCACCCCAGCTGGAACAAAGGTCAAGATCGTTCTGTAGTAACCAACACAGTGTGGACAACATTTCCTACAATGTAAAGGTTAAAGATCAAGATTGTTCTGTAGTATCCTACACAGTGTGGACAACATTTCCTACAAAGTAAAGGTTTAAGGTCAAGATAGTTCTGTAGTATCCTACACAGTGTGGACAACATTTCCTACAAAGTAAAGGTTAAAGGTCAAGATTGTTCTGTAGTATCCTAAACAATGTGGACAACATTTCCTAAAAAGTAAAGGTTAAATGTCAAGATTGTTCTGTAATATCCTACACATATGGGCACCTTCTACAAGGTAAAGGTAAAGGTCGGGAATGTTCTGTGGTTACCAACAGTGAAAACATTTCCTTCCATGTAAAGGTTAAAGGTCATGCATGACTGTTCTGAAGTAACTAACACAGTAGAAACAACATTTCCTACTGAGTTAAGGTTAAAGGTTTAGTTTAGTTTAAACATATTTATTTATCCTGGATTGGGAAACAAGCTTAATGCTTATGTAAATCCCTCTCCAGCTAGCAGTTTGCGAGTGTGGCCTTTGCAGCGGCCCCCATTGAGCCTACTCTTATCGAACTCTACAAAGGGGTCTTTAACGTGCATGGGGTATTGCTCTCCACATACACGGGACAACCTTTTTTCGTCCCTTCCGAAGGACTAGCATCGTTCCTTGAGACCATCCTCACAAATGGTGTCAAGAGAGAGTCGGAAAATTGGTTCATGAAATTTTCACCCCGGACGAGGATCGAACCACGAACCTTGATGTTAGTTATTCTGTAGTACTGGTAACCCACACAATGTGGGGAACATTATCATACAAAGTAATGGTTAAAGGTCAAGGTAGTTCCTAAGTACCTAACACAAAGTGGACAACATGTCCTTAAAAGTGAAGGTTATAGATCAAGATCAAGGTCAGAACTTTCCCACACTTAAAAGAGTACCATTAATGCATACTCTGATTGATCTTACAAAGATACTGATTTATATTGTACTCTATATTGGAAAAAAAACAGTCAAATTATCTCCCCCTTAATGATTTCAAACAGCAATGAAATACATGTTTATCTTTCGTACACCTACAATATTCTCAAAATATGATATGATTTAATAGACGATATTGAGATGTGGAATAAGTGTACGCGACACAACAAACATAAACAAACAGCAATTCAAAAAATCACAACGGAAAACAGCAAGCAGTCTTCAACATGACCATAGGTCACTGCTTACCGTCTTGTATTGGCCCAAGACTTATAATACAATACAAAAGTATCAAAACCAATCCCTAAATCATCAACGAAAGACCCAATTCTTGACATAAAACAGTTAACACAGAATGACAAGGACAAACAAAGGCTTTGGCAAAGTTTCCTGGCTTAGGACAGGCACATATAAAATGTGACGGGGTTAAACTAGTTTTTTGGATCCAACCTTCCCCCTATTGATAAGCTTGCACAAAGCATACATATAAATACATATATAAGTAAGTTAATTGTGTATTTACACCTTTAGAAACTACCTTAATAAGTTTGCAGTACCGGTAGGTTGCTCCTTTAATATATGATGGTCTAAAGATTAATTACTGTACTGTCAAAAACTAGTGAGCAGCAGCTTATAAATAAAAAAACCCTGTCCCTAAAACAAAATCCAATAAAATTTTGAAAAGATGCTGCACATCTTCATAATATCAAAAATATTGTTTATTTTAATGAATCCATCAAGTGGTTTAAGAGTTGTTGAGAAGAAATTGGCACACAGAATCTCACAATCTTTATTCCTGAATTCACACTCCTTAAAGTCACCCAAGGAAGTTCATGGATGAGAAACAAAACTAAGGGTTTACATAAATTTGTTTTTGCTTAGTTTTTAAATGACTACAGTCAGTTTAACCTAGTTAAGAAAAGAAGTTTAAGATAATGGTTTCATACAAAAAAGTTATAAATCTGAGTTTAACCCTATTTATGACATACGTGCAGGGATGAAGAAACTGTATGAGTACTACTGCTACACCATTAGATAGTTTATCTGTAAAACTCATAGAACCATACACAAATCCACCGCTCTCCTGTAATACAAATACTATTATTGTAAATAAGCGTACATTTTTTATGAATATCTGGCTTATGTTTTTCAAATCAGCTTACATGCAAAGATAAAACTGGGGTGTGAGGAATAGACAGATTGCAAAAAAATTATGTCCCGCAACTTAAGTTAACTGGGAATAAAGTAAAATTTAGCACAATTGATATTACTTCTTGTAAAACACTGTGATAGGCTGTAACCCTTTGTGTGTAAAACATATATAACAAGAATATGTCCAAAAGACATAATGCCCCATCTCGCAACATTTATTTTTGCTGTAATCAATAAAGCATCACTAGGTGCACCTACCATACCAATATGGTTGCTATGGCACTTGCCAGTAAGAAAGAATGGACTTTAACTATTCTTCTATAAGTGGTCATTCATGCAGAAAATATAGGTCACTGCCAGCATCCGAAGTATGCATTGTGCTTAGCATCACTATGTGCACCTACCATACCAATATGGTTGCTATGGCACTTGCCAGTAAGAAGGAATGGACTTTAACTATTCTTATACAAGTGGTCAGCATCCAAAGTATGCATTGTGCTTAGCATTACTATGTGCACCTACCATACCAATATAGTTGATATGGCACATGACCATTATTCTGTAAGAGTTCATCCATGCGGAAAATGTAGGTCACAGTCAGCATCCGAAGCATGCATTATGCTTAGCATCACTAGGTGCAACTACCATACCAATATGGTTGCTACCGCATTTGTCAGTAAGGAATGGACTTTAACCATTCTTCTATTAGTGGTCATTCATGCGGAAAATATAGGTCACAGCCACCATCCGAAGCATGCATTGTGCTAAGCATCACTAAGAGCACCTACCATACAAATATGGTTGATGTGGCACTTTTCAGTAAGTGGGAATAGACTTAAACCATTCTTCTGTAAGTGGTCATTCATGCGGAAAATATAAGTCAAATCCAGCATCCGAAGCATGCATTGTGCTTAACATCAATAGGTGCACCTACCATACCAATATGATTGATGTGGCATTTTTCAGTAGAGGGAATTTGGAATATGGGGATTTGGGACGGACAAACGGACGAACGAACGGAAGGACTGTGTGAAACAGACGGACGAACGTACCCGAACACCATGATTGCCCCTCTACTTTCGTAGACGGGGCATAAAAATGATAGAGTTCCTGAAAAAACATAGCTTGATTCCAGTTCAGTGGTTGTCTTTTCATTGAATTTAAGTGACACCAACAGGTTGGGCAATTAGGTGTTTTGATAGAAAAGGTTTAACATTAGGTCAGTAGAGTTACTGAGTTATAAAGAACCTATTGTTTATGCATGTAAAGTCATGAAGCATATCAACTCAGGTATAAATTGAAATGAATGCAGCTAACCATTTGATAAAAAATTATTGGACAATTATTTGCGGTAGCTTATTTTTGCGCAATTAATCCAAATGTCTATTTTTTGTGTAATAATTCTAAAAGTTTCAATTATCATATAATAATTGCATATTCAGGCTTACAATTTTTCGCGGCCTATTTCATTGACTGTAAAGATAGCGAAAATTAATACATCGTGAAAACTACTACATCTTTTACTATTAACACATTTAACTGCCAAAACTGTTCATTTCATTTGAAGTGATTGAAAGAACGACATCCGATCTGAAACAAGTCTAAACTAGAATCATCAAGGCAGCTTTGATACTTCTAGAATTTTCTTTGATTGTATTATAGGAAGGAAGATAACAATCACTTACAGTGTTTTCACCAATCATATCAGCTGTCATAGAAAGGGAGGTAACTAACATCGTAGAACCACCGATTCCCAATAAAACAGCAGCACCATAGGCTAACTTAGAGGTCTCTTTCGTCAGGAAAAATACCCAGATACAGGCACCAACACCAAACACTATACCTACCAAATAGGTGGTCTGAAAGCAAAACATCAAATACTATACATACTACTGGTCATAGACTAGTAGATCTTGCTAGCAAGAATTCCCACTATTGCATTTTCAAACATTTATTGTGAAATTATTGGGAAAGGTGTTACAAAACCTGATTTTGAAAGACAAAGGAATGGTCTTTAAAATTAGCCATCCAATGATAAATTCAATAGAAAATAGCAAAATAATTGCTAACATAGTGAGGACTGCTTTGAGGAAAAAGTGGTACAACTAGTCTTTCTCACTTATAGGAAAATATTTTTGTTTTGTTTCTCTTAGTCTTTAATTATTGATGTGTGGTTAGATTTATAAACAAAGCATAAGTTGAACAGAACTAAGATGTGGAACAAATTTATAGACATCATTCAAGGAAACAGAAACTTGCATGAATGGGTCAATAATGACCTTTCATAATTCAAAAGTAAGTCACAGTTACAATTTTAACACAAATATCAGAGATGATTTTCTATGTGCCATCAAAATTACGATGATCTTCAAGACAAATATTTAGAGAGTGCAAATACTCCGGCATCATATAGACATTAACAACATACCTTTCTTCCGATTAATTTATTGATAGGTCTCATTACAAGGGAGGTAAATAATCCACTGACATATACCACTAGGGGCATAACAGCTACATTATCCTGGTGGATGAAAAAGAAAAATGTATTACAGTCTGGTATAGAAAAAAAATATCAAACAAGTGTACAAAACATGTAACAACAAGTAAATCTGTGAGCTAATGCTCACTATTGATACCCCCGCTCCCCAAACTATGCCGTGCATACAAGTTTAAATACTCTGTAAACAGGAAGTAGTTGACTTAGGAGCATGAAATCAGTATACACCTAATTCAATAATTGGATTTTACAATGGATAATATGACTTAATGCTGACCATGTGAGAAATAATTTTATTGTTTGAAGCCTTATGTTTCATAAAATGTCAGTTAAGTATATGTAAACTTGTAATGGAAATTTTTAGCATAAACAGTGCTAGTTGAAAACTTATTGTCAACAGAAACGTTTCTGAAGCCATATAATAATAATAATATTTATTTGTTAAACACATTTACAGTAAATGGTTATAACATGTAGTTATAACATGTAGTAATGGTTATAACACATGTACATAGGAATGAGATACATGTATAATGCAAACAATAGAAACTAGGTCTTGATGCAATTCTACACCCATTCACCACAATCGGTAAATAAGTAAATATAGAATTGCACCAAGATGCAGCCCATAACAATATTTGATGATAAGAGACAAAAATAAAAGAAAATTAAGAACTATATACCTGGAGCGGTAGTGACTTTAAGAAAAATATATATTCATTTATACTTATTTTAAAGTACTATTCCACATAAGGATCAGGCAGGGGGTGGCACATCGATAATTTCCAATTTCAGATTTTGGGGTATAGATGCATTCATTTTACCATTAAAACAAACTCAATGCAGTTTTTACATCTTAATACGTATTTGGTGCCTAGATATTTTTTTACTGGTTATATAGGAAAAAAATATGGCAGGAAATTTTCCCGTACTTTTCACTATACAATGCAACTAAATTTTGACTGGTAATATCTCCTAAACACAAGATAGACTGAAAAATTTAGTGGTCAAAACAAAGTTTACTAGGGTTGCTTTACCTAATTCTGTTGAATTTTTTTTGTGTATTCATTATCGATGTGCCACCTTATTAATGGTATCTGCCTGATTCTTAGAAAAAGTAGTACTTAAAGAATAAATACAGTAACTAGTTAGATTTAGTAAAAAAAAATATTGCTTCCATCTGGATTTACCTTAAGCAACCCTTTCAACTTACCTTTTCCATCTGTAATGTTTCAGTTATATATAATGGTAAATAGATCTGTGAAACATTCACAAAAAGTCTTGTACACATGTAGATACAGGCTATCTGAAAAAATACAGAGAAAACATGTTAAAACAAGTAAATCTGGGAGACATTCACGAAGTGCTGTGTACACATGGTATTTGAAATAAACAGAAACAAGATATTGAACATTTCAGGTATTTCTCATTGTATTGCTGAAATTCTATGCTTCTAGATATTCTGGAGTTTGAATCAGAAGAAAGAGTGTGACACATATCCTGCTCTTCATCCCCTTAACCCCTGTCAAGCCCACATAAGAAAGAGTTTGATAAACGATTTATATTGTTGGTTTTTGCTTTTATATTTTCAGTTCATATATGTGTTAAAGTTGCTTTCTGCTCATGTTTTCTGGTTGTTTTCATGAAATTTCATTTTATTTAAGTCGTTCATTCTCTCACCTCTCAACACATAACATGTGAGAAATACATGTATTACCTTAATGAGCAATGGCCATTATATGACAGAACCAGTTGCTTTTTAACAATCATTGGATTATTACAGGTATAATGTAAAGTTTTTTCCTAGGCATATGGTCTGTTCAGAACAGTATAAACTTGTTTAGCATGCGATAATCAAGATCATGAAACATAATTTATTTTCTACCTGATAGAATTGTCTTTCTTTTAACCAACACCTCCATGACATCAAAGTCTTCCTGAGCATGGAGGCTTCGATGGTGGTAGTCAGACCATCTGTTGATAGAGGTTCCTCCCCTTCTAAGCTATTGTTACATTTGACTTTTTCTCTCACTATCACATGGAACATAAAGCTAAAGAGGATACCAATCCCCACAGCTATAAATACTAAATTCTGAGGAGAAAACAAAGATAAAAATGACAAAGCTAAAAAGAGCAATAGACCCAATGTTGATACTGTACATGTATAACAAATATCAAGATGCTGTAATAAGTTGTTGATGAGAAAACTGTGAACTAAATATCCCTCAACCTAGGAATTATGTTCCTTAGATATGGAAGTAATCATAAAACCTTGAAACATTGAAAGTTAACACTGTCACCATTGCTGGTGCAGTTGTTGCTGCTGTTGCCTTAAAAGTAGCACCTTTGTCCTGCAGGTAAGACATAAACAGAGAAATACTACATGTGTTTGTTGAATGCAAATTATTCAAAATTGTGTGTGACAGCCACATGTTTCGACTTGTAAAGACTTAATAATTGTCAGAAAGGGTCAAGCAAAAAAAATAATAAGACAAAATCAAACTTTGCAGAGCACAGTGTTAAAACCCAAAGGTTTAGTTTCTAGTTCATGCTCAACATGCATTACTGAGTTTAATATCTATGATATTCTATGAATAAATGTGCATGAGACCACAAATGAACTTACCCTGAAGCTATCACTATCTGTGTGATTCAGCATAGTAGCATCTTTATTGCTATCATTCAGATCAAATAACAACCAAAATACACCAAATATAATGAGATTTGACAACACAGTGAAAGCATATCTGAAAGAAAAAAATACTGTTTGCTCAAAATTTCTAGCTGTTTTGTATGTTCGTTGTTTGTTATGTTTTTTTTTTTTTTTCAATGTTGTCTTCTGTGTCAAGTGTTTCTTTTTTTGCCTGTTCCTACTGTCAACATTCAAATGCACCATTCAATGAACATACTTGTTAAAGGTGGATCTAGGACTGGCGTATGTACTGGGTGCGCCCCCCCTCGTTTGACAAAAACATTTGGTTAGAAACTGTATGAAACAAGAGGTCCCAGAAGGGTTTTTTTATAATTGCGCACCCCCCCCCCCCTTTTAACATTTCTGGATCTGCCACAGTGTTTGCTTCTTGGTAAGATTACCAGTAACATGATGGAATAAAAGTACATCTTGATTAGTTTAAATATGAGAATGATGCATAATGCACCATGCCTGTTGTTGTTAGTTGAGCCAATTGTGTTTTTTTTTCAATCATTTTAATATATGTACCATGCACTTTTCTTAATTAATAAATGAAATAGATTTACTTATAACTTTTGATAAACAAACCCACCTCATGCCATTAAGTTCTACCCTTTCTGTTTCATCTGAGGTAAGATCGGGTATGAGTGATAAATGATTGATTTGTGTTGATGCCCAGCCAAACTGGAAAATGACGATGAATGGAGCATAATAGATGAACTGGGCCCAGTCCACTGACTTCTCACAAGTAATACATTTGTTAAAAATAAACGGAAAACTTCCAATCACACATATTGTACCTAAAACAGAACAAATAATATAAACCTTATGTTTTTTGTTTGTGAGATGGAAGAATCATTACAGTTGTACAAAATGGCAAAAAGTAAACATGGTTCAGTGTATATGATCTGACCAAAGCATGGTACAAGTACATTGTATCAGGTGAGTTGAATGCACAAGATCAATTTATCTTTGGACATACACATGATACAACAATACTGTTTTTAGGGGAATGACATGTAAGTGTAATAATGAATGTTTTGTTAAATTAGTTCAGGTCATAGATTGTACTACGTGAGTAAAACATGATCATTTTATGCATGTATAATGCACAATCTTCATATCACATTTATACAAATAAACACTGATAACAACAAACTTTTGGGTGTGACATATGAGGGAAAGTCAGTCATGAATGTTAGATAATCTATCTCAGTTCTATATTTTTGTTTATATGAAGTTATTTAATCTTTGTAATGATCCTGCCCCTTGAGGAACCTTAATTGGAAATAAATCATGTTTATGTCTACATGTATGTATATGTCTATACATGTACATACAGCTATGTAATATACAAGGACCACAAAGTATTGGAAATAGTTGCATGGGAGGAAAAACCACAAAATTGCTAATAAGGTCATTTTTTGAAATGTGCATTATCATGATTATGTTACAATGTATCTACCATATCTCTCCTGTGTATATTGAATAAAACCATAAATGAAGTTAAATCATTATTGGTCATGACTGATGAATATTCATATTTTTCACCTAATTATAAAATGGATTAAATACACTCTCAAGATTACTTTAGGTAGAATAATTTTATATGCAAGGTCATGAAGGTCATGAAAATTATTCTTTATAGCATAAAAAGAGATAAATAAGAAAAAGATTTAGCTTTACATTATGCCATCATATTTAGATTTTTCAAAGGGTTTTAGTATATGATTCTGGGTGTACAATAAAACATATACTTACCCACTAAATGCCATGATTTTCTTTTCCCTATGTTACAGAAGCCTACAGTTTTATCAGATTCAAATCCAATGAATGGAGTAAACAATGCATCACTGATTTGTCCAACTAACATCAATAGTCCAGCAAGAATGTTATTAAATCTTTTCACCTGATGGAAGTATATGATTAAATAACTAAACCACATAGAGGCCGCCAGATCATTGAGGACATGCCCCAGACTGAAGCCGAGTCTCTGTGTCAGGGGCAATCTTTTATGCGAAGGTGGGGCACTCATCTTGATATCTGATATTCTAATGCACTGTTCTGTATATATATTTTTCTTCGCTTAGGGTTTAGGTTCTATTTGTAATACCACTACATCTTTACTTGATCTAAATACATGTAGGATGGTGGCACATATATCTAGAAAATAAATGAAACAACTTTTTTTTCAAAATGAAAAACATTTAAAAAAAAGAACAATGCATATGTATCATAATGATCATGTGTGTTACACTAATACTATTGAGATAAAGATTATACATGTACTTCTGCTTATTTTTTATCATTGTGTGTTTGAAATGATTGAGACATAAAAACTGAGCAAACAACCTGTATAATATTATCATGATTTTCTTTTAACCAGAAACAAATAAAAATAAGGTTATTACAAATCATCTAGATACATTGTTTGATCAATAAGGAGAAAACATGACCAAAAATAATACTTCACTTATTTTGGACATTGGAATCATATAAAAGTATTCATTTTATTTCCTTTTTCCTGTATTCTCAGATTCTCCAACTTCTAATTTTTTTAAATTTCCATTGGGCAGGCCGCCAATTTTACTAGCTTAGCTTAAATTTTTTTTTATTATCCATATTGATCAAATGTTCTGCCATTTTAAAGAAAATTGACAGAAAATGAATATTATATATAAATTTGGTGAAAAAATCCAAATAAAAGTTTCTCAGGTGGTTGAAAAATCTGGATGGGAGGGGGTGAGAATGTTGGATATATTTTTAATACTGTAGTTTCATTATTATTCGCCGGGTATCAATTTTCGTGGGGGGTCTTTATACACAAAATTGAACATTGATATGTACAAAAAAATGTATGCTGCAGTCTTCAAAACAATGAATTTAAGAATCTGCGCACTGATTCTTTTTCATCAAACCATGAAAATAAATAGACAATAGACAATAGACAATATTTATTTGCATAAACACATTTACATTAAATGGTTCTAACACAAAGAATAAGCAAAAAATGTCCATAAACAGTTTATAATTACAAATATAGCAATATTAACATGGCATGATATTGGTTGTAATTTATTTATTAACATTCTTAATTGTGTTTTCTTATCTTCCAGCATTCTTGTAAAAATTTAATGAAAATTTTAATAATTGAATAGGAATTGTTGTTAAAAAGAAATGTAATTTCTTTAATTGTTAGAGTATGAGGAAAGGATGTCCTAGTAGATTTTTAATTTTTTCAATAAGGTTATTTCTTAGATTGTTGTAGTTAGGACAAGTTGATAGAAAGTGGAACTCGTCCTCAATGTTTTTATTATCACAAGAGAGACATATGCGTTAATCCACAAAAATTGGCTTTTTAATGTTATTCAATGATATTTTTTTTAACAAAATATGCGCAGGAAATGGTTAATTTGCTTTTAATCATTATGCAATATTAATGAGGGGTACATATGAAATCTCAGTATGGGATCAAATTAACTCAGAATATTCTGCAAATTGAATAACATCATATACATGTACGTCATGTTATGATTATGTACAGAAAAGGGCCCGATTACAGCATAATAAATTGAACAAGTAAAAAAATCATGACACCAATCACAGGGACTTGCTCCCCTCTATCAATATTTTGTTAGAGTCAATGTGCGGTAGGGAAAAAAACACAAGGGAGATACTACTTTCACAACCCCCTTTTCTTTAATTCGATTTTCTTTTAATATATCATTGATCTCGTACCTTTTCTTATATAATTCGTTTCACAGATGATTTTCCTTTCCAAAACACCCAAATATATCTTCATTCATTGCGTTTCAGCCTCAAAATCAGGCTTTGTTCGGACAACTTTGTAAAATTTGGCAATCGCTTGGACATGAAAAGCATTACGTCAAGGAAAAGTCTCGAAACTCGAAAGAAATCCGAATGAATTTTAATGACGTTTATACTTTCGTTTTACATTACATTTATTGGTAAAGTCCCGAGAATGTACTTTCATTTTCATGTCCAAGCGATTGCCAAATTTTACAAAATTGCCCGAACAAAGCCCGATTTTGAGGCCGAAATGCAATGAATGAAAATATATTTGGGTGTTTTGGAAAGGAAAATCATCTGTGAAACGAATTATATAAGAAAAGGTACGAGATCAATGATATATTAAAAGAAAATCGAATTAAAGAAAAGGGGGGTGGTGAAAGTAGTATCTCCCTTGTGTTTTTTTCCTACCGCACATTGACTCTAACAAAATATTGATAGAGGGGAGCAAGTCCCTGTGCACCAATCTGGAAAACGACCATACAGCCAGAGTTTGAAGACAAAACAGTAACATAACAGAAAAAATGAATAACTGAACAGTAGAAAGTAGATGTTTCAGATTTCATAACCATACAGCCATAAAGCCATAAAAAAAATCAGTATAAGATAGAAATAAGGAAAACACAATTACCTTCTTCCTGGTTGCAGCATTTAAATGTGGTGAAGGTAGAAATCACATGTGTCAGGTGTAAACTCAGGTGGCTGTTATTTACTGTCACATTGTTAAACAGCTGTCATTTTTAAGTCATGTGATATGTCATATGACAATTGTAAAAGTTTCCCGCCATTTTCTAACCCGGAATGGGGACCGTTATTGACACTTATGTTAGAAAGATCTGACAAATGACCAAAGTTCACTTGACTTTTTAACCAGCTAACTTTTTTTCTTAAACAATTTTGTGTTCATTATTCAAGCAAAAGAAGAGATACATGTAGGTAGAAGCAATAGGTAATTGTAGCAAAGGACAAGGTACAGTAAGGGCCATATTTGGCCCCTTATTTAAAGAAAAACAAATCCTAAGTAAATGATTTAAATATTATTAAGCCTTAAGGTTTCAAGTAAGATGATTAAACTTTTTGACAATGGTAAACATTTTCCATCATCTACTGTAATTTTAATTTTATAGAGGCCTAAAGTAGTGCAAAAGTAACAAAATCGTCAAAAAATGTTATTTTTCATGCTTATTTTGTTAATTTTAATGATCGGCGACAACATAGACCATGGATTTCTTGACTGATTTATAATCATTTTATAGTGCAAATTAGAGTTCATAAACAATAACTGTGGTCTAAGTAGTCGCTGGCATCTAAAAATTGAATATATTACCCAAATATTGTCCATTTTCTGCAAATTTGAAAGAAATCCTACATATTCACCATGTTTTGACAAGACAAACGATTTCAAATAAATTACATAAAAAATTCTTATAAATTTAGTTGTTTTATTTTCTTCGTTCATTTGACTTAATAAATAACAAAAGGACTTTTCTCTAGATCAGTTTTCTATTTTTCAGTCTAAGAGGGGGCCAAATACAGGCCTAACTGTACCTTGTCCTTTCAATTGAAAATACTTCAGTTTGCCAATTAATTAAAACTAAAACCAAACTCTTATAGCATGTCCCGGAAAGTAATCCTCACAATGTGATGGGTTTCTGCATCCAGAGAAGAGAGGAGTTAAATAAGACACTCTTGCTTATCGGCGATATGGGAAGCCGACTGCAGATTAGCAGTCACTCTCAGTGACGGAGCACAGAAGTAGAAGTTTACTCTACTGGTCACAGAGTACATCTCGCCACTAGCTTTTTTTCTCAAAAGCAGTTTTCACCCTATTGCTGATTAGTTTGCTATTTCCTCTAAAATTGACATTGAAAAGCTTATTTTTAAGAGGTTGTCGAAGCAAAACTCAGGCAATAGTTGGCACATGACAAATTTTGTTTTTCAAAATTTTTCATTGATTTAACATCAGGTTAACATCCTTTCCCCAAACGAAAGCAGATTTTGGGTTTATTGAGGTAATAACTTAGATAGAATGCATTGAAAATATGCAGAAAAAGGGAGATAACTCTTGCATATTTGCAAAATTTGGTTGCTTTGTTCATGAACTTTAAGGCTGAATCACAAGTCATCCATGTTGCTCTCAAACGAATCCTGGTGATTTTTGCTTTACATAAGAGTCCAACAATACATTAAAACAATAAATTTGGTGGGATAAAATTTTTCATGTGCCAGAGCATGATTTCTACATGGACAGCCTCTTAAGGCGATTCTTTCTTCTTTCTAGATCGGGCTACATTTCCAATCTATTGTTCTGTTCAAATATAATTTCGTAATAAACATTTGAAAATAGGGCAGCGAGAATTACTTGCTGGGGAGATCTACTGTGTCATCAGTAGGGATGAACTCATAGATTATAAAGAAATGTGGCACAACCAACATAAAGAAACGGCTATTTAAACAAGTGTGGCCACTTAAAGTATGTCTCGTGTGTCGGCACCACTGTGAAACTCATGAAAGTCTTTCTAGGCCTTTTGTACCCTAAAATACCATACATGTAATTCTCCCGCCGGGAGACGAAATCTCCCGACTTTTTTTATCCATCTCCCGTTCTCCCGACTTTTTGTGTAATCTCCCGCTTTTTCAAGACATGGCAAAATTTTAATTTTTATTGACATTTAAATTGATCAGTCATAAAACATTTCCGGTGTTTTAGGGGTTTGTCAATTAGGTAGATGTTAAATTAACAGGTATAGGTGTTAATTAAAAGTTTATTGCCATAATTGACCCGATGATTGTATAAACAGTTTGAGATTAATCAGTGAAGCCATGTATATTTGGCACACGCTAGTGCCCTCAATTGTCATTGAAATGCAATTTCAATGAGCGTTGAAAATCTCCCGCTTTTTTGTCCAATCTCCAGCCAAAAAATTCAAAATCTCCAGCTTTGTCATCACAGATCCGTCACATGTATGAAATACTAAATATCAGATGCCTAAGTATTATACTTTTCAAGTTATTTTTTTTCCTTAAAAGTCACACAAAGAAGTTTACAACCCAATAAAACCTAAGTTTTCAGAGTCCTTGAAGCATGAAAATGGGGTAAAGGTCACATGGCATGGTGCCAGTTGCATAGACCACAACCCCAAGTGTCTGTATACCCAATATCAGATGCTAGCTATTATGCTTTTTAAACAATTCATTTTCCACAATAGTCTTACAAAAGTTTACATGTAGAAAAAAAACCCTAAGTTCACAGAGGGTGGTAAAAGGACCTGGGTTATTTTCATGCAACGTGTTCGACATTTTTTATTTTCCGTTCATCGATTTCTGATTTTTTTATTTCTTGTTCAGCCGTACATAGGGGGCTCATGGTTCATCGTGTTCCCCTTAATTTATTTTTCGTGTTTCGTGATTTGCATGGATTATTTTTCGTTCATGGTATTTCAGACAAAAAATCCTATACAAAATATTGTTCACCAAGAAATCATAAAATTCGAGGACTTCCCAATTTTCCGATAACTAATTGTCAAAACTGTCAAAAACTGAGAGCGAAATTCAGGGATTTTCCTTCATTAACGAATAATATTTTGTTTCTTTATTCATCATGCATGGAGATTAGCAAGAATTATTTTCTGTTCATCGTGAAAGCCACTTTTTAGCTCACCTGACCCTAAGGGTCAAGTGAGCTATTGTCATCGCCATGCGTCCGTCGTCTGTCCGTCGTCCGTCCGTTACTTTTTCAAAAATCTTCTCCTCTGAAACCATTGAATGGAATTTTTCAAAACTTGGTCCAAGTATTAATTAGAGCATGATGTTTAAAAATTGTGTTCGGCTTCATGATTTGTTAACAAATATGGCCGCTGTTACTAAATATAGAACATAGGGTAAAATCACATTCAAAGACTTATAACTTGAAAACTAGAACAGATAGAACTAGATAATGTGTCTATGAGCCACAGGATGGCCCTCCCGTTCTAGAAATATCATTGACCCTCAATGTGTATTACCTGGGATATGGACCTTTACCAAGAAATTGATCAAAAGTGTTCATGTGTAAAATATAGGTCGCTGTGACCTTATTTCTGATGGGTGGTGCCATGTACGAAGACTCATCCAGAAGTGAAATATTATTGACCCCTAACATGTAGTATTCAAGATATGGACCTTAACCAAGAACTTAACCAAAGTCTTTCATGCGTAAAATATAGGTCACAGTGACCTCATTTCTAGCGGATGGTGTCACTTTACCCAAGACACATCTAGTGGTGAAATATCATTGACCCCCAACATCTAGTATCCAAGTTATGGACCTTAACCAAGAACTTCACCGAAGTCGTTCATGCATAAAATATAGATCACAGTGACCTAATTTTTATTGGGTGGTGTCATGTTACCCAAGACACATCTAGTGGTGAAATACCATTGACCATCAACATGTAGTATCTGGGATATGGACCTTAACCAAGAATTTAACCAAGTTCATTCATGCGTAAAATATAGGTCACAGTGACCTAATTTCTAGTGGGTGGTGTCACCTTACCTAAGACACATCTAGTAGTGAAATATCATTGACCCCCAACATCTAGTATCCAAGTTATGGACCTTAACCAAGAACTTAACCGAAGTCATTCATGCGTAAAATATAGGTCACAGTGACCTAATTTCTAGTGGGTGGTGTCACCTTACCTAAGACACATCTAGTAGTGAAATATCATTGACCCCCAACATCTAGTATCCAAGTTATGGACCTTAACCAAGAACTTAACCGAAGTCGTTCATGCATTAAATATAGGTCACAGTGACCTAATTTCTAGTGGGTGGTGTAGCCCTACCCAAGACCCATCTGGTGGTGAAATATCGTTGACCCCCAACATCTAGTATCCGAGTAATGGACCTTAACCAAGAACTTAACCAAAGTGTTACGGACGGACGTACGGACGGACGGACGGACGGACGGACGGACGGACGGACGGACGAGGGTAAAACTATATGTCCGATCCACATACGTGGTCGGGCCATAAAAATCTGAAGGATTCTTAGGCTCAGAATCAAAAGCTCTACAAAAGTCTCCATTGGGTCGAAGTTGTCAGATGACCCCTAATAGGGGTTATGGCCCTTTTAAGGTCAAAAATAGCGTTTTTTCATGTTTTTTGCCCTATAGAATGAAAATTATTGCAGATAGAGAAAAGCTGTTGCTTGCTAAAATGTTTAGCTCATTAAGCTCTACAAAAGTCTCCATTGGGTTGAAGTTGTCAGATGACTCTTGATAGGGGTTATGGCCCTTTAAAGGTCAAAAATAGCGTTTTTTCATGTATTTGCCCTATAGAATGAAAACTATTGCTGATAGAGAAAAGCTGTTGCTTGCTAAAATGTTCAGCTCATTAAGCTCTACAAAAGTCTCTATAAGGTCGAAGTTGTCAGATGACTCCTTACAGGGAATACAGCCCCTTAAAGGCCAAAAAATAGTGTTTTTGGCCTACAGAATGAAAACTATTGCAGATAAAGAAAAGCTGTTGCTTGCTTAAATGTTCAGCTCATTTAGCTCTACGAAAGTCTCCATAGTGTCGAAGTTGTCAGGTGACCCCTTATAGGGAATACAGCCCCTTAAAGGCCAAAAAATAGTGTTTTTGGCCTACAGAATGAAAACTATTGCAGATAAAGAAAAGCTGTTGCTTGCTTAAATGTTCAGCTCATTTAGCTCTACAAAAGTCTCCATAGGGTCGAAGTTGTCAGATGACCCCTGATAGGGAATACAGCCCCTTAAAGGCCAAAAAATAGTGTTTTTGGCCTATAGAATGAAAACTATTGCAGATAGAGAAAAGCTGTTGCTTGCTAAAATGTTCAGCTCATTTAGCTCTACAAAAGTCTCCATAGTGTCGAAGTTGTCAGATGACCCCTTATAGGGAATACAGCCCTTTAAAGGCCAAAAAATAGTGTTTTTGGCCTATAGAATGAAAACTATTGCAGATAGAGAAAAGCTGTTGCTTGCTAAAATGTTCAGCTCATTTAGCTCTACAAAAGTCTCCATAGGGTCGAAGTTGTCAGATGACCCCTTATAGGGAATACCGCCCCTAAAAGGTAAAAAAATAGTGTTTTTGGCCTTTAGAATGAAAACTATTGCAGATAAAGAAAAGCTGTTGCTTGCTTAAATGTTCAGCTCATTTAGCTCTACAAAAGTCTCCATAGGGTCGAAGTTGTCAGATAACCCCTTATAGGGGTTACAGCCCCTAAAAGATAAAAAAATAGTGTTTTTGGCCTTTAGAATGAAAACTATTGCAGATAAAGAAATGCTGTTGCTCACTTAAATGTTCAGCTCAGTCTCCATAGGGTCAAAGTTGTCACATGACCACTTATAGGGGTTACAGCCCCCTTAAAGGCGAAAAATAGTGTTTTTGGCCTATAGAATGAAGACTTTTGAAGATAGAGAAAAGCTGTTGCTTGCTTTAATGTTTAGCTATTTTAGCTCTACTCAGGTGAGCGATTCAGGCTCCTGGGAGCCTCTTGTTATTTGCTGTTCAGCCGTGCACAGTACCCCCCTTTACCACCCTCTTCACAGAGTCACTGGAGCGTGAAAAAGGGATCAGGGTCATATGACACAGGGCCAGTAGCAGAGACCATAACCCAAAGTGTCTGTATACCTAATATCAGATGCCTAGCTATTATACTTTTTATACCCCGCCACACGAAGTGGCGAGGTATTATGTGATACCCTCAGTTTTTTTCGTTGTCTGTCTGTCCGTTTGTCCGTCTGTCCATCCCCCGAGGTTTCCGAGTGATAACTTGAAAACACGTCAAAGGATTTTAATGATATTTTTCACAGCTGTTGAGTGTAATAAAATGCAGGTCTAGTTTAATTTTCAGGATGATCTGAAAAAAATTATTGAAGATTTGCCCCTTTAAAAATTTTCAAAAATTGAAAATGATGAAATTTTCTGGTCAAAGAAAGATAACTCATTTCTTTTCCATCTATATTTAAATATTACAGTGGATTCTTCTTATTAGCATAACCAATTTATCAGAGAAACTTGTGCAATTAACGGAAAGACCCCATAAAGTGAAATGTCAATTTTAAACAGAAAATACAAAGAATTTATATAATTTTGTCTAATTATCAAATGTGTTAAGTCATTAGAACCCCCAGGTGACACTTTTATTGAATCCTAATGCTCATATGACCAAATGTGACAAATGAAGGTTGTAAAAACATGTTGCAATAACTTTTACCAAACACACCTCAAAGACCTTGTTAAGAAAACATGATTTTGACAGGTATCATAGTGATTTTTGAAAATTTTAAGTCAATTAACAGGAATTTTGTAATTTTTTCAGATTTTCAATGCAATTAAATGCATTTAATTTTTAACATTGAAAGTATAGGAAAGGGTTTGATGTTTTAAAATCATATTCAATAAAGAGGATTATTCTAATAAGATTCAGTCGATTAAGTGGAATCCACTGTAATAGTATCTATACAGAATTTTATACAAATATATTTAACTATTGTGGAATATCGTGGCAGGGTATCATTTAATGTCCCATAAGATGGCCTATTTTTAAGTAATTAATTGTCCACAAAAGTCTTACAAAAAAGTTTTTGGCCTGAAAAAAGACCTAAGTTCACAGTCACTGGAGTGTGAAAATGGGGTCAGGGTCATTATAACATGGGGCCAGTTGCATAAACCATATCCCAAAGTGACTGTATACCAAATATCAGATGCCTAGCTATTATACTTTTCAAGCAATTCATTGTCCACAAAAGTCTTACAAAAAGGATTACGCCGCCACCGCTGGAAAGTAATACCTATGTTTTCGCCTTCCGCGACTATGTCACAGGCCTTAGCAATACAAAAATTAAAACATAAAACAGCCAGCAGTCTTCAACATGACCAGAGGTTGCTGCTAGCTGTCTTGCATTGCCATTTGCCAAAGACTAGAAATATAATACATACGTGTAAGATTCAAAACCAATCCCTTAGGCTTAATTAGCAACAAAAGACCCATTTCTTGACATAGAACAAAAACAGATAGATGACAGGGACGAACAAAAGCTTTGACAAGGATTCCTGGCTAGGACAGGCACATAATAAAATGTGGCGGGGTGAAACTAGTTTTTAGGGCCCAACCTTCCCCCTATTGCTAATCTAGTACAAAGAACAAAAATATCACACTCTAAATATCAAATCGATAAAAGTTCAATTCACCAAAATAGAACATGAGACAAGAGCCCTATACGAGAACAACCAGACATAGAGAAACTCACTGGAGAACACTCACAGTTACTGACAGCTAGATTAGTAGCATTTATCGACTGATGTAAAAAAAATAAACATATCAATTCTAAATCCGACAGAACACTTTAAACAACTTATGATTAAGTATTATATCATCACACAAAACCAACAATTAACATATTAGACCACTGTAATGCTTTAAAACAAAACAATACTAGTCAAATGGTAATCATGGTAATAGATTAACGTTTTCAAGTTACTATCAGTTTATCAATATTTCTACCAAAAAAACACCAAATTTAAAGATTTTACTAAAACTTCCAACTCATATCCTTTCTATAATAATTTTTAAGCCAAATTACCATGTCCAAAGGATTGTTTTTGAATTTTCGTGCTTTATAAACAACATTTCCATAAAATTAATTCAGGATGTGATAATCCTTTTACAATAAAAAATCAAAGTGTACAGTTAAATTTTTCAATAAGATATCCATACTTATGAATGAATTTTATAAAAGACTTGACTAATTTGAGGTATCGTCATAATCAATAACCTTGTTTCAGTAATTTTTCTATACTGAAAAGGTTTTTGTCATTAAAATCAGACTTTCAGTATTGAAAGCCCCATTTGATTTAATGCATTACAAATTTTATAAAAATTCATAGAAATTTCATCTTTAAAATGCCAAATTTTTAATACATGTATTTCATTTGATAAAGATAAGATTCAGTAGGTTCTTTTGCACTATTATGTGAGTGTAGCAAGTTCTTTAATAGAGAAAGTCTGCTAAATTTCACAAAACTCAAAATACCATGAAAGAAAAATTGTTCTGTTGGAATCATTCAGATTTCTCAGAAGTTTCTTAAAATGTCTGCCCGTGCAGAAAAACAGGCAATGTCTTTCATATTTAAACTGTATCAGTATGCTGCATATTTTGGCATTTCACCAATCCTCGTGTGTAAACTTTGTAATTTGGCAGTAAATTCCCAGCTGATTAACCATACATGGGGCCAGTTGCAGAGACCATAACCAGTTCCAATAGAGTACAATGTACATATCTCAAAATAAATTTGACAAAGAAAACTATGTTTTATATTTTATTTTCAGACAAAATGGCACTAAGAGGTGTGCGTGTGATAGAATTTGCAGGTTTAGCACCAGTACCTTTCTGTGGTATGATTTTATCAGACTTTGGTGCTAATGTTATCAGGGTTGACAGGGTAAGTCTGTTATACATACTTTGGTGCTAATGTTATCAGGGTTGACAGGGTAAGTCTGTTATACATACTTTGGTGCTAATGTTATCAGGGTTCACAGGGTAAATCTGTTATACATACTTTGGTGCTAATGTTATCAGGGTTGACAGGGTAAGTCTGTTATACATACTTTGGTGCTAATGTTATCTGGGTTGACAGGGTAAGTCTGTTATACATACTTTGGTGCTAATGTTATCAGGGTTGACAGGGTAAGTCCATTATACATAGAAGATAATGAGATGTGGAATAAATGTACGTGACACAACCTACAATATAAACAATAATTTTTAAAAAAATCCACAACAGAAAACACTTTAACAGACAGCAGACTTCAATGTAACCAATGGTCGGTGCTTGCTGTTTTGCAACAAATTGGCTCTGGATTGAAAATAAACAACATATGATTCAAGCCCAATCCTAAAGCGTCAACATGATAAAGATTCCTTGCTAAGGACATGCACATTTAAAATGTCATGTAGCAGGGTTAAACTAGTTTTTGGGCCCAACCTCCCCCTATTGATAATCAATAACAAAGCACAAACTAACACTCAGTAAATATCAAATTGATAGAAGTTCAATTCAACATGAGATAACCTGAGACAAAGAACAACAAGTAAATAACGTAGAGATACTATTTTGATGTCATGTTAGCTCTGATGGTATTATGCACAAATGATGCTTGCATGTGCAGGTCTGAATATTGTTGGTTTTTTGCTGTATAAAACACCTCAATATTTTATGTTACAAAGCATATATCATTCTGACATATGACAATTGTCTAATTGGATGTCCTTCTTTTACTGTTTAATGTTGGAAAATTATAAATGTTCATGATACATGTATTAATGACCTGGATTGAGGAAACTAAACATCTACAAAAAGGGTCCTTAACATCATAGAAAGATTTGGCAATGCTACACATGTTATAAAATCTTTCTATCAAAATGGACAATAAACTGGTACTTATCATGTTAATATACTTGTCAGACAAAAGCCCCTGATATGGATTGCATGGGGAGAGGAAAACAGTCGATTGCTGTGGACCTGAAGAAAAAAGAAGGACTCAGTATTATTAAGAAGATTTGTTCCAAAGCAGACGTTCTCATTGAACCATTCAGACCTGGTAATGCTTATCAAAAAAATGTATCACTCAATTCAAGACTGATATATCCTTGGTAAAGAATATTGTAATAATTTGAATGATGCAATAAATCATTTCATTTTAATTTCATTTATTGGTTAAGGTTTGATTTTTTTTTTATACTACTGCAAAAAATTTGTGGAGGTGTAATGGTATGATGCTGTCGTCGTCATCCTTTTGGTTGTTGGTTAAATTTAGTTTCCCTCAATAACTTAATACCTTAAGTTTTAGTAATCTGATTGCTATGAAATTTGACAAGGATGTTTCTTACCATTAAAGGATGGATGGGATTGATTTTGGGGGTCTCCCTTTTTTTGTTTAGAAATTAGGGGTCAAAATGGGGCCAAAAATGCTACTTTCTTGTTTGTTCCCATAATAATTTTGGTTCTGGTTAAACAAATACTGTGAAATTTTACAATAATGTTCCATGCCATAAAAAGATGATGGGATTGATTTTTGGGGTCCCCTCTTTATTCTTTAGAAAAAAAGGATAAAAAAAGGTGCAATAAATTCAAATATTTTATTTGTCTTGCAATAACTTTGGTTCTGGTTGGTCAACTCTTAAGTTGATACAAATTAAAAAAAATAACACCTTTTCTGTCATGAAATTAAGGGCCAAAAGGGGCCAAAATCAAAACTGTTTTATTGATTGTCCTATTTCAATTATTTTTTTGCTTATTAGTCCCCTACTGGCGATAGCCGAAGGCGACTATAGGTTTGCAGTCTGTCCGTCTGTCTGTCACGCCTCAGTTTTCCGCACTTTTTTTCTAAACGCTTATAGATAATGAACTGATTTTTGGTATTTGGTATGTGAGTTTACCATGATGAGTTACAGTTCAAGTTTGAGTTTCGTGCTGGTCCATAAATTTTTTTGGGAGTTATGGCCCTTTGAACTTTGAAAATTCACTAAAATTTCAGTTTTCCGCACTTTTTTTCTAAATGCTTATAGATAATGAACTGTTTTTGGTATGTAAGATTACCTTGATGAGTTACAGATCAAGTTCAAGTTTCATGCCGGTCCTCAAATTTTTATGGGAGTTATGGCCCATTGAACTTTGAAAATTCACTCAAATTTCAGTTTTCTGCATTTTTTTTCTAAATGCTTATAGATAATGAACTGATTTTTGGTATGTTAGTTTACCATGATGAGTTACAGATCAAGTTTGAGTTTTGTACTGGTCCACAAATTTTTATGGGAGTTTTGGCCCTTTGAACTTTGAAAATTCACTCAAATTTTAGTTTTCCACACTTTTTTTCTAAACGCTTCTAGATAATGAACTGATTTTTTGGTATGTTAGTTTACCATGATGAGTTACAGATCAAATTCGAGTTTTGTGCTGGTCCACAAATTTTTTCAGGAGTTATGGCCCTTTGTCATAAAATTGAGCATTGAAAATTCGCTAAAATTTCAGTTTTCCACACTTTTTTTCTTAACGCTTATAGATGATAAACTGATTTTGGGTATGTGAGTTTGCAATGATGAGTTACAGATTAAGTTTGAGTTTTGTGCTAGTCTACAATTTGTTATTGGAGTTATGACCCTTATTGGAGTTATTCCCTATTGATAACAAACTGATCAAGTTTAGGTTTTCATTTGTTTGACAAATTTTTACCGAGACCGGTAGGGGACTATGTATTGTTTTGCAATACTCTCAGAATGCTTGTTTTAATTCTGGTCATGTAGTGAATTCACAAAATTGAGGATTTATTTTGTGACATCCCCCTAATTGCTATAAGGGGCCATAAGGGGCAAAAATGAAAGGTAGCAGATACTCATAATTAGGAACCAAAAGGGGTAACATTTTTATGGCCCGACCATGTATGTGGATTGACCATATTGCGTCAGTCAATAGGTCCATACCTCCATACATAACACTTTGGTTAAGTTCTTGGTTAAGGTCCATTACTCGGATACTAGATGTTGGGGGTCAATGATATTTCACCACTAGATGGGTCTAGGGTAGGGGTACACCACTAAAACTTTGGTCACTGTGACCTGTATTTTATGCATGAATGACTTTGGTTTAGTTTTTGGGTAAGGTCCATAACTAGAAGTTGGGGGGTCAATGCTATTTCACCACTAGATGTGTCTTGGGTAAGGTGGCACCATCCACTAGAAATGAGGTCACTGTGACCTATATTTTACACATGAATGACTTTGGTTTTAGTTCTTGGTTAAGGTCCATATCTTGGATACTACATGGTAGGGGTCAGTGATATTTCACTGCTAGATGAGTCTTGGTAACACGGCACCACCAACAAGAAATAAAGTCACTGTGACCTATATTTTACACATGAACACTTTTGATTAATTTCTTGGTAAATGTCCATATCCCAGCTAATACACATTGGGGGTCATTAATATTTCAAGAACAGAAGGGCCATCCTGTGGCTCATAGACACAATTTCTAGTTGTTACTAATTCATTTTGATCTGCTTTTATAAAAAAAATTTATTGAATTCCTTGTAAAATGTGGATGGAAAGTCCACCACGTCCAAGGGCTGCTTTTGTCAAAAAACTTTGTCAGTCCACCATGGGGTGCATGTGTCCAAAGCAACTGGCTATCCATAAACAGCCTCAAATGCTCAGGATTCAACATGTTGCGGTTGTACATGTATCATGCTTTGCTCCGCTCAGCGAAGCTTTTTATTGCACACAAAGACACTAACTGGAAATTTTAATATATGGAACTTTTTTATTTTTATCAAAACTGGTTTTACTAATATCATTATGAACTTTATAAAACATACTGCTTTTAATAGGATCCTGAAACTATGCATCTTTGTTCTCTATAAAGAATATTCTGTTTTTAGGGATAATGGAAAAGTTAGGTCTAGGACCAGAGAAATTATTAGCAGATAACCCTGGATTGGTCTATGCCAGGATTAATGGTTTTGGACAGCAAGGACCCTTAGCCAAGAAAGCTGGACATGATATCAATTATATATCTATGTCAGGTAGTAATATTTCATATTCAGAGCAACTGTTAGCATATCTGTATTCTCTGGTTATTATGCTCTGTTATAATCTGAGATAATAAACTGATTTCTTTTAAATAAGTGCAAAAATGTTCAAAATATTATACAATATATGTTTAATAGCAATGATTTATGATTAATTTATTCATATGGTTTGTTTAGAAATAAAACTTTCTTACAGGCCTGGTTTTTTTTTAACGTATTAAAACAATGTTTATAATTTCTGTTTCAAAATTAAGATATTGTTTGTTTTGCCAATTTTAAAGTGTTAAGATATTACATGAACCTCTAATGAATTTAAATATGACTAATATCATTTTTTGAAGGACTGAAAATAATTATTAAATCAGCCAATAACTTAAACTAATTGAATACTTTCAGGACTACTATCATTCCTCGGAAAGAAGGGGGAACCACCCAATCAACCAGTGAATCTATTGGCAGACTTTGCTGGAGGTGGTCTGATGTGTGCTCTAGGGATCGTCATGGCCCTTTATGAGAGAAGCATCTCTGGCAAAGGTCAAGTAGTTGATAACAGTATGACAGAAGGCTCTGCTTATGTGGGTAGGTTGATAACAGTATGACAGAAGGTTCTGCTTATGTTGGTAGGTTTATAACAGTATGACAGAAGGCTCTGCTTATGTGGGTAGGTTTATAACAGTATGACAGAAGACTATGCTTATGTTGGTAGGTTTATAACCGTATGACAGAAGGCTATGCTTATGTTGGTAGGTTTATAACAGTATGACAGAAGGCTCTGCTTATGTTGGTAGGTTTATATGATAACAGTATGACAGAAGGCTCTGCTTATGTTGGTAGGTTTATAACAGTATGACAGAAGGCTCTGCTTATGTTGGTAGGTTGATAACAGTATGACAGAAGGCTCTGCTTATGTTGGTAGGTTGATAACAGTATGACAGAAGGCTCTGCTTATGTTGGTAGGTTTATATGATAACAGTATGACAGAAGGCTCTGCTTATGTTGGTAGGTTTATAACAGTATGACAGAAGGCTCTGCTTATGTGGGTAGGTTGATAACAGTATGACAGAAGGCTCTGCTTATGTGGGTAGGTTGATAACAGTATGACAGAAGGCTCTGCTTATGTTGGTAGGTTGATAACAGTATGACAGAAGGCTCTGCTTATGTGGGTAGGTTGATAACAGTATGACAGAAGGCTCTGCTTATGTGGGTAGGTTGATAACAGTATGACAGAAGGCTCTGCTTATGTTGGTAGGTTACAGTATGACAGAAGGCTCTGCTTATGTTGGTAGGTTTATATGATAACAGTATGACAGAAGGCTCTGCTTATGTTGGTAGGTTGATAACAGTATGACAGAAGGCTCTGCTTATGTTGGTAGGTTTATAACAGTATGACAGAAGGCTCTGCTTATGTTGGTAGGTTGATAACAGTATGACAGAAAGCTCTGCTTATGTGGGTAGGTTTATATGATAACAGTATGACAGAAGGCTCTGCTTATGTTGGTAGGTTTATATGATAACAGTATGACAGAAGGTTCTGCTTATGTGGGTAGGTTTATATGATAACAGTATGACAGAAGGCTCTGCTTATGTGGGTAGGTTTATATGATAACAGTTTGACAGAAGGTTCTGCTTATGTGGGTAGGTTTATATGATAACAGTATGACAGAAGGCTCTGCTTATGTTGGTAGGTATAAAACAGTATGACAGAAGGCTCTGCTTATGTTGGTAGGTTACAGTATGACAGAAGGCTCTGCTTATGTTGGTAGGTTTATAACAGTATGACAGAAGGCTCTGCTTATGTTGGTAGGTTTATATGATAACAGTATGACAGAAGGCTCTGCTTATGTTGGTAGGTTTATAACAGTATGACAGAAGGCTCTGCTTATGTGGGTAGGTTGATAACAGTATGACAGAGGGCTCTGCTTATGTTGGTAGGTTTATAACAGTATGACAGAAGGCTCTGCTTATGTGGGTAGGTTGATAACAGTATGACAGAAGGCTCTGCTTATGTGGGTAGGTTTATATGATAACAGTATGACAGAGGGCTCTGCTTATGTGGGTAGGTTTATATGATAACAGTATGACAGAAGGCTCTGCTTATGTTGGTAGGTTTATATGATAACAGTATGACAGAGGGCTCTGCTTATGTTGGTAGGTTGATAACAGTATGACAGAAGGCTCTGCTTATGTTGGTAGGTTGATAACAGTATGACAGAAGGCTCTGCTTATGTTGGTAGGTTTATATGATAACAGTATGACAGAAGGCTCTGCTTATGTTGGTAGGTTTATAACAGTATGACAGAAGGCTCTGCTTATGTTGGTAGGTTGATAACAGTATGACAGAAGGCTCTGCTTATGTGGGTAGGTTTATAACAGTATGACAGAAGGCTCTGCTTATGTTGGTAGGTTTATAACAGTATGACAGAAGGCTCTGCTTATGTTGGTAGGTTTATATGATAACAGTATGACAGAGGGCTCTGCTTATGTTGGTAGGTTTATAACAGTATGACAGAAGGCTCTGCTTATGTTGGTAGGTTTATATGATAACAGTATGACAGAAGGCTCTGCTTATGTTGGTAGGTTGATAACAGTATGACAGAAGGCTCTGCTTATGTTGGTAGGTTTATAACAGTATGACAGAAGGCTCTGCTTATGTTGATAGGTTTATATGATAACAGTATGACAGAAGGCTCTGCTTATGTTGGTAGGTATATAACAGTATGACAGAAGGCTCTGCTTATGTTGGTAGGTTTATAACAGTATGACAGAAGGCTCTGCTTATGTTGGTAGGTTTATATGATAACAGTATGACAGAGGGCTCTGCTTATGTTGGTAGGTTTATATGATAACAGTATGACAGAAGGCTCTGCTTATGTGGGTAGGTTGATAACAGTATGACAGAAGGCTCTGCTTATGTTGGTAGGTTGATAACAGTATGACAGAAGGCTCTGCTTATGTTGGTAGGTTGATAACAGTATGACAGAAGGCTCTGCTTATGTTGGTAGGTTGATAACAGTATGACAGAAGGCTCTGCTTATGTTGGTAGGTATATAACAGTATGACAGAAGGCTCTGCTTATGTTGGTAGGTTGATAACAGTATGACAGAAGGCTCTGCTTATGTTGGTAGGTTGATAACAGTATGACAGAAGGCTCTGCTTATGTGGGTAGGTTACAGTATGACAGAAGGCTCTGCTTATGTTGGTAGGTTTATAACAGTATGACAGAAGGCTCTGCTTATGTTGGTAGGTTTATAACAGTATGACAGAAGGCTCTGCTTATGTTGGTAGGTTTATAACAGTATGACAGAAGGCTCTGTTTATGTTGGTAGGTTTATAACCGTATGACAGAAGGCTATGCTTATGTTGGTAGGTTTATAACAGTATGACAGAAGACTATGCTTATGTTGGTAGGTTTATAACCGTATGACAGAAGGCTATGCTTATGTTGGTAGGTTTATAACAGTATGACAGAAGGCTCTGCTTATGTTGGTAGGTTGATAACAGTATGACAGAAGGCTCTGCTTATGTGGGTAGGTTTATAACAGTATGACAGAAGGCTCTGCTTATGTTGGTAGGTTTATATGATAACAGTATGACAGAAGGTTCTGCTTATGTGGGTAGGTTTATATGATAACAGTATGACAGAAGGCTCTGCTTATGTTGGTAGGTTTATAACAGTATGACAGAAGGCTCTGCTTATGTTGGTAGGTTTATATGATAACAGTATGACAGAAGGCTCTGCTTATGTTGGTAGGTTGATAACAGTATGACAGAAGGCTCTGCTTATGTTGGTAGGTTTATAACAGTATGACAGAAGGCTCTGCTTATGTTGGTAGGTTTATTTGGTCTACTTTGGCATAGGTTTAGCTCAAAAATAAACTTATTGTAAGTTTTTATTTAGGCATTTTCAAAGAGGATGTCAGATGACCAAAAGGAGCAAAACACCAAAATGCAGGCATCACAATATTAGACCCACCATCAAAACACAAGAAATCAACCTAAATACAGGCATCTAAACTCAGAAAGAAAATGTAAAGAAAAATGTACATTGGACCTGCTGTATATTTTTTTCATATCATTTTTTTTGTAAAAAAAAAACCCTGGTGAGGCTTTTATTTATTACTGTAAACCAATTAACTTTCGCGTGCGACAAACGTTCGCGGGATTCGCGAGCACTTTAAATCCGCGAAAGTTTGTAGTTGCGAATTAGTCACTGATGAGTTGTATTCATTAAACGAATCTCGAAAACCGCGAATGTTTGTCTTCGTGAAACCTTCCAATGTAATGAAACCGTGAAAGTTTGTAGCCGCGAAAGTTTGTTGGTTAACAGTATTAATAAAAGAGAATTTTTACAAATTTTGTGATCATGTTTAGGGAAATATGAGAAGGAGTGCTTTATTTGTTACGTATTTATTTTGACAGGTAGTTGGCTGTGGAAATCTCAGACTTTGCCATATGTTTGGGGTAACAAGAGAGGGTGTAACACTCTAGATGGAGGTAGAGCATTCTATGGAACATATGAAACCAAAGATGGAAAATATGTGTCGGTTGGAGCACTAGAACCACAGTTCTTCAAAGACTTGATTAAAGGTTAGGACTTGTGTTAAAATGTTGATTAGGTAAAGATTAATTAACTACAGACCAAGTGTAGATTCTTTTACTTTCATTGGTCTTTTCAGTGTTTCCTAGCTTCTACATCAGTCCACTCTGCATTTTACTACATGCTTGTTCATTGAAATGAAATTTAATTTCAAAGTCCAGTTTATGAAGAATTTCACAAAATGTTTGTTCTTTCTAACATCCTTTGGCTTGTAAAATGTTACAAAAATTGTGATGAAATAGTAAAGGTAAAAACAAAAATTCTGTACAAACTAAGATACACTTAAGACCACTAATCCAGATCACACACAAAAGAGCAATACAAATAAATAGAAAAGTAATGTGGAATAAGACTAGGTGATACCTTTTTAGCTCACCTGACCCGAAATGTGAGCTATTGCCATCACTTTGCGTCCGTCGTCCGTCCGTCGTCCGTCGTCTGTCGTCCGTCGTCCGTCGTCCGTTAGCTTTTTTCAAACATCTTCTTCTCTAAAACTGCTTGGCCAAATGCAGCCAAACTTGATATGGTTGTTCCTTAGGGTATTGTGCAAAAAGTTTGCGTTCGGATTTTTGATACGTCAAAAAACATGGCCGCTGTTACTAAAAATAGAACAGGGGGGTCAAATACACTTTTTTGCAAATAACTCAAAAACGGTCACAGATATCAAAATTCTGGCATAGGGTAAAGGTGATCAGCACCTCAAGATCTACATGCCCAGAAATTTTCAAGAAGATCCAACAACCGATGTAGGAGTAATTGCCCTTTTTCTGGATTTTTTCAAAATTTTGCACTTATTTTGCCCTATACCTTAAAAACAATCACGATATTTTAAAATTTCAAATTGCATATGATTAAGCACATCAAGATCTACATTTCATGTAATTAGGTCAAAGCTGTAGAACCATTTCTTTTAGGAGTTATGGCCCTTAAAGCGTCAAAATTTACCATTTTTCATTACTTTCCCCCTGAATTTCAAAGATTAACTTGTCTTACACCATACATCCAACTTCAACCAAAGTTGGCACAGTTGTTTGATAGCATACATGCTACAATTCTATCGTTCAGATTTTTGATTCGTCAAAAGATATGGCCTATGGCTAAAAATAGAACATAGGGGTAAATTTCATTTTTTTGCTAATATCTCAAAAATGGTTACAGATATCAAAATTCTGATGGGAAACAAAAGTGATCAGCATCTCAAGATCTACCTGCTCTGAAAGTTTCAAGAAGATCTAACAATTGATGTAGGAGTTATTGCCCTTTTTCTGGATTTTTTCTAAATTTTTCACTTATTTAGCCATATATCTTGAAAACTATACAAGATATTTAAAAAAATTAAATTGCATATGATTAAGGGCTTCAAGATCTACATTAAATGTATAAAGGTCAAAGCTGTAGGACCATTTCTTTTAGGAGTTATTGTCCTAAAACAACAAAACCTGACATTTTTTTCATTACTTTTCCCCTGAATTTCAATATTCACTTGTCTGACACCCTAATATCAACCGAATCTTAACTTGGCACACTTGTTTAAAAGCTTATATGCTACAACTCTATCGTTCAGATTTATGATTCGTTAAAACTCATGGCGGCCATGGCTAAAAATAGAACATAGGGGTAGATTTCATTTTTTTGCTAATAATTCAAAACTGGTTTCAGATATCAAAATTGTGCAAGAATCAAAAGTAATCAGCATATTAAGATCTACCTGTCCTGAAATTTTGGAAAAGATCTGACTGCTGATGTTGGAGTTATTGCCCTTTTTCGTAATTTTGCCCAATTTTGCACTTATTAAGCCCAATATCTTGAAAACTAACCAAGATATTTCAGAAATATAAATCACATATGGTTAAGCACATTAATATCTACAATATATATGTATCTGTGTAGTTCAGGTGAGCGATTCAGGCTCCTGGGAGCCTCTTGTTTAATGCTAAATCAATTTGAATATCAAACAACCAAAATTAGACCAAGTACAAGTATATGGCAAAGATCCATAGCTTAAAATTTAGATGTTGTGGAAGGGTAAATAGTTCCTATTTGATGCTACATGCCTGGCACACATTTTCAGGGCACAATTATTACACGTTTCAAAAGTTAGCACTTGTATTAATGTCAGATTTTGCATCTATTGATAAGTTTATAAACCCATGATATTTAACTTTGCTGACTTATATAACATCGAGTTGTAATCTCTTTATTTTTTCCTAGGTCTAGGAGTAGAGGATATACATCAATCAGATGACCCTGAGACCATGACCAAGTTGTTCAGAGACATTTTCCTTACAAAGACTCGAGATGAATGGACATATATATTTAAAGACTTAGATGCCTGTTTTAGTCCTATCTTAGAGGCCAATGAAGCACCAACAAACTTGCATAACCTGGAAAACCAATCGTTCCTACAAAACAGCTCTGGTACATATGAACCAGGCCCGGCCCCACGGTTATCACGTACCCCGGGCGTTGATAAAGTCCTACCACAGCCAGTTATAGGACAACATACAGTGACAATCATGAAAAATATAGGTTATAGTGATTCAGAGATAGAAAAATTGTTAAAATCTGGAGTTGTTGAACAGAGAAGTAATGAATCCAAATTGTAGCATTGTTCTAGGTGTAAATATCTAAGGGTGCCATTTTAACTGTGAATGAAATTATTATTAATTACCAAATTTAAAGTGGTGAAATTATTTTTTCCTTTCTGTCAAAGTGAATCTTGTTTTATAAATCAGTGTCTTGTAATTTATGCAAAAACTGTAACTGATAGGGTGCTCTATATATGCAAGTCTTTGTCTCTTACTTAATTACTGAGACCATTACAAATTGATCTAGCTTATAGTATTAGAAGATAAATTAAAATAGTTACCAGTGAACTTTTATAGTAAGATGTTTACTACTTTATTTATAATTTATATGATGATACAAGATGTTTATGTGAATGACGAATGCTTGTGTGTAAATATTTTTTATAAATCTATATTGTTAAAGTTTGCTGATTTGTTGATTTTAATATAAAACATGAAATCTATAATCCAGTTTTATTCTCTTAGAAGCTCAGCTTATGATCTGAAATCCTCTTGTCAGTTACAGTTATCTAGTGTCCTAAGATATACAAGTGATATTTCTCTAGTCAGGCAGCAACACCAGTGTGTCTTACAATAACCATTCAGTGACTGTCTTATGACTGTTCATTCTATTTGCAATCAACGAAATTAAGCTCTATATGAAAATATATATCATAGATTCTCATCCACTCCCCCCAAGTTTTAAGCCTACTAAAAAAAATTGTCCTGATTTTTGGCAAGTTATGTACCTTATTTGTCAAAATTCTTAAAATGGCAGAATATAAAATTGGATGAGAAATAAAAAAAATATTAATTTCCCTGTCCATCTCATCTTTTTAAGAAAGTTGGATGAGAATCTATTAATTTTTCTATAATATATGGCCTAAGTCTGATCTTCATGAAACTTAGTACATCATGGATCACAAATAAATACCCCAATATGTCATTTATATCTTTCCCTGGAATTTTATAATATAGATCAAAATAAAACATGAGTTGTCACTTTAAAAAGTGTTGGCTGTCAGCACTATCTATATACTAATTCAAAGATTCATGCATTAAAACGTTCTATCCCCAAGATAGTGTTTGCTTTGTTTGTATGTGCCTACATTCAAACGTAATGGTTTTTATACCCTCCACACGAAGTGGCGAGGTATTATGTTATACCCTCAGTTTCTTTCGGTGTCTGTCTCCCGAAGGTTTCTGGATGATGACTTGAAAATGCTTCAAGGGATTTGAATAATATTTTGCACAGCTGTTGAGTACACTAAAATACAGGCCAAGTTCAATTTTCAGGATGATCCAAAAAATATTATTGAAGATTTGCCACTTTGTAAATTTTCCAAATTTGAAAATGAATGAAATTTCCTGGTCTAAGAAAGATAACTCATCTCTTTCTATCATTTTATGTCTCATTAGATGCCCTATTTTTGTTTTTGTTAATAACTTAGGAACTACACATAGAGGGATGATATTCAGTCAGTGGGTACATCTTTGATGGTAGTCAGCATTAGTTCCAAAATGAGGTTACCTTTACCTACATTTGCTGCATGATTGACTCAGGTTACAGTTTTGGTAAAGGTCCATATCTGAGCAACAGCAAGTGATAGAGAGATGATATTGAAACAGTGGATACATCTGAGATAATAATCATCAGCCGTACCCAAATTAGGTCACCTTGACCTATCTTTTCTGTATGAATAACTCAAGTTTTGGTTATATATATATAAGGTCCATATTTCAGCAGCTGCAAGTGGTTGAGTAATGATTTTTTGTAAGTGGATATTTCTTGGATAGTAATAAACATCTGTTCCAGATTTAGGTCACCTTGATTCACATTTAAATGTAAAGGGCATGTGTGTTGGTGTTTTAACATCCTTGATCAATGCACCTGGGCCATGTGGGGCAATCAGTTTAAATGGTGGAGGAAACCACCGACCTTGGACATGTAACTGATGAACCTAATCACATACAGTTGGGGAAGTCCCTTTTTAGCTCACCTGGACCAAAGGTCCATGTGAGCTATTGCCATCACTTGGCGTCCGTCGTCGTCCGTCGTCCGTCGTCAGTCGTCCGTCGTCGGTCGTCGTTAACATTTTTCAAACGTTAACTCCTCTAACACCATAAGTCCAATGGCTTTTAAATTTGGCACAGTTGTTAATTAGCATAGGTAGTATAAAACTAGCGTGGGGATTTTTGATTCATTGAAAAACATGGCCGCCATGGCTAAAAATAGAACATAGGGGTAAATTGCAGTTTTTTGCAAATAACTCAAAAACGGTAACAGATATCAAAATTCTGGCAAGGGTAAAAGTGATCAGCATCTCAAGATCAACCTGCCCAGAAATTTTCAAGAAGATCCAACAACTGATGTAGGAGTTATTGCCCTTTTTCTGGATTTTTTCAAAATTTTGCACTTATTTAGCCCTATATCTTGAAAACTATACAAGATATTTTAAAAATTCAAATTGCATATGATTAAGCACATCAAGATCTACATTTCATGTAATTAGGTCAAAGCTGTAGAACCATTTCTTTTAGGAGTTATGGCCCTTAAAGCGTCAAATTTTACCATTTTTCATTACTTTTACCCTGAATTTCAAAGATTAACTTGTCTGACACCATACATCCAACTTCAACCAAACTTGGCACAGTTGTTTAATAGCATTAATGCTACAATTCTATGGTTCAGATTTTTGATTCGTCAAAAAATATGGCCACCATGTCTTAAAATAGAACATAGGGGTCAAATTACAGTTTTTTGCAAATAACTCAAAAACTGTAACATATATCAAAATTCTTATGGGAGACAAAAGTGATAAGCATCTCAAGATCTACCTGCTCTGAAATTTTCAAGAAGATCCAACAAACGACATAGGAGTTATTGCCCTTTTTCTGGATTTTTTTCAAAATTTTTCACTTATTTAGCCCTATATCTTGAAAACTATACAAGATATTTCAAAAATTCAGATTGTATATGATTAAGCACATCAAGATCTACAATTCATGTAATTACCTAGGTCAAAGCTGTAGAACCATTTCTTTTAGGAGTTATGGCCCTTAAAGCGTCAATATTTACCATTGTTCATTACTTTTCCCCTGACTTGTCTGATATGGTAAGACCAACTGCATCTTAACATGGCACACTGTTTGATAGCTTATATGCTACAACTCTATCGTTCAGATTTTTGATTCGTAAAAAAACATGGCCACCATGGCTAAAAATAGAACATTGGGGCAAATTTCATTTTTTTGCTAATAACTCAAAACTGGTTTCAGATATCAAAATTGTGCAAGAATCAAAAGTGATCAGCATATTAAGATCTACCTGTCCTGATATTTCGGAAAAGATCTGACTGCTGATGTGGGAGTTATTGTTCTTTTTCCTAATTTTTGCCAAATTTGCACTTATTAAGCCCAATATCTTGAAAACTAACCAAGATATTTCATAAATTTAAATGGCATATGGTTAAGCACAATAATATCTACAAATATATGTATCTGTGTAGTTCAGGTGAGCGATTCAGGCTCTTGGGAGCCTCTTGTTAGATCACCTGGAACATGTGAGCTTTTACCATCATTTGGCGTCCGTCGTCGTCTGTAAACAATTTTTCAAACGTTAACTTGTCTGACACCATAAGTCCAATTGCAACTAAAATTGGCACAGTTGTTTATTAGCATTAGTGCTACAAATTATCATTTGGATTTTTGATTTGATGAAAAACATGGCCACCGTGGCTAAAAATAGAACATAGGGGTAAATTGCAGTTTTTTCCTAATAACTCAAAAATGGTTACAGATATCAAAATTCTGGCAAAGGGTTAAATTGATCAGCATCTCAAGATGTACTTGCCCAGAAATTTTCAAGAAGATCCAATGTAGGAGTTATTGCCCTTTTTCTGGAATTTTTTAAAATTTTGCACTTATTTAGCCCTTTGTCTTAAAAACTATACAAGATATTTTAAAAATTCAAATTGCATATGATTAAGCACATCATGTAATTGTGTCAAAGCTGTAGAACCATTTATTTTAGGCGTTATGGCCCTTAAAGCATCAAAATCTACCATTTTTAGTTTATTGGTGTCACTTGGCGTCCGTCGTCCGTCCGTCGTCCGTCCGTAAACTTTTTCAAACGTTAACTCCTCTGACACCATAAGTCCAATTGAAACCAAACTTGGTGTAGTTGATCTTTAGGGTATGGCCTACAAAACTGTCGTTCGGATTTTTGATTCGTAAAAAAACATGGCCGCCATGGCTAAAAATAGAACAGGGGGGTCAAATTACAGTTTTTTGCAAATAACTCAAAAACGGTAACAGATATCAAAATTCTGGCATAGGGTAAAAGTGATCAGCACCTCAAGATCTACCTGCCTAGAAATTTTCAAGAAGATCCAACAACCGATGTAGGAGTTATTGCCCTTTTTCTGGATTTTTTCAAAATTTTGCACTCATTTAGCCCTATATCTTAAAACTATACAAGATATTTTAAAAATTCAAAATGCAGATGATTTAGCACATCAAGATCTACATTTCATGTAATTAGGTCAAAGTTGTAGAACCATTCGTTTAGGAGTTATGGCCCTTAAAGTGTCAAAATTTACCGTTTTTCATTACTTTTCCCCTGAATTTCAAAGATTAACTTGTCCGACACCATATATCAAACTTCAACCAAACTTGACACAGTTGTTTAATAGCACATATGCTACAATTCTGTCGTTCAGATTTTTGATTCGTCAAAAAATATGGCCGCCATGGCTAAAAATAGAACATAGGTGTAAATTGCAGTTTTTTGCTAATACCTCAAAAATGGTTACAGATATCAAAATTCTGATGGGAGACAAAAGTGATCAGCATCTCAAGATCTACCTGCTATGGAAGTTTCAAGAAGATCGAACAACTGATGTGGGAGTTATTGCCCTTTTTCTGGATTTTTTCAAAATTTTTCACTTGTTTAGCCATATATCTTGAAAACTATACAAGATATTTCAAGAATTTGAATTGCATACGATTAAGCACATCAAGATCTACATTTCATGTATTTAGATCAAAGCTGTAGGATCATTTCTTTTAGGAGTTATTGTCCTTAAAACAACAAAATTTACCATTTTTCATTACTTTTTCCCTGAATTTCAAAGATTAACTTGTCTGACACTGTATGACCAACTGCATTTTAACTTGGCACACTTGTTTAATAGCTTATATGCTACAGCTCTATTGTTAAGATTTTTGATTCGTGAAAAAACATGGCCGCCATGGCTAAAAATAGAACATAGGGGTAAATTGCATTTTTTGGCTAATAACTCAAAAATGGTTTCAGATATCAAAATTGTGCAAGAATAAAAAAAAGATCAGCATATTAAGATCTACCTGTGCTGAAATTTTGGAAAAGATCTGATTGCTGATGTAGGAGTTATTGCCCTTTTTCCTAATTTTTGCAAAATTTTGCACTTATCAAGCCCAATATTTTGAAAACTTACCAAGATATTTCAGAAATTTAAATCGTATATGGTTATGCACAATAATATCTACAAAATATATGTGTCTGTGTAGTTCAGGTGAGCGATTCAGGCTCCTAGGAGCCTCTTGTTCATTACTTTTCCCCTGAATGTCAAAGATTAACTTGTCCGACACCATAAGTCCAATTGGAACTAAACTTGGCACAGTTGTTATTAGCATAAATCTTACAATTCTATCGTTTGGATTTATGATTCGTAAAAAAATATGGCTGCCTTGGCTAAAAATAGAACATAGGGGTAAATTGCAGTTTTTTGCTAATAACTCAATAATGGTTACAGATATCAAATTTCTGATGGGAGACATAAGTGATCAGCAGATCAAGATCTACCTGCTCTGAAATTTTCAAGAAAAATCTAACAATTGATGTAGGAGTTATTGCCCTTTTTCTGGATTTTTTTTTCAAAATTTTTCACTTATTTAGCCCCATATCTTGAAAAGTATACAAGATATTTCAAAAATTCAAATTGCATATGATTAAGCACATCAAGATCTACATTTCATGTTTTTTGGTCAAAGCTGTAGAACCATTTCTTTTAGGAGTTATTGCCCTTAAAACAACAAAATTTGCCATTTTTCATTACTTTTCCCCTGAATTTCAAAGATTAACTTGTCTGACACCGTAAGACCAACTGCATCTTAACTTGGCACACTTGTTTAATAGCTTATATGCTACAACTCTAACGTTCAGATTTTTTATTTGTCAAAAAACGTGGCCACAATGGCTAAAAATAGAACATAGGGAGTAAGTTTCATTTTTTGCTAATAACTTAAAAATGGTTTTAGATATCAAAATTGTGCAATAATCAAGTGATCAGCATATTAAGATCTACGTGTCCTGAAATTTTGGAAGCGATTCAGGCTCCTGGGAGCCTCTTGTGATAAATAAAAATGGGACTCGAACATCAGCTGAGAGGTGATCAGCTAGTGATCAAAAGGGGGTATTTAAACCAGGGCCTTAGACCACTCTGCCACCTGTAATGCATTTAAAAGTACATGGAATAAGCTTAATGTCCACATCCCAACCAGAAACTTAAGATCAATGTCATATGTTTAACATACTAAGTTTTTGTCATTTTCTCTGGACTATGAGATTGACCATTCAAGTTCGGTAGTTTTGTTATTACCTTTATTTGATTCACTTAGGGTTTAATTTTTTTTATATGGAGCTGGTCATTAACTCTTATCCTTAGTGTTTAAGTTTAAACGTATTTTATTTGTCAATTATACAAAATGGATTGGACACAAGTAAATGCATACTTAGGACGTCCTCTCCGCAATACAAAATAATACATTAAATAATAACACAAGGTACAAGAACGTGCATGAAATAATATATGAGTTTAACACTAAAGTATAGTAGGGGGAGGGGGAAGGGAGAAAAAAAAGGGGGAAGGAGGAAAGTGCTGACTTGCTTTTGTCTACCAAGAAATTATTTAAGTAATATTAAACCGAGCGGATCTCTTTATGAAATCGAATACCTCTCTGAAAATAAGAATATTTTCGTCATAGGAAAGATTCAGATCCCCTTGGGTCAGTATTGCAACACTTGTAGGATATTGAAGCCAGTTTAATCTATTTAAAAATTGAGCTCTATAATCACGATATAAAGGACATACTAAGAAGAAATGATTCGCATCTTCTATTGGAAATCCACATCTACAAGAAGGAGTAGGTACAAGATTTGCTTTGTACAAGTCGTTGTTTAAGAACGAAGCCGAACATCTCAGCTGAGTGAGAATAATATTTAATTTCCTTGGGCCATAGGAAAAGTGTCTTGGCACGTCACCGTTAGTCAAACCAGTCTCCTTTAAAGCATTCTTAAACTCCCTTATGGTAGGTGAGTTTCGAATAGAAGTATCAAGATTGTTCCAGTGTCTAATGGTATTAGGAATGAAAGAGTTGTTTGTTACTGAAAGTCTACAAAAAGGAAGTACTATGTCTTCACCATTACGCAAAGGGTACGCACTAAGACTCTGAACTTTTGGAGGAATAAGATTACTCAAATAGTTCGGAGCCTCTTGATTTTGTATTTTGTAAAATAAATTAAGACGACGCTTGAGTCTTCTATTAGCCAGTGTTTCCCAACCTATTTCATTATATAATGTCTCTAGTTTGGTAAACAAAGGCAGTCCAGTTACAATTCGAGCTGCCTCTAAGTGCAATTGTTCAAGTTTTGAGACGTTACCGACGCCACAGTTGTCCCAGACTTCGGATGAATACTCAAACATTGGTCTGATAAATACGAGATAAAGTTTTTCTAAATTATCACGACTAAGCTGGTATTTCAATCTTCTAAGTACGTTGAGGTGTTTTGTTACACTTGAGACGATATTTTGAATATGAGTGTTCCACTTGGCATCACTGCTAAAAGTAAGTCCTAAATGTTTGTGACAATCTGATGTAGGAATTGACACACCATTAAGTGAAAATGAAATGTCATTTCCTTCTAAATTGGAAAAAATAACAATATCTGTTTTGTCAGGATTAAAAGACATAAGCCATTTTCTTGACCAATCGTCTAACTCTCGTAAATCACGATCAATAACAATTTTTATTTGCTCTTGATCTTGATGAGAATAGTTAAAAGATGTGTCATCAGCAAATAATCTACACAAAGAAGTAAGCCTTAGTGCAATATCATTTATATATATTATAAATAGCAAGGGTCCTAAAACAGATCCTTGTGGCACACCTGCGGTTGTATTACACAAAGAAGACTGCGACGAATGTAATACAACTCTCTGTTTTCTGAAATTTAAATAGCTTTCAAACCAGCGATATAGATCGTTTTTAATACCATATGCTTGTATCTTTTTCAAAAGACCATTATGCCACACTTTATCAAATGCCTTGGAGAAGTCACAAAACACAAAACAGTTGTTTTCCTTCTTCTCCAAAGAATTCAATATACAGTTGTACATTTCAAGTAATTGGTGAGTAGTTGAGTATTTTGGTAAAAAGCCAGACTGGTATTCATATATGAGATTATTTGATACAAGATGATTGTAGACATGTTTATATACAACTCTTTCTAATACCTTTCCAACACAACTTATTAATGATATCGGACGGTAGTTAGATGGCAAAGAGCTATCCCCCTTTTTAAAGATGGGTACTACATTTGCAACTTTCCAACCATTTGGAAACTGACATTGTAGTAATGATTTATTGAATAATATTTGCAGTGGAATAGCTACTTTTGATGGACTTATCTTTAACATTTTATGACTAATAATATCTGGGCCAGATGCCTTATTTGGTTTTAAAATTTTTATAATATCTACAATTTCACTTTGTTCTACTTGAATACTTTCAATATAATTTTCTGATCTTTCTGGAAAGTCAGGGGGTAGTTGATTCGCATCTTCCACTTGAGAGATGGATGAGAAATATTTATTCAGCAAGTCGCATTTTTGCTCTTCATCATATATGTAACTACTAGAATCGGGGTTTGTTATGATATCTTTAAGAGGAGGGATGTCAGATAATCCCTTGTTTGTTTTTAATAACATCTTCATAATTTTCCAATAAGATTTGGGCGAAGAAACACTTTCAAGAATAATGTTGTCTAAGTTTTCTTCAAACTTTTCTTTTGCTACCTTTTTAAGATTGTTTACTCTATTTCTCTGCTGTTTGTACCGCATGACATCCCTCTCATTTTTTGATTGTAAAGCAATTTTCCTAAGTCGGTCCCTCTTTCGGATTTCGCGTCGCAATTCGTTTGTAAACCAAGGTTTATCGCGCTTTCGAACAGTAACAATTTTGGTTGGTATACTTTCTTTAGCAATACTTAGAAATGTACAGGTAAACAAATTGCACATTTCATCAACATCCATGTCATCAGGTAATAACGTATTCCAATCAGTATTTTCAAGTAAAGTTTCAAACTTTTGTTTATCTATTTTATCATATAGCCAGACTACACGCTTAAAAGTACCCTTGACCTTTTCCGGACAGTCAATGAAAGTAATTGATGCTTTATGATCAGACACGTCAGGTGGTATATCAATTACGTCTGAATACCTATACGACAGTGATTCGCTAATTATAATTGGGTCAAGAAGTGTACTCGACCTATCTGTAACTCTAGGCTTGAATATAGTATTACGTAAATTGAATAGATCAATTGTATCTTTTAGCTTGTTATTATTTTCAAGTAGGTACCTTAGTGGTATATGGTTTAAAAAATGCCAAAGCCAATCTACCATGAGCAACGAGTTATGTTACAGATAACATACAATACTATAATAAACAAGTTTGGTCACTAAAAGTATGTCTCGCCTGTTGGCACCATCACAAAATGCATTAAAATTTATTAAGAGACTGTCCAAGCAAAACCCAGGCAATAACTGGCACATGACAAATTTTGTTTTTCAAAACTTTTCATTGATTTCACATCAGGTTAATATCCATTTTCCATAACAAATGCAGATTTTTGGTTTATAAAAGTGATAACTTAGATATATTTTACATAGAATGCATTGACAATAAGCAGAAAAAGGGAGATAACTCTTGCATATTTGCAAAATTTGGTTGCTTTGTTCATGAACTTTAAGGCTGAATCACAAGTCATCCATGTTGCTTTCAAACGAATCCTGCTGAATTTTGTTTTACATACGAGTCCAACAATACATTAAAACAATAAATTTGCTGGGATAAAATTCTTCATGTGCCAGCTTCTGTAGGCTTTTGCCTGATTTCTACATGGACAGCCTCTTAAGGCCTAAAATTATTGAGAGCAGAAATAAGCCAAGGTAATGTGGCAGATGGCTGAATGACTTTAAACCACCAAGAAGAATTTGTGCATCAACTGAAGTCATTCTAGATATAGTCACAGAGAACAGAATTAACATAAAAGACTGAACACACACAAAAAAAACAATATTAACAGTAATTCAGTGTAAAAATGATGAAAAGTTCAAATGTCTTGCTGAAGGAAGGAAAGAATCTAATCTAATCAATATCATAAATATCATATGCCTAGCTATTATACATTTTCCACAGCCTGAAAAAAAATCTAAGTTTACAGAGAGTCACTGAAGCATTGAAAACGGGTCAGGGTCACTCGGCATGGCGACTGTTGTGTAGACCAAACTGTCTGTATACCAAATCAGATGCCTAGCTATTATACTTATTATACAAGAAATTAATTTTCCACAAAAGACTTCCAAAGAAGTTTACCGCCTACAAAAAGACCGAAGTTCACAGAGTCACTAAAGCTTGAAAATAGGGTCAAGGTCACACAACATGGTGAAAGTTGCTTAGACAACAATCCCAACTGTATTAGATGCATACCTATTATACTTTTGAAGAAATTCATTTTCTACAACAGCCAGAAAAAGAAGTAAAATCAGTCATTGAAGCATGAAAATGGGGTCAGGGTAACACAGCATGGTGACAAATGTGTAGAGCATAACATAAACTGTCTTATACACATCTTGCCATCTGGGACTTTTCATCACAGGCGAGCCAAAAACCTGAACATAAAGATTCAATCAAGAAGGTCCTTCTATGATTCTTCACTTTTTAACCTCGGTATCAAGTACATGTATTTTTATTAATTGACACTCATCTGATTTTCAAATTGGAATTATTAGGTGGCAGATGTTGTACATATTTTTTTCTAAGGGACTTGCAGACTTAGTTTTATACACTGGTCATTGGAACCCAACAAAATACAAAAATTCCAGGGATTGGGAAGGAATTTTGAGCGAAGTGCCATTTATCACTTTCATGAAAATTCAAAATTTCAAGGGACCATTTCTTTTACTATATAATTTTTTTAGATGAGAGGGTGCCATATTCATTTTTTATGTGCCAATTGCCATTGGCCCCCTGCATTCCCTATCCCTGAAATTCATTTTCATAATAAACTGTGGATAACACAAGAAAGAAGTAATGGAAGATATGAAAATATCCTTTTAGTTACATCTGCATTTTTGAAATATTAATTTTGGCAAAATGGAAAATTTAACACTGAAGACATCTTCCTTGGTAAATTTCTATATATCCTTGCTTTGAAAAAGAGGGGATATCCTGTTTAATCTTTGTCTGTCTTTTCATCATACTTTTTATGGGTTTTTTTTATATTTGGTACTAAACTTAATATGAACATGGAATTTTTAGATACATTGGACTTCTACTCTCTGTTTGCTAAAAAACGTAGAATTCATAATGCAAATTTTCAATACACTTTTGTAAAAAGAAATATGATATATGCTTAAAAGGTACATATGGAGATGATGTATTGTAGGCTATGTTTTTGGTACATCTAAAATCTACTTCATGTTTGCCAAAATTTAATTGGTGAAAGCTTGCACATCTTTGGGACCATTGGTTCACAGATTTATTTGTATTCAATTTCATAGCTTTTTAAAACAGTGTCAGCTAGAATGTTGTGTTTTGTACATAAATATTACATCTCACAGTTGCAATGCCTAAACCTTAATAGAACAAAATGTCAAGTTTGAAATAGAAAAAAAGACCATAACAACTCAATTGGTATGGCCTAAAGGTTTCATCATAACAGATAATTCAATGAAAACATTAATTCATCTATCAGTAAATTTTAATGACTTATTCATGTCCCTGCTTAGAACAGCAGCGTTACAGACAGACATAATTGTTACAGTTCCTGAAGAGTATGCAGCCACCACATCGTCACGGGCCAACCCAATGTAATTCAATCAACACCAAGTATCTCTGTTATTCATTCTCATGGTCCTTGTCTCCAGGAAGGTACTGCTCTGTAATAAGAATCAAATCATTATAATTACTGTGCTAAGTATTGAGTTGTGGACATAATGACTGCAAAAAATTATCAAAACTGCAACATTTATCATCCACATTTTACATCAAATTTTAATTTATATGTACTTAGAGGACCAGAAAAATATAAATTTCATGTCATTTAAGAAAAAATAAACACTTTAAAGCTGATTAGTCAATTCCTTTTATGCCAACTAAGTACACGAAACAATTAACCATCTTTTTGTACCTGTGAGGTATATGTAACAGTGGTCCATTCCCCGATGGACCTTTTTCTTTGGTCCTTGATTTCCATCCTGCTGTAGGCTGTAATAACCTGCTTGGGTCTCGACTTACTTCTACCTCAACCTAAAAAATATTTGAAAAATATTAAACCTGAATAAATTGAAACCTTTTTTAAACACAATGTATTTTAGTCCCCTCTTTTTATTTCTTTGTGAGTAAAAAAAAATTAGCAGTGTTACACCAGTCTATACTGAACAAATTCTGAAAATCCAAAGGGGCTTGGTTTAAACAGATTTTATTGTTTTCTTATCCTTTAATCTTTCTTGTTATACTGCTTTATAGATGAGGGTGTGGATGGGGAATAAAAATAGCCAAAATAATAGTAGATCAAGAATAATGGCCTCAAAAACGAGGAATAAAGAATAATGACCCTTAAAGTTGAAGAATGATCAGATAATTGGCAAAACATTTAAAATATGGAGAATAAAGGGCAAATAAAATTCAAAAATACAAAGTAGAGGACACCCATCCCCATCTACACCCTTATAGATGATTATGTAAAATAAATACAGACTGGTTTTGGTAAACATATGAAATTCACCTCTTTTTACAACCTACCTATCATACACTAACTTACAGTTAAATATTTTTGTCATATAGTAAAATTTAGCAACAACCAAAAAAAAGTGATCAGATCAAGATTATGTTGGACCAATAGAACACATTTTCATTAACATCATTATCTGACCTGTCCTTTCAACCTTTCTAATCTTTTTTCTTTCTCTTTTTGTTCCTCCTCTTTAGCCTTTTGACTGGCAAGTCTTTGTAGAACTGTCTGCTTATCCTGTTAAAATCAGTGTGGTATTTTGTCAGTAAAATACATTGTATTGGCAAATTCTTTCACTAAAATATTTTATAAACAAATATATATTAAACAAGAATATGTCCAAAAGTCGAAATGCCCCATCTCGCAACATTTGCGACAGATGAACAGACCCAAACACATTATGCACCCCTAATTTCATATTTAAGCATAAAAACACATATATTTTTCCTACTCCTACCAAAAGTCTTGAAGAGCTTTAGATAAAATGACCAAAATAATATCCCCCCTCTGCATTATTGTGGAGGAGGGAGGCATAAGGCATAGTTTTTAAGGAGTTAAATCTTCTATTAGAGAACAAAGTCGTTTATGCATTAACTAAGGCTGTACAATAAATAAAACATTTTTGAGGCAATATACATGTAAATAACATTAAAAACACTTACATATACAAAGAATTGATCAGAGATAATGAATTATAATGGATCTGTCTGATAATTTACCCTTTCTCTGAATTTTGTTAGTTCTTTTGCAGCTATTTCCTTCTGTTCTTCTTTCTTCACTCTCTCCCAAATTTGATCTTCTATTTTCCTTAATTCATCTTCTTCTTTCTTTTGTTGTTTGTATTCATCTACCACCAATCTCAGCTCAGCCTAAATAACAATTATAGATTTTAACAAAACACTTATTCATAACTTGACCATTCTCTTTTTATTTCCTTGTGTTTCATAGCTCTTTCTGGTCCTTAGCTGTTGTTTTTTTATATAGAGGAAATAGTCTAAATGATTATAACAACAAAACAAAAATATCATATACTGAGTATAAAACATTATGTTCATCTTTACTTATTAAAATGGCTTGTTAATGATTAACCTATTTTTTAACATAATGGATGAAATGAAAGAGTAATCACAATTTTCACAAATTCAAAAGGAACATACTTGTCTTTTTCTTTCTTCCTCCTTTTTTCTTGCCTTTTCCAGTTCCTCTCTGAGTTTTTTCTCTTCAGCTTGGGCTTTTTCTAATTCTTTTTGTACCTAAAATATTTTGTTTTTTTAAAAACTCTGTCTTTGGATAACAGAATGAATAAGGGCTATTCCAGAAATAAATGTATGGGGGGGGGGGGCGGAAGGCACTTTTTTTTCATACCCACCATGCATAAAATTTAAATTTAAATTTTTTTCTCTTTATGTTGCATTTGAGAAATATCTAAAAATACCATCACCCATAAAATTTTAATTATAGTGCCTTCCGACCCCCCCCCCCCCCCCATACAATTAATTCTGGAATAGCCCTAACATATGTAATATTTTAACTTTCCAAAATAAGCAGTTAGAACAATTTTTTTTTCTTTATCAAAAAAGAAATAAATTTTACTAATTTTTTAATGTATCCTGATTGCATGATCAAAATTCTCATATGTATTCTTAATGTTACCAAATTTTTAGGTGCCATTTCTGAAATTGCTTGTTGTTCCTATACCAACCTTTGCTTATGTTGTCCCATCCTTGTTTGAGTATTAAATAAACTTTTGATTCTTCCTATTTTACATAAATTGGCTTTGCAGATGTAAGTGAAAAGTCAAAAATTGTTTTTATGGTCATATACACTTATACCACATCTCATTATCTTCTAAAGATATTTTTCGTGGCCTTTCTATACAAATTGTCTCCCCCTGAAGTGCTCATTAAATATTAAGAAATTTTTTTTTGAGGTATTTCTTAGAAACAAAAAAAACATATTTCCTACTATAGAAGTTCAAAATATTTGTTTAAAACAACCCTATTTTAGACCTACCCTGTAAGCATTTAATTGTTTGTAACGCTCCCTTTTCTCAGCTTGTATAATTTCCTGTTTTCTTTTCTTTTTCTCTTCCTCTGTGGCATCTTCGTTTTCTAATTCTTGATCAACCTTTGATATTACATCATCCTTCTCTTCCTAGATCAGTAAATAACAAAAGAATTTCATGAATGCTCAATAATGATGTTATTAAGATTCAATTAATTATCATGTCAGATTTGTTCAATAGAGTTGAAAACAATCCTAAACTAAATCAGCAAGAACTTCTTGAACACCAGAGTCTATCCTTGTTCTGATGTGAGTGTGTTGGTTTTATCTTAGTTGTAAGTTTAAACATATTTATTTATTCCCGATTGGGAAACAAGCTTAATGCTTATGCAAATCCCTCTCTAGCTAGCAGTTTTCGAGTGTGGCCTTTGTAGATGCCCCCATTAGCATACTCTTATCATATAGTGTACATGTTTTGTTTAGGTTGTATGTTTTTCTTCTCAGATGTCACATCCAACATTTCAATGTCCCATTGGTGTGTCTTTGTTTTTTTTACACAAAATATTAAATCTTGAGTTGGGAAATAAGACCTAAGGAAACAAAGTATGAAAAAAGCCTTAACCTGGGGCAAATTGAGAACTTCGTGCGTAGAGTAATGTGCAACCTAGATTGTTATGAATGCACATTTTTTATTTGTTATATGATTATTGACCCATACAAAACAAAGGTTATCTTTTTTAAACCAAACAAAAAATAACCTATCCAAGGTGCCCTAGGAGTGAATTATGAATGCACACTTTTTTATTTATATTTTAAAATCTCAAATGTACAATGTATTTATTTAACCATTTATTAATCTTAAATGAAATAGTTTTGAAAAAAAACTTCTTGGAGAGACATCTTTGCTAAAATTGGTTTTAAAACAATTTTAAAAGAAAAGTACCTTGATGAACATTTCCAGTTCAAATATCAAAATCAGGAATTGACTTAAGATTATCAAATATCTAATTAAGCATGCCTTGTTATAAAGTTATGAAAGTATGTTCAAATATTAGGGAATCCTCCAGAAAAAATTATTTCAGACAAAGTATAGACATATTTGAATACCCTCAGTTAAGTTTGTAAAGCTGCTTCTAAATATAAATCTGACCTCTTTCTTCATCCTCCACTTTCTGATGCTTTCTTTCTTCTTTTCATTCAGGGATAGATATGATCTGTACCAGTCTTCATGGTCCCTGATCTCCTCCTCTGTTCTCGTAGGAATGGCTATCAGAGCATGCTGGATAAATATTGCTTTACCCTGATATGATATAAATATATTCAAAGTATCTTATATGAATTAAACAATTTAATTTTATACACATTTATTTTATTCAAGTACTAACTCCCTATTTTTGTAATTAGTGAGTTATCTCCCATTTGCAAGAGTAATCCTCCATTACGGTAGGAATATTACATTGCAATGAATAGGTTTTTATTTTTGAAATATTAATTAATGGACTTATTGGACCTAGTTAGGTAAGGAAAACATGTTAAATACATTTTTAAAAATAACTATCATTAACTTTTAGAACTTTTTTGACAAACTAAAAAATGAATGCAGATAAACTTAAATTTTCCCACAGTAACTAGTATAAAATACCTTCTGGAAAGAGAAGATAAATCTGCAAATGGGAGATAACTCACTATTTACGAAAAGATTGAATTTCCAACAAAATAAAGTCATAACAAACAGACAAAAATAGGGCATCTAATGGGACATTAATTGATACTCCACCACGATAATCATCAAAAGTTAAATATAATTGTATACTATACTGTATATACTATACATCTATAAAGAGACAGAAAAGAAATGAGTTATCTTTCTTAGACCAGAAAATTTCATCATTTTCAAATTTGGAAAATTTTAAAGTGGAAAATCTTCAATAATATTTTTCGGATAATCCTCAAAAATTAAACTTGACATGTATTTTATTGTACTCAACAGCTGTGCAAAATATCATTAAAATCCTTTGTAGTGTTTTCAAGTTATCACTCGGAAACCTTAGGGGGACGGACAGACACAGAAAGAAAGTGAGGGTTTAACATAATACCTTGCCACTTGTGTGGCGGGTATAAAAATCAAACAAGTTTGCTCTTTACAAAGAATACATGGACAGATAGTAAACTTAATTTCAAATGACACAAAACCAAACACATATTCATATAAATAGAAATGAAAGAACATTTTTTAGCAATGGTAATGCAGTAGAAGTAAGAAAAACACAAAACTTAAGCAATGATTGAATATAACATTACATTATGTCTCTGTCTGAATTTGAGAAATGTCTGATGATCATACTCGTCCCAGCCTCCACGGATACCACCTGTCTGTTCCAAGAATTTCTGAAATAAAAAAATATGTTTAAATATTAAATTTTTACTAATTACTTTCTAAGTTTTAAATATAAAAATAATATATATTTTACCATTGTTGTGCCATGTGACATCTCATATGTATCTATTTTATCCTTTAGTTAAAGTTACTTGTCTAGTGTTTTTGATTTCCATTTAAAATCCACTTAGGTTCTGCATGTTAAATATTCAAGTTGTTCACATATGCTTGTTAAAGAAAGACTTTGTAACTTTGAAATCACTTGTTCTACTTATTTTACTTTGCATTTCAAACTGACAAATTGTACTAAGTACTTTAAACGTAATTATTTTTGCTGGTACTTATTTTCACAATTTGAAGATTTACAGGAACTTCACCAGTTATTCATTTAATGTTTTATTCTATTCATGTACTTAATACAGAACATTTCTTTCCACAGATTTTTACTTTTGCAAAATGATTTATTGCAAAATTCTTGAAAATAATTGTAAACATTGGTAAGAGTTTTATACCTCAAACTGAGCAACTTCTTGTGGCAGGTCTTTAGTGATATCTCTGGCACTAGCTAGTGGTCTCTGCTGTGGTTTCTTGGTAACAGTTGGTTCAGACATCTGGCTCCATGCCTCAAACTTTCTCTCCAAGGCTTGGATTTCTTGGGTCGTTGTTTTCTCTTCCCTCATTAACTCTTCATACCTAAAAATAGAATTTAAAGTTTGATTTATATGGAAATTATTTTGAATGTATCAATAAAGAGAATTTACCTAAATGCCAAATCAATAGGTAAACAAAAACAAACAAGTAAATCTGTAAGCTAATGCTCACTAGTGATACCCCTGCTCCCCAAACTAAGCCACACATACAAGTTTAAATACTCTGTTAACAGGAAGTGGTTGACCTAGGAGCATAAAATCGCTATACACCAAATAGTACTATAGGATAAAGCTGTATACAAAATTTCAGACCTCTATCTCATATAGTTGCAACAGAAATTTTGCATTTATGTCCATTATGTGTGAAAACCTACATGTAAGTATTGGGTAAACAGGAAGTAGACTACCTAGGAGCATAAATTCGGTATACACCATATGGTACTATATGATAAAGCTGTATACAAAATATCAGAACTCTATCTCATGTAGTTACTTAGAAAACTGTGACGGAAGTTTTGTTACGGACGGACGGACGTACAGACAAGGGTAAAAAAGTATACCCCCCTCTTCTTCAAAGCGGGGGTATAAAAAGAATTCCAGAAACAATTAAAGATTTTAAGAAAACAAAAATTTGAAAGCAAGTTATAGCTCAACCATTCAAAATAAGACATTCTATTATTTTTTTACTCTGGACAAGATGCTTTCTGTTCATTGGATCAAAATATATATTTGAGATCTACACTAAATAATATTTCATTTGGAATGCATAATCAGCAAGAACAGAACTCCTGGGCTCCCCTGCTGAGTGCAGAAAATCAAAAATCTACGAATAATAGAAGCTTAGAAATCTGTTACGAAAAATTTTGACTGACGCGCACACACACATATGGACAGAAGCATTTCTATGCCCATGACAATGACAAAATCATTCCTTACTTACTGTTTTCTTTGTTGCTCTTTAAAGGCATTTATTGTTCCCTCTATTTCTTCCATTGTAATCTTCAACTTTTCTACAACTTAAAAGGTTACAAAATATCTTAGCCATAATTATGAATTCAGTTTGTGATATCATTGATTCATCATTGAAGCATATCATTATGATCACCCTTGTCAACATCATAGATTTTGATGGTGATTTTTCCAAGGGATGGGGTCCTTTAAATTTATGAATGTTGTACCATTTTCAAACATCTATGCTTAGGACTATTCCAGAAATAAATGTATGGGGGAGGTCGGAAGGCACTTTTTTTTTACCCACCATGCATACAATTTTAATGTTTTTTCCCTTTATGTTGCATTTGAGAAATATCTAAAAATACCATCACCCATACAATTCTAATTATAGTGCCTTCCATCCCCCCCCCATACAATAAATTCTGGAATAGCCCTTATGACATGCTTTCATTAAGAACAAGAAACATTGGAACATATTGTTGAAGATTGTACAATGTATGCTGTAAAAAATTTTAAGATGCCACACTCTTGACAAAAATGTGGTTGCACAAACAATTCTTTATTCTATTGTTTTATGGAGATCTCTTATCGATATCTTCAAAATTTAAAAGTACAATGTTGGGCAACAAAACATTGACTGCTGAAATAACGAAGGATAATAGACAGACTTCATAGTATCTTTAAATAACTTACATTCTGGTGTAGGTTTTATATCCCTCAGTTCCATGTGGAACCTTTTTACCATATGACTGATCTTTTCTAGCTGCTGTTTCAGTTTCATTTCTGAAAATTGACAAAACAAATTTCCACATAAAACAACATCAAAAAGTTGATCAATTGGTCAGCAATACACTTAAGTATAATTGATCATGACATACAACCTATGAGTGTATACATGTCTTCAAAAAGTGATTTATGAACCTAAGAAGCTTACTTTCTGTTTTTCTTTCTTCTGTACTTTTAGAGTCAGCTTCATCCAACTGACTAAAGTCTCCCCTGAAATCACTTCGTTTACTGTACAGGTGGGTGCTTTTTTCTCTCTCCATGGCTGCAATTCTAACAAAATAAACAAATAAAGGAACTGAATATTATGATCAGACATATTTAGCAATTCATATTACAAAATATACTTTTTTCCATATCTCTTCTGTTTGAATGATGTAAATTAAAAAAAAATATGTGACCTTCATGTGTGGATGTGTAGAACAGCTGCTTGTTTGTATAGGTTATGTTGCACACACTTATCCACATCTCATAATCGCCTGTGCATTTATATATAATTCTCATAATTTTGTTATCAAATAAAAAAAAACACTTTCCAAATCTTCAGCTACTTACAGCGTCTTTGGTGAAGTTTGAAAAAAGTCTTGTGCCAAGGAAAAATGAAATGTAAATTTTGTTATACTTTTTTTTAGTTGGAGGTCTCACCTTTTTTTTAAAGAATATGTGGCTTTTATATTCTTTACTTGTTGTGTTAGAGACATTAGTTCAATGCCTTTTTAGAATATGTAATGAGTCTTACTGAACATTCTGCTTCTGCAGTTCTCTGAGAGTTTCTCCTTTCTTGGCCTGTTCTGTTTTTGATTTCCATGCTATAATTTGTTTCTCTTTATCTCCACCCTGCAACAGCAAAACTATGTACATTATAAATAATTAAAAAAAACATCTCATAAAAAAACTTTATTTTACATTGTATGCATGCAATTGTATATTTACATGTACAAAAATAAACAGTTGCACAAGCTGAATAAAAAATCAAAACTATTTGACATGTTCAAAGAAGAACTACACATGTAAATTTTATACCGATTTTTGATTATGATTTTGCAGTTCTATATGCATTTTTTTCTGTATTGTACAACTGACATTATGTGTACATGCTTAACAAGTAAAAATCTTTTTTTTTAAACACATACATGTACTCATGTAGACATTTTATAATCAATTTCAGAATAGTGGTACTTTTTCAATTGTATTGAAATGACACCAACAGGTTTGTAAATTAGGTGTCTTGAGAGAAGAATTTAAGATAAATAAAAGTTAAATTTAAAAGAAGATAAAAGTTATCATTTCTTTGGCACCTTTGTCTTAGTGTAAACTTCCGGTTACACATTTTATACACCAAAATTTTCTAACATCATTGATTTTTTAAAATTAGAATAATGATTTGAAATGCAAATGATACCAGTTCATGGAATAAATTTTCATAAATCTTTAAGTGCAATTTCAGAAAGTTTCATCGTGTTTTCGCTGTTAACGAGTCAAAATTGGAAACAGGTGTGGCCACAGTGGGTACGGCCGGGTAAATGAGCCGAAAATGGTACAGGTACAGGTTACACATTTTAGGCACCACAACAGACCATCAATACTCCATCAAGATACATATTAAACAAGTAATACTGTGAGCGAGCTCACAAAAGGATACCCCCCACTTCATATTGGACATTGTACTGTAAAAAAAAAATCTCAAGTCCAGTTATCTCCCCTCAACGATAACCGAGAGCTATACAAATTAATCATGCACATCTACAGATGATGTACTTCCTTCATGTAAAGTTTCATCAAAACCCATCAAACAAATTAGGATGAGTTGTGCTTATAGGGTCTCCCATTGAATAATGCATTTTAAAAGTCTAAGTCCAATTATGTCCCCTTAATGATATTCAAGAGCGATGAAAATTTTTCATGCACATCTATTTATGATGTACTTCCTTGATGTAAAGTTTCATCGAAATCCATCTAGTGGTTTAGGAGAAGTTGCGCTTACGGTCGGGGTTTCCCATTGAATAATGTATTTTAATGTATTTAAAAGTCTAAGTTAAATTATCTCCCCTGAATGATATCCAAGAGCAATGAAAATTCTTCATGCACATTCATATATGATGTTCTTCCTTCATGTAAAGTTTCATCGAAATCCATCAAGTGGTTTCTAAGAGAAGTTGCGCTTACGGGGTCTCCCATTGAATAATGTATTATAATGTATTTAAAAGTCTAAGTTCAATTATCTCCCCTGAATGATATCCAAGAGCAATGAAAATTTTTCATGCACATCTAAAAAATGATGTACTTCCTTCAGGTAAAGTTTCATCAAAATCCATCAAGAGGTTTAGGAGAAGTTGTGCTTACGGGGTCTCCCATTGAATAATGTATTTTAATGTATTTAAAAGTTATCTCCCCTCAACGATAACTGAGAGCTATACAAATTAATCATGCACATCTACAGATGATGTACTTCCTTCATGTAAAGTTTCATCAAAACCCATCAAACAAATTAGGATGAGTTGTGCTTACAGGGTCTCCCATTGAATAATGTATTTTAAAAGTCAAGTCCAATTATCTCCCCTGAAAGATGTCCGAGTGGGATGAAAATTCTTCATGCACATCTCAGGGTTGGCAAAAAAGTGGGAAATACTCATATTTCCCAGGACGGCGGGAAATGCAGGGAATTCCCGGGAAATACTGGTAATTCCCGTCCATTACTGCGAAATATAGATTGATCTTAATAATTCGATATAATTAATATAGGCTGTGATCATAAAGTATTATTATCTATGAAATGTCATATCAGTAGTAATGGTAGTGTGAGGAGAAAGAAATTAGTATTGTATAAATTTTAGAAATTTCTCCAACAGTCCTCTTAACATTTTCTGTTGAAGAATCTTTAGTCCATTGATCATGAGTCATTTATGGCTTCATTGTTAAACAATAGATCCTGGTGTCAAATGTCACAGCGTTAATTGCTAAAACAACACCCCAATGGTCTAAGCTTGGGTGTCTACATTTAATTGCCTTATTCAAAGACATAATAAAAATAGTCAATTAAAGAAAGAAAAACACCACAAATTGTAACAAATTTCTTCATTAATTGATGTAGACATGGTAGATGTAGTAGATTTATATAGATCAGTAATTCAGATTCTTTATATAGATCAGTAATTCAGATTCAACTCCATGTATTTAGGACAATGACCATTTTACTAAAAAATTCTTTAGGACCATCTTTTATAACTTAACACAACTTTGAAAATTACTTTATGACATTTGAAAAAGTAATCATATATATTTTAAAGAGCAAAAAGATGATAAAAGTGTCAAATATTTATAAAATTGCCATAAAAAAACCCTATAAATTTGTATATTTCCCAGTATTTCCCACTAAATGCTGGCTATCAAACCTACTAATTAATGTACGAAGGGGAGCAACCCCATTACACTCACAATTTCGAAGAGTTCTAAAAGCAAAACGGTTGGTCAAATAAAAAAAAAACATAAAATGGTAAAATACGCGAAAATGTTCAGAATTTTTTTATTCTACCTGAGTTCCTTCGGCCATTTTGTAAACAATGAATTAAAATTGAAATAGTGACGGTGCGAACTTACTAAAAGAAAGGTAAAATTGCTAACAAGTTGTTTCAAGTTGTCCAAAAAATCAAAATTATAAATATTAAACAATAATATAAAGTTTTTGTTAAATTTTGAGGAATAAAAATGTTATTCTTATAAGTATATAAACAATAGTTTCGTATCGTATTTTAAAATGTGAAAATTGACACTTACCGTAAGTAAAAGATAGAGTTTTGAAACTATTTTTTAAATAGAAATAAATGTATTTCACATTACTGTTTTGCCCCTCTGTTCTTGACAAACTTCTTGAACCTGACAATCCGGGTATTTTAATTGTGTTTTTAGAAAGATGCATCAATTTAAATAAAAAATATGTATGACAATTCAAATTGATTTTTGTCAGTCTTTTCCTTTCACCATAATTTTTACACGTTCACTTCCGGTAAAAATGACATCTCCCGAAAGTGTCAAGTCACTTGTATCTGAAAATTCTAAGGATGAATTTATTGAAGCATCCAAAGTCATAATAAAATATGCAAACAACATACTCAGTAACCCAAATGAAGAGAAATTTCGTAAAATCAGACTCGGAAATCCGACAGTGGAAAGCAAGTTGCTTCCAGTTGTTGGGGCCCTTGAATGTTTCTTTGAGATGGGTTTTATAGAGGTAATTGACAGTCATAATTCAGGGATCGCGCTGGGCTTCGCCAATGTCGCAAATTGCGATTTTTTTTTCTTGCTGGCGACAAAAAACGGCTGCTGGCGATTTTTCTGGCGCCTAAGTAAGTTTTATCATTGTTGGCTGGAAATTGAATACACATCGCCAGTATCGATCAATATGTCAACAGGTAATTTATCATGTGTGACCACGCGTCGCCACGGATGAGCAGGTAGATAATTGAATAGGTAAACGGTAGATCACAGCAGGTTGAAGTAAAGGATTAACGACTAATTAGAAATTAGGCTCACATCTTTTGATAATACAATAAAGGTGTCAAAACAGTGATCAGGAACAAATTCTAATGTACACCTGAATGACTTTAATTGTCCAAGCCAATACGTCAATTTCGGGTTATTGCGGAATGGCTGGGGAATCCGGAAAAGGTTCTTTTATTATATATTTTTCTAGGCATGACGACTTCCGGTGCAATTAAGAGCAATAGATCAAAATAAATATTGCTTGTTGTTTATTAAAGACAGAATCTTCAATTTTGACAATATTTCTATGCACGTAAGAATATTTCTTCATTCAATTGAAGTATTTACCTTTCATAGAGATGTTATTGTTTTGATGATCTCACAATCACTTTTGAATAAGTCTACATGGCAGCAAACCAGTTTGACTCACAAACTGGTAAAGTCACGTGATAATTTCTGTGTAATTGAGGGATTTTTCGGAAAAGCAATGAACTCGAAAATGACGTATTTGAGACTCATTATGCATGAAATGTTAGCTTTGTTTTACAATATGCGACCAAAGTCAGCTCCTTCAATAATGTAAGAAGTCTGTCAAATTGCAATTGCATGATACTTGGTTCAAGTAAGGCCCCCAAAAACAGGTTAGGTACAAGTGCAAAAGGAGCTAGGTAGATCAATCGAGCTGAAATGTATGTGTGTTTCTGGTTACCAGACCCTACCTACTTTTTCATGTTTCCCTAATATTTTTATTGCCACTTTTGCTTAACCACTGTTAAACTTAGTCTAAATAGTTATGCCGTCAATTTTTTACGTTTGGCTTCCTTATCCGAAACTCCTACCCCTGGTCACCCTTACAAGCTACAAACGCAAAGGTGCAACACCACTCAACGTTTTAACTCTTTTTCATTATGTGTAGTTGACAAATGGAACAATCTATCCGGGAAAGTGATAAAGTGCCACACCATCGCCTACTACACAAACTTGAGTACTACGGAGTAAATCCTAAAGCAAACAGGTGGATAAAATCTTTTCTACAAAACAGAATGCAAAGCGTTATTCTGGAAGGAGCAGCGTCTGAACAAGTACCAGTACTCTCTGGTGTTCCTCAAGGAACAGTCCTTGGACCCCTACTGTTCCTGGCCTACATAAATGACATGCCAGAAACAACAACATCATCAGAGACCAAACTTTTTGCAGACGACAGCCTTCTCTACAGAACTATCAGTAACCAAGCAGATAGTGACCTACTACAGAAAGATCTCACATCATTAGAGGACTGGGAAGATAAATGGCAAATGAGCTTCAATGCAAAAAAATGCATTGTAATTAGAATACATCCCTAGAATCGTCCTGTAATACCAACGAATTACAAATAACATGGACACACACTGGACACGGTTGAAGCAAGTAAATACCTAGGAGTTACCATCAGCAATAATCTAACTTGGGACAGACACATCGACAATATAGTGGGAAAAGGAAACAAAACACTAGGCTTCATACGACGTAACCTTAAAGACTGCACTAAACCGGTTAAAGCAGCAGCATATTCAACAATAGTAAGACCTTCGTTTGAGTATGCTTGTACAGTATGGGACCCCACGAAACAGGCTAAAATAAAATCAATCGAACAAGTACAGAAAAGAGCAGCAAGATTTGTAAATAACAACTACACAGACCGCACACCTGGCTGTGTAACAAAAATGGTATCATCTTTAAAATGGGAAAGCCTGGAAGACCGCAGGAAACAAAATAGGCTATGTATGCTGTTCAAAATCCAACATGATCTAATAGACATAGATAGGCACCAATATCTGACGCCAAATGATAGCAGGACCAGAGGTAAAAACCGCTTCTACCAAGAAAGGGCCACAACAGACGCCTTCGGACAATCATTCTTCCCAAGGACCATTAGAGAATGGAACCAACTGCCAAATTCAGCAACATCCGCTGACACAGTTGATGGATTCAGAGCTGCCCTTAAGGCATGCTCTGTAAACATTTAGACAATTACACCCTGTACATAGTTTTAATTGTAATATATAGAGAACGTTTTATCCTGTAAATAGCCAGAGAAAACTTTCTGTGTTGTCCGACATTGCGATAGTTTTCGCGGAACCTCCTACATTCAAAACTGAATTCGGTTCCTTACCCGGAAGAAGAAGAAGAAGAAGAAAGCTGTATCAGTAACATCCATCAATGAATTAAAAAGCCATCTAAACTCGATAAAATGGAACCCCAAAAAATTCAGTCTATCCTAGCGTGCAACCCACAAAACCACAAAAGTCATCAATAAAACCTTAGTGAGAGGCGCCACGGCTACAGAAGCCTTCAAACTTAAATTTTTTGTCGCACAGATCCAGTATTTGAAAATAAAAACAAACTAGCTTTTCTTGGGGGTTACATGTGCACCTGATGACGTTGGAAATTTGCAAAGCAAAAGACGTTAAAAAGACGCAGAATGTTCAGGAAAACAAGCGTGCTATACCAGACGTTGAAGGAAAATTCAGCCCATCGTACAACTAAAATATTGATATTTTTACCATTATCGCTCAGCTCTATTCGGGAGCGTATATTCCCTGAAATTAGGGATACTAAGCTTTGAATCAATAATACAGCCTTTAACAAAATATAATATGAAATGCTCTTGTAGAAGAAATCCAATAATCAAATATGGGGCGATGTTCTACTGTTTCCTGCCATTTTAAATGCCTGCATGTGTAAAGCAAAATAATGTCCTATCAAATTGTGTCCACCCTGTAATGCTTAACACTGAAAAATCCAGATGACAAAATTTCATATCTCTTAAGCGTTTTATTCCGTCCTTGGACTTTATCATAGGAATGAATACCACTCTGGACAATATTTCATAGTGGACACTATTTTATGTTACACATGCACCAACTATTCCATATACATGTATGTGTCTTAAGAGAAGAAAGAGGTTTAATATTAGGTTAAGTGAAGTTGGTGAGCCATGAAACACCTGTTAATAGTATACATTTTGTAACTTATGAAAAGAATATCAAGTCAGGTAGAAAGTTAGATCCACCTGACCATTTGATCAGTTATAATTGGACAGTTGAGATCCATTTAAATTTCTACCTGAATTGATATGCTTCATGATTTAATACTAACAACAGGTGCTTCATGCCTAAATAACTTCACTGACCTTATATTAAACTTCTTTCTTCTCTTCAAATTTTACAGAAAATGGCACCTGTAACCTGTTACATGCATGTTCACAAAATGTAGTGATATGCACACTATGGAATAGATAATTTGTCTGAATGTATACCTTTCATAGTATGGACATTTTTTTCCCTCCGAATTAACCTTTGCTACGTTATCTTACAAGGAAACTGTCTACATATTATTACACCCTTAAATTAATGTTAAGGCAGACATTTACACAAAAAATCCAGTTTCCCCTTATCTGGAGTGTACTTGACCCCTTGTGACAAAAACATGCACATTTTGTTAAATAATATAGAAAAAAATGTTTATTAGATAAATCTTTATTTATTTCAGGATGGAGAGTTTTTGACACTGCCTCAAACAACTTCAGGGTCTTCTGTGAAAAGAGTAAGAGATGCCCTCCAAGAAGAACTACACAAAGTATCACCAACAACCTCAATACCTGCTGGTAGATCTGTTAGCCTGCCTCAGTCATCTGTCAATCCATTGCCTACTGTCCCTGTAAACTATCAGGTAAAGTATGATCCCGAGTAGGTCTACATTCATGTATAACATGTTTTAGCTGTACATGTGATACTACCAATTATCAGTGTTCAAGGATGTTAGACTTGTAAAAACCATTTGCAGCTTGTGCTTTTTTTACAAGAGTTTTCATGCATTTTCCGACGCATTATTATTATAATATATTATTATACCCCACGCAACGAAGAGGATATATGTTTAATGTTTTTGACTGGTATGTCTGTGATCACAGTTTGCTGACACAACTTCTTTGAAACCACTCATAAGAATTTAACAACACTTGGTATACAAGAAGTACACCATATGTAGTTATGCATATTACCAGGAAGTTTAAATGCGAAAATTTTTATGGGAGTTACCGTCCTTAGGATTTAGAAATGTGCCAAAAATCCTGATTCATCTTCTTTTGGACGTAACTCCTCTGAAACTACCGAACAGAATTTAATGAAACTTGGTGCAAGAAGTACACACTATATAAATGTGCAAATTATAAGGGATTAGTAATTAACAAATTTTGATGGGAGTTATGACCTTTTGGACTTACAAATTAGTTGAAAATCCTGATTCATCGTCTTGTAGACGCAACTCCTCTGAAACTACTGAACAGAATTAAATGAAATGTGGTATGCAAAAAGGACACCCCTTGTCGTCATGCATATTAGGGGGTCCTGATCACGAATCACGAAGAATAAAAAATTCAAATAACGAAACGCGGAAATAAGGCTAAATTCTTATTCACGAATAAAAGTTTGACTGTAAAGCATACCTAAAACGAATCACGGACAAAATACTTTGCTGAGAACGGTTCACGTGCAATATCCAATCACGATGCACCGAAAAATATTTCAACATATCACAATTCCAGGAAAATTAAAATTGCCAATAACGGAGAACGAAATAAACCCATCGGCCCCCTCATATTACCATGAAACATTTATTTGCAAAACTTTGTGGGAGTTATGGCCCTTTAGACTTGGGAATTTGCTGACAATACTGTTGTAGACGCAACTCCTCTGAAACTACTGAACAGAATTTAATGGAACTCGGTATGCACGAAGTATAATATATGTATTTGTGTATGTTATCACAAATTTTTCCCCCCAAAATTGACCAGCTCAAAGTTTATTTCTATGGTCAAATAGTGGAATGCATGGGGTATGTGAGCGTGCTCACTAAGGTTCTTTGTTGTACAGAAAAATTTTTCATATCCTCTGACTCATTTGTTATACCAACTGAACTGTGTGCACTTAATACTCTGCTTGTCAGACTAGATGAAGTTTTCTAAAAAGCAATTCCAATTTTAAACAGTATAATGTACACAATCATATGTAAATTGTCCATTCTGTATTGCTCATTATAGGGCTCCTTATGGAGCATTATGACAATCAATTATAGGACCGTAAAATATGGACAATTTACATATGTGTACATTTTATACTGTTTTAAACAAAACTTTCACTAGAGGTGAGAAATATTTTTCCACAACTGGATGAGAGGTTGAAAATGAAAATGAGAGAAAATGTTTTCTCTTTTTTTTGTAGCAACTAGAAAGACAATTTTTCCAGAAGATTGAGACAAATTTAACCCACGTTCTTCAGTATGAGAATCAGGGACTTCAGGCTAAAGCAAGACATGTAATCCCTACTCAACATTTAATGGAAAAGGCACAGAAACAGTTCCAAACATTCAACCAACCAGGTGACACCTCTGGTATAGGGATCAAAGATTGTTTAATCCTTGAGTTACTGTCATGGTTTAAAAATTCATTCTTCAAGTGGGTTGATGCCCCTCCTTGTGACAGCTGTGGGGGTACCCCCACTAGTGTCGGCATGGCTTCTCCTACATCTGATGATCTACGCTGGGGAGCCTCTCGTGTGGAAAATTACAAATGTCAGACTTGTCACAAGTTTATACGATTTCCTCGATATAATAGTCCAGAAAAACTTCTCGAGACAAGGAGAGGGAGATGTGGTGAATGGGCTAATTGTTTCACACTTTGCTGCAGAGCTATGGGGTTTGAAGCCAGGTTTGTGCTGGATTGGACTGATCATGTGTGGACAGAAGTGTACTCTCCTACTCAGAAACGATGGTTACATTGTGATCCTTGTGAGAACATCTGTGACAAACCCTTATTGTATGAGTCAGGCTGGGGTAAAAAGTTGTCCTATGTGTTAGCTTTCTCTGCTGATGAAGTCCAAGATGTGTCATGGAGATACTCGTCCAAACACACAGAACTACTGAGTCGTCGGAGAGAATGTCGAGAGACTTGGCTTGTACAAGTTTTACATAGACTGTGGTCAGGAAAGTTAACCAGTGTCACTGACACTAGAAAACAAGAAATGATTGATAGGCTATTGACAGAGTTAGTAGAATTTCTAACTCCTAAAACCAGTGATGGACAAAATCTGTCTGGACGAACAACAGGTTCACTTGCATGGAGACAGGCAAGAGGGGAGATAGGAACAGCTGGGCCATCTCAAAACACAAAGTATGTGTTCAATCTGACTGAGGATGAGAAAAAATCAAAAACATTTCATATAAGATACAGCTGCTGTAAAGATGAATATGATAGAATGAGTGATTTAGATGCAGATCAAATCAGCGGGTTTTCTTCATGTCTATATAAATGTGATAAAATAATTAGAAAAGAGGAACATGACTGGAAAATGGTATATTTAGCACGACAACAGGGTTCTGAGAGATCCTCTCTTTCATGGAAATTTGATTTCAAAGGTATTTTTAAAAATCATTAAGTTAAAATATATGAGTAAATCTTGCATGTTTAATGTTCAGATATCTAACCAGTGATTATTCACCATAGAGTGTTGAAACCATTTCTTTGGTACTTTGAGTCTGTGCAATGTTACTTTTAAATCTTAGTTATGGAATAAAGCAAAGAAATACAAACCAATTTCATTTTTGATAGGAAAAAACACACAAAACAAACATATGCATTTCATTAATATGAAGTTTTCAAATAAAATCATAAAACTATAGACTTTTTTTTTCTTTCAGGTTTAAAGATCAAGAAACTTGAACTAAGATTAAATAGCAGTGTGTTTGAGAATGGTGGAGTATCATGGCGAGTGTGTAGTGAGATGAAATGTTCTCTTTTACAAGGTAAACACAATATTTAAAAAAAAAAAAATGTTATGAAAATGCTCTTGTTTATCACCTGAAAAAAATCTTTGACTAAATCAATTTTTCAAGTTATTAATATACTTTTTTGGTCTCTAAATTATTTCTTGGATTGATATAGTGTTTTTTTTCCAGTACATGTACATGTATTTCAGAAGTTGTAATATGCCTGTGAAAACTTCATTTCTACCTTCTGTACATATAAAGTATAATATAAACTGATAGGTTAGTCTTACCTGAAAATGGTTGAATGGAGAGACAGGCGTATAAAATTAAAAGTTGCTAAGTGCTTGTAAAAACTATTCTTTTATACTTATACTGTATAATCATTTATTTTTGAGAAGATAAAATGTGTAAGACTATCTTCTGTTCTTTCCTTCTATATACTTAAAGGTAAACCAGATCTTCAGACTGTACCTGACTTGGAAGGAGAGGAAGGAATGACAATCACTGCTGATCTGAGTGGAGGAAAAGGAGAACATGCATGGCAACACACGCAACTCTTCAGACAATCCATGACAGATAGAGACGTCTATCCATTCGAAGTCATTGTTCATTTCATGTGAAGATTTAAGAAAATGCCTTGCAACATGCACAACTTTTGGATAATCTTTGACAGATAAGAAATGTACATCCATTCTAAGTATTTATTTATTTCATGTAAACATCTTAGCTGAAAAGGAATAATAAATGTCTATCCATTTTTCATCTGCAAAGTTTTATACATGTAACCATTTTTGTTAATCATTCTGCTGTGAGCATCATCATTCTGTAACATTTCTTTTGTATTGTTATTACTTGGATTTGAAAAAAAATGTGTAGATTTATACAACATTACATATATACATTAAAACCATGGATAGATCTATTGCAGAAAATTAAATATACATTGATTTAGATAAAACTGGTGTTAAATTCCATTTCATATTTGATTAGTTTATCACTTAGGGCTGTTCCAGCAAAACATACATGGGACGGGGGGAAGGCAATTTAATTTGCTGGTATGGTTGGGTGTTAGAAACTAGTATTGAGTTCAAAGAAAATAAGGAAACTTTAATAATTTGCTTCTATGGGTGGAACCCCTGTAGAAAAAGTGCCTTCCCCTGGTCCCATGTATGTTTTGCTGGAACAGCCCTTATTCATTGTGTATTAAATACACTTGGCATTCTTTACTCATGATTGTGAAATTTAGAAAAAATGTTTAAATATTTAGCATATGCTTTACAATTTAATTAAACCTTATTTGTTTTAGTATTATTATTTTGCTTTGAAATATTTTGGCATTATCTTTGTCTTTTGGTAGACACAATTTTACTGAACATTAAATGAAAAGGACATTTTTCATATTTCATAACAGTAACTTTTTTTTATCATTAAAATGCGACAAGGGGATGAATCATTATAAAAATACATCTCTGTTAACCAAATACTGTTTAAGTTCAAAATATGGAAACCTCTCTTTTAACCTACGGACATTTAAAAATAATTTAAGTCCATGGGAGATAACTCTTGTTCTCCAATAATCCTTTTCAACTTTGAACTTATTTTTTAATAACTGTTTAAAGAAGTTATTATACAGTAATATTGTAGTTCCACATTTGTAGTACTAAAAAGATTAAGATTTTAGCAACAATATGATTAACCTGTTGTGTTAAATTTTATTTTTACTAAAGGCTGTGATATCAACTAAATATGACAGATTTATGTATTTGATTTGTCTAACATTTATTTCTATAATTATAAATTATAATTATCTATTTTTATTGTTTCATTTTCATACTTATATTCTATTTGTTAAATTATTATTTAATGAATATTTTTGATATTCAAATAAATTTTTCTTAAATCAATTTTTGGCTGGATTTTAATAGTGAAAATCTGGGTTATAAAATGGTGAATGTCGGGCGGGCGGACGGACGGCGGGCAGGGAGAAAATTTTCGTAACAGTTTTCTCAGCAACTACTAATCACAGCCTCTTGATATTTGGTATGTAGCATCAGTATGGGCTCCCTTAAGGTGGGATACGATTTCAGGTCTGTCGCTCATCTACTTTCTGTTTACCGACTTAGTTAATTTTTGACACAGTTTTCTCAGCAACTGCTAATCACAGCCTCTTGATATTTGGTATGCAGCATCAGCATGGGCTCCCTTAAGGTGGGATACGATTTCAGGTCTGTGGCTCATATGCTTCCTTTTAAACCAAATTCGACCATTTCTGTCTTTTTTCTGTCAATTCTTGTACCAAGTAAAAGGTTTCACCACCAATCAACTCTAAATATATTTTGGTGTTTCAAAATGGATACTGTTTACACTGCACACATAACATTGGGACATATGGGTACATGATGGTGTTCAGGTATACAGCAAAGCTTGGAGTATACATTGTGGAGAGGAATGATCATTAACAGTCAATTTTACAGTGGGGTTTTAAGGCTCAATCATTGTTGTTGTAAGGTCCTTTATTAGTGAGATGATATCAATTCAATAGTAAAACAAAGAAGTGCCTAAAGAGCCTGAGTTGAGAATAATAGCCCAACTGCCAGCCCATGATTTGCAATTTTTTGGGGGGCTGACCAAAATTTATGAAAATTTGACTGGATATGTAGTAAAAACAGGTAGAATTTCAATTAAGGGCTGGTAACTTTTTCAGCAAATTTCTTACCCTGAAGGAGCATTCTGATCTCTGTAGTCTAAAAAATCTATAAAAAAAAGCAACACCAAATACAACACTACAAAGAAACATTCAATACTACATGTAAATCAGCAACAAATAAAAATTCTACGCTGAGCGCAGCATGATATGAACAGCCCGCAACAAGTTGGACCCTGTACATTGGAGGCCCAATATGGATAGTCTATTGCTTTGGTCACATGAAGCCCATGGTGGACTTACAAAGCTTTTTGACACATGCAACCTGTGTTGGACTTAATCTTTAAAATGCATATTTAACACATATATAATTACATCAACATCTAATACATGTTTTATTAACATTTTTGGCCCTTTGACCCCTAATTTCTCAAAAATTGTAAAAGATATTGCAAATCTGATTGCAAAATTAGGCAGGGATTTTCACAAGGAATCCAATGAAAAAAGGATTTTGAAAATCAGACCAAAAATAAAAAAGTTGTTTTTATGGGCATGGCCCGTCTTTAGCTCCCTGTAGCAATGTAACGGTGAAATACATATCACAAGTGTGGCCACTAAAAGTATGTCTCGCCTGCCGGCACCATCACTTAAATCAACTACCTAAGCTTTTATTTCTTGATATAAACACAATGAGTGTCTGTATACCCAATATCAGATGCCTAGCTATTATACTTTTCTAGCAATTCATAGTCCAAAAAAGTCTACAGCCTGAAAAAGATTTAAGTTCACAGAGTCACTAGAGTGTAAAAATGGGGTCAGGGTCACATGGCATGGTAACAGTTTGGTAGACCATAATCACAAATGTCTGTATACCTAATATCAGATGCCTAGCTATTACACTTTTCCAGCAAATCATCATCTACAAAAGTCTTACAAAAAAGTTTTTGGCCTGAAAAAAGACCTAAGTTCACAGAGCCACTGGAGCGTGAATATGAAGCCAGGGTCATACGGCATGGTGACAGTTGTGTAGACCATAACCTGAACTGTCTGTATGCTAAATATCAGATGCCTAGCTATTATACTTTTCAAGCAATTCATTGTCCACAAAAGTCTTACAAAAAAGTTTACGCCGTCGCCGCCAGAAAGTAATACCTTTGTCTCGCCTTCAGCGACTATTCGTCGCAAGGCGAGACAAAAACCATTGACACATTAAGAAGACAGAATTTTATAAGCAATTCAACAACAAAACTAGAATGGCTGTCTTCCATGGAAGAAGTATGTTGCCTGCGTCTATAAATATTCGGTTAACAGGAAGTAGATGAGATATGGGCTTTACACCATATAGTACCATAGGAGGAAGCCACATACCAAATATCAAGAGGTTGTGACTTGTAGTTCCTGGAAAACTGCAACGGAAATTTTTGTGACGCCGCAAGATGACGAATGGTGCCAAAGTAACCCCTATATATCGCTTCTGCAACACGTAGCAAAAATTTTGGGGTCATATAAAAACTTAGTCAGAAAGGACATGAAGATATCTGCCAGACCTATTTTTCAGAACTCACGATAGAGAACCTCATATTGAAGTCATATACCAAATATTAATTTCTTGTGATGAGTAGTTGCTGAGAGTTTAAACAACTGACCAGTTATGTTTAACTTTGATTAAGGACGAAGATTGCCAACAGAACATATTTCAGTACTCACTATAAAGGCCCTAATACTGATGTCACATACTAAACAAGTCAATGTGATTTCTAGTTGCTTGAGAAAACTATTACGAAAATTATGTTGCAGACAGAAGGAATGGCAGATGTAAATCAATATACCCCCTTCTTCTTCAAAGCAGGGGTATAGTAACTAAAAAGCGTAATATTGACTGATCCGAAATCTGAAGTTTCAATACAAAACAATGCTGATGGTATCACATTAGCCCCCTCACTTTGTTAGTTGAGCTAAAAATTATAAATCAAGTTAAACAGGTGTTTTTAGCTCACCTGACTGGAAGGGTTTTGTTAGCTATTGCCATCACTTGGCGTCTATCATTCATTAACTTTTTCAAACATAAACTCCTCTGACACCATAAATTCAATTGCAACCAAACTTGTTGCAGTTGTTTTATATTGAAATGGGTGCTTCAAACTATTGTTTGGATTTTTTAATACATGGGCGCTGTGGCTAAAAATTGAACATAGGGAAAATTGTAGTTTTTTGCAATTAACTCATAAAACGGTCACAGATATTAAAATTCTGCCAGGGTAAAAATGATCAGCACCTCATGATCTACCTGCCCTGAAATTTTTAAGAAATTCCAACTACCTATGATGGAGTTATTGCCCCTTTTCTAGATTTTTGGGTAAAAATGATCAGCACCTCAAGATCTACCTGCCCTGAAATTTTGAAGAAATCCCAATCACCTGTAATGGAGTTATTGACCTTTTTCTAGATTTTTTTTCCAAAATTTTGCACTTTTATAGCTTAATATTGTTGCGCTTACAGGGTCTCCCATTGAATAATGTATTTAAAAAATCTAAGTCCAATTATCTCCCCTGAATGATGTCCAAGTGCGATGAAAATTCTTCATGCAAATCTACATATAATGTACTTCCTTCATATCAAGTTTCAGCAAAATCCTTCAAGCGGTTAAGGAGGAGAAAGGCTTACGAGTTATGTGGACAGAGGGGCGGACAGACAGACAGACAGACAGGGTGTTTCCTATAACCCCCCCCCCAAAAAACTTTGTTTGCGGGGGGTATAAATATCAAAAATGTTTTGATTGTTAAAATGTTCTGACAGCTAATTGAACTAATTAAGCCAGGTGAGCAATTCAGGCTCCTGAGAGCCTCTTGTTTCATAATATGAAACTAAATCAGTAACTAACTAACTAATTAATTCAGTTTGTAATTGTACAAAACAATACATGTACAAATATCTTCATTCATTAATATGAAATAGTAAGTCCTATATGCTTAATAAATAATGTACATGCTACACTTTCTTCACTAGAAGTTAACAATGCTTGTCATGGTTTGCCAAATTTCTCTTCTAAGAAATCCACCCACTGTTTCAAGGTGGTATTGCCGGTCTGTGGCTGAAAAATAACAAATTAATATCAAATAAACATAAACAATATGTTAAATATCTCATACTTGTTTACATTGATGAATAAACAGTTGTATACAATTGTTCTAATTTCCATCACAGTTTTCTAAGCAACTACATGATGCAGAGTTCTGATTTTTTGGCATATTATCCTATACTAAATTTCTGTCACATTTTTCTAAGTAACTACATGGATCCTGATATTTTGCTTTATCCTATTAGAATCATATGATGTATAGACATTTCTCCTAAATCATGTATTGTTTTGAGATTTTACATTAGAATGCTCTATTGGTACTTATATGCTGCCTTCTGGGGGGTCTATACGGCAAAACTAATTCTGATATGTTTAAAATGTTTCCAAGTAATGATTTATTTATTGTTCCATTATGATCATGGTGGTGTTCACAACCACCAAGTAAAAGGGAAGAATAATGTCATAAACCTGTTTCAACCCTACAATTACTTGACTGAACTAAGTCAGGACCATTGTGATTCTCATTCATCTGGTATGATTTCTTTTGACATTTTGTTGATCTGAAGAGCTATTTTTTTCACGTACCCTACAATCTTCTGGTTGTAAATCAGCAGGTAATCCACTGGTGCTGGCTATAGATATCTCTCCTTTGAAAGGGTAACCATTAGGCATCTTTAATGTATACATCACTGTTCCACCTTTACCTACTAGTATCCTTACAAGGCCTTCATCTTGTATCCAATCGACAGCATGGCTGTAATCAATAAAACTTTGAATTATCTCCCCTGCCTCTATATTAGTTCTAACCAATATCGATCCAATTAACAGCATAGCTGTAATTTTTCAATAAAAAGCTACCCCTAGCGCAGCATGATACGACCGCAACATGTTGAACCCTGTAGGTTGGAGGCCCAATATGGATTGTCAAATGCTTTGGACACATGCAGCCCATGCTGGACTCACAAAGCACTTTGACGGACTTTCTATGCATATTTGAATTTTGTATTTATACCAACTTTTAAGAAACTCTTATAACTGGCGTATTTGGTCCCTTTGACGAGTAATTTCTCAACAATGGTAAGAAATATTGCAAATTTAACTGCAAAAACTCATGTAGGTATTTTCACAAGGTTTTTGATAATCGTACCACAAATAAACAAGAGGCTCCCAGGAGCCTGAATCGCTCACCTGGTCTTGATGTGAACCCTATTACGACTTTTGTATAGCTAAATGAGCTGAAAGTTTAAGCAAGAAAAAGCTTTTCTCTATCTTCAATAGTTTTCATTCTGTAGGCCAAAAACACTATTTTTTGCCTTGAAGGGGCTGTAACCCCTATAAGGGGTCATCTGACTTCACACCTATGGAGATTTTTGTAGGGCTTAATGAGCTGAACATTTAAGCAAGCAACAGCTTTTCTCTATCTGCAATAGTTTTCATTCTATAGGCCAAAAACACTATTTTTTCCCTTTAAGGGGCCGTAACCCATATAAGGGGTCATCTGACAACTTTGACCCTATGGAGACTTTTGTAAAGCTAAATGATCTGAACATCTAAGCAAGCAACAGCTTTTCTTTATCTGCAATAGTTTTCATTCTATAGGCTAAAAACACTATTTTTCGCCTTTAAGGGGCTGTCACCCCTATAAGGGGTTTTCTGACAACTTTGACCCTATGGAGACTTTTGTAGAGCTAAATGAGCTGAACATTTAAGCAAGCAACAGCTTTTCTCTATCTGCAATAGTTTTCATTCTATAGACCAAAAACATTATTTTTCGCCTTTAAGGGGCCTAACCCCTATAAGGGAACATCTGACAACTTCTACCCTATGGAGACTTTTGTAGAGCTAAATGAGCTGAACATTTAAGCAAGCAACAGCTTTTCTCTATCTGCAATAGTTTTCATTCTATAGGCCAAAAACACTATTTTTCGCCTTTAAGGGGCCGTAACCCTTATAAGGGGTCATCTGTCAACACTGACCCTATGGAGACTTTTGTAGAGCTATATGAGCTGAACATTTAAGCAAGCAACAGCTTTTCTCTATCTGCAATAGTTTTCATGCTATAGGCCAAAAACATTATTTTTCACCTTTAAGGGGCCGTAACCCCTATAAGGGAACATCTGACAACTTCGACCCTATGGAGACTTTTGTAGAGCTAAATGAGCTGAACATTTAAGCAAGCAACAGCTTTTCTCTATCTGCAATAGTTTTCATTCTATAAGCCAAAAACTTGAAAAAACGCTATTTTTCACCTTTAAGGGGCTGTAACCCCTATAAGGGATCATCTGACAACTTCGACCAAATGGACACTTTTGTAGAACTTTTGATGCTGAAGCAGTAGGGTGGCATCAGATTTCATTTATCTCTTATACTTTTTGATTTACAAGCCAAAAACAGTAGTCTGACCCCCCTGGTCTATTTTTAGTAACAGTGGCCATGTTTTTTGCCGGATCAAAAATCGAAACACAAGTTTGGTGCAGGACACTCTAAGGACCACTCACACCAAGTTTCATTAAATTCTGTTCAGTAGTTTCAGAGGAGAAGATTTTTGTAAAATGTTAACAGACGACGACAGACGACAGACGACGACGGACGCCAAGTGATGGCAATAGCTCACATGGACCTTCGGTCCAGGTGAGCTAAAAAGTTGAATTTTGGGGTGTAGCCAAATTTTTACCCCCCCCTTTTGCAAGGTTACAATGCAGGATATATCAAAACAGTTGTCACATTTAGTTGGCAGAGTTCATAGAGTAATTCATTAATAAAAAGCTTCGCCGAGCGCAGCATGATACGACCGCAACATGTTGAACCCTGTACGTTTTAGGCCTAATATGGATAGTCTATTGTTCTGGACACATGCAGCCCATGGTGGACTGACAAAGGTTTTTGACACATGCTTCTCTGATGGACTTTGAACCCAGGGGCTAAAAATATAAATTTTGAATGTTGTATTCTACTCTTTAAAAGAATAATGTTTGGGGAAAAAATTAAAAATCGAACCAGAATTTTTTTAAAATTATGATTACAGCCCAAAAAATTTATTCTTAAATTTAGAATCGCTACCTGACAAGAATAAATTTGCAAAAAAAAATTTCAAAATCGGACCACAAATAAAAAAGCCCCATTTGGCCCCTAATTACGTAATAGGGGGAAAAAGGGGGGGTCACAAAAATTAATTCCAAATTTTGTATCCGCTATTTGACAAGAACAAACATGCAAAAAAAATTTTCAAAATCGGACCAGAAATAAAAAAGTTTCAATTTCGGCCCCATTTGGCCCCTAATTACGTAATAAGGGGAAATGGGGGGGGTCGCAAAAATTAATTCTTAATTTTGTATCCACTATTTGACAAGAACAAACATGCAAAAAAAATTTTCAAAATCGGACCAGAAATAAAAAAAGTTTCAATTTCAGCCCCTTTTGGCCCTTTATTACGTAACAGGTGAAAAAGGGGTGGGGGTCGCAAAAATAAATTCTCAAATTTGGATTCGCTACTTGACAAAAATAAACTTGCAAAAAAAAATTTCAAAATCGGACCACAAATAAAAAAGTTTCGATTTTGGCCCCGTTTGGCCCCTAATTACGTAATAGGGGGAAAAAGGGGGGGTCGCATAAATTAATTCTTAATTTGGTATCCGCTATTTGACAAGAACAAACATGTAAAAAAAAATTTCAAAATCGGACCACAAATAAAAAAGTTTTATTTTGGCCCCTAATTACACAACGGAGGGGGCGCAAAAATTCATCAGGTTCATTCTTTTATTGTAAGAAACATTCTTGACAAATTTCACAGCAATAGGCCAACTAGGACCAAAGTTATGGTGGAAACAAGTAAAATATTTGAATTTTTTTCCCCTTTTGGGCCCCTAATTTCGAAACAAAAAAAGGGGGGACCCTCAAAATCAATCCCATTCATCCTTGTATGGAAAGGAACATCACTGTCAAATTTCATAGCAATTGGATAACTAGAACTAAAGTTATTGTGGAAACAAACAAAAAAGTAGTATTTTTGGCCCTTTTTTGGCCCCTAATTTCTAAACGAAAAATGGGGGGACCCCCAAAATCAATCCCATGCATCCTTTTATGGTAAGGAACATCATTGTAAAGTTTCATAGCAATCGGATAACTGGAACTAAAGTTATTGCGGAAACACTAAAAAGTTAACAGACGACGACGACGACGACAGCATCATACCATAATACGTCCGCAAATTTTTTTGCGGTCGTATAAAAAAATGAATGATCAAAATCAGATGAAAAATAACATTCTACAGAAGTTTTGTCAATAAACCCATTTGAGTCCCTTTTGGCCCTTTTTTCCGAAACAGTAGGGGCTACAGACCCCAAATTCAATAACAACCTTCCTTATGTGGTGAAAAATAGCATATCAAAATTTCATATCAATTGAGAAACTACAACTTAAAAGTTTAATCGCTATTCAAAGGAACAATTTTAATTGGCGTTTTTGGCCCCTTTGACCCCTAATTTCTCAAAAACGGTAAGAGATATTGCAAATCTGATTGAAAAAAGCAGGCAGGGATTTTTACAAGGATTGCAATGAAAAAAAGATTTTGAAAATTGGACCACAAATAAAAAAGTTTATTTTTTGGGGCGTGGCCAAACTTTGACCCCCATTAGCAATGTCACCGTGCAAGATACATAAAAACAGTTGTTACATTTAGTTAACAGAATTTATTGAGGAATACAATAAAACAAGAATGATCAAAATCAGATAAAAAATAAATATTCTACATAAGTTTTGTCACAACAACCATTTTAGCCCCTTTTGGCCCTTTTTTCTGAATCAGTAGGGGTAAGAAACCCCAAATGCAATACCAACCTTCCTTTAGTGAATAGAAACATCATATCAAAATTTTATAACAATCGGTCAATATCTACTCAAGTTATCGTACCGAAACCAAATGTCCCCAGACGACGCGGACGACGACGACGCAGAAGACATCGCCATAACATTATACGACCACAAATTTTTTGTGGTCGTATAAAAAAATAAATTATCATCCCTAGCAACACATTAGTTTTATCCAATATCCTTACCAGACCTCACACTCATAATGTTCTAAGTTGAAGTCAAAGTAACTGAAAAGTGAGCTAGTAAAGCATAACAGAAAGTGAATACATGTTCTGTTATCTTAAAACAGAGTAGAACTTGTGCAACTGCAAACCAAAAACAATTCACCTTTGATGATTGGATTTGTTCTTATTCTCCTGTTGACAAAACCCCTCATAATTACTGTCATGGTCCCCCCAATAGCAATCTATTTATGAAGGTCTGTTATTCTGCAAATTTTTCACTTTTTGAAGATGCCTTTAAAATTGTAGGCATGTAAACTTACAAGAGTATGACATGATGCCAGCAGACACACACAGAGATGCCCTTTCTGTATTAATCTACATGTTGTTGTGGCAGGAAATGGAAACGATATTTAGTTGTGTTTTAAAGTGACAAGCAATACCACTCAGAAACCTGACTCTATCTCAGTTATTATCTCAGACATGATTATGGTGTAATATATATTGAATCTTTCTCCGAGTCTGGTGATCAGAGATCAGACATGGTTGGTGTTTAAAACTACCCAAATCTAACTTTTAAGACTCACCTCTCAGAAACTGTTTCTATCTCGGACATTATGGGATAGTACATATTCCATCTGTCTTGGAGTCGAGTGATCAAGGATTTCACATCGTTAGTTTTTATGGCCTCTGCAATCAAATCTGTACAATGGAAGGAATCAATGCTCACCTACAACAAAGTCCAAACATGTAGTTAAAATGTCATCTGGCTACATAATATTGCATTGATATTATAAAATAATAATAAACAAGGGGTTGCACTAAGTCGTGCTAAGCATACCCCCACTCGGCCATTCAGAAAACAGGAAGAAGATGACCGACTGACCTGGAAAGGGGAGGCACGTTACAACTCATCATGCTAAAGCTGTATACCGAATTTGAAATCAATCCCTTCTCTAGAAGCCGAAAAATCTGTTACGAAAAATTGTCTATTTTTGACCCGTAAAAAGTCTAAGTCAGCTCGGAAAACAGGAAGTAGATGATGGACTGACCTGGAAAGGGGAGGAACGGTATAACTAATCATGCTGAAGCTGTGTACCAAATTTGAAACCAATCCATCCAGTAGAAGCCGAGAAATCTGTTAAGAAAAATTTCACTTTTCAAATATTTTACCCTTAAAAGTCTAAGTCGGCTCGAAAAACAGGAAGTAGATGATGGACTGACCTGGAAAGGAGAGGCAGGGTATAACTCATCATGCTGAAGCTGTGTACCAAATTTGAAACCAATCCATCCAGTAGAAGCCGAGAAATCTGTTACGAAAAATTTCGCATTTCAAATTTTTTTTCCCCTAAAAAAGTCTAAGTCGGCTTGGAAAACAGGAAGTAGATGATGGACTGACCTGGAAAGGGTAGGTATAGTATAACTCATCATGCTGAAGCTGTGTACCAAATTTGAAACCAATCCATCCAGTAGAAGCAGAGAAATTGAACCGGACGGACAGACGGACGGACAGACGGACGGACGGACAAGGTGATTGCAATATAGCCCCCTCTCTTACGAGTGGGGGTATAATAAAGTTGAAGCTTTTATGGAGATGGCAGCATAAATTATTGAAAAGCAAAATCCAAGTCCTTCTAACAAAACTATTACATGTAATAGCATTTTTCTGTTTAGTATAGGTAATATCTTTTGTCAAAAATTATACGTATTCTTATCCAACTAAATTAAATTGTTCTGTGTCATAAAGTGGGTCTTGTTTTTATTTATTGGATTCAATTTGATTTGAGGTAAAATCACTGGAATGGTCCCGTTTGAAGGCCACAAGCAGTTTTTCAATAAAGATTGTAAAGTTGCTGACTTTATATGGAGGCTCTGTCTGGTATGATTTTTCATGGCTCATTATGAGCTATATATATTTAACCATCTGGGACAATTTTCCACATCTTATCAAGAACTATATACATTTATCTCTAATATTATAACTATTACCTCAGCATGCTCTAGTCGTACATGTCCACTTTTGTCCTGACATAGTGTCATAGTAAGGTAGAGACTTCGTTCTGACGTCTCAGTGTTGACAAATCTGACCCTGATCTGATTATCCCCAGCAGGACATTCTTCTATACCACTCAATCTCTGCATTTCTTCTAATAACACTTTTAAACTGAAATTAATAAAGGCTAATTGAGTAACAACATTAAAAATATTAGCTGTACACACCAAGGCTCTGGAAAACAGTCAAGTCATTTCATAGACGATAAAGAGATGTGGAATAAGTGTACACGACACAACCAACATAAAAAATAACACACTTTAAAAATCAAATCAATAAAGGTTCAATTCACCAAGAGTCAATTTTGCTAATTTCTTTTTTAATAAAAGAGAGAAATGACCAGTGTACTGTGTGAATATTGCGACCAAAATATAAGAAAACAAGACATAAATGACTGATTGTGACTTTTTCCTATCAGTCATTTGGATCATTATTTTGGTCATAACTGGCAAATAGGACTGTTTCCAGGGCCTTGGTACACACCTTTTAAACTAATATATAAGGAATATATGGCATTTTGTTTTTTAAATGGATTTTATCACGGCAAGTATCAATCAAGCCTAATAACATCTCAAAAACAAGAGTTATCACTAAAGTATGTCTCGCCTGCCGGCACCATCAGAAACATTTATTCTTTCTTACTTCCACTATATTTTGAATTTACATGGATTTTCAGTTTCTAAGATCAAAAGATGTTTATAGAACTTAAACATTGCAAATATATGCAATAAAAATAATCAAAGTCACTCAACCGGAAAATCAAGGTCAAGGTCATAAGATGGGGATGCAACTGTGCTAAGCTACTACTGGGGCATATGTATACCAAGTTTCATCAACCTAGGACCTATAGTTCTTGAGATATGGAGGTGCTCGCAAAACTTTTCCATTGCTATTATATGTATTGAAAATTGTCAAAGTCACTCAACCAAAAAATCAAGGTCAAGGTCAAAAGATGGGGATGCAACTGTGGTAAGCTACTACTGGGGCATATGCATACCAAGTTTCATCAACCTAGGACCTATAGTTCTTGAGATATGGAGGTGCTCGCAAAACTTTTCCATTGCTATTATATGTATTGAAAATTGTCAAAGTCACTCAACCGGAAAATCAAGGTCAAGGTCAAAAGATGGGGATGCAACTGTGGTAAGCTACTACTGGGGCATATGCATACCAAGTTTCATCAACCTAGGACCTATAGTTCTTGAGATATGGAGGTGCCCGCAAAACTTTTTCATTGCTATTATATGTATTGAAAATTGTCAAAGTCATTCAACCGGAAAATCAAGGTCAAGGTCAAAAGATGGGGATGCAACTGTGCTAAGCTACTACTGGGGCATATGCATACCAAGTTTCATCAACCCAGGACTTATAGTTCTTGAGATATGGAGGTGCTCATAAAACTTTTCCAAAAAGTTAACGCCGCCGTCGCCGCCGTCGTCGTCGCCGCCGCCGTCGCCGCCGCCGGCGGTAAAGTAACACCTATGTCCTGCTCTGCTTCGCAGGCGAGACAACAAAATGTCTAATATTTTTTTTATCTGCAAAACTGATTTATTTATGTCCAACTTCGTATTTCCTCATAGTTTCAATTTATAAAGAATCTTTTTTAGCGGATGTGGTGATGCTGCAATTTTATGAATGATGTCCCAATATTTTCATTCATAACAGTGGCGTAGCTAGGTATTTGTCGTAGTGGATGCTTTATCGGCAGGGGGTCTGGGGGCCGCTTAAGGCCCCCAGCGGGTCCAGGGCAGGGCCCCGGTAGGGGGTCCAGGGGGGCGAAGCCCCCCGGAAGAAAAACGATTTTACGGTTCCTGAGGTGAAATTTGGTGTCTATTAGATGACTAAAATTAGCAATTATCTCGCTTGTACAGTAATAATAAATTTAGATTTGAGTTCACCTAAAACATGTAAAAAAGTTTATGTAAGAAATTATGATATTGTTTAATGCATTATGAAGTCATAATATTGCGAGTACAAAATTTCATGAATACTTTACATACGAAAATGATCGACTTTCTGATGAATTTGCTTAACTATATGTAATTGTTGCATCATCGCCATGACTAAACTTTCCATTTGTTTGTTGTTGTTTCCATCGACTTAATATTTTAATATGATAAAACAAAATACTTTTGAACAAATGACATATTTATGATATCTCATAATGTACAATCTATGTTCGAACTCATAAAAAAAAAGTTAGAATGTGATGAATTAGAACCCGTGTCCTCTGTTGGTCGTTTCCTTTTAGAGAGATAGCCGAGAATACTTTTCTGCGACTTATCCATCTTGACAACTGTGCCAAATAAACTAAGTAGAAGAACCAAACCGGACCGATGACGTAAAATGCGGTCCTAATTCCGGAAACTAAAGCGTGAAAAGAGGAGTCCTTTTTAGAAAGTATTTTCCGGACGTGCAGACCTGAGAAATATTTTACTTATGCACTACAGGTTAACGACTTCCGGGTAGGCCTCTCCATTAAAAATCTGTTGAAATTAACTAAATTCGTCAACTTGTTAAAACATTTTAAATCTGATTGAAAACATTTTAAATCTGATTGCCAAAGTCTAAAATTACTAAAACATACGTTAACATCCAAGACTTCACTCCAAACCAGTTCATTTGAACCGGGAATGGGAAATTACGCCAAAATCGGATAGGGATAAATTGATGTTTTACCTTAGCTCAACGTTGTTTACACCATGAGGCCGACCCACAAAGGGAAACTACTCTTGCAAAAATGAAAACAAAAGAATCGGAATCGGAATTCCGGGTGACTTTTTGAAAAGGGCTAATACCAACCCAACGCGAAATCGATCATACACGAGACATCATCTCACGAACATCATCGAACATTGAGCAGCAATATGGAATCGTGTGGTTTTTATATTGTATGGTCTGACTCTCTCTCTCTCTCTCACTTGTTTTTTTTTTTTTTTTTTTTTTTTTTTTGAAAATGATGTGGATGCTTGAGCATACAAGCATACATAGTAGCTACGCCACTGCATAAATTGACGCAAAAGAACATAAACATGGGACATCAAAGCATAGCAACGTCAAGCGATCCTTGGAAATGACTGCTTATTTTTTGTGATACAGGTTATCTGAGCCGGCAAACATCAAAGGAAATGTCGCAAATTGTCAATAATTTGGTTAATCATGGTATAATTGTGGAGCACTAAAGCCCAGATTTTTAAAGCAAGAAAAGTTATTTAATATAGCTTCACAAGGCCATGGAGTTAATTATGAAATTTCTTACATCAAGGAAATAAATTTTATTATTTAAATAGCTAGGTTTGCAGAGCTTTAGAATATCAAATTAATTTCGAAAGATGTTAGAAATTCCATAATCATCTAGAACTTAGTCATAAAAGCCTTTTCACTTATGTCTAAAGTTTTCTCCAGAAGAAATATATTTATCTATCCATAACTAGTTACGAGGTTGAAAATTCGATGAAAACCCTATAACCTACTTTCTGAGCTGTTGTTGTGTCTGGAAGTTTTTTACTTGATCGTCTTTCTCTTTCTTGGTCTTCTGATCTCTCTCATGACTTAATTGCTCAGTCATTCTCTTTACTAAAGTTCTATTATTCTCTATCTGTTTTATCAATATTTCTTGAGTTTCTTTTCCTTTGGCTATTTCCCTTTCTAACTTTTGAAGCTTTTCTGCCTGAAAAAAAATCTAATCTCAATGCAGAGATATATATCTATTCCCTCACCTAAGGAGAAAAGATGGTCCATTATTTGTCAAGGATAAGCACCCTTGTTTAACACATAGTCTCAAGGCTGCCAACTTTTGAAATTTAGAAATCTGGTTTTGAATTATTTATGTGATGTTTCCTGTTATATTCATTATAAAATAAAAGCATCAAAAAATGGGAAAACCAGTGGTTTACATTAGAAAGTCAATTTAACTGAAAAGACGGACAATAAATCTGACAATGTCTGATTCATGTGATTGTAATATGAAAATGCTTATGCAAATGTTTTAATACTTATTTGCCAATAAGAAAATTTCATTCATATATTTAATATGCTAAAGTATTGCTTTACATGATGCTTTTGCTAGATTGACGGAACTATCAATGATTAAAAAATGCTATATCTAAATACCAAAAATGGTGACTTTGGTTTAGAATTCTGTATATGTATATTTCAAGGAGTATAATGGTTATTTGATCATACAAATGTGAGCAGTCACCATTAATGCCTTGCAATTAATAAGCTTTACACAACATGCACAACAAATACTATTAACATAATTGTTTCAATAACATATGTTTTTTTTTTAATCAAAGTGTATACAATATACTTTTTTTGTTTTTATAAAGCTATGTTTAGTACATTTGTTCGAAATACCATTTATCTATGATTTATTCAAAGTAACACCAATAAATAATTGTAGCTTAGCTTTACCTTTTTCTGTTTGATATCTAACAATGAGCTCCCATTTTCATCTTCACCAAAAACTGACATCTTGTCTTTGTAATTCCTCAAAATAATTTCTGCCTTTTCAAGCTGAAATCATGATTTAATCTTAATAAATACATGAGAATTTTTTTTTTCATTTCTCAGATTTGGATGAAAATTATTCAATAAATCATTTGTGCTTAAAAGTTGTGTACTCAGGTCTTTGTTTACAATGTAACGAAAATATGATTTTGCATAAAATCATAAAATATAACGAAAATATGATATTTTGATTAAAATCATTAAATATAACTTTCATCTTTTTCTAACATTCTTTTATGATATCTGCAAATATATATGCTTGTAGGCGAAGTCAGTGTTACATCCGTTAGATGTGCATGGACAATATTTGATCTGTGACCTTAATACATCACAAATTCAACAAAATCAGAGGATTTTTTTGTTTTCTTTCTATTATAAATAATTAATTTTATTTTGTGTAGTGAAACCAAATGGTACTTTTTGCTTGCCAAGCTTTATTTAATAAACTTGAAACTTTAAAACTCACTGATTAAGTTACTATTTAGTTGATATGTTATATTTACCTTTTTTGATATTTCTTTATTCTTATTTTCCAAATCATCTATATTCTGTTTTAGGAGAGTAAGACCTGTTTAATAAAAAATCATTCTATATCAAAAGCTTGAGTGCAAGTAAAGCAATATCTATGTCTTGCTCTACTTTTCAGCCAAGACAAAAATAGGTGAAAGACAGAAATGTTCCGATTTCATGAAAACAGAAGAACATTACTGCATGAGACTTAATAACAACCACAATTAGTGGTACATGTACATGTATCACTTAAGGTTTTTGATTTTATGATATTTTCTTCAGATTCTTTTAGAAATTTGTTACATATAATGATTTAACATGCAAAAAAAGATCTTTAGCTTTCTTGACAATGATCTTCCACTAACACAGTGTCCAGTCTCTATATCTTTGGTTGTATTGTAGGTGCAAAACAGACCTGCAATCATATCCCACAATATGGGTCCAATGATAATGCTGAATACCAAATATCAAAAGGCTGTGAATAGAAGTTGCTGAGAAAATTATCAAAGTATAGATCCTCATATGCTGACTGCTGATTTTAGTTTTTTTATGAAATGAAATTACTGTCTTCTTCCTTTACCGGATTTGACACATTTTGAATTGAAAATTAGCAGCACAACAGGTGTGCTATAAGAGGCAGGAACCGCTTACTCTTTGGGTTGTCTTCCAGAATTCCGACCAGTACCTCCCCGTGGTGGAAGACGGGCCCTGCTCCAGCGATAACAAAGGATACTGTGGAGCAGCTAACACTGGCGGTGGTGTGTCATGGGCTGGACGACCCATGGCACATAGGGAGTCTTTAACAGTCTTACTGTTAAATAGTCGACGCAGAGGGGCTTTCCCCTAGTCGCGACTATAAATACCCATCATAAACTCTTTGGGAGCACCTGAGTTACAACTTGTGTTTTGTGTTGCTTTGTGCTGTTCTTGTTCGTGTTTTCAGGTTTTGTCGTTGCCCTTTCAGACTCAAATGCCCCATTGGTGCCTTTGCTTCTAAAGAAATCAGCAAAAAAAAAAACCAATAACCCATAAGTGATTTATTTGTTTTTTAACAACTGGTGCAGAGCAGTATTAATTTGTGCATGATTTAGACCCCATGTAAGTGGTAAATGTCTGCCATTATCTACCTTTTTCCCCCAACTCAATCAATTCATGTATCTGCATTCTTTCATCTTCAATCTGATTTTTTACATCAGTAGACTTCTTTTTTACCTCTTTATACAGCTTCTCTTCTAAAAACAATAATAATAGATATTGCAATATAACAAATAAATAAACAAGAGTTTGCATTAAAGTTTGTCGTGCCTGCCGACACCATCGGAATACCTAGTTATTCCACTATTCATTCATAAATTCTCGACATTTTCCTGTGGACCAACTAAAATAATTCTAGATATCATAGTCATTGAGAAACAGACTTAACATAAAAGACTAAACACAAAAAAACAATATTAACAGTCATTTAGTGTAGAAATGAGGTTAAGGTCAGATGACATGGTGATGAACCCAAAAACCCTGATTTAATTCATTAATATGCCTAGTTATTCTACTTTTTTTAAGAAATTCATTTTCCACAAAAGTCTTACAAAGTCACTGAAGCTTGAAAAAGGGGCCAAGGTCACACGGCATGGTGACAGTTGTGTAGACAATAACCTGAACTGTCTGTATACCAAATATCAGAAGCCTAGCTATTATACTTTTCAAGTACATGTACTTCATTTTCCACAAAAGTCTTGCAAAGACGTTTACAGCCTGAAAAAAAATCTAAGTTCACAAAGTCACTGGACCATAAAATTGTGGTCACAACGCATGGTGACAGATGTGTGCAACATAACATGCACTGTCAGTATACTAAATATCAGATGCCTAGCTATTATACTTTTCAAGTACTTCATTTTCCACAAATGTCTTGCAAAGATGTTTATGGCCTAAAAAAAATCTAAGTTCACAAAGTCAAATTGGGGTCAGGGTCAAAAAGCATTGTGAAAGTTTTGTAGACCTTGACCTCAACTGTCAGTATACTTTTCAAGAAATTCATTTTCCACAAAAGTCTTATATAGAAGTTTTTGGTCTGAAAAAAAGACCTAAGCTCACAGAGTCACTGAAGCATGAAAATGGGGTCAGGGTCATATGGCATGGTAACAATTGCGTAGACCATAACCTGAACTGTCTGTATACCAAATATCAGATGCCTAGCTATTATTCTTTTCAAGTAATTCATATTCCACAAAAGTCTTACAAAAAAATTTATGACGCCACCGCCGTTAAGTAATAATTATGTCTCGCCTTTACGCGACTATTTGTCACAGGCGAGACAAAAACACATTACATACATTGTTTGACATAGAGTTTTAAAACAAATTACACCTTATATTAAATTTCTGTGTCCTAATTGGCCAAAAGAGAAGTGTTTTCCTGTAATATTTCTGGAATAAATTAAGCTATCTATGTATTTTATTTCCTGCCATTTGTACTGTTGCTGATTTTTTTTAAATACAAAGGTAATTATTGAAAGCCTGTATTCTAAATATAGATTGTTTTACGAAATTAAACAGGTAGTTAATTATATATAAACTTTATCATGTACATATCATACGAGAAAGCTCTCATAAATGGTTATTTTTTTTCTTTATTCAAGCAGAAAAGGTATTCTGTGATATTAAAGAATTAAATCATACTGGTTAGTGGTATTGGTCAAACTTTCGATGCTGAGGAGTGAAATTTTTAATCAGCCTCAGAAGTAGTATTTTTTGCAAAAGCCACTTACAATAATTGTATGATTCTTGAATAAAAAAAAAACAACACATAAATTAAAACTGACCTAGTTCCTTTGATGGCCAGGTATTAGGGTCTTGTAGTAAAAACTGATTGTACATTAGTCTCTTCTCTTCATCTGTCAAGCTTTTCTTTATCTCAGGCTTCAACTGTAACAATGATTCATGCATTATAATGAAATATGTATCAATTAAGAAAATTATTAATTATCAAAGTCATGAATGTATATGAAGGTGTTTCTATTATACATTGTAATACATACATGACATAATGGAAGGAATTTGTGCACGACACATTACATGATATGAGCAGGGACTACTGATAAATGTTCAATGATGCTGACTGTTTTCCATTGCAGATTTTCAAATTATTTATATGAGGCCAAATAATAAAATATGCGTGTTTCTGTTTTCCCTATCGTCCCTAGTTTTTTGTGCCAACCCTAGCCTTTTTATTGCCATTTTTGCTTAAGCACCATTTAATTTGAAATCTCATTAAATCAAGGTAAAAATTAGAAAAAAAAATTAAAAAGCCTACCTACTGACCCCATTTTTTTCAAGCATGAAAGCAGAAACACACATACTATTTTTTTTGGCCTGATTGATGTGCATCAAAACTAACATGCATTACTCAACCTCAAATTTATCTATTTAAAACTCATGATGGGAAAGGAATAGAAGTTTTCAGCAAAGAAACATCTTCAGACATGTTTCTTGTTATGATTTCTGGCTGTTTTCTAGCATATACACATTTCAATAATATTACTGTTTAATGCATCCACATGAATCAGAATTATAATACCTATGTATACAAACATGTAGAATGACACACAAACCTCTTGAACTTTTATAAGCTTCTCTGAAAGTTCATCTAATGTCTGCTCATTCTGGACCTCTAAATATAGGGTTTCTTTGTGGGTTTGGACAAGTCTGAAAAAAAAAATTAAAATTATTATCATGGTCAAAGGGGCATAACTCTAACAACACAAATTACAAATGACAATCATTGGGAGAGAGAGCTACTTGAGTTCTCACCTTAAACAGGTAATCTGTTGTCTTAGGCTACTAGAATTCATTGGGGCTAGTGAATTCTTGTGAGGTTTCCATTGTTAGGGCTATTTTTTGTAGTACAAAGCTCTGTTAAACTAAGGCTACTTCAAGAAATTTTTAAAGGAAACAAATGAATAATTTATATACAATATAATAACATCTATTTATTTATAAACTTGATTTTTTAACTATTCTTCTAATATCTGGTTTGGAAGCATTCATGTGCTTTAAGCCATTCCATGACAATTTCATCCAAAAAATGGAAAAATAATCAGCAACATGGTGATTACTGCTTTTGAGAAACAAGTGACAAGATTTACTCTGTGACCATTACAAAGAGTAGATCTTGTCATTTTTTTCTCAGAAACTGCAGTTCTGGCCATGTTGCCAATAATTTGGCTATATTTCTGCTAAATATGTCATGGAATAGCTTATTTTAAAGGCATTTTTGTCCTCTTTTGGATCAGGTTTCAGAACCTATCTAACTGTCCAAATAACTTCACACTTAACGATTGAAAATCGGATGGCGAGAATTACTTGCTGTGACAAGTATATGTAGCTCAATCCAGTAGATGGACCAGTATCGAATAACTAATTATCCAAACTGTACAAGGTCAGTATATACACTTATACATGTATATACCCTATATAAGGTCTGTGTATATAGAATCCAAGTCGTTTCATACCGAGTCATTTCATAAATGAGTCCTTTCGATCCTATTTTATCTATTTTAGTAAGACTGAAGCTACATGTAAATATAAATATAGTAATAGTATTATTTCATACGAAAACATAAAAAATTTATCAAAATTAATTTTACATAATCATTCCCTAATTGTAGGATGTGTATTTGATTGTTTTGATTGACATGGGAATTTAAAAACTGATCTTGTTTTATTTCATTGCATGAATAATTTATAACAAAAAAGAAAGTCACATACAGACCCGACACCTAAGAAAATTACCTTTTAATAGTCAAAGTTTTTACAACAGTACTAGTTTGCTAAATAAACATGTTGGTCATATTGGTGACAGAAAAGAATAAGCCACATAGCAAAAAAAGTGAAATCGGGTCATAATAGACAAATCATAACCATTTTGTAAAGCCTAACCGCTCTTTCTATGTTTTTGATGAAAAAAAAAGATAACTAAAATAAACATTTTTTTGTTATTCATTTGCTAAGAAACATACATGTAACTGTTATATTAAATTCTTGATTTGCTAAAAATTACTGGGTGTCAATTACTCAACTTCCAAGTATCAAACTTTGACTTGGTTTGCTACAATAAATAAACTTGATATACACAGCTATTTCTAATGAAAAGTGTGTAAAGTAAACAACAAGTAAATTCAAATGTTGGCATAAAAGCTCATTAGAGCTTGTGTTTTGTATTGTTTAGCTAACCGACTTTAAATAAACCTTTTTGACTTTGACCTTTTTTTTTGTTACTGAATGAAGTTCTGAAACCTTGGATATATACATGTAAGCCACAGTATACTAACTAAGATAATCTTCAACATGGACTTTACTTAGTAAAAGCTGAGATGATGAAACTACATGTAAATTCAGTTTTAATTTTCTCAGGTAAAAGCCATGCAAAATACTGAAAAATACTCATTCACCCATGTTTTAAGGAAAAAAAAGCAAAATAGTTAACTGAATGATAAACCTGTACATTAGATAATAGAATATATTCTGGTATCCTGGGTCTGGTATACAGATCTTACTTAATCAATTAACAGTAAAAGATCAGTAGGAAACAACCCACTTATTCACACTATTGGTACCAAACGACCCGGTACGAACAGGTTTCGGTACGCAGCAACCCATAATGTACGAACAGTTTTTGGTACAAAACAATCTGATAACGTGTATACACATACAGAAGCAACTGTCTTAACAAAATGTAACCAGTGAGCATGAATTACTTCACAAAATTGACATGTCTAGACCGGGACTAGAACCCAGGACCTCGAGATTCGTAGTCAGACGCTCTACCACTGAGCTAAAGAAGTACTTCCCTAGCTCAACAGTAAATGCTGGCTATAAAATAGGGGTGTAACGATTCACTGGTGCACCGGTGCATCACGACATTTTATCTGACGATCTGGAAATCGATACCGTGTTTGACTTCACGATTCCGTTTCGATCCAAAAAATGTCATGTCCGTCTTTGGCAAGAAGATAAAAAAACCTGCTTCCAGTGGCACAATTCATTGCATGCCGGACTGAAATAAATCATTAGCTTGAAAATACTTTGGTTTACTGTCTATCTAACACATGAAAATAATACTTCTTTCACATTAACAATATCGAATAACAATGATATGACAAGCAGGTCTTTTGTAAGTAATGGAAGTATAAAAGTATCATGATACGGATCAGATCATGAGCTAGGTCTCGTGATCTGTATCGGATCGTGGGGAAGTGGTATCATTACACCCCTACTATTAAACCTACGAAGGGAAGCAACCCTGTTACAAAACTTAAAAATAAAAATAAAGGACAGGTTAAAATGAGAGTTTCTGAAAAAAATGTGCAACAGAATTAAAATTAATGTACTGTTTTGAATTGACAAGAGTATCAGAAAAATCTTTTATCCGTTTTTGTTCCATGTTAGGATTATTTTTGAACAACTGCTTTGTTGCTGTTTGTATCTGGTGCTTCTGTGAGATCTTAATCACAAAAATGTTTTTTATTCATTTTTATCCCTCCCCTTTTTTTCCTGTTTGTACACAATCCAAATTCATTTGGAAATTTTTATTCCTTTTTAATTTAAATGGTTATTTGCAGAAATTTCGAAATTATTTTGTTTGTTTAATAATAGCTAGATGAAGCAAATTTATGTACATAAATTATATATTTTATTTCAGTATCGATACAACATTTCCCCGTATCCGACACCAAATTAGTTTCAAGCTTTATTCTGATGAAGATTGATTTGTTTTTGTTTTTATTTCGACGTACATGTACAAGTGAAACAGGACCATTTTCGGGGACACATATGTAAATAATGATCAAAACATTTCTTCACTAAATAATCATCACTCAAAGTGGTCTTATTTGGGATCCTTTGATTTCACTGAGTGTCATTGCTTTTTATTTTTATCATGTGATTTAGACATGCAAGTTTCTCTAAAAATAGAAATGATAATGTATTTCTTATTGGTTTGAATATACAGAAAGAGTTTCCTTAAGCCACTTAGGTGTAAAATAACTTACACCATGCAAATAATAGAGGGTCTGGGTAATAAATCGTCTCTTTGGGTACGTACTCAAGCACCAAAAATTGGATTTGCTGTGCTCTGTTGAGGTCGATGGGTGAGAATCATAACCCTCACGTAGAGTTGCGGTAAGGGTTATGTTATTGTTACTAAGATGAGAGTACTTTCACCAAGCAAGAAGCAACACTTTTTTAACAATTAAAATAAAAAGCTTCGTGGAGCACAGCATGATATGAATGCAACATGTCCAACCCTCACAGTACGTTTTAGGCCCATTATGGATAGCCAATTGATCTGGTCACATGCAGCCAATGGCAATGGTGGACTGACAAAATTTTGACACTTACAGCCGTTGGTGGACTTTCAACCTACATTTCGCAAGGAATCTATTTTTTTCAAAGCAGACCAAAATTAATTACATGTACACTTATTGAAATATTATACCTTTTGGCCCTAATCAAGGATACCTGCTACCTTTCATTTTTGCCCCCCTTTGGCTCCTAATGGCAATTAGGGGGACATGATTGTCATATAATTGATCCTCAATTTTGTAAGTTCATTACTTTGTAAGAATTAATTAGCCAAAAAAAAAAAAAATCGGACAATAAAAAAAAAGATTTTGGCCCCTTTTAGCCCCTTATTGCATATCAGAAAGAAGAGGGGGGTGCAGAAATTAATCCTCCATGTTGTATCCACTACTTGACAAGAATTGAATTGCCAAAAAAAATAATTCAAAATCGGATCACAAATAAAAAAGTGTTCATGTTTTGTCCCTTTTTGGCCCCTTATTTCTAAATGAAAAAAGGGGAGACCCCCAAATCAATCCCTTGTATGGTTAAATGGTAAGGCTTATCATTGTCAATTTTCATAGCAATTGGCTAACCAGAACCAAAGTTAATGTTGGATCAAATAAAATATTTGAGATTTTTTGCTCTTTTTGGGCCCATAATTTTTAATTGAAATAAAGAGGAGACCCCAAAAGCATTATTTTATGAAACATTATTGTAAAATTTCACAGCATTTGGTAAACCAGAACAAAAGTTATTGTGGAATCAAACAAAAAAGTAGCATTTTTGGCCCCTAATTTCTAAACGGGGAAAAAGGGGGACCCCCAAAATCAATCCCATCCATCCTTTTATGGTAAGGAACATCTTTGTCAAATTTCATAGCAATCGGATAACTAGAACTCAAGTTATTGTGGCAACACTTAAAGTCAACAGATAATGACGACAACATCGACAACGACAGCATCATACCTTAATCTGATAATACATCCGCAAATTTTTTGCAGTCATATAAAAAGATAATTGAAACAACTTCAATGAAAGTGAGCGCTAAAGTTAAAAGCCTTAGTTCAGATATTTAGATATTCATGATTTATCTTGTATATTACTTTCAAACATTTGCCACATATGTTTGATGTTACTGAAATTACTGACAAGGTGTAGTCATACTCATACAACATGATAACTGTTAAGTCCATGAAAATTAAACATGAATTTAAATTTGCAGTGCTAATAAAGGTTTCAAAGCAGTTTTTGACACCGACACAGGCGAAATCACAGCCAGATGAAAGAATTTTTATTAATCCCGCGCTAGGGTATTAATTGCATTGTGGATGGGGGCTATGCCGAAGGTTTCAGAATTTTGATAATGCCCCTAGGGGCTGGGCTGCATAGGTAGCCTAAGGGCACATTATTCCTTGTCGCGCAACTCCTCCTAAGTTATTTGGAATATGGAACTGAAACTTGGCTCAGTAGTTGCACTATGGATGTAGATTCTGCCGAAGGTTTCAGAATTTTGATAACGCCCCTAGGGGCTGGGCTGCATAGGTAGCCTTATGGCAAATTATACTTTCGTCCCGCAACTCCTCCTAAGTAATTTGAATATGGAACTAAAACTTGGCTCAGTAGTTGCACTATTGATGTAGATTCTGCCGAAGGTTTGGAATTTTGATAATGCCCCTAGGGGCTGGGCTGCATAGGTAGCCTTAGGGCACATACCTTCGTCACCCAACTCCTCCTAAGTTATTTGGAATATGGAATTGAAACTTGGCTCAGTAGTTGCACTATGGATGTAGATTCTGCCTAAGGTTTCGGAATTTTGATAATGCCCTTAGGGGCTGGGCTGCATAGATAGCCTTAGGGCACATTATTCCTTTGTCATGCATAATTCTTTACATTACTATCACTCCCACTACCAGGGAAAAGACTCATATTAATACATGTACATTTGATGGCACTAGTAATGCTCATTATAGTCATAGTTTATTTGTTTCAATTATTTGCCCTTATACTATCAAACACCAGAGTAGCGCGGGGATATGCAACGTGGCTGCTTCAACTAGTTTTTTATACTTTTTTCTTGCTGACATATTGAAGATATGGGGAATTCAATAAAGAGGAATCAATGTGGAGAGGCCTGAGTTGTGTTCATTTCAAAGGCACTTGTTTCTATCAATAAGGTGGGTTGATTATATATCAAAGCCAAATAGTTTACCCTCTTGTTTATAGAATCAAGTGCTCGTGGTTCATTTACATTACAATGTACTTTAGACGAAAATTAATATATGCTTTGTAAGATCAAAGGAAGGCTAGCTTGTGTGCTGTTATGATCCTAAATTTAGGTGTTCTAAGCACTTACTCTAAGCAGGTTGATGCTGAATCCATTCTTGGCCCATCTGATTGGCAACAAACCTTTTCCTTTAGACTTTATTGGTTTTTTGTCTCGCCTGCGACGAATGTTGCAAAAGGCGAGACTTAGGTATGGTGATTCCGGCGGCGACAGCGGCGGTGGCGTCCACAATTGGTTAAAGTTTTTGCTTAAGTCTGTTTTGTGTGAACTAGTTATGTTACACCATTGATATTTGGTATGCAGTTGCATCAGCATCAGTACAGATCAGTTTTAAAAGGATTTCACCTGTATGCTCCTGCAGTCACGGTCTACTGACTTTGAAATTTTACACTGATTTGGCCGAGGTTAACCTTTTTTCTTAAGTCTGTTTAACATGAAGCAGTTATGTTACACCATTGATATTTGGTATGCAGTTGCATCAGCATCAGTACAGATCAGTTTTAAAAGGTATTCACCTGTATGCTCCTGCAGTCACGGTCTACTGACTTTGAAATTTTACACTGATTTGGCCAAGGTTAACCTTTTTTCTTAAGTCTGTTTAACATGAAGCAGTTATGGTACATCATTGATATTTGGTATGCAGTTGCATTGGCATCAGTACAGATCAATTTCAAAAGTATTTTATCTGTATGATCCTGCAGTCACGGTCTACTGACTTTTAGATTTTACACTTTTTAACTTTTTACTTATGTCACAAGTGTTTTTTTATAAAGCAGTTATGGTTCACCATTTATATTTGGTATGCAGCTGCTTAAGCATTAGTTAAGATCAGTTTAAGGAGGATTTTTACTTCATTTTATACTGTGTCCAGTTGCGACAGGCGAGACATGTCTCTGTGTTAACAGTTTATTTCTGTTTTTTGTCATTGTTCTACTGATTTAATGTACTGGATGTAATCCCTTTGTGGTTTGTTGATATAATTCAACAGAAAGTCCTTGTACTTGTAAGGTCTGTATAAAGATAGTTCTTGGAAATTCGAAAATAAAATCAAAATTATGTTTGATAAACTTGCATACTATACCTTGATGTGTATTCACATATATATAGTAAATCTTCCTGGGCACAACAGAACCTACAATACATCAGTGGTCATTGTAGCATTTTCCAGATGGTTTCAAATCTGACAGATTTCTTTTTAAATTAAAAAAAAAGATAAAATTTCATTTTTGCAGTTTTTCTCTAATCTAAACATTTGTTTTACAGTATCACTTCTTATTTAATTATTACGTTTGTGATTTTGGTTTCAGAGTTCTTGTGAAGTCTACAGATACCATGACTTGATTCCTACACCGTACCATAATGGAGGACATGACTTGTCAAATGGACAGTCTAGAAGACTGGGTTCCTGTTAAAGCTAACCTGTTTAACATCTCAGATGAAGCTGTCAAGAGATTTATATTTATGGTTAGTTGGAATAGTGTTAACAGGAAGGTGGCAGTGACATGCCGCCAACACAATCGTGTGGCTAGCGATGTTGAAGATAGCAGTAGTCGGACAGGTCTGTTTTCATTCAGTGAACTTAAATCTATTCATCAGATACTGTGTCTTATTTGTCCAGAACTTGAGCCATTTTTACCTCACTTGCCCAATGAGCCTGGCTCTTTATGGGCATACCTAGGCTACACAGGACCTGAATATGATTATGATGAAATCTGTTCACAATTAGAACAATATTTTGTTACGGCTTTAGATATCTGTAAGGAACGTTTACTTATGACTACTCTATTTGATGAACCTGACACAAATGAGTATTTTGATAACATGAGTGAATTAAAAAGACAAAAACTTGAGCATGAAGTGCACATGTGTGAAGAAAGGTTGAAAAATGTGATATTCCTACGAACTAATGCTAGTAACATGCAGGACATGAATGATGTATATAAAAGTGAGGATGATGCTGTGATGAAACTGAATGAAGCATTAGCTGCTTTATATAATTACCAACAGCAGCCATTTCTAGACCTGAGAGCTATTGCCTGCAGTAAAGTGACAGAGGCTAAGGAACAGCTAGAAAACTCTGACTTAGGGGAGAGAATTAAGAAACATTATGCCAGAGTGTTTTCTGAGTGGCAGGAACAACTTGAGCAAGCTATGGGAAATATTCAAGAGCTATATATCAAATATTACTCTACAACTTGTCATATTTATCAAGGTATATACTAATGAGTTTGCTGTCTCTTTTATCATTTTAATCTTTGTAATTTAAGTTTACAAATCTCAAGAAGCAAAAGGTACACAAATTTGGGTATACAAATGTCTGAAAGGGCAGAAACAAAACCAGTTAACACAAAGAAGGACAATATGAAAGAACAGACAACATATAAAACATACACAAAGAAGGACAAGATGAAAGAACAGACAACATATAAAACATGGAAACACAAAAACAAATGTTTATACCTATAAGTAAAATTTTGATTCATTCAAATTACAAATTTACACAAACTTTTACACATGTGCAACAGCAGTTACAGCACACCCTTGTCCTTGTGACTTATTCAAAAAATTGTTTTACTCTAAGCTCATGATCTTATCCAATGCACTGTCATTTTAACTGTTGATCACACAAAATGTTTTCATAATTTGTACTCAACTTGACATGTTATATTTCATTATTCAATATATAGCAATGGCCAACAGAATGACAGAAGACAAGAAACTTTATGGGAAAACTGCTTTTGAATTGATAGGTTCAGAAAGATTATTAAGGTAAGGCTTTAAAAAAAACTTAAAGGTCATAAGCCATGCAAGGAATATAAAAAAAAACATTTAAAAATTGTGTCCTTTTTGCTTATTATAATGTATATCTTTAATATAGTTGTTCTCTGAGTGAATTGAAATAAAATGAGATGTACAGGATTAATTGTTCTCCTTGCTATATTTGGCAGTATGTTATTCTTCAAAAATTAATCTCAATGTACAAGTTTCAACATTTTATATTGTAGGATTCAAGAAGATTTGAGTGCAGAAAAGTTGCATCTGTTGCATAGCGAGAAAAAATTATTTGTGCTGGAAAAAGATAAAGTTTTGGAGGAGGTAAGCTTCTTATATTTAAATTTTGTGCAAATCTTAAAATTGTAATATATTGTTACCATGGTTACTTTATGTCTTTATTATGTGTTCTGTAATATGCATCTTAATAGGCCCATTCTTATGGACAATAAATATTTATCTTATTCTTCTTCATCTTTGTCTTCTTCTTCTTCCTTGTCTTCATCTTCTTATCCATTTCTTAAATGGTTTTCTGTCATTCTCATCTTATTATCCCTATTATGTCTACACATCCATGTTGCGTTGTGTATTACTATATGTAACAAGTCAGGACCATTGCGATCTATAACTATTCTGGTGTGTCTTACATGTTTTGTCTTTTCTCTTGGGCATTGACATTGGTCCTCCAGGTTCGATGATTTTGTTATTACCTTTATTCAACACAAAGTCAGTGACACACTCTTTCTAACAATAGACAATTCTTACTTTTATTATGCCCTGATTAAGTGTAATATCAATTATAAATGATAGGCCCATTACCATTTGTCTATACAATTTTTTAAAAATGAAGGGTACTTATGAGCAATGGTTGATTGATTGATTGTTGTTTTCTTAATGTCCTGTTGGTGATATTTCAGCTATTATCGTGACATAAACAAGTTCTGATGTATAGCTAAAACTTCCATATAAAACAAAGTTAAAAGACCTAGATACGACAAAAAGTATGAAAAATAAGGAGATAAAAGCAACAAGAAAAAAGAGCACACTAAAATATAAATCTAATCATAAAGAGCACACTAAAATATAAATCTAATCATAAAGAACACACTAAAATATAAATCTAATCATAAAGAACACACTAATATATAAACTATTCACTAGGATAACAAAGAAAGAAATATATAAGGTAAAACAACAAAAGACTTACAAAAGGTAATTCAAAAGGACTAAAGATTAAAGTTTTGCATTATGAACAATGGACCAATGCTCAAATTTGATTCTCTGCTTATTGACGTTTTAAAAATATGATTGCTTACAATTTTTCCATTCTTAACAACAGTATCCACATGGTTAAAATTTATTCACCAGGCAGAAGTTACATTTCCATGTGAGTTTTCCCCTTCATTAATTCTTAGATTAATTTGAGAATTGTGTCATTATTGTTACTCAAACCATACAATTAATAATTATATGACTATGAAATGAGTTAGTTTGCAACATTTTATTTCATAAATCTTTGATCCTTGTGAAATGGATGAAAAAATAAATCCCTTACAATAGGTAGTTAGTTCTTAGAATTTGGTCAAAATGGGATCTTCAGCAAGGAGAAATTGTTGCTGCAGGTTTTATGGGATACCCTTGCTCTGGTTTAGGGAATTCTATCCCAGACACAAAGTGAAAAATGCAGTTGTCTTTCTTTGAATGATATTTATAGTGATAATAATTACAGTTTATACATGTATACTATATACTCATTTATATTGAATTACTCTCTTCAGCTAAGTATTTTTAATTTCTAGGATTTCTCTTACCAACAAAATAAACGAAATTAGATAAAAACATGGCACCTTTTATTGAAAATAGAACATAGGGTCAAATCACTTGAAAGAGATATAAGAATAATCTGAAGAATCTTCAAAAGTCTCAATATGGTTGAAGTTCTCAGATGACATCTTATAGGGGTTATGGCCCTTCTAATGTCAAAAATAGAGTTTTTCATGTATCTGCCCTATAGAACGAAAACTATTGCAGATAGAGAAAGGTAGTTTCTTGCTAAAACCTTCAGTTCATTAATCTCTACAAAAGTTTCCATTTTGTCGAAGCTGTCAGATGACTCCATTATATCATATAGGGGTTATGATTCTTTTAAGGTAAAAAATAGGGTTTGTTCATGTTTTTGGATTAAAGAATAAAATCCATTGCAGATAGGGAAAAGCTGTTGCTTGATTTAACCTTCTGCTCATTAAGCTCTACAAAATTTTCCATTGGGTTGAAGTTGTTAGACCCTTATAGAAAAGACCATTATGCTTTAAGGACAAGGTGTGCGAATCTGGCTCATGGGAGCCTCTTGTTGTGGATTTCATGCCCCCCTGACCATTAATATCGGGAGTTATGATCAGCAGAGGTTCACTCTCATCCTGTATAGTTCCCACATAAATTTTCTGTTAATTGACTAACTCTTATTTCATTTTTAACTCACCTCATGAAAGTAAGGGGCGGGCTTATGGAATACCCTGAGTGTCGGCGTTGGTGTTGGCGTCAGCATCTGGATCTACTTACAGAAGAAAGGTTAAGGTCCATACACAATTACTGTCAAGTGACACATCAACCATAATGGTATGGTAAATATACCTAGTGATTAATGCATGCTTCAGATGCTGGCTGTGACCTACATTTTCTGCATGAATGACCACTTACAGAAATATGTTTAAAGTCCATTTCAGCTTACTGACAAGTGCCACATCAACCATATTGGTATGGGTAGGTGCACCTAGTGATGCTAAGCACAATGCATGCTTCAGATGCTGGCATTGATGTATATTTTCCGCATGATTAACCACTTACAGAAGTATGGTCAAAGTTCATAATGTCGCTTACTGACAATTTTGCCACATCAACCATATTAGTATGGTAGGTGCACTTGGTGATGCTAAGCGCAATGCATGCTTTGGATGCTTGATTTGACCTATATTTTCTGCATGGATGACCACTTATAGAAGAATGGTTAAGGTCCTTACACAATTACTGTCATGTGCCACATCAACCATTTATTGGTGTGGTAGATGCACCTAGTGATGCTATGCTCAATGCATGCTTCAGATGCTGGCTGTGACCTACATTTTCCGCATGAATGACCACTTACAGAACAAGAGTTAACACTAAAGTATGTCTCGCCTGCCGGCACCATCAGAAACAATTATTCTTTCTTACTTCCACTATATTTTGAATTTACATGGATTTTCAGTTTCTGAGATCAAAAGATGTTTATAGAACCTAAACATTGCAAATATATGCAACAAAAATAATCAAAGTCACTCAACCGGAAAATCAAGGTCAAGGTCAAAAGATGAGGATGTAACTGTGCTAAGCTACTACTGGGACATATGCATACCAAGTTTCATCAACCTAGGACTTATAGTTCTTGAGATATGGAGGTGCTCACAAAACTTTTCCATTGCTATTATATGTATTGAAAATTGTCAAAGTCACTCAACCGAAAAATCAAGGTCAAGGTCAAAAGATGGGATTGCAACTGTACTAAGCTACTACTGGGGCATATGCATACCAAGTTTCATCAACCTAGGACTTATAGTTCTTGAGATATGGAGGTGCTCGCAAAACTTTTCCATTGCTATTATATGTATTGAAAATTGTCAAAGTCACTCAACCAAAAAATCAAGGTCAAGGTCAAAAGATGGGGATGCAACTGTACTAAGCTACTACTGGGGCATATGCATACCAAGTTTCATCAACCTAGGACTTATAGTTCTTGAGATATGGAGGTGCTCGCAAAACTTTTCCATTGCTATTATATGTATTGAAAATTGTCAAAGTCACTCAACCGAAAAATCAAGGTCAAGGTCAAAAGATGGGGATGCAACTGTACTAAGCTAATACTGGGGCATATGCATGCCAAGTTTCATCAACCTAGGACTTATAGTTCTTGAGATATGGAGGTGCTCGCAAAACTTTTCCATTGCTATTACATGTATTGAAAATTGTCAAAGTCACTCAACCGGAAAATCAAGGTCAAGGTCAAAAGATGGGGATGCAACTGTGCTAAGCTACTACTGGGGCATATGCATACCAAGTTTCATCAACCCAGGACCTATAGTTCTTGAGATATGGAGGTGCTCATAAAACTTTTCAAAAAAGTTAACGCTGCCGCCGCCGGTAAAGTAATTCCTATGTACCGCTCTGCTTCGCAGGCGAGACAAAAATGGTTAAAGTCCATTCCAGCTTACTGTCAAGTGCCATATCAACCATATTTAGGTAGGTGCACCTAGTGATGCTAAGCACAATGCATGCTTCAGATGCTGGCATTGACTTATATTTTCCACATGAATGACCACTTACAGAAAAATGGTCAAAGTTTTTTCCTGCTTACTGACAAGTACCACATCAACCATATTGATATTGTAGGTGCACTTAGTGGTGCTAAGCACAATGCATGCTTCAGATGCTGGATGTGATCTATGATGGATAACCAATTATAGAAGAATGGTTAAAGTTCATTCCCGCTCACTGACAAGTGCCACATCAACCACTTTGGTATTGTAGGTACACCTAGTGATGCTTAGCAAGATGCATGGTTCAGAAACTGGCTGTGACCTTCTTTTTCCGCTTAGATGAGCACTTTGGAATGTTCAAGTCAATTTATGCTTAGTGACAATAATGCATAATGAGATGAGCCAATGGTACTCCATTAATTACTTTATGCTTGGTTTATTTTCCTTAAGTTTCATGCTAAAATAATATAAAAAAAACTAAGTCCACTTGCAAAGTTTGTTCCTGCTCTGTATAGCCGAAAATTTAGAGAGGCTCTAATTTTCACTTTATTTGGACCATTTCTCTATCGCGAAATTAAGAACCAGCGTCAAATAGAATAAACATACATATGTTTTATGTTGTGCTAGTTTTAAAGGAATATGACCCTTCAGATCCTGTTGGGGACTATGCATTGCTAAAACTTTAAACTCTCTTAAAATGTTTGTTTAATTTGTTAGGTTAATTCGTGTGATGATTTTATGTCTACTAATTTTGTCTTTGCCCTTTCATATTCATGAAGTTTTATTGCCCTATTGCTACTCCTCTTCTTCTCACAGGTCAATTCAGTTTTTGTTCGGTATTACTGTGAACTTTTTGGCAGTGTTACAGCCCTTTGAACTTGAAAATTCACTAAAATTTCAGATTTCCACACTTTCTGTACCTTTATAGGTTTTAAGCTGTCTTTGGTTATGTAAGGCAGCCATGATGAGGTACAAATGTACAGGTCAACTTTAAATCTTGTTCTGCTGTACAAAATTTTATAGGAGTTACTGGCCCTTTGAACTTGAAAATTTACTAAAATTTCATATTTCCACACTTTCTGTACCTTTATAGGTTTTAAGCTGTCTTTTGTTATGTAAGGCAGCCATGATGAGGTACAACTTTAAATCTTGCTCTGCTGTACAAAATTTTATAGGAGTTACTGGCCCTTTGAATTTTAAAAATCACTGAAGTTTCAGTTGCTGCACCTTTATCTTAATGTTTATAGTTATTTTATCTGATTTTAGTAATGTGAGTTTACCATGATGAGTTACAGATTTGATGCTTTGCAAATTTTTATTGGAGTTATGGCCCTTTGAACTTTGAAAATCACTGAAATTTCTGTTTTACACATTTTTTTATCTTAATTAAATGGTAATAGCACCATTATTTGGTTTGCAAGTTACAGTTCAAGTTTTTATCCTGCTTTGCTAATTCCACAGCAATATTTATGATCCTTCAGATCCAGGGGGGGGGGGGGGGGGCTACAGTGGCGGTTCCAGGATTTTTGAAAAGGGGGGTCCTCGGTAGAAAAGGGGGGTCCAAAACTATAATTTGATGATTGTTGCCCAAATTTTGCATGAAAATCACAGAATTTTCCGACGAAAGGGGGGGTCCAGACCCCCTGGACCCCCCCCTCTGGATCCGCCACTGGGCTATGTATTGCTTAAACTTTTTGCACTCTCTCAAAATGCTTGTTTAATTTGTAAGTTTATGTTAAAAATCCCGGGCCACTTTCAAAAGAAGGTAGGAAATGGGGGTTTTTTAATTTAGAATCAATTTGTTTTGTCCAAAAAAAAGGTATATAATATCACTTAAATAAAGTCACGTCATGTTACCTCCTATATTCATGCATATTTTGTTTACTTGCAGATAAGGGCATCTATGTGTCACTTTAACTAAACAAATATATGACTTTATTTATTACACCCACATCAAGTATCAATAAAATACATTTGTATACATGTATCCATTGGAATTTGCATAATAAAGTCCTAGGTGACTATTTGAACTTGGTTGTTGATTAGCTAAAAAGTAATGAAGTGCATGGTAAAAGAATATTGTCTGATGTAACAAGTTTTATTTTACAACCTACTTGTAATTAGAATCAATTTTAAAATGGTTTCATGCCAAAATTACCAATTCAACTTCTTTGAACTAATAAGCAGTAACCTAAAGTTTTTAATTCGAAGCTTTATAACCATAACTTAAGCTGTTCTTAGATACAAAATACATAGGCAGATCCTGTGGGAAGGGGGCACACCTTTTATGAAAAAGTTTTTGGTTCAAATTGTTACCTTTGTCCCCACTTTGAAGTCAAAGTGCCCCACTTGGCAAAATGACCACTAATCACACAGTGCAGAAAGTTCTAGATTAATAAAGCCTAGTAGTGAGTTCATTTGAACTATTTTAACCTTATAGATACCAACATTGTCTTTGATCAGAATATTGAAAATATTTGATTCTTTGTGATTGAAAGTTCCAATAGTGAAGCTTGTAAATACGTTGTTTTATTGGAATTTAAAAGAATATATTATTATATCAACACATGGTTTACTAATGAAATTGTTCTTGTATGGCAACAGGTTGTTCATAATCAATTTAGGTTTACTTTATATGATAAGAGCATAGTAGCTTCCAAATATTTATATATTATAAATGATATCGAAAGGTACACAATTCACTTTGTAGAATCATAAGTTAAAATCCTTACAGTTCCATTTGTTATTCCATTGAATAGTTTCTTTTTCACACTTTTACAAAATAAGATATAAAATTATCAAATTAATTATGAAATATCGGCACTATATTGACACAATTGTACGCTATCCACACAATGGTTTCATAGCTATCATGTTCTCAGCACAAGTCAGTGGCAAATTGACCACTTTCAATATGGCTTCACATACTCCTTTGAGTGGTTCTATACAGGCTGAGAATGGTATGAGGAACACGTACAGCCAGGCAATGAAGAAGGCTATTGGCCACGCTAAAAACCATAGAATTAAGAACCATAGTATAGCCCATAATATTCCAGGGCAGAGTCCTCCCTTTCCACTTCCTTCTCCAGATCCCATGGTTTAACTAGTGCTGAAAAATAAATTACATGCAATAGAAAAAATAATAAATGAATTAGATTTAGAATGTCCCAACTGCCTTCCCCTATAATATCCCAGGACGTACTCATCCCTCCTCATCCTTTCGTTTAACTAGAGCTGAAAATGATAAAATACTATACTTAACATCTTAACAATATCAGGGTCAATACACAATGTTATTGCACTAAAGGTGTAGGATGAAAAAATATGTACCGGTATAAATGTATGCAACATCTGTTGTATAAAAAATGTGTAAAAATAGATTGTTTAGAAATATTCTTTATTTTTGTTTCTCAAACTTTTTTAGATCATATGTGAAATTCACAATTGCTGAAAATAAGTTTACAAATTAATTAGACGATAAAGAGATGTGGAACAAGTGTACGCGACACAACCAACACAAAGAAACCATCATTTAAAAAATCACAATGGAAAATAGCCAGAGTCTTCAACTTGATCAGAAGTCGCTGCTTGCCATCTTTCATTGACCCAAGACTGAAAATACACTACATAAGATTCAAAACCAATGAAAAGTTATTCTTGGGAGATTACCTTTGATGTAAAAGTGAATGCAGTTATAAATAAGTAACTGAATTTTATTACAAAAGTTCTTAAAGTCCCCTGTTCTTTAGAAGAAATAGAAATTTTTCACACAAATTCTGTTTGTCAAATTTTAGAGAAATGCTTGATCTTGTGTATTTGATTGATTTATTTTTTTGCAACAAAATATAAAGTTTTTATTTCTTACATCTTTTTCAAAGACTACTTTAAGTAAAGAATAATAATGATAAAATTGATTGACCTATAATTTTTGATCTCTAATAAATCAATAGATTAAACTCACCTGTACCTTATGAGAGTTTGAATGAAAAATATTTATACATCCAATGCTAAATTGATCTTAGTGATAGTCCGAAAGAGGGGTTAAACCCCAGGGGTTGGGAAGGTAGGGGGCCATGGGCCATATGCCCCTTAAAGATAAAAATGGCCCCTTCCAAATTTAAAATTTTATATAGATTGTTAAAGAATGGCCCCTTCAAATTTTGAATTTTAATGAAAAAAGTGGTAAATGGCCCCTTTGTTAAAAATGCTTCCCAATCCCTGAAACCCCAGCGTCAAGAAAGTGTTAACTTTTACCTTTTAACAAAATTGATACCGTTGAAAACTCTTTTGATTTGTAAATGACTTTCAGATCGTACAGTTTAAATGTGGTCCATTTCAATAAATATATGAATATTGATGAAACGATACACTTGAAAACATTTGACGTACTTCACATTTTAAATACAATTAGTTACAAGCTGCTGCATCTTAATATCGATTTCAATTTTTATCAAATAGTACACTTACCCAGACCTGTAATTTGTTATTCAGAAATATACAATGTCCTCCAGAGAAATTAAACCTTAATCTTTTTATTTGGTTGTTATTATTGTGTTACCTGGGTGAATTTTATCACCTGAGATGATAGATTGAATTATTTAATGATGCAAATATGGAGAGAAATGTATCATATCCTAGTGATGTCTTAAGTCAGCATATAAATTGTATATCTAAGATAACGATTTTATTATGTAATTAAGAAATTTTTTTAATGAGCTATATCCATTCATCTTTAGATGGTAGTGTTTGACAGAGAGTTGCATACACAGGTTTTATTATAATTTGACTTCATTGACATAAGTAGCAATTGTTTCAAGTGAATCCAATATAAACATTGAATTGTTTTTGTTGTAATGAGGGCTGCTGCAACAACTGTTACCATAGCCTGTAGCTTTCATGTTCTGTTATATACACATAAGTTAGATTAGTATTTGATGAAAGATGATGAAGTACTTATCTGTATAATTAGATGGATGATAGTAATGTGTATAACAGACTACATATCTATTTACTTTTACAAGTCCATCCTTTGCCTTAATGTTGTTTTGTATCTTTCATTAGTTTTTATCTCCATTTTGTGCATATAATGAAGTTGTCATATTTTAATAATTAATACTGATCTAAATACTGACAATTGACAATAAGAAGAAATTACTATAAGAGTTTTGATTATAACTTACTTGCACAAACTGATAGAATCCTATGCTATGGTTGAATATCTCCTTTGCTCACTGTATATAAGTGAATATTCTCCTGTTTGTATCTCAGAATGTTTGTGTTTGTTTTTCAGATAGCCAGTTTAGATGAGACGCCAAACTTGCAGAAACAATTAGAACAACTAGAGGCTAAAGCTTATGATTGGCAGATAAAAATATTCCAACAACAAATGAAGATACTAGATGAGGAAGAAAAAATATGTCAAACAAAAATAGAGACAATCAAAAAGTCATTGAGAGGTACAAACAAAATTAAGATGGAGGCAACCAAAAAGTATGTCAATGAAAACAAGAATGAGAAAAGCAGTGGCGGATCCAGAGGGGGGGTCCAGGGGGTCTGGACCCCCCCTTTCGTCGGGAAATTCTTTGATTTTCATGCAAAATTTGGGCAAAAATCATCAAATTATAGTTTTCTATCGAGGACCCCCCTTTTCAAAAATCCTGGAACCGCCACTGAAAAGGAAGAATTTTGATAAAAAAAAGTGGAATTTCTTTTTAGATTTCAAGTGTTAACCATTTATTAGTATTTTTTATTATCTCATGCAAAATGAAGAAATTTTATATGGCTTATAAGGAAAAAAGAAGTATGCTTAAACCAAATATTTTATTGAGCCCAAATTTTCAGTGAAAGGAACTTGAGATATCTCTCCTTAGGTATTATCAGGAATGTCCAAAACAGTTTTATTTAATCCCTGGTATTATTTATTTTTAAAAATGACATTTTTTTTTATTGAATAAGAAACATACTTGATGCTTTATCACATATTTATTTAGTTCAGGACTTTTCCAAAACCTAAAACCAAGATGTCAGGCTAAAAAATCTAAACAAAAATGACAAAATATTATTGGACCACCTGACAATGGCAATAGCCCTGACTTGTAACAGACTTTATTGTGGCTCAGAAAAACACTGAAAACATAATTCCAAACCATTTCATCTGTTTTCAGCCAAAGAAGAAGAAGTGGTATTTTATGATGCAGTAGAAGACAATACTGAACTCAGCCCTGATGACGAGGAGACGATGGAGTTATCTCCCATTGGTAGTAATAATGTACTCAATACAATGCGAAATAAACTGGCAGCTATAAATAAAAGACGAGCTAATCTCAGAAATAAAAAGGTATACATTATAACTTTACTTAAACCTAAAGTTGTAGTGGTTAAAGCATCAAAGGTTCAAAGTTCTACTCTGGTTTGGAGATAATTTCATGGACAAAGGGCATGATAGGATATGAAGCAAAAATTGAAATATTTGATAGTAATGAAGTGATATTTTATATCTGTTGATTCTAGTCATTTTGCATGGACTAAATGTCTCAATGCTGAGAAGAAACCTGACAGAGCCTATGATTTAAACATACACATTATTAACTTTCATTATTACAGAGTGACAAAAACAATATTACCATTGTAACTTTTGAAAGGAGGTTCAAAAAGCTGTATTATACATTGTCCCTTTTTTCTCTTTCACAAAACATACTAGATCAACTAGGTACAGTATTTTGTGACTATATATACAAGTCTGCAGATATTCTCTCAAATGAACTTACACCACATTGCAACCACTTGTAATAGCACTATTAAAATCTAATAATTACATTTACCGTTCATATAAGTTATTCTATTGGTTAATTGACACCTTGAATCATCTTTCATACCTCGATGAAATGTTACTTGTTTCACATGGCCGTAGCCGTGTCATGACCTTACTATACGCACAACTAAAATTTCCTATCCAGGTAAATTCTCACAACTTAAATTCGCTTTTGGATATTAATGCGCAAATAAGAAAATACACAAACATACACCATAAAACAAAATGAAAAATCAGAAACAAATTAAAAACATTAAAATGTAATTATAAGAATTGAATGCTTGTATTTTGATGTCTTATAGGTGTGAAAAACTGTAAACTAGTCGCACATTTTTTACATGAAGGGTGCTTCATTCAAAATGTGCTATGGTCAACAGGTTTACATGCCAATGAAAGATCAAAATACAAACATTCTTATAATAACATTTTAATGTTTTTTATTTGTTTCTGATTTTTTCGTTTTGTTTTACTTTATTTTGTTTTATTTGTTTTGTTTTATTGCAAATCTTAAATGAAAAGTAAATAGCTGATGTTGCCCCTTAACTTCTATCACATCAATTATTTGAGTCTTGTAAGATTAACATGTTTTTGTTTGTTTTTTTACTCTATAACTTTTGTTTATCTAATATCACAGTGGGGTTTTTTTTCAGAGTGCAATAGAGAGACAAAGGAAATCTAAAAACAACAAAAAGATAGAGGAGGAAGAAAAACAAAGACAACATCATGCTATACAAATGGTAACGTAATTACTTAGGTTTTAGCAAATAAGACTTTGTTAAAGTTGATGTATTTAGAGCTTCTGTTTACTTTTTAACAGGCAATAATCAAGAACAAAGTTTCATTAAATATTTCAATTTTAAAAATCTTTTTCCAAAGAGTAAAACATATTTAAAAACGTCGATCAGTGTTTCCAATTGTGATCTGATTTTTCAATTAAGGTTATCTCCCTTTGAACATGAAAAAAAAAAAATTGACACAAACTGAAATATTTATATATTTTTTTAAATAAGAAGGTATATAAATTCATGCTTATTATAAAGGAAAATAGGAAAAAGGACAAGAAAAACTTTCTTCAGTAAATAAAGATAAAATTTAATTTAGCATAAGCAGAAAAAAGTTTGCTCTGAGTTTGACATAAGTAAAGCATTTGAATTTTTCAAATGTAAAAAAATGATGCAAATTTGTAAAGCTTTACAGAATAAGTCTTGGTAATCTATTGGCCCCTTGAATGAGAAAAAGGGGTGATGGGCTGAAAAATAGCTATATTGTTCTGGTAATAAGTAAGCCATTGGAAAGGACTTATGAAACTGACAATCAAACACTTAATTAATCATTTGAGTTCTATTGACATGGCATTTGTTTGATTATTTATTTAAGAAAATTGACAGAAAAAAAGATGAGATAAACAGAAAAGCTGACTTTATAGTTGAAGAGAGACAGAAAGCTATAGATAGAATAAAGATACATAAAATTGTAAGTGAAGATTGTAGGAGTTTCCTTTAATGTACAAGAAAATAGACTTTCATTTAAGATATTGATTGCAAACTTTTCATATTCTTGCACTTTTTAGAAATAGAAAGCCACAGTACAATTGACTGCAAAATGTCCTTAAATGACAAGAAAAATACAATTAATTTGGAAATTTAAAATAGAACAAGCAGCAGAAGTCGTCTTATTGTTGAATCTTAATTTTAAAACCCTAGCGAAGGTAGATATCAATACCATTACGATTTAAACATTATATCATGTCTATGAGCTATTTTCAGAAATACCCAACACCAGAAACAATAAAACCTCCTCGATACCAGCCTCCAAGTCAGCGGAAATCAAGTACAGCAGACAGTTCATCAGAGGACACAGTTGTGAAACCTAAACCTAGACCCTTAACTAATTCAGAAAAGACAATCAAGATAACAACTAAACCCAGGACTAGTAAAACCACTAAACCTGCTCCTAAACCTAGACTTTCTGTAGAGAGAAAGAAGAAAGAATCAGAAAGAAAGAATTCTTCCTCGCCTCCTGCTCCTCCTGCTGTTCCTGGAATACCCTCCCCTCCTCATGTCCCTGAGGTGCCTGCTCCTCCCCCTGTCCCTGGGATACCTGCTCCTCCACCCCCACCTGGAGCTCCCCCTCCCCCACCACCACCCCCTCCTCCACCTCCCCCTCCCTCTATACCACCACCCCCTGTTTCAAGTGTGCCCAAAGTGAAGAAGAAAGCCCCCGAGGAGACAACGACTGATACTACACCTAACCTAGGCAGTATTCTGGCTGGAAAGTCTAAACTAAAACATGTGGAGGTCACAGAGAAACCTCAAGGTACAAGGCTCTTAATATAATATAAAGAACAGATATAAAACAGCATTTCATGGTAGTCCTTAAAAATATATTTTGTAATAAACACACACAAACAAGCCTTGTTTAAAGCTTAATATTTGTCAGACATAATAAATAACCAAACTAGGAAGTTCTAAATATCCCAATCTAATCCATCAAAGACAAGACTGATGAAAAGAAGAAACAATAACAAAATATTGTTGAATATAAGGACGACTGTTTGCATGAAAAAAATATGCTTGTACTTACAAAAGAAGCATTTAAATATTAGAATTTGAGGCAATAGAAAAATCAGAAGACAATACAATGAAGAACTGCATTTATGTCAAAACAAGAGGGAACTGATGTGCTTTAGTAGGATAAGCAGTTCTTGCCTTTTGCTTCTCATCTGTTGCCCTGCAAAAAAACAAGTTTAATGTAGGCCAAAACCAACAAAGAACAACATTACAAGACTCATGATTTATCTTAATTTTCAACAGTGGAATAGAAGATTTTATTTATGTTTGGTCTATGGATTGATTTAAAAAGATATATGTGCTAAAAAAATATTCTACAACTTTTAAAATGTTTAATTCACAGCAACTGATCCAATGGAAAATATCCTCAAAATGGTGAGAAATGGAATCAAGTTGAGACCGGTGAACCGTAAAGTTGAGGAGGATAGAGGAACACAGCAGGAAGTCAAGTTCTCCCAACCTAGTGACTCACATTTAAAGTTACTCCATGATCGACTGAATCATATTAACAAGTTTACTCGGGAGAGAACCCCCGACTCCGAGAGCGAGGACGATGGGGAGTTTGATTGATGTGATGTTAATACCAATGTTTGTTTCATTGTCATTAATATAAATTTGATTCTTTGTGGAAATGGGTAATATCCGAAACCAACATTAAATGAAATTTAAGATCTTTACTCTTGATTATCATGTTATTATGATTATGCTACCTTTTATTTTAGGTAATGATTTGATTTCTAGCTATTTATCATGTGATCAATTTTTTTAGCATGTTCAGTTGTTTCAATAGATGTGATATGTTGTGTACAAGTTATTATTTTGTACCAGTTATAACATGTACATATATTTGTCAAGTTATGGCATATACAATTAAGCTTTGATTCATTGTGTACCAGTTATAACATGTACAGACTAAACAACTTCTAACTTGTACAAATATTTTGTACATGTTATTTATAACTTGTTCACAACATATATTTTCAAAAAATTAAGAATCCATCTTCTTTGTGATTTTCTTCAAATTTATTTGTGATCATTACGGTAGGACTATTTAATGGTAATTTCATAAAGATGTCTTCCACATAGAAGGCATAGATATTGGATTTAAAAAGTGTTATTTTTAACCTTTTATCATAATTACTGTATTACAAAGGTTCACCTTTACATAGTAAAGCTTGAAACAAGCAAAAAACATCAGTGAATTTCAAATCTAGACACTGCTTTTTGACTTATTAGCTCACCTGGACCGAAGGTCCATGTGAGCTATTACCATCACTTGGCGTCCGTCGTCGTCGTCCGTCGTCGTCGTCCGTCGTCGTCGTCTGTCGTCGTCGTCGTCGTCGTCGTCGTCGTCGTCGTCGTCGTCGTCTGTTAACAATTTTTCAAAAATCTTCTCCTCTGAAACTACCAAACAGAATTTAATGAAACTTGGTATGAATGATCCTTAGGGTGTCCTGCACCAAACTTGTGTTTCGATTTTTTATCCGTTAAAAAACATGGCCGCCGTTACTAAAAATAGACTAGGGGGGGTCAGACTACTGTTTTTGGCTTATAAATCAAAAAGTATAAGAGATAGAGGAAATCTGAGGCCACGCTACTGATTCAGCATCAAAAGCTTTACAAAAGTCTCCAAGTTGTCAGGTGACCCCTTATAGGGGTTACGGCCCCTTAAAGGTGAAAAATAGCATTTTTTCATGTTTTTGGCCTACAGAATGAAAACTATTGCAGGTAGAGATTAGCTGTTGCTTGCTTAAATGTTCAGCTCATTTAACTCTACAAAAGTCTCCATAGGGTCGAAGTTGTCAGATGACCCCTTATAGGGGTTACGGCCCCTTAAAGGTGAAAAATAGCCATTTTTCATGTTTTTGGCCTACAGAATGAAAACTATTGCAGATAGAGATTAGCTGTTGCTTGCTTAAATGTTTAGCTCATTTAGCTCTACGAAAGTCTCCATAGGATCGAAGTTGTCGGATAACCTCTTATAGGGGTAACGACCCCTGAAAAATGGCTTTTTTTCATGTTTTTGGCCTACAGAATGAAAACTATTGCACAAAGAGATAAGCTGTTGCTTGCTTAAATGTTCAGCTCATTGAGCTCTACAAAATTCTTTATAGGGTCGAAGTTGTCAGATGACCCCTTATAGGGGTTACGGCCCCTGAAAAATAGCCATTTTTCATGTTTTTGGCCTACAGAATGAAAACTATTGCAGATAGAGATTAGCTGTTGCTTGCTTAAATGTTCAGCTCATTTAGCTCTACAAAATTCTCCATAGGGTCGAAGTTGTCAGATGACCCCTTATAGGGGTTACGGCCCCTGAAAAAAAGCGATTTTTCATGTTTTTGGCCTACAGAATGAAAACTATTGCAGATAGAGATTAGCTGTTGCTTGCTTAAATGTTCAGCTCATTTAGCGGTACAAAAGTCTCCATAGGGTCGAAGTTGTCAGATGACTCCTTATAGGGGCTATGGCCCCTTATAGGTGAAAAATGGTGATTTTGGCCTATAGAATGAAAACTATTGCAGGTAGAGAAAAGCTGTTGCTTGCTTAAATGTTGAGCTCATTCAGCTTTACAAAAGTATAGGGTCAACATCAAGACCAGGTGAGCGATTCAGGCTCCTGGGAGCCTCTTGTTTTTTATTTCTAAGCGTATTTTAGCTTGACACATTTTGCAAATGCATTTCAGAAATAATATGTTAATTATTAGCCATTTTATACAAAGTGTAACCTTAGATGATAATTTGCCTAAAGAAATGTGTAAGTTTTGTTCAATAATTCTTTATCTATAGAAATGTGTTGTTATGTTTACATTCTCAAACTTGACTGGTATAATCACAGATCTTTTGTTAGTCTATATCTTGTTAATTTATAATATATGCTGTTGATTATTGATGCTCTGTGATAAGAAATGTATAAATTGTGATCATAAAGATGGTTTAATGTATGTCTGCTGGTGATACTATTTTACTGAGTTATTAGTGCCATCATGTTCTTTTCTAATTTTTGTTTCTATGCAGATTTTTACCCCATCTTATGTTTATTATTTAAGAAATGACAAGGTAGAATAAGAGGCATTTGGTCCCTTTCTAAAAAGTGACATTTGTAAACACGATAACCTTTTTTATACCCCGCCTCACGAAGTGGCAGGGTATTATGTTATACCCTCAGTTTTTTTCGGTGTCTGTCCGTCCGTCCGTCTGTATGTCCGTCTGTCCGTCCCCCGAAGGTTTCCGACCAATAACTTGAAAACGCGTCAAAGGATTTGAATGATATTTTGCACAGCTGTTTAGTACAATAAAATACAGGTCAAGTTCGATTTCCAGCATGATACAAAAAATAGTTTTCGAGATAGGCCACTTTGAAAAATCAAATTTCATGAAATTTTGAGTTTCCGACCAATTACTTGAAAACGCGTTAAAGGATTTGAATGATATTTTGCACAGCTGTTTAGTACAATAAAATACAGGTCAAGTGTGATTTCCAGCATGATCCAGTAAATAGTTTTCAAGATAGGCCACTTTGAAAAATCAAATTTCATGAAATTTTGAGTTTCCGACCAATAACTTGAAAACGCTTCATGGGATTCAAATGATATTTTGTACAGCTATTGAGTACAATAAAATACAGGTCAAGGTCAATTTCCAGCTTGATATGAAAAATAGTTTTTGAGAAAGGCCACTTTGAAATCAAATTTCATGAACTTTTGATATTATAACGTGGCGGGGTATCATTTAATGTCCCATTACATGCCCTATTTTTAATAACCAAAATATTATAGATTTTTGTTTGTTTTTAATATAACCAGCATTCGGAATGTATAGCAAAACAATACAAAGTCCTCTAACACCTTCCCCGTTTAATTGTCCATAATTTGAAGGACTGGAAACTTTACAAATAGACTTGATCTTTAACTGATCGTGGTACACTAACATACTGCATGTGAACCCTGTACTTTTTGGGCCCTTAATTTCTAAACAAATAAAGGGGGACCCCCAAAATCAATACCATTCATCTATTTATGGTATGAAACATTAATGTAAAATTCAACAGCATTGAACAAACATTATTGTTGGAACAAACATAAAGACGCATTTTTGGCCCCTAATTTCTAAACAAAAGAGGGGGGACCCCTTAAATCATCCTCATCCATCCTGTTATGGTAAGGAACATTATTGTCAAATTTCATAGCAATTGGATAACTAGAACTAAAGTTATCGTGGTTTCACTTAAGTTAGCAGACAACAACGACGACTATGACAGCATCTTACAATTATATGTCCGCAAATTTTTGTGGTCATATAAAAATCAGGTTGATATCTATAAACATAACTAACATTGAATGGAAAAAAGTACAGACTACTGAAATGTTACTGAATTTTTATGTAAAAAAATAAGGGCATTAATTTAATAAAAAGTGTAAGAAACTGTAGTGTGAAAGACAGACAGAGGGACATACTGCAAACCAAAAATGTCATGTTGCTCTTGTCGGTAGGGGATTATAACTATGAGGGAACCACTGACCCACATTTTTTTTTACCTGAGCAAAGCATTGATATACTAATGTTTCCTGAAAATATCTTTGTGGGTCATAGGTTTGCTCATATTCTATTTTCAAAAAACATGAAAATACTTTTAGCCATTTTACTTAACATTGACTAAATTTTTGAATTATGCATATTCAATATATTAGTCTTTATTTTCCCAAAATCAATGCTGGTTTCTTAAATTGTAACTTATTAACTGCATATGCCCACAATTACTGAAACCAATTTTTGCAAAGTATGCAAAGGGGGCAAACTCATGATTCTTATCCTGTAAAAGATAGAAGCCTAGAACAAGATTTGGTTTACAGAATTGGTTTTTTGTCTTGCTTGTTAAGCAGATCAAGACAAATGTGTTACTTTACCAACGACAGCCACTGCAGCATTAACTTTCAATGTTAAAGTTTTAAAGTTTTATGAGCACCTTCATATCTCCAAAACCATATGTGATGAAACTTGGTAGGCATATGCCCCAATAGTAGCTTAGCACTGTTGCATCCTCATACTCTTCATTAGAAGCTAAGCACAGTTGCATCTCTATCTTAATGGTAATTTACGGTAGATGTGTCTTGGGTAATGCAACACCACCCACTAGAAATTAGGTGACTGTGACCTATATTTTATGCATGAATGACTTTGGTTAAGTTTATGATTGAGGTCCAAAGCTTGTAATCATGATGTTGAGGACCACTAGATGTGTCTTGGGTAAGGTGACACCACCCACTAGATACTGGGTGACTGTGACCTTTATTTAACACATGAATGACTTTGGTTAAGTTTATGCATAAGGTCCATATCTCTGATACTACATGTTGGGTTTCAACGGTATTTCAACTCTAGATGTGTCTTGTGTAATGCAACACCACCCACTAGAAATTAGGCCACTGTGACCTGTCACCTATATTTTACGCATGAACAACTTTGATTAATTGCTTGGTAAAAGGTCCATATTCCAGGTATTACATGTTGGGGGTCAATGACCTCCATATCTCAATAACAATAAGTACTAGGTTGATGAAATTAAGTATGAATATGTCCCAGTAGTAGTTTGGGAAAGTTGCATCCCCATCTTTTGAACTTGATGTTGATTTACTTTGATAATTTTTAAATTTTAAATGCAGTGTTCAAGTTTAACAAGCACCTCCATATCTCAAAAACTTAAGGCCAAGATTATCCATACCTTTTTTAGACCTGTGAATTATTTTATTCTTCAGAATGCTTTAGGGTTCATTAAAAATCCTGGTTGGGGCTTCAACACTACAGTGATTCTTTTCACATTGAGTATGCCTTTTACCATACATGTATATCCTTTCCTGGAGTCCCTTTTGACCTTTATCCACATGGTCAGGGGCCCAGGAGGAGGTCTTTTATTGGCTTCCGTTCCTTTTTTTTTCATCTTGATGATTCTGTTTTGTTAGTTCATATGAGCCCTGATGCTTGTATAGTTTTTATGCCCTTTATACAAAAGAAGAGGGTCGCATGTTATGTTGGAGTCTGTTTGTCTGTCCATCCCAAATCAGGTTTATCTACAGGTTTAAGTTACTTTACCAGAGAGAATGTATAGTATTAAAAACACACTTTACCATGAAGGACGTATGGCATCATAATGAAACTTTATACATTTGTATGTACACATACATTTGGAAATTAACAAACAACAAGAGTTAACATTAAAGTATGTCTCACCTGCCAGAACCACCAGAATACCTAGTTTTTCAATTATAAATTCATTAATTCTCGCCTGTTGGCATAATAATATAACATATTCATTAAAAGTTTACCTTGGCCTTGAGATCAGAGGTCAATAAAAGTCAAGGTCATTTGGTAGTTTACTGAATGACCAACTAAAGTGACTCATTGAGAAAGACTGAACACACACAAAAAAAAAACCCAGTCATTTAATGTAAAAATGAGGTCAAAGTCAGTTGACATGGTGAAAGACACAAAGACCCTAATTCCAAAATATCGGATGCCTAGCTTTTACGCATTTCAAGAAATTCTTTTCCACAATACTTATACAAAGAAGTCGACTACAGCATGAAAAAAAGACCTATTTAAGTTCACAAAGTCACTGAAGCATGAAATTGAGGTCAAGGTCAGATGGCATGGTAACAGTTGTGTAGACCATAACTTAAGCTGTCTGTATACTAAATATCAGATGCTCTAAAATTAAGTTATTCATTTTCCACAAAACTTTAAGGTCTGAAAAAAGACCTAAGTTCACAGTCACCGGAGCGTTAAAATAGCATGGTGACAGTTGGGTAGACCATAAATCAACTGTCACCAAATATCAGAAGCCTAGCTATTATAGTCTTACAAGGAAGTTTTCGGCCTGGAAAAAACTACCGTAAGTTCACAGTCATTGGAGCGTAAAATGGGGAAAGGGTCCCATGGCATGGTGACAGTTGCTTCAACTATCTGTATACTAGAAAGAGGGTTTTTTTTTATAATTAACCTTCAGGTTGAAGTTTCTGTACCACGAAGCTGAGAAAATTTTGGTTTAATTATCCCAGCATGAAGTAAGTAAACTAACAGTATAATCAGATTTGACATTAACTAACTAATCAATGCATTAAAATCTGATGAACTAGGTACCACAGTAAAACAAATGTCTTTCAGATGGAAAAAATGCAAAATTCTATAAGCATACATCTCTTTTAGAATTTTGCGTTATTTCCATCTGAAAGACATTTGTTTAATCAAAATGGTGTGATATGACCAACTATATTAGGTGACAAACAATCCTAGAAATTTTCAGAAAATCTGTTAAGGTAGATGGGGTGTCTAAAAATTTATCCATAGAATTTTCTTAAATTTTGGCCGCAGTTAGCTCTAGAATGGTACTTTAAATTTCGATAAAAAAATTAAAAATTCACCAGGGGAATTTTTGTTGAAATGACCTAGAACAAGAGGCTCCCAGGAGCCTGAATCGCTCACCTGGTCTTGATGTTGACCCTATACTTTTGTAGAGCTAAATGAGCTGAACATTTAAGCAAGCAACAGCTTTTCTCTACCTGCAATAGTTTTCATTCTATAGGCCAAAAATACCATTTTTCACCTATAAGGGGCCATAACCCCTATAAGGAGTCATCTGACAACTTCGACCCTATGGAGACTTTTGTAGAGCTAAATGAGCTGAACATTTAAGCAAGCAACAGCTAATCTCTATCTGCAATAGTTTTCATTCTGTAGGCCAAAAACATGAAAAATCGCTTTTTACAGGGGCCGTAACCCCTATAAGGGGTCATCTGACAACTTTGACCCTATGGAGAATTTTGTAGAGCTAAATGAGCTAAACATTTAAGCAAGCAACAGCTAATCTCTATCTGCAATAGTTTTCATTCTGTAGGACAAAAACATGAAAAATCGCTATTTTTCAGGGGCTGTAACCCCTATAAGGGGTCATCTGACAACTTCGACCCATTGGAGAATTTTGTAAAGCTAAATGAGCTGAACATTTAAGCAAGCAACAGCTAATCTCTATCTGCAATAGTTTTCATTCTGTAGGCCAAAAACATGAAAAATCGCTATTTTTTAGGGGCCGTAACCCCTATAAGGAGTCATCTGACAACTTCGACCTTATGGAGAATTTTGTAGAGCTAAATGATCTGAACATTTAAGCAAGCAACAGCTAATCTCTATCTGCAATAGTTTTCATTCTGTAGGACAAAAACATGAAAAATCGCTATTTTTCAGGGGCCGTAACCCCTATAAGGGGTCATCTGACAACTTCGACCCTATGGAGAATTATGTAGAGCTCAATGAGCTGAACATTTAAGCAAGCAACAGCTAATCTCTATGTGCAATAGTTTTCATTCTGTAGGCCAAAAACATGAAAAAATGCCATTTTTCAGGGGTCGTAACCCCTGACAACTTCGATCCTATGGAGACTTTCGTAGAGCTAAATGAGCTTAACATTTTAGCAAGCAACAGCTAATCTCTATCTGCAATAGTTTTCATTCTGTAGGCCAAAAACATGAAAAATGGCTATTTTTCACCTTTAAGGGGCCGTAACCCCTCTAAGGGGTCATCTGACAACTTCGACTCTATGGAGACTTTTGTAGAGTTAAATGAGCTGAACATTTAAGCAAGCAACAGCTAATCTCTATCTGCAATAGTTTTCATTCTGTAGGCCAAAAACATGAAAAAATGCTATTTTTCACCTTTAAGGGGCCGTAACCCCTATAAGGGGTCATCTGACAACTTTGACCAAATGGAGACTTTTGTAGAGCTTTTGATGCTGAATCAGTAGCGTGGCCTCATATTTCCTCTATCTCTTATACTTTTTGATTTATAAGCCAAAAACAGTAGTCTGACCCCCCTAGTCTATTTTTAGTAACGGCGGCCATGTTTTTTAACGGATCAAAAATCGAAACACAAGTTTGGTGCAGGACACCCTAAGGATCATTCATACCAAGTTTCATTAAATTCTGTTTGGTAGTTTCAGAGGAGAAGATTTTTGAAAAATTGTTAACAGACGACGACGACGACAGACGACGACGACGGACGCCAAGTGATGGTAATAGCTCACATGGACCTTCGGTCCAGGTGAGCTAAAAATGCATGATTTTGGTACTTTTAATATAGGATCAATAGGGAAAATTCAAATTTTCTTCATCTAAGAAAATCTACTCCATAGATTTTTTTAGAAATTGTGAAAATTTGTTTTGTATTCATTTTTAAGTATACTAAATAAAAAATAAAGTTCACCAGCAAAATTTTTGGAAATATTGAAAAAATGTGCTTTTTTCCTATTATTTTTATACAAATTATCTCCCCTTAAAAAGTACGGGAAAACATTGAAATTCACAAATTAGGTGAGTTTTATCCAATTTTTTGTTGTAATTATACATTTTGATGTTTACCTAGCCGAATAGATATCAATAAGAATAGCTAGCATTATAAAATTAAAAGTTATGATAGATGTGCAAAAAGATGCTCAGTGATAGACACCCCATCTACCTTAAGCAGTCTCAGAAGCTTGACTGACAGATAAGAGGACCATTACTAGGGACCTCTGTCATGTTGTCGAGAAGGACAAAATAAACCTGGATGCTGGAAGAAGCACTTGAGGCACCAATGGGACATTCGAGTGTCAAAAGTCCGAAAGGACGACGACAAAACCGGTTAGCAATCCCATATTTGTCTACGATTGCACGGTGTCTACCGTAAAATTTCTTGAGTGAAGACAGCAACCGCAAAGCAACATAATCCTGTGTTAGCAATTTCTGTGTCAAATGTGACGCTCTGCCAATGAAATCGATGTAATTTCCGCAAGCTCTGCATGGAGTAAGGAATCAATTGTGATACGAAAACTCCATAAGCAGGAGCGGACAGAATGTTGCTACACAAAAACGAAAAGTGGACGATTGGAAAGTTGAACAGGACCTGTTGAAGTCATCACGTTTGTTGACAGTCTTTCTTCAGAGTCAATTTCAGTCAGATTTAGATCTAAATATAAAGCAGACTTCTTAGAATCTGTTGTGTCCTTTATATCAAGTTCCTGAGGATATACTGCGAGATGGAGAAAGTCACCGAATCGAGAATTGTTCAGTGAAAGGACATCATCAATACAACGGTTAAAAGCGAGAGCTAGTCTATGATCTTTTTTTGTCTAGAAGAGATTGTAAGAAGTCTGCTTTATATGAATGAAGAAACAAATCAGCAAGAAAAGATACACAATTAGTTCCCATTGGAATCCCTATTGTTTGCTAAAAAAACACGTCCACCAAACTGAACAAATATGTTGTTGATAAGAAAAATTTAGCTTGTCGATTATTTGGTCCTCTATATATTTGTTCTTTTTCTTGATTGATGACAAAGTAAGTCTTACTGTAATCGACTACCAGTTGTACCTGCGTTTCCCGTTCTATTTGAAAAAGTTGTGTTTAATCAGCTGTGTCAATCGTGATTTGAGTTGTTCATGCGGAATAGAAGTGTAAAGAGTAGAGAAATCGAAAGTTTTGATGCTGTTGCAAGATGAAACTGATTTCGAGCTAAGAATATCCAATAGTTCTTTCGAATTCTTCAGGATTCACACCATTTCTAGAATAGCAACAATCGTAATATTTCTGGAGGCCGGATTTTTTTGCCGACAGTATTGAAGTCGAGAGGTTTAGTGGTACATTTTGATGACCCTGCAATGAAGCGCTGTTTGTATGGATTTTTATGTAATTTAGGAATCCAATACAGGGATGTCATCATTGTCATTGTCCATCAATGGAAGTTCGAAATAACGTGGTTGTTTTCTTACACACCTCCAAATCTCTAGATCATAGGCACTAGAATAATGAAACTTGGAGTATGTATTGCAAGTTCTCAAGTAGGTTTTTATTTCTTACGTTTGCCATGGTCATAGAATTAAAGGGTTTATGATTTCAATATGCTACAACACTAATCATTGGATGGTTTGAGTTTGAGGTACTGTGGTTTCATTATTTTTCTTTTTTCGTAGGGTTTCAAATTTTTCATGGTTTTCATTGATGGCCTTGACCCACGAAATTCAACATTGAGATGTATGCTGCAGACTTTACAATACATATAGGTACTAAGATGACATACTTGCTCTAAACAACCCCACATTCTCAAATTTAATAAATAATATACTAGTATATCCTAAAGAATTAACCCTAAATAAAGCAAACTCGACCGACAGTAGATGTCCATTTCTAGATTTGGACTTAAGCATTATCAATGGTAGATTACACACTAAAGTATATGATAAACGGGATGACTTTTCATTCCCAATAGTTAATTTTCCGTTTCTTGAAGGAGACGTACCATTAGCTCCAGCTTACGGGGTATACATTTCACAATTAATCAGGTATGCTATCATTTGCAATGATGTGTCTGATTTTAATGATAAAACCCGTTTTATTACAGCAAAATTGCTAAAACAAGGTTACCGTTACCACAAATTAGTCAAATCTTTTACAAAATTTGCACATAAATATGGACATCTCATCGAAAAATTTGATTGTACACGTAGATTTTTGATTGTTAAAGGAATATCTCATCCTGATTTTTATAGCAATGTAGTTTATAAAGCACAAAAATTCAAAAACAACCTTATGGAAATTAAAAACTGGCTTAAAAACCTTTTGAAAAAAAGGATACGAATTCAATGTTTTAGTAAAATCTTTGCATTTGGTATGTTTTGGCAGAAATATTGATAGCTTGATAGTAACTTTAAAACGTTAAATTTTCACTTTGTATCCACTGTATTATTTATAAGCACCACAGCGATCAAGTTCGTCGGTTCTGTGTGGTGATACAACTCTAAATCATTCATTGTTTTGACGTGGGGTGTCGGATTTAGAACTGATGTATTTGATTATTTTACATCAATCGATGTTTCTTAGCTAGTTGTCAGTAACTTCGAGTGTTCTCAAGAGAGTTCATCCTTGTCTTGTTGTTTTCGTACAGTATTTTGTCTTAGGTTCTCTCTTGTTGAATTGAACTTTTGTCGATTGAGTTTTACAGTGTGTTTTATATGTATGCTTTGTGTAAGCTTATCAATAGGGGGAAGGTTGGATCCAAAAAACTAGTTTAACCCCGCCACGTTTTATATGTGCCTGTCCTAAGCCAGGAAACGTTGCCAAAGCCTTTGTTTGTCCTTGTCATTCTGTGTTAACTGTTTTATGTCTAGAATTGGATCTTTCGTTGATGATTTAGGGATTGGTTTTGATACTTTTGTATTGTATTATAAGTCTTGGGCCAATGCAAGACGGTAAGCAGTGACCTATGGTCATGTTGATGACTGCTTGCTGTTTTCCGTTGTGATTTTTTGAATTGCTGTTTGTTTATGTTTGTTGCGTCGCGTACACTTATTCCACATCTCAATATCGTCTATTTAGAATCACAAATTTAAGAATCCATGAACAATTCAACTGATCCTTTTTCATCCAACCACAAAAACTAGTACTCACGAAAATAAAGTATTGCTTACCTCATTTTACGAGGACTGGACAGATGAAATAAAATAATGATTATTGGATTTCCTTCAAATTTTGTTATCATAGAATCAGTAGTCTTATAAATTGGTGTACCAAATTTTAGAATAAAACAAATACAAGTTGATTTTTCATCATTTAGAATATGAAGCTTGTATTTTTCCAGACGTATTTAAATCTATATTTCTGCGTGTACTTTTTTCATTTCTGGGAACATTTGATTCACAAATTGCATGGATATTCAAGTTCTTGGCATCAACAGTACACATTCAAGGAAAGTCTATTGGTAGGGGCAGCACTATAAAGGAAATATGGCTATATTTTAATGCCAGAAATCATGCTTATCATTTATTTTGTATCTCAATCTAAAATGCACATGCCATTTATAGTATCTTGGTGAGCTCTTCTTACAATTTATAGAATCTGTGTACATCTGTTGATGTTTTTCAGAGATAAACATGCATTTTTATAACTGTCCATTGCTTATGATGTCAATTCTAAAAATGCTGATTTCACAACAAATTAAATTCATAGACCCTTCAAATTCGTCGTGTGCATCGTCCAAACTATTGGCAGCACTGTAGTAAAAGTTTTATTGCATTGTTAGATATTTTATAAGAATAGCAAGGTCTTGTTTTAAGTATTTTGAATATTTCTAAAAAAAATCTTACATTGCTCGACTCACCAAATAATTGAAAATGGAGCACTTTTTCTGTCAGGCTTTTGTAAAACAATAAACCAGAAATGAAAACTATTATTATGTAAAGAACTAATCACTAGTACCTCAAATAGTCAAATAGTTCAAATCTTTGCTTGTCCACGTTAGCCCTCATAGGGAGATAAGGTTTCAGTAAAAAGTATACATATTCTTACCCATCATTTGACTTCACACAAATTGTTAAGACATGGAATAAGTGTACATACCATAGCCTCCCAAATCTGAAGAGGACAACAGCCAAAGCCTTAGTGTAGCAAAAAGCATGCAATGTTTTAAAACAAAGATACAAAAATGTATAAAATTTAGAGTATTATATTTGCAAAAATAAAAAGTTACACCGAGCGCAGCATGATACAACCCAACATGTTAGAGGCCCAATATGGATAGTCTATTGCTTAAGTCATATGCAGCCCATGGTGGACTTATAAAGCTTTTTGACACATGCACCCTGTGGTGGACTTTAAAATGCATATTTGACACATATATATTTACTTAAACATTTAATAGAAAAAGTCTTATATTAATAGACATGTTTGCTTCTTTTCAACCCCTATTTTTTCAAAGAATTATTGCAAATCTGATTGAAAAATACAGGTAGGGATTTTCAAATGGATTCTATTGAAAATAAAGAAAGAATGTGTCCATGGGACACGGATGCCCCCGCTGGCCCCAAACAGGAAGTAGATTTCTGACAGGTCTGAATATCGCTTAGAACATACAGTTTGTCATACTGATCCATCCTACCAAGTTTCAAAACATTCTGGTGTACAGTTCCTGAGAAAAGCTTGACGGAAATTTTCATATCATGTTCACATACTTCAAAATTGGCCTAAGTCCCAAACAGGAAGTAGATGTCCGACAGGTCTCAAAATTGCTTAGGACATATAGTTTGTCATACTGAACCATCCTACCAAGTTTCAAATCATTCTCATGTAAGGTTCCTGAGAAAAGCTTGACGGAAATTTTCATATCATGTTCACATACTTCAAAGTTGGTCTATGTCCCAAACAGGAAGTAGATGTCCGACAGGTCTCAAAATTGGTTAGGACGTATAGTTTGTCATACTGAACCATCCTACTAAGTTTCAAATCATTCTCATGTACGGTTCCTGTGAAAAGCTTGACGAAAATTTTTTAAGTCATGTTCACACATTTTCACATCAGCCTGAGTCCAAACAGGAAGTAGATGTCCGTTAGGTCTGAAAATAGCTTAGGACGTATAGTTTGTCATACTTAACCATCCTACCAAGTTTCAAATCATTATTGTGTACGGTTCCTGAGAAAAGCTTGACGAAAATTTTCATAGTCATGGTCACATATTTTCATATTCGCCCAAGTCCCAAACAGGAAGTAGATGTCCGATAGGTCTGCAAATTGCTTAGGACGTACAGTTTGTCATATTGAACAATGCTACCAAGTTTCGGTAGTACGGACGGACATGAGTAAAACTTAATGCCCCCCGACATGTCGTCGCGGGGGCATAAAAAAATAATTTGAAAATCGTACCAAAAATAAAAAGTTTATATTATAGGCGTGGCATGTCTTTGACCCCTTGCAGCAATGTATAGGTGCAATATATTTTCAAACCATGAACACATTTAGGTGACAGAATGAGCAATTCAACAACAAAAAATTTTCAAAATCGAATGAATAATAAACATTTTACAACAGTTTTGTCAATGCACCGGTTTTAGCCCCTTTGGCCCTTTTTTCTAAAACACTAGAGGCCACAAACCCAAAATGCAATGCCAACCCTTTTTTAGTGGTAACAAACATCATATCAAAATTTCATAACAATCGGTCAATATTTACTAAGTTATCACACGGAAACCAAATTCTACAGACGACAACGACATCGCCATAACATTACACAATTGCAAAAATTTTGCGGTCGTATAACGTCTCCCCAGGATCCCAAAAGCATTCAAATTTAAAATGACCATAACTCCCAAAAATTTGAGGATGAAATTTCCTGGAACTATGCACAACTACATAAGGTGTACCACTAACTGCATACCAAGTTTCATATGAAAGAAGTTCAAACCTTGATACACTGAAATCAATTTTTGCCTTATTTTTTCAGAACTTCTGACCTAAAGCTTTGAACAGTTGACCAAAACTCAATACACCTAACCTATTTACCTTCAATATGTGTAAAGCTTAAAAGACTTGAAACTCTGAAACTATCTTAGGACTTAAGGGTGATTGCTGGTCAGCATTTGAGATTTCTGTCAGATTTTCGGAATCCTCTGGATTTTACCATTAAAATGATGATATTTTTTTTGCCCACTAACCCCCTAATTTCTTTTTAAATTATTATTTATTAGAGCATAAAGGGTTAACTAACAAAGTTTCATAAATTTCTTGTTATTTTTTCATAGGTTTTTACACTAAAACAAGTCTATTGTTAAACCTTTGAAAAAGTCAGAGAAATCCTTTTCCCGCCAAATTTTGAAGCTTAATATCTCAAATACGAGTTCAGTGACCTATGAATTTTTATGGTCCGACCACGTATGTGGATCGGACATATAGTTTTACCCTTGTCCGTCTGTCCGTACGTATGTCCGTCCGTAACACTTTGGTTAAGTTCTTGGTTAAGGTCCATTACTCGGATACTAGATGTTGGGAGTCAATGATATTTCACCACCAGATGGGTCTTGGGTAGGGCTACACCACCCACTAGAAATAAGGTCACTGTGACCTATACTTTATGCATGAACGACTTTGGTTAAGTTCTTGGTTAAGGTCCATATCTCAGATACTACATGTTGATGGTCAATGGTATTTCACCACTAGATGTGTCTTGGGTAACAAGACACCACCGAATAAAAATTAGGTCACTGTGATCTATATTTTATGCATGAACAACTTCGGATAATTTCTATGTTAAGGTCCATAACTTGGATCCTAGATGTTGGGGGTCAATGATATTTCACCACTGGATGTGTCTTGGGGTCACTGTGCCAATGAGGTCACTGTGCCCTATATTTTACGCATGAATGACTTTGGTTAAGTTCTTGGTTAAGGGTCATATCTTAAATACTACATGTTAGGGGTCAATAATATTTCACTATTCGATGAGTCTTGGTAACATGGCACCACCCACCAGAAATAAGGTTACAGGGACCTATATTTTACACATGAACACTTTTAATTAATTTCTTGGTAAAGTTCCATATCCCAGTAAATACACATTGAGGGTTAATGATATTTCAAGAAGGAGAGCCATCCTGTGGCTCATAGACACATTATCTAGTTTAACCTGATTTGGTACCTTTGCCTAGGGGCTCTTCATTAAAAATATCAATTTAGAGACCTTGTTATTTTTAAACTGACCAGCAATCATCCTTAAGCACTAGAAGATGGAAAAGCAAATTTCTATATCCAAAAGCTTTCCTAAAATGTCAGGACATAAAGAAAACCTTTATCAACACCTCTCAAATATGAAATCTTCCATTCTTTGTATATAACTTTAAAGCAGTACATTTGTATTGGAAAACTTTATTGTACAACTCCAAAATCAAGTTTATCTTCTGTTATTTTAGGTAATGATAGCTGAAGATGTCTTTTCTCCCAAGTTGTTGTCTTCTCTTCATAGGCTAAGTAATCTATCCAACTGAGCCAACATATAATGATATCTGGAAATGAATCAATGAACATAAAATTAAAATCTGGACCATGCATGAACTCAATAAATAAATCATCCAATAAAATGTTCTTCAAACAGTAGATTTACCTTCTTTTAACCATTTTTGAGATTTTACCTGTCCATACAATGTGTCAGTAGCCACAAGAACAATTAAAATTCTTGAAACTTCAATTATAGCCAACCATCATAAAGAGGATTATTTAAAAATTGCTGTTCTTTTCCATTATGTATGTTAACAGAATATACATAAGGGCTTTTCCAATAAAAAAATGTTTCATGGGAGAAGAACTTCTGTACTTTTAGTGGTACAAGCAGCACTTGTATTCAAATAATGTTATGAAACAAATTGGGTATATCAACTCCCCCAACCCTTAACAGGTTTTAAATTTGAGGGAGTTCTGACCCAGTGAAAATAAATTTCTGGACAAGCGCTAGCCCTAACAATATTCAATTATCTATATGATGACATTTTTAGTTTGCATGAGATCGACAATTTTGATAAATTCATTACACAGCTTCATTATTTGAACTTTTCCATACTATGCTGGAAAATTAAGATCAAGACCAAAAGATAAGGATGCATCTATGCTAAGTGAATACAGGTCATAAACACACCCAGGGTATATGCACAACAAGTTTTATCAACCTAGTTACAGTTCTTGAGACATGGACATGAAAAAATTTCCATCTTAACTTTAGTATTCTTTTTTAAAATGTTAAAAGTTTGCCAAAAATAGGATTCTTACCTTTGTAAACTTTTTTATATATGTTGTCTCTCCTCTTCAAAAATAAACTTTTTTTCTTTAATCAGGCCATTCTGTGTCTGTAATATAAACAAACGTATTTCTAATATCAAGATTAAAGCTATTATTGTAACAATTTATATCTTGTCTGTTTGAAGTTTTACACATATAACAGCAACATGGCTTTGTATTTAAAGTAACTGAAAATGAAAACTTGTGTCAAATGCGCACTCGGTATACCTCTGCTATCCTCCAAACTAAACATTCTCAATATACACAGGAGTCACCTGGTCCTACAGTCATTTTAATCAAACTTATTCAGTGGTTACACAAGAATGTTTTCTAAACCTTAACATATGATCAAAGCATGGTGATGGCATTAGCTGACGTGACCTTCATCAAAAAAAAATTACCTCTTTTTTCACTATCTCAAATCCAGTGACTGACTTTCTACAGAGCATGATTGACTTGGCATGCTGGATTACTGGCTGGTATTATCTCTGTAGAGTGAGCTGAACTACCATGTAGCTATCCTGGATTCAAGACTGGACAATATCTGGACCACAGCTGTTCCATGAAATTGTGCTAGCTTTTTTTCCCTACAATTCCAAAATTCTATGTTTTAAATGTGAACATTAAACTAACATGCATTGCTTTTCTTTAACAGTCAAAGAACAATGGAGTATTTGAATAAAGGCAAATCTTCTTTTTTTGGTGTTTAATTTTTTAGAATATTTTTATCTACATATTTGTATAAATTTATTTCATTAAAATTGTTTGCATGAAATTTTCTCAAATCTTTAAATCTATAAATCCCAAATTCCTCTACAACATTTCAGAAATTATCAGAACAAAGAAAATATTACTCCAACAAAATTCCCCTGCGACAATAACACAGAAATGGAGGGAGTTGATTTTACCATCTACCAAATTATAAAATAGTGTAACATTACCAAACCTCTGTCAAAGTCTTCCAAGACAGCAATCCACAATAAAAGGAGAATAATAAATCCCATGGCATCTAAGGAAACAATGGACCTCATCTTCTGTTGACCCTTCCCACAACACCCCAAGAATAACAACCAACCCTAATTACACCCCAGCTTGTCATAAATCCACTCCGGCTAAAGAAAATACTAAAAAGCAGTGCAACAAATCTGTCAAAAACACACGACATCAAGTTATCAAAATAGTATGAGATTCCCATATATTTCCACAGAATCTACACCAAATAATCCCTATAATAAAAGAGATGGAAATATAACAGAGATTCTCACAATAAATACAATATTTTCTAATAATAACGAGGCTCATCAAAAAATGTACGCACATCCAGCTTGAGAGAATTCACCAGCACTTTAATGGATTAAAATCCACATTTCTACGAAAACTAGTTCTAGAAAGCAATTTCCAACAAGAAATATAAAATGTCCACAATAAATCCAAATAGATTTTTTTTACTTTTTCTTTAAAATAATAAGCAGAAATAATTCTTTGATAATTTCCAAGAAAACCTAATAAAATCTAGACATCACAAAAAGTTTTTAGATTTAGAATATTAGTATCTCAAATAAACCAACTAAAGTTTACAAATTTAGAATTTTCACTTAAACTTTCCAAGAGGAATAACATTTCTTTCATAAATCTCAAATAAACCAAAGTCTTGAAATCTTCCAAAGTTTATAAATTTAGAATTTTCAGTTGATCTTCTTCCCAAGCTGATAAAGCATGTAAACAAAACTACCTTGTTCATAGTCCTGTTAAAGAGAAAATCTAGAACAATATAAGCAATATGAAAACAAGACAAACAATTGTCATTATTAGACACACGATATTATCAATTTATATCACAAACTTGCATCTGCAAAATTGAATGAAGCTATAATTTATGCAAAGCTACAATCCCTGTAACCACAATACAATTCTGCTTTAAAACTTTACGATCATATGAACATTCACCAACAATCACTATATCCTCATTATTTTATAGATCTGCAGTGAAGATAAGACTATTGGGATACATTTTATGAAGGAGAAAACCTAGAACAAATCTAAAAGAAAAACTTCCTTCGTCTAAGAATGATATATATATTAATGTTTCCATCTAGAAATATATTGTTGTTTGTCTATCCGCTTCAAAGTGTGAATTATTTAGAGCACTTGCAATTTTTTTTCATCTTTTATAACCATGCTATGATTATAATTTAGTTTTCACTTTCTGAATATAAATCAAAATGAAGCATTTGAAAAAGCCAACAGAGTACACTACTAAATGCGTTAATATTTTTGACAAAGGATAATATCAAATCATGGCTCAATTGCTCAAAGATGAGCTAAATGTCATAGAATTTCAATCATCATATGTAGATCAGGTATAATTAACAAAATTTCTTCAAGTTCAAGTCAAAAACAAGTTCAATAACCAACATATAGACAACTTTTATTCTATTCAATAAGACACCACAACGTGATTACACCATAAAAAATTGATCAAATTGAAAATTACTATAAAAGTAATATTAAAACAACCGAAGGTACACACACTGTGACCACTAAATGTTTTAAAATGAAGTCAATATACAAAATGATCCACAAATGTCAAAAACAACATGATCTGACCGTCAGACAAAACAAATGATAATTGGTCCAATCCAAAATGAGATTTTGCACAATAAAGATTCCGTACCAATGATTTAACGGTACAATTTGACGTCCATCTCTCTCCCTTCCAGCCTTTCTCTGTTCATTAAAGCTGTTCTAGGTTAAAGAAACTATTAAGTGTACATATCAGTTACAGTAAGCAGAACAATTTAGAGAAAGAAAGTGGGCACTAAACAATGGCATGATTTTAATTAACTTAATTTGTGATACAAATGGGAAAAAAAATTGATTTTTTTTTTACAGTCTGAATATCAAAGGATTTAATTCTTACAATTTAAAGTAAATTTTTGAACAAACTTATATTTTTAACATAATAGTATTTTGGAATTTTTGTGATATTTTCTTTATCCCCTGAGTTTGCCCATCTTTTAAACTGTAATTTTTTTTGCCAATAAACACCCTTAAAAATTCTTTAAAACAAAAGGTTATCTAAGGCCTTGTGAGTGACCACTGGCTACAGACAAGGCTGCTGGCTGTTTTTCATTCTAGATTTTGAAATGACTATTAGAGGTTGTGTCCTGTTTGTCAAAATTATCCAAATCAATGGTACATCAGTTTATGGAGTTTTGTCATGATGATCTACTGTGTCATTTACTGTAACAAAGGATACAGATAGCTGTCTGTGCGTCATCAGATGATCCAAATCTCACCAGTCCCCAACCTTGTGATTTACCGTTTTCCATCTTGATTTCTGCAAACTTCACATCAGCTACAAAAACATGTGTCATGTTGTGAAAGGAAGCATACAGATGAGTGAAATATATAAAACAATAAGAAGATTCAGATTTGATTTAATGTTGAGCCAAACTGCACTGACATTATTATGTCTCTTCATTTCTTCAGTTCAATTTGATTAACCTTTTTTTTTCAATGTTGCTATCTTAAGTTTTGCACGATTCTAAATAGAAATATGTACAAATTTTGTGCAATGTTTAACTCACCAATGGTTTTGAACTTCTCCTTTAAATCTTGCCAAGATACCTTCCATGGGAGCTGAAAATATTAAGCACATATCTGTTTATAAAGGAACTTCTTAATTTGGACCTTAAGATGATTTAATTTTGTTTCGTTATATCCATTACATTTCACTTATTCTACGGAACAACAAAGTTTCAGGTAAGTCAGACCAAACATGTTTCAAAATTATATTGAACCCAATAATTTGTAAGAGGTATATTGTCTATATTAATATTTTGTGATGTGTCCTGATGATGCTGACAGGACATATAACAGACAACAATCAATCAAATCATTCCTCTAAGTCTGACTTTTAACTTTTAAAGACTTCTTCTTTTACTTTGACAGAACTTAAGCTTTTAAATCTTACATTCTTGACAATGATTGTACAGTTGTCTGGTCTGGTACCACGTCCACTACCGCTATCCCTGTCACGGTCTCTCCCACTTCCTGTTGAGTAGGATGATGATGATGACATGCCGTAGCTGGATCCACTACGTCCCGATCCGTACCCAGAAGATCCCATGTCAGTGATCCCTGTACTGTAAGCACTGTTAGACAGACTACTGGAGCCTCCCATACCTCTCATGGAATCTCCCATCCCAGCCATGTTACTGCTGAATCCTGATGTGTTATAGCTGGAGTTCCCCATACCACTGAAGTTGTCAGACATCCCTGTAGACATGTTACCCATCCCCATTCCAGATGAGCCCATGTTTCCCATGCCATAATTGCTGGATCCCATGTTGTTCATTCCCATGCCCATATTGCCACTGGATCCCATGTTGCTGCCCATGTTTGACATCCCCATATTGTTCATGCCCATCCCACTGTCCATATTTCCCATCCCTCCCAGGCCCATGTTACTGCTCATACTGCCTCCACCCATTCCCATGTTGGATCCTGCAATAAACAAAACAAATCAGACAAATCACTTTCAGTTAACATTTCTTACAATTCATTCCAAAAAAACTACAAAACACCATATCTGTATCAAGAAAGCATTTTCATTTAATCAATATAATTTTTATGTTTCTTATAAAAAGATCTGTTGAAACTATATCATGTGTATATCCAACAAGAATATGGTGCCCTATCTTGCAACATGTTCTATTTAACATGAACCTGAGATGGGGGTATATTCTATTGACCATTCTTGTTTGTTCATAACCATGATATGGAAAAATAACTGAAACCTGAAGGTAAACATGATTTGGAATTGACAGACAAACACCATAACACCCTATGCCCCTTTCCTTCTTAAGAAGGCATAAAGAGTTAAAAGACTTACCCATGCCCATTCCTGTCAAGTTCCCCATTGGTGAACCACCAGGTCCTAATCCTGCTCCAATTGATTTTAATCCAGCTGTAATAAAGAATAATGTGATTACTTAACATCATTTCACTGATGGTATCAAGAGTAGACTGTGAATATATTAAATTTTGTGATTGCTTATCTTTGTGCATTCAATCCAAATATCATCTTCACAAGCCAAGATAAGAGATAGCAGATCGTAACCCTATGCTCGCAAAGATGTCCAAACATCTATTTTGTTGATACATGTATTAATTTTCATGGTTTCCAATTATCATACTTTTATATACATATTATAACTGCAAACATATTTTTTCATGGATTTTCATTAACCACAAATATAGTGAAAATATGTTAAAAGTATATCATTGTCATTTCACAATATAAAATCTAACAACAGGCCAAATATCAAAAGCTATACTTTTAATTCAAATAAAAGATTTTTTCTCATAAACTTTAACAGAAACACTAAGCAAATTCTATGATTTAGAAATCATTCCATAACACTTTCATTAATATTTTGTTGTGGGTAACAGATCAAGTAATGCATACCTGGTAACGAGACAGAAGAACCTTTATCAGCAACTCCCATAGAGTCCATCTTAACTCTCATGTTTCTGTCGTACAAAGTTTGACCATTAAACATTGCTATATTCAGTTAAGGTGAAATATGGAACAAAAAGAGAAAGCATAAGTACAAAATAATCAACTAAACATGTGATTGCTTGCATTTTTTATCCCTTGTAAAAATGGTGAATAAGAAACACAAATAATGGTATCAAAAACAAACTGTTTTAAAGTTTTCTCTTACAATAAAACTGAAATCTATTTTCTCTGGCTAAAATCATAGCCTTCAACACATTTTGATCATAAACTTAAATGATATTCACGTGTTGTAACATGAAATGAACTTCACTGTTTTTGCATTTAAATTTGTATTTCTAAGGATACAAACAGCTTGAACTGCCTCAAACTGAGTTTCAAATGTAACAGTTCCCATCCCTCTACTCTTTCCATCTTTGTCTTCTTTGATTTCAGCTCTTGTCACATTACCAGCTAACTTAAAAACATCTTTCAATTTCTTCCAGGTCACTTTGTAATCCAACTGAATATAAAGGAGATAATCAGAATGAGGCAAATGAAAACTTATCAAACCTTAATTTGTTCATGTTGTACTCAGAATATACATTAGATATAAGATAGTCTTTGGTTTCTCAGCAACTTTTTTTTTCACAATTTACATTGTAGATTAAGGTAGTAGGCCTGGGTGACCCCAAAATTTTCCCAACAGTCAATTTTTCTAAAAATTATATGCTGTTATTTACTAGTACAGATGCATAAAATAAACCAGTTTCAAGAGATTTCACCGTCTAGTTTCTCTGCTAGGGCACTGTAAAATCTTATATATATGACCATTAAAGACCTCAGTGTTCTCCCCAGGCCCTTATAGCATCTCGGGACCGAGACGCTATCGTAATTTGCCGAGATGCTATCAGTCTTTACCGAGACGCTTTTTCAAATTGTTACAAATACAAAGGTATTGAATTGACGTCCTTATGAAGCCATTGACTGATTGATGATCATTGAGTTATTGACACATTTACAACCCCAAGCCAATTAACAAAGAAATCAATGATCATGGTCTTGTCAATTAATTAGGAAATATCGATCTTTGAACTGATTAGCCATGCAGATTGCAGGTGAACACCTTTTTTCTATTGGACAACCAACCAGGACCAATGGGATTTGACCAAAACAAAAACAAACATATGCACACGTGCTTTTATTCAGGTGTGTTATTAGAATATGAGCCGTTGAATTCCCAATTAACGGTCATAACCCATACCCAAAATAAAGAAAATGCTTTTTACCTTCATGAAACAGGATTTAATTCCATTGTTACATTTGTTATTCCAAAATATTGATTTCTAGATCTATTGTTTGACCTTTGGTCAAAACAGGAAGTCTAAAAATAGATTCCCAATTTCCCATTACCTTATCTAGCATTTTCTCCTTTTGGCAGGAGAACCATTGGCATCTGTATGATTCTGTCAACTTAGTGACTCTAAACCAGTGTGAATGAAATGTAAACATTTGTACTTGGGAACTTATTCATGCCAAAAATAAAAGCTAATTTTATATTATTTATAATTGCTTCAAACCCAGGCAAATGACTTTCAGGCCTGTCTTTTCCTCTTCCATCCTTAGTAACTGGATGCAGTTCACTGAGAGTTCATAGCCATTGTTAAATTGCTACAATCAGTTTTACTCCAACTCTTTCTTAATATGGAACTATAGTTTCCATAGCTTGAAGGTAGACTTACATCAAATGGGGTGGTTGGGGGAGGGAAGAGGGTGGGGGGTATCATAAAACACTAATACATGATATGTGGTCAAGAACTTATCATAAATTGATAGTGAAACGTCGATCGACATGATTTGTTTTCTTTCTGACACCTGATATTGTTTACGCAAAATGTGATGCTATCCAAAATTCCTGGGGAGAACACTGGACCTTTGCGCACCTAAATGCCCTAATTTGAATTGAGGGGTTTATTTTCAAAAAATAGGTCTTAGAATAATCAATCTTTGGCGAACATGAAAAATTATTGGGTGAGGCAATATAAATTCAACGATTTGTTAATGATTTTCCATTTGTAATTAACAATACAATATAAATTATGTTTAACTTTTGAAATAAAAAGCTACGCCGAGCGCAGCATGATACGACCGCAACAAGTTGAACCCTGTACATTGTAGGCCCAATATGGATAGTCTATTGCTTTTGTCACATGCAGCCCATGGTGGACTTACAAAGATTTTTGACACATGCATCCCATGGTGGACTTTAAAATGCACATTTAACACATATATATTTATATTAACATTTAATAGAAAAATCTTATTTCTATATTAATTGACCTTTTTGGCCCGTTTTAGCCATCTTTTGGCCCTTTTTTTTAAAAGGTTAGGACCACAAACCCCAAATGCAATAAAAAGCTTCCTTCAGTGGATATAATCATCATATTTAAACTTCATATCAATTGGCTGGCCCACTACAGCTAAATTTTCTGTGTAAAACCATTTGCCTTGAGCTACTTTTAAAATGGCGTTTTTTGCCCCTTTGACCCCTAATATCTCAAAAACAGTAAGAGATATTGCAAATCTGATTGAAAAATGCAGGCAGGGATTTTCACAAGGATTCCAATGAAAAAAAGATTTTGAAAATCAGACCACAAATAAAAAAGTTGATTTTTTGGGTGTGGCCTATCTTTGGCCCCCTGTAGCAATGTAACGGTTCGATATACATCAAAACCTTTGACACATTTTGTTGACAGAATTTAATGAGGAATTCAATAAAAAAAGAATTTTAAAAATCAAATGAATAATAAACATTCTACAACAGTTTTGTCAATACACCCGTTTTAGCCCCTTTTGGCCCTTTTTTCCAAAACGGTAGGGGCCATCAACCCCAAATACAATAGGAACCTTCTTCTAGTGGTTAGAAACATCATATCAAAATTTCATAACAATTGGTCAATATTTACTCAAGTTATCGCACGGAAACCAAATGTCCCCAGACGACGACGACATCGCCATACCATTATACGATCGCAAAAATTTTGCGGTCGTATAAAAAATGGAACTCAAAGGAACAGCTGGTGGGACAAAATAAAGCAATTTTTCTTAAAAACCTATCAGTCTTTTTTTAAGAAAAATTAATACTTTGTTAGTATTATAATAAAAAGCTACGCCGAGCGCAGCATGATACGACCGCAACAAGTTGAACCCTGTACATTGGAGGCCCAATATGGATAGTCTATTGCTTTGGTCACATGCAGCCCATGGTGGACTTACAAAGCTTTTTACACATGCAACCTATGGTGGACTTTAAAATGCATATTTGACACATATATATTTACAATAACATTTAATAGAAAAAAAAAATTCTATATTCATTGACATTTTTGACACGATTAAGCCCCTTTTGGCCCTTTTTTAAAAAAAGGTTAGGACCACAAAATGCAATAAAAAGCTTTCTTCAGTGTATATAATCATCATATTTAAACTTCATAACAATTGGCTGGCCCACTACAGCTAAATTTCTTGTGTAAAACCATTTGCCTTGACCAACTTTTAAAAATAGTGTTTTTTGCCCCTTCGACCCCTTATATCTCAAAAACAGTAAGAGATATTTCAAATCTGAATGAAAAATGCAGGCAGGGATTTTCACAAGGATTCCAATGAAAAAAAGATTTTGAAAATCGGACCACAAATAAAAAAGTTGATTTTTTGGGTGTGGCCCGTCTTTGGCCCCCTGTAGCAATGTAACGGTTCAATTTACATCAAAACCATTTAGACATTTTGTTGACAGAATTTAATAAGGAATTCAATAAAAAAAGAATTTTCAAAATCAAATGAAAAATAAACATTCTACAACAGTTTTGTCAATACACCCGTATTAGCCCCTTTTGGCCCTTTTTTCTGAAACGGTAGGGGCCACCAACCCCAAATACAATAGGAACCTTCCTCTAGTGGTTACAAACATCATATAAAAATTTCATAACAATTGGTCAATATTTACTCAAGTTATCGCACGGAAACCAAATGTCCCCAGACGACGACGACGACGATGACGACAGCATCATACCATTATACGTCCGCAAATTTTTTGCGGTCGTATAAAAATGCAACATTACACCAAAAATAAGACAAATTCACCGTCAATTTGTAAAGATATTTCATTTTAAAGGTATCATAGGCATGTCAAAAATCATGAGAATAGGGGTGAAATGCTCTCAAATTCAAAAAGAATGAATTATAACTGTCTTTTAATATGCATAACCATTAATTATGACTTATTTGTTCAATTTACAAATTATTTGAAACAATTTTGGTATTTCAATAATATTAGGGACATCATTTCTTTGGGGCGAGATAACCCTGCAACTTGGACCATACCAATTCATTTCCTTCCCCATACAAAATTTTCCCCAGCAGCAGACAACAAAATTTGACATATAAACATTTCATCTGTCAGGTTTTTGTGATTTTCTGCATCTCAATGTAATGTTCCGACTATTGACATGAGAAAGTTGCTTTAGAAACCTGGCAGAAATAAGCATGGATACATGTATTCATTGTGTGGTGCTTATGTTCAGGTAGGACTTTTTTTATTATTCAATCATTGAATTTCATTCACTTTTGATATTAGATTGGAATTTTTAACTTAAAAAGACTTGTTTACAAATTGTTATGATTTTGTTTTATTATGGAAATGCAAGGAAACATTATACACAGAAATGCTCTGAAAACAAAGCCTGATCAGCATCAACAAAATGTTTGGAAAATAACTTGAGTATAAAACATTCAAATGACCTCTGATCTGTTTGAAAGAGTTATGTCCCTTACCCCGGGTCTACTACCTTAAATGAACGAAAAACAATTTTTATTTATTTTTGACAAAATTCTTTCATGAGACATTTTTTTTTTCTAGTATTTTATGGTCACATGGAACTTCTAATCAAACATTGAAATACATGTATTATCGCTCATTTTTTATTGCAATCTTGATGCATGCTAAGTTGCACATAATCACCATGGAGTACTTACATTGGAAACAAATACTTGGTTAGTGACTGGTCCATCTATTCCAAGCTGTGCCAGAACTTGTGGGGAGACTCCTGCTCCCATATTGCCCATCATGCCACTGTTTCCCATACCACCACCACCGCCGCCGCCAGGGGCACTTCCCATCACACCCCGCCCTCCTAACATACCACGATCACTTTCTCTTTCCTTAGAAATACAAATTGTATGAATAAAATTGATATACACAAATTTCTTTGATGATTAGTTTTGAATCATTTACAACTTTTATTTCATTGTTTGGGTTGTTTACACTTATTCCACATCTAATAATCTTCTATTATTAGTTGGCCCACCACCATTAAAACTGACTGCCCTCCATGGCCTAGGAGCGTGGATAAAGGTCATTAAACACCAGCACACATAGTTAGTTGGCAATTTTATTGATTACCAATATCAAAAGTTGTTATTAGGTTTGGCTATCTTAATAGATAACAATGAGTTAAGTCAATTATTTAGCTCATAAAAATGAACTTTAAAAAAGAAAACATTTAAAGCTAAATAAAACTTTTTTTCAGACAAAGAGGTAACATTTAGTTTCAGACTTACTTCTCTAACAACAATGTTTCTGTCCTTGATTTTATATCTGTGCATATTCTCTATGGCCTTTCGTGCTGTATCTTTATCTTTAAACTCAATCACGCTAAAAATTAACACACAAGCTCAATAAATCAAATATTACTCACCGGATATGCTTTTCAAAGTTACAGGTGCGGCGCGGCGTGAATATTAATAACATCATTTATAATAATATATTTTATACTTTTAAACATGAAAGAAATTTGAATATATTACTGGGGCAAATGTAATTTATTTGAACATTTTCATTGATTTTTGTACATTGCATATCAATGAAGTAAATATTGTCTACATCATTATTCGAAATTTGGAGCAAAAAGTCACGTGCTCATAGGCGCCATTAAAGCATTTTAATAACCAACCACAGTATTCACTGTGTCATTTGCTAGAATTAAATTCTGAATTTTAATGATTATCAATGTTTAAACATTTCTTCCTCATTTGTCCTTTCAAATGAAGCAATTTGAATTATTGCTAAGCTTGAAGCTAGGCAAGGTCTAAATCATATTACTAGACAAATATTACAAATCAAAACATTGTCAATCATTGAAACATATTGGTTACCAATAAGGGGATTATGTATGTGAAATCAAATGAATTGGAAAGATTCCCCTCTTGGTAATTATATAATAAACAATAGAACAGTACAATGGAGTAGGCATGAGAGCAAAATAAAAGGTTATGTTACTAACATTTAATACAAAATTTGATTTTTATCATGATTACTTACCCTTGACCTTTAGACTTTCCTTGGCCATTTTCAAATAACTCCACATAAGTTACATCTCCAACTACAAGAACAAAAACATATGTACATAAGTGTGATTATATACTGAAATAACTTAACACACTTCAAATGTTATAAAATTGCTAATTTCAACAAATGAATATTCAGGTAGATGTAGAAATTTATATTGTGATTATAAAGAATGGTTTCAAGTAATCTGTTAATTTTGAAGCAATTGCTTGAAATTACCTGAAACAAATTTTGAGATTTGTCTGAAAAAAAATGACACATTATCTTCAAATCTAAAAACTAAACAAAGTTCAATCTTTGTGTACAGATCAATTCAGATGGAAAACAATTTCATACCTTCCTTTCTGAAAATGTCTTTTATATCTTGCCACTTCAGTTCATAAGGTATGTTGCTGATGATAATTCTCTTGGATATAAGATTGATTCTTCTAGCTCTGTCTCGATGTCTATCATCTCTACGGGGTGACCTTGACCTAGATCTACTTCTAGATCTTCTGACTGGTGACCGTGAACGGGATCTAGAAACTGATCTAGAAAATAAATTAAAAACAAGACTAAAGGGTACGAGTCTTTAAAATATCATTTATAAGGTTCTTTACACTTGTTATATTCCGTTTGGCAACCACTATTATACATGTAAGTGAGCTCAGATGGAACATTCAAGACTACTACATGTCCCTTATCTTGTAACAAGCCTATAAAGTAAATTAGCTTACACTTCCGGAGCACCTGAGTTCACTCTTGTCACGACTCGAGTTCATGTTGTTGATTTCTGTTTGGTTGATTTTGTGTTTCTTCATGCTGTTTTTTTTCCTGTTTGCTGTTTTCGTTGTTGCCCTTTCGGACTTTTGACACATAAATGCCCCATTGGTGCCTCTTTACTTCTTCCTTTATTTTCATTTTTCATGCACTTTAGATAACGGTTTCAATTATATGTATGGTTTGTCTTTCTATCATATATGTGACAGACCCTTCAAGTCAAAGCTGGAGATTTAGATATTTTTGGCTGGAGATCGGACAAAAGGCGGGAGATTGTCAACGTCCACCCAAATTGCATTTTTATGTTAATTGACAGGAACAGGTAGTGCCAATTCTACCTGGCTTCATTGATTAATCTCCAACTGATTGGGGCAATAAAAATTCGATTCACACTTTTACCTGTAAAATGGACCTCTACCTCATAAAAAAGACCAGAAATATTAAACTGAACAACAAATAGACATTTTTCTCAAGTCTTGAAAAAGCGGGAGATTACACAAAAAGTCGGGAGATTTTTTACTCCCGGTGGGAGAATCACATGCATGTTCTATTGTTCAACAATACATATACTATACTCCTTTACTGAGCCCCATGATTTTAATATCATGTACAATACCTGCTCTAGACTCAATAATCAAAGCAGAGATATCCAGAAGATATGGACAATAGACAATAGACAATATTTTATTGGCACAAACACAATCAATACAATTGGTTATGACCCATAATAAAAATAATACAATAGATGAACAATGATGATGGTATTTAGCAATATAAACATAATCAGGGTTTTTTCCAGGATTTTGAGGGCTTTAGTCACTTTAGCGGTCGACCAAAATGTGCGACCTAGTAATCCATAACCATGTTTGCTTCTGGCAGTCTGGTTGAAGCAAAAATACCAATACTTGAATTTTTATATGTGCAGGTTATAGCTATGTATATTATAATTTCAGTACCATGGACAGGACACAGATTACAACAGTTATTGTCATGTTTAATAAAATATATCTAAACATTTGTTGAATTGATTTTTCCCCTTTTAATCATACCATAGACCTGAATATTAAATTTAATATACAGGTCTATGATCATACTTAATGTACTGCAGATCCTTTGCCTTTAATATTTTAGGCAAAACAAAATGATAACACCCCCACCACCCTTTTTTACAAATTAAGGGAAAATATGTATTGCTCATCACGTTTAACATGCTCATGAAAAGCTATAAGCACACATAAAGTCTCTCTTTTTTCTCATTTGAAGAAGCAGTTTTGTTTTTGTTTTACCATTTTCATAATGGTAATGATAAGTGACTGGTGAACCCTTAAAGGAGAAATATACAGACAACAAAACAGAACATCCTTCATGTCCTATAAAGGAGCTCTACAAATTTAGTTTAGTGTTAAGGTGGCTCGAGGTTATTAAACAAAACAAAACAATTTCTTAACTCAAAATCATTGGAACTCCACTTCACCTACGCTGAAATGGAGGTGCTCCTATCTAAGGAGGGTAATAAAAGGAAGAAGAAGGAGATCGTAAAAATGTAAACAAAGTTCTTTTCATTAATGCATGAAAAATGATGTTTTTGGATTACAGGATGTTCTTAATAAAATAGTTTCATGAAGGTAAATCCTTTCATCTATATTTACTTCTAAGTTTTTGTGATATTTACACAAGAATTATCATTTGGTCAACATGGTCAGAGCACGTGGGTTGACAAACAAATCAATATTTTTCAGCTGATATAAAAATAAACTTTCTCCTGATTGGTCAAGTATATTTCATTCATGATTGATTTCGAAATCAATCAGCGATGGTCAAGCACCTGTTAAAACAATTAACAGACTAAACAGTTAATTAACTGTAAAAACATATCCGGCCTCCGGGTGTTTATGCAGACAGCTTGGGTCATAAATCAATAGGGCTTCAAAGTAAAATCTGTTGTCAATTTGAATTACACGAAAATGACGAAAGATTTAAACTGATCATCGTAAAAAAGGACGAAAATTTTCTACATTTTTGAAAATTAAAGTGGCGAAATTGGTTTGAAAATTTTTCGTCAAATAAAATATCTTTTCGCCAATGACGAAAGTGACGAGCGCTAGAAAAATCACTGCATAATGAATGTGAAATAGTTATTGTAACAATTGCTATTTTCTATTAAAAAAACATTGACCTATAAATGAAGACAGTAGTTTAAGAACACGAAATGATTTACTATAAAAACAGGACTTTAAAAAAGAAGGAGAATTTTTCCATTTAGTATTTTGAAAAATACATGTATTATTAATACTGTTCTCAAAATTTAGCCGAAGTCCTTTATATTTTTCACATTGTAGCACAAAGTGCTCTTCGTCTTCAATTGGTCCATTATCACATGAGGTGCATTTTCTATTTTCAACTGGAATAGAATGATGTCTTCCCGTTTCTATTGCCAAGTTGTGTGAGCACAACCTAAGTCTACAAATGTTTGCCCTGTCGGACTTATTCGAAAGAATATCAACGTAAGGTGGTCTCTGACCATTACAATTTTTTCTAAAAAAACATAATTTTGAGGAATTCAGTATACTCGATTGTTGTAACTGGGACGCTTGGTCTTCAATTCTTTGTTTAATGGACCCAAGAATGTGTTTTACTGAACCATTTGCATTAACTACATATGAAAACCCCAATTTATTGAGAAGATTATTTAACTTTTTGGTCCATGGATTGGAACTTTTTGTAGCGACAAAGATTTTATGTGCCAATGTCTCATTATTTGGAAATACAGATCAGGGTTGGCAAAAACCTGGGTTTTAAGAGTATTTCCCAGATCCAGAAACATATGGGACTCGAAAAAGTGTCGGATGACACTTGTGCTGGAAAGAATCGCCAAGCACATTAAATAAAATAGTATTCTGTATTCAATAGCAAGTAATTTAATTTAAATTTTATTCGACGAGGAAGAAAATTATATCTAGAGACTAGACTAAATTCTTATCGAATAGGGTTTCGTGTTCTCTTCAAACGAATTCAAACCACGTAATTGGTGTCTCTACCTTTGCTGCTCTTGTTCTTGCTGTTGCATATTATCTATGGGTGATTGGGACCTGTCATTTTCATACATTTTTCTTGCTATTTTTCAGAGACAATAAAGCATGGATGTAAATGGCGTCTGTCACGTGACCAATCTTTATTTTCAGTTATTTTACAAAACGAAACAACGGATCCAAATAGGCCGCGGCTACGTTTACTCGTCTATGAGTAACAATAAGAATTTTTTGTTACTCGCGTGACTAAAAACAGGAACGGTTTCCGGATACGACACCCTTTTAGTCCGGAATCTCACGAGGAACTATATAAAAAAGAATAAGTCCGATTCAAATATTTACTGGAAAACTGTGAAGGGCCGTCCCAGTCAGCATGCTTATGTTGGGCCAACGTTGGCAATTGGTCGGCAGGTTGGCAATATGTTAGGGTTGGCAAAACAACGTTGGGCCAACATTGGCACTACGTAGTAATTGAAAATTGATGGTCAGGTCTAAAAATCATTTCCTTACACCTTTCAAAAGAAATTTTGAATAAAGTTGGATCAAATTATAAAATAATGACATAGTTTTCATTTATTATACTTTTTAAGCAAAAATATTGTCCAACGTCGGGCCAACGTAGGCCCAACATTGGATCATAAAATTAAATCAGAATACTCAACCATTAATGATTGAAGATTTGAATAGTTCTATTCATAGTGTTTATGGATAAAGAACCTGACATTGCTTTATGACTGTTTAAAAAATCCTGAATGATTATGTTGGCCCAATGTTGGCCTAACGTTGGTCATGCGTTGGACAAAGAAAGAGTCTTTATTAACATTTTCGAACAAAAATTTTAAAATCCTTATACATGTAACATCAATTATATAAATTACACAATTAAATAATTTCACATTTTTTATTTAAAGCATTCGTTTCTGATTTTTTCTTTTCTTCTATATAAGTTATGTTGGCCCAACGTTGGTCCAACGTTGGCTAACCATGAATAAATTGGAGCAAAAAAAAAACTGTTTATTTTAATATGAGAAAAATATATTTTTAAAATTTAGCATTTCATACTAAATCATTTATATGTATTGCCTAGAATACAAAACATTGTACATAGTTTTCTAAAGATAATTATCTGATAAAAATAAGGTCAGCATTATTCCCTGGATAAACTGATACACACAGCATGCAATCTCTGATAAGACGATGATAATTTGATATATAAGAACAAACAGATGGTCTTTCCACACAACAAATTATCTTAACTGCCAGTTGTCATAGTAACTAGTTATCGGATGTAGTTCAGAATAATTGTTAACAGTTTTACGAGTTGAGGAAAGACATGTAAGTCTTGATTTTATATTATATTATATGTAACTTAAACTTAAAAGTGAGATATAGTTTTTAATTTACTGTCGTTTTAATTCATTAACATTTATTTGTGTATTACACATTTATAATACTTTGTTACTTAAATTATGGACTTTGATCCCTATATTTTTTTAAAATAACTGCAATGCACCTTTTACTTGATCGTTAATCACTGATTTAATAATGGGCAATAATCATGCACTAAAATTAGTATATTTGAAGATTGTTTTATACTAAAAATTGTGATTAGTTTTATATAGTGCTAATGAAGGCCAGAATTTGAAACAGTGTTCATTATATGTATAACTGTTTTAATGTTTTACTTCAATTGAATAGTTTTTCTTCATTCCTGTATGTCTCGGCAAAATCTACTTCATATTGAATAAAATGTTTAAACAGACAAAGAAAATTTGAATGAAAATAAAATAGAGCTTTGTTGTTTGCTTGTAAAATGCGAACTTTATTAAAAATCTTACCTTTTTTTAACATCGAGTCTTTTTTAACATCATTTAAAAATACATTTCAGATACAGATCTTGGAGAAGGATATATATTGGATCAACAGAATGACGTCAATGAACTATCATTGTTCCAATATATAAAGTATAAAGTTGGCCAACATAATGCCAACGTATAGCCACAGTTGGCCAACATAATGCCAACATATAGCCAACGGTTGGCCATCATAATGCCAACATATTACCAACGATGGGCCAACATTGTGCCAACGTAGTACTGTAAATTATACAACGTTGGGCCAACGTTATGCCAACATGTTGGGCCTACGTTGGCCCAACTTGCACTTATACGTTGGGCCAACGTAGTTTTACAACATAGGGCCAACGTAACGTGATACATTGGGCCAACGATGGGCCAACGTTTACATGCTGACTGGGGTCAACTCAAAGAATTACTAGCAAGCTACTAGAGCACATAATATGTCGACACATTCTAAAACACCTAGAAAAATACAGAGTCCTAACATCTCTAAACCATGGCTTTCGATCTGGATACTCCTGTGAAACACAACTACTCACAACAATAAACGACTTCATGAAGTCATATGATGCAGGAACTCAAACAGATGTAGCCATCCTGGACTTTTCAAAGGCTTTTGATACTGTACCACACAACAAACTCCTACATAAAATAAATTCGTACGGAATCCGGGGCACAATCAATATTTCTAACACAGAGGACAATGAAAGTAGTGGTGGAAGGAGAACACTCGGAAGAAGTCACTGTGGACTCAGGAGTCCCCCAAGGCACAGTTCTAGGCCCAATAGTCTTCCTCTGCCATATCAACAATCTGCCAGATTCAGTAAATTCATCTGTTCGACTATTTGCGGACGACTGCCTCCTATATAGAAACATCAAAACAGCCAACGACCACAACATACTACAAGCTGACCTACAGAAGCTAGAAAAATGGGCTGAAGAATGGGGCATGAGATTTAACGCCAAAAAGTGCTACATCATGAGCATCAAGAGCAAAACCAACAAGTTCTACTCGCTAAACAACCATGTCCTACAACAAGTGCAAAACAACCCTTACCTTGGACTACAAATCTCAGAGGATCTCAAATGGACAACCCATATCGCAAATGTTACCAAGAAAGCAAACTCCACCCAAGGCTTTCTCCGGCGAAACCTAAAATACTGTCCACAAAGCTGCAAAAAACTAGCCTACATATCACTTGTACGATCCACAATGGAATATGGAGCAACAGTCTGGGACCCTTACAACACTGGGGACATAAACAAACTAGAACGAGTACAACGCCAGGCAGCTAGGTTCATCACAGGCGACTACAAATCCAGAGATGAAGGATGCGTCACAAGAATGCTAGCACAACTACAGCTAGAAGAACTAAAAGACAGACGTACCAGCCAGAGGTTACTCTTCTTGTACAAGGTGGTTGAGGGGTTGGTTCCTGTCATAGAAGCCGAGGAATTCCTTAAACCAGCACGTCAAAAGCGGCTCATTATAAAGCCAAAACATTCAGTGACTGCCAAACGAACAATATTGTTGACAAACAAGTTAGAAACAACACAAAGTGTTTTGTAGTGCCACCGAGCAAAACACAGCAGTACTCGAACTAATTCTTTGTCAGAACTATTATCGAGTGGAACCAGTTGAAGGATACAACCGTCAATTCCACAAGCGTAGAGAGCTTCAAATCAGCTCTCACCGGCGACCGCTAATCCGGCGCGCTCTCTCTCCCCGTCGAGTAAAAACCAGAAGTGGTATCTTCGACGTACCAGTACAGATTCAGAAAGAATGATTTAGTACAGTGGCGTACCACAATGTATCCTGGTCCCCGTGACCGCGTTACAGGTTTTAGTAGTAGCTATACATTTCCACACAAGATTAAACCTGTGACGATCCCAAAGTCAATTTTATTCATTTTTTTTTTGTTTTGTTCGAAAATAAAAACAATTTGCAAAGCAAAAAGCGTTGAAAGACGCCGAAAGTTCGGGAAAAAAAGCGCGTGCTATACCGGACGTTGACTAAAAACAACTAAAATATGTTTGACAATTCGGGAGCGTAATAAAATAAATGAAAATGTTGAAAAGTAATCTCTGGCTGTGAGTACTCAAGGAATAAAATCTATATAATTTATTGTCGTTTTTTACTGCTTTCCTGGTTGGCCTTTGTTTCCATCACACTTAATTCTTACAGTATCACAGGTAGTAATGCCGTTGTCATATCGTATAATGTTTGGTATGGTATGGTAAAGGGAGGTCATGGTTTGTCCAAGGTTTTTTTCTTTCTAAAAATATATAAAAATACCTTTATATTAGTATCAAATCGTGTGGAGAACTGAAAGGAATTGAACATGACAATAAAGATTTACTCTGTAAACTTTAAATCTGCTTAGTTGTGCTTATTAACTAAATTTAAATTGGGTAATGGTTTGGTAAAGGCCGGGAACAGAAAATTGTCATGGATTATCACATTTTCTAAAGTTAGGAGATCGTGCAAAATATTAGGTTTTTTCTGCTGTTCCTGATGTGTGTGTGTGTAACGACATATTGCATCTTGAACCCCCCCCCCCCCCCAGAAAAAAAAACAAAAAAAACATATGCTTAATTCTTGGAATTTATAAAGCGTAACCTTCAGTATTTGCATATAACATTTTGCTCTAAACCGCAAATAAACCAACAACATATATTTACCATAAACAGTGCAAGCTACCCCTGTATGATAATATAAAAAATAATATTATGGCTAGAGCAAACGTTTCTGTAAAACAACAAACACTACTGTTGCACTAAATACATATCATGGATAGAGCAAGGAAGAGCAATAGTTCAGTTGTTGATGAATAACCTTAAACTATATAAACTGTGACATGTCGAATATCCGTTAACCTGCAAACACTTACCTCAAATGATAAGTCGTTGAATGATGTAACACAACATGATAGTTTTTTTTTTTTTGTAGACTCAAAGAGTCTTGAACTTAAAAATTCTAAACAAAAATCAAAAGAACTGATGGAAATTCTCAATTAAATAAGTCATTTTCATCTTGTTCATATCTGATATCTCCACTTTTAAACGTTGTTTTTTTTTAAGAACGTAAAATGTAGGTCACATGCATATGGCGATATCTAAAGTTCAACAGATTGACGTTTTGGGCTCATTTATAATAGATTTTTAGCGTAGGCAAATATCTGGTAGTGGAATAAAACAATGACTTATTTTGTCATACATGGTTCTAATTACAAAAAAAATAATAATAATTCCAGAAGAAAAATAAATTCTTTTTACTGGATTTTATTTCGTGAACATCGGTTGCAGAACAGCTCGGCAATAATGTTTTGAAATTGTTTCGATTTGCATTAAACGTACGGGGAATTTTCTATCTATGCGTAACTTTTTTTGAAGAGTATATCAATTAACTTAGTCAATGCTGTATGGCATGAATGTTGGCTTCTAAGGGACCAGTCAAAATTTATCGAGGCATGGGACCGGAGCAGATGGAATTCTGACATGAAAAAATCTCATGGTCCCATGGTTAATTGTGTAGGTTAAAATTTTGGTCCCATGCATTTCCATAAAGAAAAAAGTACATGTCCAATGCAAATTGAATATATGACCACACGTAAAAATACTAAAATGTATATGTAAACTATTGTTTTATATTGTTGATGTTGTTAATTGTTCTTCATATACAATTATTCTTTCTATTACTGAATTAAACAAATTTAAAATCTATTTTATATAGTGTTGGGGGAAAATAAAGTATATGTCCCATGCCTTTCAATTTGAAAAAAACTTATGGTCCCACTTGGTCCTTTGAACGTTAAAAAAAGTACTTGTCCCACTATCATTTGCTCCGGTCCCATGTTTTCGAAAATTTTGACCGGTCCCTTAAAATCCAGATTTTACTATACAATTCCCTATTTTGTGGCTATAATCTACATCTTATATAGGAGGTCCACTTCATATTTGGATTTATATCTCGAAATTGACACACAAGGATGGCTTTGTAAATAGCTATGAGACAAACATGATGACTTCAACTTACCTATCGTGAACTTGCTCTCTTGTGAAGTGCTCGATCAACGTCTGCTTTAGCTCTCTGTCTGATTCGTTATTTCATTGCTTGTGGGGGTTAATGCGATTTTCCTTGATAGATCATCACGTTAACAAGCTGTTAACACAGGCATGAGGGGGGTAGGACCTTTTTCGGGACACCGGGATTGGCCATATTTAAGTTCGGGATTCCGGGATTTGGACAATTTAAGTTCGGGATTCCGGGATAGAATTATATCAACTTTACCGGGCTTCGGGATTTTCTCATTTTTAAGTCGGGATGACGGGATTTTGTAAAAATTAGTTCGGGATTCCGGGATCAGACCCCCTCCTATCCCCCCCTCAGGCATGACAGGGTCAGATGTGCAGTCTTTCACCTGATTTGTTCCACAATTTAGCTAAATTGACCGTTGGGCTCGTAATGAGTGTGCATTTGCTAGCTGGCACTACTTACTTTTCCTGAGCTCCTATTGACTTGAGTTCGCGATGCTGAATGATCGCGGTTTGGTTGTAAATGTTTGTTTTGTGTGGTTTATTTTGGGATAATATATAGATTTACATTTGATTTCCCCATTAGTACACCCTTGTGTCCTTTTTAGTAATATTGTGTTATTTTATGACGGAGTCTCTTGAATGGAAAAGTCTGGAATAAACATAAGATGCAGATTTAGAATGCTTAAACATAGACTACACCGAATACGATCAAATAACACCACCTACAATTGAGGAGCCTGGAAACAGAACATAAAGGACAGTATAGACTGAAACGAAAGAGATCCACAAACACCCCAACAAAGTGGATGAAGCAGAGCAAGTGGAATAACACCACCAACAACAACAGCAAGATACCGGTAGATCCAATTACCTCATCTACAGACAAGAGGAAACCAGATGCTTTCATAACTCACCTTTTGATATAAGAAAAATATTAAATTTCGAACAGTTAATAACTTAAAAGGATGGGACTGAGAAAAATTAAACTGAGTTTAGTTATAATTTTCTCAGGATGGGAACAGCTATTATTATTTAATAAATCACAGGCGTTTGGGTCTAGTAGGATTATATACTGAATAATACACCATATGATCAGATGTATCTACCCAACAGGTCGTGGGTTAATACAGCATGTGATGCAGATTTTGCCATGTAATGTTCATTATATTATATAGAATAAAATTGATATTTTGTAGGGGTTCGATATAGGGTAAGGGGTGCGATATAGGGGTGAGATATAGGGTAAGAGGTGCAATATAGGGGGTGCTTTAGGGTATGCGATAAAGGTAATGTGCTTTGTCCTATAATGCATATTAAAAAGACTATAATATTTATACTTAAATATATGATATATTTTTATCCCCGAGACCATGCAATGAGTAACGTCTGGTTCGTTCGTTTGTACGCCACGGTACATACCTATAAATGGTTTTTGCTTTGTCAATAACCTGATAACCTGGGAGGAATGAAATTTGGTCAGTGGGTACATCTTTGATGGTCTCAGCATCAGGATGCAAGACATTTGATTTTAATGGGGGGGGGGGCTATGGATATTTTCTTCATCCTGCCTTTTTATTTTCGGAAAAAGCAGAGCCAATTTAAGCTATTATAAAATTTTCAGCCTAAACTATCATCGTGTTTTTTTTTTAAATCAAAGCACTGTCCTGCTTTTTATTTCTGGATTTTTGCCATCCTGCCTTTTTTCAAATTTCACCATAGCCCCCCCCCCCCCTCCCATAAAAATCAAATGCAAAATGACGTCATTGGACAAAAGCAATGTCACTTCCATTCAATGAAGAAAATCTGGCTATCACTTGTACAATGGACATTTACATATCAATAAAAAGACTAGAGTTGACACTAAAGTATGTCTCGCCTGTCAGCACCATCAAAGAACTCATTGATGGTCTAGCTGGGCCTTCAGAAGGTCATGTAACAGATGACAGAATTCCATTTAACCATCACAAAAATGTCTGAAGTGTGTTCTAGATACCATAGTTATTGAGAAACAATGAAAAAAGACCAGCATTCACTAAGTCATTCAACCATGAAAATGGGGTCAAGGTCACATGACATGGTGACATCAGTATACCATACTCCCCAAATATCAAATCCCTACCTATAATATTATACTTTTCACTTAGCTCATTTTCAACCCGAAAATCATCTACATTCACAAAGTCATTGAACCGTGAAAATGGAATCAGGGTCACTCAACCTCAAATGTCTGTATGCCAAATATCAGATGCCAAGCTATTATACTTTTAACTTAATTTATTTTCCATAAAAGTTTTAATTGTCCCAAAAATCATCTAAGTCCACAGAGTCACTGAACCATGAAAATTGTGTCAAGGTCATAGGACATGGTGTCAGTTGCATAGACCATAACCCAAAGTGTCTGTATGCCAAATATCAGATGTCTAGCTATTATACTTTTCACTTAATTCATTTTCCACAAAAGTCTTACAAAGGTTTTTTTTTTTGCCCGAAAAAAAACATCTAAGTTCACAGAGTTGCTGAACCATGAAAATGGGGTCACGGTCACACAGCATGGTGACAGTTGTGTAGACCATAACCTGAACTTTCTGTATACCAAATATCAGATGCCTAGCTATTATACTTTTCAAGTAATTCATTTTCCACAAAAGTCTTAGGCACGGACCATTTGATTTTCGGGGGGGGGGGGGGGGGGCTGGGATTTTACCTTGAGCCGGGAAATTTTTTTCGCGCGCTTTGCGGGCCAGATTATTTTTTCCACACACATATTAAGCAAGGAAATTTTGTTTGCAAGATTTTTTTTTTTCAATTGGCAAGATTGAAACCAGATTGTTTTTTTCAACCTAGGTGCTGGCCAGATTATTTTTTTTTACAAAAATCAGGGCCGGGAAATTTTTTTCAAAAAAATCCCAGGCCCCCCCCCCCCCCCCCCCCCCGAAAATCTAATGGTCCGTGCCTTACAAAAAAGTTTACGATGCCGCCGCTGGAAAGTAATACCTATGTCTTGCTTCCGAGACTATTTGTTGCAGACTACCCTATTTCTGGTGTTCTTGATCTTATAAACATATTTAACACAGAAATTGTTTTAAAAAGTGCCAAAATCTGACAAAGAAGGGGGGATATCCTAATGAAAAATCCACAGGTGCCATCTCATTTTTAGACCTGAATTTGATCATTTCTATAAACCAAAACCTGAACACAGAATATCTAAACTAGAGGCTCCCAAGAGCCTGAATCACTCACCTTGTATTCAATGATACTTATAACCTGGATATTTTTAACAAAGGACTGCTGCTCTCTGGAATTATTAATTTAAATGTTCTAAGGGAAACAACTCTTATCAAGGAAGGTCTTACAACTTTGACCCCATTACATATCTTTTAGATCTTTATGTGCTTAACCATATGCAATTTAAATTTTTCAAATATCTTGTATAGTTTTCAAGATATTGGTCTAAAAAGAGCAAAATTTGAAAAAAAAGAAAAAGTCCATAACTCCTACAACCATTGTAAGATCTTCTTTAAAAAATCAGGGCAGGCAGATCTTGATGTCATGATCACTATTATTCAAATTTTAATATCTGTTACCATTTTAGAGCAATTTGCAAAAAAAACTCCAATTTACCCTTATGTTCTATTTTTAGCCATGGCAGTCATGTTTTTTGTTGAATCAAAATGTTGACCCCATTACATAATTTTTAGATCTTGATGTGCTTAACCATATGCAATTAAAATTTTTCAAATGTCTTGTGTAGTTTTCAAGATATTAGTCTAAAAATGTGCAAAATTTGGAAAAAATCAAGAAAAAGGGCAATAACTCCTACAACAATTATTAGATCTTCTTAAAATTTCAGAGCAGGTAGATCTTGATGTGCTGATCACATTAAGATAAGATAAGATAATGTCTTTATTGCAAAAAGCAAAAGATTATGCTATAGCCATTACATATTGATATTGTATTAACAGCAATGGTGTAAGTATAAAGTAAGGATATAACATATTTCAATGAAAAGGACAATAAATAACTGGATGAATGAATAGCAGAGAACATAATGTATGCATTATGTCAACATGAACTTTCAATTAATGATAAAAGATCTAAGATTTAAACTTTTTAACCATATGCCAGAATTTTGAAATCTGTTACAGTTTTTGAGTAATTTGCAAAAAACTGCAATTTACCCATACATTCTATTTTTAGCCATGGTGGCCATGTTTGTTGTCGAAGCAAAATTTCAAACGATAGTTTTGTAGAGGACATACTACAGAAAACCCTACAAAGTTTCATTACAATTGGCTAAGCCGTTTCAGAGAGGAAGATTTTTGAAAAGTTGAACAACGGAGGATGGAGGACGAATGCCAAGTGATTGCAAAAGCTCACTTTGCCTTCGGCAAGGTGAGCTAAAAAGCATGTCTCATAGTTTTAACTGTGAAAATATTGTGGTACATTATGTTGCTTTTTTCAGAAAAAAATTTTGTGGGTACATATTTGAGAGGTGCCAGCATTCCTACAAAAATTAGGCTATCTTGACCTACATTTTCAACATGAATGACTCAGGTTAAAGTTTTGGTTAAGGTACATATCTCCCCTACTCCAACTGGTAGAGGAATGATATTTGGAAAGTGGGTATATCTTGGATAGTACTGGTAATTAAATATAGCTTCTACAACGCGATCAAGTTGATTATGGAATTTCTAACATCGAGAGAAATAAATTTGATTATTTTAATGGCAAGGCTTGCCGAGCAATTAAAATATCAAAGGACTAGGGTTGATAAGGGCCATTTTTGGCCCAAAAATTGTTTTTGTTGGAATTCAAGTAAAAATTGTGACAAGACTTAGTTAAATGTCAGTACTTTAATGCTTCATAGACAATTTAATATTTTTGACCATACTGTGACGTCATAGTGACGTCAAAATTGAATAAATTGCACAAAATTGACCAAATCGGCTGATTTTTAACATAATTTTAATAATTTTCGCTCTGAGAAGTGACCGCAACACCCATGTACCACAAAATCCTTTTGGTAACAAATTAAGTTGGTTATGAAAAATATTTTCCCAAAGTATCTATTTGGTACATGGCTGTACACACTACTCTTGAAAACAAAATAAGCATGAAAATAATGTAAAAACCGCTAATTTTTACCAAATGTTGAAAATCTTCCAACTTTTAATGCCATTTTCTATATATAGATTAAATAGATTGAAATAATTTGCATTGTTTATTATGTCCCTAACCCTTGCCTAAGAAAACTAGAGGCTCCCAGGAGCCTGAATCGCTCACCTGATCTCTTATGCCAAAGTTTTAATTAATTTCACAAACATTCAAGAATACAAAGTTGCAAAACAATCCTTTCAGTGGTTTCATAGAAGATTTTTGGAAATCAGTTTAAATCAGTAGAAAAAACAGTTAAAGGGCAATAACTCCTATAAAGACCATAGCAATGGCAGCCATGTTGGTTGGCAGACATGTATATAATTCACAATCTTGGTAAAGGACATCCTAAAGATCAAGTGTACCAAGTTTCAAAGCAATCCCTTCAGTGGTTTCAGAGAAGAAGATTTTTGAAAATCAATTAAAATTAATGGAAAAAAAAAACAGTTAAAGGGGAATAACTCTTAAATGGCTGATCTGACAATTTTGACCCTGAATCATTTTTGTAGATCTGAATGAGCTTAACAATTCTGCAATGCTAACTTTTCCTCTAGCTCCATCGGTTTTCAAGATATTGTCGAAAAACTGCAAAAATGGTCAATTTTGACGATTAAAGGGCAATAACTCCTATATGGAGTCGTTTCACAATTTTGACTCAATGGAGAGATTTGTAGATCTTTTAATGCTGAACATGAGTGGTTGCTTCGGATTTTCCCCTTTCTCTTATACTTTTCGAGTAATTAGCCAAAAACAATGGTCTGACCCCCCTGTTCTATTTTTAGCAACGGTGGCCATGTTGGTTGGTCGACGTGTATATAATTCACAAACTTGGTAGAGGACATCCTAAAGATCAAGTATACCAAGTATCAATGCAATCCCTTCAGTGGTTTCAGAGAAGAAGATTTTTGAAAATCAGTGTAAATTAATGGAAAAAAAACAGTTAAAGGGGAATAACTCTTAAACGGTTGATCTGACAATTTTCGTAGATCTCGATGAGCTTAACAATTCCGCAATGCTAACTTATCCTCTAGCTCTAACGGTTTTCAAGATAGAGTCCAAAAACTGCAAAAATGGTCAATTTTGATGATTAAAGGGCAATAACTCCTATCAGGAGCCGTTTCACAACTTCGACATAAAGAGATTTGTAGAGCTTTTGATGCTGAACAAGGAAGGTTGCTTCGGATTTTCTCTATCTCTTATACTTTTCGAGTTATAAGCCAAAAACAATGGTCTGACCCCCCTGTTCTATTTTTAGCAACGGCGGCCATGTTGGTTTGTCAACATGTATATAATTCACAAACTTGGTAGAGGACATCCTAAAGATCAAGTATACCAAGTATCAATGCAATCCCTTCGTTGGTTTCAGAGAAGAAGATTTTTGAAAATCAGTGTAAATTAATGGAAAAAAACAGTTAAAGGGGAATAACTCTTAAACGGTTGATCTGACAATTTTGACCCTAAAATCATTTTCGTAGATCTCGATGAGCTTAACAATTGTGCAATGCTAACTTTTCCTCTAGCTCTAACGGTTTTCAAGATATAGTCCAAAAACTGCAAAAATGGTCAATTTTGATGATTAAAGGGCAATAACTCCTATAAGGAGCCGTTTCACAACTTCGACTCAATGGAGAGATTTGTAGAGCTTTTGATGCTGAACAAGGAAGGTTGCTTCGGATTTTCTCTATCTCTTATACTTTTCGAGTTATAAGCCAAAAACAATGGTCTGACCCCCCTGTTCTATTTTTAGCAACGGCGGCCATGTTGGTTGGTCGACATGTATATAATTCACAAACTTGGTAGAGGACATCCTAAAGATCAAGTATACCAAGTTTCAATGCAATCCCTTCAGTGGTTTCAGAGAAGAAGATCTTTGAAGAAAAGTTAACGGATGGACGGACGACGGACGCTTAACGATGACAATAGCTCACATGACCCTTCGGGTCAGGTGAGCTAATAACACAGTGAATGTAGAATACTAGAACTTTTAATTTTCAGCCATATTTTGAGGCCAAAAACAGGCCTTATCAGCCCTGGTCCTTTATTTCTCGAGATGTTAGAAATTCCATAATCATCGAGAATTAAGTTGTAGAAGGTTTTTCTCTAATGTTTACAGGTAAGAAATTGCAAAAGGTCGCTCATTAATTGCACGTGCACTTACGCTGAGAACAAATTTCTCTCCAGAGGTGAGGAATATTTTTTCACAACTGGTTGAGAGGTTGATAAATTGGATGAAAATTAGAGAACATCTTTTCTCCAATTTTTATCCGATTTATCAACCTCTCAACATGTTGTGAAAAAATATTTCTCACCTCTAGAGAGAAATTTGTTCTCAGCCTAATTGCACATGCAATTGATGAGCGACCTTTTGCAATTTCTTACCTGTAAACATTAAAGAACCTTCTACAACTTAATTCTCGATGATTATGGAATTTCTAACATCTCGAGAAATAAATTTGATCGCGTTGTAGAAGCTATATTTCCAGATTTGCTCACCACAACTTACATTTGAATGTAACAGGCAAGGGGGTTTGCTGTTGTATGTGACTGCTTCATTTCTTTTTGTTAATTGTGTCTACATAAACTAGATAATGTGTCTATGAGCCACAGGATGGCCCTCCCGTTCTTGAAATATCATTGACCCTCAATGTGTATTACCTGGGATATGGACCTTTACCAAGAAATTGATCAAAAGTGTTCATGTGTAAAATATAGGTCGCTGTGACTTTATTTCTGATGGGTGGTGCCATGTACCAAGACTCATCGAGAAGTGAAATATTATTGACCCCTAACATGTAGTATTCAAGATATGGACCTTAACCAAGAACTTAACCAAAATCATTCATGTGTAAAATATAGGTCACAGTGACCTCATTTCTAGTGGATGGTGTCACTTTACCTAAGACACATCTAGTGGTGAAATATCATTGACCCCCAACATCTAGTATTCAAGTTATGGACCTTAACCAAGAACTTAACCGAAGTCGTTCATGCATAAAATATAGATCACAGTGACCTTATTCTAATTGGGTGGTGTCATGTTACCCAAGACACATCTAGTGGTGAAATACCATTGACCATCAACATGTAGTATCTGAGATATGAACCTTTACCAAGAACTTAACCAAGTTCATTCAAGCGTAAAATATAGGTCACAGTGACCTATTTTCTAGTGGGTGGTGTCACCTTACCTAAGACACATCAAGTAGTGAAATATCATTGACCCCCAACATCTAGTATCCAAGTTATGGACCTTAACCAAGAACTTAACCAAAGTCATTCATGCGTAAAATATAGGTCACAGTTACCTAATTTCTAGTGGGTGGTGTCACCTTACCTAAGACACATCTAGTAGTGAAATATCATTGACCCCCAACATTTAGTATCCAAGTTATGGACCTTAACCAAGAACTTAACCGAAGTCGTTCATGCCTAAAATATAGGTCATAGTGACCTAATTTCTAGTGGGTGGTGTAGCCCTACCCAAGACCCATCTGGTGGTGAAATATCGTTGACCCTCAACAACCGATAGAAGCAGAGTTAACAAAAAGGAAATGGAGGTGGATTGGGCACACACTCAGGAAACCAGCCAACTCAATCACCAGGCAAGCTCTGCAATGGAACCCTCAAGGAAAAAGGAAAGTTGGAAGGCCAAGAAACACCTGGCGGAGAAACCTTCAAGCCGAAATGGACACTGAGGGTTACAGATGGCAAGATCTCGTTAGAATGGCCCAGAACCGAACACGGTGGAGAGGTGTTGTTGCTGGCCTATGTACCTCCCTGGTGCAAAAGGCTTAAGTCAAGTCAACATCTAGTATCCGAGTAATGGACCTTAACCAAGAACTTAACCAAAGTGTTACTGACGGACGTACGGACGTACGGACGGACGGACGGACGGACAAGGGTAAAACTATATGTCCGATCCACATACGTGGTCGGGCCATAAAAATGACCCTCACTATGTGGAAATAGTATATAAACCAGTACGATTATTTTTTATATACACATTTCTTATAAAAAATATTAAATCCTGGACCCAAATGCCTGTGCTTTAAATGTACAGTCAGCGTAGATCCAAGTTAATTCTTTCATGAATAGCTTGCCACATAAACTCCTTTGATTCACTTACAAGTGCAAATGTGGCCTCTGATTTTTTCAGAATCAGTTGAGTAATATGAGCTACTTCATATGCATACACCTAACTTTTCCACTGACATACTTTTCACTCCTATTATTGTATCTTCTGAAGTTGGACAACCCTCCTACCCGAAGCCCAACAATAAACAGACTTGGGAGGGGATATAGCGATTGATTTCTTCGTTCATTCTTATTTTTGTCAATAACAAGGGACTAAACATATAAAGGGGATATTTGGTCAGTGAGGACATCTAGGATAGTAACCAACATCCATACCAAAATAGAGTCACCTTGAACTATATTTTCACCATGAACGAATCAAATAAAAGTTTTGGTTTCTCTGATCCAGGTACTTTTTTCAGTTTTTGCCAAAAATTGAATCTGAGGTTTGATTAATAAATTTGGAGTGATAATCAACATTAACCAGTGAAATGTTCAATTTTGTCACAAAATTTCAAAGTTTGGCACCAAATGACTGGGGCATAAAAAAGACAGATTTGTAAGTACATATTTAATTCCAGTCTATCAAATGATTCCTGGACAAGTGACAAAACAAATGACAACAATGATGAAATCCCTCTCGATGGTATGTACATGTATGATAGGACTGTTAATTAAGTCATATCCTCTGTCATACAATGAAGTGACAAATCTGCTGAATTATAGAGAAAATCATTTAATATATTGCACTATTAAAATTTCAAATCTTATGTATGGTATCATGTTTTCGAAGACAAATGATAAAGTCTTTTTAAAAGAAATGTGTATTGAATCATACATATACTGTAAAAGGGGATAATTTCACGTGGTTTAAATTCTGCGTTTTCAATACCAAAATGCATTCGCGAGGTTTTAGTTTCGAGTTTTATTAGATCATGGAATATTGGGTCTTTTTAACTGTAATTTACGCGAGGGGATATTTTTGCGAATTTGTTATGATCGCAAAATTAGCAAAAATAAACCCCTTGGGAAAATTTGCCCTTTTACAGTAATTAGCAACTTATAACACCATCAATTTTCAATGGGATTAGTAGAGAAATTCTATAGAAATCATTTTACACAATTTTCTAACTTCCAAAGTATGACAGAGGACAATCTGAAACACTGACCAGACTAAAAATAAATGCTATTCTACTAATGGTAGGAACATGACCAGGGAGAAACGTACAACATACATTTTGATTTAGAGATTCATGGCAGATGTAAGATACTTAAAGCTTAGTAATATATAGATCAGAATATTCAACCATTCATACTGGACACAGCAAAGGATTACAATATTGTCTTTACAATGAAGAAGTACAGCATAATAAGATATTCTAGCAAGCTACTAGAATCAACAAAGGAATACAAAGCATACTATCAAGTTATAAAATAATCATTAAAGAAAGAAATAAAATCGTCAATCACAGTTAACGCTTTACACATATAAAATATATAACAAGAAAATAATTCTATAAATAGTAACAAGCTATAAATAGACTTTTAAGATGCAACAGAGAAGCAAAATACTTCTAAAAATATGTATCGTAGACTGCCAATTAGATATATTAAGGATGCTCGCTAGTCTAGTTTGGGATTTCTGTAATTTTTTTCGGAATCCTCCAGGTTTTACTGTCAAAATAAGGTTAATTTTTATGCCCACAAACCCCTATTTTCTTTTGATGAATGTCTTCAATACTAGTACAATGTATATCATTTAGAAGTAATTAACAAAGTTTTAACAAAACCTTTCTAACCTATCATGGGTTTTAACAATCAAATAGTGCTAATATGCTTAACCTATGAAAAAGCCAGAGAAAACCTTTTCCCGCCAAAAATTTTAGTCATATATCTTGAAAACAAGGTTACAAACATTTTTTGCTTATCTTATATCTTTACCTATTATTTTTTTATTTAAGGCATCAAATTTTGTAACCTATTTGTTTTAAATAATAGTAGCGAACATCCTTAATTTTCATTCTTTTTGTCAGATATAAATTTAAGCAAACCTACTGGCATAAAATATATATTGTAATAAAACTTAAAGTGAAAAAAATAATACTACTGCTAAAATACAGCTAAAAATTATTTATATTAATTGTGATCAACACTTTTTCCTGAATCATCTGGTTCATTAGATTTATCTCTTTATAAAATTATCGTTGACTCCAATGAGCAATTATTGGAATAAATAATTTTTTGTAACAAAACTTTATTTTTACTGTATCAGTTAATAGAAAAGACTAGAAAAGAAAGATACTACAAAATGTTTACTATTTTAAAAGAACCATAACATAACACTGATTTACTGGTAATGCATGAAATGAAAATATGAAATGATTAAAGCGGACAATAGAGGGACAATAAATGAAGACATGATTATCAGCATCAATTACATTTATATGAATGAAAACGACATGGTATGATTCTTTAATTTACAAATTTACAGAACAATGATTAAATGATGAAAAGACACACAGTTTAGGGTAAAAACAAATATCCAACGTTACTGACACATGCATGTACTTCCTGCCCTACTTAATGATGGGAAATAAATTAAACAGCACTAATTCATTCAGATCTAAAAATAAAATTTCAACTTTAAACTTTAATTGGTACATATCCAAAAAAATTAAGTTTTTCAAATGATTTCATAATCATTTTTAATGTTGCTTTAGATAAACTTAGATCATCAGCGAAAAAAACTTGAGCACCAATCTACATGTTTTGTGACATTTTTTTTTTAATTCCTTTAAATTGTCACTCTAACTTAATGTAAATCCAGAAGATGTACCAAGAAACTTCAATGACATTAGACAAACTTACATCTGCTTTACAAAGTTTCTATTTTATAATTTAAACTCAAGTCGTGCTCCATTCTTGAATGAAATTTGTTTGACCCCAAAGTGAAAAGCAATCTGGGTCAAAGCTGTGTCAAAACTCAGAAGTTCTCAGTTTCACCTTGATATGACTAGAAACAGGTTTATGTCATGCCAATTATGTTTGCCATTTGTTTGTCAACACACAAGGGAGATAACAAACAGAAAGTGGATGTCCACAAAATGATACAGCAGCTGCCATACCTAATAAACTTCTATATACAGATATTTGGTCTGTATCAGTTTCATCCATTCTCATCTGTTCACTGTTTACATATTACATATTGTGAGATTTGCCATTGATTAATTAGCACTTAATATGTCTTGAATGAAATATTTTACTTATCACTGTAATCTGTCACATTTGTTCATATAAGTTATTCAAAATATTGATATGAAGTACAAAATATTAATGCCACAAGTGGATACTGACTTCAGAGATTAAATCATTAACTTTTAAATGTGGACCTTATATTAATTTAGTTTTGATTTATAGAACTATGTCAATGAATCTATTCATTTTTTGTTTAAATAATTAAAATTTAATAGCTGAAAAATATTGGTCAACTCTTATTTCGCAGTATCAAATTTATGTTAATGTTCATTTGATACTTAACTGCAATCAGTAGTATTTATGTGTTTATTTTGAATTATAACTAAAATCATTGATTATCTTTCAGTCTGTCATTCACAACTTTAATGAACGGAAAATACTGTCAAAAGCACTAAAAATTGAGATTTTATACTACCAAATTGAATGTCTGTTATTAAACACTAACACATAAACAACTGAAAATATCATAACGGCACCACCTAGCGCTCTATTGCAAATAATCAACACATAACAATTAACAGTAATACTTAACAAATAGTCAGTAGTATTTTGTTGTTCTTCACTACAACTTAGATATAATCCAACTTCTTCCTTACAGTGTAACCTACACTAGATTTAGCCTGTTACAGTGAAATCTGTATCAACAATGTAAAATTATAAAATTTATAATACTGTCAACAGTGACAGCTGCATCAAAAATAGCATACCATGTATCAATGAAAAAAACACAGGCTAAAAAATCGACTAAGGTTAAACAAGGCTGGTAATTATTGGGTCAAAACTAAGTAAATTCAAACATAATTCCTTAAAAAAAAATATTTAGAAAACCTTTGATATACATTTTGAAATAAAAATGTATGAATTTAACAGCTTTCTTCAACCTGAAGGCATGAAGCACTTACGTTAGATTGTCTGAAAATGAACACAATTGATAACTTGACTATAATTGTACAGGAGAATAGACAATTCATTTTTTAAAACCTCTGAATTAAAGAAAAAAATAATATGCGTCAAAACAGGTATAATCTGTATACTATTTTTGTTGATAATTGATTTTTTTTTTTACTATAGTAATAAGTTTTTTGGAAGGAAGTTGGGTTATATCATAAACAAGGATGGAATGTCAAAAGCTTTCTCATCACCAGATATAAACTTATAATCGATCTAATTTAAATGATTCCTCTGTGGCAGGGTCTGTTAAATTGTTAGAAGGGTCTGACAATAACTGTAACTCCTGAAAATCTAGAGGATCAAGTCCAGCTTTTAATGCTTCCACTGATGGGAAAAGATCTGTATCGAAGCCATCAGGCATCCCTGTAATAGCATTCCCAAGCTCCTTAGCAAAGTCCTGCTGTTTAATGAAATCATCAGCACCTGCAATACACAATTTACATGAATAAATAGACAATTTACATGGATAAATAGAATCAATGTCAGCTTTTTAGAACTTCTTTATTTGAGAACATGATGAATGATTGACAAACAACCCACAGTATTTTTAGAGTGAAGAGTTTGTAATGTTCTTTTAAATTGTATTTTATTTTGGACAAACAATCAAATTCAAAATATTGAACATCTCTTTAACTTTGTGTAAGTTAAAGCTGGAATGTAAGCAGAATTCCTCATCATTCAAAACCATTGATCTTTTTGCTAGGTTCCTTTCTTCGTATATGAAAATTGGCTTTTTGCTAGGTTCATTTCTTCTTATGAAAAGTTGCTTTCTGCTAGGTTCATTTCTTGTGTGAAAAGTGGCTTCAAAGTTTATTTCTTTTAAAATTGATATTGCTTGGAGTCGAGATTTAATGTATTGACTAGCTAGCTAAGAAGAAGTAATGATTTGATGGAGTGCTGATTTAGTAATTTTTTGTATGCAGCATTTAGGTTTATATTGTAGGTTGTGTCGCGTACACTTATTCCACATCTCATTTTCTTCTATTGTTGAAATACAAGTATTAAAACCTGAAGAACAATGAAACGAATTGTTTGTTTTCTTTTATCCTGTTTTACATTAAATTTTATGATATTGTTATGTTGTGAACAACCATGAAACATATATCTTTCCTTTATGTCCCATATCATCATAAAAAAATCAAAAATTAAATTAAACTATAAGAAAGAAAAACAAAAAATGACCACATTGTTTATCATTTTTCTATCTTTAGGGACATAGTTTCCGATTTTCAGCTTGTAGGAAATTTTGAAGAAAAAAGCAGAAAGATCATGCTTAGAAGCTAAAGCAAGGGCTATAACTATGCAACTTCTTAGTTATTTTAAATTATTATCATAAAGATGAACAAAATGTGGAAATTTTCAATTAAATACAACAAACTTAATTAATTTGAAAAAATTAACCAAAAAAATTCAGGACCTGCATGGTACATGCAATTGGTGAATTTACATTCATATTACACAAAACAGGTATCTCTTTTTTAAAGCTCAACATGACACCACAATTTAATTTTTTGTTAATATTATATTATCTAAATGGGAGGTTCATATCTTCCTATTTCAGTAATAACAAAATGCAAAATCATGTGTGAGTTTTTTGAGTTTCTGATGACACAAAACGGGTACCACTAAGTGTAACAAAAGATTGAATTACCACCCTCTTAATCCTCTAATGCCTTTAGTGATGCAAGCTAAAATAATTCTATACAATAAAAGGATATTGCAAAATAATTGAGAATGGATTCTAAGCTATTCTGCCAAATAAAAGAAGAAGCATAACAGACAACACCAGGCTTCACCTTGTTTGTTGGACTGCGCCCAAATGCCCTGCTCCCCAATAATAAAGCCACCATCGAACATCGACGTGGTGGATATATCATCTAAACTGACTTCTTCATTACCACTTCTGTGGTCTGTTAATTAAAATATAGTTCCTCATTTGCATAAAAAATATCATCTACATATAATCTCTTTAATTTATAATATCGTCTTCTCAATGTACTTGGTAAGCAAAGAGAATTATTTCAGTGTATTGAATGATTTGATTCTGGAGTGATTTTAGGAAAGTTATGCTTGCTGTTCAATTTGAGTGATTTTGTACAAATTATGACATTTTTAAGACAAGTATGCTTTTTTTCATGAAATCAAGAAAAATATTAATTTCTAAATACTTTGCTAAACTGGTGTCAATAGTGTCAAAGACAAAAATTTTTTTTGCAGAACTTAAAATATCAAAGATCTTAAAAACAAAGTAGCAACCTAAACTTTTTTTGGGGGGGGTGCATCTTAATAACATATCCCTCAATTTATAAAAATCCAATTTTGGTAACTGACAGTGATCACCTGAGACAATAAAACAACCGGTAATTATTGTGTTCATGAAATTTAATACAGTGAATCAACACAATAGCATATTTATGTGCATGTATGTGAAAAGCTATTTTCATCAAAGTGTGATTTAAGCAAAGGGAAAATAGGTTGACATATATTTACATAAATTTAATAAAATACATGTAGAAAAAAAGGTTCAAACTTGTAAAAGATTCTGGAAACTGGTTGCGGAAAATCTCTTAAATCATGGTATGACTTTATATTTTTGCTGTTGTTACTTGTTGCAATCAATGGGCTGTGTTACAAGTGTTTGGTTTTTTACCCAATCCTTAACCTACATTAGTTAAGTGCCTCAAACTGGTCTCTTAAATCGTGTCTGCTTGAATGTTCTAACCATCAGGAAAGGGCATTATCAAGCAGTACAAAAACTTAGGTATTTACTGACAGGCAACTCTCTTCTATCACAATTAGAACAAAATGTGATTCATATTTCTAAGAGAAATAAATTCAACATGGTCCACTCCACTCTAACTTGTTGTGTGGAACTAAATGCACTAAGTTACTAACTTATTTTTAGCATGATATATAAATTCAGTGATTGCTTGTGATTAATTTCTACATTTCTAAATTGCAATTAATTTGGATGTGACTATAAATTGAGTATTTTACTAACTTGCACATTACCCAATCAAAAAACATGTGACATGTGCAAATCAAGAGGTTTACCTGTAAATATAATTTCTGGTATCCTGTCATTGGTTGGCTGGTGTAGATGGTGATTATGATGGTTTTGAGCAGATCTTCGTGGAGAATTGTTTAAGTCTATATGTTGTTGTTGCTGTTGGTGTTGGTGTTGTTGTTGCTGAGGGTAGTAAGATTGTTGTGGTAGCCCCATAGCCTGTGACATGATGATGGAGTTTTGTGATATTCCGTTCTGTATGGATGTATCTGCCGTACTATAATGGTTATTATCATGTGACTGAAAAATACAACAAATTATCTGGTTTTTAAAAAAATATAAGCAAACACAAAGAAAAAATATCAAACTGATTTAGAATGTATCATTATAATTGGTGTTTTTCTTTGTCATATAACATGACTTGAACCTTAATCCTGAATATAAAACTGATGTAGAAAGGCAGACAAATGTACTAAACTATAAACTCCTCTATTTTAAGATAGGACATAAAAATAAAGTGATTTTTCATTGAAGGTAGAAGATAGAATATGCATGTATTTCAGGGACCATTCTAATGTATGTTAAATGTAGTTTCCCTTAATCTTGAAGGTTCTTTTTCGTGCATAAAAAAATGAATTATTTCTTTTTTCTACAGCTTTAAAACGGTAATGACCATGTAAGATGTCTATTTATACACCTATACAAGACATTCACAATGTATAATTATCTAAATATAGGACAAGTGCCTGAGGGACTGACAATTAATCATAGGAGCATCATGTCATGTTACAGAATCAATAAATGTGACCCAGATATCTGACTTGATTCACACGTTTACCTGAAAGAATTGATTAGGGAATAAATTTTGTTACAATTACCTAAATACATGTAATTGTAACGATTCAGCATTGTCTATGTATGAAAAAGAAAATAATAAAATAATTCATTTTGTTGTGTCGACAATCTGTTTTTATGCCCCTGCACCTGCAAAGTGGAGAGGCATATAGTGTTGGGTCCATCCCTACCAAATATAATTAAGCTTCAGATTGAAGGTAATTTTCCATGTTGCAAGGTTGGACACTATGTTTTTGTGAAAATGTCACATATCTTGTTTTTTTATTATTTACATAACATATTTTAAGGTTATTATATTATCCATCATCCAGTACATGTCTTATGTAGAATTAAAGTCTCCACAATATTAGGGTAGAAAATCTAGAATAGTTAGCTATCACTTTACAAAAATAAAGGTCAGAAAAGGTTTATTCTTGTTGACATATTCGTATTGTATGAATCTTTAGAAGTGGTAAAAGTTGTCTATGACCTACCATGTTAAATTCTTTGTATTGGTGTTGTAAATCGTTACAGTTGTTGTCGTCATTATTTGTGGTCCATGTCATACCTACCATGTTAAATTGTTCAAATTGATGCTGTAATGCATTCGTCTGTTGCTGCTGCTGGAGGAAGTTGTCGGTGAACGGTGACGTACTGTTCCACGAAGGCGTCAGACCAGGCGATTGAGAAGGTGAATATGAAGTCTGAGACCGTGGGGATGTCGGTGATTGGCAGTTAGAATCAGATACACTGTTCCGATAATGAGTTAATGAAGGCTAGAAAAACAAAAGAAGAATCAGATACACTGTTCTGATAACAAGTTGATGAAGGCTGCAAAAACAATGACAGATTAAGGCTATGGCTGGCAATATAAAAAATATCCTAGATTATTACCCCCCCCCCCCCCATTTTTTTCAGCCACATCACATGAAAAAAAGTTGCTTTGATTTTTGGGCAAGTTAAAATTGCAGAATATTTCATAAAATGGGATAAAAAATAAAAGGAAGGAATGTGTCCATGGCCATGGGACACAGATGTCCATATGTAGGGCCCAAAACAGGAAGAACAGTTCTGACAGGTCTGATAATCACTAAGGACATTATTTATCATACTAAACCACCATACCAAATTTCCAATCATTCCATTGAACAGTTTCTGAGAAATGCTTGAAGGAAATTTTAACCATAAGTTTCATATCGACCCAGTCCTAAACAGGAAGTAGAAGTCCAGCAGGTCTGAACGTCCCTCAGGATGTACAGTTTATAATACTGCAGCATCCTGCCAAGTTTTGAATCATTTTCATGTACAGTTTCTGAGAAAAGCTTGACAGAAATTCATACAAGTCTGGCCACTAAAAGTATGTCTCGCCTGGCGGCAACATCACTAAAATCAACTATCTAAGCTTTCATTTCTTGATATAAACACAAAAAGTGTCTGTATAACCAATATCAGATGCCTAGCTATTATACTTTTCAAGCAATTCATTGTCCACATAATTGTTACAAAAAGTTTTCTGCCTGAAAAAAAAAGACCTAAGTTCACAGTCACTGGAGCAAAAAAATAGGTCATGGTCACATGACAGGGTGACATTTGCGTAGACCATAACTTTAACTGTCTGTGTACCCAATATCAGATGCCTAGCTATTATACTTTTCAAACAATTCTTCGTCCACAAAAGTCTTACAAAAAATTTTACAGTCTGAAAAAAGACCTAAGTTCACAGAGTCACTAGAGCGTGAAAATGGGGTCAGGATCATGCAGCAAGGTAACAGTTGCGTAGACCATAACCTAAACTGTCTGTATACCTAATATCAGATGCCTAGCTAATATACTTTTCCAGCAATTCATCGTCCACAAAAGTCTTACGAAAAAAGTTTACGGCCTGAAAAAAGACCCAAGTTCACAGAGTCACTGGAGCGTAAAAATGGTGTCAGGGTCACAATACATTGTGACAGTTGCATAGACCATAACCTGAACTGTCTGTATAACAAATATTAGATGCCTAGCTATTATACTTTTCCAGCAAATCATTGTCCACTAAAGTCTTACAAAAAAGTTTACGGCCTGAAAAAAGACCCAAGTTCACAGAGTCACTGGAGCATAAAAATGGGGTCAGGGTCACAAGACATGGTGACAGTTGCATAGACCATGACCTGAACTGTCTGTATAACAAATATTAGATGCCTAGCTATTATACTTTTCCAGCAAATCATTGTCCACTAAAGTCTTACAAAAATATTTTTGGTCTGAAAAAATACCAAGTTCACAGAGTCACTGGAGCATGAAAATGAGGTCAGGGTCACACCACATGGTGACAGTTGCATAGACCATAACCTGAACTGTCTGCATACCAAATATCAGATGCCAAGCTATTATTCATTGTCCACAAAAGTCTTACAAAAAGTTTATGCCGCCGCCGGAAAGTTATACCATGACTAGCCTTTCGCGACTTTTTGTCGCAGGCGAGACAAAAAACTATGGATAGATGGACATGAGTATAACTGAATGGCCCCTATCATGTGGTTGCATGGTATTAACAAAAACACGCTAAGACACAAATACTTGTTTCTGTATGAGCTAAACAGAGAAGTGCCACTATCTCTTGATATGAAAGAAAGTTTCTTGCAATGGTTCATAAATTTTGCAAATGAATACCTCTTATATAAAGTATTGATTTTTTTACTTTAGAATGATTAATCTAAATTATTGACAGAACATGCTTACAGGGTGCAGCTACTGAAAATTGATATTATACAGTTTGTCATACTCAATCATCCTACCAAGTTTCAAAACATTCTCATGTACGGTTTACAAAAAAACTTAATGCCCTCCCCCAATATGTGGTGGGGGCATGAAAAAGGCAATTTTTTTTAATGATGGTGGAATAATTTATATCAATTATGAAATTTATTTGTTCAAGGAAAATGTCAGCTAAAATATGCACAAAACTTTTGAAGTTTCAAGGACAAGGGGTTCAACCCCTAGACCCCCCATCTGGATTCCTTGTTAGGATATGCAGATATAAAATATCTTCATGTACAACAACATAAGAAGCATGCAAACAACAAAACAAACTAATAAATCAAAATATATAGTAAAATAAATAACAGTAGAAAAGTCCTTTTCAGTGAAAAAAGTTGTCCAAAAAATATTTGATAAGCATTAGATTTGTATAAGCACATCCTCTAATGGTGCTTAATCTGGGGGTAAAGATTCTGAATCCAGGCTTGGAAAAACTGGTATCCAAACATCATAATTATCTGGTTCCCGTATCATGATGCAGGGCTCTAAATACTGACAAATCTAGAAATTTAATAGGACACAAGGTTTATGATTGATTCAGTCTTTATATTAGATTAAGCTAAGAGTAGGAAAGTAACAGCCTAATTCAAAGTACCGGGTATATAAAAAATTGACACAATTTTTTTGAAAGCTGTTTATATCAATCCCATAATTAAGCCTTATAATGCATAAAGATTGCTCATGCAAGCTGACTTAAGGTGCATAAAGACTGTGAGAAGAATCTTGATAGACTTCATTACTAACCTGGGGGTTGTTAGGATCACATACAGTAACACAGACTTGTGGTACCGAGGATTGATGGTCGAGGGGGCTACGACCATGTCTTTGTTGTTGCTGGAGATGATATAACATTTGCTGCTGCCTAATTCGGGGATCCAATGGTAATTTGGTGGGGTCAGGGTTCACAACCTAAAGGTCAAACGAAAGTCACACACAATACTACAACAAGTTTATTTAGATGTATACTTCCTTCAGGTTAGTGATTTAAATACAAAATTTTAATTATAGGAATAATTTATGTATGATATACAGTTGAGAAAATATATCATACCATGTTGTGGGTAATTTTTGGGGTGTCAAATTTTGTGAATTGATACTAAAAGAGGGATATCTAATATTATTGGTCATTTATTTTTGTAGTCCTGAATTTAAGTAAACCTTATCTATATTTAATCATATGTTTGCCAGTTTTTAATTTTGCCTTCCCTTAAGACCTTGCCAATATAGTCTAAATCAAAATTTTTAAAAATTCCCAATAATATTGAATGTTGTAAAAATCTGTTTATGTAGGAAGTATATATCTAACTGTAATACTGGTTGGGAAGGTTAGGTAAAAACTTCAAAATAAAAATGCAAGCAAATCAATATAATACATCATAATAATGTTAATGTTCGGATACACAAATTCATATTTTCATTGAATTTTTAGTAAAAACTAGCAATTATTTTTCAATGACTGCAAGTCCACAGAAAGACCAGAATTTGGTCATCCAAAATTTACAAATTTAAGACCAATTTTTCAAAACTTTAAGGGGATACGTTACTTTGGTCGACAATCTTACTTTTCAAAACAAATTTGCATAATGAATGGTAATACCATGACACATTGAAATATTCATTTAAAATTGTGGGTCATGGCGTTAAATTTGTATAGAAGTAATGGGAAAAGATCAAATATTTTCAAAATTGTGTTATTCTCCATTGATTAAAACAAAATATTTTCATTACATCTCAACCAAAAACTAACACAAGAAAGTCCAAATCTTTCTCTAAACAACGATATATATTTGGTAATAGGTCATGGACCATTTTTTTCAAGAATAACAATAGCGTTAAAGTTCAACGCTGTTCAAGTAAAATTGACCTTGCGTTTCAAATCGAAAATGGACGTTTTTCTGTTTCACAGGTATATTTTATAGATAACGTTGTTTTTTTTTATTTTTAAGTTTTATTTTGGTGCAGCCATGTGGAGGCATTCAAATTAAGCAAAACCCATAGTAAAATATGATGTTTTTAGACCAATTTCTACAATATCTGTAAAATAGTCATAACGGTACTTTAAAGACATATGTATAAAGAAAAACTTTAACGTCACAAAGCTTTGATGGCCAAATACTTGATTTGCATCATTTTAAGATTGCTAAAAGCATATGATCTTAAATTAAAAGACACTGAAATTTTGGGGCCAAAATAGGGTCTTAGAGCCCCTACCTCTTTGAGCTTATCATTGAACATAAATAACATAAAAACAACAAATGAGTGTACAACAATACACAACAAATACAAAAACAAACAGAACAATCTTGACTCAGAACCGAGGAATCTGGCTATCCCAAACCATGCAATGTTGACTTCAAGCTACTATGATTGGATATAAACATCAGAGGAAGGGGTCCATAATTAAAACTTACACTTCCTGGTGGAGAATGAGGTAATCTCATTTGAGGAGATTGAGGTCCACCACTAAGTACAAGCGGACTAGGATGACCACCAGGTCGCCGCCGCTGGTTAGGACTCTGGGCCGTAGGACTGCCTGGTTGTGGAGGGCACATACCCTGCATGTGAGCACTAGTCGGAGAGAGATTACCTGGGGTACACCCATAGGCTTCCTCAGCATCAATAGGGGTTGTAAGGGGTGACTGGAAGTGGACAACAGTCAGGTCTGGTAATGATCCTGTGTTGTTTGTGATAGGCATATGTCCCATCTGTCCTGTGTTGTTCTCTTCTTCAGCTGATGGATATATACTGTCAAGTATAGAAAAGTTCGTACAATAGAAAACAGTGTTGTTAATAATCTAATACCAAGACACAGGTCTGACATAACTAGGTTAATAAACAAACTGCATTACAGAAAATGTAACAGAATTTATTTGGAATCAAGCAAAACATAATGGCTAGGGACCTTCACCATAGATAGCAATTACTGAAGGCAGTTTATTCTAATCTAAGAAGTGATAAGCATAAATGGAAGAACAATGAGAAAATACATAGTGATCTGTTTCAACAGTTGGATTCCAAACAGATCATTTAACCAACAATTACATAACAGATTTAACTCTCAAGAGACCCAAACATTTAAAACCACAATCAATACACCAGTTATAGGTCTGCATGTTTGCAGAAATTCAATGTTATTGTATAAATATTTTATACTGATTATGTTTAACTTACTTTATATTTGGTACTTCACATGACTTTGGTCTAGACTGTAACTGCTGAAAAATAGAAGTAAAGAGTCAGACTGGATTTTTAAACATGAAGTAGATGAACAACAGACTTGAAATAATATTTGATGATATGGTGCTCACCCTTAGGGCTTTTCCAGGAAAAAAAGTACTAGGGGGTTGGAACTCACCTCCCAATTTAAGGCACCACCACAAGAATTTTAATAATCTTTTTAACATCTTTTTAGCATGTAGAAATATGTTAAACCCACAACCAAGAAATAAAAATTGAAGAGAGTTCTGACCCCCTTGGACATTTTTTCCTGGAAAAGCCCAATTACCAATGCTCATGCTGTAAACCAAATGTCAAGGCTGTAATTAGTAGTTTCGAAGAAAATTATTCTATCCTCTTGCCAAAGATTCTGAGCTGATGCTATGTCATGACAGTTGACTGAATCTGCACAAAAGTAGGCGGCGTGATTAAATTGTAATTAGTAGTTTCGGAGAAAATTATTCTATCCTCTTGCCAAAAATCTGAGCTGATGCTTTGTCATGGCAGTTGACTTAATCTGCAGAAAAGTAGTTTTAATCTTGTCCACACTCATGTAAGATACCCTTCAGATATAAATATATTTTATGTTCTATGTAGGACATGGAGACTACAGGATTATTCTTTTAGATTTTCATCTAATTTTCTTATCAAACTTTACCCTAATTCCATGTCTTAAATACAACATGGTTTTACAAAAAAGGCCTTCTTATCAAACTTTGCTAATTGAATTAAATTACTTGATGTAATAAGGGCAAAACAGAGGAAGTAAAACTTGAGAGTTTACACCAACAAATCAATCAATACCACGTAGAGAGAATTTACCAGCACTTGAGATTTATACAGACTTTAATTTTAAATCTTTTGCTTACAAAATGATTTAAAGTGTTATCATCCAGTTTGACTTTAATTTCAAATCTTCTGACTCGTCATGACAGAGAAGATTTTAAATGTTATCATCAAGAGTATTGATTTTCTCATAATGATTTAAATGTTCATAACTTGTACTTTTTACGCTTACTTTGAACTCAGTGACCTTGAAATCTATCTATAATGAGAATGTTTACTTTTATTGTATTCTACCTGCAAGTTAAGGTATTAGATTGCTAGGACTGCAGGTTATACAGGATGTGGGGTAATTACCTGTAATCAACAGGTGATAATCCTGCTACCATACATACAAATGAAACAGAAAAAGTTATTGCAGGAGGAAAATTGATTTTTGAGACAATTATTTTTTGTTATAAAAATTCATCCTGGCAAGGAACAAGTAATCATTTGAAAATTGAAATACATGTTTTGAAGATTTGATTTATTGTTTTGAAAGATAAATCTAAGATCCATTGATCATAACAATAAATTCTGACCACAGTGATGTCCTAAATTATAACCTACAAGAGGATAGTCTGAGGTCAGCCAATTCCATACCTACACCTTTGTGTTGATTAAATACTTTAAGTTTTAACAATTATCAGATAATTATCCCTTGCTTATCTATTCAAAGGCTTAGATAAGTCTAAATTCTAACTTGGAATACTTTAAACATTGGATTGTACTAGATAAGTATAATTGTGTCCCATCAAACTAAGTTAAAATTTACCTGTAACTTTGATTTTTGTTTTTAACTCATTAATGTGAACATTAAAACCATGAATCATGCTCGACCACGATGAAATATTGAATTATGACTTTTTGATATAAGCATGATAAGGAAGTTCACCAAATGGTTTGGATCGGATACTTGAAGTGTTCAAAATTACTGTAAAATCCTTAGTTTAACATCTCTAAGTCTTAGCTCTCTTAGAATCCTTTAAAATTTGATTTAAATTTTACATGGTCAGGAAAGTTGAAATACTGTGTCTAGAACTTTGTTGATTTGTTTAAGGGTTAAGGGAGGAAATGCAAACTGACTGACGTTACCACTAATAATATTTCAATGATCGAGTGATCAAATTTCTTTATGTTCAATACCTTTTTGGGATCCCAGTACCCTTTCATGGCATCACCATGGTCTCCGGCTACTTCCAAGACTGAAATAATAATTGAATATAAAATCTATCATGATACTTATACATTTATGCATGTATTTACTTTAAAGGATACATGAAAACATACAATAATGAGGAATAAGTGTACATGAAACAACATCTACATGTAATAAAATCAGTAACATTAATTCTGCAATAGAAAACAGCCTGTAGCCTTAAAACATATACCAATGTTCCCAGATAGTCCCCACAAAACATGCTAAAAGGAGTTTGAAAAAGTTGTATAATGTTACAAACAAGAACAAACCAAAAAATAATAGACCTGAGGAAACATTGAATCATACTCAATAGATTTTTCAGTTTGGAGTATTAAAATCATTTGACAGATGTATCATCATTTATAATTTATTTGCTGTTCCTAAATACAATGCTTTTCTGTAAAAATTTTTATCAGTGAACTTACTCCTTCTATGAGCTGGTGGTGTTGTGGGGCTTCCCATGTGATCCAGTTCTGACGGCCCCATTGTACTTGTGTGAATTGCTGAATCTGAATTTGTTCTGAAATAAAAATGATTACTTGTAAGTTTTATTGCATAAGACTTACAGTACACATAGAGCAAAACATTTATTTCCATATATACCAATTTGAGCCTTGACAAAGATTAAAGTAAGGCTCAAGTACACAATTTTTTATTTTATTTAGAACATTAACCTCAAAGCAGCTTGTCATGCAAGTTTGTTTTAACCACTCCTTTCATATTTTTTCTAAGTCAAATATCTACATGTATGTACAAGAACATAAAGTTTTAATAAAAAAAATGATCAAAACTTCAGATCGTCATGTTAACATGATGGTCAGTCTTAGACAAAGAAACAGTTAGACAGCACTGATATAAAACTCTACCCTACAGCACATTTCACACTTGACAGATCAACAAGAGATGGAAAGTGTCACATGCACTATTAAGCTGATTTATCTCTCAGTACTTAAAGCAGTTGATTTTGAAAGAATGTGTCCGTGATTAAAGAAGGGTAAAAATAAGCAAACACATTAGCTTAGAAATGACCTACAAGTACTGATAGATGACTTTAACAATATTTAATGTCTGGACATTAAGAACAGGTATGTCAGTCCAACCAGTTTGAAAATGTTAAATGTAAATCTATACAAGCCATAAGGCAGTTTTTTTCATAACTGAATGAGACATGGAATAGGGTTAAAGCTCACCATCTTAATTGCAATTGGCCCTTGGTAAAAGATATTACACACGTACAAATGTACAAACCGTCCGATTTAACTATGGACTTTTGATTGACGTGTGCAAATATAACAATGACAATTTACGTCGTCATGAACAAGCCAATCGGTAACAAAAACCGCAAATCATCACAGTAGGAAAACCCAGTCAGATGGAAGCTGCGTGCAACGTCAGTCAGATCATTCATCAATATCCAATCAGATTTAATGTTTGCACGACCATGACGGCGTAAATTTTCATTGTTGTGTTTGCACACTTACCTTTACGCTACAATCGAAAGTCCATAGTTAAATCAGACGCATATGCATACAATTCAAAACCGATTCTTAAAGAAAGACCAATAAAGTCGCTCTGTGCATGCCCTTTCCAGGTTAGTTCGTCATTAAGTTCCAGTTTTCTAAGCAAATTTTTAAGAATAAAATTAAGGTCAGATAACCAACTGTACATGTAGATCAAGAGCAAAATCTAAATTTGTCAACTATATGTATTTACTTTAATAATTTTTATCAAAAAAGCAATATTGATCCACTGTATGCTAAAACCCCACATATTTATTTTTGTTATGGCAATAATTTTTACTCATTATAGAATAGTATTACAAGGATATTTAAAATGTAACAGAAACATTGAAGTTAATCATTGATATTTATGATGGATTTGATCTTTGAATACCTTTAGTTGCAGGTTGGATATATAGAAATAGAAGTACAATGCTATTTATGGAAGGATTGGTCTTAATAATTCTTAATATATTTAGAATGCAGTATGATATATAGAAATCTTATCAGAGTAATTTTAATTTATTTATTTCCAAGCCAGTCATATGATATCTGTGACAAGAATAAACCTAAAACAACTTTATGTCATTCTGAAATATCACCTACTGACCTATATAGTGGTATTAAAACATTAATAGATCACAATCCACCATTTAAATTCCTGCACATTTGTAAGTTACTTCCCTTCATGCAGATATAGAACATGCATTATCTCCCTTATCAATGTTAGTTTACTTATCTCTAAAACAATAACCTTAATAGACCAAGCTAAACCACACAAGTAAGTAATCCATACATTATTTTTGTTACATTAAGGATGCTCGCTAGTCTTGTTTTGGGATTTCTGTCATTTTTTCGGTATCGTCTGGTTTTTACCATCAAAATAGGGTTAAATTTTTTGCCCACCAACCCCCTATTTTCTTATTATCAATGTCTTTAATATGTCATAAAGAGGTTATAAACAAAGTTTTATCAAATCCTATTTATTCTGTCATGGGTTTTAACAGCTCAATAGTGCTAATGCTAAACCTATGAAAAAGTCAGAGAACACCTTTTCCCGCCAAAACTTTAACGTCAATTATCTTGAAAACGAGGTCACGAACCTATCAATTTTTTTTGCTCATTTTATACCTTTTACTATTATCTTTTCATCTAAGGCATCAAATTAGAAACCTATTTATTTTCAATAATAGTAGCAAACATCCTTAACCTGGGGATTCATACAGCAATTGTAACATTAATTGCCATTAAAATAATACTTTTTAAGCCTATGATATGTATTCCTATACATAATATATGAATTAAAGGAATGAACTGAACCTTGCTGCTTGTGTTCCCTGATAAATTTGTTTTAGAAAACCAGATGCAGACAACACCACAACAGTAATTTTCTCACATAAATTCTAAGGTGGTATTACATCAGAAGATCTAACAAGAGTTAGCACTAAAGTATGTCTCGCCTGCTAGCACCATTGCAGTAAAAGAAATTAGGAAATGGAGTCTGGTGGACTGAATGCCTATTTTCATAAAAATTAATGCAAAATTTAACTGGACCGCACCAATTTTAACTGGATATTTCCAATAGGTCCAGTAATTTCGAAGACTGCCATTGGAATACCTAGATATCTAACTTTTCCTTCATAAATTCTCGACATTTTCCTGTGGACCAACCAAAATGATTCTAGATATCATAGTCATTGTGAAACAGACGTAACATAAAAGACTGAAATCCTGAAATAGACCTAAGTTCAAAAAGTCACTGAAGCATGAAAATGGGGTCATGGTCACATGGAATGGGTACAGCTGTGTAGACCCTAACCTGAACTGTCTGTATACTATATATCACATGTCTAGCTATTTTACTTTTCAAGTACTTCATTTTCCACAAAAGTCTGGAAATGATGTTTACAGTCTCAAAATAAACACAAGTTCACAAAGTCACTGGAGCATAAACTGTGGTCAAGGACACACAGCATGGTGATAGCTGCTAAGACCATAACCTGAACTGTCTGTATACCTAATACATGTATCAGATGCCCAGCTATTGTACTTTTCAAGAAATTCATTTTCCATAAAAGTCTTACAAAGAAGTTTTTGATCTGAAAAAAGACCAAAGTTCACAGAGTCACTGGAGCATGAAATAGGGGTCAGGGTTAAACGGCACGGTGACAGCTGTGTTGACCATAACCTGAACTGTCTGTGTACCAAATATCACCTAGCCTAGCTTTTATACTGTTCATGTAATTCATTTTCTACAAAAGTCTTACAAAAATCTTTACGACACCACTGCCAGAAAGTAATACCTATGTCTTGCCTTCTGCGACTATTGGTTGCAGGCGAGACAATAACAATTTTACTGTAAAGTCACCACAAGGTTTATAAGATAGGACATCCATCTTTTTCTGGTCACTGACAATAGTATAATATGCAAGAATCATGATGATTTAGGGGATGTAACCTATTAGGTAATGATAGAAATTCAAAACATTCATTAAACCTGGTCTTTCTTTGGAAGATTTAGTTGTTACACAGACAAAAAATGCACTAGTATCATGTAAATACAATTACATATTGTAGGTACAATTAACATGATTAACATGCCTTATTAAATATACCAATACACCAACACATTTCCATTGACATGATAGAACATCATCTACGTGTTCTAAAATATATACATGTACATATACCAGTAAATCAACACTCAGATATAACTTATACATTAATCCCTCAAATGAATGAGAAGATTTTAGTCTATCTGTAGCTGTTTTTGACATATACATCAAAATTAAAATGGATCAAAAGCCATGAACAGGAAGTGTGTGGAGGACAGACCTAAAATCCAATCCCACAATATGGGATCTAATGCTAATGTTGCATTCCTAAAATCAAGATTAGTTGCTGATAAACTATATACACAGTACTGAATGGACAAGAAATATATTAAAAGCCCATATGAATCTCTTTCCAAATAATTATGTGGCAGGGTGGCAATCGTAGCGCCCTACATTGAGAGTTATAGATCCTTAGATAACCAATTTGCTTCATTTTTGTATCCTCTATATTTAAGCCAAAATGATATTTGGTAACACTACATTTAATACATGCACAAATAAATGCATGTATACACATGAAAGAACATGTATGCGTGTAAGACATTATAAAAAAGACAATGGTAGAATTCTTTTATGAATTAGCAATAAAAATTACCAATTGAGACTTTAAAATCAATTGCATTAGTCCTGTTTTCTACAGATAGAAAAAGGCCAAATACAATACTCGGTGCTTTATCTTATGACAATTAAGAAAAGGAGCAGACATAAATGTACATACTTAAGCAAAGAGCAAGGGGCATAATGTACTATTCTCATTCTGAATATAATAGAAGCAGCCTACTAAGTCTACTTCAAGCTTATACATGTAAACACACACACAATCTACATGAACAGGGTCCTACAGCAAGCTAATAAAAGTTCACATGTCAGACCTTCACACACAAAGACCCTATTGCAAGCTTATAAATTTACAATACAAGGAAAGGAAAGATGGAAATGAATTTCTGAACAGCAAAGGTCAATCATAATAAAGATTTGGTGTAGTGACATGATATATGTACAACTTATAAATAGAATACAGAATAAAATCAATTTTCTATCGTTGATCTTAGACATTTGAAACAAAATAGCATACACCTTTTAAGGTTCAAACTCTATATACACGTATAAATATATAAGTTTAAATTCAAAATGAAATTTCAACAATTCAATAATGAAAGTTCATTCTACAATGAAAATACAAGAATGGAGTGTTGTAGAAAGAGAAATTCATATCCAACAAGACAGTTAGTATGTTAGGGGTTAATAATTTGATAGCTTAGAGCATAACTTAAAACTCACCGTGAAAGATTGGCACCATTAAGGTGTCGAAATAATCTGAAAAGGGGATGGCAGGTTTAAGGTACAGGTCCACCCATAAATAAAGAAAAAACAAAATAACACAAGAGCATGTAGTGCTTGATTTAGGCTTTAATATAAACTTTGGGTCCAACCTTTAAACCTGTTCATCTGTTTTTTTATACATTTTTTTTAAGATATGTTAGAAGTAGATTTTGATTTTTGAGAAATGCTAAATTCAACAGCAGTCTCTAGTCGAAAGACAAGATAAAGCTTTGATGAAAAGCATTCAATGATAGATTGACCACAATCACAAACTTAATTAAATTTTTATCTACATGTATCAATAAAATAAGTTATCAAATATGATTTTTTTCTAATCTGAAGCTCTTTTCTATTTGTAAGGTTACACTTACAATGACTAAAACACTACATGTACTTGGGAACTGGCAAAAACTACAGTCTTTATTATTATTGAAAAGAATCTATGATTAATACAAATAAAATAATCTACAGAAAATTTGAAAGGGAAGTGCTATTTCATATACATGTATAGGATTGGATGTAAATTAAATCATAATCAATTAGCAAATAAATTATATTAACATTAAAAGAAACATTGAATGACCAGATATCAAGGAAGTAAAATCATTTCCAATCTTACTGGAATACAAAGAATTGAAATAAATTTCAAAATCATGGTGTAACAATTCCTGTCAACAAACATTTAGATAGAAATCTTGAAAACTGAACACACAAAACTGTTTACAGCCTTAACTGTGACAGTTTGCAGTGATCTAGTTACATGATTATAGTCCAAAATTTTTTTGCTGATTGACAGAAACTTGCAAATGTTCTTTGTGCCTGTGGCCAATGCTATTGTTTCATTTCATCTAGAGTCAAGTTAAATTAAAAATCAAGCATTAATGAAAAATAGCAAAATCTAATTTGTTGTCTTTCAATGGGGATTATTTTATAAAGTGATAAATAAATTTAAACATGATCTTTAAAATAAGTTTTGATACTGTCCACCTCAATATGTGATCATTCAAAATTAGTAAAATAACATAAAAATAGATAAAAGCAACCTAATGGGTAAAAAGCTGGATAAAAAGAAAATATAATTCAAACTGACCTTCTCCAACTAGAGTCTGGAGGCGGAGACAAATATGCTGAGCCATATGGGGAACAATTCGTCTACCAAAATAAATAAATATAAAACTCTTAGTTTAAATGAAAATGTAAAACACTACATATTTTCACGACTTGTTGATAGACATCATGTTCACATAGACATTCTTTAACAGTTATCTTCCAGGCCACTATAAGCATGATTATTTTTCTTTTGGTTCATGTACATGCACTTGTACTTGTATACATGTGAATTGATTTTTTTCAAGATTAAATTTAAAAGACAAGATGTTTTCAATATTTCATTACCATGTATCAACTGGTTTGTAATGACATAGGTAAAATTTTGTTTCATCATATGGATAAAGAGTGAATACTAAGGGAGACTACTCAATTGTAGTATGTTTGGTAAACATTTTATTTTCCTACGTGTATCTTCACAGATATTTTAAATAGCAATAAAATAAGTTACCCTCGCTTTGTCTATAGGAAATCCTCTTCTGTGTGGACCTACAGCTCTTCCTCTGTCTCTAGGCCCATGGAACCTTCCGTCCATTCGGTTAGGCATTTGTCTCATGTCATCTAAATGTTGGAAGGCAGTCTGATAAAGAATGGAACAAATTAAAAAATATACATCAGTCAACCCTCATTCAAGAATAGACTTTCAATATAATGATCAGTAAACAGAACATTAAAGAAATATGAATGCTCACTTACCTGTAGATCAACATTAGAGTTGGTCACCATCTGGTTGACATTTGGCAGTGAGCCTGCCCTATACTGTGTACTAATGTTTTGTTGGAGTTGTAGATGTTGTTTTTGCATTGCTGGCACCTGTAAAGTAAATAATATGCGAGTATTTAGCCAAATGTTTACAGAAAACGGCTGCTAGGTAGACATTTTATTTCATATTCATGTAATGAAGGGGGTTCGTCATACATAAAACAAACCTTGGTGACACAATTTACATCTCGCATTATTGCCTCGAAAGCAGCTGTCTCTTCAGCTTGTTTTTGATTGTGTAATGCAATTTTTTCACTGAACTTCCGTGGGTTCGCCATGATGGCAGAAAAGGACAAGCTTGTTATGATTTTGACTTCGCAGGGGGTCTAATCTATTGTTGCCCAATCAAATTCATCCGTGTAATACATGTGATCTTTGATAGGTGGCAGCACTACAAGCACCTGCAAAGAGATTTTTTTAATTATCTCAATTACTATATTACAAATTAACAACACGAATAACGACCCAAAGCATAACAAAGAAAGAAAATTGTGTTTAAAATTTATACTTAACTATGATTTAGTAAACAAAATTATCTACAAATGAGATTGGAGACAGAACAAGAGGCTCACCTTGAATTATTCTTGGCATAGACCTGTATTATTATAAAAATATTTACAGTTCTATGTAATTGGCCAATTTCTACTTTCAGCCAATTGAAGGAAAATGAAGTCACGGGAAAGGGCTGCCATAATGTAATACATGTATTGTTTTCGGGGCTGCATCTTGGTGCGATTCTATATTTACTAATTTACCGACTGTGGTGAATGGGTGTAGAGTTGCATATTCAAGACCCAGTTTCTATTGTTTGCAGATATCTCATTCTTATGTCATTATGTATGTGTTTTAATCATTTATTGTAAATGTGTTTAACAAAAAATATTAGTATTAGTATTATGTAATAGAAACGGGATAGAAACACACCATTAAAAGTATATGTCCTATTTATAAAGTATGTCTTATTTATAAAAAGAATAGCAGGGTGGACGTTGGCAATTATCGCCCAGTTAGCATTTTACTACGGTAGTTGTTTCAAAAATATTAGAAAAAGCTGTTTACTCTCAATTTGAGAAATATCTTGTGAAACACAATTTACTTTACAAACACCAATCTGGTTTTAGATCTTCATATTCAACGGATGCATGTTTGATACATCTGTTTGATCATATCATAGACCTGTATATTAAAGACAGTCATCTTAAGGTCTTTATACAGGAATGATAATGCTTGACCTTCAAAAAGCATTCGATACCGTTGATCACTATATTTTATGCCAAAAACTTAAAACTATGGGCATTAAAAATATCAAATGGTTTGAATCCTATCTTGTAATAGACGACAACTTGAAAGTTAATGTGAATGGAACTGAGTCTGATTTTTTAAATATATCTGTGCATCCAACATTGAACCAGATGCTTGGTTTAACCATTTTGAGAATTTACATTCATCTGTTGATGATAGATTTCAAAATAGAATAAAAACTCTAGAAAAACTAATACTTGAACTGAAAGAGAAGGTTTCCAAAATTTTAATGAACTAGACTTTGAAATAACAAATTAAGAAATTAACCAAGCTATTGCAAAATTGAAAAGTGGGAAGGCTAGTGGCATAGACCTCATTTCCAGTGAAATGATTAAAAGTAGTCAATCATTTCTACAGCCCTGTCTGAAAAAAATATTTAATATGTGTCTTGAATCCGGAATTTATCCTAACTCTTGGGCAAATGGTTACATTTCCCCTATCTTTAAATCGGATGACCCAACAAATCCTTCTAACTATCGTGGCATTACTATTACCAGTGCTATTGGTAAACTTTTTAACAATATCCTGAACACTAGATTGGAAGAATTTTTAAAGAAAAATAACTTAATCAGTCCAACACAGATTGGATTTACAAAAAATGCCCGCTCAGCAGACCATGTTTTTGAGAAATATTGTCATCAGAAAAATGGCAAACTGTATTCCTGCTTTATAGATTTTAATAAGGCTTTCGACAGTGTTATCCACACTGGCTTGAAATTAAAGCTGATAGATATGAATGTAGGAACTTAATTTTACAATATAATATGTGCTATGTATAAAAACAGTAAAGCTTGTGTTAAAATTGGTAATTCTTTAACTGAAGACTTTTTTATTAAGCTAGGGGTTCGACAAGGTGACAATTGAAGTCCTGCCTTGTTTAAAATATGAATTAATGATTTTCCAAATTACCTTCAAGCTTGTTCAGATACGGTCAGTTTACAAAGTAAAAAACTAAACTGCTTAATGTGTGCAGATGATATTGTTATATTTTCAAGCTCCTCTCAAGGATTGCAAGATAGGCTAAATATGTTAGAACAATTTTGTGATGATTGGTGTATTAAGGTCAATATTAAAAAGACTAAAGTGTTAATTTTTAATAAACCTGGAAGGAAAATCTCTGAAAATTTTTCTTTACAAAATAATCACTTAGAATGTGTCTCATGTTATAGATATTTAGGGGTGTATTTCACAGCCTCAGGGTCATTTCACCAAATGAGGACTGAACTATATAATAAATCATTAAAGGCTTTTTATAAGTTAAGAAGTGACTTTTTAAGTTTAAATCCAAGTCTTCGTACATGTATACATATTTTTGACCATACTTTGAAACCTATCTTGTTGTATAACTCAGAAGTTTGGGGAAGTTACTGTGCTTCTAACTCAAAAATGCGAACGTCCTTTGATTTAGATAAGATATTCAATAACATGCCCTGTGAAAAATTACATCTCAAATATTGTAAATGTATTTTAGGAGTTCATAAGAAAAGTGTGAACTTTGCTGTATTATCTGAACTTGGAAGGTTTCCTTTATATTATGATATCATAAAATCAATCATTAATTATTGGTATAGACTAGAAAATCTCTCACCTGATTTTCCATTATTAAAAGATGCATATTTATGTAGTAAAAATTTTGGCAGTAGTAATAGATCTACCTGGTATACTTTTGTATCAAAGCTATTAAATTACCTTGGTATAAATACCGACTCAAGTAATTACAGCAGATATGAATTTAAAAAGATGCTTGAAAAATTACTAAGGGAAAAGCTTTTGGACAATTGGTATAATTATAGACTCTCTAAACTAGATGGGAAACTATGTACTTATTTCAAAATCAAGGATCATTTTGGATTTGAAAATTTTTTATTGAAGATAAACAATCCTGATCAAAGAAAAGCTCTCTGCAGATTTCGAATATCAGCCCATAGACTACAAATTGAAATAGGGCGTTTCTCCAAAATACCTAGATCTGAGAGAACTTGTACAAACTGTTCTTCTGGGGAAGTTGAAGATGAAACACACTTTTTATGTGTTTGTTCAAAATTTGAAGCAAAAAGAAATATTCTGTTTAATCATATTGCCAATAAGTATCCCAATTTTTTCTAGTCTATCAAATAATTCAAAAATGATATTTTTACTTAGTAATGAGGACACTGATATACTAACTGCCACTTCCACATTTATACTGGATAAAGATATTTTATCAGTAAATTAATATTTTCGATATATGTTATTCAATTTATGAACATTAACATCTTAGTTGATTGTATCACCATGTTGTCTGTTGTATAATTATTTTATGTGTAATCTATCAATTATGTTCTTTTCCTCTATATGTACAACTCTCCTTGCTCCCAGTGGGCTCCTGATTGGAAATAAAAGATATGTTATGTTATGTTATGTTATGTTATGTTATAACATGTGGCGTTCCACAAGGTAGCATTTCAGGCCCACTTTTATTTTTATGTTATGTAAATGACATGTCTATTAGTATAAGTTTAGATTGTAAAATTCTGTTATATGCAGATGACAGTGCTATTCTTTTTTCACACAAAAACCCAGAGGTTATATCTCAAAAACTAGGCAAAGAACTTGAATCTTGTAGTAAGTGGTTAATTGACAATAAATTATCACTCCACCTAGGGAAAACAGAAGCAATTCTGTTTGGGTCAAAACGAAAATTATCTAAAATTAGTAACTTTAATGTTACCTGTAACAATCATACAATTTTGTCACAAAATTGTGTGAAATATTTAGGTCTATGTATTGATAATTCTCTTTCGGGAGAAAGGATTATTAACAATATTATTCATAAAGTAAACTCAAGATTGAAGTTTCTATACAGACAAGCAAAATGCTTGTCAGAAGCATCAAGAAAGACATTAGTCACAGCATTAATTCAATGTCATCTTGATTATGCTTGCTCTGCTTGGTATGCTGGTGTAAACAAAATTTATAAAGATAAGTTACAAATATTACAAAACAAATGTGTAAGATTTATAAAGGGTGAGGGATATAGATACAGAGTCGATCATAATGTTTTGCAGAGCATTGATTATGTTAATATTGATAATGGAGTTAAACAACTAAGATTGAATCATGTACATAAGATATATTATAATGTAAGTCCTAGTTATATGAAACAGAGTTTTACTAAATTTAGAGATTGTCATATATATAATACAAGACATAGCGAGTATAACTTCTGGGTTCCTGCTGTTATTGGTCAACAAAAAGAAACTTTTTATTACAATGGAATCAAAAACTGGAACGCATTGCCAAATGATGTTAAAGCTATAAAAAATCATAAATTATTTAAAACTAAAGTAAAGGACTTTTTAATAGAGAGTTCTATATCTCATTCAGATTTTATATTTTATTATATATATACCTGGAATTAGTCAAACTAATAGGTTTTGATATAGTCAGTAGTTTTTGTTTTATAATCTAATTTTACATTAGTATATCATGTTATAATTATGCTTCTTTTGTATGACAAGTATCATAATCGTTTTATTAAACGGTTTAACCTAAGTATATTTCACAAAATGGACCCCATTGGAAATAAGCTTTCGAGCTTTCATGGGCTATCCTATTAAATATCAACTTGTGGTTTTATATTACCATAGACCTGTATAAGACATAAGACATAATTTATTTTCCAATTATGGTCCCTCAAAGGGCAGCATCATTACAATGATTACATTATAACAGAGAATAGAATAAAGTATAAGATTATAATAAATAGATAGCTTAATGCAGATACTATATATGTACTTGTTCAAGGAGTCTGGATACAAAAATGGACCAATATTTCATTATGCTACAATGATAAATTACAAGTAAAAACAAAAACAACAAAAAACATTTGTTATAGCAGTCCTCCCCGTGCTCAGATCACACATACAAGATTTATAAAATGATATAGTCATATGCATGCTATGGTCACCAGGGGACGGTGCTTTAGGACTGCGAAACTTATAACTACTTGTAGCATTGATTTATACACATACTGTACAGTTCTCCCCGTGATCAAAGCACCCATAGAAGTTTAATGTTCTATGAATGCTGTGGTCACCAGGGGGCGGTGCTTAAGAACTGCAGTAGTGCATTTTAGTCATATATAAATATATTCTCAGAACTCTTAAATAGAACAAAGAATGTACCATCAATGTGGCAGACCAGCAGATATTAATTTAATATAGAGGATTTAAAAAAAACACCAAACATTATATGTGTGCCAGGAATGAACATATTAGATTGAGAATTTCTAAATCCTCATTAGTCAATAACCATATGAGTTTTGTCTTAGATTCTAGAGATGCAAAATTTTTACATTTTCTATGAGCAGTAGTTTCAAGCTCTTGACGAATATTGTTCACTCCAGGACACACACACAAGAAATGAGTCTCATCCTCCACAACATTTAAATCACATCTTGTACAGAGTCTATTGTGTCTGGGAATGCCCTTGTATCTACATGTCTCTATATTAAGCTTATGAGCCGAGATTCTGAATTTGGTTAATATATTAAAGGTCTATGATATTACTCTTTGTGATCTGTATTCATAATTTTTAAAATATGTACGTTTATGTATATTAACCATTGTAATGTTGATATTTATTGAATAAATATTATTATTATTATTATTATTAATGACATCGATCGGTCAAATCAGAGACAAAAATACAACTAAGGCACTAGCTAGTGTAAATAGGTTTACACGTGTAAAAATAAAGAAAGATTAGGTTTACACGGAAAAGTAAAACCGGATCCCAATGACGGTGACGGAAACGAAACGTGTTTACACACCTTATTTTTACACGCTAATATTTATGTCACATATAAAATTTTTATGATTTTTTTTCTCTTTTACCATATTCTTTTCAGTTTAAATTTAAGTCAAAACCTCGAACATTTGCTAAACTTGGTACTGACAACATAAGTTAACATTAAACACGTCATCGCTGGTAGATTAAATGTTAAAAGAGTCTGGAAATATGTCGAAACAAATGATATTCGGATAAAAAATATAAACTTTCAAAGAAAAAAAATTCTTTACGGTGGACGAATGAAACTTCCTTAACAAGGAGGTCTCCGAGAAAAACGACAGCGGAGTATCTGTTAGCTGACAACCGGCTCCCTAAAGGGAAACAACATATAGAATATCTACAGGAGGACCTAAATACCCTGCAAAAATGGTCAGACACTTGGCTCTTGAAATTCCATCCCAACAAATTTAAGGTCATGACAGTAAATAAGAAGGCAGAGTCATTAGGAAAAAATACAACCTGTACAATGACAAGAAAGAGGAAGTCATCCTGGAATTCTCAGAAGCAGAGAAAGACATAGGCGTACTGGTTGACAATAAGTTAAGCTTCTCTCAGAATATCCAAGCGCAAATAAACAAGGCTAACAGTATTATTGGAATAATCAGAAGGACATACACTCACCTTGATGAGCAGAGTTTTAAGCTATTATTCGAAGCCTTAGTCCGTCCCCATCTGGAATATGCTGAAGCAGTATGGTCACCTGCCAAACAAGCAGACATCGAAAGCATAGAAAATGTCCAAAGAAGGGCCACTAAACAAATACCACTACTGAGAAACCTAGAATACCAAGAGAGGCTAAGGAAGCTTAAGATATAGAAGATTAAGAGGGGACATGATTGAGACCTTCAAGATCATGAATGGGATCTATGACAGCGAAGTGACTGAGGGCCCGCTAAAAGCTGATACGAAAGGGAGAACAAGAGGGTACACAAAAAAAAGTAGCAAAAATATCTTGCAGGCTATATATCAGAAAAAAAACTCGTTCACTAACAGGGTGATTGACACATGGAACAATCTGCCAAGTGATTTAGTGGATGCAAAAACTGTAAGGCAGTTCGAAATCGGACTGGACAAGTTCTGGATTAACCAGGAATTCAAATACGACTACTCTATGGACATCGACATGCGTACCGGAAATCGGACTGGACAAGTTCTGGGTTAACCAGGAATTCAAATACGACTACTCTATGGACATCGACATGCGTACCGGAAGTCGCAAGACGGATAGCAACAGAGAGTCAGATATAGATATGGATAAAGTGGCCTAAGGCAAGCCGTGACGTCCGCCCGCGTGAAGCGTCCATTATAGACCTATCCTATCCTATCTTAGAACTTCGATGAACAACCTGATGTGACTAAATATTTATTATTACATACTGTGTTATTTGATTGGAAGTTATAAAAATGCTTTTAAATAAATATGAAACTAACTGTCTGGTAAAAATGCATTGTATCATGACATATTTTTTAGATATGGTGTACTTGTAATGTACATGAGATTGCTTCTCGTGTGTACACTTTGTTTTTAACCACTACTATATAAATTTATGTAAATTCTAAAACCTAAGGTTAAACCCCCTCCATCGTAGTTTTGGCCTTAGCTATATATATTTGGATTTCGTTTTGCTTTATGCATTTTGAACATCTTTTGCATTGTGGATTTCCTTTGTTTGGGTTCTAGTGCTGCTGATGAGGAATAATTTTCCTAAATGGCCATACAGCTCATAAAAAAAAATATTACAGTTGGAGTTTACATACGCGGCCGGGGATATTGGAGGATGGTGGTATTTCCCCTCAGCAGTTGATCAGTTTTGTCTTAATTCAAACCCTTTAATTATAAATTTACCCAAGTTTTTTAATATAAGCAAATCTTCATTGCTAGTTAACCATAAAAAAATATCATCAGTAGAGAGATTAATAAAATTTGGGCACACTGCGGAAATATCTTTAAAAAAATATATCCCTCTCCTCTTTATATTTCGGGCATTCAACTAGAAAATGAATTTCATCTTCTACTTTATCTAATGAACAATTTAAGCGCTTTCTTTCAGACCTCTCTGTTTTATTCTTATCATATCTTTTTCTTTCGATTTGGAGATCATGAGCACTTATTCTAAGTTTACAGATTGTGCATCTAATGTTAAAAATGTGGAATAAGTCAAACAGACAAACTCTATTGTGGAATAAGTCAAACAGACAAACTCTTGGTAGCGGATGAAATGTGCATTGGACTATTGTATTTTGATTTTGAATACATGCATATTCAAAACATACATATATTTTTAGGAAAATTGGATCTGAGACATGGTGGATATGTCAGCCAACCTCTAATGAAAGCACAAAGTAAAAAAATGAAAATAATAAAAAACCAGAATCCCCCCAAAATAAACATTCAGTATATAGAAATATTAATTTAAATGGACAATAGACAAAGTCAAATAGCTGGATATCCCAAATCCCAAATTTGTTTCTTTTGTAAATATACTTTTTTTCAATATGTGAAATCTTATTCTAAAACTTATCAAGACTAGAAGTGAAAGCAATATTGGCATAAGTAATTGCCCTGGTAACCTTGTCACATATGGGACTTATCACATGGTTACCAAAATTAGGTTCACCTTTTGGCCTCAAAGTTTTCAAAAGTTAATATCCCTGAAACAGCAAGTAAGGGGTTGAAATAAGACAAAGATTAATTGAAGCCAATAAGGGATCATAGAAAAACAAGCCTTTTGATTTGTTTAGGGATCCCGCTTGACTAGCATACTAAACAGACATGGTGATCGATGATGCAAAATCATCCATTCTTGTGATTTCCTGAAAGCTAATCATGATATCTAGATTCATTTAAAAAAAAATCTACACAACAACACAAGAATGCAGTTGGAAATATAAGAAATCTGTGAAGATTGACCAATGCCGTCTTATAGACATTTCTGGATCTGCTAGTGGGGTGGGGAGGTTTTTAAAAAAATATATATATATATAATTTTATTTGCCAAGCGGGGCAACAGGTTCATACCATTACAGAACAAAACTAGGTATAATTGTGTTGGGATGCCAACACACAAGTCGCCCAAAATCGCCTTGGATAGAGTTCCATTCAAATCAGTGCATCAAAATAAGTCTAGAAATCAAATTTCATTGAAATCGGACAAAGTTGACGTTTTTAGGGGGGCGGGTGTAGTAAAATGGCCGCCATTTTGAAACCGTAAGTCGGATTTCGAATCCGGTCGCAGATTTGAACTCAGCATACCCGCTTTACCCAATGGACCAATTTTCAAGACTATACGATGAAAAAAAAATTTCCGCCCACTTTTTCCGATGGCCGCCATTTTGAAACGGCGGCCATCTTGAAAATTTTAAAAGTGCATTACACAACTTTGAGTGACCCAGTATCCAATCTCACAAGTGTTATTCAATTTCCTTGGACTGTTTTCTTGTACTAGGGAGGACAAATTCTCGATAAAGAATCAGAAGAATAATAATAATAAGAATAACTAGTTCTAATTGTGATCGCAAGCGAGTCACATACATGTCCCCTCACGTACCCCTCTTTGACAATATTTCTTTTGTGGGAACCCTGTTTAAGCAATGACGTCCTTATCATTCCATTGAAGCACCCTTTTTACAAGCATTGGTAGCGTACTTGTAAACTATTGTAGTGACTAGCGAGCATAACTACCGCTCTCGTCCTCTACAATGGAGCCACTCTTCAATGAAATGCTAAAAACGTTACGGAGAAGCTTTTGGTTAACATCCATATGAGATATTATTCTCCCTTAATCTCATATAGTCGAGAAGAATCACACAGTCGCATCCAAAAGCTGTTGCATCGGACCATAAACAAAATTTAATGCTCAAAATGAACTCCCCATACCACAATTACCCTGTATATTAATTTTTATTCAAATCGGAGTAAGTTTAATTTTGGCGGGAAACGGCGGCCATTTTGAAAATGGCCGACGATAAAAAAATTTTGATGTCAAAAATCAACTCGCCATACCACTATTACCTTATATACCAATTTTCATCAAAAACGGAGTAAGTTTAATTTTTGGCGGGAAATGGCGGCCATTTTGAAAATGGCCGACGAAAAAAAAATTTTAACGTCAAATATCAACTCACCATACCACTATTACCTTATATATCAATTTTCATAAAAATTGGAGCAAGTTTAAATTTTGGCGGGAAAATGGCGGCCATTTTAGCCGCCATTTTAAAAATGGCCGCCAAAATTTTTTTTCGATACCAAAAATGAACTCGGCATACCACTATTACCTTGTAAACCAATTTTCATTAAGAAATAACAAAGTTAAGAATTTTTACATTACTATTACAAAATATATTGTTCCAAGAAAGATAACTCAATTTGACAAAATAATTAAATTTCGATTTTTTGCAAAATTTTGAGAACCGTAAGTCCGATTTTCAAAATTCTTTTTTTAAATGAAAGGTATTAAAAGTCTACACTTACCCTTTAAAGGAATTTTTCCTACCCCTGCCGGATCAGAAATGCCAGGTAAAAATTCAACTTCGGTTTCGAGGAGCCATTTTGAGGCCCTTTTTTGACCTATAAGGGGTCATTCGATTTCGGCGAAAAATACAAAAAGCACAATCTCCCATTCCATACTCTTGATTTATGAAGTTTCAGCTTCCTACCTTAAAAGATGTCGAAAAAATGAGGTGGACAAGTTCACGGTCCAGAATACCGAGAAAAATAATAATAATAATAATAATAATAATAATAATAATAATAATAATAATAAGAAACCGAGCAAAAACAATATGTCCCCGACACTTCGTGTTCGGGGACATAATAATAACTAGTTCTAATTGTGATCGCAAGCGAGTCACATACATGTCCCCTCACGTACCCCTCTTTGTCAATATTTCTGGCTTTTGTGGGAACCCTGTTTAAGCAATGACGCCCTTATCATTGCATTGAAGTACCCTTTTTACAAGCATTGGTAGCGTACTTGTAAACTATTGTGATGACTAGCGAGCATAACTACCGCTCTCGTCCTCCACAATGGAGCCACTCTTCAATGAAATGCTAAGAACGTTACGGAGAAGCTTTTGGTTGACATCCATACATGTATAAGATATTATTCTCCCTTAATCTCATATGGTCGAGAAGAGTCACACCGTTGCATCCAAAAGCTGTTGCATCAGATGCTGTTGCATCAGAGCATAAACAAAATTTGATGCTAAAAATGAACTCCCCATACCACAATTACCTTGTATATTGATTTTCATTAAAATCGAAGCAAGTCTGATTTTGGCGGGAAATGGCAGCCTTTTTGAAAATGGCCGACAATAAAAAATTTTTGATGTCAAAAATCATCTCGCCATACCACTATTACCTTATATACCAGTTTTCATAAAAATCGGAATAACTTAAATTTTGGCGGGAAACGGCGGCCATTTTGGAAATGGCCGACGATGAAAAATTTTTAATGTCAAAAACCAAATCGCCATACCACTATTACCTTATATACCAATTTTCATCAAAATCGGAGTAATTTTAAATTTTGGCGGGAAACGGCAGCCATTTTGAAAATGGCCGACGATAAAAAAATTTTGATGTCAAAAATCAAATCGGCATACCACTATTACCTTATATACCAATTTTCATCAAAATCGGAGTTACTTTAAATTTTGGCGGGAAAATGACGGCCATCTTAGCCGCAATTTTGAAAATGGCCGCCAAAAAAAATTTTCGATACCAAATATAAACTCGGCATACCACTATTACCTTGTAAAAGAATTTTCATTCAGAAATAACAAAGTTGAGAATTTTTACATTACTATTACAAAATACAAAATACAAAGAAAGATAACTCAATCTTACAAAAAAAATAATTTTCGTTTTTTTGCAAAATTTTGAAAACGGTAAGTCCGATTTTCAAAATTTTTTTTTTAAATGAAAGGTATTAAATATCCGCACTTAACTTATAAAAGAATTTTTCCTACCCCTGCCGGATCAGAAATGCCAGGAAAAATTCAACTTCGGTTTCGAGGAGCCATTTTGAGGCCCTTTTTTGACCTATAAGGGGTCGTTCGATTTCGGCGAAAAATACAAAAAGCACAATCTCCCATTCCATACTCTGGATATATGAAGTTTCAGCTTCCTACCTTGAAAGATGTCGAAAAAATGAGGTGGACAAGTTCACGGTCCAGAATACCGAGAAAAATAATAATAATAATAATAACTAGTTCTAATTGTGATCGCAAGCGAGTCACAAAAATGTCCCCTCACGTACCCCTCTTTGTCAATGTCTCTTGGCATTTGAGATAACTTAATTTATCCAATTTTCATCAAAATAGGAGCAAGTTTAATTTTGGCGGGAAACGGCGGCCATTTTGAAAATGGCCGACAATAAAAATATTTCGATGTCAAAAATCAACTTGCCATACCACTATTACCTTATATACCAATTTTCATTAAAATCGGAGTAATTTTAATTTTGGCGGGAAACAGCGGCCATTTTGAAAATGGCGGCCCAAAAAAAATTTTCGATTTAAAAATTGAACTCGACATACCACTATTACCTTGTAAACCAATTTTCATTAAAATCAGAATAACTTTAATTTTGGCGGGAAACGGCGGCCATTTTGAAAATGGCCGACGATAAAAAAATTTTGATGTCAAAAATCAACTCGCCATACCACAATTACCTTATATACCAATTTTCATTAAAATCGGAGTAATTTTAATTTTGGCGGGAAGTTGGCGGCCATTTTTAAAATGGCCGCCCAAAAAAAAATTTCGATTCCAAAATTGAACTCGGCATACCACTATTACCTTGTTAACCAATTTTCATTAAGAAATAACAAAGTTGAGAATTTTTTTCATTAATATCACAAAATATATGGTACAAAGAAAGATAACTCAATCTTACAAAAAAAATAATTTTCGATTTTTTGCAAAATTTTGAAAACGGTAAGTCCAATTTTCAAAATCTTTTTTTTAAATGAAAGGTATTGTATATCCGCACTTAACCTATAAGGGAATTGTTCCTACCCCTGCCGGATCAGAAATGCCAGGAAAAATTCAACTTCGGTTTCGAGGAGCCATTTTGAGGCCCTTTTTTTACCTATATGGGGTCGTTCGATTTTGGCGAAAAATACAAAAAGCACAATCTCCCATTCCATACTCTTGATTTATGAATTTTCAGCTTCCTACCTTAAAAGATGTCGAAAAAATGAGGTGGACAAGTTCACGATCCAGAATACCGAGAAAAATAATAATAATAATAATAATAATAATAATAATAATAATAATAATAATAATAATAAGAAACCGAGCAAAAACAATATGTCCCCGACACTTCGTGTTCGGGGACATAATAATAATAATAATATGATGCAGGCTAAACCTGTGACGCTCCCGAAGTTTGAACGTATCCTTAAATATTTTACAAGCTAAAATAAGTTTTCAAATGTTTATTGGGCAATTAATTGAAACAAATTCTTATTCGAAAATAAAAACAAAGTAGCTTTTCTTGTGGGTCCTTTGTGCGCTTAATGACGTCAGGAGTTTTCAAAGAAAAAAGCGTTCAAAAGACGGAGAAAGTCCGGGAAACCGCGCGTGATTTACCGGACGTTGAAGGAAAATTGAGTCCATAGTACAACTAGAATATTGACATTTCTACCATTATCGCTCCCTTCGGGAGCGTAATAATAATAATAATAAGAAACCGAGCAAAAACAATAAGTCTCCCAAACTTCGTTTTGCGTTTTGGGCGACTTAACTATCGATGTATGCATTACAGCGGTCAAGTGTGTCGGTTTTGTGTGATGATGCATCATCAAATCAAGTGTTTGACGTGTTGTGTCGGATTTAAAATCGACATACTTGATTTTTTTACATCAGTCGATGGATGCTTCTTAGCTAGCTGTCAGTAACTTCGAGTGTTCTCAAGAGAGTATCTTTACGTCCCGTTAATTACCTGTTGTCCTTTTGTCTCTGATACTCTCTTGTTGAATTGAACTTCTATCGATTTGATTTTTACTGTGTGTTAGTTTGTGCTTTGTTATTGATTATCATTAGGGGGAAGGTTGGCGCCAAAAAACTAGTTTAACCCCGCCACATTTTAATGTGCCTGTCCTAAGCCAGGAATCTTTATCAAAGCTTATGTTTGTATTTAGTCGAATTTTTGTTAATTGTTTTTTGTCAAGAAGAGGGTCTTTCAATGCACTTTGGGATTGGGCTTGAATCATATGTATTTTATTTTTAATCCAGGGGCCAATTGAAAAACAGCGAGCAGCGACCGCTGGTCACATTGAAGGCTGCTGGCTGTTTTCCATTGTGAATATTTAAAATATACGTTTATAATGTAGGTTGTGTCGCGTACACTTATTCCACATCTCATTTTCTTCTATGTATTAAACATATTAAAAGTGATACACATTATAATTTCAAAATTTGAAACTTTTGCAAAAGGCAATGATGAATAAGGTGATGTATGCCGAGCGAAGCGAGGCAGAAAAAACATCAGGCTTTTATCTACCTTTTAAGGAAAGTGTTTACATCAAACTTTTGACCAATGGTTTTAGAGAGAATATAAATAACTTCGATCACCAACACGTGCTTTTTGAGAAATAATTCAATAAAAATTGACTCGCTGAACAAATCTTAAAAATGAACGGTGAAAAAATTAGTTGGTCTATTTGTATCAAGATCAGATAAAAAGTTATAGTATAAAGGACACCAATTTTTCCCCGGGGAACATTGACCAGCAGGGAGATTTTATTGTTATTTTAACTTTGTTATTGTCCATTCACCAATGAATCAAATGAAATATAAGTCAAAATGAGGAACATAACATCACTTTATAAGGAGAATTTACGCGGTCCAAATAACATAACGTTTAAAACCAAAACGTTTCGGTATTGACAAAATATGAGCGAAGAAGGGGGGGGGTTAGGAGGGGGTATGATCCCGAAGTCCCGGCAAATAAAACAAATCCCGGATTCCCGCGAAAATAAATGTGTAATTCCCGCATCCCGGAAAATCTAAATAGCTAAATCCCGTTCCCTTAAAGGGTTTTCCCGAATTCCGTTGAAATAAATGGGCTTTCCCGCTGTCCCGCAAAAGGTCCTACCGACCCTCGAAGAAGTTAAAGAAAATATGTTTATGTTGAGAACTTTCGCATAAAAACTTCGAAAAAGTTTTACTATTTTCCCCATTTCAAGGGTCATTTTAAAAAAAATTGATTGATTGATAGGTCAAATAAAATCTAGATGACTCGACCTGTTTATCATTTGAGTCAGGAACATTAAATAAACACTTGTTTTAAAATGTTCCTGTTTGAGTTCAAAGTATGTTACATTGTATTTTTTTGTGGAAATTTATGAATATTTATTTTTTTTTTCAGTTCCATTAGGAGTATTTTTATTTTTTTTCTCTAGAAATTGGAATATATATTTTTTTTAAAAATCCCAGAACCCCACCAAAAGAAAATGGTTCGTGCCTTACAGATTTTGATAGAGGTAAAACTTCGGTGGACGTGCGCGGGAAAATCAGGGGCGGTAACACAAGTCTTCGTTCTCTTGTTTTATTTCCCGCCATTTTCTAAATTTAGACTATACACAGGTAAAACGAAAGTAGCAATTGGAAATTTCCAATATTTGAATCCATTGCATGAAACTATTTCATACTGCAGTCTCAATATCTGTTCGCTCCAGGTTTGGACAGATATTGTACAGATATCCTTTAAGGAAAATGTCAAACGGAGATGCATCACCTGCCAAGAAACAAAAACTTGACGATCAGGATAAAAGCAAGAGATTTGTATGGGTTGATTTAGAGGTAAATTCACGTGGGTAAAGCTGCGTCCTTGCATCAGACTTTTGTTCCTGTTGAAAATGTAGGGTATTAGATAAGATAGATGTACAAAACCAAATCTTATTTCACCATTTAGCCGGTCCATGTCTAAATCAGGTTGGAACTTGGAGCAAATGCCTGAGGTATAATAGGTAGGTATGGTAGCCAGACAACTCGGCCCGAAGACAAGTCGGCCCAGGACAATTCGGGCCGGATTTTAAGACAACTCGGCCCGGTCCAATAGTAGGACGGCAGATCTGTCTTTAGAGGGCGCTTTATCGAACACCGCGCACGTGACTTAAAATTCAAAAATAGAAAAAAATACGACATTGTCATAAAATGTTGACATGTCATTGGAAATGAAATAAATAAACCCCTTTACTGTACATATCTTCTTTCATTTGAAATGTAAATTAAATCTACAGATCTTACAGATTATCTTTATATTAAATTCTAGATGAAATACTGTTTTAAAGGGAGAAATAAACAAATTAAGTTGTACGCTGTGTCCGAAAATTGACGTAAAAGTGACGGCAGGGTACCTCAGAAAAATAACCACCAAAATTTTAATCGGAAAGGAAAAGCACTCGAATTTTACAAATTAATCTAGAATTGGTTTGCCAATAAGTCTTTGTCATCAAAATGTTAAAACAATTCTTTATTTTTAATTGTGTCAATTCGTTGGTGTCAAAATAGCCAGAGTTGGAAATAACAGCCTGCCCGCCAGACCGAGACTGGTAACTTTTGGGCAGGGCTGGCTAAAATTCATGAAAATTTGACTGGTTATATAGCAAAAACAGGTAAAATTTCAATTCAGGGCTGGTTACTTTTTCAGTGAATTTCCTACCCTGAAATAGCATTTTTACATTTGTAAAAATTACGTCCGTGACTTGATTTGTCCATCAAAAAATGTCAAAAGAATTGCTTTGTCAATAAAAAAATTATAATGTGTCTAATCTGAAGACCCAAGAGGTTCGAATTTTCGCTAGCGTAAAATGAAAATAATAAATTAAGAACAGAAAACAGGCCAACAGCGTAGAATCTTTTGCCCGTCTTGAACGACCCCAGTGGAAAGAAAAACGTCAATTGTGAATTCAAAACGTTGAATTATGGGCTCAATTTTTTCATAAAGGAGGGAAATTTTAGTCTGAAACGATTTTTGTTTACTAAGATTTTTTTAAGATCTTTCTTTTTAATTGTGTTAATTCAATCGACCAAAAATTGACACATTTTGGACAGACAAAATGGCCGCCCGTGACAGCTTCAATGCAATTAAAACGTTAAATAGAAGACAAAAACTTGAAAAAAAAAACGCTACATTTCCAAGAAAATGTTATATGAAGCCTTGTTGTCATTATCAACTAGGTTTTGTTCGTTTTAACTTGATAATATTGATTTTGTGTATCAAACCCTTTTGGTCGAGCACCTGTCAATAAAAAGGGAGATAACTCTCTAACATTCACAATATCAAAATCATAAAATAGTAAAAAACAATGAAAAATCTCCAAAAAAATTGGCTCAATGAAACTTGGGATTATTCTATGATAAAAATATAACTTGAATGTGTACTATTGGATGTTTATTCATTATTCAAGTCTTTTAAATGTACTAGAAATTTACAAAATAAAATATAGGATTGGAAAATTTGCCAAAAATATGACCCAAAATATTGGTTTTTTTTTTACTTTTTGAAATATCACACATTATCTTTTCTGTATGGAATGATTAACAGTAATTCAATTTAACATTTCTGTAAAATTTATGCATTTTAGTTGCAAATTTATTATTTGTACACAAACTAAAGAATATCTGACTATTGTAATTTATGCATTTCAGGACAGTAAGAATAAATGATTTTTTTTATCTGAATGCCCTGTATCAACAAATTGTACTGATTTTTATGACTATTTCTTTGCAAAACTAAACACAATATTTAAAATGATGTCAGCATCATTGTAAAATTTCCTTTATTTTTTTTATGAAGAATTTATAATATTTTTATCTTCTAGAAAGCATATATTAGATTTTTAATTATCATCATTATGCTCAATGACATTTCTATAAGTTATAGTTAGAAAAATTATTAAATGAACAAATCATCAATTTAATGCATTATCAAAAGCACAGCTAGGTACCTATCAAATTATCTTAAATAAAACATCAATTTTGTTTCAATTGATATGTAATATAAAGAGAAAATTGGCAACAATATATAGGATAAACATGCACTTATATATTTGTCCCTACATACATCATGTCATGTTTAAATGTACCAGTTTGTTTAAATGATATTATTTCAAGCTGATATTCAAAGTAAAACTGTTTTGTTTATATCCATTGCAGAAAATTACATGGAAGAATTATAAAATAACAATTTCATTCCTAATTTAAAAAAAATCAAGCCACATTTCAAGATTCTTGAACCACTGATTTGGCTGAATATATTTTGTATTTTCAACTAACAGAGTTATTTAGATTCACTAAGTACTACCAAATTCTGCAACTCATACATTTAAAATTAATTATTCTCAATTATCATCAGTTGAAATTAAATTTATTTGTGCAAGGAGAATTTCTTTGATAAGGAAAAGAACTTTTTTATGAGAATAAATGAATACAATGTGAATGTTGTGAGTGTTAAATTTTAGCTTTGCTTGCCATGCAGATAAGTCTACAGCTAGGTTGTTTGCCTTTGTTGGAAAAAATGAATTTAAAAATTGCATTGGCTGTTATTTTGTGTAACAGCCAAGCACGATAATTAAACAGCAGTTGAAAATGACAATTCTGTCACCATTTCTGATAGTTAATCATTTGTTTTAAAAATTCCTGTCAGTCATTCAAGTTTATCAAAGGTCAATATTGAAAAAAATGGCTACCAGTCAGTCAATGTCAGCATCACCATTATTAGGGTTAAAAGTAAAGAAAAAGTAATAAGATTTAAAGAACTTACCTTGACAACAGAGAATATTTAATTCCCAAGCATTATCCATAAGTTTTGGTAAATTTCACTGACGTTTTTTACGTTTTGTTTACATCCCGCCACATACGTCATGTGGTTTTTGACCCGTAAAATGACCCCAAATGACGTGGAATGTTGTGAAAAAAGTGATGCTGCATAAAAAATATCACAGGTAAAAATCTGAAATTTTGCATGAGCATTCTTAAACTATTCATCCTTCGTTTTTAATTCATTTCAAGTTTATCGAGTGTAATGATTTTGATTGTGTCAATTCGTTCCAGGGGGTACAAAGTGAAGTCACTAAACGAAAAATGGCGATTTTTTTCGCCTACTTCAAATCAGAATAACCATTCAATTTCAGCATCAAATAAACTTAGTTTTTTCTGATAGCGTTCTTCATAAATTTTTATTTCTTAAAATATCAATATATGCTAAATATGTTCAGCAGTTTATTGAAAACTTTTAAAAATACCGCGAGTCCTACAAAAATCAATAAATATTTACCGCGGAGCGACGTCTGGTGGCCAAAATTGTAAAAATTATCGCCCCTGAATCCGGAATCCGTCCTTTTGTATCCTTAACGGAAAAAATAGACATCTGCCGTCTGACTACAAGAAAATAGATATATTATGATATTAAACGTATACATTCACGAAAAGATACTTTCTAAATGTTTTTTTGTTAATTTTGTGTGCATTAAACACTAGTTTTGCATATTTTATAGTAGTAGTTTTCACGACTTGATGTTGTCTTTTTTTTTATTGTCATACATGTATATATGTCACAAATCATTTAAATGTTGATTTCTTGACAAATAAAGATTATTATCTATTGCAGACTCGTTGAAATAGTGCAAAATTGTATAATATTTCATTAATTTTTTCTCATTTTTTCGTTAAAGATACATTGTATACACAGGTTAAAGCCGGGCCGACTTGTCTTATAGAGGGCCGATTTGTTCTACAAACCGGGCCGAGTTGTCCCGGGCTGACTTGTCCTCGGGCCGAGTTGTCTGGCATTCGTAGGTATGATACCCGATTAAAGGGATAGTCCTTGAAATCAGGTATACTGTGTCCCTGATTTCAGGGATAGCAAACTTTGAATCAATTTTTCTGACTTCAACAAAATAAATTAAGGCATTTTTGAAAGTATCATTCAGAAGAAGTGATAAATTTAAGCATCTTTCAAATTAATATGATGTCTGTAATAGTTATTACATGAGGACGTGGTGTGTGACACAGTGTCAGTTAAAGATCACCCTGACAGCCAGAGGTATATAATGGGTTGCATGTGACAAATATGCTTTGTCAGTCCACCATAGGATGCAAGTGTCAAAAACGACGTGCGACGCAGGGCCAGACATTGATTGGTCTTGTTATAACCATACATAGAATTTTGTACTAATTTGTGTCTAATAACCATTAAAGGATATACTTTTGATTTCTGTAATAAAAACAGTCACAGTTCTTCTTTTCAAGATATTCAAGAAAAAATAGTTTTTCCAAATATTTCTTTTTAAAAATAAGTTACACATTTTCTGGCCAATTATTTCCCTTGAATGAGATTTTTTTATGGAAAAAGCTTTTTAATATCTTTCTAAGTTTGTATCTTGTAATTATTTCATTAATAAATTTAAATAAAGGAATAGATTTCACATCATTTAAGCGATGATTTCAATTGAAATGCAGGCTAAAAGTTTGCAAGATGACTGAAAAAGATGCTCAGTTTTAGACCCCCAAACTCACTTAATTGATCTCCCAATTTATCTGAAATTTTATTTGTTCCTGCTCTCGGTTCTCATCCCACGCCTTGGAAACTCGCAGGACGCAACCAAATATTGCTACCAGGAAGTTTATTGATATTAAGTGAAAGAACACTTTATGCAAGAATCAGAGAATGTCACTCCATGTGAAATTTGTCACAGATCTTAAATATACCAAAAATAATAGTTAAGCCTGTATTTTAAGCCAGAAATCATTTTTATAGTGTCAAGGCAATTCTTTTAACCAGGACAAGTCCGGATTTAAGGAAAAATGTAACTTAACGTTATTAATTGAACAAAATAAACTGTTTTTGCTTTATTTACAATTATTCAACAAATATACATGGAGTGACTTGCTTCAATTTCTCAAATTTACTACCCCCTTCTCATTGTCTCCTGCCCCCTGATCACCCCCTCATAGCAATATAAATCACCATAAAAAACATAGGACATCTCTGTGTAATTAAATGTAATATTGTGCTAGTGCCACATGACAATTTTGATGTCCCTGAACATAAAATCCACTTTTAAGCTAGGTGTTAGTGTCTGGGCTACTTATTGCATGATTATTGTGGAATAATGTCCCTTGCTTCATGCAGGCTAAATAATAGAATATTGCACTAGTAAGCCCATGCAGTATTAAAATTCTACTCAGGATAATGTTCCCTGTTGGGCAAATATTCATGATATAACCTTCATTATATTCAGTATTTTATGAATAATAGCACATTTTGTATCAATCTGTCATTTGTTACTAATGATTTATTATCATTCTTCAAATATTTCTTTATGCACACTATTCATGTTATTAGGTGCAACAATTGGCGAAGTGCACTAAACCAGAATTTATTGACTATTTTACTTTTATTGGGAGTGGGATGGGGGTTAGGTAATAAAGGTTAATATGAGTATTCATGATATTTTTTTTGCAGATGTCAGGTTTAGATATTGACAAAGAACATATCATAGAAATGGCTTGCCTTGTTACCGATGCAGACCTGAACATTGTAGCTGAGGTATAGTATGTGGTTACTGGTACAATAAACTATTCTGGACCTTTAACTGTGAAAATGAAACAATTTTAAATAACTTATCCTGGAGTCTGGAGTTGTATATTTTTTTTACAGTATATCTGCACTGATCTACCCTAAATAATGACAATTGCTTTGTTTATATTATTTTGTATTGCCACATATATGTCTTCATGTATATTCTGTCATAAATAAATATTTGTTCTGTTATTGCCCATTGAGGGCCCATGATTGGTCAAATAAACTTGTATTCTTGTATTCTTGGTACTAATATCTAAATATAGATCAAATGTAGTAAGTTATTTTCATGGTGTGCAAATTTGGGCATATGTTTCAGCAGTTGACATTATACCTCCAAAAATGTTGCTAAATTATGTATAAAAATACATGTATATAATGAACTCGTTAAATACAAAGTTCAAATGCATAAAAGCAAATTATTTCATAACTTATATAATCTGTAATGTAAAATTTATTAGAAATTCATGAACTATTTCTACATATAGCCATAGGATATTCAACTTGATTTTGCAATTCATCAGATATTTTATATTATACAGGGTCCCAATTTGATAATTCACCAACCAGATGAAGTTTTAGATAACATGAATGATTGGTGCAAGGAACATCATGGGGAGGTATATGCAGAGAAGTTTTAGATTAGATGATCACTGATATCATGAGATGTTGAATACATGTATGAGACTCAACCTACATAAATCACCATTTTTTAGCTCACCTGGACGTGTCTGTCGTCTTCGTTGTCCTTCGTTAACTTTTCTTTGAAAATCTTCACCTCTGAAACGACTGAAGGGATTGCTTTCTAACTTTGCACACTTCATCTATGGGATGTTCTCTACCAAGATTGCTCAAATTTTGACAGCCATTTCAAACAACATGGCCGCCTTTACTAAAAATAGACCAGGGGGGTCAGACTACTGTTTTTGGATTGTAAATCAAAAAGTATAAGAGATAGATTAAATCTGATGCCACACTACCAGATTAAATCTGATGCCATGCTACTGCTTCAGCATCAAAAGCTCTACAAAAGTCTCCATTGAGTCGAAAATGTCAGATGACCCCTTATAGGAGTTACAGCCCCTTAAATGTGAAAAATAACATTTTTTCATGTTTTTGGCTTATAGAATGAAAACTATTACAGAAAGAGAAAAGATGTTGCTTGCTCAAATGTTCAGCTCATTTAGCTCTACAAAAGTCTCCATAGGGTTGAAGTTGTCAGATGACCCCTTACAGGGGTTACAGCCCCTTAAAGGCAAAACATAGTGTTCCTATTGCAAATAGAAAAAAAGCTGTTGCTTGCTTAAATGTTCAGCTTATTTAGCTCTACAAAAGTCTTTATGGGTGGAAGTTGTCAGATGACTCCTTATAGGGGTTACAGCCCCTTAAAGGTGAAAAATTGTGTTTTTGGCCTATAGAATGAAAACTATTGCAGATAGAGAAAAGCTGTTGTTTGCTTAAATGTTCAGCTCATTTAGCTCTACAAAAGTATCCATAGGGTGGAAGTGTCAGATGACCCCCTATAAGGGTTACAGCCACTTAAAGGCGAAAAAAAAAAGTGTTTTTGGCCTAAAGAATGAAAACTATTGCAGATAGAGAAAGCTGTTGCTTGCTTAAATGTTCAGCTCATATAGCTCTACAAAGTCTTCATAAGGTCAAAGTTGTCAGATGACCCCTTATAGGGGTTACAGCCCCTTAAAGGCAAAAATAGTGTTTTGGCCTATAGAATGAAAAAGTATTGCAGACAGAGAAAAGCTGTTGCTTGCTTAAATGTTCAGCTAATTAGCTCTACAAAAGCATTCATAGGGTTGAAGTTGTTAGAAGATCCCTTCTAGGGATTACAGCCCCTAAATTAACGTGTTTTCATGTTTTTTTATACGACCGCAAAAAATTTGCGGACGTATCATGGTATGATGCTGTCGTTGTCGTCGTCGTCGTTGTCGTCGTTGTCGGTGTCTGTTAACTTTTTAGTGTTTCCACAATAACTTTTGTTCCAGTTATCCGATTGCTATGAAACTTTACAATGATGTTCCTTACCATAAAAGGATGAATGGGATTGATTTTGGGGGTCCCCCCATTTTTCGTTTAGAAATTAGGGGCCAAAAAAGGGCCAAAAATACTACTTTTTTGTTTGTTTCCACAATAACTTTAGTTCTAGTTATCCAATTGCTATGAAATTTGACAGTGATGTTCCTTACCATACAAGAATGAATGGGATTGATTTTTGGGGTCCCCCCTTTTTTTGTTTCGAAATTAGGGGCCCAAAAGGGGAAAAAAAATCAAATATTTTACTTGTTTCCACCATAACTTTGGTCCTAGTTGGCCTATTGCTGTGAAATTTGTCAAGAATGTTTCTTACAATAAAAGAATGAACCTGATGAATTTTTGCGCCCCCCCTTTTTCTCCGTTGTGTAATTAGGGGCCATAAGGGGCCAAAATAAAAACTTTTTTATTTGTGGTCCGATTTTGAAATTTTTTTTTGCATGTTTGTTCTTGTCAAATAGCGGATACAAAATTTAGAATTAATTTTTGCGACCCCCCCTTTTTCCCCCTATTACTTAATTAGGGGCCAAATGGGGCCAAAATCGAAACTTTTTTATTTGTGGTCCGATTTTGAATTTTTTTTTGCAAGTTTATTTTTGTCAAGTAGCGAATCCAAATTTGAGAATTTATTTTTGCGACCCCCCACCCCTTTTTCACCTGTTACGTAATAAGGGGCCAAAATGGGCCGAAATTGAAACTTTTTTAATTCTTGTCCGATTTTGATAATTTTTTTTGCAAGTTTATTCTTGTCAAGTAGCAGATATATTTTTGTGTCCCCTTTTTTTACTGTTACGTTATTAGGGACCAAAAGGGGCCAAAATTGTAACTTTTTTATTTCTGGTCCGATTTTGAAAATTTTTTTTGCATGTTTGTTCTTGTCAAATAGCGAATACAAAATTAAGAATTAATTTTTGCGACCCCCCTTTTTTCCCCCTATTACGTAATTAGGGGCCAAATGGGGCTTTTTTATTTGTGGTCCGAATTTGAAAATTTTTTTTGCAAATTTATTCTTGTCAGGTAGTGATTCTAAATTTAAGAATAATTTTTTGGGGCTGTAATCATGATTTAAAAAAAATTCTGGTTCAATTTTTAATTTTTTCCCCAAACATTATTCTTTTAAAGAGTAGAATACAACATTCAAAATTTATATTTTTTCCCCCTTGGTCGAAAGTCCATCAGAGAAGCATGTGTCAAAAACCTTTGTCAGTCCACCATGGGCTGCATGTGTCCAGAACAATAGACTATCCATATTAGGCCTAAAACGTACAGGGTTCAACATGTTGCGGTCGTATCATGCTGCGCTCGGCGAAGCTTTTTATTGGCTTATGTAATGAAAACTTTAGCAGATAAAGAAAAATGGTTGCTTGCTTTAATGCTCTTAATTAAAGTCTCTATAGAGTCAAAGTTGTCAGACGGCCATTAAGATTACATTTTGCATGTTTTTGGCCTACAGAATGAAAACTATTGTTGAAAGAGAAAAGCTGTTGCTTCCTTAAATGTTCAGCTTATTTAGCTCTACAAAGTTCTTCATAGGAGTGGCATCAAGATCAGATGAGCTATTCAGGCTCCTGGGAGCCTCTTGTTTAAAATCCTGAATGGAAAACAGCCAGTAGCATTTGATGTGACCAGTGGTCACTGCTGGTCCTCTTGGTTTAGTTCTTGGTTAAATATAAGATATGATTTAAGACCAATTTGAAAATTTTCAAAGCCCCCCCCCCCTAGAGTGGAGAGTTCCTGCTAAAAATTGCCAAATGGTTAAATTGATTTTTTTAATATATATGCCTCTCAAAGTTACAGGTGCTGTATGAATATTGATAACATCCCTTTTAAAAATATATTTTTATATGTTTAAAACCATGGAAGGAATTTTGAAATATTAGTGGGGCAAATATTTACTAGCAGAGTGATTAATTTTTGCTTTTCATTTATTTTTGTACATTGCATATCAAAGAAGTCAATATTGTCAACGTCGTTATTCAAAATTTTGAGTGAAACATCACAGGCGCCATTTTCAGAATCAACTGCAGTTTTCATGGTGTCGATTGCTAAAATTAAATTTTGAGTATTTGAAAGAAGTTTTTTATGATTATCAAGTTAAAACATTTCTTACTCTTTTTTTTCCTTTTAAATGAAGCAAATTGAAAAAATTATGCTGTGCTTGCAGCTAGGCGATGCCTAAACCATATTACAAATAAGTAAAATCGAATGTTTTTATTAGTCCCCTACCGAAAGCCGAAGGGGACTATAGGTTTGCCCTCTGTCCGTCTGTCTGTCTGTCCGTCCGTCTGTCACACCTCAGTTTTCCACACTTTTTTTCTAAACGCTTATAGATAATGAACTGATTTTTGGTATGTGAGTTTACCTTGATGAGATACAGATCAAGTTTGAGTTTCATGCTGGTCCACAATTTTTTATGGGAGTTATGGCCCTTTGAACTTTGAAAATTCACTAAAATTTCAGTTTTCCGCACTTTTTTTCTAAACACTTATAGATAATGAACTGATTTTTGTCTCGCCTGCGACGAATAGTCGCGGAAGGCGAGACATAGGTATTACTTTCCGGCGGCGTCGTAAACTTTTTTGTAAGACTTTTGTGGACAATGAATTGCTTGAAAAGTATAATAGCTAGGCATCTGATATTTGGTATACAGACAGTTCAGGTTATGGTCTACGCAACTGTCACCATGCCATGTGACCCTGACCCCATTTTCACGCTCCAGTGACTCTGTGAACTTAGGTCTTTTTTCAGGCCGTAAACTTTTTTGTAAGACTTTTGTGGACGATGAATTGCTGGAAAAGTATATTAGCTAGGCATCTGATATTTGGTATACAGACAGTTCAGGTTATGGTCTACACAACTGTCACCATGTTTTGTAACCCTAACCCCATTTTCATGCTCCAGTGACTCTGTAAACTTAGGTCTTTTTTCAGGCCGTAAACATTTTTGTAAGACTTTTGTGGACGATGAATTGATGGAAAAGTATGTTAGCTAGGCATCTGATATTTTGTATACAGACAGTTCAGGTTATGGTCTACGCAACTGTCACCATGCCATGTGACCCTGACCCCATTTTCACGCTCCAGTGACTCTGTGAACTTAGGTCTTTTTTCAGGCCGTAAACTTTTTTGTAAGACTTTTGTGGACGATGAATTGCTGGAAAAGTATATTAGCTAGGCATCTGATATTTGGTATACAGACAGTTCAGGTTATGGTCTACACAACTGTCACCATGTTTTGTAACCCTAAACCCATTTTCACGCTCCAGTGACTCTGTAAACTTAGGTCTTTTTTCAGGCCGTAAACATTTTTGTAAGACTTTTGTGGACGATGAATTGATGGAAAAGTATGTTAGCTAGGCATCTGATATTTTGTATACAGACAGTTCAGGTTATGGTCTACGCAACTGTCACCATGCCATGTGACCCTGACCCCATTTTCACGCTACAGTGACTCTGTGAACTTAGGTCTTTTTTCAGGCCGTAAACTTTTTTGTAAGACTTGTGGACGATGAATTGCTGGAAAAGTGTATTAGCTAGGCATCTGATATTGGGTATACAGACATTTCAGGTTATGGTCTACACAACTGTCACCATGTTTTGTAACCCTAACCCCATTTTCATGCTCCAGTGACTCTGTGAACTTAGGTCTTTTTTCAGGCCGTAAACATTTTTGTAAGACTTTTGTGGACGATGAATTGATGGAAAAGTATATCAGCTAGGCATCTGATATTTTGTATACAGACAGTTCAGGTTATGGTCTACGCAACTGTCACCATGCGATGTGACCCTGACCCCATTTTTACGCTCCAGTGACTGTGAACTTAGGTCATTTTTCAGACCGTAAACTTTTTTGTAAGACTTTTGTGGACGATGAATTGCTGGAAAAGTATATTAGCTAGGCATCTGATATTAGGTATACAGACAGTTTAGGTTATGGTCTACGCAACTGTTACCATGACATGTGACCTTGGCCCCATTTTCACGCTTTAGTGACTGTGAACTTTGGTCTTTTTTCAGGCCAAAAAATTTTTTGTAAGACTTTTGTGGAAGATGAATTGCTGGAAAGTTATAATAGCTAGGCATCTGATATTGGGTAAACAGACAGTTGCGGTTATGGACAAAGCAACTGTCACCATGCCATGTGACCATAACCTCATTTTTACGCTCCAGTGACTCTGTGAACTTAGGTCTTTTTTCAGACAGAAAACTTTTTGTAATACTTGTGTGGACAATGGATTGCTTGAATAGTATAATAACTAGGCATCTGTTTTAGGTATACAGACACTTTTTGTGTTTATATCAAGAAATGAAAGCTTAAGTAGTTGATTTTAGTGATGGTGCCGGCAGGCGAGACATACTTTTAGTGGCCACACTTGTTGGTATGTGAGCTTACCTTGATGAGTTACAGATCAAGTTTGAGTTTCGTGCCGATCCACAAATTTTTATGGGAGTTATGACCCTTTGAACTTTGAAAATTCACTAAATTTTCAGTTTTCCTCACTTTTTTTTCTAAACACTTATAGATAATGAACTGATTTTTGGTATGTGAGTTTACCTTGATGAGTTACAGATCAAGTTTGAGTTTCGTGCCGGTCCACAAATTTTTATGGGAGATATGTCCCTTTGAACTTTGAAAATCTATTACATTTTTCTTTTCTAAACTTTTTTTATTGTTCCATGTAGATAATAAACTGATCAAGTTTATGTATTCATTTGTTTGACAAATTGTTACCAGTGACTGAAATATGAGGCCGGTAGGGGACTAAGTATTGTTTTGCAATACTCTCAGAATGCTTGTTTCCTAATCAAAGGGCCCTTCAGAGGACATATTTAAATCTGATACAAACATAGAAAACATCACAAAACATTGGATTGAATTTAAATTAAAATAAAGTTTATATTAGAATGATATAAGTAACATAATAAAAGACACATCTGTACCAAAGAGTCAGTAAACTTGATCAGACTTCAAAGTTTAAAGAGTTGCTTTACTTTATAGTCTGGTTTGACTGAAGCAGTTCGGAAGAGTGAAATTTCCCTAGAGAAAGCTGAAGATGAAATGTTGAAATTTGTCAAGGAACACACCAAGGAGAAAACAGCACCACTGGCAGGGAACTCTATACATTGTGACAGAATGTTTCTTAATAAATACATGCCACGATTCCTCGATCATTTACATTATAGAATCATTGATGTCAGCTCTATCAAGGAGCTTTGTAGGTAGGTCTATATTTTTGTTTTATGTGTTGCTGCTAAAACTAGTTAATGTTAGATGTCTTTCACTTTTCAGTCACACCATTATACATGTATACTCATTGATATACAAGATCTGCTCTGTAGGATGACTAATATCTCTGAAGAATGTTTTCATACACTTGTTACATCTCAGCTCATTAATTATTTAATTGAACCCTGGTGGCCCACGTCTAAATACCATGCAATGAACCCACCCGTCAGTATACAGGTGATACAGTCTCTCTTTGTTTTTACAAAAATGACTTGCACTTCTGTATGAAATTGGGATTTTTAGTTAACTGCTAAATGTCCAAGGTTTCTATTGTTCAACCATATAAACTGACCTCCCTGTGTGCCCCAAGTGAGTCGAAAAGGGCAAAAACCCCCAAAACAATCACAAACAATTGAAAAAAAATGTTTAAATTATGCTATTTTACAAGTAGGTGGGTTGGACAACTCATTTTCAACATCAGAGTGGTTCTAAGAAACCCAATAAACAATAGAAGTAGCATTAACAATATGGATCATTTCATTATTGTACTGATGAAGGCCTAGTGATCCTTCACCCTTGATAGAGACTTTGGTGTTGTTCAGCAAATTTAGCTCTGTTCTTTTTACGAAATGTCCCATTAGATGCCATAATCGTATTCAAATGATTGAGAAATAAATTCTTACACAAACTTTAAAAGTACATTAAAAAAACAGAAAAATGTATTGAACCCCTGCAAAAAAATTGTGTTCACCCTCTAGTATCTTTTCTGAGATTTTTGCCTGCTCAATTGCTATGAAGTTGATGTTGTTTTCTTTTATCTTAAGTTTGGAAATTTGTAGCGTTGTCCCTTATCATTGAAGGATGATTGGGATTAAATTTTGCAACATTTTAATTTTATTGTCTATTTTGAATTTTATTTTTTTGCAAGTTGATTCTTGTTGAAAAGTGAATAAAAATTGGAGGATAAATTTTTTTCCCAGACTCCACTTATCCATTAAAGAAACTACCAAAAAAATCCCCCCCAAAAAATCAATTAGATAACATTTTAAAAATAGGAGGTTCACATCTACATTTTGTCACAAAGATTGTGTGAAAGTTTCATGAAAATCCAGCAAGGGGTGTAGGAGGAGTTGCGGATAAGAGATGGGTACCCACATGTAGTGGAATTGCTAAGTCCATTTTTGCTATGGGAAATCCCCAAAATCATTCTGATCAAATTTTAAAATAAAAGGTGCACATTTGCATTATGTCACAAAGATTGTGTGAAATTTTCATGAAAATCCATTAAGGGGTGTAGGAGGAGGTTCGGATAAGAGATTTGTACCCACATGTAGTCGAATGTCTAAGTAAATTTTTTATACGACCGCAAAAAATTTGCGGACGTATTATGGTATGATGCTGTCGTTGTCATCGGAGTCTGTTAACTTTTTAGTGTTTCCACAATAACTTTAGTTCCAGTTATCCGATTGCTATGAAACTTTACAATGATGTTCCTTACCATAAAAGAATGAATGGGATTGATTTTGGGGGTCCACCCATTTTTCGTTTAGAAATTAGGGGCCAAAAAAGGGCCAAAAATACTACTTTTTTGTTTGTTTCCACAATAACTTTAGTTCTAGTTGTCGGATTGCTATGAAATATGACAGTGATGTTCCCTACCATACAAGGATGAATGGGATTGATTTTGGGGGTCCCCCCTTTTTTTGTTTCGAAATTAGGGGCCCAAAAGGGGCAAAAAATTCCAATATTTTACTTGTTTCCACCATAACTTTGGTCCTAGTTGGCCTATTGCTGTGAAATTTGTCAAGAATGTTTCTTACAATAAAAGAATGAACCTGATGAATTTTTGCGCCCCTTTTTTTTCTGTTGTGTAATTAGGGGCCAAAAGGGGCCAAAATAAAAACTTTTATTTGTGGTCCGATTTTGAAAATTTTTTTTGCATGTTTGTTCTTGTCAAATAGCAGATACAAATTTAAGAATTAATTTTTGCGACCCCCCCTTCTTTTCCCCTATTACGTAATAAGGGGCCAAATGGGGCCAAAATCCAAACTTTTTTATTTGTGGTCCGATTTTGAAATTTTTTTTTGCAAGTTTATTCTTGTCAGGTAGCGAATCCCAATTTGATAATTATTTTTTCCAACAATCCCTTTTTTCACTTCTTGTTTTGTAATAAGGGGCCAAAAGGGGCCGTAATCAAAACTTTTTTATTTCTGGTTTGTTTTTGAAAAATATTTTTGCAAGTTTATTTTTGTCAAGTAGCAAATCCAAATTTGAGAATTTATTTTTGCGACCCCCACCCCTTTTTCACCTGTTACGTAATAAGGGGCAAAAGGGGCCGAAATCGAAACTTTTTTAATTCTGGTTCAATTTTGATAATTTTTTTTTCAAGTTTATTCTTGTCAAGTAGCAGATATATTTTTGTGTCCCCTTTTTTAGCTCACCTGGACCGAAGGTCCATGTGAGCTATTGCCATCACTTGGCGTCCGTCGTTGTCGTCGTCGTCCGTCGTCGTCGTCGTCGTCCGTCGTCGTCCGTCGTCGTTAACTTTTCTTTGAAAATCTTCTCCTCTGAAACGACTGAAGGGATTGCTTTGAAACTTTGCACACTTCATCTATGGGATGTCCTCTACCAAGATTGCACAAATGGTGACCGCCGTCCAAACAACATGGCCGCCGTTACTAAAAATAGACCAGGGGGATCAGACTACTGTTTTTGGCTTGTAAATCAAAAAGCATCAAAAGCTCTACAAAAGTCTCCATTGAGTCGAAATTGTCAGATGACCCCTTATAGGAGTTACGGCCCCTTAAAGGTGAAAAATAGCATTTTTTCATGTTTTTGGCTTATAGAATGAAAACTATGACAGATAGAGAAAAGTTGTTGCTTGCTTACATGTTCAGCTCATTTAGCTCTACAAAAGTCTCCATAGGGTCGAAGTTGTCAGATGACCCCTTATAGGGGTTACAGCCCCTAAAATAACGTTTTTTCATGTTTTTGGCCTATGGAATGAAAACTATTGCAGATAGAGAGAAGCTATTGCTTGCTTTAATGTTCAGCTTATTTAGCTCTACCAAAGTCTCCATAAGGTCAAAGTTGTCAGATGTCCCCTTATATGGGTTACGGCCCCTAATATAATGTTCTTTCATGTTTTGGCCTATAAAATGAAAACTATAGCAGATAGAGAGAAGCAGTTGCTTGCTTAAATGATCAGTTCATTTAGCTCTACAAAAGTTTTCATAGGGTCGAAGTTGTCAGATGACCCCTTACAGGGGTTACAGCCCCTAAAATAACGTTTTTTCATGTTTTTGGCCTATGGAATGAAAACTATTGCAGACAGAGAGAAGCTATTGCTTGCTTAAATGTTCAGCTCATTTAGCTCTACAAAAGTCTCCATAGGGTCGAAGTTGTCAGATGACCCCTTATAGGGGTTACAGCTCCTAAAATAACGTTTTTTCATGTTTTTGGCCTATGGAATGAAAACTATTGCAGATAGAGAGAAGCTGTTGCTTGCTTAAATGTTCAGTTCATTTAGCTCTACAAAAGTTTTCATAGGGTCAGAGTTGTCTCATGACACCTTATAGGGGTTATGGCCCTTAAAATAACCTACGGCTACAGAATGGAAACTATAGTAGATAGGGAAAATCTGTTTCTTGCTTAAATGTTCAGCTCATTTAGCTCTAGAAAAGTCTTTTTTGGGTCGACATCGAGACCAGGTGAGCGATTCAGGCTCCTGGGAGCCTCTTGTTTACTGTTACGTTATTAGGGACCAAAAGGGGCCAAAATTGTAACTTTTTTATTTCTGGTCCGATTTTGAAAAAATTTTTTGCATGTTTGTTCTTGTCAAATAGCGGATACAAAATTAAGAATTAATTTTTGTGACCCCCCCTTTTCCCCCCTACTACATAATTAGGAATCAAATGGGGCTTTTTTATTTGTGTTCCGATTTTGAAAAATTTTTTTGCAAATTTATTCTTGTCAGGTAGCGATTCTAAATTTAAGAATAAATTTTTGGGGCTGTAATCATAATTTTTAAAAAATTCTGGTTCGATTTTTAATTTCTTCCCCAAACATTATTCTTTTAAAGAGTAGAATACAACTTTCAAAAGTTATATTTTTACCCCCTGGGTCGAAAGTCCATCAGAGAAGCATTTGTCAAAAACCTTTGTCTGTCCACCATGGGCTGCATGTGTCCAGAGCAATAGACTATCCATATTAGGCCTAAAATGTACAGGGTTCAACATGTTGCGGTCGTATCATGCTGCGCTCGGCGAAGCTTTTTATTTGCTATGGAAAACCCCAAAAGTCATTCTGACCAAATTTGAAATTGGAGGTGCACATCTGCATTATGTCACAAAGATTCTGTGAAGTTTTATGAAAATCAATCAAGGGGTTTAGAAGGAGTTGCAGATAGGAGATGGGTCCCTTATGTAGTGGAATGGCTAAGTCCAGTTTTAACGGATAAGAGATGGATACCCCGAGGTGTAACAGAAGGACAGACGGACACACTGACAGACACCCCTATCAATATATACCCCACTTTTCAAGTGGGGGTGTAATAATAAAGGGCCAAAAGGAGCAAAAAATTATCTTTTTCCATTTGTTGGGGTCCCATTTTGAATATTATTTTTAGTTAAATAATCCTTGACACATTATAGATATGAAATGGACCAAAAGATAAGGACAAGGAATGCATCTGTCATTTCTTGTCCTATTTTGAAAGTTTTTATCTGCTTATTAATTCTTGGGTAATCTTTTTCCTAAATACCTTTTTAGCTCACCTGGACCAAAGGTCCATGTGAGCTATTGCCATTACTTGGCGTCCGTCGTCGTCGTCGTCGTCGTGGTCCGTTAACAATTTTCAAAAATCTTCTCCTCTGAAACTACTGAACAGAATTAAATGAAACTTGGTATGATTGATCCTTAGGGTGTCTTGCACCATACTTGTGTTTCGATTTTTGATCTGTCAAAAAACATGGCCGCCGTTACTAAAAATAGACTAGGGGGGTCAGACTACTGTTTTTGGCTTATTAATCAAAAAGTATAAGAGATAGAGGAAATCTGAGGCCACGCTACTGATTCAGCATCAAAAGCTCTACAAAAGTCTCCATTTGGTCAAAGTTGTCAGATGACCCCTTATAGGGGTTTTGGCCCCTTAAAGGTGAAAAATAGCATTTTTTCATGTTTTTGGCCTACGGAATGAAAACTATTGCAGATAGAGATTAGCTGTTGCTTGCTTAAATGTTTAGCTCATTTAGCTCTACGAAAGTCTCCATAGGGTGGAAGTTGTCAGATGACCCCTTATAGGGGTTACGGCCCCTTAAAGGTGAAAAATCGCCATTTTTCATGTTTTTGGCCTACAGAATGAAAACTATTGCAGATAGAGATTAGCTGTTGCTTGCTTAAATGTTAAGCTCATTTAGCTCTACAAAAGTCTCCATAGGGTCGAAGTTTTCAGATGACCCCTTCTAGGGGTAACAGCCCCTGAAAAAAGCGATTTTTCATGTTTTTGGCCTACAGAATGAAAACTATTGCAGATAGAGATTAGCTGTTGCTAGCTTAAATATTCAGCTCATTTAGCTCTACAAAAGTCTCCATAGGGTCGAAGTTGTCAGATGACTCCTTATATGGGTTATGGCCCCTTATAGGTGAAAAATGCTGTTTTTGGCCTATAGAATGAAAACTATTGCAGGTAGAGAAAAGCTGTTGCTTGTTTAAATGTTCAGCTCATTTAGCTCTACAAAAGTATAGGGTCAACATCAAGACCAGGTGAGCGATTCAGGCTCCTGGGAGCCTCTTGTTAGGGTTTAGAAAATATAGTAAATAAGGGGGAAATTAATTTAAAATATCTGTAAAGTCCACCAAAGAAATCATGTGACAAAAAGCTTTGTAAATCCACCATGGTCTGCATGTGTCCAAAGCAATTGTCTATCCATATTAGGCCTCAAACGTACAGGGTTCAACATGTTGCAGTCATATCATGCTGCACTTTGCGAAGCTTTTCATTCATGCAAAATTCTTGACCATTGATTAACTTTTCTTTTTCAGACATTGGTATCCAGAAGATCTGAAGAAAGCACCTAAAAAGATGGAGGCCCATAGGTAAGACTTATACTGATAAGAATTGTCTTAAATTTTAGTAAACAAACTGTACATAGTTATTTAGTAATATACTGGTATAACAGGTACTCAGAGGAAAGTCCACAACAGTGGCCTGGCTGAAATTGATTATTTTTGTCGCTAGTCTTATATCATTGTTTTGCCTGCTCAATTGTTATTTAAGCAACTTGCTCCATGTATCAATTAAGCATGTGATTGCAGGGAAACATGTATGATTTTCTTTGTCATATTATTATGTAATATGAGATGTGAGCATTTTCTTCATGTTGAAGGCATTCTTGTAACTTGATGATTAAGAACAGTGATATAAGCTTTATTTCAACATTTATACATGTCATGGAGGTCATAATTTTGTGTCATGCATATATACATGATACTGGCATATCCATTAAGCAGAGTTTGTGTATAGTGCTATTATATATTATGTGGGTAAGAGATATAATTTTACCTTTGTCCCATCTTATGTTGGACAGTAGCACTTGAATTAAGGTTTGGTTAAGGTACACATCTCAGATACTACATGTGGGTCAATCTTGATATTCAACACTACATGCATCTTTAATAGTGCGACACCACTCACTGGAAATTATGTCACTGCAACCTATATTTTACACATGAACTTCTTTGGTTAAACTCTTGGGTACTGCCAGGTAGCACATGTTGGTGTCAATGTTTTTTTTCAAAAACAGGCAGGCCATCTGAGGTTCACAGACACATTTTGTAGTTCCATTTCAACATTTATAGCATTATTTTGTGTCATTGCATATATACTCCATATCTCTTCAATTTTGATCAAAGTGATATTCTTTATGGTTTTATATTTCAGAGCTCTGGACGACATAAAAGAAAGCATGAAAGAGCTTCAGTTTTATAAGAAGGCCATCTTTAAGTAAGGCAGACAATTAAAATTTGTACAGAAGGCAGCAGTATAAGGAATTTAGAGCTAGAATTGTAACATGGATCTGAGCTGGTGCAATGGCAAGGCAATGGAAAGACACTTAACATAGACTACATATAAATTTTTAAAACAACCTCAATTTTAATCATTGATATATCTACTGATGAACTTTTTTTGTCTCACGCCGCTACTAGACAGAACCTAGTCATGGCCTTTGTCCGTCTATCACACTTTTGTGAGCGCCACTCATCAGAGACCGCTCAACGGATTTTGATGAAATTTTGTAGGATTGTTAGTCATGATATGTACCAGTAGTTGATCATATTGCTCTGCCATTTTGATTCAACAAATTTTATAGGGGTTATGGGACTTTATCGACTTTGTTCATATTTGGTGATAGGAACACTTTGTGAGCTCTACTCCTCTGACACTGCTCAATGGATGTTATACCCCACTCATAAGAGAGGGGGCTATATTTCAATCACCTTGTACATCTGTATGTCCGTCGGGTACAATATCTTGGCATCTACTGAAGGGATTGATCTCAAATTTTGTAGACAGCGCTAGCATGATGGGATGTACATTTTTGGCCGGATTTCACTAGTGAAAATCTTGGTTATAAATAATGAATGTCAGGTGGGCGGGCTGGGAAAAAACTTTCGTAACAGTTTTCTCGGCAATTACTAATCACAGTCATTTGATATTTGGTATACAGCATCAGGGTGGGGTCCCATAAATAGGGATTGGATTTCAGGTCTGTCGCTCATCTACTCCCTGTTAAATGAAATCCGACCATTTCTGTCTTTCCGTTTTCTGAATGGTCGAGTGGGGGTATGCGTAGCACCAATTAGAGCAACCCCTTGTTAGACTTTGTTTTAGTTTGTATACGTCTATATGGAAAAGCACTAATAGGATGCTATATTTTAAAAGAATTGTTCCATTTACTTAATGTTTCACTCTGGTCAAATGATTCTTGTTCTTCATTGTTTTAAAATCTTGATGTTGTTTGAAAGCAGGAATTAGGATCATAAATTTTAAAGGTTGAGGATAATACACATTTCTAGGATGTGAAATCATATTTGTCGTTTATCTTGCATGTAGAAATTATTTTTTCTTTTATACATAATAAAACAGATATTTACTATAGTTATGTCTCCCCCCACAACTTTTGTTGTGTCCGTCTGTCCGTCACAAAGTTTGTCAGCGCAACTCCTCTGAAACTACTGAACAGAATTCAACAAAACTTGGTATGCAGGAAGGACACCATATTTATCTGCACTCATCTGAGAGATTGAAATCCCATATTTGTCTACAAGTGCATGATGTCTTCCGTAAAATTTCTTGAGTGAAGACAACAATCGAGGAGCAACATAACCCTGTGTGAGCAATTTTTGTGTCAGACGTGTCGCTCTGCTAAGGAAAGCGATGTAAGTCCCGCACGCTCTGGAGTAACGTATCAATTGAGATACGTAAACTCCATAAGCTGGAGTGGACGGAATAGGGGAAGTTGACGATTGGAAAGTTGAAGTCATCACATTTGTCATAGAGCCTTGTTGAAAGTCTTCCTTGAGAGTCAATTTCGAGATGTAGATCTAAATATGAAGCAGACTTCCTAGAATCCATTGTGTCCTTTATCTCAAGCTCTTGTGGATATATGAGATGGAGAACGTCACCAAATCGAGAATTGTTTAGTGAAAGGACATCATCAATATAACGGAACGTGAGGTTGAATGAGAGAGCTAGTCTACGGTCTTTTTTGTCTAGAAGAGATTGCAAGAAGTCTGCTTCATATGAATGAAGAAACAAATCAGCAAGCAAAGGTGCACAATTAGTGCCCATTGGAATCCCTATTGTTTGCTGAAAAACACGTCCACCAAACTGAACAAATATGTTGTCAATAAGAAAGTTGAGCATGTCGATTATTTGGTCTTCTGTAAATTTGTTCTTTTTCTTAGACTCATTAATGACAAAGTAAGTCTTGGTATAATCGACTACAAGAAATTTGTACCTGCGTTTTCCATTCTTTTGAAAAAGCTGCGTTTAATCAGCTGTGCCAATCGCGATTTCAGTTGTTCATGTGGAATAGAAGTGTAAAGTGTGGAGAAATCGAATGTTTTGATGCTGTTACAAGATGAAACTGATTTAGAGTAAAGAATCTCCACGAGTTCTTTCGAATTCTTGAAGATCCACATTTGATTGACACCATTTCTAGAATAACAACAATCGTAATATTTCTGGAGGAAGGATTTTACTGCCGTAAGTATTGAAGTCAACAAAACTGAAAGAGGTTTAGTTGTACATTTGGATGACCCTGCAATAAAGCGCTGTTTGTATGGATTTTTATGTAATTTGGGAATCCAATACAGGGATGGAATGTCATCATTACTGCCACCAACAGGAAGGCCGAAGGAGGAAATGACAGATTTGTGATTGTCAATGATTTCTTCCTTAGACAGTGTTGTAGCCTTGTATGTGGTGCTGTTGCTGGTACAACCAACCCCCAATTCAGCTGTCAAACAGCCAATATAGTGTCTCTTGCACACAAAAATGATGTTATTTGGTGCTTTGTCTGCAGTTACAACAACATATTTGTCATGATGTAAGGTGGACAATGTTTTGGCAACATCAGCGTTGCTGAAAATGGATGTTGCCTTAGTGCTCATTGAGCATTTCAAAGAATTGATTCTTTTCAAAACCAATGACCTCACAGCTTTTACCCATTCTGAAAAAACGTCACATTCTTTCTCCTGTTCTTTTTTGGCCCATTTTCTTGCATAGTCCTCAACTGAGTCCATAATTGTTTTGAAATTATAGCTCCAGTTGATTCGTCTTGGCTCACGATATTTAGGTCCTTTAGCCAAAACATCGCGTAGTAAGTCATTTTCCACGATGTTGAGATCACCAGTTATAACGTGGCCAGAGGGACCATATTTGAATGGGGACTTTTCACAGGTACAGTCTGGAGGTTTTGCTTTGAGGTCATTGATTTGGAAATCTCGCAACACTTGTTTATAGTTGAAAACCTTAGGTGCAATGGTGGAAGTGTAGGAATAAGAGATAATGGGAATGCTTTTATCTTTGAAGTAAGGAGGAATATGTTCCGTAACAGATTTGTGGTGTAAAATATTTCCTAAATTAATAGCATCTAACCCCTTGTTTAAAAATGGAAGTGAAAGAAAGGAACGATTGTCTTTACTGTTTTCCTGTGGAACTCCAACAGGTTTGAATAAGCGGTTGTGACCGATATCAAGAACGATAGCAGTGAGTCTATAAATGTTAGACTTAGGGTCAGTGACCGGATTTTCTAGACATTCCTTGTACAAAGTATTGAGTTTAGAAAGGGGAATAGTATACAGTTTAGTTTGAATGGAGTTATGGCCCTTTGAACTTAGAAAATTGCTGAAAATCCTCATTTATCATCTTGTCAGCGCAACTCCTCTGAAACTACTATACCAAGTTCAATGAAACTTGGTATATAGGAAGGACAGGATATGTAGTTAGGCATTTTACCAGGAAATTTTGATCCTCAAATTTTTGTGGGAGTCCTGGTCCTTTGAACTTAGATATTTTTGGGGAAACAGGGGGGGGGGGCATCGTTTTTGTAGGCAAAAACAAACTTTAATTATATTTTATTATAACACAGTCTATATAAAAACATAATTAAAACCATGAATATATAAACAATAAAACATTTACATTTATTTCTCTTTTTATAAATAATGGCACATTTTACATGTACTCTCGATTGTAGTCATGGTTACTTGTATAGTATCAGAACCCTGTTTGTGTCAATAAATCTGTATGAACCCAACAGATCTTATATATCTAATAGTTATTGTTAGTTACAGCATAAAACTTGCTTTGTTACCAAAACTGAACAAGAACTCGTCAATGAATTTTGGAGTATCTATGCTTAATCTCCCAATTGAATCTGTTACTATAGAAGTTGATCTCTCTTATCAGCTAAAACTCAAATCTATAGAGAGATTATCTTGTTGAAAATTTCACATTGGCAAAATAGCTCAAATATGGTATTTATACAAAAGAAAATGTTCAAAATAATTAAGTTCTAAAAATCAAGTTCAGCAATATTTCCTAGAGGTAGTAGTTTTTTTTGTAGTTTTTTCCTTCAGGTAAAAATCATCTACCTATGAGAAGTTGTTATTCTCAATGAAGGTTCACAGAAATCACCTTCCATTGTTGCAGATTTCAATAGAGGGATTAAGCTTGTGTTTACCCGAGTTTTCTGAGGTGTGTTAATTTAAATTAGGGTATTTAAATCCTTATTGGCTATAACAACGCAAAAATACAACTTTTTAGCTCACCTGGACCGAAGGTCCATGTGAGCTATTGCCATCACTTGGCGTCCGTCGTCGTCCGTCGTCCGTCGTCGTTAACATTTTTCAAACGTTAACTCCTCTAACACCATGAGTCCAATGGCTTTTAAATTTGGCACAGTTGTTAATTAGCATAGGTAGTATAAAACTAGCGTGGGGATTTTTGATTCGTTGAAAAACATGGCCGCCATGGCTAAAAATAGAACATAGGGGTAAATTGCAGTTTTTTGCAAATAACTCAAAAACGGTAACAGATATCAAAATTCTGGCAAAGGTAAAAGTGATCAGCACCTCAAGATCTACCTGCCCAGAAATTTTCAAGAAGATCCAACAACCGATGTAGGAGTTATTGCCCTTTTTCTGTATTTTTTCACAATTTTGCTCTTATTTAGCCCTATATCTTGAAAACTATATAAGATATTTTAAAAATTCAAATTGCATATGATTAAGCACATCAAGATCTACATTTCATGTAAATTAGGTCAAAGCTGTAGAACCATTTCTTTTAGGAGTTATGGCCCTTAAAGCGTCAAAATTTACCAGTTTTCATTACTTTTACCATGAATTTCAAAGATTAACTTGTCTGACACCATACATCCAACTTCAACCAAACTTGGCACAGTTGTTTAATAGCATTAAGGCTACAATTGTGTTGTTTGGATTTTCCATTTGTCAAAAAATATGGCCTCCATGGCTTAAAATAGAACATAGGGGTCAAATAACAGTTTTTTGCAAATAACTCAAAAATGGTAACAGATATCAAAATTCTGATGAGAGACAAAAGTGATTAGCATCATAAGATCTACCTGCTCTGAAATTTTGAAGAAGATCCAACAAACGACATAGGAGTTTTTGCCCTTTTTCTGAATTTTTTCAAAATTTTTCACTTATTTAGCCCTATATCTTGAAAACTATACAAGATATTTCAAAAATTCAAATTGCATATGATTAAGCACATCAAGATCTACAATTCATGTAATAAGGTCAAAGCTGTAGAACCATTTCGTTTAGGAGTTATGGCCCTTAAAGGGTCAATATTTACCATTGTTCATTACTTTTCCCCTGACTTGTCTGAAACGGTAAGACCAACTACATCTTAACATGGCCCACTGTTTGATAGCTTATATGCTACAACTCTATCGTTCAGATTTTTGATTCGTAAAAAAACATGGCCACCATGGCTAAAAAAAGAACATAGGGGCAAATTTATTTTTTTGGCTAGTAACTCAAAACTGGTTTCAGATATCAAAATTGTGCAAGAATCAAAAGTGATCAGCATATTAAGATCTACCTGTCCTGAAATTTCAGAAAAGATCTGACTGCTGATGTGGGAGTTATTGTTCTTTTTCCTATTTAGCCCAATATCTTGAAAACTAACCAAGATATTTCATAAATTTAAATCGCATATGGTTAAGCACAATAATATCTACAAATATATGTATCTGTGTAGTTCAGGTGAGCGATTCAGGCTCTTGGGAGCCTCTTGTTTCTTACATTTTTCATAAGATAGAGGTACATTTGTGAGTGTAATCACCTCTATATCAGATTGTCGTGGTTTGAAAATAGTATCACTTAATTTATTATGCTGTTCAAATGTACAATGCTGCTTGTCATTAAGAAAACATTTTGTAACAAATATATAGATAAACAACAAACCATAAATACTTTAGCAAAATAATAACTACTCAAAAATACATTGTAAAATACAGTATTCAATATATCAAAAAATAATTCTGATTATCTAAAACATTGAGTAAGAAGAGATACAAAAGTCTCTTTGGTTTTTTAGGAAGAGCAACAATGTAAAAAGTTCATTATAATAACAATATAATCTCCTTGGTTTATAACAAAGACCAAAATGAGTTGAGTTGGTTTTATGGTATTCATATGTAAAATGAAATATTGATGTAACAGATATATATAGATCTACACTTATGCTATAGACATTGCTTCATTCTGCAACCACAGTAAGATTTTCAAAAACAATGAAGTTAACATCAAAGTTTCATAAATTTCTTTCCATGATGCTTAGCTTGTTTGCTTTGTTGTCTTCTTTCAATGGTAACCATGTTGATTATTCTGTAAGAAAACAATACAACTATACATAGATATGTTTTGAAAAATCTTCTGAGGAATTATGCTGTTCTTTATTCAGGCAATATTGTTAAACTGCAAACTGCATTGCTATGTAGCTTGTAAAATATTTAGAACCCTTTTATCTATAGTTCACTTTGGCACTCCAGTCTTTATAGGCCCTGCATCAACATTAAAAAATCAAAGCTAGAGCGCTTCTCAAGAGGCAGAGATAAATATATGAACCGAATTGAAAATCATTGTTAACCAGTAATGCAGATATTTAGAAAAATCATTAGCACAATTCTTGATTTTTGTGTATGTTCCATTTAGTTTATTTGTATCATTATGAATAGCATTTGTTGCATTAGTTCAGTGGCACAATAATAGAACATGTGTAGTGATCAGCAATAAAAAGTGAACACTATATCCAGGGAGAAGTTGAAATAGTTAAAATAAATAGGTTACTTAATTTTAACAGGTATGTATGTGTATTAAACCATTCAAATCACACTCAAAATAAGCATTTTAATTTTATAAGTCACCAGATATTTTTCAAGATGTAAACTGTTTACTTTGATTTGTCAATCACAGTCAACCTTGATGACTGCATAGGGTCATCTGCCTCAAAAATGTCACAGTTTCCTGTAACTACATGCCACAGATTAATAATGTTAGGGACAATGTCATGTTATTTTAAATTTGATATGTGCACAGTGTTCATGTGTAGGAGTCAAATAAATCAGGACACAATCTAGATTGTCATAGAGAAGAATAACACCTGCTAGATTTTAAAACCTGTTGTTATAATACCTGTTGTTATAATACATGTACTCAATATTCCTACCTGATTTTGTAACAATCTCTGATAAGCTTCATCAGGCCTCTTTGGTAAAGGTGGACCCTTGGATTGTGCATCTCTTGCCTGGGTGTAGTTTCTCTGTGGGATAGGGGGTGCCGCCTGGGTCTGCCGATGAGGAATCTTGTCTATGGGTGGGGCAGGTGGCTGGGACTTTCTATTCTGGTCTTTCAGTGGGGGAACATTTCTACTGATTCTGTTTACCTTCTGAAAAAGAAAACCCTCTACGTAAAAAAATAGTTATTACTTATTCAAGTTGATTATTACTTATTCCATATATAAACATGAGATACTATAAAGTTTGTTTATTAGAAATAAACTGTATATTCATGGATTTATGAATTGGTGGTTATTTCAAAAACTTCAAAGAAATCAATGCAAAATTTCTGTTCTGCATTGTAAAGTTATGTAAAATTGTTTGTCACAGTGGTCTATACAGAGCCCGTTGATTAGAAATCAAGTACTGTGGTTTCATTATTATTCGTGGGGTATTAATTTTCGTGGTTTTCGTGGGTGGTCTTGACCAACGAAATTTTATACTCCACGAAAAGGAAATTTTATATTGGTTTGTATGTTGCAAACTACAGAGCACGAATTTAAGAATCCACGAACTGACAATTTTTCATCAAACCACGAAAATTGGTATCCACGAAAATAAATGAATCCACAGTATCTCATCTTTTATATTTGAAATCAAATTTCAATGTATGAAAAATGCAATATTACAATATGATGTGATGCCTTTAATCCATGACACTGTCTTAAATAATGGTAAAGGGTACTTTAAAACAAACATCTGTGTTAAAATCTCATTTGACATTTTGTAAGTTGAAGTATGAAGATAAGACTCACATTTACACTGCACAATTTTAAGCCAGAAAAAAATCAAATAGCATTCATTTTGATATAATGGCTTACTTTCCATTTGGTTGCTAAATGATTTTAAGCATTATCCTATAGTTTTATTTTATTTCCATTTTATATACTGTAAGAGCCAATAGAATCTGATCTATGTTGAATAGGGAATGTTTAGAGCATTTCAAACAATCAGTAACAAGAGGCTCCCAGGAGCCTGAATCGCTCACCTGGTCTTAATGTTAACCCTTTGAAGACTTTTGTATCGCTAAATGAGCTGAATGTTTAAGCAATAAAAAGCTTTTCTCTATCTGCAATAGTTTTCATTCCAAAGCAAAAAACACTATTTTTCACCTTTAAAGGGCCATAACCCCTTAAAGGGGTCATCTGACAACTTCGACCCTAAAAAGACTTTTGTAGAGCTAATTAAGCTGAACATTTAAGCAAGCAACATCTTTTCTCTATCTGCAAAAGTTTTCTTTCTTTAGGCCAAAAACACTATTTTTTGCCTTTAAGGGGCCGTAACCACTATAAGGGGTCATCTGGTAACTTTGACCCTATGGAAACTTTTGTAGAGCTAAATGAGCTGAACATTTAAGCAAGCAACAACTTTTCTCTATCTGCAATAGTTTTCATTCCATAGGCCAAAAACACTATTTTTTGCCTTTAAGGGGCTGTAACCCCTATAGGGGGTCATCTGAAAACTTCGACCATAGGAGACTTTTGTAGAGCTAAATGAGCTGAACATTTAAGCAAGCAACAGCTTGTCTCTATCTGCAATAGTTTTCGTTCTATAGGCCAAAAACTCTATTTTTTGCCTTTAAGGGGCCATAACCCCTATAAAGGGTCATCTGACAACTTTGACCCTATGAAGACTTTTGTAGAGCTAAATGAGCTGAAAATTTAAGCAAGCAACAGCTTTTCTCTATCTGCAATAGTTTTCATTCTATAGGCCAAAAACACCATTTTTTGCCTTTAAGGGGCCATAACCCCTATAAGGGGTCATCTGACAACTTCGACCCTATGGAGGCTTGTGTAGAGCTAAACGAGCTGAACATTTAAGCAAGCAACAGCTTTTCACTATCTGCAATAGTTTTCATTCTATAAGCCAAAAACTCTATTTTTTGCCTTTAAGGGGCCATAACCCCTATAAAGGGTCATCTGACAACTTTGACCTTATGGAGACTTTTGTAGAGCTAAATGAGCTGAACATTTAAGCAAGCAACAGCTTCTCTCTATCTGCAATAGTTTTCATTCCATAGGCCAAAAACATGAAAAAATGCTATTTTTCACCTTTAAGGGGCCGTAACTCCCATAAGGGGTCATCTGACAACAAATAAAGACTTTTGTAGAGCTTTTGATGCTGAAGCAGTAGCGTGGCATCAGATTTCATCTATCTCTTATACTTTTTGATTTATAAGCCGAAAACAATAGTCTGACCCCCCTGGTCTATTTTTAGCAACAGCGGCCATGTTTTTTGACGGATCAAAATACCGAACACAATTTTTGTGCAGGACACCCTAAGGATCAATCATATCAAGTTTGAAGAAATTCTGTTCAGCAGTTTCAGAGAAGAAGATTTTTTAAAAATTGTTAACGGACGACAACGACGACGACGACGACGACGACGACGCGGACGACGACGGACGCCAAGTGATGGTAATAGCTCACATGGACCTTCGGTCCAGGTGAGCTAAAAACTGAAAAAAAACTAGCACCTATCAATAATGTGCATAAGCTGAACAGATTGCAGTGGTGAGAGGAGCAATGGATAAATAAAATTAAAACAGTCCCTCTTTGTCTGGCATGTGTTTTGTCTGTAATCAAACCAGTATGACAATACTTGGGTTAAATGAGCTTTATAAATTTTATTATCAGGTGGATAAAAAATACAGCAAATTTCCAGGCAATCAATTTTGCTCTGCCTATCAGATGTTAAGTCTTTTGTAGACTATGATCAAAGGTGGTCTATCCAAAAAGTTGAAAATGAAAAACACCATATGAATGAAGAGCAAATTTAAACCAATAAACTGTTAACACAGACACATGTCTCGCCTGTCGCAGCTGGGCACAGTATAAAAATCGGTATATTAATCTGTATTGATGCAAATGCAGCTGAACACCAAATACCAATGGTGTACCATTACTTGTTCACATAAAACAGACATAAGAAAAAGACCATTTAGCCAAACATGTTTAAAATCTCAACGTCAGTAGACCATGAGTGCAGAGGCTTACAGATAAAATCCATCTTAAACTGATCTGTACTGACGCTAAGCAACTGCATACCAAATATAAATGGTAACAGATGTAAGTAAAAACATTAACATATAGGCCAAATCAGTAGACTGTGGTTGCAGAAGATTACAGATAAAATGCTTTTGAAATTGATCTGTATTGATGCTAATGCAAGTGCATACCCAATATTAATGGTGAACCATAACTGCTTCATGTTAAGCAGATGTAAGAAAAAAGGTTAACCTTGGCCAAATCAGTGTAAAATTTCAAAGTCAGTAGACCGTGACTGCAGGAACATACAGGTGAAATCCTTTTACAACTGATATGTACTGGTGCTAATGCAACTGCATACCAAATATCAATGGTGTAGCAAAACTAGTTCACATATAACAGATTTAAGCAAAAACTTAACCAATTGTGGATTCCCATTAAAATTTGAATGAATATTTAACTAAAGCTAGCCATTTTTTAAATTAAAAAAAAATGCAGCAAATTAAGGATTAGGGTAAAGCATGAATGGCTGAGCTTACTGCTGCTGTCTGCCTCCTGATACTAGGTGTGGGCTACAAGAGATACAAGTTTATATTATACAGTAAAATGTGTCAGACGTAAACCTTTAGCTACAAGAGATAAAAGTTAAATTATAAGGTGAAACCTGTCTGGTCTAAACTTTTAGGAACTAAGGATTTGGTTTGTTTTAGAGAAGGGATACTATTGAATCTGTGCTGAAAATTTTCAAATTGTAATGAATCAAGCTCTCCCATGAACTAACAAAATTGATGAAATTTCATTTTAGAAACAAGCATTTTGACAGCATTTTGAAAACAATTCAAATTCCCCTACCCATATCATATTTCAATGTTCAAAGGATAATAATTCTATTAAGAAATAGAAAAGCAGAACAGAACATGTATAGATCTGTTACTCATCATAGTACACTTACATACAAAAAATCAGTCCAATATCAAGACTCATTTTGAAAAAGTGTGGAAAACTGAATTTCAAACTTCAAATATCCAGAACTCCCTTAATTCAATTGACCAGAATGAAACTGGAACTTGATCTAAAATGACTAACTCATATTAGACGCACATACAAAAAATCAGTCAAATATCTATTTGCATTTAAAAGAAAGGGTAGAAAACTGAAATTGCAGTAAATTTTTTCCAGATCAAAGGGCCATAACTCCCCCCCCCCCCCCAAAAAAAAAAAAAATTGCAGAAGAAAACAAAACATAAAGTTGATTTGTAACTCACCATAATTTATAGCTCTACGGTATTTGTTTCCGCGAGAAATTTGCTAATGCTGATTTAGATTTTTTATGGTCCGGAAAGGGTTATTATTTTTACAGGTCCGGAGTGAATGTTAAAATAATTTATAAGAAAAGAAATAATGCTTAAAAAAATAATAAATTGCGCTTTTTACAAGAAAATAATATTCTTGAAATAATAAATACACATAAGCTGCTCGTTTCGTCTTGGTTATATGCACGTACGAAACTGACGTGTCTCGGAGCTTAATCGCCCCATAGCATCTCGTCCCAAATACATTATATAAACAAAGCGTAGTAGTCCCTTTTAGCTATGCTCGCATTTAGGCAATGCCTACTCCATATTACTCATTTACCAAATATCTGTTCCCTTTCTAAAAGTGTTTAGAAAAAGTGCAGAAGGCTAAGGTGTGACAGCTTGGACATCCACAAACCTTTAGCCTGTTGGGGACTTAATAGTTAAAGGGTACAAACAAATAAAGTTAAGTTTCTATTTCTGCTTCATTGCAATTGATTGTTCTAAAGAAATTCATAAATAATATGAAAGTATTTTATAAGCTACCTCTTGTTCTTTCTCAAGGCAGAAGTAGAAATTCTCTCCCATTAATTCTTGGTAGTCACACTCTCCATGTTCCTACAATAGAAACACAATGGGTTAGTAAAAAGGATTGATATTGGAAAATTTATGTGAAGGTGATTCTACATGTAAAAAACTATAAATGTGTTCACAAGTAAATAAAACACAATATATAGACATACAAAGAAGTCCGAAGTTATAAGTTTTTCATAATAATTAATTAAAACATGAAGTCTTAAACTGTGTGTGATACTTGATATGTCAATTTTTAGGTCTGTAAATACAGGTACATGTAGTTTGAAAATCAATACTTAATTCCTTTTTTACTTAACATATGATTAGAATACATAGACAACAGACAAATATTAAGCCCACAAGGTTGAGGATGTTTTTTTGTAATGGTGTGTCATGGACTGAGTACATGAACATATCTGTCTACACATGATTACATGTACATACCTGTCCACATGAGATAACATGTATTAACCTGTCCACATGAAATTACATGTACATATCAGTCTACACATGATTACATGTACATACCTGTCCACATGAGATAACATGTATTAACCTGTCCACATGACATAACATGTACATACCTGTCCACATGATATTACATGTACATATCAGTCTACACATGATAACATGTACATACCTGTCCACATGAGATTACATGTACATATCAGTCTACACATGATAACATGTACATACCTGTCCACATGAGATTACATGTTAATACCTGTCCACATGAGATATCATGTACATACCTGTCCACATGAAATTACATGTACATATCAGTCTACACATGATTACATGTACATACCTGTCTACATGAGATAACATGTACATACCTGTCCACATGAGATAACATGTACATATCAGTCTACACATGATAACATGTACATAGCTGTCCACATGAGATAACATGTAATAACCTGTCCACATGAGATAACATGTACATACCTGTCCACATGAGATAACATGTACATACCTGTCCACATGAGATAACATGTACATATCAGTCTACACATGATAACATGTACATAGCTGTCCACATGAGATAACATGTAATAACATGTCCACATGAGATAACATGTACATACCTGTCCACATGAGATAACATGTACATATCAGTCTACACATGATTACATGTACATAGCTGTCCACATGAGAAAACATGTAATAACCTGTCCACATCAGATAACATGTACATACCTGTCCACATGAGATTACATGTACATATCAGTCTACACATGATTACATGTACATACCTGTCCACACGAGATTACATGTACATATCTGTTCACATGAGATTACATGTAAATATCTGTTCACATGAGACAGCATGTACATATCAGTCTACACATGATTACATGTACATACCTGTCCACATGAGATTACATGTACATATCTGTCTACACATGATTACCTGTACATACCTGTCCACTTGAGATAACATGTACATACCTGTCCACATGAGATAACATGTAATAACCTGTCCACATGAGATAACATGTACATACCTGTCCACATGAGATTACATGTACATATCAGTCTACACATGATTAAATGTACATACCTGTCCACATGAGATTACATGTACATATCTGTCCACATGAGATTACATGTAAATATCTGTTCACATGAGATAGCATGTACATACCTGTCCACATGAGATTACATGTACATATCAGTCTACACATGATTACATGTACATACCTGTCCACATGAGATTACATGTTAATACCTGTCCACATGAGATAACAAGTACATACCTGTCCACATGAGATAACATGTACATACCTGTCCACATGAGATAACATGTACATATCAGTCTACACATGATTACATGTACAAAGCTGTCCACATGAGATAACATGTATAAACCTGTCCACATGAGATAACATGTACATACCTGTCCACATGAGATTACATGTACATATCAGTCTACACATGATCAAATGTACATACCTGTCCACATGAGATTACATGTTAATACCTGTCCACATGAGATAACATGTACATATCGGTCTACACATGATTACATGTACATACCTGTCCACATGAGATTACATGTACATATCTGTTCACATGAGATAACATGTAAATATCTGTTCACATGAGATAGCATGTACATATCAGTCTACACATGATTACATGTACATACCTGTCCACATGAGATTACATGTTAATACCTGTCCACATGAGATAACATGTACATATCAGTCTACACATGATTACATGTACATACCTGTCCACATGAGATTACACGTACATATCTGTCTACACATGATCACCTGTACATACCTGTCCACTTGAGATAACATGTACATACCTGTCCACATGAGATAACATGTTCCTACATGTCCACTTGAGATAACATGTACATACCTGTCCACATGAGATAACATGTTCATACTTGTCCACATGAGAATACATGTACATATCCGTCTACACATGATTACATGTACAAACCTGTCCACATGAGATAACATGTACATACTTGTCCACATGAGATAACATGTATAAACCTGTTCACATGAGATAACATGTACATACTTGTCCATATGAGATAACATGTACATATCTGTCTACACACAATTACATGTACAAACCTGTCCACATGAGATTACATGTACATACCTGTCCACATGAGAATACATATACGAAGCTGTCCACATGAGATAACATGTACATACCTGTCCACATGAGAATACATATACGAAGCTGTCCACATGAGATTACATGTACATACCTGTCCACAAGGCACTGTCAGAAAACTATCCCAATTTGATAACTTGTTCTACAAAATAAGATAATATTTGGAATAAGTGTACCCAACACAACCTTCATATATCAGCAACAATTTAGAAATCTAAAATGAAAATAAAACGCAGGCAGTAGCCTTGAATGTGACCAATGAATGCTGTCAATGTTTTGCAATTGACATGTCAATGTCTTAATTAATTCAGCTAAAGATATCTGTTTACTCATGTTTATAATAAGTAAAGAATTTGAATTTGTTGTTTCCTGCAAAAACCATGTCTCCCCCCATTTCACCCCAAATTTCTAATTTCAAAAGGTCCATAAATCTCACAAAAATATGAGGATCAAACTTTCATGGTAATATGCACTACTAATTGTGGTCCCCTCCCCACATACCAAGTTTTGTTTAATTTTGTTGATTTGTTTAAGAGGAGTTGTACTGACAAGGTAATAAGAGGATTTTCAACAAAGGACAAGGTACAGTAAGGCCCATATTTGGCCCCCTCTATGACTAAAAAAATCAAAATTGTTAAGGAAACTATTTCCTATGCTATTGAGAAGTTCAAGTGAATGTACAAACTAGCTTGTTCTGATATTTTAAAAATATTATCTGACAATGATGAAAAACAGTGTGTTAAAAGAAGCAAAATGTGTAGATTCCTGTCAAATTGGCTGAAATTGGACACATTTTGGGTCATTTTTCAATTGTAAGATGCATCCGCCTTGTTGACCCAGAAATTTTGTTACTGAATTCTAAATTCACTTCAATTAAAGTCTAGATCAGTTAAGAAATCCCTGGGTCATGTAGGCAGAGGCCTTTGAAAATAACAATTTAAGCTCTAAAAATCAACATTTTTCTCTATTTTTTTTTATTTTACTAGTATCCTGTTTTGGGTGTCTATAAATTTGAAAAATTGAGAACATTATTGGAAATTGAAAGCATACTCGTAAATTTGAACCATTGCACTCCATATATGAAGCGTATTTCCATAAACTACTTAAAATATTTTTTTTTTAAAATAGGGGGCCAAATATGGCCCTTATGGTACCATGTCCTTTCTTAGTTCAATTGGCCATTACTCCTACAAAAAATTGATAATAAAAATTTCCTTGTAATATGCACAACTACATATGGTGTCCTTCCTCCATACTGAGGTTTGCTGAAATCAGTTCAGTAGTTTCAGAGGATTTACGCTGACAAGATGAAAAGTGAGGATTTTCAGCAACTTTCTAAGTTCAAAGGGCCATAACTCCCACAAAAATTTTAGGATCATATGCACAACTACATATGGTGTCCTTCCTACATACCAGGTTTCGTTGAATTTGGTTCTGTAGTTTCAGCGGAGGTGGGCTGACAAACTTTGTGATGGACAGACGGAGGGACAGACAGGACAAAAAACAATATATCCCCCCACAAAAGTTTTTATGCCCCATCTATGAAAGAAGGGTGGCATAAAGTGTTCCGGTCCATTCCTCTGTCTGTCTCAAATATTGCATGAGGCATTATCAGTCATGGAATTTGGATTTGGGATTTACAGGACCTAGTTCTAGATTTTGGATTTGGAATTTGCAGGACCTAGTTCTTGATTTTGAAATATCTTATTAAGATTGTGTTACAAAAGTTGCTAAAATCTACATAACAAAACAATTTTTTACAGGTCAAGGGCTGTTGGTCCAGTGCTAATTTCCATGACTGCGATTATGTCCATTAAACATATTCATCTTAAATCTGTTTCATCTATGAAGGCCTGTTCTTTTATTTCACACAAAAAAAATCTATAAAAGAAGGGTGGCATATAGTGTTCTGGTCCCTTCTTCTGTCTACATTACAAACTACAAAATACTTCTAAAATTGAATTTTACCTGTTTATGATACTCCACTAAATCCTTCAGTGTTTTGTGAACTTTGGGCTCTCCAATAATAAGAAACTTTTTGTTAGGAAGCTGGTCTATCATGTAATGCCTGGATCTCTCTTTTGCCCTGTAATCAAAACAAGTAAGGTATACATGTATTCTGTAGCTACTTTGGTTTGTTTTGAATGTATTCTTATTTTGAAAGACTTATATGCAGTGATTCACATGCAACGTAAAAGATTACTGATACTTAAAGAATTTTGCTGCTTACTTGATATTTGCATTATTGAGATAATATTTCTTACAGAACTTGTAACCAAAATTTATAGCAGCCTTACCTAAATGAAAGAGTGTAACCAAAACGACTTTCACTGACTCTCACTAAGAAACATCCAACAGTTTTACTTTTCAGAAGTCTTTCTGAATCCCTGTGAAAAAAAAAAAAAAAACATTATACATTTTTAAAGAATGAAATATTTGCAAAATGGGTGGTTATATAATAATTCTTTGTTTCTAAATGATATAATTTTATATATATATATATATTGTAAACACTATATTGGATCAAATGGATTTTATTTTTCACTAATGGCCAATAGATTTCAAGACAGCGAGCAACGATCAATAGTCACATTGAAAGCTGCTTGCCATTTTACACTGTGAATCTTGCTGTTTTGTTGTGATATTCCACATATCATTACCATCTAATTAAAAAAAGTCTTAAATTTTAATTAAATATATCAAAAGTACTATGTTTAACTTGAACCAATATAAAATTACCTTCTACTAATGACTCCATGAAACCACTCTGCTATAAAGTTACCATCAGGGTTTACAGGGTCATAAATTTGTTGAGTCTGTGTTTCCTTAAACCATCGAATTGTAGCATGTTTTGTTCCAGGTGGTCCAAAGTTTGTTGATGAAATTGGCTTAAATTCGTCATCAGAAAACTCAGATTCTGAGCTGCTTGCCTGTAAGAAAATGAGATAAAGGCAGTTGGTATATTAGTCATGTTACGTGATTTACTCCTTGATTTAATACTTTACACTTGTTTGATTGTCTGCATGATGACCAATGTATAAGTTTTTAAACAGATTTCTGCTTAAAATTGTAGTTTCAAATACTGGAAAGTATTAAGCTAAATGTTAGTTTGTATGAACCAGGATTACAGTTAGTGAGCTAATCCCTTGCTTTATATTGAACTCAATAATGGACCAAGTAAAATTATCTCCCCTGAATGAAATTCAATACCAATTAATTTCTTCATGCACATCTCCATCCTTCCTGCAGAGTTTGTTGAAAACCAATCAAAAAGTTTAGGAGAATTTAAGCTTATGAGATATGTGGACAGACAGACAGAGTAGGGTATTCAAATCCTTTATAACCCTAAAACTTTGCTAATGCGTAGGTATAAAAATTTAATAAATAAATGCAAAAATGACTACCTGTGTCCCCATCTCCCTGTGCTGTGGGGTTGAAATAGGCTGTTCATAGCTCCTGAGTGAGGGCTGGACTGATATCACGTCAGAGTTGAAGGATGGAATATAAGGTGGGAGATCTGTAGACTCAAATTTACCAAAGAAGGCTGTTGAAAATAAACACAACAAAATGTTAAAAAGATGGAAGATGAAAACCTGTATGCTGGTATTTACAAAAGAGCTAGAATTTGTTGAAATTGTCCCCATTGCCAAATAAACGTTTTTAAACAACATCAGTGCATCTAATTGCAGTGCACAAATATCAATTGGGTAAAAATTTACATTTCATTTTACAGATTAAATGCAATCAATAAATTTATACAGTGAAAAGAAACAGCTGAGGGAAAATGAACAATTATTTTATTTTTAACAAGGGGTGGGAAATCCTTGATGGTGGGAAATCCTAGATCTATCATGCAAAACTTAATAAGCAAAATTTATACCTGTAAAAAAATCTTCTTTGAAATGTCTAACTGATTTTACCTTTTGGGATTTTTTCATCGTTGATGAGTGCTACTTGTAGATGATTACTGAGGTCAACACTAAAGTTCTGTACACTCTCTAAGAGATGTTTGACTCTCAAGGCCTCCTGTTTAGCTGCTGCTAGTCTTCTCTTGTATTCACAACGTCCTAAAAATCCTCGTACCACTGAAACAGGATATGAATACAGATAACAACAAAATACAGGTCACAAAATGTACAAAAAGATCCTTATCTGAGCATAAAAAGATATTGATCATATATAAATTAAAACAAAAGAAAATGGAAAAGAATTTGACTCAAAAATACACCAGGCCTTTTATTACATGAAAAGATCTAATGAATGTGCTTTTATATAAGACAGATATGTAATAATTAATTCGTGTAACTATCCTTATGAAATATCTGAGTCAAATGTCAATTGTTACAGAGGATATAACTTACATCTCTGTAGATGTACTGCAGACTTGCCCATCAGTTTAAAGATGTCTGATAACTGTTCAAGGTGGTAATACTTTAAAAATAGCTTGGTTTTTCTGTGAAAAAAATACATTTATTAACAAAACTTTGATAATTTTTAAAATGAATATATGAATAAAAAATGCCACATATAAGATTTATTACTGTATAAATGTAAAGTATCAGGTATAAGTTGCTGACTTAATCCATAAATTTAAAGATGATAATGTTCTTTTATTATTTTAACCAAATCACAAAATAGGAACCCTACACAAGGAAATCATTCCACAGTCCAAGCTTACTTCCCCCAAATAAAATCTTAATTAAGGCTTACCCAATCTGCCAGCCTTGAATCTTGCTGGCTTTAAGAATCTTCAGACAGTTGTCCTTGGTACCTGGTAGGCTGGGCTTACATAGGATAGTTTTGTACCTACAAATAGAAACCACCAGAATTCATTAACACCAGTTACCTTTACAACCTTCCTTGTAATGCTGAACATTCTGACATTATTACATAGATAGCAGTGAAATATCGAGATTTCCGAGTGAACAGAAATCCTTTATCTAACTCAGTGAAAAAACTAAAAACGCGGAAAATTTTAATGAACTGTTGTTCGGCTTTACCTATAACGTCGTTTATGACGTCAAAAACCATTGCGACTGCATGAAAATAGTCAAACCTAACATTTTCGTAATTCAGCCATAAATAAAGCCATAACTGTAGTTTTATCTATGTAATAAATAGTATAACTAACTCAAGATTCCGAATATGGGAAACATTCAACTTGTGACCGAACAACCTTAAAATTCTCGTGAATTATTGGGTTGTTCGGTCACTCGTTGAATATTTAAGGAATGACTTTAATAGTTGGTCATTTTATATGGGTATAAAATGGGTAGGGTCGTTTTACGCTTAATATTTATGTTGAGCGTAAAACGACCCTACCCATTTTATATCCCTATTAAATGACCAACTATTAAAGTCATTCCTTATAATTTAATTTCGTAAGATTTATATTAACTATCAAATATTCAACAACAAATAAAAAGCTACGCCGAGCGCAGCATGATACGACCGCAACAAGTTGAACCCTGTACGTTGGAGGCCCAATATGGATAGTCCATTGCTTTGGTCACATGAAGCCCATGGTGGACTTACAAAGCTTTTTGACACATGCATCCTGTGGTGTACTTAGAAATGCATTTTTGACAAATATATTAACATCAACATCTAATACAAAAAGCCTTATTTATATACATGTATTGATTCACAATTTTTGCCCTTTGACCCCTAGTTTCTCAAAAATGATAAAAGATATTGCTAATCCGATAAAAAATAATAAGACAATTTTGTACATGGAATCCAATGAATGAAAAAAAGATTTTGAAAATCGGACCACAAATAAAAAAGTTGATTTATGAGCGTGGCCTGTCTTTAGCCCTTTGTTACAATGTAATGGTGAAATACATATCAAAATCATTGACACATTTAGTAGACAGAATTTAATGATGAATTCAATAAAAAAAGAATTTTCAAAATCGAATAAATAATAAACATTATACAACAGTTTTGTAAATACACCCGTTTTAGCCCTTTTATCTAAAACAGTAGGGGCCACAAACCCCAAATACAAAACCAACAATATTTTAGTGGATATAATCATCATATTAAAATTTCATAGCAATTGGCAGGCCCACTACAACTTAATTTTTGGTATAAAACTATTTGCATTGACAAACTTTTAAAAATGGCGTTTTTGGCCCCTTTGATCCCTAATTTCTCAAAAACGGTAAGAGATATTGAGAATCTTATTGAAAAACGCAGACAGGGATTTTCACAAGGATTCCAATGAACAAAAGATTTTGAAAATCGGACCACAAATAAAAAAGTCAATTTTTTGGGTTTGGCCCCTTTTTGATCCCCAGTATCAATATATATCAAAACCATTGACACATTTTGTTGACAGAATTTAATGATGAATTCAATAAAAAAAGAATTTTCAAAATTGAATGAATAATAAACATTCTACTACAGTTTTGTCAAAACACCTGTTTTAGCCCTTTTTTCTAAAACAAGAGTTAACACTAAAGTATGTCTCGCCTGCCGGCACCATCAGAAACAATTATTCTTTCTTACTTCCACTATATTTTGAATTTACATGGATTTACAGTTTCTGAGATCAAAAGATGTTTATAGAACTTAAACATATAAAAATAATCAAAGTCACTCAACCGGAAAATCAAGGTCAAGGTCAAAAGATGGGGATGCAACTGTGCTAAGTTACTACTTGGGCATATGTATACCAAGTTTCATCAACCTAGGACCTATAGTTTTTGAGATATGGAGGTGCTTACAAAACTTTTCCATTGCTATTATATGTATTGAAAATTGTCAAAGTCACTCAACCGAAAAATCAAGGTCAAGGTCAAAAGATGGGGATGCAACTGTGCTAAGCCACTACTGGGGCATATGCATACCAAGTTTCATCAACCCAGGACCTATAGTTCTTGAGATATGGAGGTGATCATAAAACTTTTCCAAAAAGTTAACGCCGCCGTCACCGCCGCCGCCGCCGCCGGTAAAGTAACACCTATGTCCCGCTCTGCTTCGCAGGCGAGACAACAATAGGGGCCACAACCCCCAAATACAATACCAACCTTCCTTAAGTGGTTACAAACATCATATCAAAATTTCATAACATTCGGTCAATATTTACTCAAGTTATCGCACGGAAACCAAAGTGTCCACAGACGACAACGACAACAAGGATGACGACGACGACATCGCCATAACATTATACGATCGCAAAAATTTTGCGGTCGTATAAAAGTCATAGGGACTATTTTGAAAATGCCGTGGCGGATGAAGATGTTAGTGACATCACAAGACCAAACCATATTATACAAAATAACATGGGTTGGTCCAACCAATCAAATTGAGCGTTACATACCAAATTAAATTATTTCCTCATATTGGGAATCATTCGTTTATAGTTATACTATAATTATTTACATTGAAAATATATTTATACTGGATTAAGAGACCAGTCATCCTTCTCATGTCTGTAGTCTTAAGCAGGTTCAACTCTTAACAAACTTTAAAATCAGGATCTGACCTATGCCATGGATATTCTGACAGAGATTTACCTTGTAGTGGAAATGATAATAAATTTGCAAGGATGTAATGTATTTGTCCTCTGATGCAGGAAAAATAAATTGGGTTTAAATATATTTCTTAATAATTTTTTTTAGAGATTGTGAATATAAATATCAGGTAAAATTAAAACTCCACCTTCGTGTTAAAGCCCAAATTTTGCCACAGCAAAAATACCAACTTTGCAATAGTTAATCAGAAATGGAAATAAGATCTGAAATTTTATAAAAAGTGTCAAATATTATCTTACTTTTCAACAAATTCAGGGAAAGTAGGTCTGACAGCAAATCCTTCTCTTCTGATCTTAATGGTCTCTAGCATACCAGTATATAACAACTGAAAAGACAACATATAAACACTGTACATAAGATAGCAATCTACAATACATGTATATATATCGAACCCTGTCTAAATGTAACTCTTTGTGACTTAAGAAATTGTTCAGAATTAAGTAGAAGAAAGGGAAGGCTTTTAACACAGTTTGGTTTAGACATGTTTTGGGTTTAGATAGGTTTTATTGTAGATTAAAGTTTCTTTGAAAAAAAATTTTACTGTTGTTTGAACTGCATGAAGAATAACATGTTTAATAAATTTATTCTTATCTACAAGGAAATCTTAATTTCTTTAACACAAGGGGTGTTTCAATAATGTCCTACAATGATACGATACCTGCTGTTTGATGTAGACAGAATCAAACTTTCCAGGACTTTTAACATGGTTGGGTTTTAAACATCTGACAAATATAGGTGTAGATGATGTCATCTTCTCCATCAAAATATTCAATGAATTCTGAAAAAAGAATATACAGATAGAGGTATCAATAACTAGCATGTTTATTATCCATTGAAGTATACAATAAGTTCTGAAATACAGACATAAGTTTAAAATACCCCTCCCCCTCCCCAACCTAAAATTCCTCTACTTAGATTGCATTTTCTTTTTCATCTGTATTAATTATTATCTGGAAATCATTTTGGATCAAACCCCCCTAATTATAATCAATATTAAAAAATTGACATGTGTTCTTCAAAAAATATATCAGTAGTTGTTTTTACAATCCCCAAAAGTATTAGATTTTTTAAATTATTCTGTGTATTTCTTTTAATGTCCAAAATGTTATAACAATGAACTTATGATGACAATCTATAATATAATATAATATTGAAGTATAATAAAATATTATATCTAAGGCTATATATAAGAAGTTTTGTCCTATTAAGTGTGGAAGACAGATGAACAGTTCAATTCTACAGCTCAGACTTTCTGTACACTTTTTTGACAGATATATCATAAAAATCTTTAGAAAGGGGCCTACAAGACTTTGACAGTTGGTATTAATGTCTAAACTGTGTCTTACTTTAAATTGTCCACCAACAGTCTGTTTTCTTTTTCTTCCACCATCCATTGTTGGTCTCTACAAAAATAAAATCAATCATATTACTCATTTTCCAAAACAATCATTCATAAATATTTTTCAATTGATTAAATATTAAAGAAGAAAAAGAAAACATTCAACATGTATAAATAAAAAATTCAAATCTGTAATTTAGTTTAAGAACTAGAGATAAAACTAAATCAAGACTGTAAATTACAAGTCATTAGTTGAATCAATGCTATGTTATTTTTCTATATTATGTTATCATTGATTGTTCATTTTCTATTATGATAGTGTTAACATTCCTACCTTGCTCCTTCTCGTGTGTCTGGTAGATTTTCTGGACTGGAGAGCAAGGGTACCAGTTCTTGTTATCTGGGCTGGCAAAGAAGGAGTTAGTGTGTGTTAATGGTCAAATCATGCAACACAAAACAGCTGTTAATGATATCAGTATTTGTCATTCATTCATATTTTTGTGCTGTGTTATCTGGTTTTGTCTAAGAGTCTTTTACTTTTATAATAAAATAAACCTTTTGTATCTCTTTCTTTTTTTAATTTTCTTATTTCACATTGATCGGCATTATAACAAGCCTAAACTTTTAAATTCTAAGCAAGCCAGGTTTTTTGAAACATACAAAAAAAGAAATTTTAAAGACTAAAAGAGAACCTTTACTGTATACTGTATGGCTTATAAATACCTCTAAATATAAGTCTAGCAAAGTCATTACTGCTCCCTTGTAACATTATAAATACCTCTAAATATAAGTCTAGCCAAGTCATTACTGCTCCCTTGTAACAGTCTAGCCAAGTCATTACTGCTCCCTTGTAATATTATAAATACCTCTAAATATAAGTCTAGCCAAGTCATTACTGCTCCCTTGTAATATTATAAATACCTCTAAATATAAGTCTAGCCAAGTCATTACTGCTCCCTTGTAATATTATAAATACCTCTAAATATAAGTCTAGCCAAGTCATTATAAATACCTCTAAATATAAGTCTAGCCAAGTCATTACTGCTTCCCTGTAACATTATAAATACCTCTAAATATAAGTCTAGCCAAGTCATTACTGCTCCCTTGTAATATTATAAATACCTCTAAATATAAGTCTAGCCAAGTCATTATAAATACCTCTAAATATAAGTCTAGCCAAGTCATTACTGCTTCCTTGTAACATTTCCTGGAGTCCTGCTGGTAATGTGTCTCGATTCTTCTCCAACCAACCTGGTGCATCATAAGTTACCTTCCCAGCGTAATGATTGATTGTAAACTTAATGGAGTTGGTCTGTTGAGATTTTACAAAATAGCTGTTACCACTGAAATGTTTGTTTAGTTTACCCACAAAGGTTGAATCTGTAGCCTGAAAGAATATAAAATATCACATGGAGGTAAGTTTAAAAACATTCAACGTCTAGTTGTCATTGAAAATTTTGGTAATCTGTGTAGTATAAATAAACAAAGCCATTTTAAGTGAACAAAAAGAAGTCAATTTAAGTTTGTTTTTGTCTGTAAAAACCATGTCTCCCCTAGCTTCCCCCTAAATTCTCAGATTCAAAAATGCAAAAACTTCCACTAATTTTGGAACTACATTGGTTACCAGGTTCATAAATTTTGATTGAGTAGTTTTATATGACCCAGATTTCCTGCTGAAATGCACAACTAAATATGATGTACTTGCTACAAACACAGTTTCATCAAACTCTGTTGAGTAGTTCTACATGAGTTGAGAGGAATAATTGTGTGACAGATAGATGGACAGGACAAAAATAATATGTCTCTCCAACAAAGTTGGCAGAGGGAAACCTGATTTTTCAGTTAAGACATTGGTTCCTTTATGTATCCTGGGATTAGTCTGTGTTACTAAACAATAATTATTACAACATGTTAATCAGGTGAAATTCATTGAAGAATATACTTACTTTAGGAAACTGAGACTCTTCATCCAGGAGTGATAAAATTCCAATAGGTTTGACTAAGAACAAATCCTGAAATTATAAAGTATCAAATATTTTCTTAAAGATTTTTTCTGTACGTTCCATATTGCTTTAGCTTTTCTTTCTTTGTAAAAAAATTAATTGAAACATAAATGCAGAAATCATATTTAGAGTATATTCACTTATTATAGTGTTTCCCATGTATATCTAAATTATTCTGTTAATAAATATCATCAAAATAAAAGAGAGCATTATCCTTAACAAATAAATTGATAAAACAACAATTACCAGTAAAGGTTGGTTGTCTACAAACTTGATTTCTTTCCAATCTATTCCTTCTCTGACATATTCCTCCTGTTCCAGTCTAAACACATGCTGTAACATATATTTACATATCAAAATAAGCAACATTATTATATTTCAAGAAATGTACTTTAAATGATGTAAAAACATAGGACCATTTTTAAATTTTATTCAGATATGCTTTAAGCATAACCTCTCTTTTATTGAATAATTATAGAGCATAAAGAGCTTTGGAAATATCATCAAATTGTGGACTTTTATTTCAGAATGTCAGATGCTATTCATGAACAGCAACTTAACCTTTAGTCTTTTAAAAAACTTTAAGTAAAAGATATATATTTCAGATACTTGTTTTAAAAGCTATTCTTTTTACCTATCCAGACATTGTATGAAGTAATCAATATATGTTCATTGACCATTAACAGCTTTTGTAAAAGTATGTTTATAACATGGGCCATGGGCCTGTTTAAAAGAAGAGAGGATGAGAAAAATGGGGGGGGGGGGGGTAATGATACAGGAATCATCAAAAGGGATGCGATTAGGAATTAGACAACTCTTATCCACCCCTCAATGAAAATTAATGAAGAAGTATAAATAACCACATACAAATCAGTTTTACAGTACATTTATGTGGAAATTGAATAAACCAAACACAAGAGATAAGATCTCATTTTTAGGCAGAGCCTTATAGAGTCATAAAGCTATCTGATTTTCGCGTTGTTTTTTTTTTGTCTAGACAGGGTAAATCGGTCCGCCAATATTCCTACCACAGGATCTATTCAACATTAATCGTGTATTTTCATTGTTTCAATGTAATTCAAATTTTATACAGATTGTCTAAAATAAGAGGTACAACTTTATACACCAACATAAATGCATTATAAATGTGCACTACATATCGTATATCAATACACGTTAATGTTTACTTAAGCATTGTTTACCTTTGACCTTTGATCAAGTGGGCGGAGCCAAATTACAAAGGTGCAAGCGTGAGGAGCAAACAAAGAAAATTGATGTGCTATGTTTTACTAGTTTATGAAACACAGATCATTCTTTATTTTATTGCTTAGATTTAGCTCTGCCTTTTAACGCTTTAGCGCTTTGATTAATGAAATTATCAACAACATGAAATGTCACCTACACAATGAAAATATAACCATACAAATATAAAAAGCTTATAAGAGAATTGTTCTCTAAATGTTGAGTATAAAATCATCCAACAATATAGTTCTCATGTCTTGGTTATAATTACCTGGTTAAAGAAGAATTGTAGCTGTTCATTTGCAAGATTTATACAAGCTTGCTCAAAACTATTTTTCTCAAAATGTTCAAAGCCAAATATGTCCAATATGCCTGAATAGGGATATAAAAACTAAAACATGTGCAATAGTAATAGATAATAATAAAATAATAAACAAAGCACAATATGTAAAATTTCAGAAAAAAACCCACAAAATACATATATAATTGCAGAAATAACTTAAGTTTGTGTGACTTTCTAGCATTAAATAAGTAATTTTATAGTTAAGCAAAGTAACTACTCTAATAAGAATTGTTTCGTAGTTTTTTCACATGCATAAATGCAAGTTTTGCATAGAAGTGTAATTTTTGTGATATTTTCATATTTTGTGTGCTGTTCATACCAATCTCCCTCCTCTCTCCTTCCCCACTATAGTCTCTCGCAGCCAGTAACTGATTTATCTTGTTTACAATCCATCCAAATAATCGTCCGTAGACAGCTTTAGATATGGCATCTCTGGCCTCTATAAAACAAATTTGGAATAGTGAGGAGAGCCAAATCTGTTTCAGTTTACATAAATTCTTAATATGCCTGTCCTCAAATGCTATCTACTGATCACTATGTACAATTTCAGAATTGTTTTTCCTTGGATTTCACTGTTTAAGACATCCATAGGGTTTTTAGTTTATTTTCATAACATTGTAAAGTGTCCTTTATATAACTTAACAAATTCTTAGGATATTGATTTGGTATTCTATATGAAAAAGTTATAAAAAAACAACGGACAATAAAAGCATTCCAAAAGACATATAATATCCCATTTTGCAACATTTAGGATGAATAATAGACCAGAACACTACTACTCTCTTAGATGGGACATGAAAATGTGATAAGAATTACTATGGAAGTTGGTCTAACCTTCTGCTTGCTGCTGTGTATAGTTCCGCTTGACTTGTTCCCCTCGTGTATATGTTATCATTGATGTTAGAGTCCCTCTGACCTCCTCTGTTGGTAAACCTAACAAAGTCTGAAAATAAACACCTGAATCTGTTATCATAATTCTTCTAAATAGTGCTCAAAGCTATCAATCTAAAGCTTGATCTTTTAATGATGAAAGGGACATCACTTCCACAAAATTGTGGTTAATTACAGACTTTGACTTTATCCAAGGTATTTATTGTGCAAAAATTGATACATTTTATGAAATTTTGTTATTACCAGATTTTTCTGTTAAGTGGACAAGGGACAGTGTCAGACTCCTAATCAAATTCACTAATATGAAGCTGCAAACCAAATATCAAGAGGATGTTAAAAGCTGCTAAGAAAAACTGTTACAAAACTATTTTCCCTGCCCCCACTAATCATCGGCCATCCTAGATTCATAACAAGATAAATTGCTATAGTGGTATTATGAATCAAAATTCTTCTTTCAAGTTATTTTACAGTAGGGGTATCAATACAATGTGCATGATTAAGTAACTAAGGAGCTCACATAGTATTTCTTACAAAGTACATTAGCGCTTTTTCCATTAATTCAAACTATGGGTGTTAAAACCACATAGCCACAAAGTATTTCAACTTACCGAGGCCACTTTTACAAATGTGTTATCGTCTTCTACAAATGAGGCATCGTCATCATCCATACCAAACATAACATTCCCTAGATTTAGGACAGCTGCTATTAGGTTAAACATGTTTTCTTGTTCCTAAAAAAAAGATCGACAAAAATTAAGTCATGAAAGTGTCTCAATATTATTCACTACAAAAGTTAGTCAAAGACAAAATTGACTAGATTTCATTCTGAGTGACATATCTAAAAATAGAAATCAAAAATATGGGACCCAATGTTGCTGCTCAATACCAAATATTAAGAGTTTGTGATTCATAGTTGCTGAAAAAAAAATGTTATGAGAAATGTTTTTTGTCCACCATTAACCATTTTTAACATGGTATTTGTGAAATTGAACTAAAAAATAAACATATTTTATTTCAAATAAAGAAAGACAACTTTTGAACTTTTGGATGTTGAACATCTTTTGAATTGTGGATTTCTTTTTTTTGGTTCTAGTGCTGCTGTTGAGGAATAATTTTCTAAAATGGCCATACGGCTCATAAAAATTAATTGCAGTTGGAGTTAACATATATGTTGTGGTCTCATGTTCATTTACTCCATATCCTTTCATAAATTATTTGTTAATCATGTATGCTGGGCAGGCTTTGATAGTGAAGTAAAAGTAATGATAAAGCATATAATTTCTCCTGAAGAGACCTTATCAAAAGAATCTACCTCATCAGTAAACCCAACAAGATCTAATGAGTTCCTTAAGTTGTCATAATTCTCTTTCAAAACCCTCTTTTCTGTCTTGAGACAACAAGCTCCATTACTTAGGTATCTACAATAATACAAATGTATCAATAGTAACCTGTATAAAACATTGAATAAGCTCAACTCATTTGTTGGAGATGACTTACTCAATTCAATACTTTGCATATATGTGTGAATTTTCAGATTTTTGGCAGGAACATCTTAAAGAAGTGCATGAGATAAATGGAAATGCGTTGTTTGTTTCCCCCTCCTCCTTCTTATTATCATTAACTTAATTAAGAACTATATTCCACAGTAAACATACCTGTATTTTTCAGGACTTTGTAAATGAAATTTTTGTTGGTATTCTGTAGGCAGACCAGCAAACATGTAGTAAAATATATGAAAGTTTTCTTCCTCTTGGTTTTGTCTGACAACACGAGATCGCTCCAATAGATACTCAGAAATCTTTGCACCAATAACTGTCAATAAATTGGTAGAAGTTGGTATAAGTATATTGTTCATACATGGTTGTCATACGACATAAAAAAGAAGGTTTAGAGAGCATTAATTCAGGACACACAATCACAGTATAAATATTAAAATGTAACATTAGGCAAAGGAACAGCACTTTTATTGCTGTTCTTTATCCTAAAGTAAATGTGGAGCAAACACTTCTCGTTGCTAGCCCCTCACTGAAATTAAAGGACAGTCCCTAGCTCATGTAAGAGAAGAATTCTTTCCTAAATGATGATAACACTACACTTGTGTATTGAAGTTCACAAGTTCAGGGTTATCAACCAAATACATTGTACATACAAATCTGGTAAAGAAATCTAACAAATTATACTTTCATCTGCTGCATGACTTTCACATGCTAGTTTGATACACTGCTAGAACACTGACAGTGTCTATTATTTGTTAGAGGACTAAGAAAGGAACAGGTATGATGGAGACAATTTTTTACAGGAGGGTATTTTGAGGAAGAAAAATATTTTTGACTGACCCTAAATTAAGCGCTTGCTACAAAACAGTTAATTGTGGTCTGACAGACTGACACTTTCTTATTTCAAATAAGGTTTCCAAGTAAACTTTTATTTTGGCCTTAGATCCTGTTGCTTGTTACTGTTTTGATGTGTGGGTTTGTTATTGTCTTTAAGGTCTTCTTTTTTTTTTCTACATTCAAATGCTACTCTTGTTTTCTTTGTACATGTATATGATAGAAGAACAGACACACAAGCAGTAACTTTACATTTTTCAATGAACTTAGTCTAAACAAAACAGTGATTTCATACTAAAAACAAACTGAGATATACCATGGCCATTTTGGAATGCTAGCTGTATATATTTCCCAAATCTGCTGGAGTTGTTGTTCATGGCTGTCTGAGCGTTTCCGAAGGCCTCCAGTAGTGGGTTGACCTGTAGAATCTGCTGTTCTAACTGTGTGTTGCTGCGACATAGTTCTATCAATTGTTTTATGATCAGTTTTGTACTCTCTGTTTTACCAGCACCACTTTCTCCACTAATAAAAATAATAATCAAACAATGATAATTAACCAATGTAAAAAATATCCACAGTACTAACCAAGTGATTACATGTCAGAGTTAATAAATGTCATTGTTTCTGAAATTAGAGAGGATTTTTATAACAAATGATGGTTTAAACCGTGGGCTTTGTGCATATAAAATAAATAATCCACACTCAATACAAAAGATTTCCCTGAAGTGTTTAAAAGAAGAGGCTCCTTGGTGCTGCTGCAGATGGCTAATTTCTCATTTCATAACCCCTGAGTACATTTGTAATGATGTGAAGGCTACAACCACTTTCAATTTAATTCTTTAGATACCTCATTAGCATACAACACTGGTTTGTGAGGGTCTCTCTGTAATACATTGATATGCTGCACTAATTAAGCATCAATATTGAGTGAATTATACATTGGTACATCAGATGGGAGGGTTATTGACACCCCCCCTCAGTAAAAGACCAAATGAGTATATATTGAATTATTGAGGTACATCCCAAAAATCCTGACTGCATCAGACACCCCCTACCCCAAATTACTAACCTGATAAGTATACATTGATTTGTGGGGGTCCGTCCCCCATACCCTGTAATACATTGGTAGGCTGCATCAGAAATAGCATATATATGAGGAGGGTTGTTGCTCTTCTTCTCCAGATAATACTTCTGACTTTGCTGCAATACAAATTACAAAATCAATAAAATAAAGTAACTCAGGAATCATTTAATATTATTCAATTTCATTCTTATTACATCACCCCTTTTGGTGTTCACAATCACCTCCCTATTTTATCGGAATTTATTTGCTTGTGGGTATGAGAAGACCAACAACTAAACTGATTTTAGAAAACAAATTAAGTTGATGTCAATAAAATGGGTAATTAACTTAATTATGCTATATTTTGTTGTTTTTGTTTTTACTTATTTATTTATTATATAATTTATTATATAATTTATTATTGTATTGGTCCTTTTTTGTATCCAGACTCTCTGAACAAGTATATATATAGTATCTGCATTAAGCTATCTATTTATTATAATCTTACTTTTTTTTCTCTCTGTTATAATGTAATCATTGTAATGATGCTGCCCTTCGAGGGACCATAATTGGAAAATAAATTATGTCTTATATCTTATGTCTATGCTATATTAGCTGCAGTTTTGAAACTGTACATGGTAGTACGTCCTTTTGCTATTTTATTTTTTCATTAATTTGGTGTGTGTGTTAGTGTTTAACGCCCTTTATCAACGCACCTGGGCCATGTAGGGCCGTCAGTTTTATTGGTGGAGGAAACCACCGACCTTGGGCAGGTAACTGACAAACCTAATCACATACAGTCATGACAGTTGGGGAAGTCCCTTTTTTGTTAAATACAAACGGGACTTGAACACCAGCTGAGAGGTGATCGACTAGTGATCAATAGTAAATGTAACTGAAAAAAGGAAATCCTTATCATTGTATGACATTTTTAAAGACTGGGAAGAAGAAAAGCTAAATATAAAATTCTGCAAATATGTTTAAGGGGTTTCAAAACAATGTACAAATATTGGTGTTTTAAGTGAGTTAGGAAAATACCCCTTATATGTAGATATTATCAAACATTTTTTGTTATATTGGTATAAGCTAGAACACAACCCCAGTGAGTTACTACAATCTGCATACAATGAGTACAAAAACAATCTTAAGACAGGTAGTAGCTGGTACTCCACATTATTATTATATTGTAATAAACTTAACCTGGATTTAAATGTATGTACAGAAATGAGTAAAAATAAATTTAAATTATCACTATTAAAATGTTTAAGGAATAATTTTTTGTGTAGTTGGAATAATATAAGGAACAGTACCTTAAATGATTCTGGAAAACTAGATACTTATTTTGGATTCAAAAGTATTTTTTCCCAGAAGAATATTTAAATATTAGTAATTTTGATAAAAGAAAAATTATTACTAGATTCAGATTAAGCAATCATAAACTACGAATTGAGCTTGGTAGACACGAACGAAGACCAAACATTATTTCTTGAAAATTAGAAAAATTAGCAAGAACAGACAGAATTTGTCTTTATTGCAATACAGGAAATATAGAAGATGAAATTCATTTTTTGTTAACATGTCCTTTATACTCTAGTTTGAGATCAGATTTTCTAAACACTTTACAAAATAAATTCCCTTCATTGATATCGCTTAACTCTATTATACAAATATAGCCTTTTAGTAGGTCGATACGAGAAAATATCGACCTGAGGCATATCGACCCGACAACGCAGTTGGAGGTCGATATGCATATCTCAGGTCGATATTTTTCGTATCGACCGTGGTTGAAGGCTATATTTGTTATATTATTAATTCAACATTCTTGGTAATTAAAATGTTGTGCTTACATGTAATTGTGATCTGGAAACTGTCATGACTGTAGTGATTGCAATCAATTTGTATATTGTTAAGATTTCTCATACTGAAAACTTAGCATTTCAAATAGATTAATAGTTTTGTGTTGAAAGTAAGATGGAATAACTAACCTTTAAATTTCTATTCCATCCTAGTGAACTTTCAATGACTTTGGTAGCTTTTTAGGGAAAGACAGCTGACATATTCATTATTTTGTTGATGAGACTGAATTCCCATTCCAAGAGTTGTTCAATTTCAATCTACAATTGCCAAATCAACAAATGAACAATTCGTTGCTTGGGAATTCAGTCGTCTCTGCTGAAATTCTCATTTGAAAGTCGTTATTTGCATATGTTTACTTAAAATTTCTGCTTTGCCTTTGGGGTATCTTCTCGACCGGGGAATGAAACAAACCCAGATTCCAATGAAACACGTGACCGTGCAATATCAATTTTTTGCACGTGCCAAGTCAATATAAAAAAATATCAGCAGGTCACCTGGTATGATTCAACTAATCAAATCAAGTAAAAAATATAAATTAATAATATTAGCTTATTCTGTTGGATAATGACAAACGAAGACTATGATTTTAACTATAAACTGGCTGAATTTTTACAAATATTATATGAAAAAAGAGATAACATTAACAAATAGAGATGTATGTGTAATTTAACATCATGATGTCATATGTAATTGTCTTTTGTTACAATACTTGTGTATTTTTTATGTTTTGTTTCATTGTAATCATTGATATACATTGTGATTGTCATGCTCTATATAGGGCCCTATGATTGGAAATAAAGATTTATTTATTATTTATTATTATTATTAATAGTGTGGTATTTAAACCAGCACCTTAGACCACATGGCCACCCCGGGGGGGGGGGGGGGGTTACTCCTATTGTAAGTGGTCATACCTATGTGCCGCAAAACAGGGTCTGTTTTTCACAGGTTACTAGTCATGAACAGGGTCATAATTTTCAACCCTGTAAAGAACAGGTTTATAAATGACTTCAAAATTTCCATCATAGCTAATTCAGCATATCATTTTCATAATAGAACAATCAATTTCCAAAAATAATTGTCATTTTTTCCCGAAATATTAGTTCAATATGGTAAAACGTCCTCAATATCATTGAAATACTATGAAAATGACTTCATTTGACTGCACAATATCTGTGACAGGGTATGGTTTTCTATATTTTTAAGTCACGAACAGGTCCAGGTTTGACAACCTCATCGGCACATAGGTATGAAATATATAGGAGATTAACCCCACCGGGATGGCCACCCAGGCCCCAATTTGGTAGGTCATCTAATGCCGATGTGCATATTTCAATGAATAATTTCTAATCAGCGGGGCAGGCATCATAGCAATTACACACATTAATTAGGACTAACCTCTGTCCCATAGATTCCCAAGTCTCTGAATGGATTGACAGCTATCAAGATATCACCAACATATGTCTGTAAAAATAAATAGAAATTTGAAACTAAAGGTCTACCTCTCAAAAACACTTAAAATCAGTCAACTATGTGACCTAGCTGTTCTTGAATGATTCTAAATTGTACTTAAATTGTATTTAGAAGAGGAGCAATAACCCTATAAAATGTATGGCACAAAATTAGTGTCAGCATTCAACATGTTCAATCATTTAAAGATGTTAAAGAATCTAAATTGATTTTAAAGTGTAATGTGTAAAAAAAAAACCATCTGCAACAGACTGAACAACAGAATTAATTTTCATTCTGAGAGCACAATATCCCTTTTATTTAAATATAAAACCTATGATGGATAATCTGATGGAGCAACAGCTTTTCTTTATCAATAAGTTTGCATGTTTTAAACAGTTAAATAGGGCACATTTAAAATGCAAACTTATTGATAAAGAAAATGAATTACCTTTTCTCTTCTCAAGGGCAAATTGATGGAATTGATTTGGGCAAAACCAACATTATTATAAAGGGACTAATTATATCCGGGGAATGAAACACTCTTTTTATAAGCTCTGTTTTTTGTGCGGTTTTTTTTTTTGGGGGGGGGGGGGCGGGGGCGGGTACTGCGTATTATACATGTTCCGACAAACAGGTGCCTTTTCAATAGTATAAATTGTCTAGAATATGGTATAGATGTGAAAGGAGTATGATTTTACTGTCTATACATGACACCAAATGATAATGGGGTACTATAGAATAAAATAGATTTTTTTCCCCAAATTACAAGTCCCATGCATTAAAGGCATAACATATAAATAAGAGGACGTCAGATTTTTTTTCATAGATACCAGTAAATCCTCATTCATTTTTCTCTGTTCCCTGTGCTTTAGTTTTGTAGCAATAATTTATCTACATGAAAAATATATGGTAGACGACTTAATTGTGAGCTCCGGTAGACCGCCTTGGAAAAGGGTAACTTATACATGTTTTTGTTGATAAATACAAGATGAGGGGGGGGCCTCCAAGATGGTTAAGTTGAAGATGGGTCCAAAAATTCAAATCTGGATGAATTTTTTTAAAGAATCACAGCAAATATTACGCAGTATATTTCTGACGAAGTATTTCTACTACATAACGGTAACAAGTGCACGAGAAAGATTTTGTTCAGAACAAAACATTTGTATAATGATGGGGCTTGTTTAGGGGGGGTCTCAATATCCCATATCCCAGCAAGTTTTACCAAAAATATCCTGTATCCCTTTAACAAAATTCGCAAATATCCCTTTAAATAATTTTCCGTAATATCCCATATCCCGGTAATTTTTCCAAAATATCCCAATAAATCAATAATTTTCAAAACATAAAAATAAGTCAAAAACATCAATGAGAAATAAATTCCCTCAATTTTGATAACCACGTTGTACAATGAAGACATAGAAGAGATGCTGATAAAATCATGAAGATTACTATTATCAGAAATAAATTTTCATATGCTTTATTTCCAATCCTTAATCCTACAGTGCCTTAAAAACTTTTCCTCAAATTCATGTTCAAAGGCCATGTGAAGTAGTGTCATCTCTTGGCGTCAGCTATCAGCTTTAAATGTTCTAGTTTACAAAACTCTCTATTAGGTGAAATTGTCAGATAACCCATTTGATGTGATATGGCCCATTAAAGGCAAACATTGTTTTTGGATTACAGCATGGCAAGATTGCAGATAAAGTTGATTAAATGTTATGTCTTTGCATTATAGATTGAAAATAAAGCAGTTTATTGCCTCATTTCACTCTATCAAAGTATTCATAAAAGAATAATAAGTTTTTACTGTAAGTTTTGAGTGACCCCGACACAGAGCAAGGCATTACAAAACTGTTACAGAGCCTAAATCCTCATAAAGCACTTGGACCAGATAATATACTCCAAGAAACCTCATAGAAATAACAACGCACATATCTACATTTATAACAACCAATAATATTCAGACAATCCTATAGAACTGGAAAAGTAGCCAAGAAGCAAAGGGGTACCAATGGAGCATTCAAATACATTACATCACCTGGAAAAGTGCCTTTATCAGCACAATCTTGAAGAAGGAAAAGAAATTTGAAGCTATTAACTACAGCCCAGTGGCACTTAAATGCATTGTATCATGGTATTGTGTCATACTGACTAGCACAGTATACTACACCCACTCCAACACTGTTTCCATAATGGTCTATCCTGAGACATTCAACTTATTGAGTTCATAGACGACACAGTCAGTAACCTTGTCGGAGACGAGTTGATTACCTGCTGATGAACTTCAGCAAAGCCTTTGATAAAGTCCGTCATTGCTGCTACTCCACGAAGCTGATCAGTATGGAAGTAAAACAGAAGAATTCAGAACTTCCCTCAAAACAGAAGTCAGGTAGCTAATGTAGAAGCTGAGTCATCAAGATTTATTGACCTTTATTCCAGAGGAATCGATGTACTTTAAGGATAAGTTTTAAGATCTCGCTTATTCGTGTAGTACACTGGACAAATTGTCAAAGACAAGTTTATTTTCTGGTGATACAATCACATATTTGGCAATCACATCAGAACTAGATACAACTTATCTCCAAGAAGACATACTACTTGCAGTATGGAAACATACTAAGTGAGTGACCATGTTTTGTTATTTTTAAACTTTCCTGACTTTTTATTTTCAATTTCACCATAGCCCCCTCCCCTAAAAATCAAATGGTTTTTCACATAGAAAATGAACTTCTATCAAGAAAAATGTGATGTGGTTACAATATATCAGAAAAAAATCTGGTCAAGACCAACAACTTTCTTCATGGTCTCGAACAAATTATGTCAATGGCAAAATACCTAAGCGTCTCAATCACATCAGATATCTAAAATAGGATTATCACATTCTAAAATCGACAAGAAAGCAAACAACATCATCAGCTTTGATAGAGAAAAAAACGAAGCCTTATTATCAGGAATGCGAATATAAAGAAGTAGGCATACAAATTACTGGTGAGACCTACTCATTTATGCATGTTCCACCTGGGACATGCACTTAAAGGAATTAAAATGACAACAAAGTTCCAGACAATAAATTATGTTACGCCTGAAGCGCGTTTCATCTATACAAGACTCATCAGAGGCGCTCTACCAAAAATATTAAAAAAGCCAAAAACTATATAATTAGGAAGAGCATAGAACAATAAAAACAAAAATACCGAACATGGGAACCAAATTAGAACTAAGATGATCAACCTATGTCTGGGGTATGAAGAACCTTAGGGTTAAGACCATATCAAAATTTAAACAGATAATTTAAAGCTTTGATGTGTTCTCCAACACAAAAGTGTTGGTGCCGGAGTGGGCTTACCTCAGTGACTTAAAACTCCACCAGCATGCAGTATTAACCTTCACGGGTGTTAGAAATTAAAATGACGACAAAGTTCCAGACAATAAATTTTGCTACACTAAATGTTGTTAGACAAAAACAAGAAATGATACAGTTACGTGCATCTAGACATGTGACTAATAGCTTCACATCATCTGAATCAGCTGGTCAAAATCAACACCACCGATAGAATTTGCCATCAACCAGAATGACTCGCAACACCTATCAGGTGCCATCCTATAACGCCATGGTAGGGAAGGAATCATTCTATCCATACAAAGACTATACAGTAATGAAATGATCTGCCCACTGATGTATCAACCACTAGAGCACCAAGCTGTTTGATATGACGCGAGAATTTTCTACCACTCTTGCACTGTTATGGTCATTTCTCTGTATTTAAAGTTTTGAATGATTTTTTTTTATTCCTTTTATCTCAGTATCCCATATCCCAAAAATTTATCAGAATATCCCATATCCCTTTAAGTTTTGCTTCAAATATCCCATATCCCATTAACAAAAGTACCAAATATCCCATATCCCAATATACCCTAAACAAGCCTCAATGATGGTGCATACACAAGCAATAATACATCTAATCTTACCAAGTATGCAGCTTTATGATCATTTTGGATAAACATAATGTTTTTAAAAAGTCTCCATTTTTAGTATTAATAAGCGCAGGGCCTTCTATAACTAACTGTGTATTAGAAGGCCCTGATAAGCGTGACTATGAGTATGACCTTTCGAAGAAGTCTAATAGAAAATCTATCTTGTTCCTAAGGGGGAATTTAACTAAGACCTAAGGAATTAAGAGGGGATATGCCAGGGGATATGGGACTAAATCAGTCATGACAAGTTAAAAATAACTGGGAGGGGGCTTCTTTGAAATTCTACAGATAGTTTAACCTTAGCTGTAACATTGAATCAAAGACCTGTATTCAGATTGAATTATGTAAAAAGAAACCGGTTTTCTGAAAACGAGACCCATCTCTCCATCTCTTATGTAAAGAATATCAAAGAAAAGAGAGGTTCCACTTTTAAATTGGTAACGATATGTACCTTGACATATACTGAAGACAACAGAATATAGGACTAACGTTCCTCTACATTATATATTATCTGTGTTTACTACAAAAGAGAAAAAAACAAGAAATTCATTTTCAACTAATACAAACGTCTAATAATTACTTGAGGTCCCCTTTAAAAACAACAACCTTCGCACCCAAAGCAAAGTGGACCAGTTGAATTAAGATGGCAAAAACTGTTGCCCATGAGATAACATCCTTGACATCATACTTATTCTTAGCCCCAGAGTGAAGCATTGACACAAAGAAAAATGCGAATGGTGATCTTTACTTTGATATAAAGATAAAAGATCGGCTTCATGTGGACTATCGACCTGAATCCAGGATTTAAAGCATATCATCTGCATGTTTATACATGATATCGTGTAGCATCCAGACATTTCTTTGACAGATGTATACAACATGTATTTTTAAAATAAAATAAAAAGTTCAGGTAAAAGGTCCTACCAATCACATTGAACTTAAAATAATTCAAGACTGTACAACTTTAACGTATGAAAAACGAATGGTTTCATCCTTCCAAATTATATTAAAGTCTTTGATTAAAAGACAGAATCCTGAAAATCTATTGGCCTGAGAAACTAACCTCTACAATCGCACTGAGACTACACCACTGTCTACCACCATCAAAGTGCGCAGATGGTGATGGAATGGCCATGTTTTGCACAGAGATAACAACGCCAACATCAAAATAGTACGTACATGGATGACCGAGGGAAAAAGAAAATCTAGTAGACTTAGAAACACCTGGCGAAGAACGGTAGAGAAAGGAAGAAAGAAATAAGGAGCTTGGATGGGAGACATGGCAAAGGACTGAAGTTGTGGCACATGAAAGACAGAGATGGTGTCAGATATCATTGTATGGCCTTATGAGTCCAAGAGGAACAGAGAGGATATGTATGTATGCATTAAAAGACACACACAAAATACGGCTATATCTTCAACATTTGATTTTAAATATTATGCTTGAGGTATACAAATAGAGTCAGTGAAATAGTCATATAATGATATAGTGATAGTTACCAAGATAAACAGGCAATATACAGCCAGGATTTACAAAGCTGTGTAACATGAGACTCATCAACTAGGAAATCAGACAATATACAGCCAGGATTTACAAAGCTGTGTAACATGAGACTCATCAACTAGGAAATCAGACAATATACAGCCAGGAGTTACAAAGCTGTGTAACATGAGACTCATCAACTAGGAAATCAGACAATATACAGCCAGGAGTTACAAAGCTGTGTAACACGAGACCCGTCAACAAGGAAAGCCAGGAGTTACAAAGCTGTGTAACATGAGACCCATCAACAAGGAAATCAGGCAATATACAGCCAGGAGTTACAAAGCTGTGTAACATGAGACCCATCAACAAGGAAATCAGACAATATACAGCCAGGAGTTACAAAGCTGTCTAACATGAGACCCATCAACAAGGAAATCAGACAATATACAGCCAGGAGTTACAAAGCTGTGTAACATGAGACCCATCAACAAGGAAATCAGACAATATACAGCCAGGAGTTACAAAGCTGTGTAACATGAGACCCATCAACAAGGAAATCAGACAATATACAGCCAGGAGTTACAAAGCTGTGTAACATGAGACCCATCAACAAGGAAATCAGACAATATACAGCCAGGAGTTACAAAGCTGTGTAACATGAGACCCATCAACAAGGAAATCAGACAATATACAGCCAGGAGTTACAAAGCTGTGTAACACGAGACCCGTCAACAAGGAAATCAGGCAATATACAGCCAGGAGTTACAAAGCTGTCTAACACGAGACCCGTCAACAAGGAAATCAGGCAATATACAGCCAGGAGTTACAAAGCTGTGTAACATGAGACCCATCCACAAGGAAATCAGACAATATACAGCCAGGAGTTACAAAGCTGTGTAACACGAGACCCATCAACAAGGAAAACAGCCAATATACAGCCAGGAGTTACAAAGCTGTCTAACACGAGACCCGTCAACAAGGAAATCAGGCAATATACAGCCAGGAGTTACAAAGCTGTGTAACATGAGACCCATCAACAAGGAAATCAGACAATATACAGCCAGGAGTTACAAAGCTGTGTAACATGAGACCCATCAACAAGGAAATCAGACAATATACAACCGGGAGTTACAAAGCTGTGTAACATGAGACCCATCAACAAGGAAATCAGACAATATACAACCGGGAGTTACAAAGCTGTGTAACATGAGACCCATCAACAAGGAAATCAGGCAATGTACAGCCAGGAGTTTGAAAGCTGTGTTACATGAGACCCATCAACAAGGACAATATGCAGCCGGGAGTTACAAAACTGTGAAATACCAGCAGAAAGAAAAAATGTGTATTGTGCAAATAAAATCCAGTAAAAAGAAAACAAAATGAAGATTGTTTGATATCCTAACTTCAATGGTTTTTAAGACATTGTGAGTAGAACATGACTAATGTTTTTCACGGAACATTTTGCATTGACCTAAACAGGAAATTGAATCGTAAAATGTACACTTGAGTTCCACTTTCAATATCTTAAAAAGCAGCGATGTTACGATTTTACTCAAAATTAAACAAACAATCTCTATTTTGTTTTCTTTTTACTGAATTTTATTTCGTGAAAATCGGTTGCAGAACAGCTCAGCAATAATGTTTTCAAATTGTTTCGATTTGCATTAAACCTACGGGGAATTTTCTATCTATGCGTAACTTTTTTTGAAGAGTATATGTTAAATATTTGAAAAAAAATATCCTGATGTCATGTTTACTGAAAAGATAAAAATTTTCCGACATAATGTTTAAAATACATATATATAAAGGTATCCGATTGCAATAAACCGGTAATTTTTATTTATTGATATTAATATACGGGTGTGGTCCGCAGTGAGTTTTATTTCAATGTAATCCACTTTGGAACCCCTCCCGAAATTACCAAACATATATAATTAAATGTATAGGAATGTAGAGGAAAACAAGAATTGAAAAGAATAGAAATGTTGACGTTGACTTACATATATTTGGTTATTGTTGTATCTTGTTCTCAGTTCGTCTAGTAAGATCTCATCATCTAACTTGGATAATGTAGCGAGATCCTCAACGGTGCCCGGCTTAGCTCGGTCCATTTTATCTAACTTCCTTATTTAGTGTCTTTTCTGATATGATTTGCACCTGAATATAAACAAACCTAGTTTATTTATAGATTGATATATTGATCCAGGTGATCTCAGGTGTGACATGACGTCTCTCATTTGAAAGAAAATCGTGATAGATTTTAATTTTCAATATTAATAATTAGATTAGTCACATACAGTCACTCTCTGTTGTTTCTTAGTATACGTCTTTTTCACAAGACTTGAAGATAATTTTTTGTTTCATCTGATGCAATTAATTAATTCAAATAATTTATGTATTTATCTTTCCAATAAAAGCATTTTATTTATATTATATAAAACTAATTCTATTATACGAAAGGACAACGAAGCATACTGCGCTACTATTTTTTTCTTGAAGTGGGATATAGGTCGCATGTAAATTTTTAAGAATTCTAAAGATTTGTTAAAAGATAAACCCCGTCATTTTCTCAGAAGTTCGTTGTTTGAAAACTAAATATCGTTTTTTTTCTCAACTTTTTATACAACACCTTAGAACACGAAAAACAAATTAAAAAGGCCTACTCTGATTCTATGATTTTTGTTATTTTGGTCTTTACTTCTACAGTATTTTTCAAAATCATATTTAAAAAAATAAGACTTGTTCCTCCCTGTCCAAGTTTGTCATGATGTCTGATTTCTTTATTGACAACATTTTTGAAGGAGAGATTTTTTTAACAAAAAGATAACATTCGAATGGGGACTAACTGAGCCCCTATCCTCGCTTACTTGTTGAATTTCTTCAAGAACTCGTCAAAAACAAGAAGATGAAAGAAGCTAGACCTAAGATATATTGATTTTGTCCTCTCTCGGTCTGTCAACAACGCTTCGTTTGCTAGATGGATTCAATTAATTCTAGAGTTAGAATTTTCAGAAAAAAAACTTGATATATTTGCTTCACGTCTTTCTTGCTTCACGAATATCTCTCGTGAGTCGTATCAGAACAAAAATATTTGACAAAAGAGGCGATTTTAATTTTCAAATTATTTCTAATCTGGAAAGTAACATACTCATCACAAAAGCATATGTGGTATATATTTCACCACCTATTTGAAATGTCAGGACTTGTAATAATTTTCCTCAGATATCTTTACTCGAGACCGTTGTCTCCATTGTCGGCTTTTAGACTTAACTACATCTGCAGGGCAACTAACCAAGAAATACGACTATCCCCTGAAATTTGGGATAGTACTAACCCTAAAAACTCGAAATTATTTTAGAATACATGTTTCAATTTTAAGTGTTATAATTAAGGTAGGCCCCTAAGAAGTGGACCTATTAATCAAGGCTACGACAGGGTAGGGACCCAACTACACGATCTCAGTCGTCATTTATTTTTCATGGCCCAGTCTTTCATTCTAGGGGGACCAAACCCCCCCTGACAGGTGGACACCCTTACTCTAGGCTATGACACAAAGGATCTAACTACACAATCTTTAATTTTTTCCATGCACCTGCCTTTTATTCTAGTGGAATAACTTTACCTAACTGACCACACTAGCACATAACGACTTACTTCTCGGTAACGTAGACTCAGGTGGACTTCCGTTATCTAGGCTATGACAGGAAAAGGGACAAACTACACAATCTTAGTGGTCTTTCTTTCCACGGACAGTCTTTGTTTCTAGGGATACCAAACTTTACTATACTGGCCCATAACGCCTTAATTGTTGGTCCCTCTCGGACACTTTGGACCATTCGCAGGTACACCCCCTCATTCTATGCCTATGACAGGGAAAGCACCCAGCTACACAATCTCGTGATTATTTTTTTTAACTTTACTATACTGGCCGATAACGCCTTACTTTTGTGTCCTTCTCGCAAACTGTGGGCCATTCGCAGGTGGACCTTCTTACTCTTAGCTTTCTCAATGGTCTTTTATTTTTCCATGAACAAGTCTTTGTTTCTAGGGAGGCCAAACTTTTTTTACTTTTGCACCCTTCAAGGACAAGGTAGACCCCTGACTCTAGGCTACATCTGGGATAGGACCCAACTACACAATCTCAATGGTATTTATTTGCCAATGGACTATTCTATGTCTAGGAGGACCAAAATTTACTATACTGGCACATATCGCCTTACTTTTAGACCCTTCTCGGGCAATGTAGATCCCTGGCAGGTGGACCTCTTTCATCTATAGGCTATGACAGGAAAAAGGCAAAACTACAAAATCTTTGTGGTCTTTTTTCCATGGCACAGTCTTTGTTTCTTGTGGACCAAACTTTACTATACTGGCCCAGACGCCTTACTTTTTGGCCTCTCTTGGACACTGTAGACCCTTTGCAGGTGCACGAACCCCGTTACTCTAAGGTATGACAAGATTAAAGACACTATCTCAATGGTCTTTTATTTTTCCATGAATCAGTCTTTGTTTCTAGGGAGATCAAACTTCTATATTACTTTTGCACCCCTCTAGGACAAGGTAGACCCCTGGCAGGTGAACCCTGACTCTAGGCTACATCTGGGATAGGACCTAATTACACAACCCCAATGGTCTTTTATTTATCAATGGACCATTCTATGTCTAGGGGGGTGCAAAATTTACTATGGTGACACGTTACTTCTTACTTTTTGGGGCAATAAAGACCCTTTGTAGGCGGACTCCTTAATCTAGGCTACGGCAGGTAAAGAACCAAACTACACAATCTTAGTGGTGTTTTTATCCAAGGATCAGTCTTTGTTTCATGTGGAATCAAACTTTACTATACTGAGCCATAACGCCTTACATTTGGAACCTTTTTTGGACACTGTAGACCCTTGACAGGTAGAACCCCGTTTCTATGCTTTGACAGGGAAAGGACCCAACTGCACCATCTCATGGTGGTTTTTTATTTTTTCATGGACCTGTCTTTGTTTCTGGGTGGAATCTAACCCCAGATGCCATGATGCAAGTTTGATGACTATCTTTGGAAAAACACACCATTCTTTACCATCAAAGGGCTATAATCCCAATTAAGGAGTCATCAGAGAATTTGACTTAATGGATACTTTTGTTATGCTCAATTAGCTGAAGGTTTAAGCAGCCATCAGCTTTTTTTTCTTTCTGTAATAGTTCCATTCCATGGGCCAAAAACATTAAAACTTTTAAAGGGCCATAACCAATAAGGCAATAAGGAGTCATCTGACACTTCGACCGCTGGAGACTTTTGTAGAACTTTTGATGTTGTGATGTTGTAGTATAGGGCTGCGTCAGATTTTTTTTCTCATATACTCTTTAAATTACAAATCGAAAACAGTCGTCTTTCCCTCATAATCTTGTTTTTAGGAACGACTGTCATATTTTAGACGGAGATCTAATTGTTGGGCCCTTCCTCTGTAGTAATCCAGAGTGAGAGGGCCCACCTGCCATGTGTCTTTTTTCCGATAGGGTTCCGTCGTTTAGACATTATATGTCAGTAAATTAAAAAGTTTGGTCTCCCTTGAAACAAAGACTTGTCCATAACAAATAAAAGACCATCGAGACCGTGTAGTTTGGTCTTTTCCCTATCGTACCCTATAGTAAGGGGTTCCACCTGCCGGGGATATACCTTTTCTGGGATGAAAGAGGTGCAAAAGAATAGTGTAATGTGCTAGTATGGTAACGTTTGTCCCCCTGGAAACAAAGTCTGGTCCATAAAGAAATGACGACTGATATTGTATAGCTTGATCCTTTCTCTGTCGTAGCCTTAGAAAAGGGGGTCCACCTGCCTAAGGTCTACCTTGTCAAAGAGGGATCAAAGCAAAAGGCGTTATGTAACTGTAACATATGTCTCACAACCGTGATGTGTTTTATACTACATGTACCGGACCTTTAGATCATAATGGGAAACCTGCATTAAACCACAATTTCTTTTAAAATGCTTGTACTAAGTCAGAACCATTGCGATCTTAATTTGTCTTTCTGCTATGTATCATAGCAACTGTACACAATTTCAGAGTTGTGCTGTCAACATGTATTAGTTTTAGCGTTTACCATGTCGAATTATCAAAAACTGCTATTTTTTTCTGTTTATGTTCTCTAAGTTTTTTTAACCAAAAATATTTCACCGATTTGTGCAAAATCTTTTCATGAACATTGAAACATGGCATAGCAACTATACATAATTTCAGAACTGCAATAACTTAACAACATGTGTGTTTAAACCCGGTAATACAAGCTGGTACCTTAGTAATTTGTGAGAGAAAAAAATCACCAAATACCAAGTATTAGTATAGCTTAGCGGATTTTTAAAATTATTACCACGTTCCATTTTGAATAAAGGGCTACAGAACTACAGAACAATTGCCTGTTTCATGTAATCATTATTAACATACTTCCTACTTGTTTTGTAGATACATATTGACATTCATGGTCCTCTATTAGAAATTCCTTTTTTCTCCTTCACAAAGCTAATTAACATCAGCAATATTCTAAAATGATTGCAGACAGCATGACGGATGTCCTTAATAGAGAAAACGCGTGTGCTTATTGAATTTTATAAAAACACATTATTTCAAATGAGTATTGAAGTTAGACTATCGTTACTCATTGTATTTTCTACCAAAAAAATGTCCACCGAAAACACGACAGGTGTATTACAATTTGCAAGAATTACTTTCAATTCTAGACCATCTAAGTAATCCTTGTTTTATTCAAGATTTTTTTGGCTTTGTTCATTGTTTTTTTTGTAAAAATTTGTTTGAATTAGTATTTGAAGCTTTTGAAATTGACTTTCCCCCTTGTAATTCAATCTAACTTATAAAATTTTTGGGTTAATACGCTACTCGTTCGTTACAATGACGCTCTGTGCGCTCTGTACACGTTATTAACACGTTGAATAGTTTTCTTGGTCGTTAGATTGACGCTAGACGTGCGCTGCATTATCGCTGACACGTTCGTTTCCATTTAGCTTAGCGTTCGTCAAACGCATTTCAACGTGCACACAACGACCACATAGCGTACATCAGCGTGCGTATAACGTCCTTCTAACTTTTGCCTAGCGTTCGAATAATTTATTTCTAACACGTTGGTGAACGTCGGAAATTTTAAGCATGTTGAAAAATTTGCGACGCACTCGTCGTTCACCAACGCACGCTAACGTTCGCTAACGTGTTTGTAGCGTGTTCATAACGTATACAAAACTTACGCGACGCACACCAGCTAGCGTATTGAAAATATATTCTAACGTTATAGTGTGACAGGGCCATAAGCATCAATCTAGTTTTCCAATCCAGCACAAATAAATATGTTTAAACTAAATTGACTTCCATTAAACAGGTCAATACTGTCACAAATGTTTGAGACAAAATAAAGATGTGATTGCATTTACCATCTTTTGAGAATTTTTTTCACAAATCGACTGGACTAATTTAGATTTTTTAGATTTTTTATAAATAACTTTACTTAGGGAGCAATATTTTTTTTATTTCTAAAGCTATAAATTTTTCAACAAAAGATACCATCCTGCCTTTATTTTTCCTTCGAAGCTCTGTCCTGCCTTTTTAATTCTGGATTTTGCCATACTGCCTTTTTATTTCAAATTTCACCATAGCCTCCCCATAAAAATCAAATGGTCGCTCCCTTACACTACCGCATTGCACCTAAAGTTTTTTTACTACAAAAATATAGTATCAGGATTTCCTACTCTTCGATGTTTTTGCCATAGGTCTAAAATATCGTGAGCCTGGGGCTTTCAACTGGGACCTTTTTTTTCAAAACAATAATGGATTCAGCTAAGACAATGCCAAAAATAAACCAAAACAGAATTCTTTCAGAATGGGTTGTCTTTTATGTCTGGTTTTGAAAAAAAAAATTAAGAGGCTCAATGGGCACCATAGCAACAATTTTTTAACGATCTTGATGTTGCCAAGATATTGTTTCCTTACCATATATATATTGACCGTGTAAGAAGCTGAATAGAGGTTCGTTGTACAAGTAAATGCGACACGTATGCAGCAACAACACTTTCAAAGGATCATCTTTCATTTCTTTCTTCGGCCTTTTTTGTTGACGAAGTGAATAATGACATTCCATTCTTATATATAGCTTCTAAAACGCGATCGGGTTGATTATGGAATTTCTAACATCGAGAGAAATAAATTTGATTAGTTTAATGGCGAGGCTTGCCGAGCGATTAAAATATCAAATTTATTTCTCGAGATGTTAGAAATTCCATAACCATCGAGAAATAAGTTGTAGAAGGTTTTTCTCTAATGTTTACAGGTAAGAAATTGCAAAAGGTAGCTCATCAATTGCACGTGCAATTACGCTGACAACAAACTTCTCTCTAGAGATGAGAAATATTTTTCACAACTGGTTGAGAGGTTGATAAATCGGATGAAAATAAGAGAAACTGGATTCCAAAATACTAATTACATAAGAAAATCAATACAAGCAACGTTTCATTGTTGGGGCCTCCAAAAGTACAACCTAATCTCTCTCAATTTGTGTACATCAATAGTGATGGCAATACGATTCGGCCTTCAAAAGTATTTCGAAAGCTGTAAGTCTAGAAATGGTGAAAATCAAATGTGGATATTTTCAAAATTCAAAAGAACATTCTCCATTCAAAGTAATTTTTATCTTTAATAGCATTTATTAATGTTGACTCTGTAGAGTTATTGTCTCAAGCATATTATTTCTATTGACCATGACACTATCAATCAAGAGTATAAAAGTTAATTAGTGATCGTCTCATGCCTCGGTACTTCTTTATCTCGTATCTAAAGAGTGATGTGTACCACAAGAGTCATAAAATACCAATAAATCAGATCCTCACAGCATCTAATGACACACCAGTTAAACAAAGAATGTTTTGATACATGTGCAAGAGAATTCCTTTATAGAGTTTACGACCTCAAGACCAAAACAGCTGATAAAGCAATTAAATGGCTACTTCGTAAGATAAGTTGCAATAGGGACGATATTTGATAAAAACAAAAATAAAATATACAAATTTATTATGATCAATAAAAATAAACAAGAACAGTTTGGCCCTTGGGAGTCAACTCAGCTATAACAAATTTAGGGCATACTAGAAAATGCGGGATGGGATTGTGGGATGGACTCTTGGGATGGACCCATGGACCTTAAATGGGATGGACTCCAAGTCAATTAATCTGATGGACTCATGGGATGGACTCTTGGGATGGACCCATGGGATGGACTCGTGGACCCAAAATGGGATGGACTCAAATGTAGAATTTTCAGTTTATTCCAGCATAATAAATGGAATGGGATTTTTTGTCAATGGCTTTATTAGTATGTAAAGTAAATTGTATACAATTATTATAGTGACTTGTGCTTATAATTGAGAACACAAATTTACAAAAGTCTACCCCTTTGCTTCTCTCATCTAAGTCAGCCTCCCTATCTAAATCTTTATCAGCTAAATCAGTTACCTCTTTGTCAACAAACCCATAAATGCTTAGTTTCATTTACATCAATCATGTAAAATGTTTTCATTCTTGGAAAAAAAATATTCCAAATGTTGTATCTTGATTTATGTATGATCACATATGCCGTCAGAGAGCTGCATTAGATGTTGATAGAATCAATTTAAGTTTATAACAATCAGTGATACAATAACTGTAACTCTTATAACATTGTCAACAATATAATGAAAAAATGGATATCATTTTTAAATTATAAAAATTATTTTTAATTAATGCTTTAACACTGTTCATAGGTAACAGATTATTATGATTTAAGTTCTGTTCATTCGGTTTTTAATTAAAATATAAAACTCTTTAGTGTGCCACTCAAGACAATAAAAATATCTCTTTTAATAAATTAGCTTTGAAATATTTTCTACACCACCGGATCTAGTGTAGCAGATAAGATCAGATAAGCAAAGAATTTGTCAGTTTTTACTGGAAAGCAGTACAGAATGTTTATTTCAAGTCATAAAATAAAAGAGGTGAAATGAATCCTAATACTTAATATATTAAATGCTAACTGTATAAGATTAAGGATTTAATGAAAAAGACATTTTATGTGAATAACTTAAAAAATGGGTCCATTTTTGAGTCCAACATCCCATCCCATTAAGAGTCCATGGGTCCATCCCATCATCCCATCCCATTTTGAGTCCATGGGTCCATCCCATTTAGGGTCCATGGGTCCATCCCATGAGTCCATCCCACGATCCCATCCCGCGTTTTCTAGTATGCCCAAATTTAGACCGGCCTCTGCCGTGAAAGTTTTGAGCATTCGTAAGAAGCTAAACAAACTTAAAGGGCAGAGACACTCCCGTCAATTGAACAGGAACGGTGCATCGTTCCGAAGGAGCAAAGCGTTGCTCTGGTACAGCGCAGCATGGCTGTTTAGGAATTCTAGTTTTAATTGACGGTGGTGGTAAAAATAATTTCTTGGGGGAATAAATGAAATAAGTTTCATGAATGGCCATTTCATGAAAGCTAAGAATAACTCCCAGATCGATGATAAGTTGAAGGTGAGTGGTTGGGGTGGTGGCGGATCTAAAATTTCCAAATGTAAATTAAAAAATATGAAAATGGAAAAACGTCCATATTGCAAGAAGTATCGTGAAAATCTTACTGAAGTACAACCATGCATACTGACATGTGCCTACAGCCAATCAGAGTGCTTTGTTGGAGAAGGAGGAGCAAGGACGTCATCATGAATAAACCACGCTTAAAATAAATATAAGCTCCATTTATTAATGTTGACTCTGTAGAGTTATTGTCTCAAGCATATTATTTCTATTGACCATGACACTATCAATCAAGAGTATAAAAGTTAATTAGTGATCGTCTCATGCCTCGGTACTTCTTTATCTCGTATCTAAAGAGTGATGTGTACCACAAGAGTCATAAAATACCAATAAATCAGATCCTCACAGCATCTAATGACACACCAGTTAAACAAAGAATGTTTTGATACATGTGCAAGAGAATTCCTTTATAGAGTTTACGACCTCAAGACCAAAACAGCTGATAAAGCAATTAAATGGCTACTTCGTAAGATAAGTTGCAATAGGGACGATATTTGATAAAAACAACAAAAATAAAATATACAAATTTATTATGATCAATAAAAATAAACAAGAACAGTTTGGCCCTTGGGAGTCAACTCAGCTATAACAAATTTAGACCGGCCTCTGCCGTGAAAGTTTTGAGCATTCGTAAGAAGCTAAACAAACTTAAAGGGCAGAGACACTCCCGTCAATTGAACAGGAACGGTGCATCGTTCCGAAGGAGCAAAGCGTTGCTCTGGTACAGCGCAGCATGGCTGTTTAGGAATTCTAGTTTTAATTGACGGTGGTGGTAAAAATAATTTCTTGGGGGAATAAATGAAATAAGTTTCATGAATGGCCAAAAAACTCAGATGAGAATCAGCTGAGTGCCCCCAAGAAAGGAGAGTGAGGAAAGGGTTCAACCTTCAACTAGTCATCGATAAAAATGAAATTTTAACTTGTGTATGAATGCATGCAGTATAATAAAATAAAAAAACTGAAATAATAAATAAATCTAGAACAAAAATTTGTAAAACTAATAACATGTTGATAATAATGAAAAGAAACTAAGCTACGAATTTTCTGAGCTCATCTAATTGACGACTGATAAATATGTAAATATCTACAATAACTATCTGATTTATATCTACCAAGAACTTTAATCATAATATCTTGTTATCCTGCTTAACCCGCACTGGTAGCAGCTCCTTGAAAGGAAAGGATCTCCGTTGTATAATTAAGGGTCAAAACCTGATTTTTGCAAAACAAGTTTCAATATGTGAAAAATATGATCTAGTTAAACTTCGTAAAAATTAGTTCACAAAGAGAGGTTCTGTAAAACAATCTTTAAATTGGCATTCCTAAAAAAAAATAAAACTTTAAGATGGTCATTGGACAAATAGATTCTCAAGTTTCGATTTTTTTTAAATTTCAAACCGTACCTGAAATGTCGAAATTTTTAGAATGCAAATAGTAAATTCACCAAATCTCAAAAAAAAAAAAACAAATAATGCTATTGATAGTACTGTAAATACTCCGTTTTAAAAAAAAAAAATAAATAAAATAAAAAAAAAATAATAATAATAATAAAAAAACAATCAGTATACCTTTTAAACATACCCTTCCTTAAATCATTAACAAATATGATTAAAACTGAACAGTGATGGTAAGTCGAACATCATGGATACTTGAATAGAAATTAAAGAATAGAATAACTTTATGTATTAATCTCTGTACCATTGCATATGGTTTATTGGGAAATAAAGAGATATAAATAGAGATATATGGATTCTTGAATAGAAATTATAAAAATATTAAGCTTAGGAAAAAATTCTCCCTGTGGAGTTATTATGGGGTTCATGTGACCCAAGGTAATAAGTAAAATGATATTATTCAAGTTAATTCACGAAGAATTCGAAAGTCATCGGCTTATTTGTAGCAAAGCCCGTCTGGTGTCCTCATCGGATGTTCTGATATACCTTCTATAACAGTCTGAATTCCACCTGTCTAACATGACATGTTCAGTTATCCTAGCGCACTAAATAATTTAAAGTTGCACGAGTTTACATCTCTTATGCGAAAGAATGTCCAATAAAATCCTAATTGCTTAAGTAATGTTTAAATTTTGATACTTTACGGATCGCCATTATCATCTATAAATAACGCATCATCTCCTCTAGCTCCATTAATCACTCGGTAATTAAAGTATTTTCTCAGTTAGTTAATAAAGGGACAAATACTTTTGTTGTCAGTCACACCTTGGCGAAGTGTATCGGTCATCAAAGCTTTTAAATTCTGACGAAACGAAAGAAATGTCATTAATCGTCCTGTGAGATCCTGGATCAAATGTTTGTTTAAATGTCATGAATGTAAACTCTTCAAAACACGAGAAGCCGAAAAATTATCCAAATGATTATTCAATTAATACATAATGCATTCTATGTATTCATATATTTATATACCAATTTCCTTATTCTTTTAAATCATCCATAATATCTAACGTCATTAATTCTCAACCAAATGATGAAAAAAAAAAAAAAAAAATGTTGTGCGACAGATCAACACGGAGAGTTATAGATGCTAAAGGACAAGTCGTCGAAAAAGATTCATCTTGCTGTAAAATTACCTAGACCAGGTCCAGATTATGCCCATAGCTGACAAATTGACATAGTGCAATGTTTGTGATACATGTAGTGTCAGTGTTGATTTATAACATTCAAGTTTTCTATACTTCCCGCATCACAGTCAAGTGGCAGATACTTGCGACATGTGAGGCCCCTGCTATATTCAGTCGTTCCTTGTAGGTGTTGATATAAAAATGGCGAATTGCGTTTCAAATGTTCTACAGGTTCTTTAAAAGTTATTGTTTGTTTTTTCCAAGAACTGAATGGCATTTTCTGAAACTCATAATGTAAGAAATTAGATTGGGAATATGCAACATACTACATACAACTTAAACGATGATATGCATGTACAAAAAAGTAGCTGTACCTGACGAATTTGGCGTGAATAATGTACATGTGCTTTTGAAAACAGTAAACGCAGAACATAGATAAAAAAGCAGAGCATTTATTTGAGAGTTCACACTTAGTTAAACACGACTGCCCATTCCTTAGATGTAATAGCTGACACAGTTATATACTGCACTGATTGAGAAGTTTGAAATACATATAACTACAAGTACATGTACTGTATATATAAAGAGGGGTATTTAAAATTAATGAAAATGCAGTCTGAAATTTCTGAAACACCGGCATCTGTATACTGCATGCTCAATTAAATACAACTGGTGCTGACAAGACAAAATGTACGAGTTTATATCCAAGTAGATCATTAAAAGTATTTGTTTAAAGTGTCATTAAAAAGTATTGTTTGTAGACGCATTGCTTCGTGTAGGCCTGCATACATGTAGGTGTACAAATACTATCAATACTCTCAAATGAGAGCTGAAATACACGTAAGTTCTGAGTGCGACTATATGAAGTATCATGATCATGATGTAGAATAACACTTTGCCCTTCTGTTTAAGCATAATTTCATTAAAATATAAATAATAACTTACCAACTATCAACGGAATGACTGTTAAAAATAAAATTAACATGTCAGCTGACCCCCCCCCCCCTTTTTATATTTTGCATAATTTAATGTAGATACGAAGAGATCAGCAGATTGAAATATGTTATGATAGGCTATGAATCGATAGTCATTGTATATTCAATATTAATACAATTTGAAATTCTAGATTGTACAAGATAGAAACCAATCACTTAACTAGTTGAACTGTCGATCATAGTTTAAAAATATATACAGGCCGACTATTTATAGTGACGGCATGAGTAAGTATAAGAATTTTAGATTTATATATGCTTCAAATCAATTATTATATGGTTTATTCTTCTTTATATAATAGAATTTAAAACATGAATGTTTTATTAGGATGTATTAAACTCATGTACTTGCCTTCAATAATAAAATCTGCCTATGTGCTGGTGTTTGAATAAGCAAGCCGGGGAAGGAGCGCACACCATGGGTCCGATGTATTGCCACTTAGAATAGTCTGTTATGTGCTGGTGTTTGATTTAGCAGGCCGGTAAAAGAGCGCACAATATAAAGAAATGTTATCGTACAGGTCTTATTGGTCCCGATGTAGCGCCACTGAGAATAGTCTGCCTATGTGCTGGTGTTTGAATAAACAAGCCGGGAAAAGAGCGCACCGTTAAGAAGGAATGTAATTCTACAAGTCTAACTGGTCCCGACGCAGCGTCTAGAATAAACACCAAATTAGTCCAAACGGTTTCGTCCACGAGATTGCATCTAAAAGTCTGACAAATATGATATTTCCGAAAGCTCGTTCTCATTCACATTTGCGCTGTTTAATTAAATCAAGTTTTAGAATCAACGTTAGAAATTTCCACAATTAAGTGAACCATCTGCTATAAATGACGAAAAGAAAAACCTGCACTCCAATGTTTCAAATACATTATCGTAAACCATGTTACACAGGTCTTTTGTTATTTTAACGTTTTGTTGAGACATCTATGATAACACTCGATTAATAAAATTGACTAAAACATCTAAAATTTCCAAATGTAAATTAAAAATATGAAAATGGAAAAACGTCCATATTGCAAGAAGTATCGTGAAAATCTTACTGAAGTACAACCATGCATACTGACATGTGCCTACAGCCAATCAGAGTGCTTTGTTGGAGAAGGAGGAGCAAGGACGTCATCATGAATAAACCACGCTTAAAATAAATATAAGCTCCATTTAACTTTTGATTTCTCATCATGACACAATAACTACAGTCTAGGTTGGTACAATTGATAAGACAACGTTTGTTTTTCCAATAGAACAAAAAGCATGTACAAATATCTGTTAGTCGATTACTAGTATATTGTCATCCATGAGTCTAGCAAAAAGAACAAATTTACAAAAGAACAAAAAGTTAGAGATGCCCAACTCTCTTATCGACAACATATTTGAACAGTTTGGTGGACGTTTTCAGCAGGTAATTGGCATCACAATAGGTAAGAATTGTGCACCATTGCTTGCCGATCTGTTTCTTGCGTATTAAGCGGACTCCTTGTAATAACTTCTAGGCCCCCCCTCCCAAAAAAAATAATCATAGACTTGCGTAATCTTTTAATCTCGCATTACTTTATATTGATGACGCCTTTCGTTAAACAATCCTCGATTTTGTGACTATTTACATTTCATATATCCCCGGAACTTGAGATAAAGGACAATAGCGAAGTTTGCTTTTGTTCGAAATCGACAGCAAGGAAGGCTATTTCACAGCCTAATGACAAACGTGACGACTTCAACTTTCCAATCGTCAACTTTCGCTTGTTTGACTATGGGGCCAGATTATATTATTTTTTCCTTGATAGACAAGCAAATTTCAAGCACAAATTTCTCGTTGTTTTCATGTTGTTTTCGGCAATCAAGAAATTCTACGGTTGTCAAGTGCTGGTCGACACATATGAGATTTTTATATCTTAGATGAACACAGATGTTTGTTTGACATGGAGTTAAAGTATAATTGTATTTAGTATTTAGGATTAGTATAAGTCAGGAACATTGATATCTTCAACTTCTCTGGTGTGTCTGCCTTGTTTTGTCTTTTCTCTCGGACCATTGAGATTAATTGATCCTCCAGGTTTGGTAGTTTTTTCATTAGATTGAACTACAATTAATCGAATTGTTGGCAGCGAACCTGGTGTGCTATATATATCGATCAGAAACTGTTTACTCTTTTGGAGCACCTGAGTTCACTTTCGTTTCGACTTGAATCTGCGTTGCTTAATGCGGTATAGCTGTATTATGTGTTTTTTGTTTGTTGTATGGTTTGTTTTTTGTACTGTCTACTTCTTCGGTTTAGGGACGTTCGGTTGCCACATTGGTACACTTTTGCTTCCTAGTACATTTGGTTGATTTCAAAATCTAAACAAGATGCAATGCATTATATTCATGTAAGTGTTTTGTTATTTCTGAAAGTTATAGCTAAAACAAGGTTACGTCATGGATTTCACATACAGTATTATGTACCCACAACCCAGATAGCAAAATACTTTTGATGCCTTATAAGTCAATAGCAGATTAATTTTCATAATACAATGACTAAAATATTAGAAATTTATTGGTAGAATCGTGTCAGACAAGTCTGACGACCAGGCCTGAGATTACTTGCAATAATAGTATACTTATTATGGGTTCTGTTTGCTACTGCTATAAGTGTTGACGTACATTTACGTTAACTATATGCAAACATCTCATTTAATAGAAGCTGCCACAATGATAAACTAAACTTGGTTTGTTTTTTCTTAGGGTATCGTGTACAGAACTGATATTTGGTCTGTCAAAAAAATAATCGTAGTCTTCCGCGGAACTCCGAAGGCACATGTTGTTTGAATTAAAGTTTTCGGCAAACAGGAAATTGATAAGTTACAGACATCAGATACACTTTATAGTTCAGTCGGATGCCAAATGACCCAAAACAAAATTGAAATTAGGTCCATTAATGATAAATAAATATATTCGGAAAACAGGAAGCAGATGCGTTACAAACGTAGGTGTGTTATTTTCAGGAAAGCTGTACATGACGGACATTTTGCATTCAACTGAATTATTTTTTATAAAATTAAAAGTATTTTTCCAAGCAGGATGACGACATATTGTTTAACAGTTGAAGCTACATGTCAAATACTAAGATATTTAGGCATGTTGTTTTCTGGAAAACTAAGAAATTTTGTACTTAAGTCCTTCATCTATGAAATTTCACTGTGAAAAGTAGATTTCTTTTGAAATTCCTGTACAAAGTCAGGACCATTGCGATCTTCATTTTTTTCCGGTGTGTCTTCCTTGTTTTGTCTTGTCTTATGGACATTTGAGATTGATTTTCCAAGTTTGGTAATTTGTTACTACCTTTATTTACCGAATAAAAAACAAAATATTCTAACTTAGACAAGCAAAGCAAGGAAATGGACCGTAGTGTAATGACTGAATCGGAAAAAAACAAGATATTCTAATTAAGGACAAGCAAAGGAAGGAAATGGACCGTAGTGTAATGACTGAATCGGAAAAACAAGATATTCTAATTAAGGACAAGCAAATGAAGGAAATGGACCGTAGTGTAATATGACTGAATCGGAAAAAATAAGGACAAGCAAAGGAAGGAAATGGACCATAGTGTAATGACTGAATCGGAAAAAATAAGGACAAGCAAAGGAAGGAAATGGACCGTAGTGTAATGACTGAATCGGAAAAAATAAGGACAAGCAAAGGAAGGAAATGGACCGTAGTGTAATGACTGAATCGGAAAAACAAAATATTCTAATTAAGACAAGCAAAGGAAGGAAATGGGCCGTATAGTGTAATGACTGAATCGGAAAAACAAAATATTCCTATTTAGACAAGCAAAGGAAGGAAATGGGCCGTAGTGTAATGACGGTATCGGAAAAACAAGATATTCTAATTAAGGACAAGCAAAGGAAGGAAATGGACCGTAGTGTAATGACTGAATCGGAAAAACAAGATATTCTAATTATAAGGACAAGAAAATGAAAAAAAATGAGCGTATTGGAATGATCGAATCAGAAAAAAATGTTATCAAGAAGAACAAGAAAAGGAAAATGAGCATAACGAAATGCATGACTGAATTGGATAAACTCGATGCTCGTTTGAAAGACAAAAAACGACACTAAAATAAAATGAGCAAAGAGAAGCAAGACATTCTTGGAATAGAATAAACGTAATGAGTAGAGGTCACAAAGATACCGAACTGAAAGGGGGGTCGATTTCAAACAAGGAAATAACAAACCGAAGAATTAGAAGATCGCAAAGGTCCTGAATTGGTACAGGCATTTTTCAAGAAATACTGGGTGAAACCAGATTTTTTGCACCGCGCCTCCCTCCCTCTTCTATCCCGGTTTTAACACAAACACAACGCGATTGTAAGACACAAAAAGGAAAGTAAGGTGATAAATAATTGAATCAGTAAAAAAGATAACGTTTTTAAGATAACGTTTCAGTTCCACATTCATGACATTAGACTTAGTTTACCGAGAGGTCATATGTTGTCGATGTCATATGCTCAAATATTAAGAATACACGTCATTGCTAGATAAAATAAAGCGTGATAAGCTGGATTCAGCAGCTCTTCTGTCATGTCATCAAATGTTGGTAGATATATTTGCAACATTTGTCATCGGCATTTTACGAGAAACAAAAACAGAATCCACTTACAATCAGCAGCAAATCAATTAATGGTCCCGGTTATTTCAGAAAAATTTAAAGATCTATCCGGCAACTTGGAGGTTAGCTTGATTAGCTAAAGGCTTCTATTCACAAAAGATTTCGGATTGCCTCATGGAAAACAGAATACGCATGGTGCTGTAGTGAGTAATCATTGCAATTGGAATGAATCACTCTGCCCAGGATTTCATCTTCATCACCTTTTATGGTCAAACACAAAATAAAGTTAAAATACAGAAAACATTTTTACTTTCAAATAATTATCAATCACCATTTAACTTCAATTAAATCATGTATAATCTCATAGTATCGTTGTACCAGTATGATAGTACCAATATAAATCTAATTACGGTATCCAGTAGGTAGAAAGTTAACTGGCGACGATTTAGCAGACAAATGAAAAAAGGGACAGTGACTCATAAGAAATACAGTCACAGAAGCATGGCATTCTGCTAACAGATTTTAAGAAGACAACTCTTTTATTTAAGGTCCAGTATTAAGGATAGGACTACCTAAGTAAGATGTTTACTTGTGCCAGGTCCCACATGCTCATATCATGTATATTGGCAATAAAATAGAGATAACACTATACCATCAGAGAGATCGACTTAATCAATCAGGAGTCGGGGTTGTCGATAACATTCATTCTTCGTTTTATAAAGTTCAGGACTTAATGCTATGTTATCGTTTTAGAGCACATATTTTACTCATGTAGATCTACAATTGACCAGGGAACATGTATGTGGAATTCTTGAAAGCATAAGATAGCGTCACAAAGTTGATAGCGTACTATGTCACCTATCAACTGAATCCGTGATAATATACGCTGTGGAGATTTCAGCATTTACATCGGAAGAAAATGTCACCCAAAAAAATTGCCTATACATCATGGATTTTTTTTCAGTGCTGTTCTGGAGTGATTAACTAACTAACTAATTTCATTCATCCAGAATCCATTACAGAGAATCATTTCTGAAAAGGAAACAATTTTTACAATAGACAAATATCATGCAATAACAAAAGACACGGACCATATAACATTCATAATTATTATGACCTACCAATTCCTCGGACGAATTTTAAGTCTTCATACAATGTTCCGAGAATGAAAAGAATCTGATTAGAACATCGGTTTCTATGGTAGCATGTATCTGCCACCACATATCACTTAATTAAGTCGACATATTTTCGGAAATATGTCAACTTACTTAACATAATTAAGTCAACATAATACTGAATTAAGTCATCATTATCAGATTAGAAAAAGATGGAAAATGTGTTGTTTTGAATCTACTATTCCACTTATTAATCGTGCAAGAAGACATAATTATGAATAGAGTGGACATAATTTTCTGATTTTCTGTTTAAGTTGACAAAAGTTTTTCATTATGTCGACATATTTATGTCCACATTATCTGTCGGACTATGTTAACATAAGTATTAACTTCTTTCCGTTAAAACCTTGGTAAAAGAACATTGTGCAAGACATTTAAAAATTTGAGCAATTGGTAGTGATCCTATTGATCCCTTTAAATCTTCCATTGTCATGATTGTATTGAAAGAAACTGAATACTACCAATTGCTCAATTTTTCAAATGTCTTTTTAACGGAAAGAGGATAAATTAAGTCAACATAATTATCTATTTTTTTATAACAAGTTTACATAATTATCTCACTTGTCGTTTCAAACGCTGATTCATTAAATATTTGAGTTTTTCAAGGATGTTCAAGTTTCGGAAATCGAATAATTTCAGATATGTCTCCGAAAAATAAGTATATGTTGGATCGTCATAACTATTTCTCCCACAATACAATCAATAGCATTGACACACTTGTCTTTTGTAGAATTACTAACCTGATGACAGCATACCAAGTTTCATAGACACACTTACATTATTATAAGAAATGACAATTCATGTATGAGTAGGAGTATACTAAGCAAGACACAGTGCAACCTGTTTGATTCGGATTTTAAATACTATACTGTACTATATATCGATCTATTTTTATTTCAATGTTCAAAAATACACAGTTCTACAGTGTTGTGTAAAGTAATAATTCATTAATACAGAATAGTAAATAAAGTAAAGGCAATATACGGATGGGCACCCACCGTGTAAGTTAATATGCACTGAGTTAGGCTTCATTGAGGAGTCGTTGACTGTTACGCCTATGGTAGCGTTATCTAGTGACATATCTTCTTTATTCAATAACTCAACCTTGAATGGATAATAATAGAATTGGGGTACAGATATATAGGCCTTGTAAAAGGGTTTAAATGATCTAAAACAATGTTTATAAAATGTTTGAAATATGACGAAGTAGGATGTAAGCTACTTAAGATGATAATACATTTAATTAGTAGTTTCCTATGAAAGCTGTCGCCGACATGTAACAAGTGTTTGTTTCAATTGATGAACAAAAAAACCCTTCAAATATTTGAAACATATGGGATCTCAACAATGTACAAGTAAGTCTTTTTCTCTTTTGTTTTATTTTTAAATATTGTGTATTGTATGCTGGATTTCGGCGTTCTCTTTTGACCGCAGTATCAAGTGGGTATTAGTGCACATGCACAAATGGTTTTACATCTCATAATCATCGAAATGCTCGTCCTTAATCAGTACTATTGTTTTGTACCTACTGTGTTTGTACTATTTCAGCACAAATTACGTCTCAATCATTACCGCAAACATCATGCTTGTTATGAACAGAAGAAAGGTCGAAATCATCAATAAAAAAATCGTTTCTTTTTTATCATGAATTCAAAGATCAGGTTGTCCATTGTGGTTTTTTTCTAAATTGCCGTTTAATTGTGGGCTGTGTCGCGTACACTTATTCCACATCTCATTATTTTCTATTGTATAAAACTATATAGAAAATTTTGGCCATCGACTATTTACCATGTAATATATCCATAAACCATATAATGAAAAATGGCAAAAACTAAAAGAATCATTTATAATCAATAATTGTGAGAATATGATATTACTTTGGAAAGGCAATCGGTGCAGGGGTCCAGACCAACAAAATATTTATGTAAAAATGAACAGACTGATCCGTAGGTTGTCTGTTAGGACTCCAAGTTATTGGGATTTAGGTTAGCTTAAACTGTATGTTAAAATGGGATTTTATTATGAAAAATGACATTGATATTTGATTAAGTTTTTATTTATTTACTAGTATTTCATTTTTTTTTTAATTTTCACCTTTACTGATGAGTAACACATAAACTTGAAATGTTTGCAATTCGACAAGTCATTGAACTTCCCGATTACCTTGAAAAATATAATACATGATAGCTCTAGTTTTGAATAAAATGTTTAAATTAAAAAAAATGTATTTAAAAACGCTGAGCAGTGACCGTGACTATGTTTATACTTTTGAATAACCCCAATAAATAAAAAAGTCCTAGCTATAAACAGGCTGAAAAATATATTCAGGAGTTAGACCAAATAATCATAATCCACATTTAACAAGAGGTAACTCCAAAGTATGTCTCGCCTGCCGGCACAATCAAAATACCTTATTACTTCAATTTACATTTAATTATTGTTTAAGAAAAAAAACCTTACAATTGAATTCATAAATTGGTTTAAAAATATTGTTTTTCCTTTCATATAATTTTTTATTGGGAAAACATGTATTGGAATTAATCTATAAGAAATGACCACAATATTTTTCCTTCTATTCGAAATAACATTAAAATGTTATTTCTTCACAGACAGAAGAAAATATTGTAACATAAAACTTGGTTTAATCCACCATTTCACTTGAAATGCCTGTACCAAGCCAGGACCATTGCGATCTATAACTGTTCCGGTGTGTCTTTCATGTTTTGTCTTTTCTTTTGGACACTGAAATTGACCTTCCACGTTCGGTAATTTTGTTTTTACCTTTATTTTCAGTTTTAATTTTCACCTTAACTGATAAGTAAGCTATTACCAAAAATCAAATTCGGCAAGTCATTCAACTCGACTACCTGGATGAATATGATACAAGATAGCTCTAGTTTTAGATAAAAGGTTTAAATTTCAAAAACACATTTTAAAATGCAGTGACCGTGACTATGCCTATACTTTTGAATAACCCCAATAAATGAAATAGTCCCAGCTATAAACAGATTGAAAAAGATATGCATGAGTTAGACTAAATGACCCCTCCTGGAAGCCAAAAGATATGCATGAGTTAGACTAAATAACCCCCCCTGGAAGCCTTGATCTCTCATCTGATTTCCAGATTTCTTCTACTAAGGTGTGTAATATTAAAAAAAAACCTAGGGAAGAGTACACTCTTAACATAACGTATAGAAAGCAACAAATATTTAAGAAAGAACTTTAAAATGATTGAAAAATTAGTTCATGTGGGAAAACTCATATCTCATAAATGATTGATTAAACAATTTTACCTAGATATAATATTTGTAGACCTCAATAGCTGGACAAATTTGTGCAATGCTAACCTTTCCTTTAACATTTCTCTAGCACTCAAGCTGAAACTTGAAAAAATGGTTCAATTTTGAATTAACTGTATAAATAGTTAACATGCAAGTTTGGCTCAAAGAAAAGTTTTGTAGATTTTATGATGCTGAAAAAGATGGTTGCTTCGGATTACATATCTCTCATACTCTTATTATATCATATATTTATTTGCAAATCATAAAAATCCTTACGGGTTCAGCTAGTACAAAACAATCACAATTACATGTAAGCTAAATCTATAATTCGACGCCTAGAAATTCTTGCCTTTAAAAATCAAATATCAATCATCATGACTTTGTAGGTGCACTCTGTGATTTGTTCTTTAGGTAATGCAACATAAGACCTTCATTAAACATCAGAGTAAAAGTAATCAACCTTTGATCTGATGTCGTTTTTGTTGTTTGTTGTTTGATAGCACCATTATTTGTGATATATGTTTATAACTTCAGAGTCATGCAGATTAAGCAGGAGCCAATAGACCCCGATTTTGCATCAAGTGATCTGGACAATAACACAAAGCCGAAGGTAGATGATGACAATATCAATTTTAGAATCCCAGCAAAGAGTACAGACTGCAGGGCCAATCAATTACCACAAGAAATTCTCTCACTCCCGATGAAGACTTGTCCGGTACCATTAATGGCTAGTAGTGCATTTTCGGAGACCATTCCAAATGAATCTCAGCAGCAACAAGAAATATCACATTCTTTACCAAAACGAATCAATCTAATACAGGAAAAAATATCTAGAGATCATTGTCACGTTCAGTTAAAGCAAAAACCGAAAGTAAACAATACAATGGTAATCAATCAACCGAGTATACACTCTGGCAAAACAACGGAGAGAGAACTTAGGAAACCAGTTTCACTGGAAACATCGTCTAAACGTGACCTCATCCGGGACTTTAACAGACCTGAAGATGAAGCTCCGTCAATGAATGGTTTATTTGGATGGGCACAAATCAGTAACGTCTTCATTCCCTACATCTTTCGGGAGGACAATGAAAGGTATGTGTGCGTGAGGATACTGGAACAAAAAATCCTTAATACTTATCCTAACGTGTTTCCAGAAGAACTAGCCATGCGTGAGCCACTAACTAGTTCATTTATAAGGCCTAATGAAATTCAGATTTTCAATCGCCTGCTTCGGATGCAGTATAAAAACAAACTGCCTGGGTTTTCGTTTAACACAGATGATGTTGTTGTCATCCTAGAAGATTTTCTGGATTTCTTTAAGATTGTACAAAATGCTTTTCCATGTTTCAAGGACAAACCCCAACACGTTGATAATCCAAGGAATCGGAAACCAAGCGTCCGTTCAGGATGGACACAGGTTAACAACACTGTTATACCCTACATCTGTAGAGCTAACATCAAGTTTGTACCCCAGGCAGTTCTTAAACACGCCGCGCTTATAAACATTAAATCTGATGGATATGAGCCTACAGATTATGAATGTCGGGAGTTAAACGATCGATGTGCTTTAGAAGGCTTCAATTTTACCTTTAAAAATACTACAAAACTGGTGAGACTTGCCGATGTCGAGAAACTTCCTGATGTCAAGGTCATTGACCTCCCAGACAAGAATCCACTTATGTTCACTCAGTACATACAGAATGAAGATAAAGAACAAGATGGTTTAAAACTAAACGTTACTCGAACTGGTATTCCTCATGACACGCTGAACCAGTCTGACAATAACTACAGAAATGTCTGTCAAACAATGTACCAATCTTACCTTAATCAAGATAATCTACCTACGGGGCATTGTAAACCATCAAATTCTCAGATTCCTCATGATCATCGATTTCATCATGCATCGACAAAACCCGATAACAGTGAAAATCAAAGTAAGACACAAGCCCAAAATGGTTATTATGACCATCAACAACCATGCCTAAACACGATTCCTAATGGACAAAACATAAATGTCAACTATGGAATTAACATTCAAAATATTACACCAGTTTCTCACTTCAAACCAAACAATAACACCGAGTTGAATGGACAGAACGTGTTTTGTCCACAGTGGCATCAAGGACATCCCTCTTTTCAACACGGAGGAGATCCACGTATGCAATTTTCGCAATTCAATACGCAAAATATGTGCCACAATCAATTTCCCAATCCACAATCAATGCCACGTGTTGATCGCTTTCCACAATCAATGCCGTTAGAAGACCAATCTAAACCTTGTCTTAAGCGTACTTTACGTACAATGAACAATGCACAACAATCGACAGCCAGCTCAAACCAAGCTAACAACGAAATACAAAGCCAGCCAAATCAGCCTCCTGCAAACTTCTATGAAAGGCAGAAACAAGCTGTTATTGAAATCAAAGCCAGAATTAAAGGCCTGTGGCTGTGTGGAAAGAATATCTCCTGTCTTCAAAGAGGGACTAACAAGTTCTGCTTAGTGGAAGCAGTATGTAAACTGTACTTTGGAAATACTACAGTTAGTCATTTCCTATTCACAATCGACAACGTTTTGCCAACTTACACGTGCACAGAAATAGAGGAGCAAGCATTCATAGAATATTATCAACTTCCGGTGAAAACTCTTAAATGTAACAAGATGGTAGAACTGTCAGCCTTTGAGCGTTTGTATTCTAAACTTACCGAGCTCTTTTGTGGTGCCTCGTCTCCTATTTTATCTCATACCAGTCCAAGATGTCTTTTACCTATGGTGGATCACCAAAAACAAGAACCCCATCAACATCAATGTTCTCACCCTAATCAAGGTATAATTGTTGTATTTTAACTGCTTGAGATTCAGAGTGACACCTAATCATGTAATCATAATAATCCACTAGGAATGAATAAGTACTGGAAAATAGATAATTAATAACTTAATTAAAAAGGTACATCTGTAAAATAATTAAGTGCACATGCTACTTCCTGTATTGACCAGCGGACTGCCACTTTTTGAATTTTTTTAACAAACCAGTGATTGCAGCGCTCCTACTAGCAATTAACAAAACAAAAAGTTTTTTTTTATTTTGTAAACTTTCTCCTCGTTTTGGTCCATTTGGGTAATTTATATTGTTGATTTATTTTACTCGCTCTCGTTTCAACCTTTCTTCTATTTTTTTATTTCTCTTCTTTTGAAGACATTGTTTATTTTTAGGCCAGGAGATCAAAGACCACGTGATAGTGTTGGATGGTTCACCTTGAAGAAAACAACGATCATGAAGCTTAACCCAACCATAGACTTATCATTTTTTTCAATTTTGAAATAACATGACTGTCAAGTGATTCAGTTATTAACTGTATGACATTAACATCATTGGATGTTGAAGGTTCGGGTTGAAAGGGAGTGTTTTTATTAGTAAAAGTATGCGACCACCTTATATGTTGGAATGGGAATAGTTTTTCCGATATCCTTATATGTTGGGAGTTCGGGTTGAACGGGGATGGTTTTTCCGACATCCTTATATGTTGGGAGTTCAGGTTGAATGGGAATAGTTTTTCCGACATCCTTATATGTTGGGGGTTCAGGTTGAACGGGAATGGTTTTTCTGACATCTTTGTAATGTGATTGACAAACATACTTATAATGTGTTGTTCGAATGATACCAATAATTGACAACTAATATAGAATATTTTTATTCCTATTTACTTCTCGTTCATTTATGTTTTCGTTACCTCTTCTATGGGCATTATTAGTGAAAGGTTGTAACAACTTGAAGCAGCGCGGGTTTTATTTTGTTAATTTTAGATATACATTGTACTAATCACAGAGAATATAGCTACGGACGTATTACGACTGGTCTTCAATTCATCTACCAACCACCTGTTTTTCTGCCGTCAACCGTTTGTTTTTCTTCATCTGTTTTTCATCCACCAACCATCTGTTATTCGTCATCTGTTTTTCATCCTTAAAGCAGCTATTTCAAATTTATATAGATGTATATCCTTCCGTCCGTTTTCCACCCATAGCTTAAACCATCCGTAACACATCTATATACGATCCTTTTTTTCATCCATTTTTTGAGAATACCAAGACCAATTTCACAGACAAATTTACCGTATCCGTTAACTTTTCTTTATACGGATGATTTCTACGTATCCATCCATACATTTACGGAACAATCCGTAGCTATTTTTTCTGCTATGATTTTTGTTTTATCTATAATTTGTTATTTACATTGGTGAAGAACAAATCGAGTGTTTTATTTTTAATTTCTTCATACTATTAAGATTTGTTTGTTAATTTCTCCATAAATGTGTTTTTTTTTAAACCTACACGACTCATTGATAAAATTTTAAATGAACAAAATATTGTCATTATATGTATATTTTTAACTTAAAATCCCTACCGTAAAAAATCCCTGTTTTTATATAAATTCGATATCTTCGATGCTGAATTTGGGATTTTGGGGTCCCTATACAATATTGCATTATCGGTCATTTTCGAAACTAATGACATATTTTATCTCATCTTGAATGAAACCGTATATGAGGATTATAATACTTGCATCCTAAACTTTTTCTCCGGATTAATGCTTTTTAAGCTCTTATGGGGTGTTATAATTGGAAAAGTTATATAAGCTGACTAGCACATTTAAGTCAAAAATATAACTTTTAGAAAATGCTTTCTAGAATTCTGACAATTGTCTTTAGAATGTGTATTATGTTGATATAGCTTATATCTATTCGCTTTTTAAATATGTTTAGCAATAAAATAGAATATTATCTTTCTGTTATTAAATGTAGTTTTTCTTTATATAAGTCACTGTATTGTAGTGTCTCGATCCCGTACATGTCTTCATCCCCTTCAAGGGGATGAAGACATGTACGGGATCGAGACGGCTTCACGTAAAACAACTTGATCTGTACTTTGCAGATTTGTTTAATTCACTCATACTGAATTTCGTTTGTGTTTTGTACGATTTATTTGAGTAATGAGGTTTATTTGTTCTTTCTCATTTTAATTAGATAATGAGATGTGGAATAAGTGTGCAACCTACAATATAAACGACAATTTTAAATAAAAAGCTTCGCCGAGCGCAGCATGATACGACCGCAACATGTTGAACCCTGTACATTTTAGGCCCAATATGGATAGTTAATTGCTCTGGACACATGCAGCCCATGGTGGACTGAAAAAGGTTTTTGACACATGCAGCTTTTGGTGGACTAGCCAATTACAATTTAAAAGGAATTATTTTTTTTCGAAAGGAGATCAAAATTAGACCACAAATTTTCCATTTTGGCCCTAATTACATAATAGGAGAAAAAAGGGGGGTTGCAAAAATTAATTCTCAATTTTGTATTCACTATTTGACAAAAACAAACATGCAAAAATAATTTTCAAAATCGGATCATCAGTAAAAAAAAGTTTCGATTTTGGTCCCTTTTGGCCCCTCATTACATAATAAGGGGAAAAAAGGGGGGTCGCAAAAATTGATTGTTAATTTTGTATTGCTATTTGACAAGAACAAACATGCATAAAAAATTTTCAAAATCGGACCACTAATATAAAAGTTTCGATTTTGACCCCTTTGGTCCCTAATTTTATTACGGGGAAAAAGGGGGCCCGCAAAAGTTCATCAGGTTCATTCTTTTATTGTAAGAAACATTCTTCACAAATTTCACAGCAATTAGCCAGCTAGAAACAAAGTTATGGTGGAAACAATAAAATATTTGAATTTTTTGCCCCTTTTGGACCCCAAACAAAAAGAGGGGGACCCAAAATCAATCCCATTCACCCTTTTATGTCCCGGAACATTAATGCCAAAGTACAAAGCAATCAGATGACTAGAACTAAAGTTATCGTGGCAACAAACAAACAAGTAGCATTGTTGGCCACTTTTTCGCCCCTAATTTCGAAACCAAAACAGGTGGGACCCCCAAAATCAATCCCATCTATCCTTTAATAGTAAGGAATATCATTGTGAAATTTCATTACATTCGGATTACTAGAACTAAAGTTATCGTGTATACACTAAAGTTAACAGACAACGACGACGACAGCATCATACCATTATACGTCCGCAAATTTTTTGCGGTCGTATAAAAATCCATAATGGAAAACATCCAGCAGCCTTCAATGTGACCAGTGGTCGCTATTCGCTGTTTTTCAATTGGCCTTAGATTGAAAATAAAATACATATGATAGTCTATCAGCCAAATCGAAAAGGCCTCTAGTTTTCGAGATGAATGTCTATGAAATTTCAACAAGGCTCTATGACAAACGTGATGACTTCAACTTTCCAATCGTCAACTTTCCCTCCTTGTGTAGCAACATTCCGTCCGCTCCAGCTTATGGAGTTTACGTATCTCAATTGATTCGTTACTCCAGAGCATGCGGGACTTACATCGATTTCCTTAGCAGAGCGACACGTCTGACGAAAAAATTGCTCACACAGGGTTATGTTGCTTCTTGGTTGCTGTCTTCACTTGAGAAATTTTACGGAAGACATCATGCACTTATAGACAAATATGGGATTTCGATCTCTCAGATGAGTGCAGATGTTGGTTTGTCATAGGGTTTTGTTTTGTCTTCCTTTACCGGATTTGACACACTGAATAGACTATTGGCAACGCGACGGGTGTGCTATAGCAAGCAGGGACTGCTTACTCTTCCGGAGCACCTGAGTTCACTCCTGTTTCGACTAGAGTTCGCGTTGTTGATTGACATTCAGTTATTTTGTGTTTCCATGTTTTACATGTTGTCTGTTTTTGTCCCGTTCTTGTTGGTGTTTACTGGTTTGTCTCTGCCCTTTCAAACTTTTGACATTCGGATACCCCATTGGTACCTCTGCTTCTTTCTACCCCGGGGAACAGCAGTTTTTCAGTGGTTTGGTATAGTTTAACATGTAATCTTTCATATTTACCTTGTTATACCGGGACAAGTGTCCAAACAGGGTATGACATGCGCAATTTTAAATGTACCCATTTTGACACAAACCATGCTGATAGCATTGAATTCATCTTGCTGTCACATTTTTACAATGCGATGGAATATAATTTTGTAAGGTGTTATGTAATCTGTAAAAAAAATAAAAATATGGCGTATAATATTTATCGATAAGTATCGATGAAGTATCGATATCGGGACTCTTTTAAACACTCTGTATACGTGTCTTTTTTCGTTTAATTTTTGCCCATTTATAAGCTCACCTGTCCAAAGGCTAGTATGTGAGCTTATGCCATCACTATGCGTCCGTCGTCGTCCGTTAACAATTTCAAAAATCTTGTTCTCTTAAACCACTGAACCAATTTAACTGAAACTTTGCAGGAATGATATATGACATGTTGGCAACAAACGATCCTCATTTTAAAATGATTCGATAAAAAACATGGCCACTGTTACTAAAAATAGAACATAGGTAAAAATCACTTAAAATGGCTTATAACTGAGCAACCATAACAGATAGAAAAAATCCGAAGGATCTTAGACTCTTCAGAATTAAAAGGTCTACAAGTTTCCATTAGGTCGAAGTTGTCAGATGACCCTTGATTGGGGTTATGGCCCTTTAAAGGTAAAAAATAGCGTTTTTTTATGCTTTTGCCCTATAGAATGAAAACTATTGCAGATAGAGAAAAGATGCTGCTTGCTTAAATGTTCAGCTCATTAAGCTCTATAAAAGTCTCCATAGGGTCGAAGTTGTCAGATGACCCCTTATAGGGGTTACAGCCCTATAAAGGCAAAAAAAAATAGTGTTCTTGGCCAATAGAATGAAAACTATTGCAGATAGAGAAAAGCTGTTGCTTGCTTAAATGTTCAGTTCATTTAGCTCTACAAAAGTCTCCATAGGGTCGAAGTTGTCACATGACCCCTTATATAGGTTACAGCCCCTTGAATGTTAAAAATAGCGTTTTTTCGTGTTTTTGGTCTATAGAATGAATTATTGCAGATAGAGAAAAGTTGTTGCTTGCTTAAATGTTCAGCTCATTTAGCTCGACAAAAGCATTCATAGGGTCGAAGTTGTCAGATGACCCCTTATAGGGGTTACAGCCCCTTGAAGGCAAAAAAATAGTGTTCTTGACCAACAGAATGAAAACTATTGCAGATAGAGAAAAGCTGTTGCTTGCTTAAATTTTCAGCTCATTTAGCTCTACAAAAGTTTCCATAGGGTCGAAGTTGTCACATGACCCCTTATAGGGGTTACAGCCCCTTGAATGTGATAAATAGCGTTTTTTCGTGTTTTTGGCATGTAGAATGTTGCAGATAGAGAAAAGCTGTTGCTTGCTTAAATGTTCAGCCCATTCAGCTCTACAAAAGTCTCCATAGGGTTGAAGTTGTCAGATGACCCCTTATAGGGGTTACAGCCCCTTTAGACATGAAAAATAATGGGGTTTTTTTTTGCTTAGTTAGAATGAAAACTATTGCAGATAGAGAAAAGCTCTTTCTTGCTCAAACATTCAGCTCATTTAGCTAAACAAAAGTCTTCATAGGGTTGACATCAAGATCAGGTGAGCGATTCAGGCTCCTGGGAGCCTTTTATTCGTTGCTGTAGTCATATTTTCAATATATGTTTGCTTTCAATGACCATTAATCGTTCATTGATATGTATTCTGATCGTTTATATTTAGAAAGTTACACCAATGACCAGATAATAGAGCCTCAAGATTTCCCATGCATATAAAGAGCTAAAACCTCAGTAGAGGAACGATGCATTTTACATACTTTTAAATGATATTTATTCGTTGAAAAATATGTTTTTATATCAAAGGTGTGGTAATATACAAATACACATCAATAAACTTAGTCAAAAAGGGGGGTTCTATGTATTTGTATGCTTTAAAAGTACTTAATATCACAACGTTTTCTACTTTGGTACGACATAAATTTCACAAATGGGTCAAACATGTAAAAATAGTATAATTAAATATATGTGCAGCATATAATTCCTTGTTTTCTTCGTTAACTCCATATCCTTTCACATCCTTTTTGCTGTGAAAATAACAAAATTTGAATATATGTATTCGTAAGTTCTGAAACGAATTTGATGCATCTCATTTTAAAGAATTGTCACTAAATGAAAGTTTGTTCTTGCATCAATGATTTTTTTTAACCTTTTGATATAAATTCGCTAATATTTTTTATTTTGATAGCAGTCTCATTAACATCAAACCTTCAATGTCGCTCCCCCTTTTTTTGCTATGTCCGCTCGTTGAAGCTTAAAAAAAAAGCGACATTGAAGGTTTGATTTTAATGAGACTGACATAGTAGTGTACTGTTTGAAAACTACATTTTTGTAGGTATTGAAATGCATCATAAGGTTAAAACCTTCACAGGACATAATTTGCAAATGTGTAAAGTCGTGTATTTGTAGAGGAAAAGAGTTTGTTGTAGTTTGGTAGTAATGACATAAAAGTAAAACGCACATAGCATTCCGTTTTCAATAAGTACTAGTTGGTAATATGATATATTGTAATATACAGTTTTAAATAAAAAAATAGTACTATCTGTTCACCTAGTAGAAATAATCTATAATGCACTGTTAAATATAAGTCTACGGACTGTTTTGGGTTACCTTGCCATTTGTTATAAGACATCACATTTACGTTAAGGAGGTACATCTTGAATGCTTTTGAATTACTCTCTAATGTACACAATGTACATAATGTGTTTACAAAACATTGGTTATTGAAGGGTTAGTTTTGTTGTCCAAACATAACAGAGTCATGTTAAACTATGTCCGTGTATATGTAAAATTTTACATTTCATAGCAAAAGGACAGTCACACTAGCTAATACAATTCAAACTTTACTTTTGATAGCATTGCTCCAATGTTTATAACTTTCTTTTTACTTTAAAGACGAAAATATGGTTTAAAACTCATACCATCGATGTGCTGCCTGGGACTCCATTGCAAAAGGGTTTTAGTCTTTGCGTCATTAGATAAGTGTTCAGGGGAGTGGCTTTGTTGTCTCTGACAGTAACTGTAGTATAACAATGCATTAAATTTTAATGAGCAGTTTCTAAAAAAGCATTCAAAATCATGAAATATTTGTTCCGATACTTTTGAAATATTCGATATCAAAAGCTGCACACCAAACACAGAAACGTGTATACTAACGCTGGTTCAAAGACAACAAATATATCCAATTATTTACAAGTTGAAATAAAATTTATAACAAAGAGTCAAACAATACAATGCATTTAATATCTATTTCAAATCTACTTTTACAAAAAAATGCATGTGGAGAAATATTCTTCTTTAAAAAATCTGGGTAGAATCTTCTTCCAGTCAATGGAATTTACTTTATAGAATTGTTGCACTGAACTTAAGATGCACAAAGCATAGAGGTACCAAATGGGACATGTCAAAAGTCCGAAAGGGGAAAGACAAAACCAGACAGTATCAACGACACGCATTTTGAAACGAGAGTTTATTTGATTATTCAAAATAGTACTTTTACACAAAGCATAATAGATTTCCAATAATTATTTTCACCAACATGCATAACATTTTATGTGTATCTAGATGTTCATTAATATTGTCATATCATAAAATTGTGTGCTAAACAAGGGGTTGCACTAAGTCGTGCTAAGCATACCCCCACTCGACCATTCAGAAAACAGGAAATAGATGACTGACTGACCTGGAAAGGGGAGGCACGGTACAACTCATCACGCCTAAGCTGTATACCAAATTTGAAATCAATCCCTTTTGTAGAAGCCGAGAAATCTGTTACAAAAAAATTGTCTATTTTTGACCCATAAAAAGTCTAAGTTGGCTCAGAAAACAGGAAGTAGATGATAGACAGACCTGGAAAGGGAAGGCACAGTATAACTAATCATGCTAAAGCTGTGTACCAAATTTGAAACAAATCCATCCAGTAGAAGCAGAGAAATTGAACTGGACGGACAGACGGACGGACGGACAAGGTGATTGCAATATAGACCCCTCTCTTACGAGTGGGGGTATAAAAATATAAGTGGGTATTGTGTAAAATGACTCAAGAAATTGTAGATTTACGCATGTGAAAAGTACATGTATAACCATGGCTCATCCCTAATCTTTGATATCTGGCCCACCTAGTAATTAAAATTTGTTTGAACAAAAATTATCTAAATCGAAAAAAATGGCAAATGCATCGCTTACAAATGACGTTTATAGCTACAATCTGACATTGCAGTCTGAACAACAACAAAAAAGACAGGCATACACATATACCAAATTGCATTCTTTAAAGTACTAAAATGTAAATTATTAGCTATTTGTATATAAAAAAGGCATACATTTATTTTAAATAAAGGTAATAACAAAACTACCAAACATGAATGATCAATCTCATAGTCCAGAGAAAATGACAAAAACGAATCAGTCATACCGGAGAATTGGTGGATCGCAATGTTCCTGACTTGGTACAGGCATTTCAAACGAAATGGTGGGTTAAACAAGGTTTTATGGCACCAAACCTCCTTCTTCCATTGCGAACTTAGGATCCGGTAATGACAACAGAACACTACAATAGTCTACATAGTTGTGAGACACAATAGGGATATTGGGGTGAAAAAAACATAAGATGTAAATAACATTTTCTCTCTAATAAACTACAAAACTACCAAACTGGGATGATCAGTCTCATATATCCAAGAAAAATAAAGACCAAAAAATGCAATGTCATACCAGAAAAAATGAATATCACAATGGTCCTGATTGGGTACCACCGTGTTTCATGGTGCCAAACCTTTTCTTCAAAAGAGAGATAGGTTAATCTTTTTTTAGAACAGCTGGCGTTAACAATTGCACTAAACTTTGCATATTGCACATCAAAGTAAACAGGGAAAATAATCCTTTAGATATTGTTCATATATTAAATGTTACAATTTTTACATGTTTGTGCATTTCATTTCATATAAAAGAACAAAACATTGTGATATTTTATATTTAAAAGCATCTACAAAGACCCCCCTTTTTTACTAAAAAAGCAGCTGTGCAAATATGCAATAGCACCACATACGCGGCTACAATACTGCCTAAGAAGAAAATCACTGACAATCACAAATCTGCCATTTCCTCCTTCGGCCTTTCAATGATGACATTCCATCACTGTATTGGATTCCTAATTATTCTTGTAATAGCATAAAAACATTCGATTTCTCCACACTTCACACTTCTATTCCAAATTGATTGGCGATTGGGACTGACTGAACGCAGCTTTTTCAAAAAGAATGTAAAACGCAGGTACAAATATGTAGTAGTCGATTATACCAAGACTTACTTTGTAATCAATGAGTCTAAGGAAAAGAACAAATTAACAGAAGACCAAATAATCGACATTTTTGTTCAGTTTGGTGGACGTGTTTTACAGCAAACAATAGGGATTCCAATGACCACTAATTATGCACCTTTGCTTGCTGATTTGTTTCTTCATTCATATGAAACATACTTCTTACAATCACTTCTAAACAAAAAAGATCGTAGACTAGCTCTCTATTTTAATCTCACTTTCTGTTATATTGATGATGTCCTTTCACTGAACAATTCTCGATTTGGTGACTTTCTCCATCTTATATATACTCAGGAACTTGAGATTAAGGACACTACAGATTCTAGGAAGTCTGATTCATATTTAGATCTACATCTTGAAATGGACTCTAAAGGAAAACTTTCAACAAAGCTCTAAGACAAACGTGATGACTTCAACTTTCCAATCGTCAACCTTCTCTTCTTGTGTAGCAAAATTTCGTCCGCTCCAGCTTATGGAGTTTACGTATCTCAATTGATTCGTTACTCCAGAGCGTGTGGGACTTACATTGATTTACTTAGCAGAGCGTCACGTCTGACACAAAAAATGCTCACACAGGGTTATGATGCTCCTCGATTGTTTTCTTCACTCAAAAATTATACGGAAGACATCATGCACTTATAGACAAATATGGTATTTCGATCTCTCAGATGAGTGCAGATGTTGGTTTGTCATAGGGTTTTGTATTGTCTTCCTTTACCAGATTTGGCACGCTGAATGGACTATTGCCAACGCGACGGGTGTGCTTTAGCAAGCAGGAACTGCTTACTCTTCCGGGGCACCTGATTTCACCTGATTTCACTCTCCGCGTTGTTGATTGATATTCAGTTATTTTTGTGTTTCCATGTTTTACAGGTTGTCTGTTGTTGTTTCGTTCTTGTTGGCGTTTACTGGTTTTGTCTCTGCCCTTTCGGAATTCTGACATTCGGATACCCCATTGGTTCCTCTGCTTCTTGATTATTATATCGATGTATATTTGTATATTACCACACCTTTTAAATAAAAACATATTTTTCATCGAATAAATAACATGTTAAAGAATGTCAAATGCATCGTTTCTGTACAGATATTTTAGCTCAAATATACATAGGAAGTCTTGAGGCTCGACCATCTGCTTATTGGTGTAACTATCTAAATAACCAACGATTGTATCAGAAAACATATCAATGAACGATTTGTGGTCATTAAAAGCGAGCATAAATTGCAAATATGTCTACAGCGACAAAAATTAAGTGAAAAAAAGCCACGTATACAGAGTGTTGAAAAGATTCCCAATATCGGAACTGCATCGATACTAATCGATAAATATTATCCGCCATATTTTTATTCTTATTGCGCAGATTACATGACACCTTACAAAATTATATTCCACCGCGTTGTAAAAATTTGACAGCAATATAAATTCAATGCTTTCAACAAGATTTGCGTCTGTCAAAATGGGTGTATGTTATACCCTGTTTGGACACTTTTTTCCGGTATAAAAAGTAATTTCGAAAGTTAAGATGTCAAACTATACAATACCACCAAAAAAACTGCTGTTCCTCAGGGTAGACATTCAAAATGCATTTTTTAGGGTTGGCTGATAGACTAGCTCCGGTATCCATACTTTTGTGTTGACGAATACTACAAAGTATTTGAATGGTTTGTGTAAATAAAAATTGTGGCAAAACTCTTAATTTCTCCTACCCCAGGCATAGCTGGTCAACTTGATCTCATTCTTCATTTGGGTCTTGTTTCGATATTATTTGGTTGTATTGTTCTATGCTCTTCATATATTGTGTTTGGTATTTTCATATTTTGGCTAGAGAGCCTCTGATGAATCTTCAATAGACGAAACGCGCGTTGGCGTAACAAAATGTATTGCCTGTTGTAAATTTTATTGCAAGAAATGCCGTTCTTTAAATGTATGTCGTAGTCCATCAGCCAAGTCCGGAAAAAAATAATTTGAGTGGATACCCCTGTAGACCGATTTTTTATTGCAGAAATCAAAAGACAAACATGTGAACTTTATTTTGCAACTTGTTATACTTTGCAAAAAGATGCGGAAACTGGTATAACAGAGGCCCCTTTAGGGGTACTATAAACTGTCAAAAAATTTCAACCGTTATAAAACATTCTATTATACTAAGTCTACTACAATAGTATTGAAAAGAAAACTTTTAACATATTGAATGTTGTCCAGACAACCAACGACAGACAAAAGTTTGTTAAAATTTTCACTCAAAGAAGTCTTAAAGGGAGATAATACAAGGAATGACTAAAATGAGTTTTTTTTTCATTTTCTTTTTTTCATTTCCTAAAAAAATAGGATAGCCAGGTGGAATATTTTGTGGAAAGAATCTACCTACAACATAACAAATTAAATAAAACAATTCCATTGAAATATTTGTGGTACTGGTTGAAAAGTTTCGGTATTTATGAATGTAGCCCCAGTCGCCTGAAATCTATATTTTTTTCATGTGTAAATACAAATGATCAACATAATGTGTTTCATTATATATTTTTTCAATTTTAGTTCTTTTTGAAACTATAGTATCAGAATATAAGAACTTTAGTCTTAATTGTTTAAAAGTTGCCATACATGTAATTACACGTACATGTGCATTTTGGATCATTTTGCAAGGCAGAATACAACATGTATACAATAATGGCGCTGCATGTTTGACCGTTTGTTGCACTTAGTTACAAAAGGGATACAAAGTTACTGTTATCGAGGAAATATGCCAGCCAATTAATAAAGTTCTACATGTATATGGAACTTTTTTTCAATTTATTTGACGCTTTGTTATGATTGTTTTGCCTTTTGAAATTACTACTAGTATATTTGTAAATACTTTGAAGATCCATATTTAGCTTTTTCATTGTTGGCAGTTGTTTCCTGTACCGTCTTCTAAAGAATCTAGATTTTAACGAAATTCAAAGCAATAAGCGTACTTCTAAAACAACAAAAAAGAAACTCTCATTACAATCGTAACTAAATATATTTTGAAAAACAGGCCTTTTTATTGTGAACTTTTTTATGCTGCTGAGCAATGTCGTAGAGTTTCGTCAATTTTTCCCAGAAAGAAGTTAACTAAACGAAGTTGAAATCACCAAACCATTGAAGTTAGTGATTGTGCTAACCGACGAATGAATTGAAAGAAGCAAACAGGCACAAATAGGGCATTCGAGTGTCAAAAGTCCGAAAGGGCAACGACAAAACCGGTAAACATGAACAAGAACAGCACGAAGAAACACAAAACACAAAATCAACCGAACGGAAATCTACAACGCCAACTCAAGTCGTAACAAGAGTTAACTCGGGTGCTCCGGAAGAGTAAGCGGTTTTTGGCTGCTATAGCACATCCGTCGTGTTGCTAATTTTCAATTCAGTGTGTCAAATCTGGTAAAGGAAGACACAACAAATTTCTAAGACAAACCAACATCTGCACTCATTTGAGAGATTGTCTACGAGTGCACGGTGTCTACCGTACAATTTCTTGAGTGAAGACAGCAACCGTGGAGCAACATAACCCTGTGTTAGCCTTTTCTGTGTCAAACGTGACGCTCTGCCAAGGAATCGATGTAATTGCCGCAAGCTCTGGAGTAACGAATCAACTGTGATACGAACACTTCATAAGCCGGAGCGGACGGAATGTTGCTATACAAAAAGGGAAAGTTGAAGTCATCACGTTTGTCATAGAGCTTTGTTGAAGTATTCCTTGAGAGTCAATTACGAGATGTAAATCTAAATATGAAGCAGACTTCCTAGAATCCATTGTGTCCCTTATCTCAGGTTCCTGAGGATATATGAGATGGAGAAAGTCACCAAATAGAGAATTGTTCAGTGAAAGGACATTATCAATACTTGTATAACGGAACGTGAGATAAAAAGAGATAGCTAGTCTAGTTCTCCACGAGTACAATATGTCCCGTCTTATACTTCATTCAAAATTTCTAAAAAAATCAAAGAAAACTACTTGTCCTGATTTTGTGTTAAAAAATGTGAATACTGTAATCTTACTATTTGTGTGGTTTTTAACTTTGCTGATTTCAGTGTTTTCCATTTTTCATGATATTACATAAAAAAAGAAATAATGGTACACTAATGATATAAGTTTCTGTAGACCTAAAATGCTTGTATTCTTTGTGGGTCGCCAGTAACATTAGACAGAAGCGACATACATAGACTCACTTTTTGATTGTTCGTCTTGTTAAATCGAGCGTCGCTCTGCAAAATTATTAAGTATTCCGTCTCAATTTTTATGTAACTTAACTCTATATTTCTTAATAGAGTTAAGGAATTACTCAACTACTTCCTGTTAACAGAATACTTTATAGACAAAAATACAAAATTCTGACATCGTTTGGGACAAAGTAACTGAGCAAACGGATACAAACTTTCTATGGGAACAGACACTTCAAGGTTAAGAGCATATGCTGGTACATGAAGATCAACGAGCCCTTTGCAATGGAAAAAGCTTCAGCACCATTTTCTATTCATTTACAGCTGACCAGTAGCAGTATTGTCTGAGGAACTTTGGTGTGCTTTTGATTCTTAACAACAGCAATCGTCCGAAAAAATCCTAATTGTTCGTCTGTGTATGTGGCGGAATCTTTGGGAATGTTAAGGAATGAGATGACATTGCTGTTAAATCTTTAAAATGGAATGCAGTATTGTAAAAATCCATCATCAATGAGGACTTCTTGTCTTCTAGTACTCTTTTTTTATGAGACAGACCATTACCACGAAAAGAGGGGGGGGGGGGGTTGTTCCGATCAGACAATTATTTTTTTCATAAAGGTGTCTCGAGACAAATTTTTGTTTTCATTATTAGCATTATTCTATATGGCAGAAATCCTTCCTCAAAATATTTTATCCTCTGTTACTTAAATATTTTTCATCAAAATTCAGATTCATAATATTATTTTAGGAAAACACCACCCCCCCTCATCCATTCTTTGATTTCATAACAATAGAATTGGAAAAAAAAACTAAATTTACAAAACGACATCGTTACATTATTTTAAGGCGACAGCTCGATATAAATTGTCGCCAGAAATAAAGAATAGATACGTTATAAGTAAAAAGTAATGTAAATATTTCATATAAGTATAAATAAAGTCAAACGCACCTGACCTAAAGTAAAGTCTAACAGGCCAAAAACAAGAAAACGTGATTAATTGGTTATAACTTTGTTTTCAATAATGTAAAAAATCACCTTTACTGTAATATAACTTCTTTTATGTTGGTTTTAAAAAAATACCATAGAAATGACTTAAAATCATAAAAAATATTGATTTTAGAAATAGAAAAAGTGACCTTCACATTTAATAATTTAAAAAATAAAACCATATCGGTCAAACCATTACAATCCGCACATGGACATTAAAAATGGATTTTTCTGTAAAGCACTGTTTTTATCAAATCCTGGTGGTTTTAATATTTTTAATTGTGACCATTGTAATTAGGTGAATCTTGTTGTGTAAATTTTACCTGTGATACGTGCGAAGACATAGGAAGACGTTCGCAAATTGTAAAAATAGGGAAATTTTGAACGTAATAATTAGCAATTTTAAATCTAAAAAATATCTTTTTTAGACATTGTTATGATGCAAATTCTTTTCCTAAGTCAATAATCCCTATGCATACTATAGATTTATAAAACAGTAATTGAAGTTTTCAACCCCATGTTCAATTTATTGAAAATAAATGAATGACTACTTTTCAATTGATTACCAGAGGGTCCAGAAAAATGATTTTTACGCTATTTTCCGCATATTTTATACAAGTATCATGAAGTAAATTTTGGGTTATTTTGGTTAAAACATACTTTATTAATTTTCATATCTGAAAGCTTCTTTTCTTGACAAATTGTTAATTTGGTTTTAAAGATAAAATTAATTATTGCTGACCTTTTAACCGTGCATGTTATTTAGTACATGTACATGATAAATTACTTAATTTTTACTCGGAAGTCTTCGGCTTCCGAGTCTTGTCGGAGAAAAGATGAAATGGAAGAAGCGCGGCAAACTGTTACAACTCGTTGTCACGTCGCTAACTCTCGTAGAAATATTATAAAATATAGGACCAGACGAGAAAAGGCGATTGCTTTGTAAGGTCGTAAGCGGCAGCCTGATTTTAACAATCTATACTATCTGAGACTGATAGAAAAATATCGACATAACAACTATATAGAAACTGAATTCAAACCAGACGATCTCGGTTTGTATGCATGCCCAGGAGTCTCGACAGAGGGAAATAGTGATTTTGTTATTGAAAAACTCGCTCCCAATGATCTCGTATGGTTCTGTGATGTATCAATTGCGGAAGTAAAAGTTGACGTGACAAGTAAGTCTTGCATTTATGTTATTTTAAAGAGTTTTGTTTAATTTAAGATTACATACATTAACATCTTGTACATTGTACATGTATATTGATTGTATCACCATGTTGTCTATTGTATTTTATGTGTAATCTATCAACATGATCAATTATGTTCTTTTCTTCAATCAATTATGTTCTTTTCCTCTACATGTACATGTACAACAAATAATAGATATGTTACTACAGGTCAAAAGTGCTACAGGTCAATGCTGAACTCTGTGTACATGTATTTATTATAGAATGTAAAACACTGCAACCTGTTTAGTAAAAATATATTAGAGTCTAATATGAATCTAATTTATTTTAAATCAAAAATTGCTTACACAAGGTTATATTGCTGCTCGGTTGTTGTCTTCACTCAAGAGTGCAGACATATCGAAAAAATTTAAAAGCGGAAATTCGGTCCGGTGAATCTGAAAATTGTGTCTGACCCATGCATTTTTTTGTCTGCAATTTACTCATATACTCCGTTCTCATTATATCATGGGTTCTGTGTTATCTTGGTATTTACTTACATTTCAAAACCAAATATTCAACTGTGACGTCACTGTTTCTACGTAGCTACGTACCATGATATAACGAGATACCAGGATAGTTCATACAAAATTACGGTCTGATCAGCCAGTAATTCTGTCAGACACACCAAATCTTGCAGGAGTCTGAACAGATTTTTGCAGGACAGGTCCTGATCATGAGGTTCTGTACAGCTGTCATCATGTACAATATTTCGATATGTTTGCCCTCATAGAATAAAAAAGCTACGCAGAGCGCAGCATGATACGACCGATACAAGTTGAACCCTGTACGCTGGAGGCCCAATATGGATAGTCTATTGCTTTGGTCACATGAAGCCCATGGTGGACTTACAAAGCTTTTTGACATGATACATCCTGTGGTGGACTTTCAAATGCATTTTGACACATATACATGTATATTGACATCAACATCTCATACAAAAAGCCTTATTTATATACATATATCAATTTACATTTTTTGCCCTTTGACCCCTAATTTAAAAAAAAAAAAAACTGTAAGAAATATTGTTAATCAGATTGCAAAAAAGGGCAGGGATTTTCATAAGGTATCCAATGAAAAAATATTTTGAAATCGGACCAATTATAAAAAAGTTATTTTTATGGGCATGGCCTACTCTTTGGCACATCCCTGTTCACCATTTTATGGAAAGCTACCCCCCTCCTGAAGACCTTTTATATTTTTAATGACAATGTACATGTGTATATGACTTAAAGAAATTAAAGCAATATCTGACAATATTTTCTGACCTACTAAATAGTTAGGTATTCATTACTTAAAACAATTAAACAAATATTAACAATGATTAATGTGATATATCTTCAAAGAACAGCATGGCCAATTTGGTCACATGTCACCTTATATTTGTTTTGATTTTACATTTTCTGGGTTTCATGTTTATTGCATGAACCTTCTGGTTGATAGGAAACTGTGTTTAGAAATTGTAATAACTTGGAAGCAATGGAAATCTATCATCAAATATCTTTGATCTTACAAAAAAAAGCAAAGAAACTTCAGTTTTCCTTGTATTCTAAATTTGCAGCCCTTAAATGTTGCAATATTATAACTTGAAATATTGGGACAAAATTTTTTTATTTCATCTTAATATTTACATTTTATACTTATGTCTTACATATATATATATGTCTTTTGGGGATTACATTGCATTGTTAATTCATGAGCTTTATCCAATAAACTGATTGATTGATTGATAATATTATAGTGGAATTGCTGCAATTTTAGGACATATGAAATTGCAAGACTATTATTGATCATTATTACTACCTATTATAAAGAAAAAGGCTGTGATACTGAAATTAGGTCGTTTGTTTCCGTCGTTTTTATATTTACAAAAGCTTTTTGCAATGTACATGATGTACATACTTTCACTTTTCACTCGGGGGCTATATTCGGATTCTTAATCTTCGGATTTCCATCAAGACAATATGGCCGCGGCCAGTAGATTATGTGTTTCGCTTCGGATTATATTTTAGTCAGTGTAGCATATCTTGCGTAGCTTTAGCGTAATGGATATTTGATTTTGGATTGCGAAAATTTACTTAATTGAATAAAGTTTAAAGGACAAAAATACTATTCGGACACCAAAAATAAGTTAAATCTTGCAAAAAAGTTGTACACAGCATCTTCGTTTTTCATGCTTTTATGTGGCGGTGTTTTAAAGCAACAATGCGATTCAACTAGATCATGTAGCGTACATGGCGTAGTCACTTTATCAGGTTATGCACATGTTTAAGCGTACTTTCTTATCAATTTTTGACTGCAAAATGTTAATTCATTGAATAAAGTTTATTATCACAGACAGAAATAATGCTTATGCAAAATAGGTCAATCAGACACACACAATTCAAGCATTTTATTGATTTTTTATAAAATGACAAAATAGCCACATTGGGTCATTCGTCTGTCTTGATCTAGGTCATTTTAATAAGGATAAATAATTTTATCTTTTTCTCACAAAGCTATTGCGGGATCTGGAAAAATAAACGGTATTTGTCACAAGTTAATGGTTGTTCGAAAATGTTATAAATGCTTGATAATTTTGTCGAATCACCACACAGAGACCAATGTCGCCACAACTACAAACATGTCAGAAAATAATTTTAACTGTGCAGAACCACAGGGGCTTGGATTATAGAGTAGGGGGGGGGGGGGACTTAAAAGTCAATATAAATGACCAGAATCCAAGCCCCTGTGTGCGGAACATGGATTGCAACGTTTGTGTATAAGTTTGCTTTAGTCTATATCATAAAGGGAAGGACAATCTTTGAATAGGTGCCAATCAAAAATATATGAAAGAAGCAGAGGTACCAATGGGGTATCCAAATGTCAAAAGTCCGAAAGGGCAGAGACAAAACCAGTAAACACCAACAAAAACAGGACAAAAACAGACAACATGTAAAACATGGAAACACAAAACAACTGAATATCAATCAACAACGCGAACTCCAGTCGAAACAAGAGTGAACTCAGGTGCTCCGGAAGAGTAAGCAGTTCCTGCTTGCAGTGGCGGGACACCAAAAATAATTGTTGATAAAAAAAACATTATTGTAAGCTGATGTTTATTTTTATAACATTATTTATTTGCAAAATATCAATTTAAATGTGGATTTATATGTGAATTGTGTCCTACATTGTATGTTTAATATGTGTGTGTATTAGCAAGTTAAGTATAAATGTTTTTTTTCTTTCAGACAAAGAGCCATATAAAGCTAAAAGTTGATAAAAGTCATCAGCATCTGCAATTTCAAGATATGGATAAATGCTGACTGTGCATATATAATTCTCACTGAAACTGGATATATCTAGCATCGAAATAGTGTTTACCTTTACAGAGAGCTTTATTCTTCTAACTAAGGAGTCCAAAAGTCTATAGAAATTATGAAAATTTGTTTTGAGCAGCTACAAAATATATAAACATCCTAGGATGATGTGAAAAAGATTGAGTAAAAATCATGAATTAATATGTTGTGTAAAAGAATAAGTTCAGTGGTGAATTTAATATCAAGTGAAATATTAAAAAATAAATGTGATATAAGAACTTTTTTTGTTTGTTACTCTATATATTTTCTATTGATGATGGATCCACACAACATCATATCTTCATAAACATCAAGGCAAATACAGAGCAGAACAATACATTAATGAAGAAAGCTTTGTCTGGACCCATATTGGACATACAAGTATAATAGTTGACTAGACACACAAAGAAAAAGAAAACACATGCAAGTGTCAACGCAACATACCATGTGTAACAGCTCAAGTGCAAGAAAGAATAAAATCACATAGTTCCAATTTATTTGCCAAATGAAGTCTATAAAAAAATGATAAAAGATTAACAAAAGTTGAAAGCTGTAAATGCTCCATAAGTTTTTTTTTTTATTTCATGTATTTAATAAGATTTTGTGGCATGCATATTTACTCAATTCACTGTAACAAAGTATTTTATAAATTATCCTTTCAATTCATCATAGTACAAGCATCTTATTCCTCAGCTGTTTACAATAGATATATATTACAAGTTATCCAATGTAAATAGATTGACTGACAAATATCATAAGCATTGATTATACTATTTGACATGTTAAAGATTGTCTACATGTATTTCAATATATGTTATAAGTTTCAATTATGAATGTAACCTTGTCAATGAAATGACATTTGACCAACTAAGATTATTTAGAGGCAGGTTATGCCCCCTATCATTTAAAAAAATCACTAGTAATTGTTTATTAAAAACAAAACATTGGGTTAAATAATATTTACATACATGTATAAGTCCAATAGGGTTATTTTTATCATTGTACCCATTTTCTTTGTACATATAACATGTTGGTGACATTTTTGATGCATTTTAGTGAATCAATATGTAATATTGATATGATGATTGCTATGTAATGTTATAAAGATTACTTTAACTAATTATTGAACAATAATAAACATGCTACCATTGAAATGGTATTAATGTCTTAAAATATTGTCCAAAATACCAAGTATGTGTTCAATAGAAAATGCATATTTTTAAACATAATTGCTCCTATAAGAATATTATGTCTGTAAAAATGTTAGTTATTCTACAAAAGTAATAATAAAAGATAACTTGTTTTGTTATACATGTATCAATCTATTTCCCACACAAAAAAGTTGCAGAGCTTTATGTCTCTGGTCCATCAATCAGTCCTACACATCACTTTGTTATAATAAAAATGACAAAGTTCAAGACAATAAATATTGCTCCGCCTGACGCACCAAGACTCATCAGAGGCGCTCTACCAAAAAAATTGAAAATGCCAAACATAATATAATTATGATGAGCATAAAACAATAAAACCAAAAATACCAAACAGGGGAAGAAAATTATTACTTAATTTATCTAACAATGTCTGGGGTAAGAAGAATCTAGGGGTTTAGACAATATTGAAAATTAAACATATAATTTAAAGCTATAAACATGATAAATGAAACTCCACTTATACTACTGAACACAAACAAAACATGGTTTGCAAGAACTACACCATATATAGATATGCATGTTACCAAAAAATCTAGAAAAGCAAAGTTTTGTTGGACTGTTGACCCAATATTTATGTTGAAAACCCTGATAATAGTTCATGAACAAGTAAACGGATATTTCTAAAAAGTACATCATATGTTGTGCTTTCTACCAGGATTCCATCTGCAAATAAAGGTAATAACAAAACTACCGAACTTTAATGATCAATCTCATAGGCAAGAGAAAATGACAAAAACGAATCAGTCATACCGGAGAGCTGGTGGATCGCAATGGTCCTGACTTGGTACAGGCATTTCAAACGAAATGGTGGGTTAAACCAGGTTTTATGGCGCCAAACCTCCCTCTTCCATTGCGATCTTAGGATCCGGTAATGACCATAGAACACAACATACATGTAGTTGTGAGACACAATAGGGATATTGAGGTGATCAAATTATGGTGTGAATAATCACCCATTAAACTGAAATCCTGATATACATGTACAAATGGTGATAAGGCTGTCCCCATCTGTTAGTCAAGTTAGTCAACACAACCCTTAAACATCTGAACAAAATTTAACGAAACTTGGTATGCAAGAAGTTCATCATATGCAATCGTGCATAAATTACCATGTATTCATTAGCCACAAATTTGGGACACAATTAAATTTACCAAAATACCAAGAACAACAAAACAGAATTCCATAGAACTTGGAATTGAAGAAGTATAACACTTATAGTTGTAGATCTGTTGCAACAAATCATTGATTTACCCAAGTACATAATTATAAAGCTAATTTTTTACTCCATTACCATAATATGAACTGCACACAAGGGTTATATCATAAATATACAGCCTTGTCCAAATACACAAAACAGGAAATGCTTTCCAAAATTAAGTATAAAAAAAGATATAGATTAAATGTGCAACATAAGACAAAGCCCCACAAAACAGGAACTGTTTTATCAAACACCAGATTAACGAAATCTCCATCCTTGAAATCAGCATTCAATAGAAACTAAAATGTGTCGCATTTATTTGCAACAGAATACCCAGCAGAAATAAACAAATTTATGCAACTCAAAGACATGCTACAAGAAATCCTTAAAATATTTTCAAGATATGAAATATGGTACGCTGCCTAGTTGAGTCATTTAAAGAAAAAATGGTGGGTTAAACCATGTTATATGGTGACAAACATTCTTCATCCATTGGATATAAAGTTCCATTATAAAAGAAAACATTCTGACTTCCGAGTTGTCAGTACCAACGGTACTTTGATTATTTACATTAATGTCCTGGTCAAATGGTCATATATGTTCTCTTATGCAATTTCTATTTACCTCTTGACCTTTTAAACATTACAAGCTAGTATATAAAGATTGTAAAAACACATTTAGGGGGACTTGGTTTGGACTGCCAACTAGTTCATACACATTCTGTTTGGATCTCCAACTCTACATTTTTCTTTTGTTATTTGGCTTTGTTTTATATTTGGACTTTATATTTTGTAATTTGGATCGACCAGTTACGCATTAAAACATTTTGAGACTTTTAGTTGTTTTAATACGACACCGACTTTGAAGTTGATATACTAGTATCCGTACACTAAGCTAGTTCCCACACATAAGCCATAGGGCAGGTTATCAGACACTGCGTAGTTTCCCGTCACGGAGAAAAGTCCCCTGTCTGAATAATCGTGGAGAAGAAGCATTACAAGATCCCTGTTTGATAAATTGGAGGAGAAGCAAACCGATCGAGGAACCTCTTGCAAAAGTGGAGAAGACGCAAGCAGCGAGCAGCTCATCGGAAGTAGGTTCGGGCGCCTACAGTCACGACAGAGACAATGCAAACACTACAGAGTACGGACATTCGTCATCAGTCGGTGTGCTTTTGGAAAAGACCATGGCGACCATACCGAGGAGAAGTTCCTGTGGAAAATAGTTTTTCGTATCAAAACCGGGATAATGACATCGTCACAGAGAAACGGAAAAAGAAGTCAACTGCACAGAAGCGGCGGGATGACAGACGGATTTCCGAATTCATTGAACGGAAGAGGATTCTTTCGGAATTTCCGTTTCTTTCCGTGGACGAGGGGGAATTTAAAAAAGTGATACCGAAATACAGCAACAATAAATTAATTATTGCGACCTTAAAGAAAGAAAACCACATTCTGAAGAAACAAATTGAAACAAGTGTTACTTTACACCAAACCGTTTTAGATCGTCAGAATACAATCGAAGAACTGCAGAACCAACTTCAAATTCTAAATAGGAACAACAAACTATTACAACAAGATTTGCAAAAGAGTGATGTGACCATTTCTAAATTAAAGTGTGAAATTCAGAAACTTAATCGTCAAGATTATAATTCCGGACATATGCATCGAAGTAGAAGAAACTTTAAACACAAGACTTCAAATTTTCAAAGACAGTACATGTATTTTTAGTCGATTAATATTTTACTGTTTTTAAATGCATTATATTTTCAGGTTTTAATTCATATCCTTTGATTTTTAAACTTTGGGGACAAAGTTTTGCGGGGAAGGAGGATAATTATCATGAAGTAAATTTTGGGTTATTTTGGTTAAAACATACTTTATTAATTTTCATATCTGAAAGCTTCTTTTCTTGACAAATTGTTAATTTGGTTTTAAAGATAAAATTAATTATTGCTGACCTTTTAACCGTGCATGTTATTTAGTACATGTACATGATAAATTACTTAATTTTTATTTACATTAATGTCCTGGTCAAATGGTCATATATGTTCTCTTATGCAATTTCTATTTACCTCTTGACCTTTTAAACATTACAAGCTAGTATATAAAGATTGTAAAAACACATTTAGGGGGACTTGGTTTGGACTGCCAACTAGTTCATACACATTCTGTTTGGATCTCCAACTCTACATTTTTCTTTTGTTATTTGGCTTTGTTTTATATTTGGACTTTATATTTTGTAATTTGGATCGACCAGTTACGCATTAAAACATTTTGAGACTTTTAGTTGTTTTAATACGACACCGACTTTGAAGTTGATATACTAGTATCCGTACACTAAGCTAGTTCCCACACATAAGCCATAGGGCAGGTTATCAGACACTGCGTAGTTTCCCGTCACGGAGAAAAGTCCCCTGTCTGAATAATCGTGGAGAAGAAGCATTACAAGATCCCTGTCTGATACAAGTATAACATTTGGAATTATGAAGCTTAGATGTAATACTAAATTTTTGTACCATAAAAATTCGGTCTACGGGGGTATCCACTCAACTTTTAAATATGACGTCTTTTCAGAGTTGGCTGATGGACTATCGGGTTTAAAGTCTAATTCCCCGCCACATTTTTAATGTGCCTGTCCTAAACCAGGAATCTTTACAAAACTTGTCAACACAAACACAAAGATTTTTTGACATTATGATTATACATCGGTGTGAACGCGACTTAATGTTAGAATATATTATCTAGAAAGAAAACCTAAAAATTTAACCAAAACATAATCAAGAGTTAAATACAAAAAAGCGTTGACATTTGATACATTTAAAATCAAGTGGACAATATAGGACGACTTGTCTCAAAAAGATCTTTTTATCAAAGTATCCGTTACAATTCCCAACAATAGACCATACATTAATACCTTAAAATCTTCAAAGGCCCTCTATTGTTGAAATTTAACAGGTGGTTAGAAAAATGTCTAAATTATTAGGTTTTTAAAAACAGTTTCAAGATTGGATTGGTCTTTTAAAAGTCCACTATAACCTTCAAAAAGGGATTTGGCTTTGGGATGTCTTGGCATGTCATTATAAATGAGCAGTTTAACTCCTGTATTTATTAAGATAAAGTAGACTTTAAAACCGACATACATTTAAGGAACGACAAACGGTCATTACAAACAAGAGTTAACACTAAAGTATGTCTCGCCTGCTGGCACCATCAGAATTCCTACCGTAGTTATTTCATTATTTATTCAAAAATTCTTGACATTTTCCTGTGGACCAACTAAAATTATTCTAGATATTGCAGTCATGCATTGAGAAACAGACTTAACATAAAAGATGAACACACAAAAAAACAATATTAACAGTCAATTTGTGTAGAAATTAGGTCAAGGTCAGATGACATGGTGACAGACCCCAAAACCCTAATTTAATCTTTGATATCATAAAGAATCTGATGCCTAGCTTTTATATTTTTTTTTTTCAGAAATTCATTTTTCACAAAAGTCTTACAAAGACGTCAGACTGAAAAAGACCAAAATTAAAAAAAGTCACTGAAGCATGAATATGGGGTCAGAGTCACACAGCATGGTGACAGTTGTGTAGACCATAACCTGAACTGTCTATATATCAAGTATCAGATGCCTAGATATTATACATTTTAAGTAATTCATTTTTCACAAAAGTCTTGCATAGATGTTTGCAGCCTTAAAAAGACCAAAGCTCACAAAGACTGAAAGTCACTGAAGTGTAAAATTAGGGTCAATGTCACACAGCATGGTGACAGTCGCATAGTCCATAACCTCAACCTTCTGTATATTAAAAACCAGATACCCAGCTATTATACTTTTCTAAGAAATTCATTTTCCACATAAGTCTTACAAGGAAGTTTAAGACCCGAGAAAGAGAGTCACTGGAACGTTAATATGAGGTCACATTCACACGACATGGTAACAGTTGCATAGACCATAACCTTATCTGTCTGTATACCAAATATCAGATGCCTAGCTATTACACTTTTCAAGAAGTTCAATTTCCACAAAAGTCTTACAAACAAAGTTTACGCCGCCGCAGCCGTCGCCGGAAGTTAATAACTTTGTCTCGCCTTTCGCAACTATTCGTCGCAGGCAAGACAAAAATGAGCATGATGCGGTTTCATTATTATTCGTGATTTTCATGGGTGTCTGTAAACCATGAAAACAAGAATCAGAATCCAACGGGTTGTTATTTTTATATTTATTACATTTAGTAACACGTGGAAAACACGAAATTAAAAATCCAACGAAATGAATTTTTCGGGAAATCTGCAAAAATTGATACCAACGAAAATAAAGGAAACCACAGTATTAATCTCATAATTGATAAAAATTCTTCTTACCGTAGAGTATGTCTATATTTGATATTTTTTAATCACAAGGTTTCTTTCGTTGTACTGTCGATATCCTTGATGCTCTGTCGGGGTATGAGTGCGTTTCTTTGAAGACTTTGGTCTTTGGCCTTCCAATGACTTAAATGTGACTTGTAAGAGGGTACACTTTTAAATATGCATACACAACATATCCAAATAAACTGTTTTTATACCTGATTTTTGAAACCATGGATCGATACCGTTTTTGGTGGACCAAAGAAACCAGAGGGTTATTTTATACCTGAATTCTATACTTCCAGGCAAGGGTATATGTATGCTCAAATTACAAATTCCCCCTTCCCTCATGTTAAAACGAAAAATGCCATTTACACATCACACACATGGACCGAATGCTGAAACAATGATGTCATGCTATGCACGTGGAAATTCAAAATATTAGCAACTGTTTTAGCATTCCTATATTACAATTTTGCAATTAGCAAGATGCAAACCGTTTAAAAGTGTGTTGTCTTTTGAAATGAAGAACGCTTTTTTATACAAAATACATAATTTGTTAGCAGGATGCAATTATACGTATGTTTATCCAGGAAAAAAAATTAATTGAACCCATAACATGGTCAAACGATTATTACTAAAAGCGTTGTAGTTTTGAAGTCAAGTGGACAAAAGAAGTTGACTAGTTTTAGGATCTTGTTACCGTCTACCCGTAACAATACCCACCAAACAATAGTCCATACACGAATGACCAGTTCAACTACTGGATTTAAGAAGACCTTATAATACTGGAATGCATTCAAAACAATGCCAAAGTCATTATAAAAATTGACATAAATATCTCTATAAAAATTAACAATTTCGATCATTTTTGCACTAATATAAGAATTTAATGAAGATATCGCATTTTGTTCATAACACATAAATAAAAATAATAATTAATAAATAATTTAGATCAAGATCAATCTGCAAGCTTAAAACATAGATCTGCTAACAATTTGAAAACGTGTGTTATTTTCAATGGATGTGGTTTTTGAACAGGTGGGGTTCAAAATGGGGATTTTAATTTATAAATTGTTTTTAAATTATTTTTTCCCCTATCATTTGATTTTTGAATTATTGAAACATGTAATTAAAATTAATTTATAAGAAATGACCACACCATTTTTTGAACATTTTAAAATGCGGCACGCACTTTTAAGTAACTTGCTTCACATTTTTAAAATGTTATTTCTTCATAGACAGAAAAAATATTGTGGTCATTCCTTAAAGTCCCATTATCAACGATTGTTTTCAATTTTTTTATTGAAATTAATTGGTTTTTTTTTTTTTGCGTAAAGTTTAAAAAATAAAGTCATTTTAAGTAGTTTCAAGCTCAAACGGTCAGTGGAATTTGTGGTTAAAGGATTAAATGTAGCATCTTCAGAAATATTTCCTTTTTTTGTAATTAGTGAGTTATCTCCCATTTGCAAGAGTTATCCTCCATTACAGTAAGTATATTACATTGCAATGAATGGGAAAAATTAGGTTTTTATTTTTTTTATAAATTATTCAATGGACTTCTTGGACCTAGTTAGGTTAGGAAAACATGTTAAATACATTTTTGAAAATAACTATAATTAACTTTAAGAATTTTTGTGACCAACTAAAAAAATAATTAAATGCAGATAAACTTAAATTTTCCCACAGTACCTTCTGGAAAGATAAGATAACTCTGCAAATGGGAGATAACTCACTATATACGAAAAGAGGGAATTGTCTTCTAGACAGTATTTATTCACGAAGCGTTTCGTATTCATACGACCTTCCGTGACCCGCATTCGAGTGACATGTGCGATCGAAAGTTAACAGGAAAAATGTGTGAACCAAGTAAAGGAAAACGTGGTCCGAAGCGAAAACTAACCGATTCAGCCCGAAAAAGGAATAAAAAAGTAGCAAATGCCAGGCTTAATCAAAACCGGGTGTACATTGGAGATCAACTGGACAGGTGGAATGAACTTACGATGTGCTCTACGACTCGAAAATAATGCCGATGTTGAAAAAAAGTCCCTATCATGCATGAATAAGAGATATTCTTTGTATCTAATCATAAAGATGTAACGCCTGACTGTAAACCTAGAGGTCCCGGGTTCGAGTCCCAGTCAGGACATGTCGATTTTGTGAAGTAATTCATGCTCTCCGGTTACATTGGCGCCCCACGTCAATGTAACCGGAGAGCATGAATTACTTCACAAAATCGACATGTCCTGACCACGCCAATGTAACCGGAGAGCATGAATTACTTCACAAAATCGACATGTCCTGACTGGGACTCGAACCCGGGACCTCTCCGGTTACATTGGCGCCCAACTAAAAAACCCAGGGTGGTTAGAAGGATTCCTAGCCAGGGTTGTGTTGTGTTAAGAGTCTTACATTGAAGTATTATGACTCTTGAGGAGGGGGAAGTGTAACGGGGTTGCTCCCCTTCCTAGTAGATTTAAATAGCCAGCCTTTATCCCTGAACAAGGGAAGTACTTCTTTGGTTCAGAGGTAGAGCGCCTGACTGTAAACCTAGAGGTCCCGGGTTAATTCGAGTCCCAGTCAGGACATGTCGATTTTGTGAAGTAATTCATGCTCTCCGGTTACAAAGATATGAATGATACAGGACAAAAACTGGACTAAACATGTATTCATAAAAACGAAAATGTCTATCATGTGAAAAATGGGAATTTGAAACAAATGTTTGTTTGTGCAGCTTAAAGGAACACAGATTGAACGGTCCTGTTTGTTATGCTGAAGACAACATTCTTTAAAAAAAAACAAGCGGTCGCATAGTAGACGAATAAATCGTAATACCAGAATACAACATCTTTACTGATCTTGTTAAAATATTTAAAAGCAATGGAACACATCAACTACTTTGTAAACTGTGTTCTATACCTATTTCTAAACTAAACAGTATTAAATTGGACCGTAAACTAAATCTCACGCCAGTCCCGTATATGAAGGTGCACTAATCATAAGTGCATTCTTTTATTTTAAACTGTTTCCAAAATTTGATAGTCCTCTAGACCACATTCGACATTTTATCAAATTAACTTATATTAATAGAGGACTTGATCTAGCATACTTGTGGATAAAAAAATCAAAGATTCCACCTTATATTTTCTAATACAGAACCTCCTTTTGTATCTTAAAAATATAAAAAAAAACTACCGTAACATTATTTTTAATTATACGTCAACCACTATACTGATGAAGAACTGGATACGAATATTCCTTTTTTATGCGACTGTACTAATTCCGATTTTAAATTTGTTCCATGAGACCATGTTGTTACCGGTGACCTCACCATCGTCAAGGACACGGAGGTAATAAATTTTCTAAAAAAGTGCCCAAAATTTAGACCCCCCTCAAAGATCAATTGGAAATCATTTTCAAAACTCCTTTGTAGAATTTCGGCCAAATACATATCTAAAAGGAATTAAGTCAAAAATGCGTTCACTTGGTTCACAATACTTTTTCGTTCCCTCTGATAAAGCTGCCAATAATGTCGTTATTGTATGAAAAAATATTACCTTGAAGTGTTGATGCAAGAAATTAAAAGCTCCAACACTTTTTTTCACGTACAATCTACAGAATCTAGTATTATTGAGGACCATATTTTAAATGCCACATCACTACGAGCCGCTCCTACAATTAGTAAACTTCTTACAATGTACTGGATCCCTAGATTATACAAAAATCCTTCTAAATCTCGTTTCATATTTGCTTCAAGTAAGTGTTCTCTAACTAATATTTCTATAGTCCTATCTCTTGCTTTGGCTACTATGAAAGAATTTATTATTCGATACTGTGAAAAGGTATTTGAAGACAGTGGTATAAATCATTTTTGGAGTGTGAAAAATTCGCTCGATGTTTTAGACATACTTCGCGCTTTTGAAAGTACTTACTATACAGTTGATAGCTACGATTTTTCTACTTTGTACACTAACCTTTCTCACTATCTTATTAAAAAACAATTTGAATATCTGGTTAAATGGTGTTTCGATAAATCTAAAAGTTTCTAAATTATAAAGTTTCTAAATTATTTAATAAATCGCTTTTTAGCAACGAGACTCATAAAGGTTACGTCAATTGGAGTGATGCAGAAATGATAACTGCTCTAAATTATCTTTTGGACAACATTTATATTCGTTTTGGCATAGACCTGTATATATACAGGTCTATGGTTTTGGGAGAACAATTTATCGCCAAGTCATTGGTATCCCTATGAGGACTAATTGTGCTCAACTTATTGCTGACCTTTTCTTGTATTGTTATGAATCCCAATTTATGGCGAAACTTCAAAAAGATCCCAACTGACAACATCTCATAAAAACTTTTAATTATACATATAGAATATATACAGATATTTAGACGACACTCTTTTACTAAACAATCCCACATTTTCAAATTTTATTACGGAAATATATCCCAAGGAATTTACTTTGAATAAATCTAACCTTACCAGTGATAGATGCCCATTTGTAGATCTAGATTTAAGTATTATCAATGGAAAATTACACACTAAAATATGATTAACGGGATGACTTTTCATTTCCTAATGTTAATTTTCCTTTTCTACAGGGAGATGTACCACTTGCTCCGTCTTACGGAGTATATATTTCACAGTTGGTAAGATATGCTCGGATCTGCAGTGGTGTGTCTGATTTTAATGATAAAAACCGTTGTATTACAAAAAAAAAGTACTAAAATAAGGATATCGTTACCACAAATTAGTGAAGTCGTTAACTAAGTTTTATCATAAATATCTATACCTTATTGGTACACGTCAAATTTCGATTGTAAAGGGAATATCCCATCGAGATTTCTACGATAATGTTGTTTATAAAGCAAATAAATTCACAAACAATCCTTTGGGAATGAAAAATTTGCTTAAAACTTTTAAATTATTGAATAAAGGTTATGAAATGGAAATTTTAGTAAAATCTTTGAATTTAGTCTTCTCTGGTAAAAATATTGATAATTTGAGACTTACTCTAAAATGTTAACTGCCTTTTTATATTTTTTTAATGCTTTTTTATACTTCATTTTATAGCATTACAGCGGTCAAGTGTGTCGGTTTTATGTGATGGTGCATCATAAAATCATGAATTGTTTGACGTGTTGTGTCGGATTTAAAATCGACATACTTGATTTTTTTTTTACATCAGTCGATGGATGCTTCTTATCTAGCTGTCAGTAACTTCGAGTGTTCTCAAGAGAGTATCTCTACGTCCCGTTAATTACTTGTTGTCCTTTTGTCTAAGATACTCTTTTGTTGAATTGAACTTCCATCGATTTGATTTTTACTGTATGTTAGTTTGTGCTTTGTTATTGATTATCAATAGGGGAAGGTTGGCGTCAAAAACTAGTTTAACCCCGCCACATGTTTAATGTGCCTGTCCTAAGCCAGGAATCTTTATCAAAGTTTATGTTTGTATTTAGTCGAATTTATGTTAATTGTTTTTTGTCAAGAAGAGGGTCTTTCATTACACTTTAGGATTGGGCTTGAATCATAAATAGTTTATTTTAAATTCAGTGGCCAATTGAAAAACAGCGACAAAAGCCGCTGGTCACATTGAAGGCTGCTGGCTGTTTTCCATTGTGGATATTTTAAGTTTACGTTTATATTTTAGGTTGTGCCGCGTACACTAATTCCACATGCAGCTCATTTTCTTCTATTTTTTACACAAGTCTAATTCGAAATTGTCTGATTCGAAAACCAAACTAACAAAACGTTTACAAACTGTGCAAGTATTGCTGTTTCACCAAACTTTGAAAAAAAACTTTGAAATCAATCACAGAATTTTATTTTTATAATTTAAAAAAAAAATTGCATCCCTCTAACTAGAAACAATAAAGAAGGGTAACATGGAAATTGTCTGTAGGTAGCAAAATTTGGCAAACTTTGAGGTGTTATCACGGTCATATCAGCTTTTGGCTTACAATGTCTGCTGGTGTAACAGGTTATTTTCGCAATTTTCTTGATGCTAAGAGGGTCCGGCTGTTGTATACCAAATGTATTGTATCTTTTTTCACAATTCACCAAGAATACTACACAACATACATAGAAATGTAGAAATACTTATTTTGATCATTAATCCCGTATTTTTGTCGTTCCCACACAATATATAACAACTTCAAAGTGTTTTAACTATTTTTATTTTGTACAAACAAAATAATAAAATGACAAAGTACTGTTTGTCATACCAATGAAGTATCTGGAGATGAACTACAATATTTTCTTTGGGGGAGGGCTTTAGTTTCCAGCCTTGTAATTTACCAGTTTTATTTTATGTTGACAAATGCTAGTTCACAAAATTGTTTTAAAACTAAAAATAACTGACCCTATCATAATGGAAAAAATGCATAGTAAATAAAATGTTGAAAATCTGTATTTGAAATCGATGTTTAATGTCAATTGCAAAAATAGTGAACAAATTCATAAAATAAGACAATGAGTGAACAACTATAATGACATTTAATGCCCTTTGGTATTGCCTTGGAAGATTCAACCAAACAACGATATGTTACTGTACATTATTATGAACACTTTCTTTACAGTTCTATTTAAAAAATATGTGGGACTTTAAGCCAATTTAAAAACCTGCTTCTGATCATCAATACGATGCGAGTGTTTTACTTTGATATAATTAGGATAATACTGGACTAACTGCGTATTTATAAAGAACAAAGATTTCCCTCATGTAAAAATAAAAAGAGAATTCCCAAAAGAGTTTGTTCATTATAGCTTAATAAACATATTGAATGCTGAAAGTAAAACGATTCTTCTTGTACTGAAGAGGTCATGCTGTATACAAATAAAACACACTGTCAGATTAGAAAATTAAAATATTTATAACTGCACAATCGACTGTATAAGCAATGCTGTACAATATCAAACTTGCCTTTGGAATAATTTATAAGAGTCTGATTTGATACAAATCCCTTACACTTGCATGCAATCGAATAGAACACTAACAATGTTTACAACTATTGCCTTTGAAGTACAAATGTTAACAGCAAAATTTTGCCTCTGGCCTCTACATAAAAAATAATGAATTTGAGTTGTACTCCTTTTTACATAATCGCTATTCTAAAACATAAAATTTAAGTAGAATGTAAATATCGAAATTGTAAACTTGTAAAAAAAAAAAATGAATCCAAAAGGATTACAAAAGCGTTGTAATTTGATACAGTTAAGGTCAAGGTACAAAGAAGATGGTTTGTCTGGATGAAAGATTCTTTGGTACTTTGTGTTGTATCAAAACCAATGCATTCTATATTATAGATATGTTTATAGTATAACAACTGGAGTCATTAAGTAGACCTTATATAATACTGATATCTACACACATTCAAAGGAATGCCCACCTAATTACAAAAATTAACAATATAAAAGTTTAAAAGATAGCACTATAAATTTAACAGCCACATTCGATCATTATTCAGCTTTTTGTTCATTAAACATTGATTATTGCGTCTTAGGAATGGAAACTGACTCTGAAGGTGTTAATCATCCAGGATAATAATGGCTGCCCCTGATGATGGTTTGTCGTCCACTGTGGAACCTAAAATAAAAAGTTCTTTATAATTATATCATTAATTCTATATTAAGTTAAGATCGAAAATAGAAATAAAATTAATACACCTAGTAATCAGCCAACTCAACAAATATAACTTTTTGTTACATCAGAATCTCATTTTCTATTATTTTTTTCTTAGTCTGTTTGAGTCAACCCTCACAATATTAGAATATTTTTGTATAGGCTTTTTATATTACAAATGCCACATTTCTGCAACTGACAGCTTAGGATTTCAATACTGTGTGGTTTATAGACAAATCTCGATTGTCAAGAATCTTGAAGAATTCAGACACCATGCATACTCCTGTCGGAGTACCTGCAGTTCACTCTTCTTGCGACTCAAGTTTGCGTGGATGATTGTTTTTCAATTCATGTTTGTATTTGTTTTTGTGTTGTCTGTTTCTTCTTGCTGACTTGGTTTGTGATTTCTGTTTTTGTCTTTGCCCTTTTCGGACTTTTGACACTCGAATGCCCAAGAGGTACCTCTATGCTTCTGTGACAAAATATCAAGTCTGTCAATTCATTAACGTTGTGTCGTGTATATGCCTGCATGTCGTGTATCCGACATATAATTATAAAATTGAGTTTGCATGACACAACCTCGATGAACCAGTTTCGATTTTCAAATTCGCAGTCTTTAATGTGACTACAAGTTTCTTGTTGTCTTGTCATTAAAAGATAACAGGAGTTGTTGTGTAACCTACCTCGCTGATTCATAAGATAACAGGAGTTGTTGTGTAACCTACCTCGCTGATTCATAAGTCTCTGTACTGTGTCCTCTAACCGTTTGCTTGTTTTGGTTGGTGGACTTGAGAGGTTTGTTGTACTTGGTCGTTTGTTTGACTGTTGCATTTCACTTAATGTCATAGGCATCGTCGAAAGAGGGTCTATAATTCTACCTGACGACGATTCACGTTCTTTTTCTTGAGACGTAGACTTTTCAGGTATTGTATTTCCTGTTTTCTCTTTGAACACATATGAAAGTTGAGGGAAAAACTTATCCAAATCTTCAAAGTCTATCATTTTATTACATTTCAGTACTGTTACTGGTAGACTGTAGTAGTGAATGAAAGCTTTCTCCTCGTCATCCGTACATGTCATAAGGGGGACTTTCAGTACATTCATTAAAGCATATAGAAACTCGTTCACACTACATCCACTGAAATATAGTTTACACACAGCCTCAACAAGACAGAATTTACCCGTTCGTCCCGTTTGATTTAAATGCATACATGATATACTTTTACCACCAAGCCACACTCCTTTTATACTTTCAACTAAAGACTGATTAATTCCCTTGTCATTTGATGTTACTTCCGCACGTTGCGTATTGTGTATTGGTTCTTTGCCTTCCGCTCCTTTATTATTAACATGTGGAGGTTGGTTTTCAACGTTATTTTGATTAGGACGTTGGTTATTGTTACTTTGTTGTCGGAAATCATTTTGTACGTGACGTTGAGAACTACCTTGAGAGTCATTTCCTTGAAAATTCGTTGGTTGGTGCGATACCATTGACTGCAATGCGTTCATTGGTCCCTGGTGTGGTCCAGACATTGATGGTGGTTGTCTCCCTTGATTCCGATCACACGGTGATGCCTGACGCGTATTTGATGGCGATTTTGAATTTTGTGGATGCCTAGGCACGTGATTAACCGGATATCCCGGTCGCATGTGAGGCCCATTCCCGTTCATGTTTTGTCTAATGTTTGGCATATAATTTCCATGATTTTGCATGAAGTTTGTCATTGGATTTGGAAACATCATCGAACTTTGCGGTGGCATGTGTCCTGATTGTGGAGGTCTATTAGATGGCATTGGCATGCCCTGCGAATGATGCGGGTATGAATTTGGCGATAACTGTGGCCTCATTTGAGCATACGGATTCGGTGACGTCATAGGGGATTTAGAATTACTACTACCAGGAGACCGCGCTGGAGATTGACTTGGTCGATGATCCTGAGGACCATTTTTGCTTCCTTGTGGTACTGGTCCTGGCATTTGCCCATTCAAATATGGCGGTGGTGGTCTCATGCCCTGATTAAAGGGATTGTGTTGTCGTGGATTAACTGTAACATTAGGTGGTCCATATTGCATAGCATACATGTTAAATGGGTGGCGATTATAGGAAAACATCATCCGTGGATCCATGAACGCTGGATGGTGAGGATATGCTGGATGCATCATTTCTTGTCCAGGTGATTTCATGTGGTTATTCTCCGGCTTTGGTGATTGTTGTTCAGACACCTGATTTTCGGTGGGCTCTTTCTTGTTCGTGGAAGGGAGCTCTATATACTGAGCGTGCTGTAATGGGTTTTCCATCGGTAACTCCATAATTTTAATCTTACAGTCTTTGATAATTTCACTCAACGAAATGATACGGGTTGTTTTAGAGAAAGAAAAATTGAACCCAGCAATTTTACATGCTTTGTTCAATAAGTCGCATTCCTCTGTCATTGGTAAAACTCCTGTTCCAGGAATGTTCAAAGCGGCAGCATATTTCATTACCGATAACGGTACAAATTTATCAGCTTCCCTCCGCACATATGGTGTAACTGTATTGTTAACCTGTAACCAGCCACACTCAGAACCAGGGGTTGGTTTCGTACTCTCTTCCGGATATTTTTTGTTGTTTTCTGGAAATGTCTTCTTTACTAAATTATAAAATTCTACAAAATCTGACAGGAGGACTATAAGATCTTTAATGGTAAATAACTTGGTGCCGAATTCTCCTCCACAGTGCACCTGATTTATTTCGTTTAAAAGTTTACATTCGTTAATGGTGATGAAAAAACTTGTCAATGGTTGGTGTTTTCCCAGATCGTCAGGGTATGAGTTAGGGTATTTACTCAGTAACTTTTGCTCTACTATTCTCACGGAAACAAACATTTTGTCTTTCCGGAAAATATACGGAACATCAACACCATCTATTGTTGTCCAACCGAATATTCCCTTCACACTAGAGAAGTCCACTTGGTTCTCATTGGCTGGCTCTTCCGGTTTAGATGTAGGTGTTTTATTGGCGGCTTGCACGCCTGGTAATTGGTATGTAGCAGGTGCGGGATAATATGTCGGAACCTGCTGGTGCTGTATCGGTTGTTCTTGTGTAACATATTGACCATTTCTTTGATAATCAGGATCCACTCTCTCCTCTTTTACTTGCATAGTCATAACTGAAATAACAAATAACAATAACAACAGTTGGGCTTGAGACAATGATATAATTCTATTTAAAATTGCACCTCATGTAATAAAACAGGTTTTTGATTGTTTGTTAACTATATTATTTCTTTACATGGTTCAACATTTCTAAGAGATTTACATCTTTTTTGCTGTCACTGAGTAATTTGCCTAACAATTTGTCTGTTTTTATCTTCGAGAGCGGGGTATTAGCAAAAAATTCGTCTTTTTCTACACCCTCACCTGCCGTTTCCCGCCAATTTATTTTTGGCGCATCGAGACAAAATTTCCCTCGCCCTTCGAGCTCAGGTAAATTTACTATTTCTTGACTGGTATTTTTTGTAAATACTCCATCAAGGCATGATATATCTGTTCAAAATTATTCTCTAATGTCTAGTCAAATTATTAGCTTCTTACCTAGTTGTACAACTCTTAGTCAAGAGAAAATTTGTTTCAAAGAATCATTGCATGTACCATTGATTATTTTTAGTAAAAGAATTTTGAAGAAAGGACAAGATTGGTTCAAGAAAACCTTGACTTTGTGAAACTTGGTGTCAACTTTTCAAAAGTAAGCCTAGCTTAAATCAAATACGAGCATTTAAGAGATGGAGCCGACAATGGGCTTCCAAACGTTATTTGCCTATTCATTTTCATATTCAAATCATTTAAATATGTAGTAGTTTAGTCACATATTATATCTAAAATGTCAGAAAATTATGAAAATACTGAATAAAAAATTATTTTTTTAAGAAACAAAATGTCTAAAGTCGAATACCGAAATAACCAGGTACCGAAGTGTCTTGATACCCCAGGGTATAGGTTAATATACTCTTCAAAAAAAGTTACGCATAGATAGAAAATTCCCCGTAGGTTTAATGCAAATCGAAACAATTTCAAAAAATTATTGCCGAGCTGTTCTACAACCGATTTTTATGAAATAAAATTCAGTAAAAAGAAAACAAAATAGAGATTGTTTGTTTAATTTTGAGTAAAATCGTAACATTGCTGCTTTTTAAAATATTGCAAGTGGAACTCAAGTGTACATTTTCACGGCCGTCATTCGGTATCGTGAGTTCTTGACTCGTGAAGGAATCGACAACGGCGGCAAAATATAGAAAGCTGCTCGTGGAGGGAGGAGGCGACGGCTCGTGGTGGAGCATAAACTATAATTTTTCTGAAAGTGGATTTATTTTACTCAATATCAAAGTTATTTGAACAAAAAAAAAAGAAAATTAAACTGTCTCACAAAATGATTGTTTTTACTCTGTAGAATGGGAAAAAAGTACACGAAAAAGCTTTACCAATTTCAAGAATTAAGTAAAGGCGTTACTGCACCCTACATTTTTGGGGGTTATAAAAAGGACATTTTCTATACAAATATGTATTAAATTGCACAAAAATGACGTTTTAAGCATATCATTATATCCAAAACAATTTTTGCCACATCTTGACAGCTAATATGAAACGAAAAGTTATTAAAATGTAGTAAAATTTCATTTTTTCCAAAAAAAGATGCTGTTATTGCTCGTGAAGAATGCGGCGACGATTTATCGCTCGTGAAGTAGCAAGCGTGACCAGTAAAAATGGCCTCAAAATAGTTAGATCAAACAATAAATCGGCCATTAAGTAGGCACAAAAAGTAAATCCAAATTAAAAAAATATATAGATACGGTTATTCCGGTAATCTACAGATCATAAGTGGTCAATCTCTAATAATTTAGATCCAATACGGACCAAAACTTGGAGAAAGATTATAGACAAATATATAAATATGTTGAAAAAATTATAATAAAATTCATAAATAAACATTTTCTTCAATATGTGCAGCCAAACATTCATTTACATATCGCCGTTTGTAAAAGTGCTTACATTGTACTATTGTAGTTATCATTACATGTATGTTCTTCATTGTATATTCAGTGAAATGTCAAGGCAAAATATGTACAACTCAAACGGCATATTATCAGAACAAATAAAATATAGTAGGACCTTTTTATTATATTGACACACTTATTTAGTTGAAGATAATACATTTTTTTGGTACAGTTTTTTTCCGTTAAAAATGTATTTTGAATAAGGACAAAATATCCCTTTAACTTAAAAATAATAGAATTAACCGTGAAAACATTATGACAAATTGATAAGAAAATATTACAACCTTTATTAATTCAAACATATAACAGCATACATTTACAATAGAAAACATAAGTACAGAATTATAACTAGGTCCTGTTACGGTTTATTTTTGAATTCTATATGCAGCCTTTGTTGTACACATACTGAAAAATCAGTTAAAAATTGCACCATTTTAAGATAAACATATCGATGAACCTTAATGGGCGTTATTTGGACTCTTTGTTATGTTTTGATTTGTAAGAATTGACCAATTGGAGAAAATATGGGTCTATAAAAGACAAATTTAATAGCGCCGCATTTTTAGGTGCCTGTCCTAAGCCAGGAATTTATACAATGTGCATGATATTGTCGTTTATGATTCTAGTGCCGGTACAAAGTTTTGATAATTGATAAATTCCTCCATCACGAGCATAATTCACGAGCAAAAAAATACGGTACATCATTCATCACGAGTCGATTTTTCGGTACCGAGCATATTTTTCTTAGCTTATTAATACATTTTATTCTTTAAATCATTATAATGGTGTGAAATATGTAAAAAACAAAAGATGCTACACATGTACACCCCAAATTTGTAACGTTTTATGCAAAAGGCAACCCGCAATTCGTAGAATAACATGTTTGTTTACAGAAAAAATGATGACGAAATATTCGCCTTGAATGAGTTTGAAGAAAGTAATGCATTTTTATTTTTATTTTTTGTTGGCTTTTGTTCATAATGTTCATTAATTTTGTGAGACATATTTGTTATTTGAAAATTTTGTATATAAATATAAGAAAATTAGAATAAAAGACTGACTTTCTTTTTGAAATGTCCGATTTCCTCCACCACGAACCGTCGCCTCCTCCCTCCACGAGCAGCTTTCTATACTTTGCCGCCGTTGTCGATTCCTTCACGAGTCAAAAACTCACGATACCGAATGACGGCCGTGATTTTACGATTCAATTTCCCGTTTAAATCAATGCAAAATGTTCCGTGAAAAACATTAGTCATGTTCTACTCCCAATATCTTAAAAACCATTAAAGTTAGGATTTTGGTCTAAATTTATCAAACAATCTCCATTTTGTTTTCTTTTTACTGGATTTTATTTCGTGAAAATCGGTTGAAGAACAGCTCGGCATTAATGTATTGAAATTGTTTCGATTTGCATTAAACCTACGGGGAATTTTCTATCTATGCGTAACTTTTTTTGCAGAGTATATATTGCGTGCCGTGTATTACAATAACTATAGAAACACTGGTTCCGACTGTCATATAATACAGAAACTCATATTGGGTATTAATATTACATTGTTGTCATTTTTTATAGCCAATTAAATGATTAATTACCCCAAGCTGAACAGGGACTCATCAAGGTACTTTGGAGTTCCCATACTTAATCCTCCTATTGAATGTTACAATGGAAGTTAATCTCTCTGATCAGTTTAAACTCACATCTATAGAGAGGAGATGATCTTGTTGTATGAAGGAAAAATTTTCCTAGTATAAAAGACTTACCTGTTGAAAATTTCACATTGAAAAAATAGCTCAAAAAGGATATTTATATAAAAGAAAATGAGAAAGATAAATGTCAAAGAGTTGGTTAAAGCATTAAATTTATAAAAAAATATTATATTGTTGCAACAATCGTAGATATAAGCAAATTTCTCTCAGAGATAGGAGTTTTTTTTACTTTAGGTAAAAATCATCTACCTATGAGTAGTTTTCATTTTCAATGAATGTGTGAGTTTAACTGATCAAAAAGATTAACTTCCATTATTACAACATTCTATAGATAGATTAAGCACCAGTACTCCAAAGTACCATGATGAACTCCTGTTCAGCTTGGGGGAATGGAACATTTGATTGGCTATAAGAAAACATTTGAAATTGGCTGTAAAAGCCAACCACCAGTCTATTAAAATTGAAGGGCATTATTATAGAAATTTGAGAAATCAGGTTTTAATCTTCAAAGTAATCAATAAAAACTTTTTTGACAGTGCAAAAATTCGAACGAGATATTTTTTTTTGTTTATCATGGAAGTGTCAATTTGATACTTCCATAGTTAAATATTCCTGTAGTTTTAATTGGTTTTTAATCCCAGGTATAAATGAACCAAAGATTTAAATTATAAATTATCTCGTAGGGGGGTAAATATGTAAGTGTGTGTGTGTTTTTCATATTTGTTTCAACATTTTACTTCCTCCGCGGATTCTAAATTCACTCTCGTTTTGAGTTGGATTCTAGTTTTTGTCTCGCCTGCAAAAGCAGATGTTACTTAACCGGTGGCGATCTTAGCGTAAACTGCAAAATTGTGTTAATTATGTTATTGTGTTATATGAGCATCTCCATATCTCAAGAACTATAAGTCTTAGGTTGATGAAACGTAGTATGCATATGCATGCCGCAGTTGTAGCTTAGCACAGTTGCACCTCTATCTTTTAACGCTGACCTTTGATTTTCCGGTTGATTGACTTTGACAATTCTAAATCTGTTCAGATTTTATGATTTCAGAAACTATAAGTCATAGGTTAGTGAAACTTGTTGTATTGTTGCGTTACAGCGTTACAGCTGTATTCTCATCTATTGAACTAAAGGTTTTAAGTTGAGCATCTTCGGCATTTCAAGAAATGTTAAAGTTTGATGTTAACATAACAGTTTATAAACTAATGAAAATGAACAAAGACAGTTCTGCTGTTTTTCCCCTTTTTATTCCGTCTACTGATTTTATCAAAATATGTTGCTTGAATGCCAGTTTGCATGGGGTATTAACAGCTATCGTGTCTGTGGACTGTCTTCAGATTTCAAGCTGGTAATACCCTGTGCCTTGGTTCTAACTTTCTTCTTTTGTACACAAGTTTCAAATAATCTAAAACACATAATTCACACTTCACCAGGAACAAAAACCCGCCTCACAGACCAAACTTGATTAAGTATATACTTTTGGCATAGATTACTTTAACTTACATATCTGGTTCATAAACCGAACTTTAACAAGCGAATCTGGAGCTTACGTATTCACTTTCGTTTTGTTTGTTTTTCATTTTTTATTACTTTGGTGAATTCATCTCAATATTATCTTGATGGTGCCAATTGCAAAAGAATGATCATCGACCATTGGTCTTTGGCTGTTCAGAATTGCTGGGGCCTTAATTATGAGCGTTTCTTGCGAATTGCGTGTCCTTCACATTTAATCCACTAGTTTTTCAATGGACAAAAAAGCGCTATGAACTTTACAATACAATCAATAGTTTCAATGCACATCAAATAAAACATTGAGACACTGGAGAACCCTGCCAAGTTAGCAAAAATCTAACGATTGCAATAGGCTAAGAACAAATTTGCTGTTTTTTTTTTATTTTTGTAGAATTTCTTCCAGTTCGTAAAAATGTGTCAACATGCCTTGCTATTAAAACCTGCAGAAGACATTCATTCCTTGACAGTTTAAAGCTATGAAAAGACAGGCAGGGTTAAATGTTAAAAATAAACAGATTTATTAGAAAATTTTATTTCAACAGTAAAAGTTAACAATTATGCATAATTCCAGTAAATATCTAATTACTGGCCTCTACTGTAAGCATAAGAACTGAAATTTTCAGGAATTTAAGCATAACTCCTAAATAATTAGGCAGTGTGTATGAATCCTACAAAGGAATGAAACAGAATTCTATATTAACATTTTAAATAACATCACAACCAAATACAGTGCGACAAGAAATATTTGTAGCTTCGTTTATACCAAAACCCAGTAAAAAGTTTAACATGCAGACTCTTTATAAATCGTGTGTTATACAACTACATGTATTTTCATATGCTCGAAGTAAAAGGCATATGGTATATGCAGATAAGTTAGTCCGTTTAGGTTTTCATCAACGAAATGTGCAATTATCGTTTACATAAGCATGTATAACGGATGATGCATCATCAAATCATGATGTGTTGCGTCGGATTTAAAATCGACATACTTGATTTTTTTTACATCGGTCGATGGATGCTTCTTAGCTAGCTGTCAGTAACTTCGAGTGTTCACAAGAGAGTATATCTACGTCCCGTTAATTACTTGTCCTTTTGTCTCAGATACGCCCTTGTTGAATTGAACTTCTATCGATTTGATTTTTAATGTGTGTTAGTTTGTGCTTTGTTATATGGATTATCAATAGGGGAAGGTTGGCGCAAAAAAAAAAACTAGTTTAACCCCGCCACATTTTTAATGTGTCTGTCCTAAGCCAGGAATCTTTATCAAAGCTTGTTTGTATTTAGTCGAATTTATGTTAATCGTTTTTTGTCAAGAAGAGGGCCTTTCATTGCACTTTAGGATTAAGCTTGGATCATATGTAGTTTATTTTCAATCCAGGGGCCAATTGAAAAACACCAGTGTTGAAAAAACAGCGAGCAGCGACCGCTGGTCACATTGAAGGCTGCTAGCTGTTTTCCATTGTGGATGTTTTAAATTCACGTTTATATTGTAGGTTGCGTACACTTATTCCACATCTCATTTTCTTCTTTACTTAACCGGCGACGGCGGAGGCGCTAACTTTTATATTAAGGTTTTATGAGCACCTCCATATCTCAAGAACTATATACCTTTTGAAACAAACACAAAATCTTCATAATCCAAAAACTTCATGTGTATTATAATAGTGGAAAAGGATATCATCATGCATTCCCCCCCCCTTTTTCGAAGATAGTTTTGTCTCGTCTGGGAAGCAGAGCGGGACATAGGTGTTACTTTACCGGCGACGGCGGAGGCGCTAACTTTTATGTTTAGGTTTTATGAGCACCTCCATATCTCAAGAACTATAAGTCCTATAGGTAAATGAAACTTGGTAGGCATATGCCTCAGTATATTCTTAGCACAGTTGCATCCCCATCTTTTGACTTTGACCTTGATTTTTTAGTTGAGTGACTTTGGCAATTTTCAATACACATAAAATCAATGTTAAGGATTTGCGGACACCACCATATCTCAAGAACTGTAAGTCACAGGTAAATGCCCCAGTAGAAGCATGTCAAAGCTGCATCCCCATCTTTCGACTTTGACCTTGATCATCCAGTTGAATGACTTTGACAATATTCAATACATATAAAAGCAATGTTAATGTTTTGCGAGCACCTCCATATCACAAGAACAAGGTTGATAAAAGTTGGTATGTCTGTAATATGCCCCAGTAGTAGCTTGGCACAGTTGCATCCCAATCCTTTGACCTTGACCTTGATTTTCTGGTTGAATGACTTTGACAATTTTAAAAACAGAGATCATAGCAGTGTTAGTTTAATGTGCACCTCCATATTTCAAGTACTATAATGTCCTACGTTTATGAAACTTGATATGCATATGCCCCAGTAGTAGCTTAGTAAAATTGCATCCCCATCTTTTGACCCTGACCATGATTTTCTGGTTGAATGACTTTGAAAATTTTCAAAACATATATAATGGCAGCATTTAGGTTTAATGGGCACCTCAATATCTCAAGTACTATGGGTCCTACGTTGATGAAACTTGATATGCATATGCCCCAGTAGTAGGTTAGTAAAGTTACATCCCCATCGTTTGACCTTGACTTTGATTTTCTGGTTGAGTGACTTTGAAAATATTTATTGCATATATTAGCAATGTCAGTAAGTTCTATAAACACCTTATAATCTCAGAAACTTAAAATCCTTATTAATTTATGTAAATATAGTGGAAGTAAGAAAGAATTATTATTTCTGATGGTGCCGGCAGGCGAGACATACTTAACAGGCCTGGGAAACTCGAAAGTCGCAACCAAAATTCCGGAATTTTGTGATTTACATTTAATGTAATAAAATGAGAAATCGAAGAATGTCGCTCCATGTATATCTTTTGAATAATCCAGGAATGACTTTAATAGTTTGGTATAAAATGGGTAGGGTCGTTTTACGCTTAATAAAGCGCGAAGGTGTAGGTGCATCCCTTGAGAGTTTTCCGTTACAGAGGTGCAATCGCTCGAAGGCCTTGATAAAATTCTAGAAAAGTATTTTGCTACATAAAATTATGCTTATAATGAAAAAAAAAATCTTTTTTAAATATTTTTTTCGACCAAAATAAAAAAAGTAAAATGGTCGGTCCCTTACTTACCTATTGGTCGAAAAGCTTTCAATTTATGCAATAGAACATTTATACAACATCTCAAAATTTTCTATCACTATTTGAAATGTTAACGCTAGTACACACGGTGAAGTTAATTTCATGAAATAAATTTCATACAACTTTTGAAAATTTATTGGTTTCTCTATAAAGGATATGCTTTTATATCTAATCAATTAACATATGACCTCTAAACACATGATTTTATTGGCTTCCACTGGTAAGTTAAAGCATTTTTTTTTTCGGAAATAAAGCAATGTATTTTTACAGAAAAAGATTCACATGAAACTGCATGCCTACAGGCACGGATTCAGGTGGGGCGCACCCGGCGCCCCCTAAAATGTGAAAAAAGATTTTCTTTACCATGAAATCAATCAAAAAGGCCAAAAATGTTCGCCCCTCGCACCGCTTGGCGATCAATTGCCCCCCCTCTAATCGAAAATCCTGGATCCGCGCCTGGTCTACACAATGAAATTTGTTACATGCAGGTTTCTTTCCTAGTAATGCACATTATCGATATCCTCGGTGTTGAATTTGAACGTTTCATGTACGAGTACTTTTCCTATTCAATACTTGTGGTTGTCGCATATGCATATTCATCATAATAAAATTAACTGGCTTTTTATACCGCTTTGATTATTTTCAATTTTTATCATACAACTTATTTCACAAAATTAATTTCATCGTGAGTACCGCCCAATGCATTTAAGGTATTTTCGTGTGTGCAACCATTCATGTTAATTTTAATTGTAACTTCTATAAAACTAAAAGATATTGGTAAAATGTACTTTTAACGAGTCAGCATGCATACACCTAAAATCAACTGAATAAATCTTACTTGAACAAATCTAAAGGCAGCTCTACCGTAACATGAATCAATGTGATATGTACTCAAGTGTCTTCTGAAATAAAAAAAAAAGAGAACATGATAAAATTAAAACATCTTTTATTACGCAATCAACTTACATTGTCAGATCATGTTTTAATTTTAACGTCCCCTGGAAAAGACGTCATTGAAAACGTACCAATTATACACACATGAAAATTATGTGTTGAAAAACCACGTCCGAATAATAATCGAAACATATATATCTTTTCTTTTGGTCAACAAAAACACAAAACAAGATGACGTAATGCATTACATAAAAGGGAAAAAAATTCCCGACTGCAGCCCCGGATTTCCTTTAAAACGCTATAAATCTTGTAAGCATCAAGTTTTTGATCAAAATCAAATTGTGGAATTTCATATTGTCGGCAAAGAATTTAAATCAATTTAACTTGATCTGTTTGTCGGTCGACGTAAAAATCTTTCTTATATCCTCATTACATCATAACATAATCATAATGGTGGATGTCACGTGACAATGTCGACGTCGATAATGTGTGTGTAAACACTTACTACACGTAAATAATAAATTCATCATAAATAATCCATAATGTACACAACAAATAAAACACTGGATTTCCATGAATATTTACCTCAACTTCGTGTAATATAATTTACATCAGTTCAAAGTTTTTTTTTTATATTGATCCATGTTCCCTATGTGCAGTGTGAACTTATTCCTAATCATCCCACTAAGTCGACTGTTATCAGGCGAAATTAATAACTCGTGTCCAATCACCGCGAGTTGCCATTGGAAACCATTTTAACAGTCTTAGCTCCAGGCTAACATCCACTCTTTTGACATGTTAATCATGACAGCTGAACAAATCTCAAATTATTGGCAAAGAGCCAACTCATTTTATAAATGTTATCTCGACAGCACTTGGATGTCGAAACGATATATTTTACTACTTTGTTTCGAGGGAAAATATCTTGGTTATTTTTTTTTTATCAAAAGAGAGTAAAGTATTTAATTCCGATGCTACTGTTTGAACCCTTAATTATTAAAACGTTATTTTCAACGAAACCTTTACCTGGCATTTAATTATTTCAATACCACTTTCTGCTTGGATAGGCGTATTCAAATCAAACAATAGATTGGGATTGTCGTCTGCTACGGGTTTGGCATCGGGCCAAATAACTATTCATAAAAACCAAGCCATTCAATCACGTACAATAGTGGTTGTAATTACGCGATCAATAAAGGCTCAAGGCACAGGCAATAAACATTCACGCAGCGTTTACCTGTGGCGATTAGTCTTAATCAGTTTGAACACAGGTAAATTTGTACCTGTGTGATGATGGTTTTGTACACGATTTTCACCTGTTTAATGGATACACTTAGCCACCTTGTTTATGAGTCACCACAGGAAGATGTCAATTATTGACTTGTCAAATCCTGTCCGGATGTCGTTTCCAATGGCAACTTCTAGCACACTTACATCCTGTTAATGTCATTAATCAACTCGGATGAGGCGGTGTCATAATTGATTAAAACTAACTTGTCTGGTGCATAAATTTCTAAGTTTATGATATAACAGCAGGCTACGTAAGAAACAAATCAACTTTGTTTCCTTTTATAACATTCAACAATTACTGTCAAATAAACCGAACATATACAATTATAAATTTTCGCGTGTTGTGACTATGGTATTATTTTGTTATATCTTTTCGCTGGAAATCGGCAGCAGAGTGACAGTCCAATTGAACAATTTACCTGAGCATTATATTTAACCCAAAAAATGACAAAGAATGTGGTACCTAATCTTTATCATGCATCGTAAATTGAGTTAAATAGTATGAGCACGGAGATTAACTTGCTTATCTTTATATTCAGTGTAACGATATTAAAAAATGCCTACGTGAGTTCTTTATATTTTAGAATGGCAAAAAACAAAAACAACAAAAACAAAACAAAAAAAGCATGAATGACTGACAAACATAAAAACCCACAACATTAGACTCCATATTAAGTCGAAACAATAAAGCTGAGACGGCATGGAAACAATCTATCATAAATTGTGCCTGGTGTAAAAAATGTTTTGTTTATTGAATACTATCTTCAAACCACTAAAGAGAAAAGGAACTACCAATATAAAGGTATTTTAATATAGGAAGTCTGTTAAGGTTCATCTGTACCTTTCGTTAAAAATAGCGAAATTTTCTACCTATTTTTCAGTATATGCAGAACAAAAACTACAAATAAAATAATAAAATAAAGCATAGCTGGACCTAGATATGGTAATTTCTTATTCACTTTCTATCAATTTTTCATTTTAAGTTCCTTGACTATTAAGATCTCTTTTTTTCCTGTTCAGATTTTAAATTGAACAAGGACAAACTATCCCTATTGTGCCTCTTACATTAAAAGAGGTGAACACTTTTAGTTAAATCCCTTATTGAAAGTTGCATGAAATTTGAGGCCACAAGAAAGGGTGAAAGTGGTATTGGCCTTAAATCGGGTGTTTTTAAAAGCGGAGAAAAAAGAGATCTCTAAAATAAAGGATTTTTCGGGAAGAATTCATAGAAAAAAGGTAAGAATTCTTAATATCTAGGTCCAGCTACACTTTATATTTCAATTTTATGTGCAGTTTTAGCTGTGCATATACTGAAAATAGATTAAAAATATCGTCATGTTTTAAAGAAAGGTACAGATGAACCTTAACAAGACCACCATAGACAATATCATATAATTCGAAAATAAACCAGCTTTGAATGTGTTCATTGAACCATAAATGCAGCTGTAATGTTGTTCTTCTAGCCAAAATATTTTAAAAACCTCGAAAATAAATAAATAGATACAATGTATATCGACTGCACATTTTGTTCCTATAGTGGTTGTATGCTACGTTACATGCGTTAAGTCATTAATATTGATATTTATTGATTTTGTTTTGGTCATATTGGCATGTGTAGTTGGTACTCCTCCGCCTACTTCATGCATCAAACATTTATGTAATCATTTATTGAACTCATTTTTGTGCCACTGCATCCTAAGCATGCTAATACATAAAGTGATATAATATTGCTTATCCCTGTTTTCTCTACAAAATGCGTCATTTTCAACTTGATGTAAATTTTATCAGCAGACGAATTCGCTAAAAAACTAAATCATCGCATGTACCGTAATATTTTACGTTAACCATACGGTAGTATCCCGCATGTGGATATTATCACCATTCTTCCATGTTATCACTGACTGCGGCACGATTAAGAAAACTGTTAACATATGTACTGTATACAGTCCCACCATGGAGACTAGAAATAGATTTTAATCCCTGCCTCCATTCAATATCGACATGAAGCGAGTAAGCTAAAAAGTTTACTTAGCTACCGGACGCCAAAAAGCACTATAAGCTAGTTAAAATGTTAATAGTTGTAGAATTTTTATTTCCAGTGTCATTTGTTTAAAAAAAATCTTGACCCCAATGTCATAAGGATTGTTTGTCTATTCTAGAAGCCTCTTGATTTATACTAACCCGAATAATACAGTCGTTATATTTCGCTCCTTACAGTCGCTACATTAACCTGTCCCGCCGAAGTATGCGAAGACGGATAGGGCTTGGATCATTCGAGTTAGATTTATACGCGATAAAAAAAAAACCATGTGCGTTTGTTTATTTGATTTTGTCTTTCCAAACGAACCTAACGTGTTTCGTAGTTTGAAGATCTCATTGCGTTTAAAATGATAGATATAAACAAAGGAAATTTGCTGGCGCGCTTTGCATATATGGACCATATTTTTTAAGAAACTCTTCTGTTAATTACTACTTTTTTTTCTAGTTTCTTAGAATGTTTTCATACACACACTGTACATAGAAAGTTGTTTGCATGATCACTCCCTGATGACAGCTATATTGTTAGACAGATAAAGTGGTGTGGGTTCGTATATTTTTAAGTTGCTAAAAAGCTAAAACATAATCGCAATAACCATCCCCAGCAGCAGCAACAACAACCATGACAACATCAGTAAATATTAAAAAGAAAAAGATAAAACCCAAGATTATGATATAATATACGATAATGAGATGTGGAATAAGTGTACGCGACACAACAAACATAAACAAACAGCAATTCAAAAAATCACAACGGAAAACAGCAAGCAGTCTTCAACATGACCATAGGTCACTGCTTACCGTCTTGCATTGGCCCAAGACTTATAAAACAATACAAAAGTATCAAAACCAATCCCTAAATCATCAACGAAAGACTCAATTCTTGACATAAAACAGTTAACATAGAATGACAAGGACAAACAAAGGCTTTGGCAAAGTTTCCTGGCTTAGGACAGGCACATATAAAATGTGGCGGGGTTAAACTAGTTTTTTGGATCCAACCTTCCCCCTATTGATAAGCTTGCACAAAGCTACATACAAAACACACTGTAAAACTCAATCGACAAAAGTTCAATTCAACAAGAGAGAACCTAAGACAAAATACTGTACGAAAACAACAAGACAAGGAGGAACTCTCTTGAGAACACTCGAAGTTACTGACAACTAGCTAAGAAACATTTATCGATTGATGTAAAAAAATCAAATACATCAGTTCTAAATCCGACACCCCACGTCAAAACAATGAATGATTAAGAGTTGTATCACCATACAGAACCGACATACTTGATCGCTGTGGTGCTTATAAATAATACAGTGGATACAAAGTGAAAATTTAACGTTTTAAAGTTACTATCAAGCTATCAATATTTCTGCCAAAACATACCAAATGCAAAGATTTTACTAAAACATTGAATTCGTATCCTTTTTTCAAAAGGTTTCATAAGTCGAAAAGCTTTGTTAAGCACTTAAGAGAGACTAAACAAATGATGAAAGGAAAAGAGACTTGTCATTCTTTTTTCGACACACTTCAAATAAATAGCTTCTTTTTTTCTACTTAACGGAACGTCGATCTTTTACTAGATTTGTCATGGCAATAGCGGGTGTGTTGCAACAAACTGGAACTGCTTACCCTTTCAGAACTCCTGTTAATACTCGAGTTTGCAGTTTGGTCGATTTGCTGGTGTGTTTTTCTGTTTAAATACCGAATTCTTTCTATTGTATCGACTTAGTTTGTCTTTATCAGGTCGAAGAATCTACCTTATAAGGATATTGTTTACACCAAACTTTTGACCAATGGGTTTTGCTAGAATATAAATAACTACGATCACCTACACGTGCTTTTTGAGAAATAATTCAACAAAAGTGACTCGCTGAAGTAATTTTAAAAATGAGCGGTGAAAAACTCAGTTGGTCTATTTGCATCAATATCAGATAAAAAGTTAAGGTATAAAGGAAACCATTTTTTCCCCAGGAGCATTGACCAGTAGGGAGATTTTATTGTTATTTTTACCTTTGTTATTGTCCGTTGACCAATACACCAAACGAAACAGAAGTCAAAATGTAGAACATAACATTACTTTATAAGGAGAATTTACCCATGTAAAATAAAATGACGTTTGAAACCAAAACTTTTTGGTATTGACAAATTCTGAGCGAGGAAGTTAAAGAAAATATGTTTATTTTGAGAACTATCCTATAAAAACGTCGAAAAAGTTTCACTATTTTTTCCCCTTTGAAAGGTCAATTTAAAAAAAAAATTGATTGATTGATAGGTCAAATAAAATCTAGATGACTCGACCTGTTTATGAAACCCTGGCATTTAAATGCCAGAAAGTCCTTTGGTACTTCCTTGTTTCTTTCATTAGCTACATCTAGTCTTTCATTTTTTGTCCAAAACCAAATATTTTTTTCATAACCCGAAATCTACGCCTAACTACTTAGTATAGGGGTTATAATTGTCTTCGGGTTCGCATTACATGTTTTGTAAATAATAATGCGCGTAAAAATATATTCCTGCATAAGACATTGCAAAACGTTAATTAATGAACAGATGAAAATATTCTGGAAATTGATTTTCATATAATTATTAATTTATTCGAATATGAGTTTGTATTACAGTAAATATCAAACATGTATATGCATTGAAGCTACGAATGTAGTAATATGTAAAAGTAGTCCACGAAGATTCACTCTAACGTCGCCATTTTTAAGAGATAATTTTTTGCATTGTTCATTAACCTCTTCAACATGTAGTTTAAGATTTTACTTTTCAATTGTTAATTTTTTGAAATTATCTGTTCAAAATGTAGAGCTCCAAAGTGATTATGAACTTTGAACAACTTAAATTGACTATAAAAACATAGCATTTTGTTCTGTGATTAGATGTATCGATCTACTTCCTTGTTTATATATAAATCCCGGATATAAATATAGTAAAGCGATGGTTCGTCACGTGTGGTAAGCTCACGTGTTTTATTTATGCAAAATTTGAATACTTGGATTTATATCTAAAATAAAAGGGGGAGTCGTGGTTTTATGAGGGTCGGGAAGTCCCTTTTCCGGGACGCCGGGATTGGTCATTTTATTTAACGGGAATTCGGGAAAATCGACTAGCGGGACACGGGAACCTGCATTTTATTTTTTGGGATGCGGGATCGGTAGTTTTTATCATCCGGGAAAATGGGATTATAAAAATATTTTGACGGGAATTCGGGACGGGACCCCCTCTTCCCCTCCCCCTTTTATTCCTAACAAAAGTACCGTTTTATAGCATAATGTTTACAATGGGAATGGCGAAATTATTTTTAAGCATGATGAGCATCTTAGTTCAACCATAGATGTATATACATCTATCATGTCTATGGTTCAACACTTTTGGGGCAAATTTTATATTGTCAGACACAATAAATTTCTTTTAATGAACCATTGAGATGTACGGCATGTACACAATTTGTTCATAACTGTTATCTAAATTTATATGAAATCTCAAAATCTCTCCATCGTAGTTTTGCCATTAGCTATATTAATTTGGATTTCGTTTGGTTTTATCCTTTTAAACATCTTTTGGAATTGTGGTTTTCCTATGTTTGCATGCTGATGAGGAATAACATTCCGAAAATTGCCATATATAGCTCATAAAAATTAATTGCAGTTGGAGTCGACAATATATAACTGACATATGTGTTATAGTCTCATGTTTATTTACTCCGTATCCTTTCATCAATTATATCATAACAAAGGAACCTGTTACTAAAACAAATACTTATAACTAAAAAATGACAAGTATAATATTTAAAAACAGGTCTACATATGAAACAGAAATAGACATAATTAGGAAATTCTTCACGGTCTTGATCGGGTTATCACTGGATATGGTGACAACCATATCCTCTCTTGTTTACATGGTGATATTTTTTCTTTTAAAGCATGCGCTAAAGCTTGTTCGTAATTAAAAACAAACTTTAGTAAGGTGAATGTAAAATAAATGACCAAACCCAAATAAATGCAAGAAGCACTTGGACAATGACCTTTGCTAACCTTGTCCTTAAACTTGTCCGACACGATTTTAAATTTCAAATTTGTAATTTCAACGGTCGATATCCTTGGTGCTGAATATGGTTTTATTTAGATTATGAGAACATACTTTTGTACGCTATAAATATGCATATTATCAAATGACATACATCGGTTTTTATTTTTTTTTTTAATTTGATGTTTTTTATTGAATAGATATTATTTTAGGATGGTTCTTACTGTTACTCGATCGTTTTGAATTGGTTTGCTTCTACATTTGGGTTCTAGTTCGGCATAATCATTGGTTTTAGTTGTTCTTTGCTAAGTATGTTCGTATGGTGCTTGGCATTTTCAATCTCTTTCACAGAGTTTTACTGAGGCGAAACGCGCATGTATAGTTAGCACAATTTGTTGCATGGAGCTTTGTCTCAATCACCAAAGATGCAACAAAAGCAGTAAATAAAATTCTAAATGTTTTTCTCTCGATACATTTGTTTTTCTGTGGCCAAATTCCTGGTTCTCATGATAACACGCCATTATATAATGTTTTCATTCTTTACGCAACATTTGATTTGCATATACTGTATACTTAATTAATACTTCTTTGACATCAATGAAACAATTCACCTTGAAAGTGAAAATCGTCTATAATAAAAATCAAGCTATGAAAGTCAAGTTAGCTTTGCTTTATAATTTTATCCCCGATTATTTTTGCATTATTGCAAAATGAAGGAAAAGTTGGATCCGAAGACCAAGTTATTGCATTTTCTTCAGAATTCAATCATCAAACTGCATATAAAAATCGTTTGAACGATAAAAATGCACTTTATTAATGACAAATATTATTTTCATATAATTTCATATTATATGAAGAATCAATTCAGTAGTGGTTGTGATATGACAATTTCTAAAATAAACAAACAAATCAAGCGCAGCCGATGATGATACGACCGCAACAAGTTGAACACTTCAAGAACGTTTGAAGCCAAATATGGATTGTCAAATGCTTTGGACACATGCAGCCCATGGTGGACTCGCAAAGGATTTTGACACAAGCATTCTGTGATAGACCTCAAATAAACAAGTGTGGCCACTAAAAGTATGTCTCGCCTGCCGGCACCATCACTAATATCAACTACCTAAGCTTTCATTTCTTGATATAAACACAAAAAGTGTCTGTATACCCAATAACAGATGCCTAGCTATTATACTATTCAAGCAATCCATTGTCCACACAAGAACAATGTATTACAATGTCTGAAAAAAAGACCTAAGTTCACAGAGTCACTGGAGGGTAAAAATGGGGTCATGGTCACATGGCATGGTGACAGTTGCGTTGTCCATAACTGCAACTGTCTGTATACTCAATATCAGATGCCTAGCTATTATAATTTTCCAGCAATTCATCGTCCACAAAAGTCTTACAAAAAAGTTTTTCGGCCTGAAAAAGACCTAAGTTCACAGAGTCACTAGAGCGTGGAAATGGTGTCAGGGTCACACAGCATGGTAACAGTTGTGTAGATCATAACCTGAACTGTCTGTATACCTAATATCAGATGCCTAGCTATTATACTTTTCAAGCAATTCATTGTCCACAAAAGTCTTACAAAAAAGTTTACGACGCCGCCGCCGCCGGAAAGTAATACCTATGTCTCGCCTTCCGCGACTATTCGTCGCAGGCGAGACAAAAATGCATATTTGACATATTTATGCAAACTCTATAATTTAGATTTTTGGTCCCTTAGACCCCTTATTTCTTAAAAACTGTAAGAGATAAATACAGCCAGGAAATTTGACAAGGATTCCCATGAAAAAAAGATTTTCAAAATTGAATAAATAATAAATATTCTACAGCAGCTTTGTTAATACATCCGTTTTAGTCCCGTTTGGTGATTTAAAAAAAAAAAACAATTGGGACCACAAACCTCAAATGCCAATGCAAGTTACTAACATCATGTTAAAATTTCATAACTATTAATTGGTCAACTTAGAACCTAAAGTTGATTCAGAAAAACACTTTTAATTTACGTTTTCGGCTCCTTGGACCCCTAATTTCTAATAAAAAGCGCAGCATGATACGACCGCAACAAGTTGAACCCTGTACATTGGAGGCCAAATATGGATAGTCTATTGGTTTGGTCACATGCAACCCAAGGTGGACTTACAAAGCTTTTTGACACATGCATCGTGTGGTGGACTCTAAAATGCATATTTGACACATATATATTAATTAATAGAAAAAATCTGTTTCTATATTTATTGACATTTTTGACCTGTTTTAGCCCCTTTTGGTCCTTTTTTCTAAAATGGTAAGGGTCTCAAACCCCAAATGCAATTAAAGCTTCCTTTAGGGGATACAAAACAATTGCCTGGCCCACTACAGCTAAATTTCTTGTGTAAATCTATTTGCCTTGACCAACCTTTAAAAATGACGTTTTTTGCCCCTTCGACCCCCAATATCTCAAAAACAGTAATAGATATTGCAAATCTGATTGAAAAACGCAGGCAGAAATTTTCACAAGGCAGATTTTTAAAATCGGACCACAAATTAAAGAGTTGAGAGATACATCAAAACCATTATCACATTGAATTGACAGAATTTAATGAGAACTACGATAAAAGAAGAATTTTCAAAATTGAAAGAATAATAAACGTTCTACAACAAATTTGTCAATACACCTGTTTTAGCCCCTTTTGACCCTTTTTTCTAAAACGGTAGGGGCCACCAACCCCAAATATTTTTGTTATGAAATTTTGATATGATGTTTGTAACCACTTCCTCTAGTGGTTACAAACATCATATCAAAATTTCATTACAATTGATCAATATTTACTCAAGTTATCGCACGAACACCAAATTTCCCCAGACGACGACAACAACGACGACGACGACAACAACCACATCGCCATAACATTATACGACCGCAAATATTTTGCTGTCGTATAAAAAAAAAAACGGGAAGAGATATTGCAAATCTGATCGAAAAAAGTAGCCAGAGATTTTGACAAGAATAACAAAAAAAAAAATATTTTGAAAATCGGACCACAAATAAAAAAGTTGACTTTTTGGGTGTTGCACGTCTTTGTCCCCCTTGTAGCAATGTAACGGTGCAATATATATATCAAAACCACTGACACATTTACAAAAAAATGTAGCTTAAAGAATTTGATGAGTAATGCAATAAATAAGAATTTTTAAAATCAAATGAACAATAAACATTCTACAGAAGTTTTGTCAATACATCCATTTTAGCCCCTTTTGGTCCTTGAATCTTAGACGGTAGGGCCCACTTACCCCCAAACCAAGTATCAAAAACAATACCGGTTACTAACATCATATCAAAATTTCATATCAATCGATCAATATTACTTAAGCTATCGCATGGAAACCAAATGTCACCAGACGACGCAGATGACGACGACGACATCGCCATAACATAATACGATCGTAAAAATTTGCGGTCTTATAAATAAAAACTTGAAAAGAACTTGCATTACACAAACACGATGTTAATTTTTAAGTGACATACAAGAATATAGAAAGCAATTTAATCGAAGTGACCTGTTATATCTATTTATTGTACATGTACTTCTTTTCAACACAGCCAGATTGTATTAAAAGAAAAAAATCAAATTAACGATATGTTTCAAAAATATCAACGATCGAACAACAAGACTTAAAAAATTATGATGTCATCCGATTGACGTCGGCTTATGCCCACATCAAGTGAAACAGAAGATAAAAATATAATGCTTGTATTCATGTTTGCCAAGTTATAGAATATTGACGATGCGTGATATATTTAAAAATTCACGAAAAACAACCGGCTAAATTTCTTTATTGCATGTCTCTGTAGCCGTAAAAATAAACTTGCAGATAACAGTTGTTAAATTTCCGCCAAGCAAAAATAATCAATATCGTGTTTATTTTAACGATAATGTTGCCTTAGTAACACATATTTATGGTGGCATTTCACTTTGACAGCTTATCGACAAGGGTTGCCAATAGATACCATAACGTCCCGAGATAATTAAACCGCCCATGCGAATTATAGCAGACGATATCGTATCACAAATTGTTTGGCAGGCGTCCAACTTAAAGGTCAGATTACACACCTGTGTGGCGCTGATTACATGTTTCAACTATTAACAACAATGTAATTCATCTTAAACACATTAACTGATTAAAATACGTACCTATTTACCTTTTAGTAAATGGAATCGTTTTGATTGTTTGATTTAACATCTTAAACACATTTCTTGAATTAAAGTAATGTAAAATATGTGTGTACTTACTTTTTCTGCAAAACCTTTCTGGATTATCAGTTATACCGAGTATATGTTTCTCTCACGTGGTTTGTTGAACATTTGCCAAGTATTTTAACATTTCCCTGACAACTCGATTTACCTGTGTTTTAGACTAATTAATCGAATGGCTGTTAAGTGTACGATAAAAGTTACGACGTCTTCTCGAGTTGTATTTATCAAGTTAACGAGGACGCTTATAAATGATACTAAATTGATTTACAGACGTTATCATATGACGTCATTGTGACACAATGGCAAGGCACTATTGGGAACTTTCTTGTTAACCATTATTTTAACGCTCTATAATTTAACACGTTTGTAATATTAACACTTTAAAAATAATAGGTATGAAATATTTCGATAGGTCCGTAAATGTACGTCAGAATTTTTCGCAAAAAGTTTTCGCTAACTTTTCCATAGGTTTCGCATATAAATCAATATTTATCATTAAGTTGCCTATAGATATGATTTAATCATTCATATCTTTATTTGCGATAATATATAATAAATTGATAAATTGATAAAATGATAAATTTTAAGATTCATCTTTATTTTTTCTATTTTTAGTCTATCTACCCATGGACAAAAGAAACGTTACACCCTGAAAAAAATAATGCCAAATCATGCAGATACATAAAAATATCCCAATTTACTTCTTTTATTGTAAAAAAAAACTATCCTTATTTCTTTATAATTGTTAAAAGAGAAGCCACCATTTTGTTTTTTTAATTTCAATAAACTTAAAAAATTGTATCAAAGATTTAAATATTTTTGTCCAATAGGCCAAATTAAATGCCCACTTGTGTATAGAATTGCAAGAAAAACACACAGTATTTAACACCCATTGTTTAAAACGTTTTACAGAAAGTTGATATGGTCAGGCGGGGAGTGTGATTATTTTTTTCTTTCTAAGAGATGATTTGAGGACAATTTTTTTATTCCGTTAGTTTTGTCTTTAGTATTGAATAGATTCGTATTGAAAATATTCAAAATTGCTTAAAACGCAAGGTTTCTTTCATTGGTGCTGGATTTGGCTTTCCTGTTCCAACCTTTTGTCTTTGAGTACTTTTCATTCAATATTTTTGGTTTTTGACCTTCCCATGCTTTGATTCAAATGCTGCTGATGAGAGGTTACTCTTTGAAATCGACATACAGCATAACCAAATTAACCGTTTCATACCCGTTTTGGTATTTATATTAGGATACATAAGTGTTCCCTGGCTAGTAGGGATTTCAAGGTATCCAACAGCAAGCTGAAGTGGTTATTTAAATCAACAATTATTCATAAAAATTTAAATTTCTTTTACCCCAGCTGCTTTCAGAAAAAAAATGATTTAAAGGTACCCTGATAGTCTTCTAAGTCGTTTTCACACTTTTACAGGTTACGACTTAATCCGAATTGCGAATTTGGATTTTTACGTTTTCATTTTTGAAAGTCTGGTGCTAAAGATTAAGGTCAATCTAAGTTGATTTTTCTTTGTCGGATAACTTTAAGCCATTTCTTCTTATGTCTGTCAATTATTATGCATTTTATATAAGTTTACAAATTTCCTTAATTATTCAAATATGTAACGTTTCTTTTGTGCTTAAGTATATGTCTAACATAAGCTGCACAAAGAATTCAAATATAGAGCGTAGCAGTCCCTTAATTCTTATCAATTTTTGATATTTTTTCATGGATTATTCTATCATTTTTAGTTATGTTTTCCCCGTTTTTTTAGTAAGCCTATATAAGGTTGATTTCACTAACAGTGTTTCATGTGGCCTCAAATCTCATTCGATATTCATTAATCATTTAAGTAAAACGTGTTCACTTATATGCCATTTAAGGGGCACATTAGGGATATTTTGTCCTTATTCAATATCATACAATTATAGCCTTTTGGCGAGGTCGATACATGTTTTTATCTACTCAAGAAAAATTTTATCAAATGAGGACAAAGTCCGAGGTCGATATATTGCTTTTTCTGAGTTGATAAAAACATGTATTGACCGAAATGTAAAAGGCTATAATTGTTTTTACTATAATACTTCATGATTATCCCTTGACATTGGATATAAAAGTAAAACCCTATTAGTTTTCTACAAATTTATCATTTTGAATTTAAACATTTAATAATAGCAAAATAAAATTGATGGTACTGATCTACAATAATTCCTTTAAAATGAAGTTTGTTTCATTTAGTATAGGCTAACAATCTATTTTTAGAAATACTTAGTCTGCCATCATTCTATTTTTGAAAAGCCTTAGTCCTCCAAATTCTATTTATAGAAAGTCTTATACTGCCAACTATTTACAGTTTAAAATTTGTGACCTATTTTTACCAATGACAGATTCTGAAATATACAGTATTATGATAAACAATCTTAACGGAAAAAACTGAACAAAAAAAAATCTGAACCTTTTTAGATAAACAAGATCAGCCTTGGAAATTTTATGTCAGTTTCATATTTTAATATAAAGAACCGTTTGTTTTCAAGAATATTTCTAATAAACACTGACAAAAAAAAATCATTTCAAAATATTCAAATTCAAAATAATGTAGTTCTGTATTGATTAACATTAAAAAATCAAATCTGTAGGAGTTGAAGTTAACATTGCTTTGTTAGTTACATTAACAAGAATAATAAAATATAATGGAGAAGACAAGAAAAACATGAAACGTACAGAGCACGAAAAGCATTTTGACGGAATCGGCATCCTTTTTTAATTCGAACTAACAAAGCACAACTGTCAGGCCGTTTTCAGTTGACCTACTCGAGTTAACCCTAGTGGAGTAATTTTCTATTATTAGCTCGAAAGGATCATGCGCACTTGATTTTTCAACTGAACAAAATATTCTAGTGTCGGGTTTATTCGTGTACTTTTTCTCAATAAGACAGGGTACTCTAGTATAGAGTTGACCATAGCGACAATATTATTACAATAAAACTTCAAGACTTTTAAATATATTTTCTAATCTAACTTTAGGTAAATTTAACTTTAGATACGCATTATTTTAGAAATCTAGTCACATTTTCGCAGGTAAACTCTACTCATGACGTCACATACTCTACCAACCCTGCTTTTGCCAGAGTTAAACTCGAGTAGGGGTTAAAGGTCATCAGAGTTTACCCGAGTCCGAACTCTTGTCGTTTATTTGTTACTCGGGTTAACTCGTGTTAACTAGAGTAGGTCAACTGAAACAGCCTTCGATACACAGTGAAAGTCTAACAAAGTTACGTTGAATTCACTGGAGACCACACTTTGTGACATAGATCATACACTAGCATATGTATTAGTTAAACACTTCAAATACACTCCAGAGAACATTATATGGTTAAAGCCCAAGCATGGGTTTGTAGCATTTATCGACTGATGTAAATAGCATACTAGTACAAATCTTGTACAATTTAAGGTATACATCACTTCAAAGCGAAAAGTCCTCTTACATTAAATAACATACGTTTAATTATCATTAAAGTAGCTCGAAGATATTAAACTAGCTGAGATAATTTTTTTCATTTTGATATTTTAAAGTGGCTCATTACTTTTAGAAAATATATATTTTTTTTTAAATTTTCAATGGAATGAAATATATAAGTGTATGAGAAGTACTTTTAAATTTGTGGCGTGTTTTATTTGCTTTGCACAATATTTTTGGTTACTGAAAATTACGGAACGCCATTCTTTGAAATACTAGATTCATGACTTGATTTCTGCTTTATTTGAATTGAAATTTTAAGATGAATATGCTACGTGTACGTGTACCTGTAATATTAGAAATGTATATTATTTTTGTTGAAACTCATTTTAGTCTATTTTATACTTTAAAAATGCTTTGATATTAGAAAGGTAGTTACTATTTTGCCATTCAAATCATAAAGAAATGTTAAATTTAGAAGGAATTTTTAAAATCTAAAAGGTCATAAGGTAGAACCAAACTAAAAGTGTGTGTAAAATCGAGATGCTGGGAGCCTCTTATGGCCAATAAAATGATAATTACCCCAAGCTGAACAGGGACTCATCAAGGTACTTTGGAGTTCCCGTACTTAATCCTCCTATTGAATGTGTTACAATGGAAGTTAATCTCTCTGATCAGTTTAAATTCACATCTATAGAGAGGAGATTATCTTGTTGTATGAAGGAAAATTTTCCTAGCATAAAAGACTTACCTGTTGAAAATTTCACATTGAAAAAATAGCTCAAAAAGGATATTTATATAAAAGAAAATGAGAAAGATAAATGTCAAAGAGTTGGTTAAAGCATTAAATTCATAAAAAAAATATTATTTTGTTGCAACAATCGTAGATATAAGCAATTTTCTCTCAGAGATAGTTTTTTCCTATAGGTAAAAATCATCTACCTATGAGTAGTTTTCATTTTCAATGAATGTGTGAGTTTAACTGATAAAAAAAATTAACTTCTATTATTACAACATTCTATAGATAGATTAAGCACCAGTACTCCAAAGTACCCTGATGAACTCCTGTGCAGCTTGGGGGAATGGAACATTTGATTGGCTATAAATTGAAATATGAATTACAACAAAGTTCCAGACAAATAAATTTTGCTACGCCTGACGCGCGTTTCGTCTATTCAAGACTCATCAGAGGCGCTCTACCAAAACAATAAAATGCCAAACACTTTATGAATATAAAGAGCATAGAACAATTATACCCAAAAATGCCGAAAACTAGACACCAAATAATTACTAAGACCAACCTATGTCTGGGGTAGGAAGAAATTTAGTGATATTAAGGATTGAGATGTTGATTGAATGAATATTTTATTTATCAAAAGTAGCAAATAATGGTATTCGAGTGACGTTTTTTTAATACTGTTTTTTTTTTTTTATCAAAGGGATATAATTTATATAAAATAAAAATCCTAGAACAACAACCAGCCAAACACACATCAAAGCAATCAATAACCATTTCGTCTAACATAATTTTGAATTTTTCCACCAGTGGCTGATGACAAAGGAAGAATTGAAATGGAATAAAATCAAATTCTTTGTTAGATTAAAAATAAAAAATTATAATTCCCCAAAATATCACGGCATAAATCTGATGGTTGCATGGGTCAGTGTTAAAATTCTATTTGAATTTAAAACTGAAACGTATAAGTGTGCTTGGTATCACACGTGTAATTAATAAGAAGAAAATTTTAACACCGTACAATAAAAAAAATGAAAATAATCCAACGTTCTATGACACAGTCCGTTTTCCACCGTTAAAAAATTATCTGCCCTATTTTTTCACTCTCCTGTAAAAAGGTTAAAAATAGTACCTTAAAAATACATGACGCTAAGGTGAGATGCACTCTTATACAATGTGCGATTAAAAATCAGGTGTTGGATTAAGCGACTTGTAATTTAAAAGGTAAGGTCTAGACATATTTTTGCCTCTATGAATACAATCTTATTCACCATACCTAATGATAGAGATTCATATTTTTAACACAAACACGTCGTTAAGGCCAAGCGGAACTGATACTCTGTTTTTGTTAAAAAATTCCAGTGTATTTATTTCCATGGGTGCCACCTACACATTCGGTTTAGTAATTGCGAATACAAAAAGACACCAAATCAGCTAGTTGGAAAAATTCTATGTACACGGGCAAAAAAGTGTAACACTTTTGAATAGCCCGTAGTCAAGTAATTTCAGGGGAATTAATGTTATATTTGACCAAGTACAGGCGGTGCGTTTGATAGGTTTTTATAGATATGTAACATTGCGCAAAAGAAATAACAGATATATAATTCACATAATTTTGAAATGCAGACTTACTACCTCCATTTAAATTCTAATTTATGCATCGTTTTTCTTTTAATTTTAACATTTGGATAGGAAAACTTTTATTGCAGGGACAGATCCAGAATTGATTCACAGTTGGGGGGGGGGGGGGGTGTTACCGCTTATAGTCTACCGAGGACAAGAGGAGGGTTCAGGGTCTATTTCGCAAACTTATTCAATGGAAAGGGGATTAAAAACCCCGAAAATCCCCCTCTGGATCCGACATTGCCATGATAAAAGATAAAATATACTGTTCAGATTTAAATTTGTGCGACTGTTTTCCTTGAAATTATGAAGATGTTGAGGCTAATTTAAACGACCACTATTAAACTTGAAAAGAAAACTTGTTAATTGCATGGAAGTCTTGAAATGACTTTGAAAAGGGGGAGGCGTGGAATATACAAAAGCCGTCAAATTTGTACAGCTTCAATCATAGACCTGTATATAAATTTTATAGACCTGTATATAAATAGATTTGCAAATTGGTGAAATCTCACAATATCTCATGCAAAGAAACGAGATTTCGTACAAAAATAAACAATTTGAAATGCCAGCTTTATACTCTAATATCTCAAAAACCATTAAAGATTTTTACATGATTCTTTTTTACAGCCATTCTTAAATGTTTTGAGATTTTAAATGTGTTAAAATAACTTTTATAACATTAAGCACTTTGGAGGAGTATTAAAAGAGCCCATACTACCCAAGTTTTCATGAAAATACATTTTTTTACCAAATTTTTGTAAAGTTTCCACTTTTAATTGCAACAAAATGGTTATTTCTACCAAATTAAATAAAATTTTCACACAGATATTCCTTAATATTTTCTCTGTTTAATGCAATTTATTTTGATTAATTCCATAGAAAGGCATTAAAGTAGTTAAAAAAATAAACCAACCGTCTCATTTATCAACCAGTGATATTTTCACACATATACTGGACAATTAACAAGTTGCAAATCTATTTAATATATAGGTCTATTTAATATACAGGTCTATGGCTTCAATACATTAAAAAATTAACTTATTTATAATATTACTATCCAATTCATCTATATTTTATATATAAAACAGTTTGTGTTGCTACTCAAGCGATACACATTGTTTTTGTTTTCTTAACGGGTACTTATCATTCAATTTGTTTATCAATCTTATATAAAACCGGTTCTCTATTAATTTGGATAAAGCGAACAAAGATCAACAAGAATTGGCTTTGTATTTTGATTTGTATTTAAGTAGGTCAAATCCTCGTGACTTAAAATAAAATTAAATATCCTTTTATTTTTCTTATGAAAATATGTTTTATTTTTTCAATTTTCATACAAATTTAATGAAACTATTTTTATAAAGTTAACGAAATAGATAGCATTTGTTTTGTTACTTATCGCAATGTCAAGGACGGGTGTGGTCGATTGGGTAAATAGTTATAACATAGGCACTAAAATGAACCAACTTTAGAATTACGTATCTCTTCAAATGTTTGAGGTGCCACCTTGACTGTAGCATCAATTTATTAGAAAATATTTACTGTGTAATTGGATTTTTTTGTAGATTTTTCCTGTTACGGGCAAAAAAGTGTAACAGTAAATAACAACACCCCCCCATTTGACACAAAAGTAAAAATATTTGTAAACGTAAACCATTTTCGGTCGTAATATTTCGTATGTAAGTTAAGAAATAAATGTTGAATCCTTGTTTAAGAACAATTTTGTCCAAAATTGTCGTTTAATAGCTTTTTAAAGGTCTTGACAACAGCGTAAACAACCCAATAGCACTTTTCTACCTCGTTTGATAGAAGAGTTAAATTCTTTTGTTCTCTTTTCGGTGGAAATCGGACTGGACAAACGTGATAAATTCAACTTTCCGATCGTCAACTTTCCCTTCTTGTGTAGCAACATTCCGCCCGATGCAGCTTATGGAGTTTACGTATCTCAATTGATTCGTTACTCCAGAGCGTGTGGAGCTAACAAGTACATCGAGTTCCTTAGCAGAGCGTCACGTCTGACGCAAAAATTGCGCACACTGGGTTATGTTGCTCCTCGGTTGCAGCATATGCAGAAATTTTACAGAAAACATCATGCACTTATAGACAAATATGGGATTTCGATCTCTCAGATGAGAGCAGATGTTGGCTTGTCATTGTTTTGTCTTCCTTTACCAGATTTGACGCACTGAATTGACTGTTGGCAATGCGACGGGTGTGCTATAGCATACAGGAGCTGCTTTATCTTCCGGAGCACCCGAGTTCACTCCAGTTTCGACTGGAGTTCGCGTTGTTGATTGATGTTCAGTTATTTTTATGTTTCCGTGTTTTACATGTTGTCTGTTTTTGTCCCGTTCTTGTTGGTGTTTGCTGGTTTTGTCTCTGCCCTTTCGGACTTTTGACATTCGGATACCCCATTGGTACCTCTGCGTTTTTAATAAGCATGTAAACCATCAACACCAATACACAACTAGAACTATAGAAAGAAGTAGAGCTACCAATCTGGCATCTAAATGTCAAAAGTCTGATAGGGCAAAGACAAACCAACAAACACGAACTAGAACTGCAAACAGAAATATGCAACGCAAAATTACTCAAAAATACAAAAGCAACTGAGTAGCAGTCAACAACGTGAATTAAAGTCGTAACGAGAAGGACCTCAGGTGCTTTGTTGCTTATGGTCAATACAGAATGTCAAATTTGGTAAAGAGGGAAACAAAGCCTTTTGATAACCAACATATGCACTCTATAATTGTCTATGGGTGCATGATGTATTTAATGAAATTTCCTCAGTGAACACAACAATCGAGGATCAACGTAACCCCGTGTTAACATTTTTGTGTCAGAAGTGACGCTCTACCAAGAAATTGATGTAAGTCCCACAAGCTCTTGACTAACGAACCAGTTGTGATACGTAAACTCCATTAGCAGGAGCGGACAGAATGTGCTACACAATAAGGGAAAGCTGATAATTGTGTTGAAATCATTACGTTGTCATAGAGCTTTGCAGATATAAATACGAAGCAGACTTCCCAGAATCCGTTATGTCCTTTATCTCAAGACCTTTGGGATATATGATATGGAGAAAGTCACCATATCGAGAATTGTTCAGAGAAAGGATGTCATCAATATAACGGAAAGTAAGGTTGAAAGAGAGCTAGTATACTGATATTTTTTATTATAGATGCATGTCCAGTTTAAAAAAAATAAACAATTTCTAGAATATCAATAATAATTCTTAGATGTATTTTGAAGGCTGAGTATATTGCTGATTTCTGTTTGGTCATTGATATGTCGTAGATATTTATGTTAAAAGAACTAAAAGGTTTAGGATGACAGCAATGAAGCCTTGCTTGTTTTATGGCTAATGAAGATTGAATAGGTTTTAGTTTGTCTATAATGTTAAACTAAATACTTAGTCTCAAACTGAGAACACTTGCCCGACAATGAAAGTATTTTGCTTTGTACGTTGAACGGAAAAGGTAAAATCCCTAAAAAGGTTTAACTACAGTCAAACCTGTCTTAAGTGACCCTTGAAGGGACAAGGTAAAAAAGGTCACATAAGACAGGTGGTCACTGAATACAGGTTTGGCATCGGTCATATTATCCATGCCAAAATCTTTAGCTTTTTAGTATGCCTGCAAAGTACTGTTAGGCCTAAAGGGCAAAATAATTTACCATGGCAGCTTAATGTAGGAATAACCTTCGAATTGATGTAAATACATGTATCATTTATTTACCATTAAAACTTAAAGGCATGCAGCTACTGGTAGGACTTGAACCTTTGAGTTTATGTAAATATAATTCATTCAGCAGTAAAAATTGGAAGTTTAAGAGACAGACACATTAACTGATTACCCATTCCAAGAGTTGTAAGGGCTAAAGTAATTTTAGGCTGAAATTATGGGACCACATTTTGCAGCGATTAAAAAAATGCTCCTTGAGGGGCTATATATTACAATAAAAAAATTGAATTGAAATTAAAAAAAAATCACTATCGAAGACGGATGAAATGGTTCTTGCTCCTAACAAGATCATTGTTAACAAAAAGAATGCTTTATGGAAGGGGCTTTTTATTGCTATTATAAAGAGGAAAGTGTGATGAAAATAATGTTATTTTCACTATCAAAGACGGATAAAATGATTTTAATTCCTGTGTGCTATAGCAGGCAGAAACCGCTTACTCTTCTGGAGCAAATGAGTTCACTCTCATTACGACTAGAGTTCGAGTTGTTAAATGATATTCGTTGTTCCTGATAATTGTTCGTGTTTACCGGGTATTTTGTTGCCCTTTTGGATTTTTGACACTCGAATATTGGTGGCTCTTTGCTTCCTTCATTCAGTAGTTTTTGTGTTTCCGTTTTTTATATGCTGTCTGTTTTTCGTCCTGTCCGTATTTGTGTTTACTGGTTTTGTCTCTGCCCTTTCGATCTTTGACATTCGGGTGCCCCATTGGTACCTCTGCCTTTTTGTGTGTACCTTTATATCTAAGATTGGTTGATGAACACTGAAGCCGAAAAATGTACTTATTACAATTCGAAAATATGGTTTACAACTGTAAATTACCCTAAATGGTTTAAAAAAACGTATACAGAGAGAAAGAGAGAGCTGAACGTTAAGCTTTTTAATTGTACTTAATATTAAACGTACAAAAGCGTCTGTTTTACTGATTACTAGTTTATTACATAGAGACTATTATTGATTTCCTTGGTAGTGCGTCGCGTCTATCATATAAATGTTAACACAAGGTAACATTGCTCCTCGATTGTTGTGTTAACTTCATTTCATGGAAGTCATCATGCACGATTTAATCTCTCAGATGAGTGCATGTGTTGGTTTTACATAGAGCTTTTTTTTTTTCCTCTTTTACCGGGCTTGACACGCTGCATTGACCATTGGCAGCGCAACGGATGTGTAAAGCAATCAGGAACTGTTTACTCTTCCAGAGCACACGAGTTCACTCTTGTTACGATTTGGCTTGAGTTGTTTGTTGCTATTTATTTATTTATTTATTTGTGTAGCGATTAAAAAAATGCTCCTTGAGGGGCTATATATTACAATAAAAAAATTGAATTGAAATAATGTTTTTTTTTTCACTATCGAAGACGGATAAAATGGTTCTTGCTTCTTAAAAGATCTTTGTTAACAAAAAGAATGCTCTATGTAAGGGGCTTTTTATTGCTATTATAAAGAGGAAAGTTTGATGAAAATAATGTTATTTTCAATATCTGCGTTGTATTAAGCAGGACCTGCTTACCCTGCCAGAACACCTAAGTTCACTCTCGTTAAGACTTGAATTGTTGGTAGTTTTTTTCAATTTATTTTATATGTTTTTGAATTGTATCATGTCTTTGTGCTGTTCTCAATTGTGTTAACTAGTTTCGTCTCTATCTTTTCGGACACCCACTCTGCTTCTTTCGATGATTAAGGAATGCTTAGAAAATAATGAAACGATTAAAGTGTTGATGTTGAACTGACTATCAGAGGAGGACACCTAAACATTTAATGAACAAAAAATAGTGATGTCTTATTTTAACATATAACTTTGAAACTTGATTAGATTATTATACAAGTTATTTTTAACAATGCTCCTTAAATTGTGAACGATTTTCAGTTGCAGAGTACATGGTAATTTTCTATCTGTGAAGTGCTTTATACGTCTAATTTCCTGGAGCACTGCCAGATACTTGACAAGATACTGATTTATCTTGTCTAGCAATGTTACCATGGTGATCAATCAATATAGTAGAGTGACGGAATGTCAATTTTGAAAAATTTAAATGACCCATCTGTCACATGGATTTTGAAAAGCTGTTTGATAAGCAAAATCATTCTTCTTTCAGGAAATGAATGTCGTCGCCTAAATATCTGGTGCCATCATGTCAAAAATCAAGGTCAAAGGTCATGAGTGGAAAACGTTCCATGAAGTACAGAATAGTTAAAACGCGTTAAAATCTTAAAATAGGGAAACAAAATGAAAGCAACACCAAAAACGCTTAATATAAAGAACTATAAAGCTAATACAAGAAAAAAATGTTTCAAATGACACACACAGACGCCACATCCGGTCTGCTAAAATTGTATGTAAAAAACATTGTTTTTTAATACAAAAATAGTTTTTTATTTATATTTTATTGACATTTTAGTTTCGTTTTTGTTTACATGATTAGCTGTGTTACCCAGCTTCACTATGGCAAATGATTTTACGGATCTTTATTCACGTATTTTGAGATCTGATCGAGTTTCCGTCACAGGTCAAGTTGCATAAAAAATAAAAATCGAAACTATATTGAGATATTTTTGAAATATTCCATTCAGGATGGCAAAACGAAATAGGATAGTTTAAAATTAAGTATAACAAGGGTTTATTTCACTATTCACGTGTTATGCAAATGGTTTACACTCCTCCCATTTAAGAAATTTTTAACATGCAGCACACATCAATCTATGCTATTTTCCTCGTACACGTATGTATATCTGACTACATTAGTGTGTCATGTACGGCAATTACCCCTGAAATGGTTTGAAATAACAACACTTTAGAGAATCTGATTCTTCAGGCACCTCAACTGCATCAGTTGTAACAACAGTTTGGTGATAGCGACAGTTTTTCCTCATTTTGACAAAGACACAAACATGTGCACGAAAGATCATAGCTGTTCCTTACAGACACATTTAGTTACAACTGCATAAACAAATTAAGTCTCTTAAAAAGACTGCAGTGATTATTAAATCAAAAATAACAGGTTCAAAGTTTTATATTAGAAACTCTGGTTATATAAAACTGCAAAAAATCCTTTCTTTTTTCAATATCGTCATGAATGGTGATCGTTTGCTAAGGCAGTCAGATTTGCAAAACGATCCGGATTCGTTTTCATTGCGTTATACAAGGCCTTTTTTAAACAAAAAGTCGTGATGTCGTGTTACAACCACTAAGAGCATGTGCAAAAGGCAAAATCTGAACAACAGTTGATGGAAGATATACCAGAGTGAATGAAATAATAAACCTTCTGATCTACATGATCTATAAAATTTTAAAATAACTCGGTTAGTCTGCTACTAGTATTTTACTTCCAAGCATCATGATTTCGGCTATATAACAGAGATGAACCTAAAATGAACATGAAATGATGATAAAATGGAAGAATTGGGGACACAAAGCCAATTGGGTTGGAAAGTTACTGCCATTGTAATTTCTAAAATGGATGAAAGCTAGGTTTTGATCGGACAATAAAGCTTCGTACATGGGGATCCTGCGGGTCCTACTCTTATCGAGAACTGCATCAGGGTTCTTTTACATGCGAAAAACTGAACATTTTATCCATTTTTTATGACAGGACTGCCCTAATTCAATCACCTGGGACACACATTCCAGTCGCTTTGTGGTCAAAGCGGCCTGACTCGATGTAAGTTTTCCGAGCGCTCTTTAATGTCCCTCTTTACCGACAAGCTTGCCCCTGTGGACCCATTCCCCACCCACACCTTCACATGTGTTTTCCAACTGAATGAAGGAAATGCACACCTAAACAAACTTATTCGTGTTGTCAGATTTAAAAAAAACCTTCCTTTTTCACCTCTACTGAAATACATTTCGTCGTATTGTACAAGATGAAAGCTGCCTTTTCGTGATTACAAGACTAAAGAGGACATATGATCGCAGCATACTGTAAACGTGGAATTTTTCGCGTCTTTTTTTTTAATGTTACTGATCTCTCGCGTGTGGGAATAAAATCGCGTTCCATCTGATTACTTATACTTTATACGGTTGAAAAGAATGCAATCGCGAGGGGGATATTTTTGCGGATAGTTTGAGTTTGCGAATTTAGGGAAAATAATCCCCAGACAAAAATTGTCTCGTTAACGATATTCTTCTGCAATTTTCCAAACTCTTCACTTTTTCCGGATTTTGGAAGTAACCAGCTAATTACAAAGCATTATTTTGGAAACTATGGTTATGTTTTTTTTTTCAGTATTATGAAATTTTGTTGGCCGCCTTACTTAGATTTTTTTTAATAAGAAACTACATTAGGGTAACGGAATCGTCAAAAAATGGTTTTAATTTTCTTTTACTTGATTTCTTTTTAAGGTTGATCTACTCTTTGAACCAAAAGACGCAACTTTAAAACTGCTACATTCCTTGTTCATATTTTTTATAATCAAAGTCAAACACACCAACTATTCAAACGCACCCACAGGTTTTTGTTTGTAAACTTCAAAAACAAACTACATTTCTCATAAATACTTGGTTTTCCGACTGTAAATATTGAATAAATTAACAAAAACAACTATAAACTTAGCAAACACAATTTACAAAGGAAATAAGGTTAATATTGTAACAAAGAATGTAAACACAAATGACCTTGGAGTTAGAATTAAATCGATTTCGTTAAAGTGCTGTATATATTCCGAATAAAATACGTCATCTGCTCGAAAATATTTTTTGAACTATTCATTATAACTTTAAGTTAAAAGCATTTTTCTAAAATCTAAATCGGCTATTATTTCATTTTTACTTAATACTTCATAGCTATAAAAATTTTTGAATGAAAAAGTGCAAGTTCGCTGTGGGAGTAGAGAAAAACTTTAAATTTTTAGGCATTTTTTGGCTCTTATTCGGATACAAATTACATCTACAAAAAACTAAAATTTATTTTGTTTACTGCGTCTAAAATCTTCATTAATCCTTATATTTTTGTTTTCTGATCATGAACTCTATAGATAATAAGCGGAAATATTTTTATTTTTAGGTTAGATGGGGTGTAGGTACGTATGTGCCAAGGGGGTACCTTCGAAAAACGTCATTTTAACGTCAGATGGCACCACATTTTTATGCGACGACAAACATTTTTTGGAAGCTCAATAATCAATCTATCATTTTTGACAATCAAATTCCATGTGACAGGTGGGTCATTTAAACTCGAAAACTAAACGACTTTTTCACGTTTTGTCACTCTACTATAACAGAAGCCGGGTACATTAATAATGCAAAATAAATTCGAGCCTAGAAATTAAAAATCTTTATTTGATTTTCCCATTCTTCAGGTTAACTTCTATGGCACGCCATATTTATATTTATTCCTCTTTAAAGATATCTCATTAAATATATAAGATATCTCGTATACTTTATAAGATATCTTATTAAATATATAAGATATCTCATATAAATGGTAGTTTATAAGATATCTTATAAAACATATGAGATATCTTATAAAACATATGAGATATCTTATAAAACATATAAGATATCTTATAAAACAAACAAGATATCTTATAAAACAAACAAGATATCTTACAAAACATATAAGATATCTCATAAAGTTTATAAGATATCTTATAAAGATTATTAGATATCTCATAAAAAATAATTTATAAGATATCTTATAAAACTTATTAGATATCTTATAAAACTAATAAGATATCTTATAAAGTTTATAAGATATCTCATAAAGTTTATTAGATATCTTATATATTTTATGAGATATCTTATAAGTTATTTTTTATAAGATATCTCATAAAGTTTACGAGATATCTTATAAACTTTATAAGATATCTTATAACTTTAATAAGATATCTTATAAATTATTTTATATAAGATATCTCATAATTTTTATAAGATATCTGATAAACTTTATGAGATATCTTATATGTTTTATAAGATATCTTATATGTTTTATAAGATATCTCATATGTTTTATAAGATATCTTATAAACTTCCATTTATATGAGATATCTTATATATTTAATAAGATATCTTATAAAGTATATGAGATATCTTATAAACTTTATAAGATATCTTATATTTTTATAAGGCCTCTTTAAAGATATCTCATAAAGTTTATAAGATATCTGATAAACTTTATAAGATATCTTATAAACTTTATAAGATATCTTATAAACTTTATAAGATATCTTATAAAAAATAATTTATAAGATATCTCATATACTTTATAAGATATCATATAAACATTATGAGATATCTTATAAACTTTATCAGATATCTTATAAACATTGTTTTTAGTAGATATCTCATTTTCTTTTAAAGATATCTTATATAGTAAATAAGATATCTTATAAAATTTATAAGATATCTCATAAAGTTTATAAGATATCTTATAAAGTATATGAGATATCTTATAAATTATTTTTTATAAGATATCTCATAAAGTTTATAAGATATCTTATAAAGTTTATAAGATATCTTATAAACTTTATGAGATATCTTATAAAGTATATGAGATATCTTATAAAGTTTATGAGATATCTATAAAGAGGAATAAATGTAAAAACGGCTTGCCATAAACTTCCTTAGACCTATTTGTAGTAATATGATAATCTAACCATTTCACAGTCAATTTGTTTTAGCGTTCCCTTAGTTTCAAGTCAGATTTTTACGTTAATTCAGCTAAGTAGAGATAATGTTAAAAATAATTATTATTTCTATGTTGAATTATATGACGTCAAATGTTAAACTTTAACGTAAAATTAACAATCAGGGGTCTATTTAACTTTAATTTACAAAATATAGCCTGTGTATTTGGGAACTATATCGCAAGAGGGCAATCAGCTTGATTTTAATTAATAATGGATCTTTAATTTGATATTTGTTTATTTGTTTTGGAGGTTAGTCTCGTAAACTTATTCTACAACATCTTGGTATTGTCTAATTTTTCTTGATCATGAAAACCCTTTTATAATATTTATTACTGATTTTGACAGTTTTTGCTCCTTAAGATGCATGGCTACACTTTAAATAATATGCCTGATATTTTACCTATTTCCCATTTACAACTACACAAAATACATTTGTACATTTTTATTTTAAATGATGTATCAGCGTAAAGATGTCATATAAAAATACAACAAAGTTCCAGACAATAAATTTTGGCTACGCCTTTTAAAAAATAATACTTTGAAGGGATTGCTTTTAAACTTTGTACACTTGGTCTTCAGGAAGTCTTCGACCTAGTTCAGATTAACTGTGTAAGAGTTATCTCCCTTTAACTGCTCTTTAAAAAAGGTTGTTTTCCGTACTGACTAGTTTCTTTAACATTACGTAGAGTAGAAGTGCACTAGCTTTAGAGTTGAGGTGAGTGATTCATGCTCCTGTTAGCCTCAAGTTATAATTGTTATCATTTTGTGTCGTTTTCATGCATACATGACTCATATTCTTTTTGGATAAATTGCAACAAATATTGGATCACTTTACACGTTGATTTCATATGACATACAAGTGAAAATTAGGTTATACTTGAGTAAGTCTTGAGTAAGATGTGTCTGCAAAACTACTGCTTTAAAGATATACTTAAAAAATTGGAAGTTATACTTCTACATTTTTAGGAACTTCTCTGCCAAAATAAGGCAATATTATGTGTAGTTAAATCGAAGTGTAAAGATGAACCTCTATGAAGTTCATTAGCCTAAGGGCAGATATATTTTTGGACAATAAACAGTCTATGTATGTCAAGGATGACAATTAAGTGTAAAACCACCTTATATTTTATATGTTTGCATTACATTGAAGCTGAACACAGTTAACCTTACATTCTTTTTTCATTTAATCTGTATCTTATATAAAAGCAACAATCAACTTTGTATCTTCCATTCATATAACCAACCAAGATAAAGAAACGGCAATTTTAAAACAAACAATTGAAAACAGCCAGTAGTCTTCAACATGACCAGAAGTCGTTCCTCGCCGTTTTGCATTGGCCTAAATTATAGTAAAATCATTATAACATTACTGTAAATGGTTTTAATGCAAATAGCTATACTGTAAAATGACTGCAAACGATTGGCAGGTGAATAGCAGTACTTGGAATGACTGTGTTATTAAAGTTCAGTAAAGTGTTTGTAAATCACAATACTTTTATATTACTATGTACAGTTGGTAGGTAAACATCAGTTTTGTAATATGGCTGAATCAGTACTTCAGAGAATTGTTTCATTCCTATAAGATAAAATGAAGTGTTAGTAGAAAGCAGTGCTGTAAAATAACTGTTAACATTTGTTAAGTATATAGCTGTCAATGACTGTACACAGCTGGTAGGTAAAGAACAGTACTATGAAATGACTGGTACAGGGTAAGAATAAATATACACCTGGAAAAAAGTTAAGCCCCCTAGACTTTTTGTGCTTTTCGATGATTTGAAATAATTTCTAATTTTCATGACTTTGGTCAGTTTTAATTCTTCAACATGTGAATGAAAGGATGCTAGTTTCGGTGAAAAGCACATTTTCACCTTAAAAAGAGGGAGATAACTCCTCAGGAAATAAGACGCCAAATTGGAAGTAAAAACAAGGATTCCAGCAGTCGTTCGGGCTTAAGGTTGGCATACTCGAATTCGTCTCTTTGACCTTTTATTAGCTCACCTGGCCAAAGGCCATGTGAGCTATTGCCATCACTTGGCGTCCGTCGTCGTCGTCCGTCGTCGTCCGTCGTCGTTAACTTTTCTTCAAACTTCTTCTCCTCTGAAACGGCTGAACAGATTCGAACCAAATTTGGTCTGATGGTACCTTAGGGTATCCCTCACAGAACTGATGTGGGGATTTTTGATTCGTCGAAAAACATGGCCGCCGTTGCTAAAAATAGACCAGGGGGGTCAGACTACTGTTTGTGGCTTGTAAATCAAAAAGTATAAGAGAAAGATGAAATCTGATGCCACGCTACTGCTTCAGCATCAAAAGCTCTACAAAAGTCTCCATTGAGTCGAAGTTGTCAGATGAACCCTTATGGGAGTTACGGCCCCTTAAAGGTGAAAAATAGCATTTTTTCATGTTTTTAGCCTATAGAATGAAAAGTATTGCAGATAGAGAGAAGCTATTGCTTGCTTAAATGTTCAGCTCATTTAGGTCTACAAAAGTCTCCATAAGGTCAAAGTTGTCAGATGACCCCTTATAGGGGTTATGGCCCCTTAAAGGCAAAAAATAGAGTTTTTGGCCTAGAATGAAAACTATTGCAGATAGAGAAAAGCTGTTGCTTGCTTAAATGTTCAGCTCGTTTAGCTCTACACAAGCCTCCATAGGGTCAAAGTTGTTAGATGACCCCTTATAGGGGTTACGACCCCTTAAAGGCAAAAAATAGTGTTTTTGGCCTATAGAATGAAAACTATTGCAGATAGAGAAAAGCTGTTGCTTGCTTAAATGTTCAGCTCATTTAGCTCTACAAAAGTCTCCATATGGTCAAAGTTGTCAGATGACCCCTTATAGGGGTTATGGCCCCTTAAAGGCAAAAAATACAGTTTTTGGCCTATTAAATGAAAACTATTGCAGATAGAGAAAAGCTGTTGCTTGCTTAAATGTTCAGCTTATTTAGCTCTACACAAGTCTCCATATGGTGGAAGTTGTCAGATGACCCCTTATCGGGGTTACAGCCCCTTAAAGGCAAAAAATAGTGTTTTTGGTCTATGGAATGAAAACTATTGCAGATAGAGAAAAGTTGTTGCTTGCTTAAATGTTCAGCTCATTTAGCTTTACAAAAGTTTCCATAGGGTCAAAGTTGCCAGATGACCCCTTATAGTGGTTACGGCCCCTTAAAGACAAAAAATAGTGTTTTTGGCCTAAAGAAAGAAACCTTTTGCAGATAGAGAAAAGATGTTGCTTGCTTAAATGTTCAGCTTAATTAGCTCTACATAAGTCTTTTAGGGTCGAAGTTGTCAGATGACCCCTTTAAGGGGTTATGGCCCTTTAAAGGTGAAAAATAGTGTTTTTTCCTTTGGAATCAAAACTATTGCAGATAGAGAAAAGCTTTTTATTGCTTAAACATTCAACTCATTTATCTATACAAAAGTCTTCAAAGGGTTGACATTAAGACCAGGTGAGCGATTCAGGCTCCTGGGAGCCTCTTGTTATGATTTACCTTTTCCCGATTTGACAATTGATTTAAAGTTTCGAGCTTCGGCGGACCATAGTTTTTGAAGACCATGTTTATGTACAAAAGCCATCTTTTTTTGCAAAGTGTTTTGAAAATATATGATTTTAAAAAATCATGTGGGGGTGGGCTTAACTTTATTCCAGGTGTTGAGTTATGGCTAACCATATTTCACGTCTCAAATATACAAATTAAGGCTAGGCACAGACTGTCAATTTATAATTATGACTAGATATAACTTTATTTATGGCAAGACAAAACTTTCTTGAAGCTAGCATTAATATTTAAGGCATGACAGATTTTTGTTACGCATATATCTATGATAATGTGAATGTATTGAATTCCATGATATCGACAAACTTGTCATGTATGAAACTTGGTAGGCAAAAACTTAGTTTTTTATTTTGCTGCAAATCAATGGTGAATACGAAAGTGTATTGGCATAGATATTATATAGATAAAGCATAAATATCTCATTAATAATCGATGCTTAGCTGCGGTTTAAGAGTAGCACATAAAATAATCAAATGATAGGTAAAACCACAGTTGAAAGGAAAAAAAACAAAACATAAAAAAATGTGGTTTTACATTTAATTATTTTATAAATAGCTTAGTCTAAAGGTATGAATCTTGATTTTTTACTGGGGAAGGCATAAATATAATTTTGGATAACCATATTTCATGTTTTGTCAAAACATAAATTAAATAGTTAAAATTAACATTGTCATGCATTTAACTTTTTAGATAGAGACTTAGTGTCATATATATAAGAATAAACTCGTTAAAATGTGCTTGGTCGATTGAACCATAAACTCAAATGTTCATTGTGAAAATAGAATATGTAAAATGTGTACCATGAAAAAATCATATTTACAGTATGTCGCTAGCCAAAAGACCTTTGCGGTAGCAAAGTATGGTCGTGTGTCGTTGTGTATTGAATGAATTAAAAGGTAATGTTTATTTTACGGGGGTTTCCCGTCGCCATATTGGGATCGTCGTAATTACAGTTACGATAATCCGCTTGTCGACAGTGAGTCACACTTTCACGTTTCTACGTCTAGGTTTTACTACGTATTCTAATAAGGACCACGCCCATGAACAAAGGAAACCATAACCAGGGGGTCCAATGTAATTGGTAAGTGCGCAGCATAATTTGGTAAGTGACTATAAAGATGGCGGAAAAACCTCGCTTCGATCGACAACGGTCAGTTTTCTCTTCGTGTTTACAAAAGTTATACACATCTTATGAATAAACCATGTTGCCTTTCGGCAATTATGAGTTATGAGAAATAGTACATAACAAAAATTTAATGATTGATTTGCTTATCAAAAAGCTATTGAAGAAAAACCGGCCACTTGACAGCAATTTTTTTGTCATGCCGAAAAAAACAGGCCTTGTTTCAGGTACTCTGATCACAAACGTAAGGTTTTATGGTGTTTTGTGGTTCGTCAACAAGCATGGATATTCCCAAATATTTGTTTCTGTAAAAGAAACATGTATTTGTTGACATATTTACAATTATTTTATTGTTTGGTAAGTGCATGTTAGTGTACTAAAAAAAAATGGTAATGTATATTATTACAGTGCAAAAACTTTTGAAAGCACTTCTTTTAAATACTTTGCATAATATTTCTTTTGTTATCGATTTTTTTTGGGGGGGGGGGGGGGTATTCTAATCTTGATGTGTCCGATTGCCTTCTTATTAAGAATAATAAGAGTCCTGGCCTTGATAATATTAGTAATGAAATGCTCAAGGCATCACAATCCTATGTTGAAGCTGTTCAATGCTGTCTTTAGGTCAGGTCGGTACCCGGAACAATGGTCCAAAAGTTATATATGTCCAATTTATAAAAGTGAAAATCCACTTAAGCCAGAAAACTATAGCGGTATAGCTATTAATAATAGTATTGGGAAACTCTTTTAATATAATACTTTGTAATCGCTTTGACAAATTTTTGTTAGATAATAAAGTAATACATGAAAGTCAATTTGGCTTTTTAAAAAAATCTGGTACCACAGATCACCAATTTGTGTTGAAATGTATAATTGATAAATATCTAAAACAAGGGAATAAAAGATTATATGCTTGCTTCGTGGATTTTCGCAAGGCATTTGATAGAGTTATCCATGTTGGAATTATGTTCAAACTTCTTGAAAGAAATGTTAGTGGTTATTTTTATAGAAAACTAAAAAAATATGTACTTAAATGATACTTTATGCATCAAAGTGGGCAAAAAAAAAAAGACAAATTGTTTTCACTGCCAAGGTTGGTGTACGACAGGGTGACGTACCTAGACCTAACTTGTTCAAATTTTTCATCAATGATTTACCACAAAAATTGTTAGATCAGTCAGAATCAGTTACTTTAGATAACAGGAAAATCCCTTGCTTGTTGTATGCAGACGACTTAGTCTTGATGGCCGATTCTAAAAGATGTGACTGTCTACAAAATAAACTCGATATTTTGCAGGAGTATTGTAAAACATGGTGTCTAGATATAAATATTAACAAAACCAAAGTTGTCGTATTTAATAACTCTGGTAAATTATTAAATGAAGAATTTCTAATTGGCATTTAAAAGATTGAATGTGTAAAAAGCTATAAATATCTTGGTATAGTGTTGACAAAACTTGCCGTTTTACAGAAGCTAAGTCTAAGTTATTATATGAAAAGGCATTAAAAGCCAGTTTTAAACTATAAAGAGACATGAAGGTGGTATCTCCATCAATTAAGGTTCTCCTTCACATTTTTGATCATACTATAAAACCCATTTGTTTATATGGGTGCGAGAACGGGGGATTACAAACGTAACACCAAAAAGAAAGCAATTGAATTTGTATGAAATATACAAAGATTGGGAACAAGAAAATCTTAGCATGAAATTTTGTAAGTTTCTGTCAGGGGTCTCTAAATAGACTACAAATTTAGCAGTTCTATCAGAACTAGGGAGATTCCCACTGTATTGTGACATTATAGTCCAAATGTTTATGTACTGGCATCGGTTGGAAAACCAGCCATCTGGGCTAATGCCATTTTCCTTGGTTTCGGTGGTCAAAGCTGAACTATATTATTAAAAGAGCACCTTCTTTGCTTCAAACATATTTCGTAAGTGATACTTTCAAACTCTTTTTAAATACAAAAAGCTCTTTTTAAATACAAAAAGCTCGAAACATTAGTTACATTTAATTCATATAGGTTTTCACATTGATCATAAACTTATTTGTATTAGTATGCCTTTTAAAATAAAACTTAGAGTGTTAATTTAACACAAGACCATACTCGTCATAGCAAGGTAACCGAATTGGCAATGTGAAATTAACATAACCGGAAAATGTGTACATGTTCACGTACTTTGTCGGAAAAATCAAAATTATTTGATTCAGCCTGCTAAACAGATTCATGTAGTAGAATAGAAATGAATCGGAAATCAAAAAAAAAAAAAACCATCTATCTCATTAAAACGTTAACGCAATGAATAAAGATGTTTGCACTGTGATTATATTCATTACCAATTTTGTTTAGTACACCGACTTGCACTTACCAAAAAATAAAATAATTGTAAATATGTCAACAAATACATGTTTCTTTTACAGAAACAAATATTTGGGAATATCCATGCTTGTTGACGAACCACAAAACACCATAAAACCTTACGTTTGTGATCAGAGTACCTGAAACAAGGCCTGTTTTTTTTCGGCATGACAAAAAAATTGCTGTCAAGTGGCCGGTTTTTCTTCAATAGCTTTTTGATAAGCAAATCAATCATTAAATTTTTGTTATGTACTATTTCTCATAACTCATTATTGCCGAAAGGCAACATGGTTTTATTCATAAGATGTGTATAACTTTTGTAAACACGAAGAGAAAACTGACCGTTGTCGATCGAAGCGAGGTTTTTCCGCCATCTTTATAGTCACTTACCAAATTATGCTGCGCACTTACCAATTACATTGGACCCCCTGCATAACGACAAGCCGTGTGTAAATTTCCAATAAACAACGGGTCGACGTCACGTTACTTAAACGCTATAATCAATGACGTCATAATATATCTTGTGCACAAAAACAACAAAAATGGCAAACATTTTGTCTTGCGCTATGGGTCAACGGAAAACACAAAAATTGCATATTAGAATAGAAATAATCCATGGCCGCCCGCGGTTTATTGTCGATTTTAACATGTTTAAATCTCCAATAAACCACGGGTGGTCATGGATTATTTCTTAATTAATTAAAACGTCACGTAACAAAGAACCTTTATGTCATTATTTATATGCCAACGTTATATAGCAGGTATCCGCTAGGTTTAAAAAACACTTTCCTACGTTTAATACGTATAGCCAATTTTGAATTCAGGTAATTTTGATAGGGTTTTCTAGTTTATCCGACGTAAATACAACGATTGAATGCGTAATACTAGGTTTTGTTACGGTCGGTTAGGTTATAGCTGCGTTTCGGTACGTTTCAAATGATGCGTTTTAACTGGGTTTTTACTACGCATTACTACGTATCACTACGTTGTGATAACTTTTTTTAGGAAAAATCAACATCTGAAGTTAAAGTATTATTAAATCTGCATCTGCGGATAATTATATTCGTGGAAAATCAAACCTTAACGAACAATTATAACCCCCTTTCTTTTAATTTTAGGAAACAGCTAACAATAAAATGCTTACACAAATGTGAAGATAAGTAGTTGTACACGAAGTTATACGTATTGATACGCCTTGATACCTATTCAAACGTGAGAAAACCTAGCAAAACGTAACCAAAAATCCTTAATGAATCGTACTAAACCTTCTGCAACCTCATGAAACGTAAAACATACATAGTAACTGTTGATTGACATTTGCCTACGTTTTACAAGGTTTTTGTTACGGTTTTACTAGGTTTTATTACACTTTAACAACGTTTTACCACGTTTTAGTACGCATAAGCAACGTACAATTATTTCAGCCACGTTTGTGTTGCGCAAACGATGCAAACGGGACATATCACGCTTATGCTCAGGTATGTCCACGTATATATCGGGTTTCAACTACGTGTCGGTACAGTTCGCTACGTTTATAGCCCATTTCACTAAGTTTTCGAAATGTAGTAGAACGAGATGCCCGTAACGTGAAAGTGTGACTGGGGCTTTACCAAGAACCTAACCAAAGTTATTCATGCCTAAAATATAGGCCACGGTGACCTAATTTCTAGTGGGTGGTGTAGTGCTTCCTTAGACATATCTAGTGGTGAAATACCAAAGATCCCCAACCTGTAGAATCAGAGATAAAAAAAAATTATTGGCACAACTTAAAAATATATTTACATGGTTAAATAAAATTTAAAAGCATAATCACACACATATACTTATATGTCTTCATTTATAAACACTCAGTTATGAAATTGGAAAAGAATTTGGACGACATCTTCAAAACGTTTTGCCTAACAATAATTTTAATAATTCTATAATATTTAAAAAGCAAACATTTTTCTTAACTATTATAAAATTATCAAAATTGTTGTACACACAATTCATCTTATCATAAAAAGTATATCTCTGAGATTGACAGTAAATGCAATATAATAGAAAATGAAATTCGCCTTCAATAAAGACATTACAAATTGGACAAATTCTTTCTCAAATAGGCAATTGAAGATGTCTTTCTTTCTCAATCATTAACTGGTGTGCACTAACTCTAAGTTCGCAAATCAGGGACCTATCAGTCAGGTTAATTAATGTGTTCATATAAGCTTGCATTTCCCTTATTTTGCATACTCCAATTAAAAAAAAACTTAAGTAAGGGTTAATATCAATATTTGTGCTTAAAATGACATGTGGTTCAGAAACTTTCCTAAATTATACATGTAGCTATTGAAAATTTACGAAAGAATTAAGTTGGATATTATGCAATATACTTTATATAGGGTGCATAATAGCTCTTATTTCATCATTTTCAATTTAATTTGCAGAGCTTTATAGTGATAATTCAGTCATTGATAATAGAAAATATAATCTTTGATAATCAATGAATAATACTAGGGCAAACTATTATTATCCAAAACAATGGCAACAAAAAGTTATATCTGTGATTAATCTGGAACAGCAATGAACAATTTCTTAACTCTTTCTCAAAAATACAGTTCATATCTTCAGTTTTTCTGAAATACAGTGATTGTATGGTTCAAATGAGAACATGTTGTTAATACATTTATAATTGAGATGTTTCATACAAATTAGGGAATTTTTTTATGAATTCCCAGCATATTTTGCTTTTTATTTTAGTCATGCAAATTGATCACATATGTATATTACATTTAAGTTATATTTTCCATAATGTTATAGGTCATACATACTGTTTTAACTGTAGTTTATCTGTGTAAAATGTTTGTTTCATGCTAATTTGTATCTGTGAGAATGGAATCAACATCCTTGTCATCATCTTTATTATCACCATTGCATTGAATTGATCAATGCATCCTTCAACCACCACCACCATCATCATCATCATCATCATCATCATCATCAGCATCATCACCATCATGTTATATGGGACGCGGTTAGTCTTACGATACCAATAAATCTTTATCTAAATGGTAATACTTTAATATTATATGGACATATTTTGATATTATATGGACATATTTTGATATTATATGGATATACTTTGACATTATATGGATATTCTTCAATATTCTATGGACATACTTTGTTATTATATGGATATACTTTGATATGGGATTTCGATCTCTCAGATAAGTGCAGATGTTGGTTTGTCATAGAGTGTTGTTTTGTCTTCCTTTACCGGATTTGACACGCTGAATGGACTATTGGCAACGCGACGGGTGTGCTATAGCAAGCAGGAACTGCTTACTCTTCCGGAGAACCTGAGTTCACTCTTGTTTCGACTGAATTTCGCGTTGTTGATTGATATTCAGTTATTTTGTGTTTCCATGTTTTACATGTTGTCTGTTTTTGTCCCGTTCTGGTTCGTGTTTATTGGTTTTGTCTCTGCCCTTTCGGACCTTTGACATTCGGATACCCCATTGGTACCTCTGCTTCTTTGATATCATATGGATAAACTTTGGCATTATATGAATATACTTCGTCACTATATGGATATACTTAGTCTTTATGATACTTTTTCCTTCATGATACTATGTCTTTATGATACTATGTCATCATGACACGTTTTCTTAATGATATTTTTTCTTTATGATACTTTATCATTTAAGTGAAGTGGGAATCATGGGAATTTCAAAATGGCTGACTCGCAGTCAGACATGGCAACTGTTCTACAAAATTTTAGGTTGGACCACACAACAGATACATTTAGAAAGGAAAACGTTACGCCAGATATTGTTAGGCATCTTGCAAGACACCTCCTTGAATTGTTAGGGGGTAAAGATTCATCTGATATGATGAGACTACGATATGCATCAAATATGGAAATAACCCACCAAGAAAATCTGATAATAAAACATTTGACATAGACAAATCTACACTTGTGACATTATTAGAAAATGGATTCAAAATATGCGTCATCATAAAACTGTTAAGGGTTTCAGAAAGAACAATTTACCAGAGAATGAAAGAATTGTTTAAGAGGTAAAACCACATCTAAAAGGTAAAATCCAAATAAATAAAACACAATTAAAGGTAAAAAATTAAACAATACAGTTATGATGTATATGTACCGAATCACCTGTGGCACACTGGCTGCAAATTCAAATTAGCCAGATGGTAATTCATTGTAATCGGTGGAATAGATAAATTTAGAAGCATGATATTTTTTGCATTGCATTTCTGTAACAATTATACCCCATAGACAATATTGAAATGTTTCGTTAGCGGAGTAGTCTCATATGAAATACCATTAGAATACGTGTTCAATCAGACAAAATGATGGAAAATGTGTCCGTTGCAGATTTTATATTGCATCAAAAGGCAAAACCAGCATCATTTGGGGCACAAGCACACACAATCAAAGAATTGAGAGGTCTTAGGGGAATGTCTTCGAAGGACTCCTAAATTATTTTATAACCTTTCCTTTCATATGGAAGACATAGGTATGCTTGACCCATTTGAAGAAACATATCTTTTTGCCCATCTGTTTGTTTTCACAGAGGAAATCAATTTTGGTCTCAAGCAAAGGCCAACCATAGAATGAGAACTACAAAAGCATCGCCAATTTATATGTGGTTATCTTGTTTGTGTCAAAGCCCAGTAGGAACTCATTTGATTGAAAAAGTACTTCAGGGACTAGGAATAGATTGACCTGTAGGTGAAACTGGTGACAATATTGGAAAAAATGATTACATCAACTGTCGTTATTTCAGTAATAACAGCTAAAAATTATCTATGAATAAAACTACTACCTTCATTTTATGTTCAAAATAGATTATCGATTTCTTAACAGCTAGGCTACATTAATGCCAAAGTTTTAGCCATAGTATGTACAAAATACATGTAACCTTGTAAGTATCCTTCAAATTTGAAAACCCATATACAGAATTTTATACACCCAGGAAGCCTACATTCAAATAAGGACATGTATTCAGTCAAGTAAATGATCAGAAAAAAAGGCTATACTTGAAATTGTATCATAACACTATTTTATAACAGCAATGAAAATAACCGAAAGTGAATTTGCATCTGCAGTGTACAATTAATACCATTCTGCTGTAACGTAACCGTAACTGCACTGTAGCAATTCCAAATTGTTCACACCACTGCAGCCATCCCAACATTGTCACACGACTGTAGCCCTTCCAGCATTGTCACACCAATGTTACCATTCAGCATGGTCACACCACTGTAGCCATTCAAGAATGTTCATACCACCGTAGCCATTCCAGAATGGTCAAAATACTCAATCCATTCCAGAATGGTCACAGCAATGTTAGCATTTAGCATGTTCACATCACTGTAGCCATTCCAAAATAGTCACACTACTGTAGCCATTTCAGAATAGTCACACTACTGTAGCCATTCAAGCATGGTCACACCAATGTTACCATACCAGCATGGTCACACCAGTGTTTCCATCCAAAATGATCACTAAAGGGTATTCAAATATGGACGACGCCCATGAAGAAAGGAAACTATGACGACAAGCCATGTGTAAATTTCCAATAAACACCGTGTCGACGTCACAGTTACTTAAACGCTACAATCAATGACGTCATAATATATTTTGTGCACAAAAACAACAAAAAGGCAAATATTTTGTCTTGCACTTTAGGTCAACGGAAAACACAAAAAATGCATATTAGAATAGAAATAATCCATGGCCGCCCGTGGTTTATTGTCGATTTTAACATGTGTATCCATTGTTTTCGTCATTATTTTACCCCTGGCTCCGCTGCGCTCCACTCAGGCTAAGATAATAACGAAAACAATGGCAACCAATGTGAAAATCTCCAATAAACCACAGGCGGCCATGGATAATTTCTTAAACATTCCGTCTAGTCACACAATGTTGGCATTCCAGGATGGACTTTCCAGAATTGTCACACCACTGTAGCCATTCCAATATGTTCATCACATTCGCACTAAATTGTATTCTATCCCTCTTTCCAAACTTCACACACTATACAAAGAATGTCTTGAAAATCCAGTAACTGATTTTAAATCCAACCTGTACCGTCTTACAGCCATTGTTCTTGACATTGGATACAACCAATTATTCAAACCAGTCGGTGTTCCACACGAAAACAACAAGACAATCGCTCTTTCATTTCTCTTCCATTTTTAAACAAAGGTCTGGATGCCATAAATTTAGGAAACATTTTACACCATAAATCTGTTACAGAACATATCCCTCCTTATTTCAAAGACAAAAGTGTTCCCGTCATTTCTTATTCATATACTTCCACCATTGCACCTAAGGTATTTAACTACAAACAAGTTTTGCGGGATTACCAAATCAACGACCTCAAGGCAAAACCACCAGACTGTTCTTGTGACAAATCCCCATTCAAATATAGTCCCTCTGGCCACGTCATTACCGGGGACCTCAACATAGTGGAAAATGACCAACTCCGCGATGTTTTGGCCAAAGGACCAAAATATCGTGAGCCTAGAGCAATCAACTGGAACCATAATTTCAAAACAATTATGGATTCAGTTGAAGACTATGCCAGAAAATGGGCCAAAAAAGAACACGAAAAAGAAAACGACGTTCTTTCTGAATGGGTAAAGTCTGTGAGGTCGTTGGTTTTGAAAAAGATTAACTCTTTGAAAGGCTCGATGAGCACCAAAGCAACATCTATTTTCAACAACCCTGATGTTGCGAAGACATTGTCCACCTTACATGACAAATATGTTGTCGTACCTGCTGATAAAGCGCCTAACAACATCATTTTCGTATGCAAAAGACACTATATTGATTGTTTAACAGCTGAATTAGGGGTTGGTTGTACTAGCAAAAGCACCACATATACAGCAACAACACTGTCAAAGGAGGAAATAATCAACAATCATAATTCTGTAATTTCTTCCTTTGGCATATCTGTTGACAAAAAGAACGATGACGTTCCATCCTTGTATTGGATTCCAAAGTTACATAAAACTCCATACAAGCAACGATTTATTGCTGGGTCATCCAAATGTACAACTAAGCCTCTTTCAGTTTTGTTAACATCAATATTGACGGCAATAAAATCAAGCCTTCAAAAGTATTTCGATTGTTGTTACTCTAGAAATGGCGTCAATCAAATGTGGATTCTCAAAAATTCTAAAGAACTGATGGAAAATCTCCATTCTAAGTCATTTTCATCATGTAATAGCATTAAAACATTTGATTTCTCTACATTATATACTTCAATTCCACATTCACAATTAAAATCTCGTTTGGCACAGCTGATTAAACGTAGCTTTATCAAAAAGAATGGAAAACGCAGGTACAAGTATTTGGTAGTCGGTTATAAAAAGACTTACTTTGTCATCCAAGAGTCTAGCAAGAAAAACAAATTTACAGAAGATCAAATAATAGAAATGCTCAACTTTCTAATCGACAACATATTTGTACAGTTTGGTGGACGTGTTTTTCAGCAAACAATAGGTATCCCAATGGGCACAAATTGTGCACCATTGCTTGCCGATTTGTTTCTTCATTCATATGAAGCAGACTTCTTACAATCACTTCTAGACAAAAAGGACCGCAAACTTGCTTTATCCTTCAATCTCACATTTCGTTATATTGATGATGTCCTTTCGCTAAACAATTCTCGATTTGGTGACTATTTACATCTCATATATCCGAAGGAACTTGAGGTAAAGGACACTACAGATTCTAGGAGGTCTGCTTCATATTTGGATCTATTTCTCGAAATTGACACACAAGGAAGGCTTTGTACAAAGCTCTATGACAAACGTGATGACTTCAACTTTCCAATAGTTAACTTTCCCTTTCTGTGTAGCAACATTCCGTCCGCTCCAGCATATGGAGTTTACGTATCACAATTGATTCGTTATTCCAGAGCATGTGGGGAGTACAACGACTTCCTTGATAGAGCTACACGGCTGACAAGCAAATTGTTAACACAGGGGTACGTTGCTCCCAGGTTGTTGTCATCACTCAAGAAATTTTACGGACGACATCATGTGCTTGTATGCAAATACGGGATTTCTATCTCTCAGATGAGCACAGATGTTGGTTTGACATAGAGTTTTGTAATGTCATCCTTTCCGGATTTGACCAACACTTAATCGATCTTTGGCAACGTGACGGGTGTGCTATAGCAAGCAGGAACTGCTTACTCTTCCAGAGCACCTGAGTTCACTCTCGTTTCGACTTGAGTTCGCGTTGCTGAATGCGGTTTTGTTGTTATGTGTGTGTGTGTGTTTTATGTTGTTATGTGGTTTGTTTTGTTGTGATGATTTTTGTCTGCCGGTTTTGTCTTTGTCTTCACGGTTTTATGATACTGATTACCCCTTTGGTACACCTTTGCTTCTTTCATACCACTGCAACCATCCAAACATGGTCACACAACTGTAACCATTCCAGCATAGTCAAATCAATGTTACTATTTGGCATGTTCATGCCACTGTCGCCTTTCAAGAATGTTCAAACCACTGTAGTCATTCCTGAATGGTCAAAATACTCAAGCCATTCCAGCATGTTCACACCACTGTAGCAATTCCAGAATGGTCACACTACTATTGCCATTCCAGCAGGGTCACACCAATATTACCATTCATCATGTTCACACCACTGTAGCCATTCCAGGATGGTCACTCCAGAGAGGTCACACCACTGTAGCCATTCCAATATGGTCACACCAGTGTAACTATTTCAGAATAAATAAATCTAAGAGTATTTTAGTGTCTTTTGCGTTGTCCAGAAATTAAGACCATTTTCAAGTGAACACCCCCCCCCCCAAATAAAAATGCAAAGAATTAAATTGGCTAATACAGCTTTTGATGTACGCCCACTAAAAATATAATTGTTGGAAAACTCTGCCCAAATGAATCTACTGTCAAACCAGTAAAATCGGTTTTCATAATCTCAAAACAACATCGAATACACAACTTTATCATTTGGCAAAATTTCCTCTTACCTGCAAATATATAATAATAATTTAAAAAAAAAGAATTATTATTTGCATTTACGCTGAAAGACTTTTTTACGTTAACTTAAGAAAAAGAAGAATTTATTGGATTTTTTATCGTGCAATTAAAGTAAGCCCAACATCTTAATGTCAAATCCGGGCAGATTAAACCGAAGAAGCAGAGGTACAAATGGGGCATCCGAATGTCAAAAGTCCGAAAGGGCAGAGACAAAACCAGTAAACACAAATAAGAACGGGACAAAAACAGACAACATGTAAAACATTGAAAACACAAAATAATGCTAAAAACACATAGAATTTTGACTTTGTAGTTGCACTTTTTGATTGATAGGTGTTAATATTAATACGATAGATTGATTAACTGAATTAAAAATATTTTTGATTTAAAAAAAAAATAATAATATTTTTTCACGCAGAATGTTCTATAAATTTATTTTTAAGAATTAACTGTAATAATTTTTGATTCATAGAACCATAAACTTAATTTTTCATGGTGCACATAAAACTAAATTTTTTTTTTTTTTTTTTTTTTTTTTTTTTTTTTTTGACTTGGGTTATTATTCAATGTGCACCATGAAAATTTAATTTATGGACCAAAAAAATATTACAGTTAATTCTTAAATGAATTTAATAAAGCATGGACTTTTTTAACCATTGATTTTAATCTTTTGTTATAAGCAAAAGAGTTATCATCAGATACATTTATTTATAGAATACAAACTGAAAAGACCAGGAAAGATAACCCCATGAGGATTGTTTACAATATAACATGTAGAATGGCGTCCGATTCCAGCGACGACGATTTCGACACTTGCCACCTTTACAAGAATCATCGAACAAGAAGAATACAGCGCCCATTTAACGACCTGAGCGATGATGACGACACTGCGCGCTCATACGTGTCGGTAAGTGCGATGGTGACCTATGTTTGTAAAATAGTAATCATTCTATTTATAGCTTTTTAAAAATTAATAACGTTACATTCTGAAACTAAAAATATCAGTGTGGTTCCAGTTTTCGGAATGTAAAATCTGGGGAAAAATGAAAATGAAAATACACAACGGTCTTACACGAACAACATGTTGGCGTTACATCAAACACGCCAAGCAAATGTAAACTGTTGACGATAAGGGTATCTGGATACCTTCAGCAACTTTATTTTTCTGACAGCCAGAGAAGTGAATATTGGAACTTCGGGATTTTTTTTCATTTGAACCTGCATTTCCGGTTGCCGATATAGCCTTTCAGACATCAACCCGAAACCAATACATCACTAGAGCCTGAGGTCGCGTCTATGAACACTATCAACACGTATTAAAAACGAAACAATATGGAATAATGTGCCAAAAAGACACGATTCACATTTTGATATGATTTTGATAAATGTACAAAGCAAAATTTCACTGCGTGTGAAGCGCTTTTCTGGATTAACCTTCATCAGACACGCTAGGAGTAGAAAACTTGGAAAACCGGTATAATATTAGTTTTATTAAACAAAATCAGAAGCCAAAAAATATTACAATAAGACCAATGAAATAAATTTATCAAATTTTAAAGAAATAGCCAAACGTTGTCAAATTTTGGAAATATGTAAACTGTGTCTTTCCAACACATATTCCAGTACTCGAAAATATATAAGAGCATACAACTGAAGCACGGGGAAGCTTTCTACGACCTCCACACGGCACTAAAGCCAAACTCTGCAATAATATTAAAAACGAAAGAATATGGAATATGTGCCAGTGTTGATAGACGTATTAATGTGTTGATAGGCGCGACGTTCCTCTAGTGATAGATTGACCCGGAACACCATGAACACTATTGATTCAGAAACAAATCGACTCAATAGCGTCAACTGCTCCAAAATGTGTACATGAAATAATCTTTTCGAATGAAAATCGACATGATAACATTCATGACATTCTCTATAATCGTTATGGACAATTTATTCTTTTTAACTTTGCTCTTTAAAACACAAGGAGACAATAAAATTAATGTAACCTAATATATTGATAAAAAAACAATAAAACTTCAATGAATATGTGATTTTCATAACTTTTCGATTTAAGGATGTTCGCTACTATTAGGTTTGAAATTTTATGCATTGAATTAAAAAATATTAGTAAAAGGTATAAAATAAGCAAAAAATTTTGATAGGTTCGTGACCTCGTTTTCAAGATAATTGACGTTAAATTTTTGGCGGGAAAAGGTTTTTTCTGACTTTTTCATAGGTTTAGCATTAGCACTATTTCGCTGTTAAAACCCATGACAGAATAAATAGGATTTGGTAATTCTTTGTCTATAACCTCTTTATGACATATTTAAGACATAAATAACAAGAAAATAGGGGGTTCGTGGGCAAAATAATTAACCATATTTTGATTGTAAAATCAAGAGGATTCCGAAAATATGACAGAAATACCAAAACAAGACCAGCGAGCATCCTTAAAATTAAAGATAGCGGATTATATTTGATCAGTAATTTCTTCATTTATTTTCATGCCCACCCTTAGAAAGGAGAAGATTTATGAGTATAAAATCAAAAAATTCCAGACAATAAATTTTGCCAGCCTGACACACGTTTCGTCTATACAACCCTCATGAGAGGCGCTCTATCATTAATATTGAAAAAAGTCAAAAACTATGTGATAATGAAGAGCATGCATAAATAAATAATAGAACCAAAAATACCGAAGTTGGGAACCAAATAATAATTAAGATGATCAACCTATGTCTGGGGAAGAAAGAACCTAACGGTTTAGAAAATTTTGAAATTTAAGGTAGATGGGGTGACATTCACTGATCATCTTTTTTGCACATTTACTTTGGCACTATCCGTCGTCTTGGTTCGTTAAAAAATTTCCGTCGCATTTTCCCAGGGCACAGCATCTTGATAGTTGGTATACATGTAGCTTCATCCTATAGTACTTTAAGGTGTAAAGTGAGTTTATGACCGAAAAATAACTACTTCCTGTTCGACCAATACTTAATGTGTTATATACAATGAACATATATGCAAAATTTTCGTCGCAGTTTTCCAGGCAACCACATACCACTGCCTCTTGATATTTGGCATGTAGCTTCTTCCTGTTGTACTATAAGGTATAAAGCGGTTTTATGAACAAAAATTTTCTATTTCCTGTTTACCGAATACATGCAACAGGCACGAGGAGGATGTAATTTTTTTCACATACCTTAAGCACCGTCCCTTGGTGCCTCCTGCAGTCTGACAATCTGATGAATTGAATATTATATAGTTTTTAACCATACAGTTCTTGTAAAAGTCTTTCATTTCGTTGGCCGGGTTTGCGAGTGCTGGTTCTGTCATCTGCACTATCAATACTTTAGAAAAAAAATTATATATTTACATTTTAATTTTATTCATTACATTATTGAGTATACATGTACTTGTTTATGTACTGTAATGTTAACATTGTTTTGACAATCATGACTGTTATATGCAATTGCCCTAATGGGGACCTAATTTGGAAAATAAAAATATTGGTATTGCTATTGGTATTGGTATTGTACTTAAGGTTTTATATATATTGAACATATATGCAATATTTCCGTCGCATTTTCGGGGCAACTACATGCCACAATCTCTTGATATTTGGCACGTACCTTCATCGCATACGACTTTAAAGTATAAAGCGATTTTATGCCCCCCCCAAAAAAAACTATTTCCTTTTTGACTAAAACTTAAGATTTCATAGATAATGAACCTGTATTTCTGTCACACTTTTCGGACAACTGTATGCAGCAGACTCTTGATCCTTGGAATGCAGCTTCAAACTATAGTGCTTTATGATATAGAGCGTTTTTATACCCATAATTCATTTACTTTCTGTTTACAAGAAAACATCGATACGCATGCGACATCTGCCCTCTGAGGAAGGCTCGATCTTGTTTTGGTATACGTACAGCTATTTATTGTTATTTGTAGATTCCTAACTCAATCGGTAGAAAGTCTGAGCGAATCAGACAACGCCAATCGAGAGAGTTTAAAACCCCAAGTAAGAAGGAATTGTGGGATACAATAAGGAGTAGTAAAAGTCCAGTAAAACGAGTCAGTTTGTTAACACCCAAGAAAAGAGTAAACAATCTAACCAGAGAGTAAGTTGGAAACTACCAATAAGGTGTCACTACATGGCAACATTATTTTTTTTTCACATATCGGATACTTTCTTAAAGATAAATGTCCCTTCTGTTCGTATGTCTTGAACGTGTTTTTTTTCAAGTGTTTAACAAACTGTAGCAATCTCCCATCAAAAAAAGTATGTTAACCTTTTGTTCTTTCATATCCTTTTCTTAGCAAGTAAGGGGAGATCTAATATGTACTACCGGACCCAAAGACCGCAATGGAAGAGGGAGGTTTGGTGCGCCTTAAAACCTGGTTTAACCCACTATTTCTTTTGAAATGCCTGTGCGGTCCTAAATTTTTCCGGTATGTCTTCCTTGTTTTGTCTACTCTCATGGACATTTGAGATTGATTCTCCAAGTTCGGTAATTTTGTTATTACCTTTATGTCTAACTCGTTCTTCAATTTTAAAAGATTCTTGCATTGACTTATGCAATAGGAATGCATGAGAATCACTTTTTCAGACACTTTCAAAAGTAAAAAAGTAAGGTCTTGCTTAACAATTTTCAATTTTACAGAACTCATCGCTACAATGCCGATGTACTGGACACAGGGGAAGACGACTTTTCAGATTTTATCGTCGAGGACGATGAAATAGACGAAGAAGAAGATGAAGACAGTGACGACGACAACGATGACGATGATGACCCAGAGCCTGACGATCAAGTTAAAACACCCAAGGTAAATGAAAGATTTTTCATTAACAAAAATGTAAGAAAAGAAGTACCGGGGGACGTGAGGATGAACGCGACATAGAATGTCAGAAATTGAAAAAGGAAAGACAAAATCAGAGGAATCACATGATACAATAACACGAAGAAGCACGTCACACAACAAAACACAGAAAAAAACAACCACTAAAGTGAACCAAGGTTTTACAGTCACATAACAAGATTCTTCGAGTCTCATAGGGTTCTTTCGATATCGGCCATTGGTAGAAAAATTCAAAACTGTTAGATGGAATGAATTGCGATTGTTTTATTTATTGTACACGTGGTCAATTTCTTCTGCGTGTATCGCCTTGTTTTGCCTTTTATTGTTGGGTATTTGAGATTTATCATCACAGTCCGGTACTTTTGTTATAACATTCTATACAGCATTTTTTTGTAAACCAATGCCTGTTGTATCCAAATTCATTTTAGTCGCGAATAAAGGATTATTTCATAAAGTTATACTTTAGTGAAATTTTAATCGTAAGTTGTATATATGTTGCTATGATAAATATTACTAAGAATAATTTCCTTATAAAAATCTTCTTTGCATTTTTGTCGTTTTTATCATTTTATATTATTTTTTCTTATAATATCTTATGACAATTTTTAATAGCGTCGAATAGACAGAAACCGTACGTTGTCTGAAAACTCAGCGTCAAAACACCACAGAATACGGACGATCTCCAGTTTTGACTCAGAACCTGAACCGACCAAGATAGTCAAAGTGGATCCTGAGCTGACCAACATCATTAAAGTGGACTCCGTGTTTGAAAATAAGACCTCAAAGACTCAACCGTGTAAAGAGCTAATGATAAATTCCGAGCAAGAAACAGCACAACATTCCAATGTAGATACGAAAAATGTGTTGAATTCAGATTCAAAACCAAGACAAGTGACAACTGTTTTGCCTCGAGAAGAGACCACACTTTCTGAAACGACGATATCTGAAGATGAAAAAGATCAAAATGACGATTCTCACGATGTTTTAAAAATGACATTTCAATCAAAACGTAAGAACAAAGTATGTGGCAGTTCTGATGAAAATGATACACTGGACCATCGGTTAATGGGAGAGGCAGAGGAAGAGGAGGAGGAAGAAGACAATAATGGATTTCTGAATGTTAGTCACAGCAAAAGGAGAACGATTTTAGACAGTAGTGACTCGGACTCAAACACCGAACCGGACTCAGATAATCAATCTGCCACCGGGAGAGTACAACGCCAGATTCAACATAGACAAGAATTATTTAAAGAGTTAAAAAATTCACGCAAGAAATCTGTATAAAGTGTCCTCATTTTGATATGACGTTTCATTAGTTGTTTCACAAATTGTAGGACCATTTTTAAGATGCCTTTAGTACGAATAAAACACATTTTATGGGTCACTAATGATCATTGGTATTTGAGTTATTGGTGTTCATTTTCTGGTAAGATACTATTTTTATTAGTGCATGATTTTTGTGTCATTTAGAATTGTAAATTTTGATATTTTTTTTAATTATTGTATTGCTCTGTTTGTTTTGATATTCTATTATTTTTACAGTTGAATAAAGTAAGCATTAGTTGGACATAAGTTGTGTTTGGATTGGAATAACGTATGGCCTATGTCACTGGTACTTATATCAGAAGCAGAAAAAGACAAAATTTTGCCACGTTTTGCTACAGTAGTAGCTGGAAGGATTTGAGTTCAATTCATAGGGAAAAATTGAAAAAAAAATATGTTGCTCCTTAGTTATTGCAAACAAGTTAAAGGGAGATGTACTCCTAGACAAATACTGGACTTCGGTCTCTCAGATGAAATCGGATGTAAGTTAGTCATTGAGTTTATAGCGGTGCACTTCATTTGAGCGAGAAAAAAAAGTTTCATTTGAGCGAAAAAAGAATTCCATTTGTGCGAATTTTTTTCTAGGTAATTTACAGGTAAATTTTGTTTTTACAGTTAATGATTACGATTATTTTCTTTTGTACCATAAAGTTATTTATTATTATAGCAGCACAGCTCGTTGCGGGCACGAGAGCGGAGAGCCCTATAGCAAGTTCCCGCGAAAATTTTGCCTAATGCTGATATTGATTTTTTTTCGCCCGCGTAAAATTTGCCTATGCTGATATTGTTTTTTTTTCGTCCGGATATGCTTCTCAAAGGAATCCGGTTCGTTCAATCGCCCCAAGCCTCTCGTCCCAAATTGAACGTTCTAGAAAAGGCACCAATTTGAAATAAAAAATACGATGATTCCAGATTAGATTTCACTGCATCGATTCGAAATCAAATCTTTTTAATTTGTTCATTAAATCAAAGCGCTAAAGCGTTAAAAAGCAGAGCTAAATCTAAGCACTAAAATAAAGAACTATCCGTTTTTTCAGCAACTTGAAACATATCAATTTTGTTCGTTTGCTCCGCCCACTTAAACATTTGTTATGAAATCCGTAATTTGGCTCAACCCACTTGAATATATATAAATGACGTATTGATTAAATTAAAGGTAAAAGGTCAGCAACGCTTAAGAGTGTATTGATATGTGAAATATAGTGCACATTTATATTGTATTTATTACAGGGGTATAAAGATGTACCTCTTAGTTAAGACAACCTGTATAACATTTTAATCATTGAAACAATGATTATACATTATGAATATTCTATAATGGATCCTCTGTTAGGAACATTGCCTGACCGATTTACCCTGTCTAGACGATAAAAAACGCGAAAGTCAGATAGCTATATGACTACATAGAGCTCTGCTCAAAAATGTTTACAATGGCACTTTAAACACGTTAACTTAATATATATATATATGTCTTCTATTTAAAATTAATCAATCAAAATATTTTATAGCGACTACAAGTAGGAACATGCGCGTTCTTTAAATAGTTTTTGTTGCAGTTTTTAGGCAAGCGCTAGCGAAGCCTTATGGAGTCTAGAGTAGTGATGATTTTCGCGGTTTTTTTTTTCAGTCTAGACGGAGTGATCTTCCTGCATCCATTCTGATATAAAATGCTTTATTTTCTGTGTTACTTTTCAATATTTGTTAACATGATATACACTTCTATAAATCTCCATTTTTATTGGCATTTTATATGACTGGCGCAAGTTTTATTTATACCTTTGCATCTTACTTGAGGAACTATTTAGTCAAAGGCGATAGAATATACATTATGTATTCATCTATTACTTGATTTGTTCGTATAAATATTTATGTTATTTGATTGGTTAATGCAAGGAATACATTTTCTCCATTCATAAATTCATCATTGGGACGAGTGCATTTTAATCGAAGGGGTGTTTCAATCGATACCGTTTTTACACGATACCTGTCTTGTGTGTGCAATTGTATTCATTAACTTTAAATTTAAGGGCATCTGCATGACGATCCTTTCTTCGCTCACCAAAATTAATATTTCGCAAACAGTTTGAACAATATACTTTAACAGAGAATAAATCTATTATATTTCTTATATATTTCGCTTGCCTTTAAACGCTTTAGCGCTTTGATTAATTGTAGTTTTAAAACTGTTTTGTGTGAGTCTTAGTATTATTTTCCTCGGTCTCTGCTCTGCTGATTTAGTCTTTGTCTTCGAAATTTCAAGATTTGAAAATCCTTTTGGTGCCTTGCTATTTTCATAGAAATTTTAAAAGTTTTTTAATAAAAAAATCAACAAGTTCTCCTTATAAAATCAACAGAAGAAAAATAAACAAATCAAATTATTCAACCAAGGACATTTTATTACCCCCAAAAAAATCAGCTATTACTGGTATTCGATCGGTAGGACATTGATGACATCATGAGACATCTGACAGGTCAGATAAGGTCACAGAACCACTTATGTAAATTTCTTATCTTTGACATTTGGCTGAAGTTGTGTCGACAGTGGGTAAGATAAAATCATTATAAAATTTTAATTTAAAACTAAATTTTATCATTCTGTCACCATACTATTTAAATATATTTGACTATATCCTTTCATGCTAATTTCGACTTCATAAAAGAAAAAAATATATATCAAAACAACCAATAATATGCACCTCAACACAAAACATAACCTTAGAACGAAACGAAGACATTTACAAAATACAAAAGACAATTAGTCTTATTCATACTGAAATTTGTCCTAAAGTCGTCGTAAACTTTCAGTAAGGAGAATTCAATCTGAGACCTTCCGATGCAGTTATGAACAATGAAATATCAATAGGTAACCGTCTTTCAGGAGATGAAGTCTGTAAAAATCTGCCTTGGACTTCTACTTGGCTTATTTTGCCTCAGTACATTATGTGTCGGAAAACATGTCCTAAAACATCTGTCATACACACGCCTACCGTCCAAGCTGACACCGACAAAGACGTTCAAAATGTTCGGAGGCACAGCAGAGGAGGCCGCTTATGATCCTCAATTCGAAATGTTGTACGTAGTTGGTAAGTTAAAAGTAGTATTTTTTATTAGATGGTATTTGTTTTAATTTGTACAGGTTAGATATTTCGTCCTTCCCTAGTAAAAAGCAGAATTGTGTAGTTTTTACTTGACCAAATAAATTGCGGAAATAGCAGCTTAACAAGCTGAAAATAGTTTTTATGTCGTGATCGTTGTTTATATTGTGTAAATTGGTAAGATAAAATACCTTTTAAATTACCCTTGCCTACTTTAGGTGAAGAATCTGGACTGTTACATATCATTGACGTTTCTGATCCGAATTCTCCGACTGTAGCAGCAACGCAAGTTTTCTCCCCTACCGCTGACGGAAAGCCCCGTGATGTAGCTATTTGTGGAACGGAAGTGGCAGTGGTATTTTCATCACCAATCAAAGACGTATATGAGGGTCACGTGAGGTTTTACCGCACCCTTATAAGGGGCGAAACACAGTTACGTCAGGACGGCCAAGTGACAGGTTGTTTCCTTGTATATATTTAATTTTTAAGGGTGAAGGGAAAATCTATTTGATAGATGATGGGAAACACGTAATTTTGTGAAATTATAAAAGACAATATCTGATTAAATTAATATTTCTACGTAGCTTTCTTATATATTGAAATAATAGTCGATGGTACCTTTAAAATAATAAAGAATTTTATTCACTAAGTATTATTTAATATAATGGCTTTCTTCAACTTTCCACAGTTGGTGCATTCCCCGACATGGTGACATTTACTCCAGACTGCAGTAAAATTTTAGTGGCAAATGAAGGTCGACCCGGGCTTGATGCAGCCAACCAATTTCAGGATCCTCCAGGAACAGTATCTATTATACAAAAACCTAATGGTGGGACTCCGACCGTCACACAACGTGATTTCTCAAAAGGCGAAGCCCAGTAATTATAGTTTTGTACATTAACATTTCATCCCAAATTATACATATATGTTTACTGAACAGTCAGGTAATTGAGTCTTCATCAAGTGGCTTTTCGATCGTTCCAGCTTTTCTTTGTCGGAAATAAGTCAAAACGCAAGATCTTAAAGATAAAAAGAATGAATAAAATAGATTGATACATAAGCAGTGAACATAATACATTCAAACGTCTTGTACCTGTAAACAAAGGACATAAAAACACAATTTTCTGCACAATATTGTTGAACAGCTGAATTCAGGGTTGGTTGTACCAGCCAAAGCACAACATTCACATCTATAAGAAGCAGAGGTACCAAAGGGGTATCCGAATGTTAAAAGTCTGAAAGGGCAGAGACAAAACCAGTTAACACCAACAAGAACAGGACAAAAACATACAACATGTAAAACATGGAAACACAAAATAACTGAATATTAATTAACAACGCAAACTCCAGTCAAAACAAGAGTGAACTCGTGTGGTCCGGAAGAGTAAGCAGTTCCTGCTTGCTAAAGCACACCCGTCGCGTTGCCAACACTGTCTAAAGAGTAAATAATTCAGTGACTTTCATAAATCGGTCATTTTCTCCTTCGGACTTTCTGTTGGTGCTAAAAATGAAGGCATTCCATCTCTTTATTGGTTTCGTAAATTACTCTAAAAACCTCTTTCAGTTCTTTATACTGCAATGCTGACGCCAATAAAATCTGCCCTCCAAAACTTTGGATTGTTGGTTTTCTAGAAATGGCGTCAATCAATACGGATCCTAAAAAATTCAAAAGCTTAATTCTCAATCAGATTCATCTTGTAGCACTAACAGTATTAAAATATTGGTTTTTTTTAACACTATATACCAGTAATTATATTCCACATGCAAATTTCGAATCGCAAATGGCACAACTTATTAAACGTAGCTTTAAAAAAAGGAAAACCCAGGTGCAACTATCTGGTAGTCGATTATACAAAGACCCACTTTATCATCAACGAGTCCAAGAACCACAACAAATTTATAGAGGACCAGATAATCGACATTCCCAACTTTTTAATACACAACATGTTTGTTCATGTTATTCAGCAAACTACTGGCATTCGAAAAGCCACTAATTGTGCTTATTTACTTGCTGATTTGTTTCTTCATTCATGTACATACAGACTTCTTTTAATCACTTCTAGACAAAAAAGATCTTAGACTGGGGACTAGACTAGTTCTATCATTTAACCCTATCCTTCCGCTCTATTGATGGTGCCCTTTCACTGAACAATCCTCATTTTGGTGACTTTCTTCATCTCTTATATAACTTTAGATTAAGTACACTACGGATTCTAAGAAGCTTCAATATTTCGAAATATACGCTCAAGGAAGACTTTTCACAAAACTCTATAATAAACGTGGTGACTTCAACTTTCCAATCGTCAACTTTTCCTTCTTGTGTAGCAATAGTTCGTCTGCCTCAGCATGATTATAGAGTTTACATATCACAACTGATTCGTTCTTCTAGAGCTTGTTTGACATACATTGATTACCGTGATAGGGCGCCACGCTTGACCAAAAAATGCTAACAGAGGGTTTTGTTGCTCCTCGATAAAGGACATCAATCGCTCATTTTCTATCTCTGGTCTGTGATAGGGTTTATTTTGTCCTCCTTTACTGGATTTCACAAGTTGAATTGACCGTTATCAACGCGACATGTGTGTAACGACAAGCTGGAACTGCTTACCCAAACAAAGCACAAGAGTACACTTTGCTTTTCAGTTATTTTTTGTGTTTTCTATTTCTTCGTATGGTTCTTGTTTGTGTTTACTGGATTTGTCTTTGCTCTTGGACTCTTGACATTCGATGCCCCATTGGTACCGCTTTTCATATGTGAACCAGTATTTAAATTGAAGACTGCGATTGATATACTATCCGAATCTTTCTGACATTTTTCATTTTTTACGATATTGTATCAATGAACATACTATTGAATAAATTAAAACAAACTTTGATTTCTTTGATTATTTTCTAGATGGGGATTACGACGTCCATCGTACTACATCCCACCAAATATTTGGCCACAAGCAAGTCAACCAACCTTTGCTCAAGATGCTGAACCAGAATATATCGTAGTCTCCCCGGATGGTAAAACAGCTTACATCATACTACAGGTTTGTTACATTGTAAAATAATGGCATTAGCAAAAAAATGGGTAGATAAAGATAGAATTGAAAATCTTAAATATGTATAGGGTATTTCATAAGTTAGCAATCACAGAAGTTTTCCTGAAACCTTGTTATTGACAACATATTTGTTCAGTTTGGTGGACGTGTTTTTCAGCAAACAATTGGGCTTTAAGTAAGCACTAATTGTGTCCCTCTTCTTGGTGATTTGTTTCCTCATTCATGTGAAGCAGACTTCTAAAAATCACTTCTTAACGAAACCGTAGATAAGCGCTCTCGTTTTACCTCACCTTTCGTTATATTGTTGATTGATATCAGTTGTTTTTGTGTTTTATGTTGTCTGTTTCTTTGTGCTACTCCCGTCCGAGTTTACTACTTTTGTCTTAGTTTGCCCTTTCGGATTTTTTAACATTCGAGTGCCCCATAAGTACCTGTCCTGCAATATGTTACTTTTCATTTGCTTCCATATGTAGTTTATTCTAGAAAGAACTATTTTTTAAGTAAAACTGACATTTTCTATGTTTGTTCAAAAATCATGATTTCCCTTTATTACTTCAGAAAAACAGTGCTGTGGCCGTTTTAGACATTGACAATGCTGAGATCAAATCAATTGGTAGTATACCCGTCAAGGATTGGGTGACTGAGGGTGTAGACCCAAGTGATAGAGATGGGGGTACGTTATAACGTCACTAATCCCTCCCCTGTAAGGTGTAGACCCAAGTGATAGAGGTGGAGGTACGTTATAGCGTCACTTATCCCTCCTCTGTAAGGTGTAGACCCCAGTGATAGAGATGGAGGTACGTTATAGCGTCACTTATCCCTCCTCTGTAAGGAGTAGACCCCCGTGATAGAGATGGAGGTACGTTATAGCTTCACTTATCCCTCCTCTGTAAGGAGTAGACCCCCGTGATAGAGATGGAGGTACGTTATAGCGTCACTTATCCCTCCTCTGTAAGGAGTAGACTCCCGTGATAGAGATAGAGGTACGTTATGACAGAAATAACGTGACTAAACCCTCCCCTGTCTACCCTCTCTTTATTGGAAGTATAAATAACAAAGATCGGGAAACTAATGGTTTAGACCCAAGTAATAGAGATAGCGGTATTTTAGCCACGGACCTTTATCCTAGAAGCACAAACTCGAAAGTTACAAGTCGTAAGATACCAGAGAAAAAAAAATAAATCAGAATAAGATATCTAAATGGAAAGAAATATTTGCTAAATTTCTTTTATCACCTTACGATATAACCAGGGTTTTAACAATCATAGGCAACAAAATTTACTAGATTTTAATCCTTCGGTACTTACTAAACATTTATGCTAAAGGTACAACGAACTATCCGTATTTTATTCTTATTCAAGGTGCCCATCTCCGTAAGTACCCTCTACTGCTTACTTAAGGTACAACGAGCTATCTGTATTTTATTCTTATTCAAGGGGCCCATCTCTGTAAGTACCCTCTACTGCTTACTTAAGGTACAACGAGCTATCTGTATTTTATTCTTATTCAAGGGGCCCATCTCTGTAAGTACCATCTGATGCTTACTAAAGGTACAACGAACTATCCGTATTTTATTCTTATTCAAGGGGCCCATCTCCGTAAGTACCCTCTAATGCTTACTAAAGGTACAACGAGCTATCTGTATTTTATTCTTATTCAAGGGGCCCATCTCTGTAAGTACCATCTGATGCTTACTAAAGGTACAACGAGCTATCTGTATTTCATTCTTATTCAAGGTGCCCATCTCCGTAAGTACCCTCTACTGCTTACTTAAGGTACAACGAGCTATCCGTACTTTATTCTTTTTCAAGGTGCCCATCTCCATACCCTCTGATGCTTACTAAAGGTACAACGAACTATCCGTACTTTATTCTTTTTCAAGGTGCCCATCTCCATACCCTCTGATGCTTACTAAAGGTACATCGAGCTATCCGTAATTTATTCTTATTCAATGTGCCCATCTCCGTAGGTACCCTCTGGTGAATACTAAAGGTACAACGAGCTATCCGTATTTTATTCTTATTCAAGGTGCCCATCTCTGTATGTTCCTGCTGTACTTACTAAACATTTATGCTAAAGGTACAACGAGCTATCCGTATTTTATTCTTATTCAAGGTGCCCATCTCTGTATGTTCCTGCTGTACTTACTAAACATTTATGCTAAAGGTACAACGAGCTATCCGTAATTTATTCTTATTCAAGGTGCCCATCTCCGTAGGTACCCTCTGGTGAATACTAAAGTTACAACGAGCTATCCGTATTTTATTTTTATTCAAGGTGCCCATCTCCGTAAGTACCCTCTCCACAGTGTGAGACAGCCTGACAATACACGGATACTGACAGTGGGAAGCACTAACTATCTGATCACTGCTGATGAGGGCCACTACCTGACGTACAACAAACGACAACACGGCTTCGACTGGACAGACCATCAGAGGGCCGATGTTCTTATCAGAGGTATTTTAACGTAGATCACCGTCATTAAATTATTTAATAAGATAAATAAAAAAGCATATGATGCATGATACGCAAAGTCATGTTATTCCCTCCCGAAACAAACCATATAAGTCAAATAATGAAATTATTATTGAGCAACAAATGTTTAAACAACTGTCGCAATAATTTAATGAATTTCAAAGTTCCAATCAAAGTGTTGGTTTACACTCATTACCTTATTTTTGATATTAAAAATCATTTGTAAATCTTTATTTTTGTTTTCAGCGAAAAAGTTTGATGAGGTAACCATCAATAATCAGACCTTTATATCACACCTGACAAGTGACACAAAAGCAGGTAGGGATAAAAATCAAACTTAAGGTGGTTCTGGTGTATAAGAAAAATCCATCAGATTTTTGTTAAAATTTGCAGAACTAAACTTTGTTAAAAGAACATTAAGAAAATGGAATAAATTATTAGGGGTCACGGACTTTTCTACATATTTATGACCTTGCGAAGTTGGTGGCCTAGAGTTATGTTTTAATAGACTATAAAGGAAAAAAAGTAATTTCGCATCACTGTGACCTGGAAACCCATCAGATTTTAGTTATATTTCAAAAATGACAAGCCACATTATACCATCTTCTGAAGAACATAATAAAAACTTGGAGTCACAGACCTTCTTTCTTAGATTTTTAAGAAGAACTATTTTTTCCTACACGTTTCTACATGTATATAAAAATTTGTCAAACAGTTTCCCGCCAACTATCTCAAGATTTCCGAAAAAAGGTGCTCAGTTTTATACCCCCGAACCACCCTAATACACAATTTGTATTGAAAGAAGCAAAGGGGCACCAATGGGGCTTTCGAGTGTTAAAAGTCCGAATGGCCAACGACGAAACCGGCAAACATGAACAAGAACAGCACGAAGAAACACAAAGTACAAATTCAACCGAACAGAATCAACAACGCGAACGCAAGTCGTAACAAGAGTGAACTCATGTGCTCCGGAGGAGTAAGCAGTTCCTGTCTGCTATAGCACACCCGTCGTGTTTTTAATTTCCGATTCAGTGTGTCAAAACAAATTTCTTCGACAAACCAACATTTCCACTCATTTGAGAGATAAAAATCCCATATTTGAGTGCACGGTGTCTATCGTAAAATTTCTTGCAACCGTAGAGCAACCCTGTGTCAGCAATTTCTGTGTCAAACGTGAAGCTCTGCCAAGGAAATCGATGTAAATCCCACAAGCTCTGGAGTAACGAATCAACTGTGATACAAAGACTTCATAAGCAGGAGCGGACGGAATGTTGCTACACAAAAAGGGAAAGTTGACGATGGAAAGATGAAGTCATCACGTTTGTCATAGAGCTTTGTTGAAAGTCTTCCTTGAGAGTCAATTTCATTGACGACAAAGTAAGTCTTACTGTAATCGACTACCAGATATTTGTACCATCGTTTTCCATTCTTTTTGAAAAGCTGCGTTTAATCAGCTGTGCCAATCGTGATTTGAGTTGTTCATGCGGTATAGAAATGTAGAGTGGAGAAAACGAAAGTTTTGATGCTGTTGCAAGATGAAACTGATTTCGAGCTAAGAATCTCCAAAATTTCTTTCGAATTCTTCAGGATCTACATTTGATCGACACCATTTATAGAATAACAACAATCGTAATATTTCTGGAGGCCGGATTTTATTGCCGTTGGTATTGAAGTCAACAGAACTAAAAGAGGTTTAGTGGTACATTTTGATGACCCTGTAATGAAGCGTTGTTTGTATGGATTTTTATGTAATAAAGGAATCCAATACAGGGATGGAATGTCATCATTGTCAGCACCAACAGAGAGCCCGAAAGAGGAAATGACAATTTTTTTATTGTCAATAATTTCCTCCTTAGACAGTGTTAGAGCTGTGTATGTGCTGCTATTGCTGGTACAACCAACCCCTAATTCAGCTGTCAAGCCGTCAATAAAGTGTTTCTTGCACACAAAAAAGATGTTATTTGGTGCTTTATCTGCAGGTTCAACAACATATTTGTCATGTAAGGTGGACAATGTTTCTGCAACATCAGCGTTGTTACAAATGGATGTTGCTTTTATGCTCATTGAGCCTTTCAAAGAATTGATTCTTTTAAAAATCAATGACCGCACAGCTTTAACCAACTCCGACAAAACGTCTTTTTTTCCCTCCTGTTCTTTCTTGGCCCATTTTCTGGCATAGTCTTCAACTGAATCCATAATTGTTTTAAAATCATTGTTCCAGTTGATGTTGATGTTTAAAATGTCACCTTTAAAGTATGAACAAAGATATTTTGATATTTTTTTACCATAAAACGACCAGCTTTATGCCATGACTCATTTTGGTTTACGTCACTAACACTTTTTTTAGAATGAATATTTTTTTTAGATTTTAAGTTTACTTTTTTCCCTTATTCAAGGCAGATTACAAGTCAGTCAGACCGAAGGCTTCAACCCGTTCTCTCAGAAGCTTATGAGAGTGAACCACTTTGGAGGTCGTGGATTTTCAGTGTGGAATTCTGAGACTTTTTCCTTAATCTACGATTCAATAGACGAGATAGAGAAAAAGACTGCACAGTTATATCCCAATGCGTTCAACAGTGACTGTTTGTCTAATACAATGACGTATCAGTCCCCAGAAAATCTAAAGGATACCACCTCTGATGATATGGTAAATTTATCCAAGTACTCTGTAACTTTAAGCTTAGAGAGTTTTGCATCGTGACAATACATTAATATAGGTCTGCAATCTTGTCTACAAGGATAAAAAAATATTTATATATTTGTTTTACAAAATGAAAAGAGTCTCGGTCGTTAGATTATTTTGATTCCTTACTACTATTACTATACATGTTTGTAATACATAGGGTCCAAAGCTGAATGCCCTTGATGTAGTGACCGATAACAACAATACTTTCCTCCTGACTGGAAGTGAGACAAGTGGTGTCTTGTTCCTGTATTCTGTAGACACGTCAAGAGGCTACCCTATCCCCAAGTTTGAGAGTGCCTTCAGGGCTGGCCTAACGGATTATGTCTGGTCAGAATTATATGACATGAATCAGGCAGGCGATGTTTCCATTTCGGCTATCGGGTAAACATTAATGATTTATTATACAGTAAAACCTGTATTAGTGACCACCTCCATTCCATAGATACATTTTATATTTTTAAGCTTCATTATATGTCCTGGAAATTATGAAATGCAAGATCTGTCGATTAACTTATTTCATATTTTAAGAAAAGTCTTCTAAAGATGCCATTTATTACACCGAGTTTGCAGTATACTTAATTTTCTCATCTTATCTAAAACCATATTTATTCTATTCGGACTTTTTTCAACAAGACGGCGTTCCGATATGTAAAAACTGGGCCCATTTCCTCGTCGAATTATACATTTAAGACACTTAAACTTTTAAAAACAGTATAGGTAAAAAGTAAGTAAAATATAACTAACTTTTAGATATAAACAATGTCCTCTCTATCATTTATGATTTGTTTCCTAGAAGAATTCCTCTAACTTATCCTCCAGAATTATAGATAATCACAATAGAAACGACCGATTCAGATTGTAGAACACCATTTTTGAATTGCATCTAAAATTTCATTGGCGTAGTCAACTGAGACTTGACAGGCTTCTAGACAAAGTTTATGAGAAAATATGTCTCAATCATACGGTATATGAAAACAATTTTTTATCAATGTCAGATATTTGTAGAGAATATCGAAAACAATTCAGCAAGAAATATTCACCCCTCTAGTACTTTTCTGATTATGCCTCACATTTGTGTTGTGTTGAAGCCTAAGATTACATGAAAAGGTTTGGTGCAAAAAGTTATGGAAATACGAGATTTTCTTCTCTGTTCGTTTATTTTTTGTAATGTTAATTTCTTGTTTTTATTGTAGAATGATTAAATCTACTCAGCATAAATCAGGAAAAACCATGGCGTATGTTGTTGGAGGTATCTCGGGGACAGTGTCACTATATGAAATTGAGGAGGAAAATGCCGGTATGAACGGAGCACCATAGGTTTCAATAAAATCTTTGTTTAATTTCTGACTTTCTTAATTTTCGGTATTAATGTGGCACCATATATACAACTTGAAAACAGTTAAGCACCCCTAGAATTTTTTTGCTTTTCGATGATTTGAAAAAAAAATTAATATTCATGATTTTGGTCATTAATCTTCAATATTTGTCTTAAAGGGTGTAAGCTTTCGGTTAAAAGCATATTTTCACCTTGAAAAGCGGGAGATAACTCTTTAGGAAATTAGACGCCAAAATAGCAGTTAAAACCCAAGGCTTCCAGCAGTCATTAGTGCTAAAGGTGGACATACTCGAAATTGACTCTTTGACGATACAGTATCAATCTTTTGATTATGATTTACCTTTTAAAGTGCAATTTGACAATTTATTAAAAGTTTCGAGCTTCAGGGGACCATACATTTTGAAGACCATGCTTATGTACAAAAGCCATCTTTTTTGTCATGTCGTGTTATGTAGATAACAGATGTCTTTTTGTTCGCAACAAGCATGTTAAATTGTGCGCAAAACAACCACAAGCGTTTGGGTCAAGGATTTTATTTTTTGTTCAGTGTGTGTATATAAATATTTTGCAGGGTCAAATGTACACACAATAATAAAAATCCTAGACCCAAACGCCTGTGAAAACAACCAGAGTATTTGGTCGTTTTATTATTTTTGGGGGTATTTAATATATGATAGGCATGTTGTCATACCTACAAGACTTCCGATTACAGACTTCCCTCGAAAACATATTTATACAGTTTGGTTGACGTGTTTGCGGCACACAATTGGCATTCAAATGAGCACAATTATGCACCATGGGTTGCCGATTTGTTTCTTCATTCACATGATGCGACTTCTTACAATCACTTCTAAACAAAAAGGAGAGCAGACTTGCTTTATGCTTTAATCTTACATTTTGTTCTATTGATGGTGTCCTTTCACTAAACAGGTCAAATTCACGAAAATGCCCGGTTGTGTTTTTGACAGGAGGCAACTGAAGTTATAGATTTGATAGATAAACAAACAATTACAGTTTATAACTACATGCAATTATCTGCAAAACCAATAAGATAAGACTGTAATTCAAAATTGGGTGGTAAGAAGTCAACATGTCATCCACAAATAACAAAAACAACGGTGTAAACAACAGTGATGAAAAACAAAATGGAGGATAAATTCAAAACATAAACATTGATGATCCCCCATTACAAATTAAAGCTAGAGGAAGGCCTAGGAAAGGATCAATGTCAAGTAATAACAACTCAGCTACCAATTCAAGATCAAATAGCAAAGAGAGAGATGAATCATGGACTTGTGACACCTGCACTAGCATTCAGTCTGACACAAGTGAACTTGAATGTGAGTACTGCAGCACACATCGTTGTATTAAATTTGTTTGCATCCCAGCGACTTGCTACAAAGGTTTGAGTGGAAGACAGGATTTTCCATGGTTCTGCACCAACTGTTTAGAAAAAAACTTTAAACTGTATTAAGGAGGTTAAATCTATTGAAGATCGATGTAATAAGTTTATGAAAAAACTTTGAAGCTAAGTTTACAACCAGAATTGAAAAAATAGAACATATCTTAGAATCTTACAGATCAGAGGTCGTACAATTCAAATCTAAAGTTATAGATGAAATAAGATTGAATCAAGAACCTGTTCGAGTGAAAGCGAACGAGGAAGAACAATTAGATATACCGCTGCCACAACCACCAAACTCAAAAAGCATTGTTAAACAGGCAGCTAAAGAGATACAGTCCAGAGTTGATAGGAGAAACAATATACTCATCTTCAACGTACCCGAAAGTGAGAGTAATCTTAAGACAACCATTGCAGAAGAAGAGTCAGAAATCTTTAAAAACATGTGCCGAAAAATGGATGTTGAAATTACTTCCGAAGATGTAGATTCCTTAAAAAGAATCGGCAAAAAGAACCAGACTAGAATAATTCGAGGAGAGGAGAAAGCAGTTCCACGTCCACTTCTTATCGCACTACATGAAAGTACAAAGCAAAAAGTAATAAAAAATGTGTATAAACTCAGAAATGCAGAGGCACCATACCAAAACATGAGTGTCAAGCATGACATGACCAATGATGAAAGGGACCAAGATAAGGCCCTTCGAGCTGAAGCAAAAGAAAAACGAGATTGTGATAAGACTGGAAATTTTACATACTTGGTCAGAGGAATGCCATGGGAAAGGCATATACAGAACATAAAGGTGAAAAAAAACAGAAAAGGAACAAAAGCCAGAGACTCACAGGGAGACGGGCTCTCCAAAAACAGCGACCAAGTAAAGAAGAATTTTAGTGTACAGAATGTAGATAATTTTAAAATTTTGTTTACAAATTCAGAATCTTTTACCCAAGCAAAACTTCAAGAACTGAAAATAAGAATAGAAAACAGCTATCCTTCCATTATAGCGATATCTGAAGTTAAGCCAAAGAACTATAAACATGAGTTACAGTTATCGGAGTTTAATATAGACGGATATGAAATTTTGTCAGCAAACATTAGCAAAAATTCACTCGGTAGAGGCATCTTGATGTATGTTAAAGACAATCTAAAGTTCTCACCATACACTGTAAACCAAGATGACTTTGAAGAATACATTATGTGTGAAGTGCAAAATAGGTCAATTGGAAAAATATTAGTTGGGTCAATATACAGGAGCCCAAATGGCACAGATGAGAACTATGTACAACTATGTAATATCTTCAAAGATGCAAGTAAGAAGCAATTCCCAGATATCATCCTATTTGGAGATTCAAATTTTCCTAACATTACATGGGACAATTATTCCACAAAATGTTCAGTTAACAGCAAATTCGTTGAGACTATACGAGACTGTTTCATGTACCAGCATATTACAACTCCAACTAGAGGAAGAGGGTCTGACAATCCAAATGTTCTAGATTTAGTATTTACATCAGGAGAATACTTTATTAACAGTGCATCAATAAATCCTCTTACATCAAGAGTTGCTTGGGCTCCTGATGTGAAATGTCACAAGCACTATTAGAAATAAAATATATTATGTTGTTAAAAAATCAATAAATCCTCCACTTGGTAAAAGTGATCATTCAGTGATAGAACTACATTGTGACATAACAGAGAACATAGACTCGAAGACAAAAATACGGTTTAGATATAACAAAGGAGATTATGATAAACTGAAAGAACTGTTAGATATAAACTGGGAATATGAACTTAGAGAACTAAATGTACATGAACAATTGGATAGATTCAATGAGTTGCTTGATCATGGAATTAATGAGACCATGCCCCGTAAAACTACACAACAGTCAGGCAGACGAAAGAAGGAAGCGAAACACAAAATACCTTTAAATTGGAAGGCTCTATCAAAAATTAAGAGAAATGAACGATTATGGACAAAGTATCTGAACACTAGAGATGGAGAAGATTACTCGGAGTATTGTAGAGTGAGGAATCAAGTACGTTCAATTACCAGAAAAGTCAACAAAGAGTATGAAAAACAAATTGCTAGCCAAGTCAAATAAAATCCTAAGAAATTCTGGAAGTATGCTCGATCGAAGACAAAGACTAAATCCAGTATACCAGATCAGTTCATTGATAGTGACCAAAAGATATCAACTAAAACTGTATTTTGACAAGGAGAAAGTCGATGTATTAGCAGAATTCTTCACATCAGTCTTTACGAACGAAACTGATACTACCATGCCTGAAATAGATGAAGATATTGTGACACTCTTGAAAGAAATGACATTTAATGCAGAAAAAAATCAAGAAAAAACTGGACATGTTCAATATATCGAAATCACCAAGCCCATATGGAATTCACCCAAGAGTAATGAAAGAAATTAGCTCAGTAACATGCAAGCCACTAGCCATAATTTTTCAATCATCTATTGCCTCTGCAGACTTACCAAAAGACTGGAAGTGTGCAAATATCACAGCTCTATTTAAAAAAGGGAATAAGAAAGTAGCTGGGAACTACAGACCAGTAAGCCTTACAAGTATAAGATGTAAGCTAATGGAATCATTAGTAAGAGAGGAAATCATAGACCATACGAAGAAAAATCAGTTATTTAGTAAGAAACGGTTCGGATTTATCAGTGGCCGTTCAACACCACTACAGCTTCTTCAAGTATTAGATGAATGGACAAATATACTAGATCAGGGAGAGTGCATAGACGTGATTTATTGCAACTTTATGAAGACTTTTGATAAAGTACCCCAGTTGAGACTTTTACACAAACTTGAAAAATACCAGAATAAAGGACAATTCACTACTAATGGATAAGATCATCCCTACTTGGTTGAAAACAGCGTGTTATTGTCAATGGTGAGGAATCTGAGTGGAAAGATGTAACAAGTGGGACCCCCCAGGGATCGGTCTTGGGACCAATACTCTTTGTACTTAATATCAACGACATGCCACAAGTAACAGCCATAGACACCGAGACATATCTATTTGCGGATGACCCCAAAGCATTCAGAAATATTTTCCAACAAAGTGATTGTGACTACTTACAAGATGACATACATGCGCTATACGAATGGTCACAGAAATTGTTACTATGTTTTCACCCAGAGAAATGCAAAGTTATGCGCATTGGAAGATCCAAGACTGATAAGAATGCTTACACCTTGAATGAGAATCTACCACCAATGACCTATGTAGCAACAGAGAAAGACATCGGAGTGACGATTGATATCAAACTGACTTTTGAACAGCTCATGTCAGATAAGATCAATAAAGCCAACTCAATAATGGGAGTATTAAGGAAAACTATGGAGTACATGGATTGTAAGATCTTCAAGTTACTATATACAGCACTTGTAAGACCCCACATAGAATACGCTAACCAAGTATGGTGTCCACATCTGAAGAAACACATCGAACCTATTGAGAATGTTCAGAAGAGAGCAACAAAGCAAGTTCCAGGACTATCAAACTTAACTTATGAAGAAGTCTTGCGCAAACTGGAGTTACCAACACTATCCTACAGACGATCTAGGGGAGACACGATAGAGATGTACAAGATCCTAACTGGCAAGTACGACCAAGAAGTATCAGATTTTATTCAACCCCGCAGTGATACCACTACACGTGGACATCATCTCAAACTACAAAAAGAAAGATCAAGGTTAGACATAAGAAAGTACAGCTTCACCAAAAGAACAGTAGATATTTTGAACAGCCTACCAACACCTGTTATCAATACATCATCAGTAAAATCCTTTGAAGCCAGATTAGACCGATTCTGGGAAAACCAAGCACAGAGATACCAATATTTAGAGAAAATACACACATCCGGACATGGCCTTAATATTATTAGTATTGAAGAATTAGAGATGACAGAAGAGACCGCCAGAGGTGTCCTACAGTCATAACAGATCCTGTGAGTTATCCTGTGAGTTAAACAATTCTCAATTTGGTGACTATTTACATCTCATATATCCCAAGTAAGCTGAGATAAAGGACAGTACAGATTCTAGGAGGTCCGCCTCATATTTTGATTCATATCTTGAAGTAGACACACTAGAAAGTCTTTGTAAAAAGCTCTGTGTAAAACTTGAAATAAAACTTCGAATTTTCAATAGTCAACTTTCCCTTTTTGTATAGCAACATTCTGTCCGCTCCAGCATATGGAGTTTACGTATCACAACTGATTCGTTATTCCAGAGCTTGTGGGGAGCATTGTGACTTATTTGCTAGAGAGTCACGGCTGACAGGCAGATTGTTAATACAGGGGAACATTGCTCCCCTGTTGTTGTCGTCACTCAAGAAATTTGATGAGACATCATATGCTTGTAAACAATTACCGTATTTCTATCTCTCAGATGAGCACAGACGTTGGTTTGATATAGAGTTTTAGTATTGTCATACTTACCGATTTTACCCACACTAAATCGATCGTTGACAAAGTGACGGGTGTGCTATAGCAAGCAGGAACTGCTTATTCTTCCGGAGCACCTGAGTTCACTCCTTTCGACTTGAGTTCACGCTGCTGATTGCGGTTTGGTTGTTATGTGTGTTTTGTTTTGTTTTGTGATTTGCTTTGGTGTGATGATTTTATGTCTACCGATTTTGTCTTTGTATTTGTCATTTTGGATTAACGATATTTGATTGCCCCTTATGTATACCTTTGCTTCTCTCTCTTTGCAATGGAAAAGTGAGGCTTGGCTTCATTTAACCTGGATTCTTCCACTCGTTCTTTTTAACTGCCTGTACCAAGTCAGGACCATTACGATCTTCAATTTCTCTTGCGTGTCTTTGTCTTGTTTTGTCTTTCCTTCATTGGTCATCTCAGTTCAGTAGTTATGTTATTACCTTAACTTACATAGTTTTGTATGCATGCAAACTTAAGATATCGACGATATGAAAAAAAGCAAAAGTCACCAATTGGGGAATCTAGTATCAAACGACCGAAAGGGCAACGACAAAAAGCGATGCACACGAACAGGAACAGCACAAGGAAACACAAAACATAATAAAACACAAAATTAACCAAACAGAAATCAACAACGCGAACTCAAGTCGTAACAAGCGTGAACTCGGGTGCTCCAAAGAGTAAGCGATTCCTGCCTGCTATAGCACACCATTCGCACTACTAATTTCCAAATCAGTGTGTCAAATCCGGTGAAGGAAGACAAAACAAAACTCTATGACAACCCAATATCTGCACTCAATTGTGAGATAGAAATTCCATATTTGTCTACGAGTGCATGGTGTTAACCGTAAAATTTCTTGAGTGAAGACAGCAACCGAGGAGCAACATAACCTCGTGGTAGCAATATTTGTGTCAAACGTGACGCTCTGCCAAGGAAATCGATGTAGTTCCCATAAGCTTTAGAGTAACGAATCAATTGTGATACGTAAACGCCATAAGCTGGAGTGGACGGAATGTTACTGCACAAGAAAGGAAAGTTGACAATTGGAAAGTTGAAGTCATCGGGATTTAAAAAAAGGTTAAAAATAACACAACTGATTGACTTATTGAATGGCATTTTGCGACAAAATAGCCGGCATATCTTAATTTTATGAAGCTAGAACCAAATGTCTGATTTGTAAAATCGTCTCATACGAACACACATAAAAAACATTTTTTAGAACTTTCATTCATAAAAATATTTGTAGAATCCTTAATCAATTGTAAAATACTTGGCAATTTGTGAAAATGGCGGTTGTTAATTGTTTCATTTTTTTTACGGCATTGGTCAATTTTCAGTAACTACTCTTCACAGCCTTTTGATATTTAATATCATGAATAGCAGTATCAACATGATGTCCCTTTATGACAGGATTCGATTTCAGTTCAGTGGCATACAAACAAAATATGGACTGTTCTGTCTTTGACCTATTAATGTGTGTTTTAAAAATTGCGAAAACGTTTCGTAAAGGCTTTTTAATTTTATTCCACTTAAAGAAATCTGTTATTTCAACGTAAAACACATTACTCATATGGTCCGAATACCTATATGGTCTGGCCTGTCATCGCCATATGAGTAAAGACTCATACGCGTACGATCCGACCTGAGGAAGTATACCCCTATAGCCATGACAATACGCGTATGGCCCGACCATAGGAAGTATACCCCTATAGCCATGACCATACGTGTATGGTCCGGATAACCATATGGCCCGGAACGGAACAGTTTTCATTTTATTTAATAGTAGGAACATTTTCAAAGGAAACGAACCATGACCATTACAAAGACTCTATAATTTATATAAAAAAAATGAAAACATCACAAAGCCACTGTTACGCAAATCAGTGTTACCTTGGTCCTAACAGTTTATACTGGGACTAATCTCTCACAGAAATATCACCACTGGACTATCATATCTGGCTGATATGTAAGGTCTATATTAATGATAAAGCAGAAAAACAGTTTGTCATTGTTTGCCAGATATACTGTGCGCATAAACTGTTTGTCTAGTAACTCATTAGTATCGTGGTTCTAATCTCAGAGGTTTCTATCAAGTCTAATCTGAACTTAGCATCATGATATAGCAGTGAATGAGGGTATAACACCAGAACCTGAGAAATGTCACAGTCTTACGGCCAAATGTATAGAAAAGATAAATGGATTCACATTTTCACGTAACGTGCACACGTGTTCAATACGTATGACCCCGAGAGATGACATTAGGACTAGTATTTTGTAATATGTATAGTTTTTATTTAATAATAGTTTTAATGCATTTTTTCTCATATATACTCGGTAATGATTGAATTCATGATAAAAGCAATAACTGAACTGTGAACATTTTTTTCCACGATTTGACCTTACTCAGCCCATGTCTTGTCTTTCGTAATAGCCATGTCTTATCTTCTTATCTTGTCCACATTAACTTTCTGAAAGGTAAGAATCACTAGGTTAAAGTTTATATAACTTTACAGATGAAATAGTTTTCAATTCTATTTTTTGTGACATGCATCTGAAAGTATACAAGATTTTTTTTTTATATTATATTAATTTTAAGGAGTTAGTCATAAAAGATTAGCATTATATTAGCTCACAATATCATAAATTTTGTTTAGTCGGAGCATGTCATTATAACTTATGCTTTCGTGGAACACAGTAGAGGCAACTTATAGTAGTAGAGCAATAGGGTCTTTTTTCAAATCTTATGTTGTTTCATAATTTTTAAAAAATGATAGGTATAAACATATAACAATTAGCGGTTAAAAGAATAAATTACTTAAGATAATATGACGCCCAAATTTTTAGAAAGTATAAGTCTTCAATCATTGGCTAAAAGAGATGTTAATAGGAACAAAAAGAAATTGGGTTTTACCGGCTTTTGATTTTGTTTCTATATCATGTTTTGATTTTGGGGGTTTGGTCTGTGGTTGTGCTGCTTCAAAGTTTGTTTTTTTTTGTTCCTTTTTTAAGTTGCATATTTTGTAAATAAATTTTAAAGGCAGACATAGTTTTACTCTTAAAATATAGTTTGTTTAAATATGTCATCCTATATAGAAGCAGTCAGTACTCACCATGGTGTCTGCTGTTTTCTCACTTCTGTGGTTCATCAATGGGGTCGTAGGATCATTTTATCTCAAGTCTTTGTCGTATACACGCTTGCCCGCCACGGTGTCGCCGTCAGAGACGTTCAAGATGTTCGCCGGTACCGCTGAGGAGGCCGCTTACGATCCAATCAATGAAATGTTATACATTGTTGGTAAGTACATAAATGTAACAACAAAAAGTCAAAGAAAAAAAGATAAAACAAGGCGAAGACGCGCTGATTATAAGATCCTAACTTGGTACAGGTATTTCAAAAGAAATTGTGGGGGAAACCAGGCTATATGGCGCAAAACCTCTCTCTTCCATAGCGTTCTTAGTGTCCGTTAGTATAAACACAAAACACAACTCGGTTGTAAGATACAAATGGGATAGTGATGTAATCATCTCTGTAAACCAACATCAAATATTTACACAATCTCATCAAAAAGGAAATAATGAAAGTTGAACGCATATGAAGAAGAAAACAAAAGCAGGCAGTTTGTTCTTGAAGTGTATCTGCAATTTTTTAAATGTTTTATTAAGAACCAGTAAAGTTGCTTAAGGATGGAAATCTACTATATATAAATGTGCTATGGTATTTTAACCAGGTGAAGACTCTGGTTTAATGCATGTATTAGACATCTCTGATCCTACTGCACCACAAACAGCAGCCACCCATGTTTTCTCAAAGACTGGGGATGGAAAACCAAGAGACGTTGCAATATGTAATAACGAAGTAGCCGTAGCAGTTTCTTCTCCTATCAAAGATGTCTACGAAGGTCACGTGTACTTTTTCCACACATTACTTAGAGGACAAACACAGCTTCAGTATGACGGAAAGTTAACAGGTACCGTAGTATATTACTTTGAATTTATAGCGTAGTAGAAGGAATAGTAAAAGTAAGAATTAAGAAAAAATGTTAAACATGTTAAACCTTCTTTATGGCAAATAGATTTGCAAGTCACATTCTGTTCAATTTTTTTTACTTCATTTTGTACTTTTCAAGACTGACTTATTTACGAAATGTGCTTCGTTTTAGTTGGCAGTTTTCCAGACATGTTGACGTTTACACATGACTGTAAAAAGATTCTCGTGGCAAATGAAGGAAGGGCGGGGCGTGATATTGGTAATAATTTTTATGACCCACCAGGAACTGTTACCGTCATTCAGAGAGAGCGATATGGAAACCCATCAGAACAGAGCATTGACTTTTCTGCTGGGGAGCAAAGGTATTTATAAGGTTTTTATATTATCTTAAACAAAAAACAAACAAAAACAACATTACCAATCAAGAAAAACAGGAGAATCGTCATACTCCTTGTTATCTTTCCAAAAGGAATGTTTTGTAATGAATGCATATCAATAGATGTCTCGGTATTTTTTCAATACTCGGAACTGTTCATACTAACAGTTCTTATAGAGTATTATTGGATTTGGTTTGAGTTTGTGATAAGGTTCTGCGTGCGCTGAAAGATATAGTGCGTGATGAATGTTCAAATATTGAACGTTTTTTATTCATTAGTTACATCTACTGTTGGTCTAAATTTAAACTTTTCAAAGTAGCGTTGTTCCATGCCATTATAATGATAATTGAATGGTTAGTTTCAATTTTGTCAGCCAGTTGTGTATTCCTACAGTTGTCCTAGCTGGACGACACTTTCTCCATTGGAATTTTATGAACAGTTATACACCATTAAATCCCATGCTTTGCTGTTTTCACCTAGAGATTTTTTTTCACAAAATCGTTATACTATATATTTTTGATATAGATTTTAGGTATTATACATGAACTGGTCACTTATTTGACAAAATTTCGACAACTGCCCATCCCCCTTTTTGCCTTTTTGTGTATTCTCAAAAGCCGGGGTCAATTTTTATAATAATAACTTTTATCAATGCACAGATATGTACTCAATTCATTACCTAATCAAATCAAAGATTGTACATACATGCAGCATACGAGATAATGATCCAAGACGTAAACAAATGCAGTTAATATTCATCGATCTATAAATAACTTTGTATATATATCTTCCTCATTTGATATTGATCTATAAATACATTTGGTGTGCACACATATAAAACATCTACTTTGAAGATTTCATTGATCGTTGATTGATTTGCACTTGTGTGAATGCGGCGATTTTTTTTTCAGTTTTCCGGATGATTATTAGTATGTAGTTTGTACATTCAGAATTAAAATAGGTGGACAGATTAAGGACCGACCTTTTAACAATACTCTTTTTTTTCCCCCTCAATTAGTTTTGATGAAAAAAATATTTTTGAAGCAGAGGGTAGGTAAAAATATTCTGAAGAAGGATTTTTGCCATATAAAATAATGCTATTAGAGACGGGCCATTTAACTTAATTAAGGGGGGCATTGTTTTTTTTTTATCATAATTTTTTTTTCACAGAGCGCGGACAAAATACTTATTTTTCAAAGGCGTCGCAACATAATATCTTTTTTCAATCCTTCTTCAGAATTTTTTTTATACCCTCAGCTGCCAAAATATTTGTTACATCAAATATAATTTTCAGAATGTTTTTGTTTTTTTTTTTTGGAAAAACCAAGCCCCCCCCCCTTTCAAGTTAAATGGTCGGTCCCTTAATGAAACAATATTCAGTTGCATCACCTTCGATAAATGTATATTTTTTTCTTGCCAAAACGAAAAATCAAGCCCCCCTTTTCAAATGAAATGGTCTGTCCCTGACGGCTGAATTTGTTTTTGGTCAATGCTATGTTTTTAATTCGAAAATTTGGAAGTTTTTACTTGTATAATATTCAGTGCAACTGTTAAATTTTATTTATTAATTTGTGACATTTATTTTTGAGAAAGCCTCCAAAGTAACAACAACTCTTTAACATGCTTGAACTTCATTCAAGCATGCCATTAAACTATATATCCGACCGTGTGTTGTTAAGAATTTAAAGCGACATTATATTCGGCACATAAATGAATGTTAAAAAACTAAAAAAAAACACATATTAAAGCAAGAACTGGTACCCTGACTTTAAGGTGTTTTCTTTTCTTCTTGTCTTTTTACGTCTACTGAATCGTTATTTTGTCGTGTCATTTTATATAATAAATTTTCCGATTTTCGAACGACCCACTGGTACTTCAACTCGTCTATTTAAAATGTCATTATGTCACTTAAAACTATATTCGACCGTTTGTAGTACTAAGTCTTTACACAAAATATATTCGTAATTTGGTTAGCTATAGTTATTGCTTTTCTCTATATACATATCCAGGAGATTGACATGTAAGGGGCGATACAATAAACATGAAATGATGATGAAGTGGAGGAAGTAGAGACAAAAGGCCAATGGGCAAGGAGAGTTTTGTATCAATGGAAAAAAGGAGTGATGGGAAGGGACTCGCAATTTTGCCTACTACAAAGGGATCCTACGGGTCCTATAAACGCTCTCACGGACACCTGTTACAAGGTTGTTTAACGTGCAAGGAACGTGACAATTTTCCCAACAGGGAGCACCAAAATAGTTTGCGTCAGGTTTTCCGTATTATAACCTGACGACCACGACATTCATTATGACATTGCTGCCCCTATTCAACCACCTAGGGCACACATCCCAGTCGATTTGTGCATAAAGCTGCCTGACCTGATGTCAGGGTTTTGAGCGCTGCTCGGTGCACTTTTTCCGGCAAGCTTAGCGTTGCTGCGGGCCTATTTGCCTCCCATGACCCGCACGGGTAAAATATTCGGCACATATAACTACTTTAAAACAAACAAACACATGTATACTAATGTTTAATATTTAAAAGATATAATAATGTTTATAAAAAAGCAGGAACTGATAATCCTTTATAGGGAACACTGACTTCAAAATGCTAATTAATATTTAGTATTTTGAACGGTGATTAATAGTAAATGTCGAGTGCAGTGGCGGATCCAGAAGGTTCCGACCCCCGGAACCCCCCCCCTTTCCTCCGATAGATTTTCAGCAAAATTGGTCTGGACCCCCCCCCCTCTTTTGGCCCACAGAACCCAGTATGTGGGACCCCCCCCCTTTCGAAAATTTCTGGATCCGCCCCTGGGGTGGCTAAAGAAATTTTCGTATTAACAGGTTTCTCAGAAACTACTGATCCCAGCCACTTGATATTTAGTGTACAGCATCAGGATGGAGTCTTATACCGTGGGATTTGATTTAAGATCTGTCGCTCATCTACATCTTGTTTAACGAAATCCGGCCATTTCTGTCTGGTAATTCTTTGCTTTTTAAATCAAACACAAATGAACATAAGTTTAACCGAGTATCTTTAGATATGGGTTTATACCCATATCTTTTCTTGTTTATGTTTCAAATATACAAAAGCTAGATTGCATATTAACGGGCTAAAGTGGAGGACCGCTTCGTTTTAAATGACCTATATCTAGAAATAGTCACAACGTTAAACCTCCCAGTCAGTTAAGAGTAACAAACGTTTAAAACGAACGATTGTCATGCTAAAATTTAAGGATGCAATATATATCCAACCTGAAATTTTCTGCGAGCGGGGGGCTCCAGAGCGCCTTCGCGGTTGAGCTATAAATAATAAATCTTGCTTAAAATAAAACATAAATCACTAAGCTGGGATTAAACATTACTAGATGTGGAATTGCCAGTTCAATGAAGTAAATAAGATTTAAGGAGCAAAGGAGTGCCAATAATGAATTGATTAAATACAACTTTCCAAAATAATATAAAAAAGATCAGTTCAATAAAACCGTTTTGATACGACTTCCCAATTATTTGTTGAATTTTAGATATGATATCAGACGACCATCCTACTACATTCCTCCTAATCTCTGGCCCCAGCCATCACAGCCCTCTTTCACTCAGGATGCTGAACCAGAATATATAGTAATAGATAACGCCGACCAGACGGCATATATCATACTACAGGTAAGTTTTTATATCATATTACTGGTTAGTTTTTGTCCTTGTCCTTATTTCATACTCCAGCTTGGTTTCTGACTTACTTTGTCATCAATGAGTCTAAGAAAAAGAACATTTACAGAGGACCAAATAATTAAAATGCTCAACTTTCTTATAGACAACATGTTTGTTCAGTTTTGAAGAAGTGTTTTTCAGCAATCAATAGGGATTCCAATGGGATCTACATTTCGAAAAAAGACTCTCAAGAAAGACTTTCAACCAAGCTTAAATTTATAACAAACGTGGTGACTTCAACTTTCATACTTTGGCTTCTAGTTCGGCAATTTGGCGTATTATTGTTCTATGCTCTTCATATTCATATAGTGTTTGGCATTTTCAACTATTGTAAGGCTCCTTTGATGGGTCGGGATTTCTATCTGTCAGATGAGCGCAAACGTTGGTTTGTCATAGATTTTAAGTATTGTCATCCTTACCAGATTTAATTTACACTAAATCAATTGTTCGCCACGTGACGAGTGTGCTATATAGCAAGAGTTTAAGTACTGTCATCCTTACCAGATTTAATTTACACTAAATACATCGTTCGCCACGTGACCAGTGTGCTATAAAGCAAGCACCTGAGTTCACTCTCGTTTCGAGTTCACGTTGCTGGTTGCAGTTTGGTTGTTACATGTGTTTTTTTGTTTTTTTTTTTTTTATGGTTTGTTCTGTTGTAATGATTTATGTCTGCCGATTTTGTCTTTGTATTTTCGGATAAACGATATCTGCTTGCTGCTTTGGAACACCTTTGCTTCTCTCTAGGTTATTTGTAATCAATGTTTTATCGCTACACTTATTCAATTTAAAGCCTTATTAGATTCTGTTTACTTCTACAGAGAAACAATGCCATAGCCAAGTTAAAGCTGAGAAGGTTAGAAATGGAAGGTGTTTATCCCATCCCAAGAAAGGAATGGAGCACCCTGGGTATTGATCCTAGTGACAGAGATGGCGGTGAGACATAAAAGTACTTATGGCGAGGGTGGGCTTGAAATGGCAGGTATTTATCTCATCCTAAGAAAGGAATGGGGCACCCTGGGTATCAACACCAGGTGAGATATTTTATTGGGGAGGGGGCTAGAAATTAAGGTGTTTAACATTCCATCCTGGGTATTGACTCGCGTGACAAAGGTGGTGGTTTTACATTTTTTGGTGGTGGTGGTACTGAAAGAAATGAAAGCTGTAACTAGTAATCCTAAATAGACGATTAAACACCCAGTGAAAGAGATGGCGGTAAGATAGTAGGTTGCACGTTTTGTGGTGTCATGGAATACTATCATTTTTTTAATGACTTTTCCTTTTATTATATTTTGGAAATTGATTCAGGAAGTTTATTTTCCAATTTCTTTTTTTTCATGGTTCCTATTTTAGTCGTCCTTTGGTTTTTTTCCCATTTGACTTTTTGGACTTTTTAAATTTCAAAGTTTCTTGTCACGACCTCGATCATAAAGGTTAAGCCATTATTCAGCATGTAGTTTTAATTGATTCCCACCTCCGTAGGTTCCCTTTTACCAGTATTAGCCAGCCTGGGAACGCTAGACTCATTACTATATGGTCCAAGGATAACATTTACCGTTTTTTGACTCCTTACTTTATCAATACCATTTTGTTTTGACAGGTGCCCATCTTCGAACGTTCCCTTTCACCAGTATCCGCCAGCCTGACAATGCTAGACTCCTTACTATAGGCTCCAGTAAATACCTTATCACTGCAGATGAAGGTCACTATGCCACTTACACCAAAGCAGAGCATGGATTTGACTGGAAGGACCATCAAGCAGCTGACATTCTGGCCAGAGGTTTGTGTTTGATATTGGTGATAGTGGTTACAGGTTTGAGTCGGGTAAAAAGTTTACGTTGTCCTACTTCAAGATCAAGAAAATAATATGTTTTGGAATACATAAAAAATCTTGATGCAGTAGATAACGGGTTTTTTAGCCAGGATAATCCCTGTAGCGATTAGCCACGGCTATAGGTATACGATAGCCTTTCAGTAACTGACTTATCAAAATTCATAGCTGATGTTCGTGTTGCCTTATCACATACTAATTCACATATGATCACATATCAATACTCACTCGCAACATAGTATCCAATAACTACTCAACATCAACAATTTTTAAAATTTGTAGATTATCACGGCTATCAGTACTTTGATTGGATTACGGAAGAATTCTGATATATCTAGCTTTTAAGTTTCTTATCGGAGATGGATTTTGAAAAAGTAAATATGAATAATCGTTGTTTTGTAGGTAAAAAGTTTGACGAGACAAGGCTGACAAATCAGACGTTTGTACAGCATCTTACATCAGACACCAAAGCAGGTAATTCTATCGAGAATTATATGGTGCTTTGAATAAAAAATTAGTACATTGGCCCCACTGATTCTTTTTATCGGGTCATAAAACTGAATAATCTTTCTTTTCATATTTTCTTTAAAATTATAACTTTTGGTAAAACACAAAAAACTGTGAAACTGTGTAAAACGAATGTGCAATTTAGATTAGCTCAAATACGTACAAAGAACAGAATACCAGAGTTATATATATATATCACAAAGGTCCTACTGTGCATTTAAGCATTTAAATAATACGGACTGGCTACGATTACCCTCTACGGGTAACAATAAAAAAATTTTATTGTTACCCCCTTCATTAAAATCGGAAACAGTTTACGGATACGGCACCTTTTCGTCCGGAATTTGAAGAGTAACAATAAGAAAAAAAATAGGATTACCCCCCTTTTTGTTACTCGCCAAATGGAGAAAAAAATATGTTGGTTTTTTTTTTTTTTGTATGATGACATTATCATAAGTATCACAAAAAGAGATACCAAATTGACTTCCGAATATCAAAAGTCCGAAATTTCTTAGACAACAAGAACACACAAAGAAACAAACAACATTAAATTACAAACAACTTGAAAAAACGAATGGAATTATATAAAATTATTTAAAGACTGTCCGAACCTTTTATCAATTATCCAAACAACAATTGCATTGCAATGTCCTGTAACTTTATGCCATGAGCTATAAGGTATTATATCAAATGTCGCGCATTAGTATCGGGTTAGTATATTAAATGATCACTTTTCACAAAAAGTCCATAAACTGATCGGAATGTCTGAAGAAACAGATCACTATTTCAAACCAGGAGAAAAATCAAAAATGTTTGTCATTCTGAATATAAACATAAGTCAAAATAAAACAATTTCATTTTTTAGACATTTTTTTCATTTGGCGAGTAACAATAAGAGGGGTAATCCTAATTTTTTAGGCAGAGCCTTATAGAGTCATATAGCTATCTGATTTTCGCGTTTTTTTTTCGTCTAGACAGGGTAAATCGGTCAGTCAATATTGCTACCAGAGGATCTATTACAGAACATTAATCGTGTATTGTATTTTAAATGTTATACGGATTGTCTAAAATAAGAGATACATATTTATACCCCAACATAAATGCGATAAAAATGTGCACTACATATCGTGTATCAATACTCGTTGACGTTTACTTAAGCATTGTTGACCTTTGACTTTTGATCAAGTGGGCGGAGCTACATTACAGATTTCTTAACAAATGTGTAAGTGTGCGGAGCTATAACATACAAAACTGATGTGCTATGTTTCAAGTTTATGAAACACAGATTGTTCTTTATTTTGAGTGCTTAGATTTACATTATGTAGCTCTGCCTTTTAACGCTTTAGCGCTTTGATTTCTTATTGTTACTCCTCAAATTCCGGACGAAAAAGGTGCCGTATCCGGAAACCGGTTCCGATTTTAGTGAAGGAACGTAGAGGGTAATTGTAGCCGCGGCCTAAATAATAACTATCATATGATATCAAATCGTCTCTTTAATAACATGTTTCAAAATTCAAACATACAACTTGTCACTTGTGTCTCATATGTTTCAAATTCAAACATACAACTTGCTACTTGTGTCTCACATGTTTCAAATTCAAACATACAACTTGTAACTCGTCCAGGTTCAATAATGTTTAGCAGCATTGTCATTTAATATATTAAAGGTCGGCTTCAGCTAAGTCAAACGGACGGATACAACCCATTTAACGGTAAGATACAGCGAGTTTCCCATTTTGGCGGTCGAGGCTTTTCTATCTGGAATGCCAATAGTTTTTCTCTGATTTACGACTCGGCTGCTGAGATTGAGGAGAAGACAGCATTGTTGTTCCCGGATGTGTTTAATAGCGACTGTCTGAAGAATACTTTGACTTATCAATCTCCTGCCAATCTTAAGGACACCACATCAGACGACATGGTAAATAACCAGAAAATGAATATTAATTTCGCTTAAACTTTGGTGGTTTTACTTGGCACATCTATAAGTGTTTTAATATGCGCTAGTAAAGCCTTAATTTACTGTGTGGTATAATATCGTGTAAATTCTGTCATACTCTTTGTATCCGAAATTTCTCCTAGATGCCTCACAGGATTATCTTTTAAAGACATGGTACAATAAGGCAGATATCCCCCCTTGCTGGTAATATTAAAAAACAAAGCATTGACATTGATCAAGGGGAAAGTTCTATTTTAGTAAAAATTTTAATAGGAATGATTTCTGTCGAATCGGCTATAAAGCTGGCCAAGTCAGTTTTATATCCCGCCACGAAGTGGCGCCCTATTATGTTTACCCTCAGTTTCTTTCGGTGTCTGTCCATCCGTCTGTCCGCCCGTCTGTCTGTCCGTCCGTCCCCGAAGGTTTCAGGATGATAACTTGAAAACGCGTCAAGAGATTTGAATGATATTTTGGACAGCTGTTGAGTACAATAAAATACAGGTCAAGTTCAATTTGGATGATTTGAAAATCATTATTGAAGATTTGCCACTGTAAGTTTTCAAAATTTGAAAATGAAGAAATTTTCCTGGTTTAAGAAAGATAACTCATTTATTTTCTGTCTCTATATAGATCAAGGATAGAAACATATTAACTTATAATATATTAACTATATTAATATGATTAATATATTAGTTATATGTTAATATAGTTAATATATTAGTTATAATATAGGAAAGAATATTAACTATTGATAAATATCGTGGCGGGGTATCATTTAATGTCCCATTAGATGTCCTATTTTTGGTAATATTTTTAATTTTTAGATGCCAGTGACTAATCTTATTTTGTTTGTGAATTTTTGTTGTTTTTTTGTTTACATTTTTATACTAATTTATACAAGTGGTTCAGTTTTCATGAACTAGAACAATTGCCAATACACAGATTCTGTCTTCTCGTAAATATATTTAATTAAAATGTAATTGAATATATACTTATTATTATTATTATAATGTAGGGGCCGAAACTGAATGCCTTGGACGTCACAACAGATAAAAACAACACTTTCCTGTTAACTGGCAGTGAAACAAGTGGAGTCCTGTTTTTGTACACTATAAACACAACTGATGGCTACCCCGTGCCTAAGTTTGAGAGTGCCCACAGAGCTGGTCTGACTGATTACGTCTGGTCTGAACTGTACGACATGAATCAGGAGGGGGATGTTGCAATCTCATCTATAGGGTGATTATCTATTCCATTGTTTACTGGGCACTAAAACTAGTATCATTAGAGGGGGATGTTGCAATCTCATCTATAGGGTGATTATCTATTCCATTGTTTACTGGGCACTAAAACTAGTATCATTAGAGGGGGATGTTGCAATCTCATCTATAGGGTGATTATCTATTCCATTGTTTACTGGGCACTAAAACTAGTATCATTAGAGAGGGATGTTGCAATCTCATCTATAGGGTGATTATCCATACCATTTATTCACTAATCGGGGGTTGACAAAAGCAATATCAAGGGAAACGTGGCTATCTCATCTATAGGGTGATTATCTATTCCATTGTTTACTGGGCACTAAAACTAGTATCATTAGAGAGGGAGTAGCAATCTCATCTATAGGGCGATTATCTATTCCATTGTTTACTGGGCACTAAGTAATAGTTATTACATGAGGACGCGGTGTGTCAGTAAAAGATCACCCCGACGGCCGGAGGCCGGAGGGGGTGATCTTACTGACACACCAAGTCCGAATGTAATAACTATTTTACATCCCAGCCTTCAAAATATGTCATGTAAAATTTAAATTCAAACATTAGAATACATTCTGTGCATTTCGAATAAAATAGAAAACATTTTTATAAAATATATATTATAGAGTATCCTTATTGGGCCCCTTCAACACAAGTACAATTTTTTAGCATTGACTTTCCATCGGTTTCGTGGTCTAGTGGATATGTAGGTAGACTTGGAGCAGTGGGAACCGATGTGCAAACCCCGGTGGAAACTATGACCATCTATGTTATTTTTCAATCTTTAGAAAAACTTTGTTGTTGTTGATTTTATAATTTTCCTATGTTTAACTTAGTGAACATTTCTCAAAAAACGTGCTTTGAAAAACAAAAGAAAAGGAACAATAGAGTTGAAAAAGTAGAACAGGGTATTCCGAGGGATGATCCGGCTCAGATCACCCCTGTAAGAACAAAGGAGCTGGGATGTAAAACTAGTATCATTAGAGAGGGAGTAGCAATCTCATTTATAGGGTGATTATCTATTCCATTGTTACTGGGCACTAAAACTAATATCATTAGAGAGGGAGTAGCAATCTCATCTATAGGGTGAAATCTTACAAAAACCATTTATTCACTGGTCTAGGCTTTAAAAAAAGCAATATAAAGCAAAGTGAGACGTAGCAATCTTATCTATGGGGGATTATTTCTAATTCTTAATCACTTAGACTTAAAACACACACACACACAAACTAGACAAAAATGAATATAGACGATTCAGTGCAGGTTAATTATATCAGCCTTGTTTGGTAGTTGTGTATAAAAACAGAAGAAACCAACAGACTGTGAGACGGAAATAATAAAACACAGCCTTATAACCGGTGTTCATAACAAACAACAAAAACCGAGAGAGAAAGTCCGGCTTATGTTTATAACAAGTGAAATCCTTCATATTTCAGGATTATTAAATCGGATCAACACAGATCTAAGAAGACCATGGCCTATGTAGTTGGTGCTGTCTCGGGCTCAGTGTCAATATATGAAATAAAAGAGACCTCGTAGAACGTAGTTCCATTACTTTTACCTTTAACCATATATGTTATTACTTTGAAATCCATTTTATTTGTTTTAGTTTTATAAGTTGGTTTTACGTAGACACCCGAATTATCTCAATCTAGTTAAAACCATATCGATTGCGGTAACGAAGTGGACAAAAATACAAGATATGGTTTTAACTAGATTGGAATTATCTCTATCTTTTTTTCTTAATTTTATACAAGGCCACTTTTATAGTTGTAAATATGTTTTGCCATGTGAACCGGGATTTAAACCAGATAAAAAACATAAATTATTTAACTGTTGGTTTTTTTTAATTAAACTGTCACTGTTTCCTTCTTGGCTATATCTTTCAAACAGGTCCAACAACAAAAATAATCCTTACTTAATAAAGGTATATATGTAATAACAAGTCAAAATCAGCAAACTGGAATTATCACCATACCAAAAAATGGGCTGATCACCATACCAAAAAACTGGGCTGATCACCATACCAAAAACTGGGCTGATCAATTTCAGTGTAAAAGAAGAGAAATGACAAATCAAGATGTAGACATACGTTAGAAATTGAAGATAATAATGGTCATGACTTTTCACAAGCATTTCAGAGGCTGTCCATGTAGAAATCAGGCAAAAGCCTATACAGAATCCGGCACATGAAGAATTTTATCCAAGCAAATTTATTGCTTTAATGTATTGTTGGACTCATATGCAAAACTAAAAATAACAAGGGGTTGCACTAAGTCGTGCTAAGCATACCCCCACTTGGCCATTCGGAAAACAGGAAGAAGATGACAGACTGACCTGGAAAGGGGAGGCACGGTACAACTCATCATGCTAAAGCTGTATACCGAATTTGAAATCAATCCCTTCTCTAGAAGCTGAGAAATCTGTTACGAAAAATTGTCTATTTTTGACCCATAAAAAGTCCAAGTCAGCTCGGAAAACAGGAAGTAGATGATGGACTGACCTGGAAAGGGGAGGCACGGTATAACTAATCATGCTAAAGCTGTGTACCAAATTTGAAACCAATCCATCCAGTAAAAGCCGAGAAATCTGTTACGAAAAATTTCACATTTCAAATTTTTTTTTTCCCTAAAAAAGTCTAAGTCGGCTTGGAAAACAGGAAGTAGATGATGGACTGACCTGAAAAGGGTAGGCATAGTATAACTCATCATGCTGAAGCTGTGTACCAAATTTGAAACCAATCTATCAAGTAGAAGCAGAGAAATTGAACCGGACGGACAGACGGACAGACGGACGGACAGACGGACGGACAAGGTGATTGCAATATAGCCCCCTCTCTTACGAGTGGTGGTATAAAATACCAGTATTCGTTTAAAAGCAACATGGATGACCTTAAAGTTTATGAACAAAGCAATCAAATTTTGCAAATATGCAAGAGTTATCTCCCTTTTTCTGCATTTTTCAATGCATTTAAACTATATCTAAGTTATCACTTCAATAAACCCAAAATCTGCATTTGTTTTGGGAAATGGATGTTAACCTGATGTGAAATCAACAACAAAAATTGAAAAACAAAATTTGGCATGTGCCAGCTATTGCCTGGGTTTTGCTTGGACAGCCTCTTCAATGAAATGGTGGGTTAAACCAGGTTTTATGGCGCCAAACCTCTCTCCTCCATCGTTTTCATAGGGTTACAAAACTGTTGGGTCAGAGTGAGGTCATCATCTCAGAATATCAGACAAAATCGAATCACATCCTTAAAAAGGGAATTTTTATTTTATTTTTTCAATTAGAAAATAGAAATAGTCTCTTTTTTCGTATATTTTTGGACATTGATGACCATCCGAGTCAAAGTCAAGATGCAAATCTAAGAATGACATAATGTTAGCATAATTGGCGGTTTCTTTAATCTTTTCAAATTTCATGAGAGCCTAGACAAAACATGTGAGCAGTTGTTGGTTTTGCATCGATGTTTTGCCTTTCCTGGATTTGACCTACTCTAAATGAAACAACGGCGACACGACGAGTGTGGCAACAAGTTGTATCTATTTACCATTTCAGACCGCCAAAGTCGCTTACGTTTTTACTGGTTTAGCATCAAAGTTCGCATTGCTTGTTTCAGTTTATTTGTGTTCCATGTTTTCAAGGTCTTTGTCTTCAATGTCTAGTGGTTTTGTCTTTGTTATATGGACTAAAAAATCTGAATGCCTTTTTAATATTTATTTGCTATTTATATTGGGTTTTTTTACCATTAACAATCACCAAGATATAAATGGAAACCAATATCAATTACCAGTTACCGCAAACAAACACCAAGCAAGTTTTTATTTTTTAATATTTCCGTGTTGATGCATTACAGAGCGGACATTCTTTGCCGTGTGTATACTCTGTGAAGTCTTGGTGTCCCTCTGTCTGTTTACGTATTAGCCCTTTACTGGACGAGTTGTCTATTGTCTCTGTGGAAGTTTCTAGTCCGTCCCCGTACGAATCCGATAATGGATTTCTTTTAACTGTAATTAGTATAAAGATTTATAAATAAAATTTTAAAGGAGGATATTTAGAAAATAGAAAAGACAACATGAGTGAAACGTACATGTGCCTCTTGCAGGTTGCTTTCCTTGTACTGGTCGATATCATAATACTTGTACCTTGCATTTGATTCATATTCGATTTTGGGTTATCTTAAATGAGATTTACCTTTAGTCATTTAGTATTCATATGAAATATCTAATGATAAAGTATATTCAATATTAAGATAGGAAACTAGAATGGTGGTTTTCCATGGAAGACGTATGTCGCCTGCGTCTTAAAATATTCGGTAAACAGGGAGAAGGTGAGTTAAGGCTATAAGATCGCTTTACACCTTATAGTACTATGTATGAAAAAAATGCAACATATGTTATTAAACATATGTTATATATTCAATCCTATAACCATTACGTTAAACATATGTTTATCAAATGTTTGGTGCCCATATGATAAACATATGATTATCATTTGTTGACTAACATATGTTTTTGAAAAATATGGAGAAAAATTATGTTAAATCAATTGCAATTGCATAACTCACATTTTTTTAAGTGTTTGTTCCCATATGTTAAACATGTGATAAACATATGACTACAAACATATAAATATCATATGGGCACCAAACGTAAGGTAAACATATGATAAAAACATATGTTAAAAATATGACGAACATATGTTAAACATATGTTGCAATTTTTCCTGTGAAGGAGGAAGGTACATGCCGAATATCAAGAGGCTGTGTCATGTACTTATTCGGAAAACTGCGACGATTTTTTTTTGTGACGCCGCAGGACGGATAGTATCAAAGTAACTCTTATATGTCGATTTGCAACACGTTGCAGGCGACATAGAAATATGATTGAGAAGTATGCTGGTTTTTAGATCCATTACTGTATGGATTCATATCAATCACTTCGGCTACCCCGCGAATAAATAAAATACTCATTGAAGTGGTATACTTACATTTTCTTGAAGTATTTGGTGCCTGTAAGATAAAAACAATCAAAAGATACTGGCGGCAAAAAGAAAGGATACAAATTAAAAATGTGTTTAGTTAATATCTTATTATTTGTAATAACTAATTTCTTTGATTTATACTAATAAAACTTCTCCATACAAAGGTTAGGCATGAAAAAACTGTAAAACTTGATGAAGAGATACTCCGTCATTTTGAATTTAAAAAAAGTCATGAAAATCACAAACATGTATGGAAGATTTATTGTTTTTTTTTAATGGAAAGGTCAAATTAATGTCTCATTGTGTTCATGCAGGAGTGCCAGGAAAGCACTTTTATATTTAATTTACTGTCCATAAGGTTTTAAAGTCTCCAAACGGTGTCAGGTGGGGAGTGTGAAATTCCAAGAGATTATTGTATGCACAAATTTCTGCGTTTCACGTAATCGTTAGTAAGGAAAAGATCTGATACACAAATTTTCGCCGGAACCAATGATGTTTTTGGTTGATATCGAACGGGATTAGTGGTATTGCTAACCGGAAGTGCTTGATCAAACCAATGGACAAATTTCCACAGTTCCAATCTTCACTACCCTGGTTGTCAGAAAAAATGACTGAAAGGTGTCCAGATATCCTTCTCCGTCAGCATTAAGATTATGAATTTACCTTACTTTTAAAAATGTGATTTTAAAATTTTATGCTTTCATCTTGGTATGTCTGATGCTTATAGAATTGATGTCACGTTAACATGTTTTCTCTGCGGTATCCGGTGATTTAAAACAATTCTGAAATGTTTCTATATTTGTTTTGTAACTTTGCATTAATAAGCTTATTCTAAAAAGCATTCAAGTGTGTATTTTTTTTCTTTTGGCCACCAGTATAGTTTTTATTCGTCTATTATTAAATACAAAACAACTGAAAAACTTTAAACTTAAATTTTAAACACGGGATTAAACATGACAAAGTAATTTGCTAATACATGTATTCGATAACTTTATAACATGGTTAGGCGAAATCCGGTTCCTTGAGTTAAGAAGGGATAGCATTGTTTTTCTCATATGACTTATGTTTGTATACCCTTTTCAGAATATTGCTCTTTTTCTTCCTAGATCTGGAGGGCGGAAATGTACACCTCCTCTCCATGATCGGTTGAACGTCTGCCTGGAGGTCAAGAACGTTTGACATGCTGTGAGACTGTCGTCGTTCTCTCAGGGAATAAAGGTGCTGGTCGCATAGATCATTCTCTGTAAAAACAACAATATGATAACATTATTCCATAGAATGTCACCATATTTCCATATTAAGTCTTGAATTTATAAATTTTGGCGAAGATGAACTTTTTGACTGAACAAAGGTGTGTCATGCAAGATCTGGCCTTTCCTGTTCAAATTGAATATCAGCCCCCTTTTCAGATTCCATAACTCGGCAGCATTTATACACATTCAGCTTTAAAGGGGTCTTGTCTTGGTTTTTATTTATTTTTTGTTTTGATTCGTTCTGATCAGTATATTTTTTTCCTGCAGCGGCATGCGACAATTTATTTAAACATCATGACCAAATGTTTTTTTCTTTAATATTAGCATTATACGGAAGTGCATTCGGTCCAGATTAAAAGTAAGATTTTTTTTACAAATTTAACCTCTGTTGCAGAAATATTGTTTCGTCAAAGAAGCAAAGGTACCAATTGGTCATTCGAATATCAAAAGACCGTAAGAGTAATTAAATAAAAAATCAGTCAACGCAACAACGAAAACCCACACAGAAACAACCGATCTACAATACCTAGATAAAACCCATGATAAAGCAAAAGCTGGTATGATTTCAGTTACCTTTCCATGGCAGTATCATGCTCCCGTCGTCTGTTTCGCATACTTCAGAATCCAGTTCATACAGGTCATCAAACTCCAGTTCACTCTTAAAACACGATTTCTGCAACAACGACAAAAAAATTGGTATGCTCAAAGACCACCTACTTCCTGTTGACCAACTACTGCCCAGTTGACATACCGGGTGACATACATGTACGATTTCCGTCACAGTTTTCTAAGCACTACATGATGCAGAGGCCTGATACCTCACGTATATTGCTTTATTCTATATAATAGTGTCCTGTGAATAGTGGTTAGTGATTTTATGCTCCAATACCGAATGATTTGGGTTTTACGCATAGTTAGCATAAACATGCAAAGTTTACATGATGCTGAAGTCTGATATTTTGCACATCATTATGTATAGCAAATTCTTTATATCTACTTTCTGTTTACCAATTTTTTAAAGCGGTGGTATAATTCATCAAATTCAATTTGTAGAATGTTAAATGTTGGACGCTGAAAGAAAGCAATGTATTTAGTATCAATAATAGTTATTTAGTATTTAAGTCACTACCTAGTCACTACCAGAAGGACAAGACACTACCACTCAGGGAGTATAATGCTACCACAGTGCGGCGACACCATAGAGTATGCATCAAGCTTCTATCCACGTACCATCTTGGACTTGAACAACTTACCACACCATCTTGTACTAACACCAACCCAGACACATTCAAGGAAAATCTCTGGTCACACTACCACCCACAGACCAGAGATCAGTATACGCCGTAGAAGTCCATCCTTGTTTTTAACCTGCACCGCACCACATTGTGGAGCACAGAACCTGTATATTTTGAAGCACTTGTAAAGCACCGCATTCGATGGCACAGCATTAGCGTAATGGAGCAATCCCTTGCTAATTAACGATAGAAGAATAGAAGAGAAGTTTTTTTTCAAACTATAGAGTCGAAACTTAGACTACTTACAACCGGACTCTCTTCTATATTGCTCTCCTTGTAATATTCATAATTAATACTTTCTTCACTGGTGGTCACCGTTACCCCACAACATCCGCTTGATCCACAAAACCTGAACTTTTTACAAGGCATAAATGCTACAACAACAAATCATCATAACTCTGGCAATGTCATTATGTGTTAACAAAGTTAACCGGGTTGAGAGTTCATTGTAAAGTTCAGCATAAAAAGTCGGAAAATAAAAATCGATAATATTTGTTCCTACTGAGGTCTAATAAGTTTTTTTTTTCTCTTTATTTGGAGAAATACAATTTCTACCTCAATAACTTTTAGTTGATTGGAGTCAGAAGGCTGCTTTACACATTTTATCCCAGACAAATTAAAAACAAAAAAAAATTGATCAGTTAACAATATACATCAATTTGCTGTAAAAAGATCTTTAAACTATAGTTATCTAACAAACCCATACGTGTTTTCTATTCTTGGTAGCGTCGTTTGACTGCTCTGGTCCATCAAGTAGTTCATGGCGTCATAATTCAGTCGGGAATGGCGGCAAATGGTTGTTCATGTTTTCGATGCAGTAGTTATCCGTCACTGCACTGGTTTCGGAGCTCGACATAAATGTTTTTTTTTAATTACTACCTTTAATATCTTATCAAAGGGACCGACCATTTAACTCGTGGGGAGGGGCTTGTTTTTTTTTCCAAAAAAAAATATTTTGAAAATGATTTTTGATCTGAGATAATTAAACTAAATTAGTTTTAATTTTCTCAGTTTTGATGTAAAAAAATTTGGCAGCAGTGGAAAGAAAAGCGGCAAAATATCAGACCATTGGGTCATGTAGTTGCTGAGAAAATTGCGACGTAAACTTTGTTACGGACGGACGAACGAATGGACGGACAAGGGTAAAACAGTATACCCCATCTTCCTCGAAGCGGGAGTAAGATGGGGGTGAATCTGTGCTAAGGTACAACTGAGGGCATATGCATACTGCCAAGTTTTATCAACATAGGACTTATAGTTCTTGAGATATTGAGGTGCTCGCAAAATTTTAACATTGCTATTGTATGTATTGAAAATTGTCAACGTCACTCAAACGGAAAATCACGGCCAAGTGTTAATGATGGGGGTTCAACTAAACTAAGCTACTAACGGGACATATGCATACCAAGTTTCATCAACCTAGGACTTATAGTTCGTGAGATATGGCTCATAAAACCTCAACACAAAAGTTAACGTCGCCGCTGCCACAGCTGGTAAAGTAACACTTATGTCTTGTTCTGCATCACAGGCCAGACAACAAGAATACAAAGCAAAGCTTGTGACCTTGACCTAGAATCTGTCAACTCAAAAATCGGAAATCTTCTTCTTTTCCTTTAATGATTAACTAGCTTTAATTATTGCTCTAAAATGGCATTGAAAGGTTATGCTACAGAAACTGATTTTAGTTTAAAATGATAAATTTATCAACATTTGTGACCTTGACCTTTGGTCTTTTTAAGCCTTCTTTCTTACCTCACAAGATTTAAGTTGCATGAAATATCATTAGGCATTTAAAAGTTGTGCTCTGAAAACCAACTTAGAATGGAGTTATGGACAAAGACTTGAATTCTACATTTCCCTGCTTTTGAGAAAAAGGCAGGTATTAAAGGTATAAAAGGCAGGGAACAAAATTTTAATTAACGGTAAGACGAGCTTCAATAGATGGTATTTGTGTTGATATAATGTAATAGTTGTCTGTACAAGTTTTACAAATATGCTGTGTTGCTTGTTTATTGATGTATGTGCAGTTGTGCTCCTGGTGCACAGTTCCTGAGAGTGAGTTTTTTCAATATAAAGCATTCATTGATTCTGACTGACTGGGGAGTTTAACGTCGTGACTATACCTAGATATAAATCTGCAGCAATGTTATGCAACTGACTTGACTTCATTGATTCAAATTACTTTGGCATTTTATAGTCCATTTGGCAGCTGTTTACCAAGGGAAAATAATTATTTATAAATCAGATGTTCAATTTATACAGAAAACAATTGCACCAAACATAATCAATTATGAATACATATCATGTCTGAATTTCCCGTGTTTCAAATCTAGAAATATAAAAAAGGTTTCCTTTACCCTTAATTGTAAAGAAATAAAGATGTTAGGATGTAAGAGTAAGGGCATTTAAAATAAAAGCCCTCTGTCCACAAATATATCTGACCTTCTATTGATAATGCATGGTGGGTCTTTAAAGAGATCAGAATATCTATTCAAGAAGATTTATTTGAATAAAAAGATGAGACAATTCAATTGTACATAAAAAGAAGTGTCATCTATTAGGCTTTTCACTCAATGGAGTTGAACTCCATAATTAAAATCAGTAGAAATTTACTATTAAGGTATATGGAAAACTTTTTTTATTTTTAAGTTATGCAAGTTGTGAAATTTAGAAACGATATGTATTTGTATTTGATTATCTTCCATGAAATTATTTTTGTCATAAACGAATCTAGTGACTTTTAATTAATTATTTTCCTTTGGTAAACCACTGTCAAATGGACTATAACTACTCTGGATTCATTTTTTATTATGGGTACCAATTTTCATGGTTTGAATAAAAATGATAAGTTTGTGGATTCTTAAATTCGTTGTTCAACAGTCTGCAGTGTACAGATCAGTGTTTAATTTCCTTTTCTTGGGGTATAAAATTTCGTTGGTCAAGGCCGTCCACAAAAACCATGAAAATTGATGCCCCAGAAATAACAATGAAACCACAGTAATGGCTAGAGTGTCTGAATGCATACACAACAGATAAAAAATGTTTGTCTATCAGGTCTATCAGCTTAAACAAATATAATTGCATGAAGTTATCAGTCAAATCAAACAATTAATGAGGTTAAATTCTATATTTCATCAACATTTAAACATTTACATAGTATTTGCTGTGTTGAATAATTTATCTTAACGTTTAAAACCCCTACATTATTAAAATATTCATATAAAGTACAAATCAAATCTGCATTTAAAAATAATCTGACACCAAGCATTTCAATACACTATTGATGTTACTAATTACACTTGGTAATTTTCCTAGAGAAACTTTTTAGGCCTTTAATAATACTAAATAATCAGTCAATCATAAAACAACTAAACTTAATAATGTTGACGATTTGAAAATTAAGATTCAACAAGAAGGGTGTGTCAGACAGAACAAAATCAGATCAGAAATCAAAAAGTTACATTTTTACTTTTTGGGGCACTTAGATTTAAACAAACCAAAAAAAAATGGAGATACTCCAAAATCCAATCACAACAATCCCTTTATGGTAAAGAACATGATTGTAAAATTTCAAATCAATTTGTTGTGGGAACAGACAAGGAAGCAGGAAACAGCATGTTCCAAATTTTTTGATACATGTACATGTAATATAAAATCAACACAAAATTGTTTAAAGTCATTCAATAAGACAGTTATGATCATATTCCTGCTATTAAAAACTAAAATTGCTTTATGCAAGACTTGTATCATAAAACATTTTAGATATGTATAGTCATAAAAATAAGAAAGAAAATAAAGAAAAAATTTTAAGGTTTTTCACAACCATTGACTGAATTAAACCTTATGATAAAATCACATATAAAAGTTCTTCTGTATGAAATCTGATATAAATTTTAGAAAGATTAGAAAAAGGAGAGTATAAACAGACAAAGAATCTTTAAGTAAGCATATGCTCATTTCATATCCATATATAAAAGAAAATTCAGAATTAAATGTACTCCAAAAACAATTCTAGTAGCAAATTAAAATTGAAATTTCAAATTTTAGTAATCTGTGACTGTACAATAAATTCTTAATTCATATCATTGACCCTTTTGAGAAATCATTCCACTAAATATTATTCATGAGTATAATTTTCATCAAAGGAATTCATAATTTATACAAATCAACCTGAATAACACATGATATAAATGATATAACTATACATAACAAAATCCACCATATCAAATATTCATACACTGTGGGTAAAATGTACATAAAATTGTATTTGTCTAAAACTCAAATAATGAACTGTGACTTCTTAAAAATCACTGTTTCAGACCAAAAGTAAATGACTAAAAACACCCACAGTGCATGACTACATATCTGAAATAGTGAACAATTATAACAGTTTTAACACCAGAAGATGGACCAGTATAACATGACCGAAGATCATCACTGTTGATTTAGCTGTCTCAATATGGCAAGTGTCACATCTCGTAAGGACTGAAAAATAAAATCAAATGTTATTACATCATATTGATTTTGAATTGCAAGTCTGAACAATTTTAAAATTGAAACTTTTTATACAAATTTTGGGACAGACCATCATGTCAAATATTACAATTCGATGAAACCATTGACAAAGCTCCCACTTTCATTTTTGAAGTCTTTTTTGTTTACATCTAGAAAATTTTATTTATTAAAACCACTGCCTTAAACATTCTCTCTTGTTGAATTGAAGTTCTATAGTTTTAATTATTACTGAATTTTTTTTCTTGCTTTGTAAAAAGAGGAAAGTTTGGCCCCAAAACTAGTTTGACACTTCTACACTTACATGTGCATGTCCTCAACCAGGAAACTTTAATCAAAGTTTATGTTTGTATCTGTTGCTTTTATATTAGTTTTTCTATGTCATGAAGGGGGTCTTCTTTAATAATTTTTAGATTGGTTTTTAATCATTTCCATTTTATATAATTATGATCTAGTGTCAATTGCAAGATCCTGAGTAGCAACCACTGGTCTCATTACAGGCTGCTGGCTATTTTCTATTAAGGGTTTTAAAACTGCCCCTGATTAATGTAGGTTTTGTCACATACATCTATTCCACATCTCATTACTATCTATTTGAATCAGTTCTTATTCAAAACTCAGAGTTAGGGATTAAATTGAGATCAAAGACAACTTTCAGCTCATGATAAAATCCATCAATTTTTAACTATTTAATGACTGTACCTGTGGTTTGCAGTATTCTTCTAACCAAGTAAAGACACAGGCTGACAGCTCAGCAAAGTTAGAGACGGACACATTGGCATTAAAGGACTGGAATAATGTATCCATGATCTGTTGGAACTGAAAAAGAATTTAACAGGTTATTCCAAGGACACATTGGCATTAAAGGACTGGAATAATGTATCCATGATCTGTTGGAACTGTAAAAGAATTTTTAGGTTATAAATGAACAATGTATCCATAATCAGATGGAACTATAAAAGAAATAGATTAAAGTAAAAATCTGTGATAAGCTAATGAATAAAGATTTCTAGAAATGTATGAACATATAATTCAGGGAATACCCAGAAAGTATCTGTGAATGTGCCCAAAATTTTTGCTTACCTAGGAAAGTGAATTGGAGTTTTGCTACAGTGAAATATTTCACACAGTCACAGCTTGACAACAATACGGTTATTCTTATTCAAATGCAATCTGTCAAGACTGTTTAATAAACTGTCTAAGTCTGTATTTATTATTTATTCAAGCATTTAGTATACATGCATGTGAAGATATGCACATCTATCAAACGTCACCAGCAGCAGGTTCATATATTTTGCTAAGTGGGGGTCCATTGACAGACCAAAAAGGGGGGCTAACCTCTTCAGGCTTCAAAGATTTCCTATGTGTCCAACTAAAAGTTTTGTTCACAAGTGGGACCTTGGCTACAACACACCCCCTTTTCCCAATCCAACAACAAATGGTCGAAAAGTTTCCATGTTATAATGGTATCTATATGTATAACTTACCACGTGGAACTTAGTTTCATCGGGAACCTGATTCTGTCCATGTGTTGGCTGGTTCTGGTGGGTCTTTACAATGTGCTCATAGTTCCTGCAACACAAAGGCAGGGGTAATGTCATGACTATATAAACAACAGATGTCAACAAATATTCTGTGTGCATATTGGTTATTAAGAAAATAATAACCAATATGCACACAGAATATTTGTAAAATACAAAATCAATTAAATTTTTTACCATAGAGCTGTCAAGTTGACTCTATCACAGAAATATCCTATAAACATAAAGAAATAAGAAGAAACAAAGGGTTGCACTAAGTTGGGCTAAGCATACCCCACTCAACATTCAGAAACATGAAGGAGATAACCAACTGACCTGGAAAGAGAAGACACCGTACAACTCATCATGCTTAAGGTTCATGGTTACACTTCGAATAAAATGGTAGATATTTGACCTATTTTTCTAGTCTATGTACGACTTAAACGACACAGAGAAACAGAAAATAAAGTGTAGCAGCGCCTAGATATAAAAATCGCCGATCATTTTCCGTTCCAGTTTACAAGATAACTTTTGTTGTTTTCTCTATTCATTTTCTTTCCGTTCGAATTGTCCCATAAATAAAGCATGAATTACCCCTAAGTAACCTTCCATAAAACCGATTTTGAGTAGATTTAATAACACCAATAATGAAATTACCTTGCACGTGGAGGCCAAATGACAGGGCATTGTTGGTATTTGGCTATGTTTGGGTGAACTGAAAAACGCAAAGAAAATGCACCGGCAAAACGGATCAAGTGTACACGTGCAAAATACTAAAAGTTTATGCAAAAAATATTTATCTAGACGCTGCTACGCCTTATTAAGCAATTGAATGTGTAGTTAAGGCTCCACATAGACTGAAAAAAGACGTAAAATATCAGTCATTTTTTCCGAAGTGTAAAGATGAACCTTAAGCTGTGTACAAAATTTAAAAGTAATCCCTCCTATAGAAGCCAAGAAATCTGTTAAGAAAAAATGTTCAATTTTTTTACCCTTAGAGTTGGCTCAGAAAACAGGAAGTAGTTGACCAACTGATCTGAAAAGGGGAGGCATCATAGTTAGCTAATTTTTTTTATGAAAACTACAGCCTGAATTGCTCACCTGGTCTTCATTAGGCTTTGAATTTTTAGACAGATAGGATGAATTGAACATTTACATTATAACTCAGGAACTTGGTAGCTTTTCTGTTTTAATATAAATTACATCAATAGGTCTGGCAATATGGTGTCTTAAAAGGAAAGAGATTTATTATTAGAATCAATAGAATCACCAAGCCATGTAACACCTATTTTGACTGTAAAATCATAAAGCATATCCCAATTAAGGTAAGTTTTTAAACCTCTTCTTCTTCTTTTAGGACATATGTTTACCAAACCTGTTATTGTCATTTGAATTCAATTGAAACAAGAGATGTTCAAAAACATAATGACCCATCTCACAATATTTGGGATGGACAGATGAACAGGTGGACAGACAGACAAACGAGCAGACCCTAACACTATATGCCCCCCTACTTATGTAGATGGGGCATTAAAAGGCAACCCTGTCTCTGAAAATTAGTTAAACTAAGCAACATTTTTTACAGAATATATAGTTAAGATAAATAATTAAAGCAGTATGAAATATGCATTTTTAATTGTGGTTATTCCCTATTTTTGTAATTAGTGAGTTATCTCCCATTTGCAAGAGTTATCCTCCATTACAGTAGGTATATTACATTGCAATGAATGGGAAAAATTGGTTTTTTTTAAAATAATTTAATGGACTTATTGGACTTAGTTAGGTAAGGAAAACATGTTTAATACATTTCTGAAAATAACTGTAATTAACTTTTAGAATTTTTTTGACCAACTAAAAGATAAATGCAGATAAACTTAAAATTCCTACCAGTAACTAGTATAAAATACCTTCTGATCTGCAAATGGGAGATAACTCACTATATACGAAAAAAAAAGGAGTTCAGTTCATGTATAACATGCATTGTCAACATTAACATATTTGTTTTTAACATTATTATGATCATCTGTTATGCTTCATATTTCTGTGATCTTAAAGGTCAAAACTTCTGTGATACTTTATGTTTATGATCTATTACTTACGCTTTCATTATCTTAAGAGCCATGACCTCTTTTCTCAAGTTGTCTAATTCATCTTCTTGTTTCTTTTTCTGGGACACTAAATACTGTATGTAGTCTATAGCTATAAAAACAAATATTGTATGCGTATATAAGCTGTTGATAAAACTCATCTTACTGGTTTGTTCAATTTACATTGTTTAAATACTGAACAGCAGGTTATTTTCCCCATGAGTATAATGTACCTATATTTGCATGGTTCTCAGATTTGAAAATACAAAATTTTATTCTAAATTAGTTCATTATACATTTACATTAACTTAAGAAAAAAAAACAACAAATAAATGCACACTAAAATTGAATATTGCAAAAATAACACAAAAATTGGCATATACTTCCATGAACTTATACACACATCAATCAATCAATGACTTCTTTACACATCCATAAACTTACATCTCTGAAGAACTGTAGCTTTACTGAGTTTCTGGGAGCCCACAGCATCAACATTTTGACATGTTGGTACAATGGATTGCAGTTCTTCATATCCTTTCTAAATAAATAATAGGTCTCCATTAAAATTACATGTAATTCATAAGTGTACACAATAGTACATACTCATGATGAAAATGAAAGTTTGTTTTATTTAATGCTACAGCTGGGTTGGTTCTAATGATTCTTATAACTGATAACATGGTTTTAAATGCTTTTAGTTATTATAGGTAATTTGTTTGAATGATGATTTTCAAGCTTCAGAACAAGGTTAACAGTACCTATCATAATTTTAGTTTGCTACTGTCGAGCATTTGCTTGGTTTTAATGCCACTTGCGAGTGATCATTTAACCTTAACACTTCAAATATGTATATATGCAGAAATTGAATAAATTCTAAAAATACTTAACATGTATGACATTTTACTTTGTTTTAAGTAAGAGGAGCATAGTTTTAAGCAGTGGTTAATCTCAACATATCTGTATCAGGACTCTCATGATTTTATTTGCTTAGTTTATAAATATCATATTATGTCTAATCTTCTTGGACATATGTAATTGATCTTCCCAATTCAGTAAATCTGTGGTCAATACCTCCATTGAACATCAATAAATTAAAGCATCTCATCTTTTAATTTTGACGTGCAATCCTTCAAAGTCAGAGATCTTTTTACAGACTTACCTTAATAGCATCCCGTCTTTTCTGTTCAGCATGAGTATGAGCTTCACGTCGACGATCTTTATAGCTCATAGTCTGTCTTGTTGTGTCGCTGTCCTCATCATCTGTAATGTAAACATCATCTATATCTTCATGGAATTGCTACATTATAACTTAAAGTCCCTATTTCTTAATTTTAAAATAAATCCTGAATTGCACATTAAGCAAATGCAAATAAAATAAAGTTTATTCAAGTCATTAGGTACCAGTGCTTTAGAGCATAATTTTTCTATCAAACAGTTTATTTGGCTTGTCCTGTGCCTCTAAAAACAATCTACTTTTTAAGATATGTTTGTTATTTGCAGCTTAAATTACAATAAAAAACAAGTAAATCTGTGAGCTAATGCTCACTAGTGATACCCCCGCTGCCCAAACTAAGCAAATGGATACAAGTTTGAATACTCGGTAAACAGGAAGTAGTTGACCTAGGAACATAAAATCACTATACACCATATGGAACTAAAGGATAAAGCTGTATACAAAATATCAGACCCCTATCTCATGTAGTTGCTTGGGAAACTGTGACGAAAATTTTTCATTTATGTCCATTATGTGTAAAAACCTAAGTATTTGTTTAACAGGAAGTAGTCTACCTAGGAGCATAAAATTGGTATAAACCATAAGGTACTACAGCAGTCCTCCCATTAAAGGCCACCTCCCATATAAGGCCACTCCCTTTATGTGGCAACAATTCTTTGGCAACAACCACTTTTAATTCAAAAACACCCCCCATATGAGACCACCTCCCTGCTGCGGCCAGAGGCCAGCCTTTTGCTGTCGAAATGGTCAAATTCCCTCTATTTATGGCCAAAAAATTTAAAAATATATACTATTCTTTAATATGTTAATCAAGAATGTATCACATATATAAAGCTGTTTTATTTTGTTTATCCCTTTGTTTTATTTATTTTTTGCTATTTTGCAGCATGTTTTTTATGTTAATATCTTATTTTCAATACTTAATAATTAATATAGATAAAAATAAAAGTTTCTACAAAGCAAAAGAGCATGGCTTCAAAGACATATGAATGAGGTGTTTTTATTTCAATTAGTGAACAGACAAATATGTCTGCAGGCTTTATATATTAAAAACGAAAGAATATGGAATATGTGTCAGAAAGACACGATCCACATATTGAAATGATTTTGATCAATATACAAAATTTCACTGCGTGTGAAGCGCTTTTCTGGATTAACCTTCATCAGACACGCTAGGAGTAGAAAACTTGGAAAACCGGTAGAATTTTAGAATTTATAAAACAAAAACAGAAGCCAAAAAATATTACAACAATGACCAAACAGATAAATGTATCAAATTTTAAAGAAATAACCGAACGTTGTCACATTTTGGAAATATGTAAACTGTGTCTTTCCAACACATATTCCAGTACTCGAAAATATATAAGAGCATACAACTGAAGCACGGGGAATTAGGATTAAAAAAAATTGTCAATTACTAATTATTAATAAAAAATATAATGAACCCAAGCTCAGAACAATTATACTACAATAACACATCTTCATTAGAAATCTTGTATTAGAATTTTAAATCACAGAAAAAAACAATTCTGTTCATCTGGACAATGGCACAAATGGGGAAAATAATGCATATTTATAAGGAATATAACTATGAAGTGATGCCCAATCTTTTGAATTTTGTGTTAGTGTTAGATATTGAACTATCAATTGCAATCCCCCCCACAAAAGGCCACCTCCATTATAAGGCCACTTTTCTTTGGCAACAAGGGTGGCCTTATAAAGGGGGGACTACTGTATAGGATAAAGCTGTTTACAAAATATTAGACCTCTATCTAATGTAGTTGCTTGGGAAACTGTGAAGGAAAATTTGCATTTATGTCCATTATGTGTAAAAACCTAAGTATTCGGAAAACAGGAAGTAGAGAACCTAGGAGCATAAAATAGGTATACACCATATGGTACTATAGGCTTAAGCTGTATACAAAATATCAGACCTCTATCTCATGTCGTTGCTTGGGAAACTGTGACAGAAATTTTGCATTTATGTCCATTATGTGTAAAAACCTAAGTATTCGGTAAACAGGAAGTAGAGAACCTAGGAGCATAAAATTGGTATACACCATATAGTACTATAGGATAAAGCTGTATACAAAATATCAGACTTCTATCTCATGTAGTTGCTTAGAAAACTGTGACGGAAGTTTTGTTACGGACGGACAGAGGGACAAGGGTAAAACAGTATAACCCCCTCTTCTTAGAGGCGGGGGTATAATAAAGTAGGAATGTGTCCATGGGACATCAACCTTTTAAAGAAAGTAGAAGTTCAACAGATCTGAAAGTCACTTAGGACATAGTTTGTGATACTTTACCAATCTGCCGAATTTCAAATCATTCTCAGGTACTGTTTCAGAAAAAGGTTGACTGGAATTTTTTTAGTCAATTTTCATATAGGCCCACTTCCAAACAGGAAGCAGAAGTCCAACAGGCCTAAAAATTGCTAAGAACATACAATTGGTCATACTGCACCATGCTGCCAAATATCGATACTGTTTATTCCAAAAAGCTTGATGGTATGGACAAGCAAGAGTAAAACTTGATTTCCCAAAATGTTGTCAAAAGGGCATTAAATTAAGGAATGTTTACCTGTATTGTGTGCTGATGATGCTGAAGACATACAACCTTGAGGGATTGACCCTGTACTACTGGTACGGGAAAATGAAAACCTTGTGTTATGTGTAGGACTGACTGTCTCCACTTTCATAAGAGTTTCATCTATAATATAAATAAAAAAAAATTCAACTCTTATTAATTAGAAGGAGAGTTAATATGTTACAATTATTAACCAATAGCAGGAAAGGAGTAAAACTTTATTTTCTTTAAAAACAGGAGGACCAAAAAACTATCATTAGCAGAAGGTAGTTTACAATTTAACATTAGTTAAAGTTACACACAGACTCAGGTCAAACCAAATTTCTGTATTTTTTAACTTTATAACTTTCATAGTTACATGTGTATCAAAAATTACTTAACTCTAGCAGTGTGTTTCAACTTTAACTTTTAAACTTGTTTTTCAAATATAACATGACTATGTTCTCATGTTTGTTTCATGTTTTATAAGTTAACACATTTTTTCACTTTTTAGGTTTGGTAGATTTACTTAGAATTAAATTTGTGCATTCAAATATAAAATTGCTTTTATCTTGGTCATTACTATGTATTTTATTGTTAAAGGATGAGGACCTTACTAGTTGTAATTTACAGTAACTTGTGACCTACACTGCTGTATTTGCCTGACAATAAAACATGTCTTAACTTTAACAGACTTACCTGATTTATCAAAACTATTGTCAGTCATCTTAGAATAATATCATCTCAACATCATGGTCTTAAACTTCTGGAAATAAACTAATTAAAATAACCTAGAGATTTCTAAGAACTTAAGAAATTTGGAATATGTAATGGATACATGTATAAAAGTCTTGACTTATAAAATTGGACATTTTGATTACAAATGTATTTGCTGAATTGCTGGAACAGTTCAACAAACAGGCAGAAAATTTACCAATGCCTTTTTATTTTTTTTCATTTCAGTAAAATGCATGCAAAACAAAAAAAATATGATTGGTTTTAATCTGTTTAAATAACCTTAAAGTAAAAAAACGCCGATATTGAACAGTATTTACACATTACATGTAAATTGATGTCTACATGTACCTAATTGCATATGCATATTGTCTTTAAAAATCATTCAAGTTCAGTTCATGAAAATTTAGTTGTTATGTTTTGACTGAAAACATGCAATTCTGTGTAAAATTAACAATTATGTAATTTTCTCTTTATATTACAGTAGCTGTTACAAAATGTAATGTTTTCACAGCACTCAAATAAATCAACTGGGTCAGAAAGAGTAGAACCTAAAATTCTACATTGTCAAAATCAATTCAGATTCATTTACCAATTATAAATCAAAGCTTATACACAGGAATATGTCCTAATATTCAAAAGATATTTGGACAAAAAACTAGGAATTTTATGGCCTAAAAGCACAGTTTTTATCATGGTTCACTATCACCAAAAAATAATAATGTAAATGTGAGCATTATTTCAGCATAAAATTATCTGTTTAGTGTTGTTTCATATACTCCTTTTTTATCTTCATTCCAAAGAATGTTGGTGAATATGAGCCATGGCATGAAGAAGTCAGTGTTAAAAAGTTAAATGCGTGCCACTCAATAATTAAATGGCACTGGATACAGCTACCTGGAAAAGTAACAATAAGAAAGAAAAATATTGTTACCTGACACCGGAAGGACGGACTAACGGAAACCGTGTAACGGACGCGGACCTGTTTGAATAGAAGTAACAATAAGTATTTTTCTTATTGTTACTTTGCATTATTATTACCTGAATTATTATTATATTATTATATGAATTTGAATGTTATTGTTGTATTTTTAAAATATAATTTTCTAAATTTATATATAATGTTTTGTAATTGAAAACTTGAAATAAAAAAAATATATTTATTTAACCTTAATTTAACTAATATAACTACCGGTGACTTGAATTATGATCATGAAAATACAAGTAATGAATCCCTGTCTTTTCTATAAAACCATCCCAAGTTAATACATTCAGTTGGTCTGTTTTGCCTTTGATCCTAGGTAAAAAAAAAGCTTACAACGTATCAAAATGGCTTCCAAGATGTCGTTGGTGAATTAAATTCTTTTCATTTTTGAAGAAAAGTTAAATTCGTATAGGATACCAAATTTTATAAAAGAAGCTCGAGCAAAGTCTGCGATGGTTGTCTGGAATGATATCATCTTTCACGTGTCTGACTTTAAAATCCACCTCAAGATACTTACTGGATGCGTAGGAAATGCAACAAAAAATGAAATAACTTCTATTTAAGGTTCATCTTTACACTTCGGAGAAAATGGCTGATTGTTTATGTCTTTTTTCAGTCTATGTGGAGCTTTAACTACACATTCAATTGCTTAATAAGGCGTAGCAGCGTCTACATGTAGATAAATATTTTTGCATTAACTTTTAGTATTTTGTACGTGTACACTTTATCCGTTTTGCCGGGGCATTTTCTTAGCGTTTTTCAGTTCACCCAAATATAGCCAAATATCCACAATGCCCTGTCATTTGGCCTCCACGTGCAAGGTAATACCATTATTGGTGTTATTAAATCTACTCACAATCGGTTTTATGGAAGGTTATTTAGGGGTAATTCATGCTTTATTTATGGTACAATTTGAACGGAAAGAAAATGAATAGAGAAAACAACAAAAGTAATCTTTTAAGCTGAAAGGGAAAATGATCGGTGGAATTTATATCTAGACGCTGCTACACTTTATTTTGTGTTTTTATGTGTCGTTTAAGTCGTACATAGACTACAATAATAGGTCAAATATCTACCATTTTATTCGAAGTGTAACCATGAACATTAAATTAATCCTATTACTGTATCATCACATGTGTATTACACTAGCCTTATACATTTTTTTTGTATATAATAAAAAAAAATCTTTGTTAGTTAACGGACAGTCCACTTTAATGTAACAATAACGAGCAGTAACAATAAGAAAAATTCTTATTGTTACTTTCATAAAAACAGGTCCGCATCCGTGGACCGGTTAATATTTTACTTTGACTTCCGGCGTCAGGTAACAATAATTTTTTTCTTATTGTTACTTTTCCAGGTAATCGTAGTCAGTTTGTAATTAAATAAATGTAATTTTTTTGGTTGTGCCTAAAACTTGTCACCTGTACCCTTACCCACACCCAGGTTTGTTTAAATTTTACATATTCGCTTCTACTGTAGAGAAAACAATGTCAGTCATTGTGATATTTGACATGAGCCTTTTCAATATGACATTGAATGCTTATATATCTCAAAAATCTAAAATAACATTCATTTTTTATATATATATTCTATGTTTTTACTTGATACCTACACTGAAAATTTACTTGTACCCGATGACAAAAAAGGGCCTTTTCTTTTAAAAAAAGAAGCAGATTTGTTTAACTTTTAAACTAGACTAAAAATGTTGCAAAAATATATCAGCAATTAGTGTATGAAAGTTTTATCTAAAAACAATTACCATGATTATTATCTGTTTCACAATTTTACTTTATAACGAGGGACCTATCGCGATCTGATCCAATGTTTACAAATTACCGGTACCTGGCCAAAATCCAGGCCAAAGTTTTGATAATTTGGAATGAAAAAATTCAGTTCAAACAGAATCATATAAGAGTCAATTTACAAAATATTTGTCATAAACATTAAATACAACATTAAACATTGTTAAACTATTAAAAGAAACCAATTCAACAATAAAGACGTAAAATTTAAAAGAAGATAAAAAGTTATCATTTCTTTGGCACCTTCATCTTTGTGTAAAATTCCACATCAGTTACACATTTTAGGCACCAAAACTTTCTAATATCATTAATTGTGTTGAAACCTAGAATAACGATTTGAAAAACAAATGATACCAGTGCATTAAATAACTTATCAGATATCTTTGTGTGCAATTTCAGAAAGATTCATCACATTTTCGCGTTAATGAGTCTAAAAACAGCTACGGGTATTGGTAAATGTCTTATTCTGTTATTACTCTTAGTGAGCTGAAAATGGTACAGGCATGGCTGGCATGGGGTACACATTTTGGGCACCAACTTTATTTTAACTTAACAAATTGTTTTAATGTTTTAATGAAGTGGAGGGGGACCCCATGAATATCCACTTGTAAGCTGTTCTGTACAAATACTTTCCTTTTCACTTTTGAATGTATTTGTGTGTACATGTGATCACTTACAAATGTAGTTATGATAACTAGTGACATAGACCTGTATATTAGCATAGATTTTCAAGTTGGTGAAATCTCACAATATCTCATGCAAATAAACGAGACTTAGTACAAAATAAACAATTTGAAATGTACAACTCTATACTGTAATATCTCAAAAATCAATAAAGATTTTTATATGATTTTTTTTACAGCCATTCTTAAATATTTTGAAATTTTAAATATGTTAAAATAACTTGTATAACCTTTGGCACTTAAGAGAAGTATCAAAAGAGCCCATACTACCCTAGTTTTCATGAAAATACAATATTTTACAAAATTTTCGTAAAGTTTTCACTTTAAATTGTCACAAAATATTTATTCCTCAACCAAATAATATGAAATTTTCACACAGATATTCCTATATCTTTTCTCTGTTTAATGTAATTTATTTTGATTAATTCCATAAAAAAAGGCATAAAACTAGTTCGAAAAATAAACAAACTCTCATTTATAAACCAGTGATATTTTCACACATATGCTGGACAATTAACAAGTTGCAACTACATTCATGACATTGTATCAAGAACTATCAACATGATCAAGATCAAGATATTTAATATACATGTACAGGTCTATGCTAGAGATCACTGTGAAAAAAAACCATTTTTTAACAAGAAAGTACAAAAAGATCTAAATTCCTTAGAAGTATGGGCCAAAACCTGGGGAATGAAATTTAATGCCATCAAATGCTAAAAAATGTCTATTCACAGGAGTTCAAAACCAAAAACCAACACATATTCACTTAACAACCACCTTTTGGGACATGTGTCTGAAAACCCATATCTTGGACTCTTAATCAGTGAAATGGTCACCTCATATCAATAAAATTTCAAACCGGGCAACATCAACATTAGGCTTCCTCCGAAGAAATCTGAAACACTGCTCCAAAACTCTAAAAGAAACTGCCTACACAACTTTAGTACAGTGCAACTGTATGGGATCCCTATCTACAGAAAGACACTGACCGACTCGAATCCATCCAACGCAGAGCAGCCCAATTAGTATTCAATGACTATGGAAGAACATCTAGTGTAAATGACATGATGAACAAACTAAACTGGACTCCATTGTTGGAACGTAGAAAGAACAACTTCTCATTCTAATGTACGAAATCGTCAATGACTTGATAGCCATCCCTGCCGAGCCTTATATAACCAAGTGCAAAGGAAGAACACAGTCAACAATAGACGATCTTCCAAAAGTGCCATTCCGGAACGTTCCGGATGTTAGAATAGGGGTCACGAGAGGTCAATGGGGGTAAAATGACGGCCTATTTAGAAGAGAGCACAGGGACTGAATTATTCTATCAATCTATTAAATGTGTTTTCAAATGGAAAACAATCAAACATGACATGAATTAGTTTGTTTCACTCGGAGGGTCCTTTCAAAACAATTTAATTACATTTAAATAATGAAATTTAAACATTCCCTTTTACGCACAATTGACGTCGGCAACCAGTTATCCAGTAATTTGAGGTAAGATTTCGACAATAACCAAAAAAATCGAAATTGGAAGATCGTCTATATCCAATAAACTCCAAGTACAAAGCTGCAACACCGACATTTACAAGAATTACTCATTTATACCCCGGACAATCAAAGACTGGAACCATCTAAGTGAAAAGTGTACTACATCTCCTACTATTGACTCCTTTAAGGGGGAACTCTGTGGGCAAGGAGCCTCCCTTAAACAGTACGACTAGAGACGCATCAACCCCCATGGGCACTATATTCAGTATTGAACTGCAGCCTAGTATACCTACAGAAACAGAAGAAACAAATTATATAAACAAGATCAGAACCAAAATGTAACACTTTTAATAAACAGGATCAGAACCAAAATATAACACTTTTAAGAGCTCAGTTCTAGTAGCTAACTGTTACCATGCTTTAAAATTATCTTTTAACCTACTTTTAGTACTACCTAAATTAGGATAGTCTTGACTGAAACTTTACTGAGAATTGTAAATAAACACTCTTTAACGTGAAGTTAGTTTTCTGTGTAAAAGCGTTCTTAGTCGTACAAGCGTTTGATTCCTACCAACCATGGATCAATATTATTGGAAATTTAAAAGCTTTAAATTGACATTGAAGAAAAATTTTACACACTTACATTGCACAATATTCGTCAAATTAATCCCATGAAGTGTATGTGTTTTGGTGATTTGACCATAATTGGCATAAAGGGAATACATCATTACAAATAATATATAAAATTGAAAGGAGTAGAGCCACGAAGGCCCTAAATCGGCCCGGTATTTTCACTATTTTTTCAACTACTATAACTTGTCAAAAATTTAATTAAAATATGTAAAGGTATGAGCAAATTTTTCATATCTGTAAGATTTAGCAAAATATTTACACCACAGGTTTAGCTTTGAGACTTTAAGCAGGCCATAAATTTGAAAATTCCTCATTTTTCACACATTTTCACTGGTTTCTCTGCATGTTCCGGTTCCGGTCAGCAAACATGGAGGGAATTTTGCTCTGATGAAAAACTGTGAAATTCAGCATAAAACAAACACACAACAAAGTGAAACAAAAGTAGAGAGAACATAAATAAACCCTATGCTAACTAAGGTGTATTCAGATAAACAATAATCATGAGTGACTCACAAAACAAATGTGTTATTGACAATAATCCCCAGGCATCACAGCCCACCATAGCCAAAACTAGGTCCAAGTCATTATCAAAATCAGATAAAGATGCCTGGCAGTGCCAGATTTGTAATGTCTTATTCAAGAAGAAAACTGATAAAGTCCTAGAATGTGATTACTGCAAAAATCACAACTGCATATCTTGTATTGACATGTCAACCACCCTGTATAACCACCTGTCATCAAGGCCAGATGTTAAATGGTTTTGTGCTAAGTGCAAAGAGACAGTAGAAAAAAATCTCCACCATGACAGAGAAATTGAAGAAAAATGTCGAGTGTTCATGGAAAATTTTGAACAGCGCATAGTCTCATTAGAAAATAAAACCAAAGATATGATTACTAGAGAAACTGTCAAACAAATTGTAAGTGAAGAGTTAAAAAATGAAACAACAGTAGAAACCGTAAAACAAATCATAAGCAATGAAGTCAAGAGACATGAGAGAGATACTACCAGCCATGTTGAACCAAACATAGTATCAGACGACATGGTAGCCGAAACAGTTAAAGAGATGAAAGACCGTGAAAGAAGAAGAAACAATGCCATCATATATAATGTCCCTGAACCCAAAACAAATCTAAAAGCAGAAAGGGTAAAAGAAGATACAAAAAGCATAGTAAATATAGGGAATAGTATAAACATTGATATAAAAGAAGAAGAAATTGTTAACACAGTTAGAATTGGAAAAAAATCAGAAGATATGAACAAACCAAGACCCTTAATAGTCACATTCAACAATGAAACAACTAAACGAAGTATGTTCAAAAACTTTGTCAAACTAAGAACAGAAGATGAAACATGTGTCACCATATCACATGACCTTACTCCTAAGGAAAGAGAAGAATTCAAACACTTACAAGAAAAGGCCAAAGAAAAGGAAGAAAACTCAGAGGGAAAATGGAGGTACAGGGTAAGAGGCCCGCCGTGGGCAATGTACATCAAAAAACTAAGTCCAGAATAGACTGTGGCCGTAAATCTGTAAATAGTTTTAACCGTTCAAAGCACGATGTTAGTTCGAAAGCACCAGTTCGTCCGTTACATTTTCTTGACTTTTTAAATTGTTTTTATACAAATGCTGATTGTATTACCAACAAGATGGAGGAGTTACGAATTCATGCAAGAAACAACGTACCCAAGATAATTGGAATAACCGAAGTAAAACCAAAAAATCACAGATATACAATTCAGAATTGTGAACTAGCTATTGACAAATATGAGATGTTTAGTGTAAACCTAAATAACAATGTTGGAAGAGGAATCAGTCTGTATGTGCATGAATCAATAGAAGCAACTCAGATAGAATTTGAAACAGATTATGAAGAATCCGCATGGGTTGAAATTAGACTAGTTAGTGGAGACAAACTAATCATTGGATGCATTTATCGAAGCCCAAATGGACAAGATAGCAATGATGAATCATTAAGAAAACTACTCAGCAATGTCACAGAAGGAAATTATAGTCACATTTTACTAATGGGAGACTTCAACTATGAGAAAATTAATTGGGACACATGGAGTACACCAACTAACGAACAATCCAAGGAGCATAAATTCATCGAATGTCTCAGAGACTGCTTCTTATACCAACATGTCCTCAAACCTACAAGAGGAAGAATAAATCAAAATCCTCACACATTAGATCTTATATGTACAAATGAAGAGGGTATGATTTCAGAATTGGAATACCTAAGCCCATTGGGAAAAAGTGACCACTCAGTATTGACATTTAAATTCAACTGTTACATTGAACAGTCAAACACAGAAAGGATCAAATATTATTATGATAAAGCCAACATAGATGGACTAAAGGCTGATTTGAAAGAAATAGACTGGAACAACAAATTTAAAGATAAATCAACAAATGAACAATGGTTATTTTTCAAAGACAAGTTACTAGATCTACAGAAAAAACACATTCCCAACAAGAAGGTCGGACAAATAAGGAAGAAAAACAAAGCGGTTGGTCTGAACCAGGAAACACTAGAGGCAATTAGAAAAAAGAGTAGATGCTGGACTAGATACATGGAAACCAGAAGTGCTGAAAAATATAGAGAGTTCTGCAAAGCTAGAAACAAGGTCAAGAAACTAACCAGAAATGCAGTTAAGATCAAAGAGAAGTTGATTGCAGAGGAGGTGAAAAGCAACCCAAAGAAGTTCTGGCACTACGTCAAATCCAAAACTAAAACGAGAACTGGTATATCTGACTTGATTATGGAAACACAAGATGGGAATGAAATCCTTACCACTAATGACAGAGAAAAGGCAGAAACACTCTCAAAGTTCTTTGCTAGCGTCTTCACTGAAGAAGATATCAGAGATATACCTAAACTAAAAGAACAACCTGTCATGGAAGCCATGAAACAACTAGAAATCAAAGAGGAGAAGGTACTTAAAAGACTAAAAGAACTGAACACCAATAAATCACAAGGGCCTGACAACATTCACCCTAGAATATTACATGATCTATGCGAAGAACTAACTACTCCTATTACAATTATCTTTAACTCTTCTATAAAGGAAAAGACAATACCACAAGACTGGAAAGAGGGTTGCATAACAGCTATTTTTAAGAAGGGAAATCGTAAACAAGCATCCAACTATAGGCCAGTAAGCTTGACGTGTATACTCTGTAAACTACTAGAGACATTCGTTAGAGATCACATTGTATCGCATATGAGAACAAATCAGCTTTTCAGTGACAAACAGTTTGGATTTCTGTCAGGGAGATCAACCACACTACAACTTCTTCACGTACTTGAGAAATGGACCAAAATTCTGGATAATGGAGGCTCAATAGATACAATATACCTCGACTTTATGAAAGCATTTGACACTGTCCCCCATAAACGTCTTATCAGCAAACTTCATAGTTATGGAATAGCAGAGGAAACCATTGAATGGGTAACATCTTTTTTGAGTATGAGGAAACAACGAATAAGGGTTAACACCAGCTACTCTGCATACCAACCAGTTACAAGTGGAATACCACAAGGAAGTGTTTTAGGACCCATCCTTTTTGTCATTTACATAAATGACCTACCAGATAGTCTTGAATCAGAATGCTACATGTTCGCAGATGATACCAAAGTCTTTCGCCAAATCCAAACACCTGAGGATAACAAGACCCTACAGTCAGACTTACTACAACTAGAAACATGGTCCAACACCTGGTTATTGAGATTCCATCCTGACAAATGTAAAGTCTTAACAGCTGGCAAACATCTTGGAAATTATAATTATAACCTGTGTAACACCACATTAGAACATGTAGAGAAAGAAAAAGACATTGGAGTAACTATAGATAGTAAACTAAGTTTTGAACAGCACATGAATGAGAAAATAAACAAGGCAAATAGTATCATGGGATTGATAAGAAGAACTTTTACATTTCTAAACAATGAGACATTTTTACTCCTATATAAAGGACTAGTTCGACCAAACCTAGAATATGCCAATGCTATCTGGAATCCATTCAAAGTAAAAGACATCACGGCAATTGAAAACGTACAGAGACGAGCTACAAAACTAATTCCTGCCTTAAAAGACCTTGACTATGAACAACGGCTAAAGAAACTCAAACTACCAACATTGAAGTACAGACGTATTAGAGGTGATATGATTGAAACCTATAAAATGACAACAGAAATATATGACAAATCACTGCCTAGCATACTTGTATTCAACACTGATACCATAACTAGAGGCCATAACAAGAAACTATCAATTAACCGAAGCAACAAAAACCTCAGATCTAACTTCTTCACACAAAGGATTGCACCATTATGGAATAGCCTACCAAGCAGTGTTGTAAACGCACCCACAGTTAAATCATTTGAAAACCGATTAGACAAACATTGGACCACCGTAGAATTCAAGTATGATTATAGAGCAAAAGCTGACACTGGAACCGGATCAGAAAGTCGTCAGCAAGATATAGAAGATCTGAGCATAGTGGTGTAAGCCAGCGCTCAGTACAGACACTGTAAGACACTGTAAGATATTTGGTCAAAATTAGTATTGGCCATATTGCTCGACCATCGTAATTTTTTGATAATTAATCTATAATATCACAATACACATTTCTATCACAAAATAATTTTGGTCGACAGGTGTGGCCCATTTCATATTCATCGATTTATGCGTGAAAATCAAGGAAAACTGTCACAAATTGTTATTTTTCACAAAATAGTCTATCTTTTACCTCACTGCTCTCCTTATTGATAAATAATTGAAGGAAAAAATGTTGCAATTCATGAAATATAAAGACTATTGAACATTATCACAATACACATTTCTATCACAAAATAATTTTGGTCGACAGGTGTGGCCCATTTCATATTCATCGATTTATGCGTGAAAATCAAGGAAAACTGTCACAAATTGTTATTTTTCACAAAATAGTCTATCTTTTACCTCACTGCTCTCCTTATTGATAAATAATTGAAGGAAAAAATGTTGCAATTCATGAAATATAAAGACTATTGAACATTAATACAGCACCAACAAGCAGATATAGCCAAGTTGAATTTTTGGGCCATTTTGGGGCCTTCGTGGCTTTACTCCTTTGAAAATAAAAAAACACATTCGACAGGCACTTGTTTATAGAAAAATAATAAGAATTAGATTGCAACCTTTGATTGAAGATAGATTGTGTGCACAAGCCCTCAGAATAAACTACATTTCTACAAGTGGATTTCTTATTTTCTTTCCATATTCCTCCCTCAAGTTCTGTATTTACAATCTCAACACTAGATCTACAGGAGAGGAAAAATATCTAATATTGCAGGGAAAAAGTGTACATTAGAAATATTAAATTTTATACTATTCTTATTTGATTGGTTAAAAGTCACAATTGAAACAGTTTTAATATGTGGCAGGTTTTTAACCTGTGACGCTCCCGAAGTTAAAACATATCTAAAATTATTTTACAAGCAAAAATAATTGTTGAAAATGTTTATAATTCGATATCTATTCTTACAAAATATATTCGAAATTAAAAACAAACTAGATTTTCTTGTTGGTCACATGTGCGCTTGATGACGTTTGAAATTTACAAAGCAAAACGTGTTAAAAATGATGCTGAAAGTTTGGGAAAACAAGCGTGCTTTACCTGACATTGAAAAAAATTTCAGCCCATAGTACAACAAAAATATTGACATTTCTACCATAAGCCCTCCCTTTGGGGGCGTATAAACAATATCTTCCTTCTAAATTTTTTGACAAAGCGGAAAAGACATGCTTTAGATTGAGCTATATTTTGTCATAAAAGGCATAAAATGTGCACCCAGTTGCAACCCTCCACATTATGCGGATGGAGTTAAATGGTTCAAATTTATGATTATGCTTTCAATTTCTAATAGTCTCAGTTTTTCAATTTTATAGAAACAATATGCGGTTAAGCATGGTAAAATCAACAAAATCAAGAAAATGAATTTAAGAGATAAAATTGTTATTTTTCAAAAGCCTCTGCCTATATGACCAAAGGATTTCTTAACTAATCTATACTTTAACTGAAGTAAATTTTAGAATTCAGTATACAAATTTCTCGGTCATAAAGACTGAAGCATCTAAAAATTGAAAAAATTACCCAAAATTTGTCCAATTTCAGCCAATTTGACAGGAATCTTACATATTTGGTTTGTTTTAAATCCAGTTTTCATTCAATGTCAGAGATTATTAAAAAAAAAAACTATAAGAACAAAGGAGTAGAGCCACGAAGGCTTTAAAATGGTCCAAAAATTCAACTTTTAATATCTACTTGTGGTCGCTGCATTAATGTTCATTAGTCTTTATATTTCATGAATTGCAAATTTTTGTCCTTCAATTATTTATCAATAAGGAGAGCAGTGAGCATGGTGAGGTAAAAATAGAATATTTTGTGAAAAAATAACAATATATGACAGTTTTCCTTGATTTTCATGTATAAATCAATGAATATGAAATGGGCCACACCTGTCGACCAAAATTATTTTGTGATAGAAATGTGTATTATGATATTATAAATTAGTTATTAAAAAAGTATGAGGGTCGAGGAATGTTGCCAATACTAATTTTGACGAAATATGCAAAGAAACCAATGAAAATGTTTAAAAAATGAAGATTTTTAAAATTTATGGCCTGTTTAAAGTCTCACGGCTAAACCTGTGGTGTAAATATTTTGCTAAATCTTGCAGAAATGAAAAGTTTGTTCATACCTTAACATATTTTAGTAAAAATTTTGACAAGTCAAAGTACTTGGAAAAATAGTGAAAATACCGGGCCGATTTAGGGCTTTCGTGGCTCTTCTCCTTTGTTCATTCACTTTATGCATGCTATAACTTCTAAATAGCTTAGGAAGTTTTTTTTCCATATAGCAATTTTGTAAGTTTTAGTCATAGAGGGGGCCAAATATGGGCTTTATTGTACCTTGTCCATTCTTGAAGATTCTCATCATCATTACTCTGCTGACTTCATCATGCTGGTATGTCTTCTATTTTCCTCTGATCATTTGGAGAACCCCTGTAAACAATTTCAAATAAGCTTATCAATTGCTAAATTGTGATCAACCATCATAGGTTGCAACCTTATTCATACAGTATTCAGCAGCTGCCAGTATAAACAATGAATTATGCAATATTGTTTACAGTGGTGCACCAAAAGATATTAAAGTGAAAATGATATTTTGTAATATATTCAGACATTTTTTTAATTGAATAAACATATGTCATTTCAGAAATGGAACATATTCCTCAAAATTACCTTGAAGGAAATTTGTCTACAAAGTCAAAAGTAGAGTTGATGGAGTTGCTTCAAAGGCAAGAAACTCTGTTAAAGAAAAAGTAAGAACATGTTGATTTTTTTATGCTAATGAGTGTATTAGTTAGTATTTATCAACAACAGTTAAATTGGAATGTGTCTGTTGGGCCCTCAACAAGTTCAGAGAAAATCTTTGAAAAAAATTTGATATTATATTACTGAAATGATGAGATGCATTTTGTTCGCTGAGTTGCTGCAAACAAGCAAGTTTATATATATAAATAAGTAGTATGGGGTCATTGTTTAGTATAAAACTTCCATTGGTACAAGCAAATTTGTTTTTGCATTATACTTATTTCTTTTGATTAATTAATCCAAATGAGAAAACTGATACCGTTCTGAGAGTATTTTTCTGAAAAAATTGTTTATATTTTTTGTAACAGAGTCCTGCTGCCTAAATCTAGACTGGGAGAGTCATTTGGGATTATATTATATCTAATAACAAAAAAGGAGGAAAATATGGAACGCTATGTAATGATCTTGATAAAGAGATAAGGATATAAAAATTAAAAAAGGAAAATATAGCAGGATTATACTAGAAGTCTGAAACAATAAAGTCTAGTTACAAAACCTAAAATTGAATAAATTCACAATTTAACAGACTATTTTGTAAGAAGTCTCGAAATGAATTTATACTATACTTGTACAATACCACCAGATGGGCAAATTTATAAACATTGAAAAAGAATTGTCATTCATTTCTTGTAGAACATTTCTGAAAACTTTACCAGATGGTGGGAAAAAGATTCAAGATTTTGTAGAAAAACTCAAACTAATGATAGATAAACAAGAACAATCAACAGAACTTCAGCTAGCAACCAAGAAAAACATTGAAACTTCTTACCAGAGAAAACATGTATCAAGGGTTAAACAAGAGAGTGATATACTGACTGAAGATAATCAAGGTCAGGACTGGAATTTTAATGCCATATTAAGAGAGGAAGAGAGGAGTGTTGCCAGAGATAATTCTGAGTCTCAAATTGATGTATATTCATCTGGCGATAAGAGCTCATTGGACAAGTTAGGAGAAGCTATAGAGAGTATGGACATAGGTTCAGAAGGACACCATTCAGATACAGCAGAACAATATATTCTTAGTTTTATAGAGAGAACAAATCTAAATAAAAAGAGAGAACCAATGAAGCTTAATAGGTAAAACTTAGTGTGCATGATGTTAGAAGGTCATAGTTTAGGACAATTAAAATAACATGGTTAAATTTATAGATATACAAGGTTAAACTCATTGGTTAAATAGGTTAAATTTACATGTACAGTGCTTAATTTTAGCAAGGTTATCTTCTCAGGAAAATAGCCAGATATAAACTTTAAAAAAAAATACTCATAAAGTGGACAAAGATGCAATTGATTATACATTATAATGATATGATAAACAGTGTAACTTTCTGACTGGACGTGTTGTTTCAAAACAACTGACTATACAGATATCATGTATGTGATCACAAGTCAAAGGAATTAAAACTTAAAGACAACTAAATATTTTTTTTTATATACAATTTTTTGTTTCTCACTTGTAGAGAGTTGAAAATATCAGAAGTGAAAGATCTGCCAGACGATTTTAGAAAGCCTGTAAATAACCCAAGTAAATCTGAGAAGAAGATACTTAATTTGTGGGAAGAATCTGTTGTTGCTCCATCCAAATATAAACATACTACAGCTAAGGAGATGACATTACAGGAGTCAATGAAACTTCAGGAGGATCAGGCTAAGAGAAGAGAGGCAAGTCACTGATTAACATTTATATTTACTATACAACTTTTGTGCACAATAAGTTTTTATCCATCTGATCTTAAATAGCGTTAATGAGACACCTGTGAAACAATTCCCTCAGTTAAAAATCTCCATTGGAAAAAAAAACCAACAGTCTTCAAACATGTCAAAGTAATATCTTAACATGAAGTTCATTTCTTGGAATTTTTAACAAAAAAAGCAAATAATTGTTATCTATTTTTTATTTATATAAAATTTACATGTTTGAATTACACCAAGGCGTAAGTTTGATAGTTTAAACATATTTATTTATCCTGGATTAGGAAACAAGCTTAATGCTTATGTAAATCCCTCTCCAGCTAGCAGTTTGCAAGTGTTGCCTTTGCAGCGGCCACCATTGAGCCTACTCTTATCGAACTCTACAAAGGGGTCTTTAACGTGTATGGGGTATTGCTCTCCACATACACGGGACAACCTTTTTTCGTCCTTATCGGAAGGACTAGCATAGTCAAAAGTCGTAACATGTTACATGTATAAAGATTTTGATCAGATAACTCTATATTTAAAGTTTCAACGAAAAAGACTTAGAAATAACCAATTACTGGTAATAGTTTATTTTATTTTCAGGAGTCTCAAGCTCTTTATGCAGCCGAAAAACTTGCAGAGAAACTGAACATAAATATGGAGACATTCAATCCAGAAGGAAAGAATGTTTTGTATCCTTTTAATATTTTTACTGTTGAAAATACATCTTAAACATGTTAAATGTAGGTACACGTCTCATCAATACAGAACATTAATTTTTGTGGCTCACCTCATTTTCAATTTGAATAAACTCATAAAAATTCCCAGCATTCATTTTCCTTATCCATGAATGTATGAAATTGTTTAAGGAATACATAAGTCTAGTCACTCAGTGAAAGAAGCAGCGGTGGGAATTCAAATATCATAAATTCAAAAAGTCCAAGTCAAAATCTATAGATATAACAGACATGACCAATGAAACACAAAATACAAAATGTTACTCAAATCAGCACAAAAATAACAAGTGTTGACTGTATTATGATAATAAATGCTTTATTTAAAGAGGGTTACACAGGTAGTTTACAAACTGATCTTCCCATATTGAGGTAACAACAACAAAAGCAAAGACAAGAGCAACATAATAGCTAATACAATTATGGCAATGTATACCAATAACAATGATAATTAAATTATTGACAGGTTGTTATATATTGTATAGAAAAAAAAGCAGATACCATCTAGCTAATGATCTCTTTACTTAAAAAGTTCTTGATTTTTGTTTTAAATAAATTATTGATTTTGGCTTGATGTGTAAACTCGTTTGCAAATTATTCCATAATATTGAATCAGAGTATGAAAATGAATGTTTATATAATTCAGTGTTAAGTTTAAGAAAAAGTAGATTTCCTGACACATTATTTTGCAGTTGGTAAGGATCTTCAGAAACCTTGAACATATTTTTAGTTAAGTTGGTGCTTCATCATTGTCAGTGATTTTATGCATTAACAGATATTTATGGTATATTATTCTCATGTCTACAGTCATCGATTTTAGCTGTTTAATTAAAGGTTCTGATTGTGCTATTGGGTCAGCATCTAGGATGACTCGAGCTGCTTTCTTTTGCAATCTTACTGCGGATGCCCAACACGAACATATCTCCCAAAAGTAGGGATTTTGTCATTCTACCTTAATTTTGACATCATGTCCTATTTCACCATCATATAAAACCCCTATATACCAAGCTTAGTTGAGATTGAAACATTTTAACAAATTGTTCTTTTATGGACCTGAAGTACTGGGTATCACATTTTTGTAAATAATTTAAAACTGAAAATATCGCTCAAATTTTTTTCTACATATTAATAAAGAGCTCCTTTTGCTCTACAAACCTATAAAATTTCAGAACCCTGTGCACCTAGGTTACCCAGATATTTGCAATGTCCTATATTATGATCTTTTTCCTGTTTCCATGGAAACATTAGCCATTCTGATTTTTGCATGTTCACAATTTTATAATGATCCATTGAGTATTTTTTTTAGAGATAATCTGGACAAGTTCATGAAGGGAAGAATTTTTTAAAACCCTAAAGTCAAAACAAAATATTTCCCAAACACAGTGTTTGGGAGATGTAAGTAAACTGCTATCAACAACATGCAATTGATATAATTTGATATAAGAACACCTTTTTTCTAAAATATATTCTACATATCCAGCCATGGATATGTAGAATATGGTTATGTACATTTATCAAAGTCATTTCAGTATGTGGATCGTGTCTTTCTGGCACATATTCCATATTCTTTCGTATTTAATAACTTTATGAAATCAGAACCATTGAGTTTTTCCACTTCTCTAATCATTGATAAAAAGTTATTTGTCTACTCTTTCTAACTTTTGTTTCCTTGGTCAGATACTTTGTTTTTTAAAGTCATTTCAACCTTAACTGTGTCCAGCTACAGAGAACAAGAGACAATAGATAGCGATGATGAAGAAGGAGTGGACTGAAAAATATTGTTACTATTTGTACTGAATGCAAAATTATATATTGATAAACAGTGATGATGACTTTCAAACATCTGGAGAGAGTCAACTGAAAAGGGACTATTGAACTCAGTTTCAATAAAACATTAGCCTTGAATGAGTGAACTAAGAAAGAGGATTATAAAATAACTTTGATGGAGGGAAAAAACTTATTTTGTTGAATCTTTTTGCCCACTGACAGTGAAAGTCCCCTACAAGAAGTCAACTGAAGAACTGAGCGCTTATGAAAAAAACTGTCTTTCATGACTGTGATATTTTTTTTATTTTTTTTTTACAATAAAAGAATGTGGTCTAATTAATACTTTTATGCCTTTATATTTATTCTAATTTCTAAAAATGTCATGCATGTATTAGAATTTTATTTGTAAAAAATTTGATAAGTGAAATAAATCCTGCTAGATGAGAAATGGAATTAATATTCATGACACAAAATCACTATATTGATTCTGAAAACACCAAAGCAAAGGAACAACTTTTGGTGAAGGGTCATGTGATCTTTTGTCCCCATTTGGTCCATTGTACTCTGTTTTATTGTCTTCAATGATCTTCTTTAAAATGTTGAGGGAATTGCTTTGCAACCATGTACACTTAGTCTTTGATTAAAGATGTCCACTGTAAAGATTTATGAAATTTAGAACAGCCAACCACCATGGCCATATTCCTACAAATAAAGATCAAAGGAGTCAGACTACAGGGTTTTGGTTTTTTTTACATCTCCAAAAGCATAAGTGATAGAAAAATATCTTATCAACTCTCTTAACTCAGCATAAAAAGCTCAATTGTCAAAACTGACCATTTTCTCTGTTTTCACACTTTCTTTTAGAAGTATTTGCTAGAAATTGTAGCAAAATTATAAAAATGATAAGCTCATTTGGATCTATAACAAATAAATTCAGGTTTTTTATTAATTTTATATTCTTTAATTTATGAACCTCTGCATGGAATGCCTGTATGCTTTGAAAACTTTGTCTTAAAGACTTCTTATTTTACCCTTTTTGTTTAGCTCACCTGGCCAAAGGCCTTGTAAGCTTATGCCATTGCTATGCATCTGTCATCGTCTGTTAACAATATAAAAAACCTTCTCCTCTGAAACCACTGAACCAATTTGACTGAAACTTTGCAGGAATAATTAATGACATATTGGCAACAAATGATAATCAGAAAAGATAAGATGAACAACCTGGCCACTGTTACTAAAAATAGAACATTCTGCTCTTTAGAATTAGTCTCCATCTGGTCGAAGTTGTCAGATGATCTTTTATAGGGTTATGGCACTTTTAAGGTAAAATATAGGGTTTTAATCTCGCCTGCAACTTTAGTCGCTTAAGGCGAGACATAGGTATTACTTTCGGTGGCGGCGGCATAAACTTTTTTGCAAGACTTTTGTGGAAAATGAATAACAAGAAAAGTATAATCACAGGTAGTAATGTGTCATATCGTATAATGTTTGGTAAAGGGATTTTGTCATGGTATGGTAAAGGGATGTCATGGTTTGTACAAGTGATTTTTTCTAAAATATGTAAAAAAAACTTTATTTTAGTATCAAATAGTGAGGAGAGCTGAAAGGAATTGAACATGACGATAAAGGTTTACTGTGTTAACTTTAAATCTGCTTAGTTGTGCTTATTAACCAAATTTAAATTTTGTCATGGTTTGGTAAAGGGAACAGAAAATTGTCATGGTTTATACCATTATGTCATGGTTTATGACATTTTCTTAAGTTAGGAGATCGGACAAATTATTAGGTTTTTTCTGCTGTTTTATTGTGTTTGACGACATACTGTCTTTCCGCGTTTCTTAATACGCATCTTTAACCCCCGTAAAAATCATTGGATCGTTCCTTGGAATTTATAAATCGTTACATTCAGTAATAGCATATAATAGGTATTTTTATATATAATTTAAATCCTTTTAATTGCTCTAGACCGTCACTAAGCCAACAACATATACTAACCATCAGGATAACCATTGAACATGGTAATTGTATAGGCTTCTAAAAACAGTACGAGCTTCTCCTGTATGATAACATAAAAAATATTATGGATGAAGCAAACGTTTCTCTAATACTATAAGCACTGCTGTTGCACTGATTAAGAATATTATGGATGAAGCAACATATTCCCTGTGATATGCAAGAAGCAGAGGAATATGTACCAATGGGGTATCCATAACTGAATGTCAATCAACAACGCGAACTCCAGTCGAAACAAGAATGAAAGGCGCTCCGGAAGAGAAAGCAGTTCCTGCTTGCTATAGCACACCCGTCGCGTTACCAACAGTCAATCCAGTGCGTCAAATCCGGTAAAGGAAGACAAAACAAACCCCTATGACAAACCAACGTCTGCACTCATCTGTTGCCCTTTGCAATTGTTCAGTTGGTAGTGAATATCATTTAAGTCATGGAATGTCCTTCTATTAATACTGAAAGGAAAAGCTTCATTGATAGGGAGTTGAGAGTTTTTAGTATATATATTAGCGGCAATAAGCAAAATCATGCATTAAACCTAATGCTTCCTGTATACCTTTGTATCTATTTTGACATTTAGTTTCCATATTAAATCCCATATCATTTCTCGAGCGATGTTATTGTCTCAGCTTATGCCTACATCTAATATTTATATGGGAGTCTCGAAGTATTATGGAACATACTATGGCAATTTCTGTATAATAATAATTATATAATGATTACTCTAACATGTCTTATGAATGGCATACAAATTATAATGTTATAGGCATACAAATTATACTGTTGTAATTTTTTCTAGGAGCGGTTGATATGTATATTTATAGTATGCATTATTTTGGTAATATATATATGACCGGTTTAAGTTTTAAAACATAATTGTTAGCTCATATGATTAAATAAGATTTAAAATATCATTTTTAAATATCCCTTGACCAAACCATGACCACCCCACCACTAAACCATGACGTCCCTTGTATAAACCATGACAAGTGATTTTTTTTTATTTTTGCGATGCATGCTTTGTAAGCGTTTAATTATGCTGAAAAATGTGTCAAAAGATTGTATGCACAGTAAATGATTGTTTTTGAGCAACATCTGGCTTTTACTTTTGCTTGGAACATAAAATGATGTTATTTTATCAATTGAACAAAACTATTTTTCCCGAATGATTTAGCGAGTATATTCCATCATTTACATGTGCCATATTTTAGTATAAATGTATCTTGCCTTTAAAAATGCCCCAAACGCCTTTTGTGTCCGGAAAAATCATGATTTCATTTTTGCAGACGACATTATGCAAATTTCCCTTGTACAAACCATGACGCCCTTGACTAAACCATGACAAAATCCCTTTACCAAACGTTTTACGATATGACACATTACTACCTGTGATAATAGCTAGGCATCAGATGTTTGGTATGCAGACAGTTGTGGTTATGGTCTACGCAACTGGCCCAATGTCGTTTAACCCTGACCCCTATAATCATGGTTCAGCGACTTTGTGAGCTTAGATGAATTTTTAGGCCAAAAAACTTCTTTGTAAGACTTTCTTGGAAAATGAATTTAGTGAAAAGTACAGGGGCAGATCCAGAAATTTTCGAAAGTGGGGGTTCCATACTGGGTTCTGTTGGCTATAGGGGGGAAGGGGGGGTTCCAGACCAATTTTGCTGAAAATCTACACAAAAATTTAAAAATTGCGGAGGAAAGGGGGGTTCGAACCCCCCCCCTTGGATCTGCCACTGAAATATAATAGCTAGGCATCTGATATCTGGTATACAGACTCTTAGGGTTATGGTCTACGCAACTGGTGCCATGCCATTTGACACTGACCCCATTTTCACGGTTCAGTGACTCTGTCAACTTAACTGATTTTTGGGGTAAAAAAAAACCTTTGTAAGACTTTTGTGGAAAATGAATTACATGTAAGTGAAAAGTAAAATAGGTTGGCATCTGATATCTGGAATTATGGTCTATGCAACTGACACCATCACCTGTGACCTTGACACAATTTTCATGATTCAGCAATTCTATGGACTTGGTGTTTTTGCCCTTTAAAGGAGAAAAATAGTGTTTTTATACGACCGCAAAATTTTTGCGATCATATAATGTTATGGCGATGTCGTTGTCATTGTCTGCGTCGTTGTCGTCGTCTGTGGATATTAATTTGGTTTCCGTGCGATAACTTGAGAAAATATTGACCGATTGATATGAAATTTGGAAATGATGTTTGAAACCACTTAAGGAAGGTTGGTATTGTATTTGGGGTTTGTGGCCTCTACTGTTTTAGAAAAAAGGACCAAAAGGGGCTAAATCGGATGTATTGACAAAACTGTTGTAGAATGTTCATAATTCATTCAATTTTGAAAAATCTTTTTTTATTGAATTCATCATTAAATTCTGTCAACTTAATGTGTCAACGGTTTCAATATATATTGCACCGTTATATTGCTATAGGGGGTCAAAAAGGGGCCACTTCCAAAAAAATGACTTTTTAATTTGTGGTCCGATTTTCAAAATCTTTTTTTTTTCTTTTGAATCCTTGTAAAAATCCCTGCCTGCGATTTTCAATCAGATTTGCAATATCTTTAACCATTTATGAGAAATTCGGGGTCAAAGGGGCAAAAAACACCATTTTTTTAAGTTTGTCAAGGCCAGGTAAATAGTCTTATACCAAAAATTAAGTTGAAATGGGCCAGCCAATTGTTATGAAGTTTTAATATGATGAGTATATTCACTAAAGGAATGTTGGTATTGCATGAATTTGGGGTTTGTGGCCCCTGTTATTTTCTATTAAATGTTAATATAAATATATATGTGTTAAATGTGCATTTTAAAGCCCACCATGGGATCCATGTGTCAAAAATTTGTGTAAGTCCACCATGGGCTGCATGTGACAAAAGCAATAGACTATCCATATTGGGCCTCCAACTTACAGGGTTCAACTTGTTGCGGTCGTATCATGCTGCGCTCGGCGTAGCTTTTTATTCATGCTTTTGCCCTACAGAATGAAAACCATTACAGTTTAGATAAAAGCTGCTGTTGCTTAATTAAACCTTCAACTCATTAAGCTCTACAAAAGTCTTTTGGGGGTCGAAGTTGTCAGATGATGCCTTAAAGGGTTATGACCCTATTAAGGTCAAAATTTGCATTTTTTCATGTTTTTGTCCTATTATAAATACAATAAAACTATTACAGAAACTGTCCTTCAGCTAATTAAGCTAAAAAGTTATCATTTGGTTGTCAGATGACCTCTTATAGAATAATTGTTCTTAATTAAGTCAGTATCTTTTGTTATTTACTTCTCTTTTCTTTGCTACCTCACCAAACAACATTGTCACTGTTGCTAGAAAGAAGCAGAGGTACCAATGAGGCGTCCGAATGTCAAAAGTCCGTCCGAAAAGGCAGAGCAATAAACGCGAACATGACGAAACATAAAAAACATAAATAACACAGTAATACAAAAACAAGTAATGTAAAAGCAATCAACAACAGGAACTCAAGTCGTTACGAGAGTGAAACCAGGTACTCCGGAAGAGTAAGCGGTTCCTACTTACTATAGCACACCCGTCGTGCTGCCAACCGTCTATTCAGTGCGTCAAATAGAAATTGAAGTTTATAGAACCAGGGCCAGACCAAAGTTTTTTTTACTTATGGCTAAAAAAAACTAAGAGAAATTTCGTACTACCTTCTTACATCAACATCAAAAGCTCTACAGTTACTGTACTGAGATTTGTATAACTTCTTACATAGATAAGCACACCTTGTTGATAATAAAAACTAACCATTACATCAGTTATGTATGGTAAGTGCAAGGGAAAAAGTTAACACCATAAAATAGCTCAGCTCTTTGAGATCTACAGGAATGATTTTTAGGGTCAAAATTGTCTATTCTACAATATAAAAGTCCCCCCTGTTAACCTTTTGTTATCAATTTTTACTGATCTTTTATAAATCTTCTTTTCAACTCGATCAGTACACTTAAGTTTTGTCTCGCTTGCGACTTTCGTCGTGGAAGATGAGACATAGGTATTACTTTCCGGCGTCGGCGGCCTAAACTTTTTTGTAAGACTTTTGTGGAAAATGAATTGCTCGAAAAGCATAATAATCAGGCATCCGATGCTTAGTATACAGATAGTTTGGGTTATGGTCTACCATGGAAGTAATATTGAGAAGGAAGAACCACTAAGCCAGATGAAACGGTTTATCTGCGTTACCGCCTATCTTATCGGAATCCTGTTAATTGACAATAATCGTGTCATGTAGATACACACTCAGCATGTCTCGATCGGCTTTGACCTTATCGGCAAGTTCCATTTTCGACGGATATTCGCGAAATGACCAGAATCAAATGAAAACAAAGACCTCTACAATTTATCAAAAATTAAATGTACCCGATCGTGTTTTTTGTGATGGTGGGGGCGTCTGAAATAAATACTTTTTATTAAGGATGCTCGCTAGTCTTGTTTTTGGATTTCTGTCATTTTTTCGGAATCCTCTGGTTTTTACCATCAAAATACGGTTAGTTTTTTTGCCCACAAACCCCCTATTTTTTTTAATCGATGTCTTAAATATGTCATAAAGAAGTGATTAACAAAGTTTTATCAAATCCTTTTTATTCTGTCATGGGTTTTAACAGCTGAAAAGGGTTAATGCTAAACCAGGGGGTATCCTGAAATTAAATAAAATATATTGGAAAATTTAACTAAATGTGAATGCACAAATTGTATCATAGACCTGTACAATATTATTAGAATATATTCAATTTTAATATATTTAATATACAGGTCTATGATTGTATGAATAGTTATGTAACACCATTTTTTATTTATGAATAAATTTGTGTTTTGTTCAAATGTAGGACCTGTAGATTCTCATAAAAGCAAATTAAGTTTAGTTTTTCATATTACAGATTTTCGTATTTTCAAGCTTGTAAAAAAAATCTTAAATAAAAAAAAACATTTCATTATTGTAGCAGATTTTTCGTTTTGCAGAGAAACCTTCAAATAATTGAATAAATGTTTATACAAATTATCTAAATAAATTGACTTTACTTTAATCACTTAACTCCTCTTAACAACATTTAAAGTTTAAAATCTACTTAATCTAAGGCTTTGAATTCCAACTTTTGCCGATAGAATTGCGTGATTTCAATCAAAATCTCTATTATCCGACCACATCCGACCAAACACTCGTTAGTATCAATCGAACCGGCGTCATGTCTATTTTTACAGCGTATGTTTTTGTAATCGGAGGTCACCGGGAGCACAGGTTAAATGTGATTTAAAATTAAGCAACATTTTTGAAATTACAACAAATTCTTATTTTAAACAGTGTTAATGACCATAATTTTTGTCCGATTTTGAAGTTTACTGCATCATTCGATTCGTATTTGAAAGCGCAAGTTTACGATGTAGATGTCCCACCTATGGTAATTAATTACAGGTGCTCTTTAAAGGTTAGCAATTTCATCCAATTCGATAAAAATCACGTGTCCGATAAGAGAACCCAGATGACGAATTGGAGTGGCGCTAACGCAGATAGTCACCAAAGGAATCTTATCGAGACAATGCTAATTAGATAAAATCCCAAAGTTTTGGTAGAAGGCTCTGCTGGTAACTAATATGTGATAATTGGTCGATGTAGTTCCTTCTCAATATTACTTCCATGGGTCTACGCAACTGGCCCCATGGCTTGTGACACTGGCCTCATTTTCACGCTTCAGTGACTGGGAACTTTGGTCTTTTTTTTCGGGTTGTAAACTTCTTTGTAAGACTTTTGTGGAAAATGAATTGCTTAAAAAGCGTAATTACAAAGGCATCTGATATTTGGTATACAGATAATTGGGGTTATTGTTTACGCAGCTGGCACCATGCCGTGTAAGCCTGGTCGCATTTTCATGCTTCAGTGGCCCTGTGAACTTAAGTTTCTTTGTTTTTTTAGGAGGGGGGCGTTGACTTGTGGAAAAAAATGGCGTAAAAAGTATTATACCTACGCATCTGATATTGAGTATACAGACAGTCACACTCGGGAATGAGGTTTAAGAAACTGGTGCCATGTAGTGTGACTCTGACCCCATTTGCATGATTCTGTGGCTCTGTGAACTTAGATCTTTTTTTCGGGTTGTAGACTTCTGTGTAAGACTTTTGTGGAAAATGAATTGCTTGAAAAGTATAATACCTATGCATTTGATACTTTATATACAGAGTCACACTTGTGTTTGTGGTCCAAGCAGCTAGCACCATGGCGCTTGACTTTGACCCTAATTTCATGCTTCAATGACTCAGTGAAATTAGGTCCACAGATTCCTCTTGCTGGTTAGATTTCATTCTGCCATGTGTCTTAAATTTCTTTCTCTCCCAAAAACAAAAGGCCTAGCGATAGACCTTGATTGGTGGACATACTTTGAGTGACCATACTTGTTTTATGTGTGCTACCCTAACCCAGATTGCTTTATGCAACTCTACTACAAGGCTAAAGATGTAAAAAGCTCTCAGGTAAGTGATTTTATCTACACCCCGTCCATCGATTTCAAATAATTGTTGAGCACTAACGGTATTTAGAATCCATTATTGATGTTTATTTATTCCAAAGAAACAATGTTCTTCTTAAATAAACTTAAGTTTAATTAGATATAGCAATTAGAATAAAAAAAAACCAAAAGAGTACCTATGGGACATTCAGATATATAAAGTCATGAAAAGGCCAGAACATAATTAGTAGACACACGTCAATATACAACAAGAAAAAAAAGGCTCAACATTTAAAACAAAACAACTAAACTGCGAATAAATTTATTGATACTACGCCTTTTTTTAGTCTTTTTTTCTAAAATCACTTCAATCAAGTGTTTCCCAATTTAGTACAAGAGGTTTGGCATAAAAGTTGTTGTCTTTTGTTGTGTGTTTTTAGTTGTTGTTGTTGTTTTTTTTCAACCTTTTTCTGTTTTCGGTCTTTGGAATGCGTTATTATGATTGTTTCTATCGATGCAGGAGGTGATACATTCGTTATCCGAGTGTTATGAGAATGCAGCTTTGTAGACATAACCGTTGCACAAAATTTAAATTTCAATCCCCAAGATGTAATTTCCTGCTGGGTCTATATATCCTGGATATATCCGGCATTGGTTCGAATGTCTTAATTTTGTGTCTTCCCGATAACTTCTGTCATCGGATAAGATTGCATGCAAATGGTTTTCTGCAATGTTTGGTCTCTGGTCCATCGATCTTTTCTGTTCTTCATAACTAATCTCGACATTTATTTAACAGCATCTCCTACAGAATCTTTCAAATTCTGCTTTCTAGAGGGTCACTTGATTTTGTGTCCAACCTTTCTATGTTGTCGGTATGTCCCAAGTAAACTGAAAGTAAAAAAACAAAACAAGTGTCAAATATTTTTATATATCAATGGCAACCACAATAGTTAATTTTAGAAGAAAACGGATTTTAGTCGTTCCTTAATTCAACGCACAAAAAAAAAACATTATAGAGTCAGACGTATATTGAAGTGTATTTTTATGGGGAATTTCTTGTCGTACACATTACTGATTGTGTTGCTTTTCGGTGTTCAAGAATTATCTAAACCACAATGTTCAGCTGTAGCTCTTCGATTCCCCCCCCCCCCCCCCCCCCTTCAACGTCATCATTAAGACACTAAGAAATTCTATTATTTGTGTTTCATCGGAGATTTTGTTGCTTAATTTTGATATCAAATACATGTACTTTGAATTGTTCTTTTGAATGTAGGTCGAATCATAGTACCCATTCTTTTTTTTTTGTTCTGTTGGATTTTTACAAATCTTACATCTAAGTAAGGGTATATCATCCTCGTTTTTCCAAGTCTGTAGATTCTCTCTCAGACTGTGTTGCTGGATTCTGTATCTTTTACTGGTCACTCGTCTGCTTCGTCTTTTCTGGTACTGACGCTCACGATTTTGTATCTCTGAAATAGTGACTTTAAGTAACAATAAAAAAATATGATAGATTTGTTAGACATTATGCAGTGTATCTATTTCAGGCTGCCGACTGTTTTCCATAGGTCTCCATTGTAGATTTGAACCTTTGATTTTGTGCGTTCTTATGAAATTTGCGATATCAAGTTGTATCAAATAATTAGGTGTTGTTTGATTCATATTATTGGTTCAGTATAGTTTATTTCATAATGAGAAAATACGAGTAATATCTATGTTAAACACACAACCTTCGTAGACAAACTTTTCTTTGCACCAACTGTAAACATCCATGACACAAATCATGGCCTGCATGGCAAACACAATCATCTGGAAAAAAAGTGTTCAAAATTATGTGTCCATTTAGTAATGTAATTGAAAGAGTTCACACAAAATAGATAGATAAAAACGTTTTCATTTTAAATTGGGGTCTAAGTAGCGATCTGTCTTAATTATAAAAGACGGTTTTTACTTATTATGTTGTTGAATTAACTTTAAAATCAATTGTTCATTTTCATGATATTTTGGGCTCCTTGTGTGGGGTATCTGGAATCTAATAATAAATCACATCATTTTAAGAAGTAGAAACCCAGTAATAAAAAGGGAAATTTGGAATCAAATAGTCACTATCAATGACTCTTGTAATCTAGTTATCACATTTAAAATGCACCAGTGCTTAGGTAATCAAGAAACCAATGAAGCGCCTCGTGTTTGTCAGAGTTTGTGCATTTTTCATACATACCTTGGAATATAATGTCAATCAGTTATACGGGCACCAAAGTTACGTTTGTGACGTTACGAATGCTGAATAAAAAATAATCAGAATCGTGAATTACTTCAACTTCCAAAGAAGCGTAGTAACGAGTCTTACGCTAAAGTCGAATAAAAAGTTTTAAGTCTGGAAATTGAACTTTCAAACATGGGTTTGTTTCACAGTTGACCTGCTTTGTACTATATATGATACAAGGCATTGGAACCCAGACCGATCCGGAATCCTTTAAGGCCCAGTTGGAATTCCAATTTCTCCTCCGCTGTGCTCCACTCGGAACAAAATATTAACGAAAACAATGCCAACCCATGTAAAAATATCCAATAAACCACGGGCAGCCATGGCTTATTTCTTAATTTCTTAATAATATGTGTTTTGATTTTGGTTTGACCAGCATATATTTCCGATAACACAAGCAATGTGTGGTGCTAATGAGTATTTAGTTCATCCATCATATTTGTTTTAAATAAATCATTTAGATTCGCGGTTTCTGTTGTAAAACATACTAGCATGCTTTCACACAAACAATCACAATTTATATCTTTATATGATAATTATTATAAAAGTTGCCGGCTTATTTGATTAATACCATTTTCATGCGTTCCCAGTGAGCAACAAGATGATTTTTTTTCATCTTCAGACATTAGAATATGTAAATATGGGTTTAAAAAAGTCATAGATCTCAAAGGCTTCAATAGCATTCTTGAAAACATTTAAATGGTCAGTGCCGGGTGAGGTGCACATCATACACATACAATACTGCTTCAGAATGGGCACAACAACACGTTTACAGATCAAAAGAGTAAAATTTGAAAAGTGAAATTGACATATTTTTCTTACACATTAGACATTTTGCCGCGGTACAACTCCTACATGTTGAATTATTTGGTTATGAAGCAAATATTCTTTCGTTTTTAATTCTATTTCTATCCAAATAATATTCTTGATTTTTTCATAATATGAGATCACAGGCACTTGTTGACTATCAAAAATAAAGGGGGTAGTATGTATAAGTGGGAGAAGGTAGGACTTCTGACCATAGGCACCTCCCTTCAAATGACATTTTCTGGGGAAAAAACACATTCCCTACCTTTCCGGTCGCCACCAATCGATCGGTGGGGTATTTTCCTTCACAAATATATCAATTATATTCCTTCCACCTTAACAGTACCTCTCAAAAATCGATCTTTGTCATTAAAATCTCCCCAAAGGAAGTCTGCCATACCCACAAAGTGAAAGTAGAACGCCACCTGGTGGTGACTTATGTTCGGGTTTCTCGGGTGTTTTCCATTCAAATAAAACAACTCTAGATTTTTCTTTATAAATTACTAAATATGGCGGGAGATACTGTAAACATGGAAAAATTTGACTTAGTACAAAAAAGGACCATTGAAATGGCATTGAATGGACATAACTTATTAATAACAGGGTTCCCTGGTACAGGGAAATCCCATGTCTTAGCAATCATAGCACAGAGACTCAAAGCTTTAGGGAAAAATGTCTGTGTGACGGCCACAACTGGCAAAGCTGCCCAATATTTGCAGGAAAAAATAAAAGGGTTAAACCCAACAACAGTTCATAGATGTTTAGGACTGAGAGATGGGCGATATGGAAATGAGGAGTTAGTAGAATTGCTAAAAACTGAAGAACAAATGCAAACATTATTGGGTAATATTTGTAAAATTGATTGTCTTATATGTGATGAAGTGTCAATGCTCAGTAAAAGGCTGTTGGAGCAAATCCAGTTTATTCTGCAGAACACAAGAGACAACAAGCCTTTTGGTGGAATACAAGTCATTTTGTGTGGAGACTTTAACCAACTGCCTCCAATTCCTAACTTGTCATACAATGACGACGGGTCCTATTGTTTTAAATCAATATATGTTGAGAAGTGTTTGCATCATATCCAACTTTCAACTATTCACAGACAGGAGGAGCCTGATATGATTCAAGCTGTACATGAAATCGCAAGGTATTTTAATATAAATATTAAAAAAAAACCTTTTTTTTTCAGTGGCGGATCAAGAAATTCTGTAAAAAGGGGGAGGGTGCACTTTAAATTGGTATTGCTTGAATGAATTCATGTATATTCAACAATTTTTTTCCACAAAAAGGGGTCCTGCTTTTGGATCCGCCCCTGAACTTTAAACATTGTAGATATCTTATAACGTTTCAATCATGTTTATTTATAGTTATAAACCATATATGCATTTGTCTATTGAATGAAATGGTCTTGAAATAGGATCTATTTAACCCCTCCTACATGTCAAAATATTGATTTGATAAACTACTTGTGCATATGTTGCATTCTTAATTAAAAATCCAGAAAACAAACTGCACATAAAATCATGTAAATGAAAAAAAAAAAACATTAACACACTCATGACACTCAAGGCACAATGTATTTGTGGTCCAATCTCAAACAAAACAATGAGGTATAATTACATGAATTATAACTATGAGGAATCATGCTCAATTTTCATTGCATATCTACTTGATCATTTAACAAATTTCACTTAATGCTAAACTTTGTCTTTTGGAACAGGGGTGAAGTGAGTGAGGATACCACCAACTTACTACAGAGGCTTAAAAGAAAACTTCCACCAGGACCTCTTCCAGTCAAACTGTTTGCACTTAATATAGATGTGGAAGTCTGGAATTCAGAATGTTTACTCAACATGGAAGGTATTAAGGCTGATATAATTAATGTCCTAGATTCTACCCCCCCCCCCTTTTTTAAAAAATTTATGTTCATTTTTGGTCAAATTCAAATTAGCCTGACCCGCCCCATATTTTAAAGAAATTTTTAGAATCTAGGAACTATGTTATGGCCTAAATTTTCACACAGATTAAAATTAATAACATATGTATTAATCAATTCCATATTTACAATGAAAGCAGCTATATATAAGAAATAGGTGTTTTGGTTACAAAATAAATATCATACATGTATTTATGACTGCAATTGATATTCCATATAAAGTTGTACATGTATACTGAAAATAAAACAATTCAACCAATATCAACCAGAAAATAAACCTGAATAAGTCATAAAAGATATGCAGATAGAAATGAAAATTAATTTGTAAAAGATACATGTACATGTCTTTTTTCCTTACTGTTCATAAAACTCATTTGTCTTGGAACTGTCTATATTCTCAAAGTTTTCCTTTTCTTGCTTAAAGGTATATTAGTATGAAAGGAATATGGATCAGCTGTCTGAAGACCAGAATTTGACTTTCTTGCACATGATTTAGAAGATTGTCCTAAAATGATATTATTCATAGTGTTACAGTATGAGCTATAGGTGGGGTTTGTGGAGTTTCCATTATATAATCCTCGTTGTTGGCAGAATATATTTTCTGCCAAGTCGGTATTGAATCTTGATGGGTATATTCCTCTTCCACTGAACTCTGTTAGATGAATTTCACAGATGTTCAGAAACACAATAAGTGTGCTTTCAACATCACTCATGCATTTTAAGCTTGGTAACATCTTTTCACGTTGTTTAGCTGATATTTGTAGACCCTTAGCTTCATCTCTCCAACTTTTAAACCAATAAAGAACGTTTCTTAAAATGCACAAGCGTTCATCAGAAATACAATATATTGGACGGGGATCACGGAAAATTTTTATCAGTTTACTTGTGTTTTCTAGGAATTCAATTGGACCGTTCAACACTGAACCATTCTTTAAGGAATCCTGATATAGTTTCATTAGGTTAAGCATGTTCTCATCAAGTACTTGTTCAGCAAGGTGATTCCTCATCTTTTCAGATGAATCTGGGTGTAGATGTGACTGACTGAGTTTGTGGTGTATCTTTCTGGAGTTTGTTTGTTCATCCCAATTTGCAACCTGTATCCACTGGTTCCATACTATTACATTACCACCCTTTGACAAATACTTTGTATGGTATGAATCAACGCCACTGCTTAACACCGCATTTCTTAATTTCTTCATGTTGTGTGAATGATCTTGACAGAAGAAGATTTTGCGTTCAGACACCAAACTCATTGTCATAAAATCATAATTCCTAGGATCATCCTTAAAATGAATTTTGGTAAATTCACGGTTCTGTTGTCCACCATCTTGCATTATGTAATCAACTATAAATCCCCATGATTGCAACTTAGATATAATATCCCACAAAATTATATATAATTCTGATGCCTTTACCCCATCTGTTGGGTAATGAGCCAAGGGGAATCTGAATCCAGTGTATCCTAGGAATGTAATTTGTAGGACATCAGTTGCTAACCCTCTTTTAACATCTTTTTCTTTTAAGATTCTAATATTTTCAGCCTCTACTCCTGTGTCTACCCATCCTATCAACTCATTCCCAGTACCTTTTTTGCTTATAATCAAATCTTGTTGTATTTTGGCTTCATCATGGAGGATACCTCCATAATAACCAGACTGTGGCAAATTTGCAGTTTTTGCAGTGTTAACCATCCATCTAAGTATATCGTCTGAAATACCAGGTTTTTGTTGAACTGAATTTTTTATTCGCCTAAGATGTCTGCCTGATGGAAGAACAAGCATTCCACTATCTCGCAAATCCTCATAGCATTTACTACTTTTTGCCCATAAACTCAAACAAGTTTTTATGACTGATTTATCCCATCTTATATGACCTGATGTCATCATTTCATGCTGGCATTGGAGAAATTCTTTCATTTCTGGTGAAGCTTTAGGGAAAATATGACTTAAAATTTTTGTCAAATCATCATTATCAGTTTTTGTAAGATCGATACAATTTTCAGAGGATTCATTCTTAAAAGGATTCAAATGATGAACACAATTCTTACATGCACTACCTGAACTGAAAATACTTAAAACATTGACACAAGTCTGACATCTTATTTTAAACTCTAGTGTGTTCTCATTCCCTCTTTCACTAAGCATTTCTGACCTTATATGTGACGGAACCTTTCTCTTCCTGTCAATATCTAAGCCTTTACAAATTTTAAGTTTATCCACTATTTGTAATATAAGATTCATGTTTTCAATTGTCCCATCAAACTTATTACTTATACATAGAGTCTCCAAATTGACAACTTTCCCTCTTACATGTAAAAGCCATTTATTACTTTCAAAATCTAATACAACCTCTTTCATTACAATATTGCCATTGCAAACAATATCACTCAACATCATAATTGTTACACATTTTTCTGTTTGTTTTGTGACCATACAAGTGTAGCTACTGTTAATGGACCTTTGTACAGTTAGCGGTACTACTTCATTCATATTTCGATTACATGTTTCCTTCCATTTAATACCAACATACAACTTTGGACGAGTTCTCAAGGTTGTGTCCTTTTCTCGTTTCCTAACAATCTTTATTTTGGGAAAAAAGGACAAAACAACTTTAGAAAAATTGGCTTCTGTCAAGGGTTGGCATTTGATTCCTTCAATAAATGACCTGTATGCCGAATCAAGATCTTTTTGAAATATTTGACCTTCTTCATTTTCCTCTATCTGTCCACATAACCTAGAAATAATATGTATTTGTTTTATGACATATAGAAAAAAAAGGATGATATATGGAGCAACATGTGTGTGACCAATAAATATTATATTTGTACAGGTATTTAAAAGAACATCTTTTACATGTCTGCATGCCCCCCAAAAAAGCCCTAAAATTTTCTTGTCATCCCCTTTTTGTAAGACCTCAATTTTGTGTTTTTGACATATAATAATATGATGCATTGTTGCCGTCATTGTTTGCATCAGTGTTGTCTGTTTAATAAATTTAGTGATTTCCAAAATAACCTTAGTTTAAAGTTATCTGATTGCTATGAAATTTGACAATGATGTTCTTAACTATAAAAGGAAGAAGGGATTGATTTGGGGGCCCTATAGAAATAAGGTGCCCAAAAGGGAAGAGGCAAAAAATGCAACTTTTTATAAGACCGCAAAAAATTTGCGGACGTATAATGGTATGATGCTGTCGTCGTTGTCGTCGTCGTCCGTTAACTTTAGTGTATACACGATAACTTTAGTTCTAGTTATCCAAATGCAATGAAATTTGACAATGATATTTCTTACCATTAAAGGATGGATGGGATTGATTTTGGGAGTCCCCCCTTTTTTCGTTTAGAAATTAAGGGCCAAAAGGGGCCAAAATTGCAACTTTTTTGTTTGTTCTTACAATAACTTTTTCAATTCTTCTCCTCTGAAACTACTAAACAGAATTTAATGAAACTTGGTATGATTGATCATTAGGGTGTCCTGCACTATAGTAATGTTTCGATTTCTAATTCGTCAAAAAACATGGCCGCCGTGGCTAAAAATAGACCATGGGGTCAGACTACTGTTTTTGGCTTGTAATTCAAAAAGTATAAGAGATAGATGAAATCTGATGCCACCCTACTGCTTCAGGATCAAAAGTTCTACAAAAGTCTCCATTTGGTCGAAGTTGTCAGAAGACCCCTTAAAGGGGTTACAGCCCCTTAAAGGTGAAAAATAGCATTTTTTCATGTTTTTGCCCTATAGTATGAAAATTATTGCAGATAGCAAAAAGCTGTTGCTTGCTTAATTGTTCAGCTCATTTAGCTCTACAAAAAACTCCATAGGGTCGAAGTTGTCAGATGACCCCTTATAGGGGCCCCTAAAATAATGTTTTTTCATGTTTTTGGTCTATGAAATGAATACTATAGCAGGTAGAGAGAAGCTGTTGCTTGCTTAAATGTTTAGCTCATTTACACAATTAAGAATTAATTTTTGCGACCCCCCCCCCCTTTTTCCCCTATTAGGTAATTAGGGGCCAAATGGGGCCAAAATCGAAACTTTTTTTATTTGTGGTCCGATTTTGAAATTTTTTTTTTGCAAGTTTATTCTTGTCAGGTAGCGAATCCAAATTTGAGAATTAATTTTTTTGACCATCCCCTTTTTCACTTGTTATGTAATTAGGGGCCAAAAGGGGCCGTAATCAAAACTTTTTTAATTTCTGGTTTGTTTTTGAAATTTTTTTTGCAAGTTTCTTTTTGTCAAGTAGTGAATCCAAATTTGAGAAATTATTTTTGCAACCCCACCCCTCTTTCACCTGTTACATAATAAGGGGCCAAAAGGGGCCGAAATTGATTTTTTTTAAATTCTTGTTACTGTTATGTTATTAGGGACCAAAATTGTAACTTTTTTATTTCTGGTCTGATTTTAAAATTTTTTATTACAATTTCATCCTTGCCAAGTAGCAATTCTAAATTTAAGAATAAATTTTTGCGACCCCTACCTTTTTTTTTGCTCATTACCAAAGGGGCCGTAATCATAATTTAAAAAAATTTCTGCTTCAATTTTTCATTGTTTCCCCAAACATTATTCTTTTCAAGAGTAGAATACAAAATTGAAAATTTATATTTTTACCCCCTGGGTCGAAAGTCCATCAGAGAAGCATGTGTCAAAAATCTTTGTCAGTCCACCATGGGCTGCATGTGTCCAGAGCAATAGACTATCCATATTGGGCCTAAAATGTACAGGGTTCAACATGTTGCGGTTGTATCATGCTGCGCTCGGCGAAGCTTTTTATTATTTCTGGTCTGATTTTGAAAATTTTAATTTTGCAAGTTATTTTTTGTCAAGTAGTGGAATAGAAAATAGGGCATTTAATTTTTGTGACCCTCTTTTTAGCTCACCTGACCCGAAGGGTCATGTGAGCTATTGTCATCATTAGGCGTCCATCGTCCGTCGTTAACTTTTCTTCAAAGATTTTCTTCTCTGAAACCACTGATGGGAATGCTTTGAAACTTTGTATACTTGAAAGTTTGTGAAATTTATTCAAACTTTGGCATAAGAGATCAGGTGAGCGATTCAGGCTCCTGGGAGCCTCTAGTTTCCCTTTTGAAAATTAGGGACCGAAAGGGGGGAAAGTTTTTGTTACTTTATTTCCAGATATACAACTTTTACCCAATAGACACTTATACATGTATGTTATATTTTTTTCAGGGGAACTTAGTACCTATGAAGCCATTGATAGTGGGGACCATGAAAGAATGAAATCGATTCGTGCACCAAAGGTATTGGCTGTTAAAATTGGATGCCCTGTCATTCTGATAGTTAATCTTTCTGACCAATTGGTTAATGGGCTTACTGGAGAAGTGGAATCTGCAAACGAGTCATTAATTGAAGTTAATTTTCCATCCATCAACAAGTGTGTGTCATTAGAGCGATATTCATTTACTGTTTATGACCCCAAGTACAAAAAAGATGTTGCGTGCCGAAAGCAGTTTCCATTGAATCTTGCCTTTGCCTTAACTGTTCATAAAGCTCAAGGCCTTACAATTGAAAGATTGAGTGTTGATTGCAGAAATATGACCCAGTATGGCCAAGTAGCAGTTGCTTTAAGTAGAGCAGTACGAAAAAAGGGCCTACAGGTGCTACACTTTGACAAAAAACTAGTACGGAATCCACCAAATGAAATGATAGAATTCTATTCTCGGCCACAAATAATTCCTGTTAATGATTTTTCTTGTTGTAGAAATATTGTAATACAAGAAGAAATAACAGATGTTGAAAATTATAACTTTCTATTCACGCCATTCGATGATGATATTAATTCCCCACAATCAGACCATGAAGTCGACCAGGAAATGATAAATGTTGCCAACTTGTTGGAACAGCAAGAACTAGAAGCAGATTATGTACACTTGCTTCCACCAGAAATAGAAATCACTGAGCTTTTATCCAGTTTATATTTTCAGAAATGTGAAACACCACAAATGGAAAGTGAAAACGAAGCTATTGATTTGCTTATTCAAAATTCAGACATTACAAAAAAGCTTGCCTGTTTTTTATGGGATGCAATCACTTCTTTAAAAGAAAAGTATTTTAAAGATGGCCAGTTGATTGAAAATAAGACCATTTCCGAATTCTATGGTGAAGTTCACTTTGTAATGAATGGTGATTATGTGAAAACATTTTTAGATGCTTTCAAACCAAACCCCCAAGCTAAAAATGTTATTTTTAAGTTGTCATGTAAAATAAGAGAGCTTGTATTAGTATATGCTGCTAAATCATATGTCGACACAGCTAAAAAGAATGCATTAGAAGAAAATGTCTTGTGTTTTACAGAATCAGAAGGTGGTAGAGCAAAGATCAGGCATATTGGTGGTTGGTGTATTTCTAAGTTGAGAAGAAAGATACATTCAAAAATAACAGCATGTTTGTACAAACAAAATAAAATTGACATGTTGAGAACACTTAAGCAACAAAAAGAAGTAATCAATCATATTACATCAAGTGAAGCATTTCTTCTAAATAATGCAGAAGATAAAGGCTCACTAAAAGAAACAGCAAGAATGCAAAACATCCGAAAAGGGTTGGTCAACATTTCAGATGAGGCCTTTAATTTCTTTTTACTTTTGGACAAAACCATTCGTAAAATTGAATCTACCAAAAACTTAAACTTGCATGGTACACATTTTGAAAAATTTCTATCAGAAAGTTTGGAAGCTGATGCAAATCTGAAAGAAATATGGCAAAATATATTTGTGGATGCAGATTTTGAAGCAGATATTGTAAATTCTATATACCTAGATGTAATTTCAAAATACTGCTTAATGAGCTTGTCTCAGCTTAGGAAAAAGTTTTTACAAGACATAAATGCCTTGAAAACTGAAGCACATAGAAAACAGATAAAAATGAGACAATCACATAGTGCAAAATCAACCTCAAAATTCACTTTTGAGACCATAAAACTTGACAAAAGTGAACTGAAAGCTGTGTCGCATAAACGGCTGCAATCTGAAATATTAAGCAATGAAGCTTACTTGACAGTTTTCTCCAAAAGTGATCTGATCAATTTGTCAAAAGCCTATGGGATAGAAGTTTCAGTGAACAAGACCAAGAAACAAATTTCAGATTTGATAGGAGTAAAATTGTTGCAATGCCCTAACATGCTTTTTCCAGATGTTATAAGTACAAACGTTGAAAATAAACCTGACCAGTCAGTCACAAGTGTGCCTTCTACATCATCTGAAAATGTAGAACACGTAGAAAAAGACAAATGTACTGAAAGAACAATGAAAACTGTTAAACGAAGAAAGTCAAAAGGTGGAAAAGGGAAGAAGAAAATGAAAGCGTCAACAACATCTAAATATCCTTGTGGTATTTGTCGAAATGAATGTTCTTTTGATTGTGTTGGATGTGACGGCTGTGATACTTGGTTTCATTTCATATGCATAAAAGTTGAAAGTTCAGATGAATTACCAGATGAGTGGTTTTGTAATGAGTGTAAAAATGAAATGGATGATTAAAATTAAGGTATAATATAATTGACTGCATTACATTTCATTAGGGACAGACCATTTAAACTGAAGGGGGCTTAGTGTTTCTGTTGTTTTTTTATCTGACCAGAAAATGAGAATACCCCAGTATTAAAACACATTTTTTTTCTTCATTATTAACCTTATTACCTTATTATATGGCAGAAATCCTTGTAAATACTATTTTTTTTTCTTCATCTTTGGTGCTATAATTTATTTTATCACAGCTTATTCAGCTAATATAGAATAAGTTTTTGGATAAACTGAAGCCCCCCTCCCCCATTCAAGTTAAATGGCTGGCCCCTAACATAAAGGTTAATTAATAATGGTATTTGGTCTACTTAATATGTATTCAGCTGAAAATTGTGTATTTGAGCCAATGATGAAATTAATTTCTTTTTAATCTTTGCAAGCAAAGTTTTTTAGGTATATACTATAGGAATCTCAAAATCATAACTTCTAATCCTCTTCCATTGTTGATTGATATTCAGTTATTTTGTGTTTCCATGTTTAACATGTTGTCTGTTTTTGTCCCGTTCTTGTTGGTGTTTACATGTTTTGTCTCTGCCCTTTGGACTTTTGACATTCAGTTACCCCATTGGTACCTCTGCTTCTCTCTTGAAGGATTTTTATAAAACTTTACTCCACTCGTTGGGGTTAATGACCTTTAAAGGTAAACTTGGCATTCTAGTTATAGGCCTTTATATAGAAATGACAATTATTACATATGGAAAATAGTTGTCGCTTGTTTAAACCTTCAGCTCTTTTCTAGCTCTACAAAGTCTATGTTCGGTTGAAATTGTCATTTGATTTGGTCTTTTAAAAAATGCTCTTCAACTTTTAAGGTTGGACCAAAAATTAAATAGAAGTTAGGAATCATGAATAGCTTTAGCCCTATATTTGTATAGTTATCAGTAATACTGTATTCTTATTTTGAAACTTGCTGTAGGATATGTACATGTATATTGTAGGTATTTTTGAGAAGAATGGCCAATTATTTTCATGTACCAGTATTTCATGTGATTAATTGTTACATTGTGCTTGAACATACACTCCACATCTGGACTTAAATTTCTCTCATTTAATAAAAAAAAAAAACACTTAGACATTTCCAAACAATATGTTAGTATGTTTTTGGCTTTTTAGGGTCATTCATATACTCCAAATAGTGTCTAACATTGGGATCAGGATATAATTTTGTCATTGTAAGAGTTCAATTTGATGTCATCCTGATTTCAGATATATAAATTGAATTTGAAGAACTTCAGAAGTGATAGAACAAAATATGTCAATTTTTTCATGATTTACCTCTAAAAAGCCTTCAAACACTCTATTTTCTATTATTTTGTAAATTACCATGTAATAATATAAGGATTGTCCACTGAATTTCGTTGTTCTGACATTTTTTTTTCAAATTTTATCTTTTTTTCTTTCAAATTTCCCACATTTTTCAACTTGTTCGTAATTTTTACCCTTTTCATTAATTTGAATGGAAAACACCCGAGAAACCCGAACATAAGTCACCACCAGGTGGCGTTCTACTTTCACTTTGTGGGTATGGCAGACTTCCTTTGGGGAGATTTTAATGACAAAGATCGATTTTTGAGAGGTACTGTTAAGGTGGAAGGAATATAATTGATATATTTGTGAAGGAAAATACCCCACCGATCGATTGGTGGCGACCGGAAAGGTAGGGAATGTGTTTTTTCCCCAGAAAATGTCATTTGAAGGGAGGTGCCTATGGTCAGAAGTCCTACCTTCTCCCACTTATACATACTACCCCCTTTATTTTTGATAGTCAACAAGTGCCTGTGATGAGATAGGCATTGCCTAATACAAGCACAGCAAAAATATAAGATGTCAATGAACAGCTTAATTGTATTTTTACGTACCTTTTTGAGTTGAAGAAAGCTCCCCCCTTAAGTTATACCATGCAAGCATCAAAGATGGATCCTTATTTTGGTCCTCAATTCCCTCTTTTCAGTTTACATAGGTTATCTCCCATAAGCAGGAGTTATCTAACTTTGCAGGAGGTGTAATTTCTTAGCCCCTCTGTTCTTTTCATGGAAAATCAAAGAAAAATCTAGAGAGATCTGAAAGAAATTAGGGATTTCCCTCAATTTCACAAGAACTTTACTATATAAAATCTTTTAAAGTTTACATTTTTATTGCAGATTATTTAATAAGTATTTTTGTAAAAGGAAATGTTTTAAAAAGTTACATAACTATCTCAAAATGTTGGGAAATTCCTTTTCTTTCTAAACCCCTCAAATCTATCATAGGATTTCAACAATAAATCCAGAGAAAATAAATTTCATACCTGCTGTAAAGTTAGATAACTCATGCATATGGGAGACAACCTATGTTAACTGAAAAGAGGGAATTGAGGAATAAAATCGTTCAGTAGAATTCAGGATATAAGATCTAGAGGACCCCATTCCCGAAAAGACGTGGACAATTTTGATGCACTGTTTTGATTGTATTTATTTTTAGTTTAATCAGTTCATTTTCTAGAATGTTCAGTTTGGGGCGAATGAGCGTAAAAAAAAAATGAATAAAATTAGTTATACTTAAAAAATGAAGTAACTCATCATCATCAGAATATTTTTTCCTTGTTCTATATTTACAAAGAAAATTTTTGGAAGGCCATTAGCAAAATTGGTAATTATTTTCAAATTCACATTGAACCTGTGTGCACCTGAAAGTGTGAGAAGCATATCGGGACAAAAAAATCAATATCTGCATTAGGCAAATTTTTCCCGGGAACTTGCTGTAGAGGTCTCCGCTCTCGCGGGCACTGGCTGGCACTTTGTGCCCGCTACGTGCTGTGCTCGCTATAATTTCCTATGTATATTTCAGATCCCATATTTGGGAACAAGAAATTTTAGGCTAATATCACATGTAACCTCTCATGTGGCCTAAAAATCATGCAACATTCAATTATAATCATAATACAAGTGTTCATCTGGTGTAATCAATATCAATTGCAAATTATATATGTTGTCAGCACTAACACATTTATTCTGTATTCTTTAGTGTCAAATATTAAGGACACTGGATTTTCACTCCTGTAATTGTATAAAAAAAAATGTGTTGACATATGTGTATTTTTAAAACTCTAGGTATATACATGTATTGCTTTTGTACTTTGATAGGTGGACACTTTAAAAAAGATAAAACTAATATGAAAAAATAAAATATTTAAAAAATCGCATTGTATCCTCAATGTAATCCACCATTAGTCGTAGGCATTGAGTGGTAATTGCAACAAACATAAAACATGTAGATGTAACCAAACAGCCAAACTCAAATTGCATATAACACGAGTCTGGTTTTATTTCAGTTTATTGATTAGATCTTGCTTTCAAAATTTGATGGAGGCTATGTTATCTACATATTGTTTTTCATACAGATTGGAAGCTTTCATCTTTGTTTAAAATATGTATACTTTTATGTTTTGTAGATGGCCTCTAATCTTGAGATCAACGATGAAGATGGAAAACAATATGAAACTCAACCTGATGATCCAACACCTGTCACAAATAAGTCTGACTCTTTGTTCACACCACCCAGTCTATCTGTCCCTAAGACAGCTACAACCACACCAACACCAGCCCCAGATAAGGCTGACTTTCTGTTCACTCCACCAAGCCAGCCTGCTCCTAAGGCTCCTACTACCAGCGTTACAGATGATGATAATCTGAACTTTATCAGGGAACAGCTTAACTTCCTGAACAATGAAAGTGGTGAATTAGCGACTCCCATACATATGTCTAACAAACAGAGGAGACAGGAGCTTGCCAAGAAACACCAGGAATTGGCTGCCAAGAGGAAAGATCTCCGATCTCCTGCTAAGCAGTTCTTAAAACTTCATAGTAGAGGAATCAAAAGAAGTCCACAGTAAGTTCCATTTGTAAATTGATTAATGACTGGATTTATGTTAAAGAATTTAAAAGATAAGATGATACATGTGAGACTTAGAAAGAAATTGTAATTTAAAACATACAAAATTACAAAAATTACACTGATTTGTACAATTATTTTATATTTTACATTTTTTTATATGTTTTGACTGACAGACCATTTAAGATTATGTCAATATTTATTTCAGAAAATTGATCCCAAGAAAACCCAAGAGAGTCCGCCGCTCAATTGGTTTTACAGATAAATCACCACAGAAGGAGCCTCATCATTCTAGTGGAGCAGATGCTGATACTTCAGATGATGATTCATCTGATGATGAGAACTGGAAAATCATTGATGAGAGTTCAGATGGAGAAATAGACAAAGCTCTGGAAGAAAATGCTGCTAAACAAAACCTGACAGTTGTTAATGTCAAAAACATATTACATGTAATTATAAAGTCAAGTCAAAACCAAATTTCATGTAATTGTAAAGTCAAGTCAAAACAAAATTACATGTAATTATAAAGTCAAGTCAAAACCAAATTACATGTAATTGTAAAGTCAAGTCAAAACAAAATTACATGTAATTATAAAGTCAAGTCAAAACCAAATTTCATGTAATTATAAAGTCAAGTCAAAAGCATATTACATGTACAATCAATGTAATTATAAAGTCAAGTCAAAAACATATTACACATATAATTACGAATTCAAGTCAAATACATAATTAATGTTATTATAAACTTGAGACAAAAACATAGTATGTGTTATTATAAGCTCAAGTCAAATACATGATACATATAATTATAAACTTAAGTCAAAAACATACTGCATGTAATTTTAAGCTCAGATAAAAAGCTAACTGCATGTAATTATATGCTCAAATCTAAAACATATTAAATGTAAGTATATGCTCAGGTCAAAAACATATTACAAGTAATTTTCAGTTTGGAGTTATGATAAGAGTGGACATGATAAACTAAACCAAACTATGTTGATTTAAAGATGGGCCCTGATCATTATCACATGTGATATTGTTGCTCAAGATGTAAAACACACATTGAAAATGGTAGAGGTAAAGCATTAACACAAAAGTGCAGGAAATGAAAAGGTTTAAATGAAAAAAAAACCTCTACATATAAAATCTACAACATATATCCACATATTGCTTGTTGCCTACATATTTAACATAATTATGTTCGAAAACTAGCCACTTTCTAATACCTTGAAGAAAATACAAACATACGAATATATACAGAATGTGTGTTCAGTTACCATAACCACAAAAACGAACAAATCCATAATGTAGCAATATTAACAACAAGTCTTGTGCTTAAGTGGTTAATCAATGGTTTGGAAGACAGGTTTACTTGTTACATTTATTCAATTAAACCTTATTTACTCAATATTGGTTTTTTTTTAATTCCAGCAAGTTATTACTAATGAAGATGTTGTTGCCATGGTAAAGAATACATTAAATGAAGTGCTTGAGGAAGACACTAGCTCTGACTTGATACCTGCAACCTTTGAGCCTAAAATGACAAGGGCAAAGTTCAAAGAAGTCTTAGAAAAAGATGGCAGTGTAAGTTGCACAAGGATTGTTTGACAACTTTATGTAAAGTTTTATTATAGAATTGAATTTGTAGTTAAATGTGTCTTGTGCTATTTTATATATAAGCCCTTTGAACATACTGTAACTAATTATACTGCTTGCATATGATTTATATTTTTTCTTCGTTTACTTGACAGATCCACCATCCCTGGCCATTATCTCCCCTGAAAAAGGTAGATGTACCAAAAACATCATTTCTTGACCTTCCTCTGCCAGAGGACGATGAAGATGAGGATGACGATGAATATAATCCAGATAAAGAGATAGAGGTAAGAATTCAGGTGAATCCTTGAAGATCACTTGAAAGAACATATAACAAAAAACTTTTTATCGTATTTGCAAAATATATTCACACAACATTTCAGTTTGGACCTTGAACTGTTTCATATATTTAGTTATGTAGATTTTGCTTAGTTTTCAGAATTTAAGCACCCAGTTAAAAAAGGGAGTAATAACTCTTACTAGTATACAATTCTAAAAACAAGGTAATACAATATTTTATTCAGAAGGAAAAAAATCATCAACTTGAATTGCATACATCTAGTCCTAACCCTTTTTGATTGAAACAATATTGGTTTTAGATAACAAATCAAATTTAATAAATATTGAGAAGTGGAGTACATGTAGATGTAATGAGAAGTACATTTTAGACTGGTAGGTAATTCATACAGGCAGTGTTTGATTATGTATTTATTTTAGTCTGGTAGGTAATTCATACAGGCTGTGTTTGATTATGTATTTATTTTAGACTGGTAGGTAATTCATACAGGCTGTGTTTGATTATGTATTTATTTTAGACTGGTATGTAATTCATACAGACTGTGTTTGATTATATTTTAATTTTAGTCTGGTGGGTAATTCATAAGGCAGTGTTTGATTATATTTTGATTTTAGACTGGTAGTTACAGTGATGAAGACAGTGAGAGTGTTACATCATCTCAAGTGAGTGACCTTGGTTCACCTCGACCTTCGACCCCTGCCACCCCTTCATCAGTCAGTAGATTCTCTGACCTTGACAGAACACCACAGGGAGAAGAAGAGGTATTTATATCATTGAATTCTTTGTACTAGATAAAAAATAATATGCAGAATGAGTGTACACGAGACAACCTCAATAATCAAATGGCAATTCTAAAATCTGTAATAGATTAAACTAGTAGCTCTAATACATCAACCTTAGGTCCTGGATGTCTTGAAGCTAGATTATTATAATGCATATGTTTTAAAACTTATCTTAAATTGTCAACAAAAGACCCCATTTTGGATGTACAACAAATAACATGTAAGAGACAAGTCCAATTATAACTTTGACAAAAATTCCTAGCATATGAAATGTTGCAGTCTTATATGTCGTGTCAACTGTGCTTAACAAGATTATATGAGTCCTTTGGTTTTTTCTGCTATTCTCAGGTTAACTTTGCATTAAAGTTTATGTTTCAAAATATCAAGTCATTAAGACTGTATATTAATACAACATGGCATGAACTAAAATGTCTTATTGAATCATGGAAATAGGGGAAAAGTTGTAATAGGTATGCTTAATTATGCTTAAATTTAAATGTATTTTTGACAGATAAAGAGCCCCATGGGTCCTCCTGCTAGACCACCATTGTCATCACAGAAGAGCATGCTGGGAAGACATTACAGTCTGGCAATGGCTGAATTAGACAGAAAAAACAAACAGGTGAGAATAAAAATAATTCATGAACTTGGAACATTGAATATTAGGTATTGAATAAAATCTATTTGGGTTGTAATATTTATTGCTTTCTAATAACTATTGATATCAAAAGAGAAATGTGCAATTAGAATGCAAAATATAAGTATTATGAATATATTTACTCTATTTTATTGATCGGGCTAGTCACAGGTCAATTATTTCAGACTTCTTTATCTAAATCCTATATAATAGACCAAGAAAATTAAGCTCCGTCAAACCTTGTGAATAAAATAGAGTAATAAAGAAATAAAAAACTTATGAAAGCTAAAGAACTTTTATAGGTACTCCTCATCTTTAATTTATTAGGAAGCCATCACCAAATTTACATATACATTAAATCTTCAGCCTAGAAAATAAGGATTTGAGATTCGTTTGCAAGAATCATTGATATTAAATTTTTGTTCTATTTATCCAATATATATTTCCTCCAAATTTGACTTGCCTGAAAGTATTTTTACTGGCCAGGGGGAAGTGGGTCAGTGATATTTTCAAAGACTGAATCTTGGGTATTCAGAAAAAATCATGATAGAATATTGTCATTATAGATTAAAAAAACAAAACAAATAAAAACTGATCTGGTATACTGGATTGAAAAGTCTGAAGCATTTTCTGTTTTATTACAGCTTAAATAATAGTCTAAGGTACCAGGTTAAAGATATTCCTTAGTTTAAATTTTTTTCCTGGATTAGGAAGTAAATCCCTCTCCAGCTAGCAGTTTTTGAATGTGTCCTTTGTAGCAGCTATCACTGAGCCCAATCTTATGAAACTCTACAGAGAGGTCTTTAATGTGCATGGGGTTTTGCTCTCCATATACACCGGACAACCTTTTTTCGTCCCTTCCGTTCCTTGAGACCATCTTCCCAAATGGTGTCAAGAGAGTCAGAAAATTGGTTCATGAAATTTTCAACCCTGACACGGTTCAAACCTCGAACCTTGGTGTTATTAGCTGATGTGCTAACCTCTACAACACCCGCTCCTTGGGAATCCCAATCTTATGTTATCTGTTATCTGTCTTCAAAAGTATGATAAAACAGATTCAATGATTTCATTATAGAAAGAAGAAGAAACAATAGCATTACGAACCAGATCCAAGTTATCCCTGACAGACACCAGTCTTACTGAGTTGGAATCTAACTTTGTAGCACCAGACATCACCCGAGATATGTACGACACATCATGTGATGACCGAGAGTGGATGACCTTCTTGACAGGTTTACAGACTCTTCCAGGTATAAAGTTACCACTCCCTCTTCTTTATGGCCTGACTATGTATGTGGATCAGGCAGATAGTTTTACCCTTGTCTGTACCTTTGTTCGTCTGTAACACTTTGTTTAAGTTTTTGGTTAAGGTCCATTACTCTGATAATAGATGTTGTGGGTCAATGTTATTTCAACACTAAATGGGTCTTGGGTAGGGCTACACCACCCTCTAGAAATTTGGTCACTGTGACCTATATTTTATGCATGAACGACTTTGGTTAAGTTCTTGGTTAAGGTCCATGACTTGGATACTTTATGTTGGGGGTCAATGATATTTCACCAGGAGATGTGTCTTGGTTAAGGTGACACCACCGACTAGAAATTAGGTCACAGCTGGGACCTATATTTTACACATGAATGGTTAAGTTCTTGGTTAAGGTCCATAACTTGGATACCAGATGTTGGGGATCAATGATATTTCACCACTAGATGTGTCTTGGGTAGGGTGACACCACCCAATAGAAATAAGGTTACTGTGACCCTTATTTTAAGCATGAATGACTTTGGTTAAGGTCCATTACTCGGATACTAGATGTTGGTGGTCAATAATATTTCACCACTAGATGGGTCTTGGGTTGGGCTACATCACCCACTAGAAATTAGGTCACTGTGACCTATATTTTATGCATTAACAATTTTGGTTAAGGTCCATAACCCAGATTATACTCATTAGGGGTCAATGATATTTCAAGAACAAGAGGGCCATCCTGTGGCTCATAGGCACATTTTCTAGATCATTTAAAATTAAGACTAAAATCATTTCAGTACCTATGATGATAAACCAACTTCACAAAGTTTTTGCAATGACAAAACTAGTTCTGAATGTCCATTTCAAAATGACTGCCTTTTTTGTCCAAATAATGACAATGACCCTGATAATACCCTCATTGTTTAATTATATCAGTGACTGTGACAGAGGATACCAATGATGATGACAATGATCCTGATAATACTCTCAATGTTTTATTTTTCAGTGACTGTGACAGAGGATAACCTCAATGTTTTATTTTTCAGTGACTGTGACAGAGGATAACCTCAATGTTTGATTTTCAGTGACTGTGACTGAGGATAACCTCAATGTTTTATTTTTCAGTGACTGTGACAGAGGATAACCTCAATGTTTTATTTTTCAGTGACTGTGACAGAGGATAACCTCAATGTTTGATTTTCAGTGACTGTGACAGAGGATAACCTCAATGTTTTATTTTTCAGTGACTGTGACTGAGGATAACCTCAATGTTTTATTTTCAGTGACTGACAGAGGATAACCTCAATGTTTTATTTTTCAGTGACTGTGACAGAGGATAACCTCAATGTTTTATTTTTCAGTGACTGTTACAGAGGATACCAATGATGATGACAATGATCCAGAGTATAACTATCTGGAGGAGGCAGAGGAGGAGGAGTTAGACATGGAGGACTTAAGATGTGATAGAGCTGTTCAAATCTCAAGTACGTGACAAAAAATCTGAATTTATCATTCTATGCCATTTTATGATGTGATAGAGCTGTTCAAATCTCAAGTACGTGACAAAAAATCTGAATTTCTCATTCTATGCCATTTTTATTTGTATGGTGTCCTCTCATAAAGCTAACATTTGTAATGTTCCATGTAATTTCAATAAAATGACATTCAATTTCGGTCAATGGTTACTTTATTAAACTGTACCGATATCTAGATCAACCACATAACAGTCTTTCCTGATGTTAACATGTGCCCTTATATCTTAGTGTAAAGGAGTACACATGTATTAAGTATTTTGGACAAGTATTTCATTTTGATAACATTTCAGAATATTTTATCTTTCCATTAAACTGTTAACATATTTTGTATATTTATTTTCAATTAATAAGGATTGCATATATTCTTTGTTACTTTGTGGATCTGGGTTATCTTATGTTTGATCTTCCATTTGTTTTGTCTTTTCTCAGACATTTGGGATTGATCCTCCAAGTTTAGTAGTTTTGTTATGACCTTTATTTACAAGTTAATTATGAGATTACAAGTTAATGATATCTTTTCTTTAAGGGAAGGAAATGAATGAGTTAATGGATGAACTTCTTGAGGCTTACCAAGATAATGATATGATAGAAGAAGAAGAAATAGAAAAACTCAAGAAGAGGGCCTTAGAAACAGTTGCTCAGTAAGTGTGTGGGTTGAGGTCCAAAACTTGGGTCAGTTGACTATGGTACCTAACATGGGTAAGTAAATTGTGGGTACACCCAGGGGGTACCCAAAGGAGTATGTTAAAAGGTGCCTCAAAACCTCCCACATTTCAAAATTTGAATTATCTACAGAATAATACTATAACACTCTTTTATTTGTAAAACACCATGATAAGTTCTTATATAGTTTACTTTTTTTTAACAGTAAGCTCTGACCAGTGGATTTGTTTGTCAAAGATAAGACTAAAATTTATTTTATCCTAGGACATCCAGACCAGTGAAAACAGTAGCGCCCCCTGTACATATGTGTTTGACAGAGAATCAGAGGCTCCAACTAGGTCATCAGATGAGAAAAGTAGGTCACATTGATTATATTATGTGTTGTTGGTGGTCTGTTCCATCTCAAATCAGGTACACTATAAGGATTTTGTTTATTTTCCATGAAGAAAGTATAATATCATCATAAAGTTTATGCAAATATGTATCAAACAAATGAACAATTAAAAATCTGAAAATTCCATATGCTTAAAAAAATGTAATATTAAAATATCTTACAGGTGAAAGATTTTTAAGTCTACCTAGCAGCTATTTGGAATGAAAGTTTCCATATGATTCAATGATAACATAGATATGTGTTGAATTTTTCAGCATGTCCAGCTTCTGACACAGATGTATGTGATCGCCTCTGGTAACGAGAAGGATTATCAAGATGTTAAAGAAAATAGTCAATTCTTATTGGTAAGAGATAAATTCAGTTCTTATTGGTAAGAGATGAATTTAATGTTTATTGGTAGGAGATTAATTCCATGTCTGGACATAAAATATCAATCAAGTGGTTTTTTTTCTCCAGACTAACTTGGAACTAATTCCATGTCTGTAATTATCAGTCAAGTGTTTTTTTCTACCAACTCATCTAGAATCCTTCAATTATGTTGACTATTTGACTATTTGATTGCTTTTTCCTAATTTAATGAAAGTCGGGGAAATTAAGCTAAACCTTTTACATATTACATATAAGTCTTTTATTCCAATACTTATTTGAATGTCTGACGAATGTTCAACGATTAATAACTAATACTGTAATTTTGTCGTCTCTGATGTATAGAAAAAATAAGATAGAGAAGCAATCAGACTTTTACTGTTTTAATTCCCTATGTAAATGTAATATTGTCACCTGATTTCTTCCACTGATATTACATAACACAGAATGTATTAATGACTCCAGTCTTCTGACATTAAAACTTTTCATCAGCTGTGCTTGTAGATGAACATTAGTCTTATGCTAACTTAATAGTTGAAGTCGCTACAATTGATTACATGTACTGGTTCAACTTAGTTAGTGATTTTATTTAGTTAAACAATTATTTGTGAACTCAAAAACTGATAGTTTTGAAATTTCTCACAGTGATTTAGTACTATTTTAGGATATGCATATTGAAATTTAAAGCAAGTCAATTAGTTATTTTTAGAAAATTTATTTTTGCCCCTATGGCCTTTCATGACTATATCATTATTCTAATTTATTGCCTGTCAGTATTCTAGTGTTATGCTATTTGTTTGCTTTGCAGAATGAGTTGAAGAAGTTTAGTGATGTCAATTCTACAATGACAAAACATTCAGCTTACAATGTATGCAATCTTAACGAGGCTGTTCACCTAGTCAATGAAAACAGAGACTTTGTTCAAATAGATCCTAAAAATGTCATCGTCAATAGTAAGTTATAAAGCTGTACAGCTAGAAAATGAAAAACCAAAACATGTTAAATATTTTTTTTAATGTTTTAAATTAGTTTTTTTGTCCTGTTTGTCTGTCTCTCTCAAAGTTTTCTGTTGAACTCCTCTGAAATTACTGTACAGAATTAAACAAAACCTAGTATGTATCATTGACATTATATCTAGTTCATATAACTACAATTGTTTTATTTTTAAAAAATTTTGTGGGAGATGTGACCCTTTTAACTTAGAATCATGCATTTTGCTGAGTTGTGGTTCTTATAATTTAGAATTTTGGAATGAATTAGGGGAGGAGGCATTGCAAAAACAAACTGTATTTTTCTATCTGTTGCCAGCCAGGAGCAGGATAAAGAAAACTGCAGTTTCTCCAACAAAGAAAGGAAGGAAGAGTGTAGTGGAGAAAAACCCCACCTGTATGTCACCAGAGAAAGGCATAGAGAATATGTTGTGTCGGAATTATAAACAGTTGTCTGAGAAGAAAAAAGATTTGATCTACAGTGTACTGGGGGAAAATACGAGTAAGTCTGGTACGGGTTAAATCAACCGGTCTTTCATAACATTGCTTGATCACTCTACCTACTATTCTGTCAATACCCAAATGTCCGTGGGTTCCCTAAAGAAGAAAAATAAAAACAAACATATTAAGAATCAAATGGTTACAAGGGTTATAAAAAATGAAATGAAAAACAACATGTTACTCCATGTATATAATGACAACAAGACCTATTTAGACTTTTTTGTTTATTATATACCATGTCTACCAAACAAGAGTGTCATGTAGTGTTTAAGTTCATTTGTCCATCTGTCTGTCCATCCCAAATCAAATTTACCTTCAGGTTTCAGTTAGCATGGTTAGTTTTCAAAAGAGGCAGAACTTTGTGTAGTTTTCAAAAGAGGCAGAACTTTGTGTCTCTATCAAAGATATAATTCAATTGTCTTTTTCTACTTTTAATAGCTTTCAATGACCCATCAAAGATATTACCCAAGAGTACCTTGCCATACTTAACCACACAACAGCGAGATATATTCTGGAGGAGCCTGATCTTTATCTACCCAGAACTGATACCCCAGGGTAGTTTCCTTCTGTGTAGGAACTCTCCCAAGAACACGAGAGTCTGTTTCACTGAAGCAGAAGACAAGTAAGAATTTAACATGTTTCCAGCTCATCTTTGACCAGAAGGGTTATGTAAGCTATTGTCTTCATTTGGCATCCCTCATCTGTCCATTAACTTTGTAGTTAATTTCTGTGCAGGCTTTCTCCCAGGAGCACTGTATTTTTCACTGACGCAGGACACAATCATATCATCATGTTTTCCTTATTTAAAGATTTGTTTTGATGTTACATAGGAATCACCCAGTCTGTATGTCTGTTCCCATATCAAGTAAGAAATGTTCCCTGGAAAAATACAGTCTGCTTCACTTCAGATTAGTTAATTTAAATCATTGTTGTGAAAAACTTTACTGTTTTTAGCTCACCTCACATAAGTGAGAGGGGCTTATGTGATACCCCCAGGGTTGGCGTCCGCACTCACTTACAAAGGAATGGTTAAGATCCATACATGTTTACTGACAAGTGCCACATCAATGATATTGGTATGGTAGGTGCACCTAGTGATGCTAAGCACAATGCATGCTTCTGATGCTGGCTGTGAACTATATTTTCTGCATGTATGACCACTTACAGAAGAATGGTTAAGATCCATACATGTTTACTGACAAGTAAAACATCAATGTTATTAGTATGGTAGGTGCACCTAGTGATGCTTAACACCATGCATGTTTCAGATACTGGCTGTGACCTATATTTTTTTAATGGATGGCCACTTACAGAAGAATGGTTAAAGTCCATTCCTGCTTACTGACAAGTGCCACATCAATGATATTGGTATTGTAGGTGCACTTAGTGATGCTAAGCACAATGCATGCTTCAGATGCTGTCTGTGACCTATATTTTCCGATTGGATGACGACTTTCAGAAGAATGGTTAAAGTCCATTCCGGGTTAATGACAAGTGTCACATCATCTAAAGTGGTATGGTAGGTACACCTAGAGACACTTAGTAAGATGCATGCTTCAGATGCTGGCTGTGTCTTCTTTTTGCATGGATGAGCACTTAAAATTTTGAAAAGTTAAAGTCAATTCCCGCTTAGTGACAATAATGCGTAACAAGGTGAGCTTTGTAATTGATAGATTACCTATGTTTATTGTTTCAGTTTATTAGCCTTAGGACTAGTTCAGTTTAAATCGTTGCCCTTCTACAGACAGTTGATACAGAAGTTTATGTTGCCATGTAAGACAGAGGATCAGATCAAAATTAGAATTAAAAATTTGACAGCCAACAATTCTCCATGTAATGCAGTGAAGGTATAAGTTACTCCTTTCATGTTTCTTCATGAGAAAACATGTCAGTTTTATAAAACAATAGTCTGTCCTGCTCACAATGTTATAACCCAAGCTTGAATGGTCCAAGGTAAAAAAAATTGAAATGTTCTTTTATTATCTATGCACTATCTGGTCATTTTAATGTCCAATTGGTATATATCACTTTCATTAAAAAAAACAACCCCCCAAAAAACAAAATACATGTACTTAATTTAGACCTTTAAAAAAGAGAAGAAAGTTCAAAACTTCCCAATTAGTGCTGTATATCACTTTCACTTTGCCTTTCAATAAACTTATCTATTTTTAGACATTTAAAAAAGAGAAGAAAGTTAAGAATTTCCCGATATGTGCTGAACCATTTGATGCTAGTAAGATAAAACCAGTGATGCTACAAGATGCTGCTTTATTACCAACTTGGTGTAAGGTATGACTGTATTTTCTATTTACCATATTTACTGTTGGCCCTCTGCTTACAAACTATTGATCACTATTCAATTACCTCTTCAGGTAGTTGGATCGATTCCCCCTTTGAAAGGAGTATGTTCACAAAGGCCTATAAATGGCCTTGTAATTTGGCTGATTTTTGATTTTCAAGAAACCTTAATGAATGCTTTGAAAATAGCTCACAGAATACATATATTTTACAATTATAATTGTTTCCTAGTGATAGAATTGTTCTGTTTCCTTCGATTGCACCCTAAATATGTGAAAAATCAGGAAAATCTTCATTTTTGTCGATTTTTTACCCCTTTTCACCACTATTGTGCCAAAATCAAAAGTGGCCGCATGCTCTGACCAACATAGATTTTTGTATATTAATTTATTACTTAAAAGTGAATATTTTTACCAAAAAATAATTTTGGTCAGAATATGCGGCCAACATTGTATTCATCATTTTTTACCGAGAAAGAGGCTAAATATGTCAAAAACAGCGATTTTTAAAGAAGTTCACTAACTTTAAAGGTGTCTGTTGTTCACGAAAGTAAACAATTCATGCACAATTTATGATATTTTATAAAGTATAGGGTCTTATGACCATTCTAGCAGCATTTTTTCGTAGCTGTCTCGAATTTGAAATTTAGGGCCTTTTTTGGCCCTTTCCGAACATACTCCTTTACAAAAGAGGACTTCCAAACCTGTATGTGATTAGGTTTGTCAGTTACCTGCCCAAGGTCAGTGCCATTCAGTGGTTTTTATACGACCGCAAAAAAAATTGCGGACATATTATGGTATGATGCTGTCGTTGTTGTCTTCGTCATCGTCGTTGTCGTTGTCTGTTAACTTTTTAGTGTTTCCACAATAACTTAAGTTCTAGTTATTTGATTGACTTCAAACTTGGCAGTGTTGTTCCTTACTATAAAAGGATGGATGGGATTTATTTTGGGGGTCCCCCCTTTTTAGCTCACCTGGCGAAAGGCCATGTGAGCTTATGCCATCACTATGCGTCGTCTGTCGTCCGTCGTCCGTTAACAATTTCAAAAATCTTCTCCTCTGAAACCACTGAACCAATTTTACTGAAACTTTGCAGGAATGGTATATGAGATGTTGGCAACAAACGATCCTCATTTTAAAATGATTCGATAAAAAAAAGGGTGCTGTTACTAAAAATAGAACATAGGGTAAAATCACTTAAAATGGCTTATAACTCAGCAACCATAACATATACAAAAAATCCGAAGGATCTTAGGCTCTTTAGAATCAAAAGCTCTACAAAAGTCTTCATTGGGTCGAAGTTGTCAGAGGAACCCTTATAGGGGTTATGGCCCTTTAAAGGCCAAAAATAGTGTTTTTTCATGTTTTTGCCCTATAGAATGAAAACTATTTCCGATAGAGAAATGCTGTTGCTTGCATAAATGTTCAGCTCATTTAGCTCTTCAAAAGTTTTCATAGGGTCAAAGTTGTCAGATGACCCCTTATAGGTGTAACAGCCCCTTAAAGGCGCAAAATAGTGTTTTTGGCCTATAAAATGAAAACTATTGCAGATAGAGAAAAGCTGTTGCCTGCTTAAATGTTCAGCTCATTTAGCTCTACAAAAGTCTCCATAGAGTCGAAGTTGTCAGATGACCCCTTATAGGGGTACAGCCCCTTAAAGGCAAAAAATAGTGTTTTAGGCCTATAGAATGAAAACTATTGCAGATAGAGAAAAGCTGTTGCCTGCTTAAATGTTCAGCTCATTTAACCTACAAAAGTCTCCATAGGGTCGAAGTTGTCAGATGACCCCTTATAGGTATTACAGCCCCTAAATAAACATGTTTTCAAAGTGTTCAGACGGCCCTTTAAATCACATTTTGCACGTTTTTGGCCTACAGCATGAAAACTATTGCTGAAAGAGAAAAGCTGTTGCTTGCTTAAATGTTCAGCTTATTCATCTCTACAAAGTAGTTGGGTTGACATCAAGACCAGGTGAGCAATTCAGGCTCCTGGGAGCTTCTTGTTTCGTTTAGAAATTAGGGGCCTAAAAGGGGCCAAAAATGTTATTTCTTTGTTGGTTTCCACAATAACTTAAGTTTTAATTATCCAATTGCTTTGTAGTTTGGCAGTGATGTTCCTTACATTAAAAGGATGGATGTGATTGATTTTGGGGGTCCGTCCTTTTTTTCGTTTAGAAATTAGGGGCCCAAAAAGGGGCAAAGAATTCAAATATTTTATTTGTTCCTACAATAACTTTAGTGCTAGTTAGCCAATTACTATGAAATTTGTCAAGGATTGTCCTTACCATAAAAGAGCGGGCCTGATCAAATTTTGCGACCTCCCTTTTTCACCCGTTACAAAATTAGGGGCCAAAAGGGGCTGAAATCGAATTTTTTTATTTTTGGTCCGATTTTGAAATTTTGTTAGCAAGTTTGTTCTTGTGAAGTAGTGAATCCAAAATTTAAATTAAATTTTTGCGACCTCCCCTTTTTTCACCCAATAGGGGCCTAAAAAGGCTGAATTCAATTTTTTTTATATTTTTGGTCCGATTTTTGAAAATTTTTTTTGCAAGTTTGTTCTTGTCAAATTGTTGTGACCCCCCCCCCCCCTTTTCACCATTACAAAATTAGGGGCCAAAAGGGGTAAAAATTGAAAATTTTTTATTTTTGGTCTGATTTTGAAATTTTGTTAGCAAGTTTGTTCTTGTGAAGTAGTGAATCCAAAATTTAGATTAAATTTTCGCCACCTCCCCTTTTTCACCTGTTACGTAATTAGAGGCCCAACAGTGGCAAAAAATTCAAATATTTATTTGTTCTTATAGTAACTTTGGTCCTAGTTGAGCCAATTGCTATTTCATCTCCTTTTGAAAAAAAAATTCCGTTTGAAATGTAAACAGAAAGTCCACCAAAAGCTGCATGTGTCAAAAACCTTTGTCAGTCCACCATGGGCTGCATGTGTCCAGAGCAATTGACTATCCATATTGGGCCTAAAACGTACAGGGTTTAACATGTTGCGGTCATATCATGCTGCGCTCGGCGAAGCTTTTTATTCAGGTACTACGGTTGCCTCCTACATTAAAACTGACTACCTAGGTGCATCAAAAAGGGCATTTAACCACAAACAAACTAACTATCTTTTGCTTTCAAACTATGGGCATCAGATACTAAGTCTGTTTGTCTATGTTTAACAAATGTACATTGGATGACCTCATTTTATTGTCTCGCCTGCGACGAATAGTCGCGGAAGGCGAGACATAGGTATTACTTTCCGGCGACGGCGGCGGCGACGGCGGCGGCGGCGTAAACTTTTTTGTAAGTCTTTTGTGGACAATGAATTGCTTGAAAAGTATAATAGCTAGGCATCTGATATTTGGTATACAGACAGTTCAGGTTATGGTCTACGCAACTGTCACCATGCCGTTTGACCCTGACCCCATTTTCACGCTCCAGTGACTCTGTGAACTTAGGTCTTTTTTCAGGCTGTAAACTTTTTTGTAAGACTTTTGTGGACGATGAATTGCTTGAAAAGTATGATAGCTAGGCATCTGATATTTGGTATACAGACAGTTCAGGTTATGGTCTACGCAACTGTCACCATGCCTTTTGACCCTGACCCCATTTTCACGCTCCAGTGACTCTGTGAACTTAGGTCTTTTTTCAGGCCGTAAACTTTTTTGTAAGACTTTTGTGGACGATGAATTGCTTAAAAAGTATAATAGCTATGCATCTGATATTTCGAATACAGACAGTTCAGGTTATGGTCTACGCAACTGTCCCCATGCCGTTTGACCCTGACCCCATTTTCACGCTCCAGTGACTCTGTGAACTTAGGTCTTTTTTCAGGCTGTAAACTTTTTTGTAAGACTTTTGTGGACGATGAATTGCTTGAAAAGTATAATAGCTAGGCATCTGATATTTAGTATACAGACAGTTTAGGTTATGGTCCATGCAACTGTCACCATGCCGTTTGACCCTGACCCCATTTTCACACTCCAGTGACTCTGTGAACTTAGGTCTTTTTTCAGGCTGTAAACTTTTTTGTAAGACTTTTGTGGACGATGAATTGCTTAAAAAGTATAATAGCTAGGCATCTGATATTTAGTATACAGACAGTTTAGGTTATGGTCCATGCAACTGTCACCATGCCTTGTGACCCTGACCCCATTTTCACGCTCCAGTGACTCTGTGAACTTAGGTGTTTTTCAGGCCGAAAAACTTATTGTAAGACTTTTATGGAAGATGAATTGCTTGAAAAGTATAATAGCTAGGCATCTGATATTGGGTAAACAGACAGTTGCAGTTATGGACAACGCAACTGTCACCATGCCATGTGACCATGACCCCATTTTTACGCTCCAGTGACTCTGTGAACTTAGGTCTTTTTTCAGACAGAAAACTTTTTGTAATACTTGTGTGGACAATGGATTGCTTGAATAGTATAATAACTAGGCATCTGTTATTAGGTATATTGACACTTTTTGTGTTTATATCAAGAAATGAAAGCTTAGGTAGTTGATTTTAGCGATGGTGCCGGCAGGCGAGACATACTTTTAGTGGCCACACTTGTTTGGTCTACAGGTTAACTGGCAATAAAGTTTGAGTTATAAAATTTTATATGATATCTGTTGGGTCTTTATTGTTCTTGGTTTTGTTTAGACATCCTCTTTGTCTGAAAACATTGTCATTGCTTGGGTTCGACATTTTAACTCAGGGAGCCTCAGGTAAGAAAAATGTTGCTCACTTGGGGCAGATCAAGAACAACTTGGGTCATGACATATTAATACTATATGTAACCTAGGTTGTTCGCAATGTACACTTTTGTTTGTTACAAAGATCATTGACCCATACAAAACAGAGGTCACCCGTGTTCTGTTTTATATTTCAACCGGGGAAAAATAATCTGCCCAGGCTGGCCAGGAAGGGAATGTCGAAGGTGCCCCTTATTATTAAGCTTATATTATTTACAGGAAGTGAAGATAAGGGAGATAATTTTGATGCATGACGAGGAACTAGAAGGTTGTTATAATGTTCAGAGATCCAGTAGTGTTAATATCCCTGTTGTTAGTAAGAAGAGGATCTCAGTAAGTTACAAATAATAATTGGTTTTATAATACATCATTAATTTCTATGGACAAATTGTACATATGTTTTGCCTTTATCATATGTACCTCCTTTATGTGTGAAACTACTGCCTTTCTTCTTTCACCTTTATGAAATATAAAGTACTTTTTTTGTGACTTAGGCATAAGCTGCATATTTATGACTTATGAATTTGTTGTTGTAATAAAACATTTATTCCAACAAATGCAGATTTTCTTATTTGCTGGGAATTGAAATTGGTTGTTTATCTGACCCACAAAAACTTTGAAAATTTGTACCACAAGAAATAATTCTCTCACAGTTTAAAAAAAATAATTGTTATTTATTTCATGTACATTTGCTTGGCTGTGGCTCAGACTTAAACTTTATTACTTAATAAAATCTACACTGAATATTTACAATTACAGTGACAAATGCATAATTGCGTTATAAAGTTAAAAGCTTGTAAAACTAAAGACTTGTAATATTTAAATGAAAACAAAATAGTATGTTCTTTGTAGATTTACAAATTTAACAATTTTAAGTAAATTGATAATATCCATTTCCAGGTAGATGGAGAACATTCAAGATCAGCTCCCACAACTCCTCTCATGGTGAAGGATAATACCACAGCCCAGAAAGTTTTACTATTTGATAGCACATCAAAGTCAACCACACAGAATGTGCCAACCACAACATCCAACGTGACCAATACATCAGAGTCATTAAGAGATTCTCTATCCATGCCAAGTCTTGTCACAAGGTATTAAATGATAAAGGGAGGAAAAATTGTTCTTTTGGTCAGTTTTAATACATGTATGTTTAAACATATAAACACCTTATAGCGGGTTATTTTGGGGATGGTTTGATTTTTCCATATTACGGGGTCGATTGAAATCTTGAAAATAATCTAGTGAAAATCCTCATCTAACGCAAATCATATGTAAGCATATTCACAAACCAAGAAAATAAAAGATCATATAGAAGCATATTCACAAACCAAGAAAATAAAAGATCATATAGAAGCATATTCACAAACCAAGAAAATAAAAGATCATATAGAAGCATATTCACAAACCAAGAAAATAAAAGATGCAAATTTTTATTTACGTACCTTATGACACAAATACCATGAAAATTTATCCCTGCCAAAATAACCCATTATATGGCGCAGGAAACAATGAGATCAGGGAAAAAGCAGTGTCCTAGCTAGACCAAAATAGAGGGGCGCTGCGCCCTGCCCCCTTTACAGTGTGCCCCTCTGCCCTCTATGGGCGCCCCTGTGTCCCTTTTTTCTTCCCTTTGAATGTCCTTTGAGTCATTTAATTATAGCTGTTTAACCCAAGCCAATTAGTAAATGTGCCCGTATATGGCTTCATTTATCCACCAAACATCCTGTCTAATTAATGGCCCCAGGTGAGAACTATAGGTAATTAACTGTGGTTGGTACCAAGCCATAACTGTCAATCAGTATATTTGTTAAATTGAACAAGTTTTTAATCCAAATTGATCAATCTTTTCATCCCCGTCTGCAAAGCTCTAATTTTGTATAATTGTGGTGCAGAGTTATGTCCCTTTCAATTTATATCTTTTCTACAAAATCGTAAAATTTAAACATATTTTACTCCAAACTTACCAGTAATTTACTTATAAGATAGCTTATAACATAACATAACATAACATATTTTTATTTTCCAAATCAGGAGCCCACATGGAGCAAGTGGAATTTAACATTTATGAGATGAAAGAGCATGATTTGAAGATACAACACAGTTACATTAATATAAAAACATATAGTTTAAAGTAATTTTGGATATTAATAATTTTTATTTGTCATTTTGCTTTTATAGATGCACCATATTTGGCAACATTTGCTGATTTAACCTTTCAAAATTGATGGCTGATTTCTATGATGGATAATAGATGCACACTTGCTAAAGCTATGACTTTTGTGATCATGTGCAAATAAAGTGCATGAAGTACAACTCAGTCAATATCAATCAAAAAGGAATTCAGATAAAATAAACTTCTGCAAAGCATTAACACCATTAAAAGATTAAATCATGAATTTGTTACTGTTTACTAGAAAAAAGACATTTATAGATGCCCTTCACTCTGGAGCGCGCGCTAAAGTGCCCTCTTCCTGGGCCCCTCTATTTTCAGATCCTAGCTAGAACACTGAAAAAGTGTACTTGTACTTCCTAATTAAATCAGTGGCAATTTCAAAATTTGCTGCAACAAGAAGAAAAAAAGGGACAGAAATGGAAGATGTAGGAATTAAAGTGGGATAGCAAATATCAGAAACATGCTAGTTAAACCTTCTTTTCTTCCCTTTCATAATTTTGTATTAATAACAAATAATTAGTTGTCTACCTTAGAGTACTCTTCTGTATGTTTGCAATAGAGAAAGACTGTGACCCAATATTGTATGTTATTCTTCAAATATGTTAATCTTATTCAAAAAGTAAGGGTGACCCAATTTTGTATGTTATGCTTCAAATATGTTAATCTTATTCAAAAAGTAAAGGTGACCCAATTTTGTATGTTATGCTTCAAATATGTTAATCAATTATTAGGATTAGGTTAGTTAATGAGTTAATGAATCAGATGTTTTACCCGAACCTTATATAAAAATTAAGCTCCTAAAGCACATGCTATTGACTGTGGTTTGTCTTTTTTAGTCCACAGGTCACCAAGTTACAAGACATAGGGCGAAAGAGATGCGTGTCTCCTGGATTTATTCGACTTTCTGAGGACAACCTTGCTAGTCCTTTATCTGAGACGGATTCTCGATCAGCTACCCCAGTAAACATAGAAACATTAGACCCAGCTCCTGTCAGGAAGTCTGGAGATATAATGATCATGCACGGACAGACACCTGCTACATGTGCTGCCCCTACATTTGTTGTGGTAAACAAAACCTCAGGGGCCCCTGTTACAGGGCGTTTGGACTCTACCGTGTTGTCTTCAGCTTTGCCATCTAGTATCTGTTCTGTTGTACATATGGAGACTGATAATTCTCCTAAACCCATATCACCTACCAAACTGATCAATGACTTGTCAAAAGAGGTCAGCAGGGAGTTCACACCTTCTAAAGTTACACCCCCTAAAGGTGTGGCTGAGATTGTCGCATCTTATGCTCCTTATTACTTGTCACCAGAACTAGTCAAAGATACGTGTGTTAGTCAGGATGTTCAAGAGAAAACTCCTACAAAGACATCACCAATATCCAGCCGTTACAGACCAGTAGCTCCTAAACCTATCATCCTGTCAACATTTACTTCTCCAAAGAAGAAAGTGTCACCATTTCTGGAGAAGAAGGTGAAAAGTCCTCGTAGGAAACAACTACAGACCAAAGCCTTGTCCATCAGACCTAAAGGATTCATACCCACCAAACCTCATGTGTCTCCTGTCAAGAAGGCTGCCTCTAGCATCATACACAAAGCTTTGAAGTGGCCTAAAATACTACTACCCAAACCCCATGGTATGATCTCCAGACCTCTCCATGTACATGTCAGGAAAGGGGAGAGAACTATAGAACATGAGGATGAGGACATGTCTCTTCAATGTACAAGTGAAAGTGAGGGGATGGAAACAGACTATCTGTCAGGGGATTGTATAGACACTATAGATGTAGATGACATGAAGATGGCCACCTTACCAGCTGTGTTACCTAAGAGACAGAAGCATAACTCCGAGTCCAATCGTAGTGTAGAGAGTGACGACACTCAGAGTGAGGCTGATGGATTATATGACAGTCAGAACGAAGATGATGTCATCGATGATGAAGACCACTTAGCTGACCTTATGGCTGCTAGTTCTACAATATGGTAAGGCATATATTACTGAAGGGAAGTTAACTTAGAAATGATCAAAAGTCAGTGTGAGACAGCCATTATTAAATTACAAAATGAGCACCAGTACTTCATCTTATGATAGTATTCATAACATTTCAATACATACAATTTTGTAAAGAATGTTTTAAAACTTTTTTTTTTAAAGAAATTCAAAATATTTTCTGTTTAAAAGATAACAATCTTAACTTTTTTCAAGTTTTGAAAATTGGTGAGTTTGCACACGCCTATTAAATGATGATATCCACATGGAATGAGAATTTTAATGCATCATTACAACTTTTCAGCTTTGCCTCGCAAAGACAGTCTGCTAAAGACAAAGAAAACAGAAAGAAAGGAATGAATAAAAAAGATGCAACTCTAGCTATGCTGGCCCCTGACTTGTTAGAAATAGATCCTCATGTAAGTCTTTATTAAGAACAAGACCCTCTTATAAATCTTTACTTGAATAGAAAAAGATCCTCATGTAAGTCTTAACTTAGAAATACAAAAAGATTCTAATGTGAGTTTAAACTTAGCAGTGTTCTCCCCAGGCCCTTATAGAATTTGGTGGCTGGTGGGTGGTGAAGAAATTTTGGTAACAGTTTTCTCAGCAACTACTACTCACAGGCACTTGATATTTTGTATACAGCATCATGGTGGGGTCTCATAACGTGGGAATTGATTCCTAGTCTGTCGCTTACCTACTTGCTGTTTAATAAAATCCGGCCATTCTTAACTTTGTCAGATTTTTTAATTAAAATGCCTTAATTACAAATGATTTGATGACAGTAGCCACCTGCAAAAGAGTGAATTCTTTTTCAGTTGACTAGGATTTACCAAAATAAAAACTAATACAAAACATGTGCTTTTATTCTCATGTGTTATTTTGAAAAAATATGAAAAATATGACATTAGAAAGATTGACCAAGATATGGAAATGAATTTTGTCTCGCCTGCAAGGAAAAGTCATGGAAGGCGAGTCATAGGTCTTACTTTACGGCGGCGATGGCGGCATAAACTTTTTTTCAGGCCAAAAACTTTTTTGTAAGACTTTTGTGAACAATGAACAGCTTGAAAAGTATATTAGCTAGGCATCTGATATTGGTTATGCAGGCAGTTGAGGTTAAGGTCTACACACATGTTACCATGCAGTGTGACCCTGACCCCATTTTCACGCTACCATGACACGGGACCTTTTCACACTCCATTGACTTTGTTAACTTCAGTCTTTTTCAGGCTGTAGACTTCTTTGTTTGACTTTTGTGGAAAATGGATTTCTTTACAAAATTATAATAGGCATATGATCTTTAGGATATTGATGAATTGAATTAGGGTCTTTGCATCCGTCCCCATGTCATCTGACTTTGACCTAATTTTTACACTAATTGAATGGTAAAATTGTTTTTTTTTTATGTTCAGTCATTTATGTTAAGTCTGTTTCTCAATGACTATGATATCTAGAATCACTTCAGTTGGTCCACAGGAAAATGTCGAGAATTTGTGAATGAGTAGTTGAATACCTAGGTATTGCAATGGTGCCAGCAGGCGAGACATACTTTAGTGTTAACTCTTGTTTACCTTAATGATAAAAGATGTAAATCTTTTAACACATTTATTCACAAATGTATATACCTTAAGGTAGGTCATTCACATTTCCTTTAAAAAAATGATTGTATAGTTTAATCTTGAAATGATAAACCTTCAACATGATGTTCAGGTGCTTCTATAACATGTGCATGAAATGATTGTCAACCAACATATTCAAATCTGCTTAATTAGCTTAGGTGACAAATAACAGCTAATTAGGTGTGAGTGTTGAATGTAGGGTGTTGACTATTGCCATGTCATGAACATAACAGTTTGCATAACACAACTTTTGAAATGTGTGTTTCTGTAGAAAAGATATAACAGTGGAAGTATTTGAATTTTCTGTTGCATAGCAATATGTTTATGACAGCATTTAACCGTACCCTGATATCATATAACGTAAAATGTGTGAGACAACTAAGTTAAATACCTTGAGTTGGTTTGAATGAGGTGGGGGGGGGGGGGGGGGGAGGGGTTGTTCCTGGAACTATGAACTGTTCAATTCATGGGTGATATAAGGGGTGTACCGAGGTGTGTATTTGGCACACAGATTTCTTGTGTGATTAGAATATTAATGGTGATCGTTTTCCTTTATTATTCCTACATTTATTACACAGAAGTACATTAACACCCACTATGAATAAAGTACATAAAACACCTATTTGCAGTTAGACAATATTGATGTATCATTATGATATTCTTAACCTTGGTTCAGACGTACATAAAAACATCTATTAACAATAAGACAATATTGATGTATCATTATGATATTTTTAACCTTGGTTCAGACCTCTCCAGGCTCAAAAACTCATTATACATCCATCAATATTTACCAACATACTGTGGATTCATTTATTTTTATAGGTATCAATTTTTGTGGTCTGATGAAAATTCCTAGGTTTGTGGATTCTTAAATTCGTGGTTCTGAAGTTTGCAGCGTGAAGATCAATGTTATATTTTCTTTCTGTGGGGTATAAAATTTTGTGGGTCAAAGCCATCCACGAAAACCACGAAAATTGATACCCCACGAATAATAATGAAACCATAGTTATACATGGGGCATTGCCCTATAATTTATTATGTGTCTTAAATAGCAACGAATGTTAAGTTGTCTTAACTTCAGACAGGAAACAGCAAAGGTATACTCTAGTTAATATTTTTCAACTCTTAAGGATGTTCGCTACTATTATTGAGAATAAATAGGTTTCAAATTTGATGCCTTACATGAAAAGACAATAGATTAAGGTATATGATAAGAAACAAAATTTGATAGGTTCGTGACCTCGTTTTCAAGATAATTGACGTTAAAGTTTTGGCGGGAAAAGGTTTTCTCTGACTTTTTCATAGGTTTAGCATTAGTTCTATTTAGCTGTTAAAACCAATGACAGAATAAATAGGATTTGATAAAACTTTGTTTATAACCCCTTTATGACATATTAAAAACATTCATAACAAGAAAATAGGGGGTTCGTGGGCAAAAACAATAACCTTATTTTGAAGGTAAAAACCAGAGGATTCAGAAAAAATGACAGAAATCCCAAAACAAGACTAGCGAGCATTCTCAAACTGAAGACTAAAAACTTTGATTTTACACTAACTGATCTTCTCTAGCTCTTGACATTTAGAGAAACAAAAAAAAACGTTTCAGTGAGGAGAATGAGAGTTAGATTGAATACCTAAAACTGTAGTGCTATAGACAGAGCATTTATATCACTCTAATATACATTACTATGTCAATGATATTTCATTATTCAATAACCCTATCAGACAAATAAAAAAGAGAAATATTGTCAATTTGAACAGGAAAAAAAACAGTGTTATTTATAAAAGATCAGGAATTGCTTATTTAACATGTGCATAATACAACATCCCAACCAACTCTACCAGGATCTTTTATCCTCACCTATATTTCAATATTTATCATATGCCTGGTGTTCACCAAACTTGATGTACTCATTTCTTAAACTTAAACTAATTTGGTTTCATTGACAAATGATACAATTGTAACATACTTGTCATATTGATAGTTAGAATTTGGAAATTTCTTAGAAAATGCATAAACCTTTAGACATACTGTAAACCAACTAATTTTCAAAAGTTTCCGAGGGAATAAAAAATGGCAAAAGTAAATAGTAACAAATAATTCATTTTTCATAGCAAAAGATTGTTGTATCAAAGAATCAGGGAAATGAATAGTCCCAAAATCACCTCGGACATGAAAACATGAAATAAAGTAGTTGGAAAAATAAGTTTGTTTACAGTAATGATTTGTTTGTTTAAATATTAAAACTTTTAATTTACATCATTAAGTTTGAGCAAAGTCTAATCTTGTTAGATTTATAAAATCATAAAACTTCACTAGTTTGCATTTACTTTAGAGCTAATTACATTTTACATGAAGCATGCATCAGATATGTTATGATTTATTCTTTTAGATGGAAATGTGAGCTATTACAAATGAAGTTAAAAGGAATAAATTATCTTTAAATGCTTGACATCCCCAGAATGCGGTTGTCAGATGCTGAGAAGTTAATCTACATATTCAGTCCTTCTGTTTTTGAAAGTAAATGATTTTACTGGAGGAATTTAATTAATTGTGACACTTAACTGGCAAAAAATGTTTATAGAAATTTCAAATGCTTACAATTTATCTTGAAATTTCAAAGACCTAAAATTCTTTTAAAAAAAGAGACAGTTTCAAGAAGATAAAATAATTCTTGTCATTGACAATGATGCTACTTTACATTCAGATTATGGAAAAGAAAAATATGTCACTGCAGACCTATTTATAGGTATAGCTACGATCAGTCAAAGGATTTAATTTGCATTTGACATGAAATGAAAAATCTTTGTAGTCTGAATTGATCAAATTTCAAATTGCCTCATCAGTTATACCCTTATATAACACGCCATTATTCCTGCCTAACTATCTCAGTATTATCCTATTATAGTTACTGTATTCTGTAACTGAAACATTTTTGCAATTCATTCTGCTATTGAAACATTTATTCTGCAATTAAAACATTAGAGTTGTTGTTTCATCTTTATAATTATCTTGAAGGTTAACAGGTACCATAAGTTTGAAGATGATAAAATCTAATATCTCAATGGCTGTGTATCCTTTCAACATACTATTTTTTTAGCAATATCAATTCAATTTATATTAAAATATTGTTCTACATTTTATTTATATCTCTCAATTCAATTTATTAGGGCCCCGCATCTTCATCGAAGATGCGGACGCCCTATAGTTTTCACTTTGTCCGTCTGTATGTCTGTCTGTCCGTCTGTCCATCTGTCAACAATTCTTGTGAACACTAAAACTCAAAAACTATTAACACCACAGTTCTGAAACTTTGCACAGCTGCTAAGTAGCATGTCATGATGTGCATATTAAAATTTTGTGCAAATCTGATGAAAATTTTTGTAAAAAATCGTCATTTTTTATCGAAAATCACAGATTTTGAGAATTGGACTTTGTGAACACTAAAACTCAAAAACTGTTAACAATACAGTTCTGAAACTTTGCACAGCTGCTAAGTAGCATGTCATGATGTGCATATTAAGATTTCGTGCAAATCTGATTAATATTTTTGGAAAAAACTTCATTTTTTAACGAAAATCACAGATTTTGAGAATTGGACTTTGTGAACACTAAAACTCAAAAACTGTTAACGAAACAGTTCTGAAACTTTGTTCAGCTGCTAAGTAGCATGTCCTGATTTGCATTTTGAAATTTCGTGCAAATCTGATTAATATTTTTGGAAAAGCTTCATTTTTTATCGAAAATAACAGATTTTGAGAATTGGACTTTGTGAACACTAAAACTCAAAAACTGTTAACAAAACAGTTCTGAAACTTTGTTCAGCTGCTAAGTAGCATGTCCTGATTTGCATATTAAAAGTTCGTGCAAATCTGATTAATATTTTTGGAAAAAACTTCATTTTTAATCGAAAATCACAGATTTTGAGAATTGGACTTTGTGAACAATAAAACTCAAAGGCTATTAACAATACAGATCTGTAGTTTCATATGCATTCCATGGAACATGCCTTAGTGGTTATAATTAAAGTTCGTATGATTTTGAAAACACTTAGATATTTTGCCGCAGGGCCCTTTCTGACTTTGTCAGTATTCTAGTTTATCCTAAATTTTGATCTAAGTTCTAAAGAAATCATAAATATCAAATAGATACATGTAGTTTAATTGACAATGGTTTATCAGTGCCTTTAGGGGTAGTAATAAAAAAAAACAACACATAATTGTTAAAATTCAATATTAAATAAAAAATCAAATTAGCCATATTAATTTCATTTGAGGGTTTATTTCGTTGGATCAAATAAAAAGGAGACTTTATAATTAAAAATACAACTCGCGGCTATGCCTTACAAGAAAAAACAAAGATTTATGTTTCTAAGGTTAAACCAAACATTATCAGAATGTTTTTTTAATTCTATTTAGGAAATACTCCCTGTCTCTATTCCTTTGATCATCACAATCACTTTTGTCTAAAAACAGTTATGGAAAATTGTAGTTTATAGATGTAATTAGCTCTAAAGTTACTGCAAACAAGTGAAGTTATATGATTTTATTCATTTTTCTCAGCTACTACTTATCACAGTCTTTCAATACATGTAGTTGATACACACAGCATCAATATGGGTTCCCCTATTATGGATTTGGATTCCTGGGTGTCGTTTCATAAAGCGGTCGTTAGCTTAACGTGCACGTTAGCTCATTTAAATTGCACGGGATAACGAACACGTTAATTAGCAATTGCTTTATGAAACAGCACCCAGGTCTGTTGCTCACCTACTTCTTTTAAAACTAAATTCAACTATTGTAGTCTTAGATGTCAGATTTATTTTTTTATTGATCAAAGTTTTTTCTAGAAAAGATTTAGTCCAGCTGAGAAAAGCATGGTTTTCAAAGCTTATGTTAGAACACAGGAATTAAAAAAAAACAGACTTAGAAAGTGTTGTAGATAGATAGAATATGTCACAGATTCCAAACAGCAAATATTTGTATTTAGTTTAAGAAATTAGATTTTTCCATTTGCCTACATGACACTAATGATTGTTCATTACAGTAGCAGGAAGTTTTTAAAACCCAATGTAATGATGTTAATTACAACAAAGTTACATCCAATGCTGCGTAAATTGTAATCAACTTGCTACACATTTCCTTTATTTCTCACAAATTGTTATAGTTATCTTTTTACATTTCTGCAATCTTCAAGAACCGAAATCAGTAATTTTTATTAAAATCTTAATAAAACTTTGAGTGGCATTTCTTGTGCTTGGAGACTATCAAAGCTGTTTGTGTTTGTCTCATGTACTTTAATTGGTATTTCTAGTATTTATGTAGCTATGGAATATAGCTCTATATGGTCACTTTTGAAATTTCCTAATTTGGTCTGCCAAATAAAAAGAATATCAAAAGGACCATTAAGAGGAACCACAGCTAGTATTGATGATAAGTTCCATCAGATCGTGGTTGTATGACCAGAAAAAAAGTACACTCTGACTAAGGTTAGTGGTTGTCTCTTGGTTCTCTGGCCTCCCCCCTTCTTCCTCCACCATGACAATGGACTGTGTTTAAGGGTCCATGAGTGTCCAAAAGGGTGTTTTAAAAACCCTATCACTCACATTAAACTTTCACAAAACAATTTTCCACGGTCAGTGGATATTTAAAAGGCCTTTGCCTTTGTATGCGGTAGCATAATGGGTAATCACATGAAAGGCTATAATCACATAAAAGAATTGGTTTTGTCTTGTCTGATATTCTATCAATAATGATGTTCTCATTTTGAAATCAATCCATTTAAATTACTCACAGACATAAATGACACGTTTTTTTATATTTTTTCCCATATTTGATAATTTGTACTTAAATTTGAGATTTGAAATTTCCGTAATTGTATGCTTTTTAATGACTGTACAAAAGACAAATGTATATGATTTTAATGAATATAATTAGATTTTTATTGACTTTAATGGACATTTTTGAATATCCTTTGTGTACTTCATTATAATGGGGACATTTTATGAGTTTTTAATGACAGATTCAGGATATGATGATGGACTTTAAAGAATTATTGTGTCTTACATGAAGTGTATTAGGATATAATTGATTGACACTAGCAGGCTTCTACGGATTGTGATATGCAAATTTTATTCTCTTCATAAGCCTTTCTGTAACAACCACAAGATTGTTTGAACTTTTTTCAGTCAGATTGTTGTTTTGTAGAATTAAGATGGAATCTTTTAAATGTCACGATTAGTTAGGTTGATGTTTTATATGATACAATCAGCTTGAGCTGTCTATGGAAGCATCATTTGTTGTAAAAGGTGTTAGATGTTGTGCAGAAAAAAATGAGGACAAATAGTGCTTGAATTTGTAGGTCTAAACAGACTAAGACAAAATAAGAAAACATAAAAGACATCATCCAAAAAATGAAAATATAGGATAACCTATAAAAAAAAACCAAACTGCAATTAGTAAAGAACAAAATAAGAGTGAACTTAAGTGCCTAGGAGTGGATGTACAGTTTCTGCATGCTAAAAAACAACAATACAAACACAATATGACAAACCAACATCAGTACTGATTCATGAGTCTACAATCATCAATATTATTAGCACTTTTGATATCCTCGGTGCTGGATTTGGCTTTCCTGTTCGATGTTTTTGGTTTTGAGTACTTGTCATTCAATACTTTGGGTTTTTGACCTTCCAATGTTTTCATTCAAATGCTGCTGATGAGAGGTTACTCCTTGAAATATCGATATACAGCATAACCAAACTAACCGTTGTATACCCATTTTGGTATTGTATTTTGAATGAATGAACTCTGAATATGTGACCCCCAAAATTAGGTTGTTTTGAGGAACATTTCCTAAAAGTGTTAACCTTTTGTAAAGGGTTTATGGTGCTTGTTGACTGTCTCTTTCTCTTTACCTATGTGTATTGATGATGTATAAGTATACCAATCTTAAAAAAGGACTGTATCACATGATAAATATACTTTTTCCTTTATATTTTAGAAAGATGATCGAGACACAGCATTTGCCCAGGCTTACCTGAATCGTACTAAAGAGGCTCTGAAGGGGAACACAGAGAAATATGAAGAGTTCCTGAAAATCCTCTACGACTTCGGGAAATCTGAGCAGTCTCCTGTGAAGGTTTGTCCTTTTATCAGTGTTGATCTAAATAAAAGTGGCAAGAAGGCCCATTCTTAGGATGTCTTTAAACATATATTTGGTTGTGTGGTGGAGTTATCTGCCAAACTGAATGAAATTGCAGTTTGCTATTTGCACAATAAGAGGATGAACAAAAACAATCTGTGTCCTCAGTGATTTTGCTAAGATATCTCATTGGCTGCTTTTTATAAGTCTAATCTTTCTACCAACTAATAAATCAAAATAGATGTATGTTTTGACTACCCTCCTTACTTGTACCTTATGTGAAGAGCACATGTACTTTAAGTCTGCTAAGTTTGGGGTTTCTAGATATGGGCAAAATCTGGAATAAAGTGCAATTTTCCAAGAATAAAGAAAGAAAGCTATTAAGGGATATTAAAATCTCATTATAAAGTAAGAATTCCTTCCTCTATCGTTACATAATACATTAATGGATTATGTGAGCCTCATTGATGGAACATTATGGTGAAATCTCTTTTACAGTATAATTAGCAATGTCATGGTTTCTTTGACAACTTTAAATAATCAAGTCATAACCATAATAATTAACATTGGGTTCAGAAAGCTTCAAAGACATCAAATTTTCAGTGGAAATTTACTTAATTGTTTAAATGCCAAGATTCTTATTCTTCCGTGCATTATCTAGTCTTAGTTTTGTATTGGCCAACCTGTTTGGAACTTTATTCTATAGTTTTCTGTGGTATGATAAGTTTTGGCTTGTTGTTATTGAAAGAGTATTATTGATATACTGGGTACTTCACAACAATATACATCACTAGAGGAAAAGTCATAGACTTAGATGTCAAGATTTACAGGGTTGTTTTTTTTTAAACTTGACAATTTGACAATATCAGATGAATGTAGGATGAGCAGCCTTGGGGTAAAATTTTGTCTTTACATTTTCCTCAGTCACTACTTATTACAGAAACTCCTTTTTATAAGGCTTATCTTTTATAAGGCTTATCTTTTATAAGGCTAATCTTTTATAAGGCTAAACTCCTTCTTTATATTAAGTATGCAGTAATGAAATCAAGCCATTAAGGTCTTTGATCCATTTTTATACCCCGCCACACGAAGTGGCAGGGTATTATGTTATACCCTCAGTTTTTGTCTCGCCTGCGACGAATAGTCGCGGAAGGCGAGACATAGGTATTACTTTCCGGCGACGGCGGCGGCGACGGCGGCGGCGACGGCGGCGGCGTAAACTTTTTTGTAAGACTTTTGTGGACAATGAATTGCTTGAAAAGTATAATAGCTAGGCATCTGATATTTGGTATACAGACAGTTCAGGTTATGGTCTACGCAACTGTCACCATGCCGTTTGACCCTGACCCCATTTTCACGCTCCAGTGACTCTGTGAACTTAGGTCTTTTTTCAGGCCGTAAACTTTTTTGTAAGACTTTTGTGGACGATGAATTGCTTGAAAAGTATAATAGCTAGGCATCTGATATTTGGTATACAGACAGTTCAGGTTATGGTCTACGCAACTGTCACCATGCTGTTTGACCCTGACCCCATTTTCACGCTCCAGTGACTCTGTGAACTTAGGTCTTTTTTCAGGCCGTAAACTTTTTTGTAAGACTTTTGTGGACGATGAATTGCTTGAAAAGTATAATAGCTAGGCATCTGATATTTGGTATACAGACAGTTCAGGTTATGGTCTACGCAACTGTCACCATGCCGTTTGACCCTGACCCCATTTTCACGCTCCAGTGACTCTGTGAACTTAGGTCTTTTTTCAGGCCGTAAACTTTTTTGTAAGACTTTTGTGGACGATGAATTGCTTGAAAAGTATATTAGCTAGGCATCTGATATTTAGTATACAGACAGTTTAGGTTATGGTCCATGCAACTGTCCCCATGCCGTGTGACCCTGACCCCATTTTCACGCTCCAGTGACTCTGTGAACTTAGGTCTTTTTCAGGCCGAAAAACTTTTTTGTAAGACTTTTATGGAAGATGAATTGCTGGAAAGTTATAATAGCTAGGCATCTGATATTGGGTAAACAGACAGTTGCGGTTATGGACAACGCAACTGTCACCATGCCATGTGACCATGACCCCATTTTTATGCTCCAGTGACTCTGTGAAATTAGGTTTTTTTTTCAGACAGAAAACTTTTTGTAATACTTGTGTGGACAATGGATTGCTTGAATAGTATAATAACTAGGCATCTGTTATTAGGTATACTGACACTTTTTGTGTTTATATCAAGAAATGAAAGCTTAGGTAGTTGATTTTAGCGATGGTGCCGGCAGGCGAGACATACTTTTAGTGGCCACACTTGTTTTCGGTGTCTGTCCGTCCGTCCGTCTGTCCGTCCGTCTGTCTGTCCGTCTGTCTGTCCGTCCCCCGAAGGTTTCCGACCAATAACTTGAAAACGCGTCAAAGGATTTGAATGAAATTTTGCACAGCTGTTTAGTACAATAAAATACAGGTCAAGTTCGATTTTCAGCATGATCCAAAAAATAGTTTTGGAGATAAGCCACTTTGAAAAATCAAATTTCATGAAATTTTGAGTTTCCGACCAATAACTTGAAAACGCGTCAAAGGATTTGAATGATATTTTGCACAGCTGTTTAGTACAATAAAATACAGGTCAAGTTTGATTTCCAGCATGATCCAAAAAATAGTTTTCGAGATAGGCCACTTTGAAAAATCAAATTTCATGAACTTTTGAGTTTCCGACCAATAACTTGAAAACGCGTCATGGGATTCAAATGATATTTTGTACAGCTATTGAGTACAATAAAATACAGGTCAAGTTCAATTTCCAGCTTGATACGAAAAATAGTTTTTGAGAAAGGCCACTTTGAAATCAAATTTTATCAACTTTTGATATTATAACGTGGCGGGGTATCATTTAATGTCCCATTACATGCCCTATTTTTAAATATTTTTAGATCCCCCACTCCCCCTAAGTACAAAAAGTCTGATGATTTAATTGAGGCATCTTTTGCTATAACCATTTTTTTTTCTAGGCTTTGATAAGTTTTTGATATAAATATTTACTTGATTGAATATTAGACCACAAGTTTTCCTAGAAAATTACATCATTCCCAATACAATTAATACTTCTTTTGATATGAGGATGTTCAGAGGATACAAAGCTGTAAAAGATGGCGAGACATTTCTGATGAAGAAGTATTTCAGTTACTCCTTTAAGGGGAAAAACAGGAAGCTGTAGCCAGTTGTACTTTGTATTAAGCATATTCTATGAATGGAAGTTCTGTAGGGGAAATTTACTCGTATGGATAAAGATATAAAATTATCAATCTGTTATCAAACTTCACACCTGATACCAAAGATACATGAGATGAAAGCTAGGCTTGTAACCTGCTCCGTACATAGCTTATAGCCCAGGGTTAACAAGAAAAATAAGAAAGTAAAAGCTAGGAATGTTACCTGCTCCGTATCTGTCTTATAGCCCAGGGTTAACAAGGAAAATAAGAAAGTAAACGCTAGGAATGTTACCTGCTCTGTATCTGTCTTATAGCCCAGGGTAAACAAGGAAAATAAGAAAGTAAACGCTAGGAATGTTACCTGCTCTGTATCTGGCTTATAGCCCAGAGTTAACAAGGAAAATAAGAAAGTAAAAGCAAGGAATGTTACCTGCTCCATATCTGGCTTATAGCCCAGAGTTAACAAGGAAAATAAGAAAGTAAAAGCTAGGAATGTTACCTGCTCCGTATCTGTCTTATAGCCCAGGGTTAACAAGGAAAATAAGAAAGTAAACGCTAGGAATGTTACCTGCTGAAATAAGTATCTCAGAAAAAAAACCAAAAGGGTAATAAACAAATTTGGTTTTGACCTTACACTGAAAAACGGCATCACCCTGTTGTTTTTTCACTAGAGATGTATTTTTTTGGGTTGTATTGACATCATTTGCATACAAACCTTTTGTATTTACAAAGGTGATGAACTGTCTGTTCAAAGAAATCTTCTGTCTTACTATCAATCAGGCCTCTGACTGAAGAAACTCAACAAATACTGGTATAAGAGTTTTCCCAAAATAAGAGAATTTCTAGATTTCACATTTTGTAGCAAATAATCTGTCAAGTTTCTTTGTATTTTCTAGTTCCATTGATGTCACATGCGTTGAAAAAAGTGAAGTGTTTAATCAAATCAACTGAAGAATGCCATAAGCTTGATTTGAAAGTAGAAGATATTTAATTGGGTGTAATTAAAAGAGTTCCTTTATGCACCATGTCAAAGCTGAAAAGCCTCTTGTGGTTAATGTCCTTAATTAAGTTAATTAAAATCAGTATATGATAGCTATTAGGTTAATGTATGCTCAGTTTTCTAAGGAAATCCATGATTAATTTTTTTCTCGTGGACTTCTATTGTAAAGAATTGATTATATATTCACATGATTCCATCTCAAATGCATCTGATAATGTGAACATGTATGGCTTAATCACATATGAGTCTTCTCACCTGATGTAAACTGTGACATGTCATTATCGTAAAACTACACAGAGAACTATCCCACATTCTGGATGCCTTATAGAAGACATTGTACATTAACTCCATTATGATTTGCACATCAATTAGCGAGCACTTTATAAAACAACACCCTGTTGTCTATTGACCTGATAGTCACCTTAATACTACAAACTCAGAGAACAAAAATACATTCTGTGGGCCCTATAAAGAAGTCATCAGTAAACAATACCCTGTAACTATTCACCTATAAATTCAAACTTCTGACAACATTGTCATCGTTACTATACAAAAGCCAAGAGTTACATACTGGGGGCCTTATTAAGAAGTTGTCATATATTAACCCTTTTTCTTTTTTAGAACCAATATTGTGGATGTTTTAAACTCAGTAACCCTGTTATCCATTGACCTGATTAAAACTTTGACCTGTCATTATTACAGTACAATCCACAGGGTCCTTATAAAGAAACAATTGTGCACTCACTTCATTTTATTTAAAATGCACTGAATATCATTCATGAAAATTATTGCTTTGATAAGAAATAGCACCCTGATGTCTATTAAGCAGAGTTGGACGTTGACATGTCATTATAACAGGAAAATGTACAGAGACCTGTGAAAATGTTGGGGTTAGCTGTGGTGTTACATACACTCACTTGTGATGGTGCTGTGGTTAGCTGTGGTGTTACATACACTCATCTGTGATGGTGCTGGGGTTAGCTGTGGTGTTACATACACTCATTTGTGATGGTGCTGGGGTTAGCTGTGGTGTTACATACACTCATCTGTGATGGTGCTGGGGTTAGCTGTGGTGTTACATACACTCATCTGTGATGGTGCTGGGGTTAGCTGTGGTGCACTCATTTGTGATGGTGCTGGGGTTAGCTGTGGTGTTACATACACTCATCTGTGATGTTGCTGGGGTTAGCTGTGGTGTTACATACACTCATCTGTGATGGTGCTGGGGTTAGCTGTGGTGTTACATACACTCATCTGTGATGGTGCTGGGGATAGCTGTGGTGTTACATACACTCATTTGTGATGGTGCTGGGGTTAGCTGTGGTGTTACATACACTCATTTGTGATGGTGCTGGGGTTAGCTGTGGTGTTACATACACTCATTTGTGATGGTGCTGGGGTTAGCTGTGGTGTTACTACACTCATCAGATCATTGACTTAGGATTGGTCATATTTGGTTGTATATCTCCATTTGTATTGACTTGTGATTCGTCAAACATTACATCTGATATCTTATATCTGAGGCCAAGAAAAAAAAAATTGTTTGTTTAGGGTTTCATTGATTGAAAAATTAGGGTAGGTAGGTAGGTAAATTCACTTTTAAGAAATCATTTCACATAGACCCCTATGGGACAGACTATCATAACGGGTACTTTTAGCAATGTTTTCCTTAAAAAATTGTTAAGCATAGGAAGAAAAAAGGGTAGGCAGGGAAACCCTAAACAGACATTTGTTTTATTTTGACATCAGCTTTCTGTGTTAGAGTGCATTGGATTTACCCCAACTCATTTGCAATTACCCTTTCTGTCCATCTATCTGAAAAATTTTGTAACATATTTTGGCTTTGTTTTCAAAGGTAAAGGTAAGATTTATGTAATGAAGGTGAATACACATCAGTGATGTGTACACAGTCAAACAAATAACATAAGCTCTGAAGAGCTTTTGACCCCTGACAAGATAAACAATTGTTTGGCTAATATAAGCCCTTGCATGGTATTTAGCTGCCAGGCTTGTGTGGAAGGAAAGTTAGAAAATCAGTGAAACCCACGAGCCACGGTAGGTGCCTGGAAACCTTGACATATGTGAGGCTTTAACTTACACAAGTGTCAACCTGTGATTTAAAGTCCAGTGCCTTAACCACTCAGCCACAGCTCCCTTGAATTTAGTACACAGTTAAACAAGATAAGTTTTTATGTTTCTCCACTTCCCAGGTCAGTAGATCATCTACTTCATGTTGTCTGATTAGTTGGGCTGTGCTTAACATGCAGGCTGAACTTCTACTAAAAGTACATGTCACCTCAACTCCCATGGGAATAAGTCACTCTTTTAAGATGATGGAATGTTGAAATCAGATATATTATGATATCTGTTGATTGAGTTCTTAATGCTTTACTGTAGTTCTCAAATTAACTTTGTTCTTATAAAGAGAAGTTGATTATTGGATGGTTCTGTTTGATATTACTGTTATTTATCTACTGGTATAAGAGGAAGTCTGTTAGAGACTTGTATAAGAAATCAGTGCTGTAAGGTTGTCTAAATAGAAATAATGGTTCAATTTTGTGAGCAAGTTACTTTGCAGAATGAATGATATTGGAATTTGAAACTGAAGTAATTTGGATTCAAAGTCATTTGTTCTCTGGGCAAAATTCTGATGGAAAAGTACCGTAGTCGGAATGTTGTATGCACAATAACAAATCGGCTTTTTTTTTACAGCAACTTTGATTAGTCTAGATAAAATTAAAAGAAAACTTTATTAAGTCTCTAGAAGAGCTGCTCTCTAGTGACTGTAATTGAAATGCTCATCATAAGATTATTGAAGTGTTTGCCAATGGTGAAACACTGTTGATGAATTATTAAAGCTTTGAAATTTTCAAGTTTTTTTTAATTTTTTATATTTTCAAGGGTTTAAGAAATATTGGTTCTGCTCAAGACTTTCTCACGTGTTAATATCCTGCTATGTTGTTATATTATATTTAACTTGATGTTTCTAAGATTATCTAATACCTGCAATTAAGGTATGGTCATATGTGGCTACAGATTTCCTTAATAATTGGTCAGCCTTTGCATGATTTATACTTCCTTATGTTATAGTTGATTTGATTGGATGACAGTGGGATCCACACTTTTCTTCTATAATTGTTGTAGCTTATGAATTATCCTGTTATTACCAGAAACTGTCATCTTTTCTTCCGATGACAGTCTGCTTACAAGAAAACATGGCAATACCTAATATTTAAATCTCTCTTTGAACACCTCAGGCTGCATCCTCTTTTATCATTAGCTATAGTGTTTAACACAGAAGGGTTTGACAAGCCTGTTGATATCTTTATTTAGGATGGTTGCTGGCAAATTAATAAATAAATACGATATGAAAATATGGCCTAAAATAGTAGTGGTATTAATTTAGGTACCGGTAAACAATAGTCCACATACAAAAAGCACTGGAAAATGATTTTTCTCATCATTTTCATGTTAAAACCCACTTCACTGAAAAAGTAATGAAATGAAATTCAATTAAAAAAAGTTAACAATTCCATTAAATGTAATAAACCATAAAATCAGAGAAAAGGAAAAAGTCATCAAAATGCAAAACGATTTTCCATCACTTTTACATTATTTTTTGCATTAATATATTGTAACCATGTAAATCCAACATGAGATGAAAGAAAAAGTAATGTTGATAAACCTTAGTTCTGACATGAAAAAGGATGGTTTATATATGAGCTTGGGCTCACACTTATGATGCCCTGTCAAAGAAAGTTCAGGGGCATATAGTACTCAGGTCCATCTGTCTGTTAGTTATAGCTGTTCCAAGACAGGTTTGCCTACAGGTTTATGTAACTTTTACTATGAAGGAAGTATGATATCATCATGAAACTTTATTCACATATAAAATCAAGATATGAACAAACAACAATCACCATCAATTTGTACATGTCTCAGCAACTTGATGGTTTATTGATCACAGAAAAAAGAGGAGTTATACTTAGGTTTACTGTAAAGGTTTAACAAGTATGGTATCATCATGAAACTTGATGGGCATATTCATCAGGATATAAACTATGAAAAATATCGGCATCAACTGCAGGGACAAGCAATTGCAGATTAAAAAAACATGTTACAGGATGGAGTAAAATGTATTTTGGATAACTATACTCTGGATTTATTTTCATGGGTATGAATTTCCTGCATCACTGACAAAATGCCAGTTAAATTTGTGTTTCTGTAGTTAGTAGTATGCAAAGCAATTTAATGGAATTCACTTATATTGTTACCCCCATGAATGATACCTTAAGTGAAAATTCTCACACTGGGGTCAGAGGCGGATCCAGAGATTCTGAAAAGAGGGGGCACACTAACTGGCCTAAGAGGGGGCCCCGCTTTGGTCACGCTTCAATGATTTCCTATATATTTAACCAAATTTTTCCGCCAAAAGGGGGGCCAGCCTGGATCCCCCTATGGGGGTTATTTTCTCTACAATATCCACGAAAAGATCCCCAAGCTTAATGATTTTTGTTAAAGCAAAGAATATTGTAAACTGTAAATGTATTAATTTTTGTGGTTGCTATTTTTCTTGCATTCACCCTAAATGTCTATTTTGGGGGTATTGATTTTCATTAACTCTGAACATAGAGAAAAATTTGTACTCTGCAAAAAAAACCAACACAATATGTTTATAGTATTGATGGAAGAAACATAGAAGGATACATTTACTAAATGAGAAAATATATCCTGGGAATTAATAATGTTATGAAACCACAGTATTCTTGTTCTAGTTATACGACCATAAAAATATTGTGGACCATAATGATATGATGCTGTTGTGGGTGTTGTTGTCATCATTGGTTTTAGTGTCTGTTAACGTTGGTGTATGCACAATAACTTCAGTTCACCTTTACAGTAATATTCCTTACCATATTACCGCTGTGCATAATGTAGTCTTCTTCTTCTGTCATCCATTCACATATTTCAAAAATCTTTCCTTAAACTACTGAACAGAATTTTATTAAACTTGATATAATTAGGGCCCCGCATCGAAGATGCAGACGCCCTATAGTTTTCACTTTGTTCGTCTGTCCGTCCGTCCGTCAACAATTCTTGTGAACACTAAAACTCAAAAAACTATTAACACCACAGTTCTGAAATTTTGTACAGCTACTAGGTAGCATGTCATAATTTGCATATTAAAATTTCTTGGAAAAATGTGAAATATTTTTGCAAAAAAACTTCATATTTTATCGAAAATCACAGATTTTGCGAATTGGACTTTGTGAACACTAAAACTCAACAACTGTTAACAGTACAGTTCTGAAACTTTGCACAGCTGCTAAGTAGCATGTCATGATTTGCATATTAAAATTTTGTGCATATCTGTTTAATATTTTTGGAAAAAAATCACAGATTTTGAGAATTGGAATTTTTTAACAATAAAACTCAAAGGCTATTAACAATACAGCTCTGAAGTTTCATACACATTCCATGGATCATGCCTTAGTGGTAATAATCATAGCTAATATAATTTTGAAAACACTTAGATTTTTTGCAGCGGGGCCCTTTCTGACTTTGTCAGTAATCTAGTTGATCCTTAGGGTGTCCTGTACAAAAGTTCTGTTTCAATTTTAGGTCTGTCAAAAAATGTCTGTTGCTAAAAATAGACCAGGCAGGTCAGATTTACTGATTTTGGCTTGTAAATGAAAAAAAAGTATAAGTGAAAGAGAAAGTCTGATGTTAACGTCCTTCTTCAACATCAAAGGCTTTACTAAAGTCTCCATTGGGTGGAAGTTGTCAGATGACTTGGCCCTTTAAAGGTAAACATGGTGTTTTTTTTCCATGTTTTTGCCCTCTAGAATAAAAACTAATGCAAAGAGAGAAAATTTGTTACTTACTAAAGCCTCTTCAGCTTCATCTCATTGAGCTCTTCATCTCCATTAGGTCAAAGATGTCAGATGGCCCCTAATAGGGGTTATGTCTATTAAAGGTCAACATGTTTTGGCCCTATAGAAGAAAAACTATTGCAGATAGGGAAATGCTGTTGCTTGCTTATACCTTCTGCTAATTTATCTTTACAAAAGTCTTTATTGGGTGGAAGATGTCAGATAACTCCTTATAGGGGTAATGGTACTTTAAAGGAAAAAAAAATGGGTCAAAAGCAATAGTTTCCTGTTTATGGTCTATAGAATGAAAACTATTGAAGATAGAAAAAAAGCTGCTGCTTGCGAGTCTGCATGTGTTTGTGTACAGGGTTCAACATGTTCAACATGTTGTGGTCCTATCATGCTGTGCTTGGCATAGCTTTAAATTTTTTTAACTTTTAGTTACTCATATAGAATTTCACCCAATCTATGTGATTATGAAGAATAGTTATAAAGTTTAGATTATTTGACAATTTAATTTCTACTTAAAGTTGTTCCAGGAATTGTTTTTAATCTTCCACTTTCCTGTCACTAATATTCTTATGAAATTTGTTGTTTAAGTATCAGTCTTAATGTTTTGATAAATTAAATGTCACAAAATGAAGGAGCAATTCTGTCAATGTATAAAATATAATAAAATATTATTATTAAGCAATCATTTTTAACGTTTGCCTGCTGAGGTAGCAAATTTACGTACATTTATTATAATTATATGACATAAAATGACAATTTTTTTATTGAGTTGTTTACTGTTTTTAGTTCAGATAACAAAGTAAAGATATCAAGTTGTCCTGCCTTAATTGGTTTTGACACTTAGGTTGTTTGGTTCAGCATTAATATTTTATTTGTTTACTTCAATGGTTATTTTGACAATGTTTTTAATATAGTATGTCTCAGGTCTGATCCAGTCCGATATACATAAGTTTCAGATGACTTTTTATGTACATGTAATTCACTATTCATGAAATATTTAATTTGCTTTACTTTTTCTTTGGAAAACATGAGGACCAAAATGAGAAGCAATAACTTGTTTTCTTAGGAAATGTAAGTCAGGACCATTGCTATTTTTATCTACATCTTTTTTAGTCTCCTACTGGCGAAAGCTAAAGGGGACTTGAATTTCACTCTTACCATCTTTCCATCTGTCTGTCATGCCTCGGTTTTCAGCACTTTTTTTTTCTAATGCTTATAGATAATGAACTGATTTTTGGTATGTGACCATGATGATTTACAGATCAAATTTATGTTCTGTGCCCATCCAAATTTTTTCATGTGAGTTATTGCCCTTTGAACTTTTAAAATTTGCTGAAATTTCAGTTTTCTGCACTCTTTTTCTAAACACTTACAGATAATGAACTAATTTTGGTAACCATGATGAATTACAGATCAAGTTTAAGTTTTGTGCAGTTTAAAATTTTTAATGGGAATAATGGGCCTTTGGACTTTGAATGTTCAGTAAAATTTCAGTTTTCCACACTTTTTTTCTTCACGCTTAATAAATAATGAACTGATTTATGGTATGTGAGTCTACCATGAGGAGTTGCAGATCAAGTTTAGATTCAGTTTCAGTCTGCAAAGGAGAAGAGCCATGAAGACCCTAAATCGGCCTGGTATTTTCAACATTTTTTTGACTACTATAACTTGTCAAAGATTTAACTAAAATATGTTAAGTTTGAACAAACTTATCATATCTGTAAGATATGGCAAAATATTTAATCGGCAGGTTTAGCCTTGAGACTTTAAACAGGCCATCAATTTGAAAATTCCTCATTTTTCACACATTTTCTTTGGTTTCCCCAAATAAGTATTTGCCACATTACTCATAATTTTTTATAGTTAATTTATAATATCATAATACACATTTCTATCACAAAATAATTTTGGTTGACAGGTGTGGCCCATTTCATATTATAATCATTGATTTATACATGAAAATCAAGAAAAACTGTTTCACAAAATTGTCTATTTTTTTTACCTCACTGCTCTCCTTATTGATAAATTATTGAAGGAAAAAATATTGCAATTCATGAAATATAAAGACTAATGAACATCAATGCAGCAACTACAAGCAGAACAGTGGCGTAGCTTGCCATTTTTAAAAGTGAGGCAAAACCGGCAAGGGGTCTGGGGACCGCTAAAGGTCCCCAGTGGGTCCAGGGCAAACGATTTCTAGCTATTTAGAGGCCACTGAATGCTTCTCCTAACCATATAAAATAGGTATCAAAGTCAGCCTGGGTCTTGTTTTTTTTTTAAACTGAACATGTGTCTAAAGAAAACATTCATTATATTATCTACATTGAATTTCAAAATCGTTTAAACTTGAAGGTTTTTCCTATTCCAGGCTGGGCATAGGTTGATCTAAGACATTCAAAATTTGGATACGGTTGAGTATATTTTGGTTATATATATACTCTTCATATTCATGAGTAATTTGAATACCATTAAGTTGGTTATTTTTTAAAAAATTATCTGATGTTCACAACTTTGACAAACGTATTGTGTCGAACAGTTTATAAACTGCATTTCGTGTAAAAGCAATGCTCCTGGTAGGTATGGTAGCGCGAGAGAGATGGTATTTTACGCCCTAGCAACACTACATAGTGCGATGAAAATAAAGAGAGTGATAAAATGAACATGAAATGATGATGAGAAATATGGCCGGGTTTAGTGGGAAACACATGAACAGTAAATTTCGAAGTCCCAGAAAAAAGGGGAGAGATGAATAAGGGCGGAAAATTTAGCCTATGTGGTGCACAACTTGAGGGTCCACAAAGAGATCTTTACATGCATGAAGCATGCATGGCACTATCCACACTCGTTGGCCTACTATGGTCAGCCGTCAGGGTTTACCTGACAACATCTGCGGACGTGGGGCTTCTTTTCAGCTACCTAGGGTATACACTTTGTCGCTCTATGGTCTGCGCACTAACCTGATGTCAGAATTCCAAGACCCAGAGTCGCCTCTTACAACAAGGTAGACTCTGTCGCGGGCCTATTCGCCACCCAGGCTCCGCACGGGACGGGTATGATAGAATGGTATTTTGTTTTTCTATTTGTTACTTCTTGTAAATACCAAAATCGCATAAATTTGGTGCTCATATACAAACTTTCTCAGTTAGATACTGCTTTCTATAAGCAATTTCAATCACTAGCCAACTATATACTTATCTGCAGATGGGTCGACCGTAGGTTCTCTTCTTGTAATATTAAGTTATTTTAAAGAAAACAAAAGTAGCATGGTGAAATTTGTTATCGACATATCAAAGAAAAACAGTTAGCCAACCAAGAGTAACTTTCTATTACAATGGTTGAACACGATAGTGCTGGTGAATGGACCTTTGGTCTCTAGCTCAACATGCTTACATCCTTAGGCTACGCTTTCTTTGATGAAATGTATATTTGAATTTTGATTAGCTAAAATTGTTCCTCTTTTGGTACCTAAAGCCGCGCAAAAAATTGCAGCAGTATGTTTTACGTAACAAACGATGAAACAATAACAGCCATATACTACTTATAAGATTGGTTGATCGTAGTAAATGGGAAGTAGAACCAATATCTGTGTGTTTTGAACGTTACATTTTTTTTTGATAAACTTGAATTCTTCAATTTTGATTGACATGATGATTTGTTATATTCTTAACTAAAAGCTTTGAAAGCAAGAGCACATATGTAAACTTCCAAATAATAAAACGAAGTAAATTTCAGAAGGGAATCGAAATGTACAATTGAGAAGATTAATAAAGATTATAATACTGAGTGATCAGCACGAATTCGCTTCGACTTTAATGACCCCGGACCCTTAAAGCTTTACTGTATCTGTCTTTCTTTTCTTTTTTTCGGTTCAGTTTTTTTTTTTTTTTATGTTTACGGTCAATTTTTTTTTTTGGATGAAAAAAAAAGTGAGGCAACTGCCTCATTGCCTCAATTGAAGCTACGCCACTGCAGAAATATTAAAGTTGAATTTTAAGGTCATTTTGGGGCCTTGGTGGCTCTACTCCTTTTTAAAAGAGTTATTGACCTTTGAACATCAATAAATGACTGAAGTTGATCTTTTCTGAACTTTTTTTATATCGCTTGTAGAAAGTGAACTTGACAAGTTTATGTTTTGTTTTGATTCACAAATTTTACCAGTAACTGAAATATGAGGTTGGTAGGGGACAATGTATTGTTTTACAAAGCCCTCAGAATGCTTGTTAATCTTTATTTTATAGCTACAGTATCAGCATTCAGTACAAAATGGGATTCCAAGTTATATTTGGTCTTGTGTCTTCCTTTAGTCCACAAGTCCTGGAAGTTAATAGAGTGGTGTTTAGTGTGTTGTTTAATCATTATAAAACAGTCTGACATCAATAACTGATTACTGAATGTATTTATGTAATCTATTCAAGTTTCTTTATTGGTATTTTGTTGTACATTCTCCAGGTTAATCTACTGTTAAGTTTCAATGCTTTCTTTTATCATTTCAATGACCCCAAAAATCCCCCAAAACCCAGATATGATACTGATGTAATGAAGCTATTGTGTTGGTCTAAACAGGCTGGGAAAGAGAGAAGCCAACTTTTATCTTAATTTCTATACCCCACCATACGAAGTGGTGTCAAGATATTATGTTATACCCTCAGGTTTATTTTGGTGTCTTTTGTCTTTACATTTATTAATAGTATATACAGTATATAATACAAATATATTTAACTATTGTTTAATATTGTGGCAGGGTATCATTTAATGTCCCATAAGATTCCCTATTTTTACCATTTACCGGTACACTCGTATATATTTATAAAAACTTAAAGCAGCTCTGCCAAAAATTGACTGGACTGGAAAGGCATTTTATGTTAACAGAACTCTAGGTACAAGTGTAGTTCAGTGGTGTGGCTGTTGACTTCAATGTTAATACAACTCTAGGTACATGTGTAGTTCAGTGGTGTGGCTAGTTGACTTCAATGTTAATACAACTCTAGGTACAGGTGTAGTTCAGTGGTGTGGCTGCTGACTTCAATGTTAATACAACTCTAGGTACAGGTGTAGTTCAGTGGTGTGGCTGGTGACTTCAATGTTAATACAACTCTAGGTACAGGTGTAGTTCAGTGGTGTGGCTGGTGACTTCAATGTTAATACAACTCTAGGTACAGGTGTAGTTCAGTGGTGTGGCTGCTGACTTCAATGTTAACAGAACTCTAGGTACAGGTGTAGTTCAGTGGTGTGGCTAGTTGACTTCAATGTTAATACAACTCTAGGTACAGGTGTAGTTCAGTGGTGTAGCTGCTGACTTCAATGTTAACACAACTCTAGGTAAAGCTGTAGTTCAGTGGTGTGGCTGGCTGCTGACTTCAATGTTAACAGAACTCTAGGTACAGGTGTAGTTCAGTGGTATGGCTGCTGATTTCAATGTTAATACAACTCTAGGTACAGGTGTAGTTCAGTGGTGTGGCTGGCTGCTGACTTCAATGTTAATACAACTCGAGGTACAGGTGTAGTTCAGTGGTGTGGCTGGCTGCTGACTTCAATGTTAATACAACTCTAGGTACAGGTGTAGTTCAGTGGTGTGGCTGGTGACTTCAATGTTAATACAACTCTAGGTACAGGTGTAGTTCAGTGGTGTGGCTGGTGACTTCAATGTTAATACAACTCTAGGTACAGGTGTAGTTCAGTGGTGTGGCTGGTGACTTCAATGTTAATACAACTCTAGGTACAGATGTAGTTCAGTGGTGTGGCTGGCTGCTGACTTCAATGTTAATACAACTCTAGGTACAGGTGTAGTTCAGTGTGGTGGCTGGTGACTTCAATGTTAATACAACTCTAGGTACAGGTGTAGTTCAGTGGTGTGGCTGGTGACTTCAATGTTAATACAACTTGAGGTACAGGTGTAGTTCAGTGGTGTGGCTGGTGACTTCAATGTTAATACAACTCTAGGTACAGGTGTAGTTCAGTGGTGTGGCTAGTTGACTTCAATGTTAATACAACTCTAGGTACAGGTGTAGTTCAGTGGTGTGGCTGTTGACTTCAATGTTAATACAACTTGAGGTACAGGTGTAGTGCAGTGGTGTGGCTGGTGACTTCAATGTTAATACAACTCTAGGTACAGGTGTAGTTCAGTGGTTGGTGTGGCTGCTGACTTCAATGTTAATACAACTTGAGGTACAGGTGTAGTTCAGTGGTGTGGCTGTCAACTTCAATGTTAATACAACTCTAGGTACAGGTGTAGTTCAGTGGTGTGGCTGGTGACTTCAATGTTAATACAACTCTAGGTACAGGTGTAGTTCAGTGGTGTGGCTGCTGACTTCAATGTTAATACAACTCTAGGTACAGGTGTAGTTCAGTGGTGTGGCTAGTTGACTTCAATGTTAATACAACTCTAGGTACAGGTGTAGTGCAGTGGTGTGGCTGGTGATTTCAGTGTTCATACAACTTTAGGTACAGGTGTAGTTCAGTGGTGTGGCTGGCTGCTGACTTCAATGTTAATACAACTCTAGGTACATGTGTAGTTCAGTGTTGTGGCTGGTGACTTCAATGTTAATACAACTTGAGGTACAGGTGTAGTTCAGTGGTGTAGCTGCTGACTTCAATGTTCATACAACTCTAGGTACATGTGTACTTCAGTGGTGTAGCTGCTGATTTCAATGTTAATACAATTCTAGGTACAGGTGTAGTTCAGTGGTGTGGCTGGCTGCTGACTTCAATGTTAACAGAACTCTAGGTACAGGTGTAGTTCAGTGGTGTGGCTAGTTGACTTCAATGTTAATACAACTCTAGGTACAGGTGTAGTTCAGTGGTGTGGCTGGCTGCTGACTTCAATGTTAATACAACTCTAGGTACAGGTGTAGTTCAGTGGTGTGGCTGGCTGCTGACTTCAATGTTAATACAACTCTAGGTACAGGTGTAGTTCAGTGGTGTGGCTGTTGACTTCAATGTTAATACAACTCTAGGTACAGGTGTAGTTCAGTGGTGTGGCTGCTGACTTCAATGTTAATACAGCTCTAGGTACAGTTGTAGTTCAGTGGTGTGGCTGCTGACTTACATGTTAATACAACTCTAGGTACAGGTGTAGTTCAGTGGTGTGGCTGGCTGCTGACTTCAATGTTAATACAACTCTAGGTACAGGTGTAGTTCAGTGGTGTGGCTGGTGACTTCAATGTTAATACAACTCTAGGTACAGGTGTAGTTCAGTGGTGTGGCTGTTGACTTCAATGTTAATACAACTTGAGGTACAGGTGTAGTTCAGTGGTGTGGCTGGTGACTTCAATGTTAATACAACTTGAGGTACAGGTGTAATTCAGTGGTGTGGCTGGCTGCTGACTTCAATGTTAATACAACTCTAGGTACAGGTGTAGTTCAGTGGTGTGGCTGCTTCGATGTTAATACAACTCTAGGTACAGGTGTAGTTCAGTGGTGTGGCTGGTGACTTCACTGTTAATACAACTTGAGGTACAGGTGTAATTCAGTGGTGTGGCTGGCTGCTGACTTCAATGTTAATAGAACTCTAGGTACAGGTGTAGCTCAGTAGTGTGGCTGGTGACTTCAATGTTAATACAACTCTAGGTACAGGTGTAGTTCAGTGGTGTGACTGCTGACTTAAATGTTAATACAACTCTAGGTACAGGTGTAGTTCAGTGGTTGGTGTGGCTGCTGACTTCAATGTTAATACAACTTGAGGTACAGGTGTAGTTCAGTGGTGTGGCTGTCAACTTCAATGTTAATACAACTTGAGGTACAGGTGTAGTTAAGTGGTGTGGCTGCTGATATCAATGTCAATACAACTCTAGGTACAAGTATTTCAGTGTTGTGGCTGCTGACTTCATAGCCAGAGATCTGTGAGAGACCACTTGTGTTGTCTTTTATGCTTTAGGTTAAATATTTGTAGTAAAAATAAGACTATCATTTATTAAGATCTTCTAACACACATCCTACTTATATTGCATGAAAGTTGCTTTAGAAATCCTGATGAAGTCCAATACGATCTGATAGGTCTGAAGCACGGATACAATCTTTGAAGATTAATCTATATTGTCTAAGTGTTGTAAATCTTTTGTATTACATTAGTACCGACCCTTACGGAACTTACATTATAAAAAATCTACTTGTGTTGTGTATTTATATGTTTTCTAACAAGTAAGATATGTGTTCTTTTATAGTGGAACTAACATAATATAAGATTGGAGTTATGTCATGACCGACAGTGATAAGTTATCAAACACCTGATGATTATATAATTGTACAAGGAACCATTCAGTCACCAGACAGATCTAGTCTGTATAAATCACTGGTCTGGGGACCGGCCTGTCTTAACAGTAAATTATAATCACACAATGATATTAAATAAAACTGAATTTATTTCTAATCTGAAGTCAATAAGTAATTGTGAACAGACCATGTGGGAGTAAGGGTTACGTGCCAGTAGACAAGCAGTCTCATGATTTAGACAGTGGTAACCTGATCATCTGTAAGGATGTATTAGGCAGTAGACAAAAAGTTATGATAAAGGCTGCTATACAACCTGATCTCATCTTTAATTCTAAGACAATGTTCCATGTGACTTGTAATAACATAATTGACTGTAAAACATGTGTGTCACATTCAATTTCTACATACAGGGGTAACAATGCTTTCAAGAATAAATCTTCCATATTTTTTTTGTAATGTAATTTTTTTAAGCTTGTTAACCTATTGCAGTTATATTTATATATACCCTAGATAACTCCTTATTTATAATTTAGCAACTTGTTTTTACTTCAGTTTATATAAGAAATCCCAGTCTACCAATAACAGCCTCTCAAGTAGCATGATTCTTGTATCTACTTATTGATAGTCTTACTAGACTCTTACTATTGTATTGAGACTAAACTTATTGGTAATTATTCTTTTTTCCTCAACCAGTTATTCTGTTTTACATCTTTTATTTCAGATATACATTCATAAGAAATTCTCAATCATTAAACCATGTAACAAGATTTATGTAGTTATTTTAATATTATACTAAAGACAAAAAATGAACTTCTCAAGTTATCTACCCAATAATTTTTTTATTTTTTTTTTATTGTCTCACCTGTGACTACCTGTGACTAATAGTCACGGAAGGCAGACATAGGGATTACTTTCTGGCAATGACAGCAGCAGTATAAACTTTTTTGTAAGACTTTTGTGGACAATATTAAAGTTACTTGAAAAGTATAATAGTTAGGCATTTGTTATTGGTTATACAGACAGTTGAGGTTATGGTCTAGGCAACCGTCACCATGCTGTCTGACCCTGACCCCATTTTCATGCTCCAGTGACTCTGTGACCTTAGGTCTTTTTTCAGGCCTTCACTTTTTTGTAAGACTTTTGTGGACGATGAATTGCTTCAAAAGTATAATAGTTAGGCATCTGATATTGGTTATACAGACAGTTGAGGTTATGGTCTATGCAGCTGTCATCATGCAGTGTGACCCTGACCCCATTTTCACGCTCCGGTGACTCTATGAACTTCGGTTTTTTGTTTTTTTTTCAGGCTGTAAACTTTTTTTGTAAAAAGACTTTTTGTGGACCACATTTTCATGCACTGATGCTCTGTGAACTTAGGTCTTTTTTCAGGCCAAAAACTTTTTTGTAAGACTTTTGTGGACAATGGATTGCTTTAAAAGTATAACAGCTAGGCATCTGATATTGGGTATACAGACACTTTTTGTGTTTATATAAAAAAATGAAAGTTTAGGCAGTTGGTTTTGGTGATGTTGCCGGCAGGTGAGACATACTTTTACAGTGGCCACACTTGTTTATTCCCATCAAAGGCAAGACAATTTAATTAAATGATTAAAACAAGTATTCTTAGAGTATTGCAAAACAATATATAGAACCCAACTGTGAGTTAACATATTTTTATGTTCATATGATAATATTTCAATACTTGATCAATAACTCATCTGTGTAGACTGGCATACCAAAAAACAAGTTCAATAGTCTTATAAGCATTTAGAAAAAGAAGTGGGGAAGCTATAATTTCAGCGAATTCTGAAAGTTCAAAGGACCATAACTCTGGTAAATATTTGCAAACCAGAATGAAATGTATAAATGGTGTGTAACTCATTATTGTAGACTTGCATATAAAAAAAATCATGTTATTACCTATAGGCATTCAGAAACGAGTGCAGAAAACTACAATTTCAGAGAATTCTCAAAGTTCTAAAGGTCATAACTCCCATTAAAAATTTGCAGATGGGAACAAGTAATAATTCTGTTCCACATGGAACTGTTTACTACGGAAGTCACATGAGAGGTGCGTGCGCATGTTGATATCATTCCGCGTGTTGTTGATGTTAATGGCTGACGTTTTATCTTGTGTCAGCTCCAATCCATTTAAATCTACCTTCATCCTGCTTGCTTGAATAAATATTTCAAGTTTATTTTACTTGCTGATTTGTGTGCAATCACACAAAATCGCTTTTTGGTTTATATGACCAGTAAAATCGCTGGTGAATTCGACTTAAGCAGTTCGATTTTCAAACAACCAGCTGCCATGAGTAAAAATGCCGACAAGGGCAAAGGAAAGAAAAGTGATCGTAAGGTGGACAATTCCACATTGAGACAACCTAATTTAGAATGTAATCAAAACGATGATGTCTCTTCTAACCCATCCCCAGTTGCAGGCCCCAGTGGTTTGAACCCGGGCTCGAGCGTTGAAGGGGGCGAGGGAATTTCTATGACCAGTAGTGGTTCTCAAAATACTAGTGAAGTTTTGCAATGTATTTCACAAACTTTATTGACAGTTGTGGCAAAACAGCAAGAGTTATCTGAAACTCACTCTAAGATGATTGAATTTATTAATAATTCTAAATCACGTGATAACGAGAGAGAAAGTAAATCACATGACAAGGAAGATGGCCGACGAAAGCGTAGCCATTCTGTCAGCAATGCAGATGATCAGTCGGAAGAGGGTCAAATAGACTCTTCCGAATATGATAAGAAGCGTGGCTACGTCTACCGCCAAAAGGAATAATGTATCTATAAATACTATTATGGAGACTGCAGGATGGACAAACTCATCTACTTTTGCGAAATATTATTTCAAACCTGTAGCTAATGACAGAGCCACTTTTGGAAATTCAATTCTAAAAAGTTTTTTGCATTAAACTAGTTTTACATTTGTAAATGATTGATATGTTTTGTCAGTTGTGTATAATTCATTGTATTGTAGACTATTGAAATTTTAATGCATAAAGGTTTTTGCATTTATTTTGTTTTTCAAGATCGCTGTCTTTGAATGTCTCATGTGACTTCCGTAGTAAACAGTTCCATGTGGAACAGAATTAGAAAATTAAATGAAACTTACCAAGTTGATATTTGATGAGAATTCTGTTCCACTGGACTGTACGTAGGGAGTCACATGCCCTTCCCAGATTTTTCCCACCCTGTGATTCCCTACGTACTGCTCCAGTTAAGCGATCTTTCAACTTTAAAGAATGATATCAACATGCGCACGCACCTCTCATGTGACTCCCTACGTACAGTCCAGTGGAACAGAATTCTCATCAAATATCAACTTGGTAAGTTTCATTTAATTTTCTAATTCTGGTAAACATTAGTGAAACAAAATAAAACATTTACTTGATCGATAGAATGAGTTCATTATCTCTTTTTTGGGGGGTAGTACAGAGTCCAATATGAAGCCAGGGGTATCCTTTTGTGAGCTTGCTCACAGAATTACCCGGTACTTGTTTTAAAACTGACAAAAATTACTATAAAAGCATCTTTAGGGAATACAATACTGTTTAGATCCCCAATTGACAATATCATGAAAACTTTGCAATAAAGATAATTTTAGTGTATGCATTTCAAATAAAAGAAAAAAACCCCGTCTTAACAAATCTGGCCTTGGCGCCACAAAACATGAAAAATTACTTAAGTCTGAGAGTTTTTATAGTGTTGATCATGTTGAAAATTCCATAAAATTCTGGAAAATAATGAAAAGTTAAACCAGTTGTCATTTTTATCCCCCGCGACGACATGCCGGGGGGCATAAAGTTTTACTCATGTTTGTCCGTACGTACGTACGTCCGTACGAATTTCCGTCGAGCTTTTCTCAGAAACTGAAATGGGAATAACTTGAAACTTGGTAGGATGGTTCAGTATGACAAACTTTACGTCCTAAGCAAATTTTAGACCTGTTGGACATCTACTTCCTGTTTGGGGCTGGATCAATACCAAAATCAACATGAAAATTTCCGTCAAGCTTTTCTTAGAAACCATACATGGGAATGATTTGAAACTTGGTAGGATGGTTTAGTATGATAAACTATGCGGCCTAAGCAACTTTCAGACCTGTTGGACTTCAACTTTTTATTTGAGGCCAGTGGGGGCATCTGTGTCCCATGGACACATTCTTTCTTTTTTTTTTCTCGCCTGCGAAGAAGAGGGTGACATAGGTGTTACTTTTTGGGTATGGTTTTATGAGCACCTCAATATCTCAAGAACTATAGGTCTTATGTTGATTAAATTTGGTACGCACATGCCTGAGTAAGAACCATAGGTCCTAGGTTGATGAAACTTGGTACGCATATGCCTGAGGAAGAACCATAGGTCCTAGGTTGATGAAACTTGGTACGCATATGCCTGAGTAGTAGCTAAGAGCACATTTGTATGCCCATCTTTTGACCTTGACCTTGATTTTTAGGTAGATAGACTTTGACAATTTTCAATACATATAATAGCAGTGTTAAGGTTATGTTTTTGGGTAAGGTTTTATGAGCACCTCCATATCTCAAGAACTATTTGTCCTAGGCTTATGAAATGTGGTTTGCTATGCCCTAGTTATAGATTAGGACAGTTGCATCCCCATCTTTTGACCTTGACCTTGATTTTCTGGTTGTGACTGATAATTTTTATGCCCCCGCGACAACATGTCGGGGGGGGGCATTAAGTTTTTCACATGCCCGTCCATCAGTAGGTATGTCTGTACGTAGGTCTGTACCTACGTCTTCCTGTACATACGTCCCTACAAATTTCCGTCAAGCTTTTCTCAGGAACCATACATGAGAATGATTTGAAACTTAGTAGGATGATTGAGTATGACAAACTATACGACCTAAGCATTTTTGAGACCCGTCGTACATCTACTTCCTGTTTGGGGCCAATTTTGAAATATGTGAACATGACTATGAAAATTTCCGTCAAGCTTTTCTCAGGAACTGTACATGAGAATGAATTGAATCTTGCCAGGATGGTTCAGTATGACAAACTATACGTCCTAAGCAACTTTGAGACCTATTGGACATCTACTTCCTGGTTTGTACTTAGGCAAATGTTAAAAGATGTGAACATTACTATGAAAATTTCCGTCAAGCTTTTCTCAGAAACCATACTTGAGAATGATTTGAAACTTGGTAGGATTGATGGATATGACTAAATATACGTCCTAAGCAATTTTGAGACCTGTTGGACATCTACTTCCTGTTTGGGACTTAGGCCTATTTTTAATTATGTGAACATGACTATGAAAATTTCCGTAAAGCTTTTCTCAGGAACCGTACATGAGAATGATTTGAAACTTAGTAGGATTGTTGAGAATGACAATCTGTATGTCCTAAGCAATTTTGAGACCTGTCCCACATCTGCTTCTTGTTTGGGACTCAGGCCAATTTTAAAGTATGTGATACGAAAATTTCCGTTAAGCTTTTCTCAGGAACTGTATGTATAAGAATGATATGAAACTTAGTAGGATGGATCAGTATGACAAACTGTATGTCCTTAGCTATTTTCAGACCTGTCAGAAATCTACTTCCTGATTGGGGCAAGTGGGGGCATCCGTGTCCCATGGACACATTCTCTCTTTATTTTTGCATCTATTAGCAATGTTTAAGTTCTATGAATTCTTTTGTTCTCAGAAACTGAAAATCCACATAAATTCAAAATATACTGTAAACGTACTTGATTTACGCGTGGTATTTATTTTCACAGATTTTGCGGTCAAGTTTTTTTCATGAAATTAAATACCCTGCGAAATGGAATAAACTGTATGAAATAAATAGAATAGTAAGCAAAATTCGCAAACTTGGGTTAAATCGTTAAACCCTGAAAATAAGTACCTGTGAAAATAAGCATGTTTACAGTAGTAGAATTAAGAAAGAATTTGTTTCTGATGCTGCCGGCAAGTGTTACCTCTTGTTCCAATCTGTTTTTTGTTATAATATCAAAAGAATTCAGGTTTCTTTGTAATGTCCACATAACATTATTTTGAAATGCGATACTTTGAATGACCCCTATAATATGGTTTTTAAAGTGGTTAATTGTAAATTTTGAAGAATTTCTGTAATTAAAGGGTTTTTAGAAAAAGATTGTCCATTGAAATTTTAATGGAAATAAATGGTTTTTTGTTCTTCTGAAGAGTGACCGTAAAAAAGTACAGGGTAAACAACCTCATTTTTAAGATGTTTGCAAAAGTAGATTTTTTCAATAATTTTTGTATTTTTTTTTTTGAATTTTCATGACATTACAGTATGTATCCTTCTGACAAGCCAACAATATTTTAAAAGTGTATTTGTTTTATTTCTTCATTTGGTACTTGTGTTTGTTTAACCCTTGTTCTTCTGATGTATGCCTATATAATGAGCATTGTGTTAAAAAAGAAAACAAAATAGACTAAGACAAAATTTATTCTATGAAATACTATTTACAATGTGTTTTCCATTTGTTTATTGGCATTTGATACCTGGTTTTGTTTGTCATTATTGGAGCCCATATTACTACTGACCGTGCGTAAAGATTCATGTCCATTATCAGTCTGGTACCGGGATGACTGTATGATCTTTGATGAATAGACGGACAGACTTGCTCGGTGGCATGCAAACATAAGTCTCATCTCCTTCCTGAATCTTTGTCCTGAGACACAATACAGAAGAATGTTAATAGCATGGTTGGTGTAGATACATAAATCGGCTATACGACTGACCAAGTAGTACAGGGCAACCTCCTGATAGTCAATGGGCTTGTGTTTCAGGAACATGAAGACTTCATTCCTGATACAGAACAAGATTGCTTTAGGAGCAGTCATTATTATAAATGTGAATGTCACAGAAAGAAGCATGGCTGTCATCCTCTGGTTAATAGATGCACGGGAATGTGTTGATTTGTTTTGTATGGTCATCATCCCATGTAGTGTTTTCTGCCGTCTCTTAGCTCTCTTGAACGAGAAGATGATAAGAACATTGAATATTATCAGTATGGTGAACGGTAGAAATGAGTAAAACACAGCATCAATCCAGGGCATAGCCTCCTGATGGAACTTGGTGTAGCTGTCCTCAGGCACACAGTTACCACGGTGATCTATTGTCACTGACCATGTGAAATGAAGGTTCAGTAACATAGCAACAACCAGAATGATCAAACAGGCAATCTTTGTTTTCTTCACACTACCAATTGTCAGAAACTTTAAAGGATAGCGGATAGCAAAAAATCTCTCTGTTGTCATAGCAACAATTATCCACACTGAGTAATGAAATGACGTGTAGCTGAGATAAGTAAAGGCTTTACAGGCAGCAGCGTTTGTGTTCCATGCCTGCTCCCCATACATTAGAAACACCCATTTACGTAAACAGTCAACATACAACACAACAGTATCAGAAATGGCTAAAATGGCCATGTAAAAACAAGTTGGAGTTATTATCATTGTTCTTCTTACCATTACAAGAAAACTGAGAATATTTCCAATAGTTCCAAGCCCTATAATGATGGGGAACACATACTTTCCTAAGTTCTGTCCCCAGACATATTCAGAGTACATCATCAGAATGTCTGTGAGCTGTGGTTGTCTGGGTTTTATCACTGCCTTTGTGGTCCAATTGTCTGTCCACAGTAATGTTGTGTCTTCCTTAACTTGATGGTATGTAATCCAGTCTTGTTTTTGTCCTTCATCAGCCATTCCTACAGTTTTTACTTATTAGACAGTGGTCTCTTATTTAACTACAGTTCAGTTCTTAGTTATCTTACTCCAGCACGGCACAGTTCTGAGTTATGTTACTCCAGCACAGCAGAGTTCTGAGCTGTGTTACTCCAGCACGGCAAAGTTGTGACATTTATTTGTTAGTCTTTCCAATAAATACTGTTTGTTAAACAATCAGCTTAGTAAACTTTGAAAACATTAGCACAGCCCGATACCTTCTCTCTATTCCAATAATTAAACACACGCTTTTTATACTAATGTCAAAATTGATTCATAGGCTGCTTATGACAATGATGTATTGGGTTTTGACATCATTTTGAATCGTCAATGATTGACACTTCTGTGGGCATGCTGAGTAGGAGCTGATTGGCTCACAGATGCTCTCTTTGTATTTTTTCTCAGAACTTTGTTGCTTTTTTTGTCATTTGAGGCATAACTGATACATTGTATTTTATATAATGAGGATTATATATTTTTTTTTAATTCTCTCTATTGTCTTTGGGTAGGATAGAATTTTAAACTTAGAAGTTTTCTTTTGTATTTTTTTCTGCTATGATATTACTAAGTACATAAGTCCGTATGGTGCTGGCATGATAATTCTCATGGTTATGACTATAGAAATACATGGAGCAGTCATTGGTCTTTCTGTTCTATTGAATAAGATGTGTACATCTCATAATGGGTTTACTGATCAGGCTTTGGGGCAAAGAGCTGGTTTGTCAAAATTTAGGTGAAAACTTGGTAGAAATTACAGAGGACTTAAGTTGGTGGCAATAAAAATATCAAGAAAGAAGTACCCATACCAAAAAAAAAAAATAATAATAATAATGAAAACCAAGTATAATAGCAAGATCTTTCTTATTGACCAGGTATTTTAATGAAATTTGAATTGAAACAATAAGATAAGATGTTTCAATTTGCTAAATGCTTTTTAAGTAAAAAATAAAAACTGAATTCAGCTATACGACTGCTTGTGCTAAAAGTATTAGATGTTTTTTATTTTTCCTATTACTTTCTATGTTAAATTTTAAAGAAATGATCCTGAGGAAATCTTTTGTCCATTTTTTTATGATTTTTCATTCTAAATTTATTTGTTTCTTTTCACATAATTTGAAGGTCAATGATTTTTAGATGATAAAAATTTGAATCACAAAAAAAAAATAGATGTCAAATTTTTTGTTGCGAATAAAAAAAAAATATGACATCACAAAGGACAAGATATGATAAGAGCCCAATTTTGCCCCCCATTTTGAAATTATTAAAATGAGCTAAAAGTATGTGATGTATACTTTAGATTAGTTTTAATTTACTAAATCAGCACTATTTTGTTTAAAGTGATCCATTATGATGTTAAAATAGTTACCCAAAGTGGCTTTAAAATCGTGATTTGATGAAAAACTGCAAAAACCTGCAATTTTGATGTGGTTTTCAGCAAATTTAACTATGAGCCACACGGAGTACCACTACAATAATTTATGTAGATAATCATTTTTAATATAGAAACAAACCACAAAAATATCTTAGTGGTACTTGGTGTGGCTCATAGTTATATTTACCAAAAACTACTCAAAATTTGCATGACTTTAACACTTTTTCACAAAAATGTCTTTTTCACATAATTTGATGACGTCACTGTGACGTAATTAACAGGATTTAGTTAAAATCAATGTTATTTTACTATACCTTGTTTATCTAAGAACTGATCTAGAAAAAATCAACCGTAGTTCAATCATTTTTAAAAAATGGTAAATTAGGGGGCCAAATTTAGCACTTATCATATCTTGTCCCTTGTTATTGTGCGATGCATCACCAGGAATTTTTGTTATGCCTATTATTTGTGATGGAATTGTGCCTTGGAAATAAGAAGTTTACTATCATGAAAAAGATGAATATTCAAAACAGCTTGTGGGACATACACTCTGAAATAAGCAGTAACACTACAAATATTCAAAGAGTATAAAAATCTGATGCCAATTAGGGCTTATAAGGTTTTGTTAAAAAAATGATATTTATGAGTTAAAAAAATGATATTGGGAGTTTTCATGTGCATAACATTGTTCTGTGTAACAAAATGAACTGACAATGCTGCAAAAGCCTGATATGCTCAAAGATATCTGGATTTAATTAACAGAAATGTAGTTAGATCTTTACTCCGTAATTTGTTTAAATTTTAATCTTGACTTAAAAAAATTTAAAAGGGTTCTATTGGTTATATGTGTGGGCCAACAAACAGATCAATATCTTATCGTAATTAAAAAGAAGAACTTAAGTTACAGTATGGTATATGTAGTCCCTTTAAATAATCGATTCTGCTAGTATTAATTGTCATTAAACATCAAAGTGAAATGATAAAAAGTTGACAAATATATCATAAGAAATTTTGGAACTTTTACATAGGTATTGATGGAAAGAATTGTATAGCTGAAGCATAATGATGGTGGTGAAGGTTCTTTTAGAGTTATAAAAAAATATATTTAATGTGGCATAACTTTTGGCAGAAGGTTTTGCAAATCTAAAGCTATATGTGTGAATTTTGCAGTCTTTTATTTTAAAAAACAAGTAGTAAATGAATTATCTGTGTTTATTAACTAACTTACAAGCATTCCTTACACTGGTTAGTGATAACATAGATGTACAACCCATTTATGGTGATAACAAGAGTCACAGCAAACCAGTAACACCAATTTATCATGTGTTGGGTAAAAAAAACCTTGACATCGTAAGAATAACCCATTTTTTTAGGTCGTTGATATTTGGTCTTTAAAAGCCTAGAACTAGATTGCTTGAGACATCTTTGTAATGTGTAATATGAGATGTTAAATGTTGTCGTCAGTCTGTTTCCTCTGATGGATAACAAACATTAAGTGTTTTCTGTCATTGACTTAGAATTAGCTTGGTTTAATGATGTATCCTTGATGCTGTTGACTGGACATTCAAAGAACGCATAATGAACACTAAGTCTTATGTCACAGATTGTTAGATTTACTATAAATTCATGATGTATTGTTTAGAGCAACAAATATGTCACTTGCCTGGCAAATTCCTATTGTTGTTTAATTGAAAAAAGTAAGGAGAAATGGATACTTAAGAGTCTTACATTGTTGGTAATTGACTTTTACTTTATCTGAAATATCCATCATACTTTTAACTGGATATCAAAGAAAGAATAATCAAAATATTACATGTATAAACTCATGTCAAATTCCTTTCGTGGTTTATTTGAGAAAAAAGAGGGAGAAAACAGGCAAACAAAAAATATGAAGAAAAAAAAGTAATTTGAGCTTAAAAGTTGCTGGTCTTTTTATAAAGCTGTCATATTAAAAATGAAGGTTCAGTTTTCCATTAGAACTAATGGAACAAGGAATGTCATCTACAGGAAATATCAATTTTCCTCCTTCAATGCCAAAGTTATATTAAAATCTTATTATCTAACTTTAAATGTTATGTATTTATCAAAATTTCTCTTTCATTCTTTTTTAAGAAAAAAGATCTTTTTATGTTGAAATAATAATGGTTGTAAAGTTTTGACATTTTGTTTGACGATCATTAGTGATTATATGATTGCCTTGCAGCGGCTGGTTTGATGATCGGTACTTAGACAGTTGGCACTGCATGATGATTTATAACTGTCGACTCTGAAGATGTTGGTCACTATGCTGTTAGAACATAATTTGATAAACCAAAATGTTTTAAGTCTTTAAGATTGTAGGTTTTTTTTTTTTTAACCATGGCGTTTTTAAGTCTTTAATGTTGGTCAGACACAAGTAATCTGTTGCCTGAAACTTTGTTAGAATATTTTGTATAACATTTGAGCACTAGTAATGACCAATTAAATACAAATGAACTCGTTAAATACAAAATTTGAATGAACTCTTTGCCCGTCTCCTCAGGACCATTGTGATTGGTGAGTCTTTTCTTTGTTTTTATCTTGTCTTCTCAGACATATCAGTTTGGTAGTTATATTATTACTTATAGTCAGACTTTTCCTTAATGATAGGCATAAATAAAAAGTTTAGTTTTTCAATCAGCTTTAACATGTTCTTAAAGATTTCATTCAAAAAATTCCAGAGAGAAAAACAATTGAGTTAGGTATATGAATTTCACCTCAAGTGGTTTACAAACTACAATAAACATTGATTTGTTTATTGTCCCTTGAAAAGGAACAAACAAACAAATAAAGATAAATATGAGTATTTTAACTTTCAAATGGTCATACTGTTTAATAATTTTATGCTGTTTGTACTTGCGTTGCCATAAGCAAATGCAGTTCTAGAGCCCTTTACTCAGTCCATTCAGCCTCTTTTGCTATGGTGTGCCTCTCTTGTGAAAATCCAAAATACCAAAAGTGGCAAATGAGTAATCTAACTTTTGTCAAATATTGGATACAAAATAGAGGATTAATTTCTTCTTAATCTCCGGCCTTTTCTGGGTTTTGTTTAAATGTACAAGTAAAGATACTATGTATTATAACCTCTATTTGCTAGTCCCTTTGCGGGTAATTTGAACTGCTGCTTGTTATGTAGATTTTGTTGTTTACACTTATTTCTATTCATTATCATCTATCTTATGTGACAAATTAATGCAAGTGCCAAAAACTATGGACCATCAATATTGGGCCCAGACCATATAAGGTTGAAAATTTTACCATTTGACACAGGGCCAGATATGGATTGGTTGTTTTTGTTGAAGAACTTGGTGAACCTCCTAATAACCTTAAATCAAATCAAAGTTTTATTTAGAGTCGGTACATTACATAACAAGAAAACACAAGCTCTAGCGAGCTTTTAACACTGACACCTTGAATGCAGCTAAGCATAGTGACCCAATGAAAGTTATTGATATTATTGAATATGATGCATTAAGATCTATGCCTTGAACCTTAGTTTGATGTAAGGTACCACTACATCAATAGAGGTTACTTCTTTATAAACTAGTTAACCAAGAAATGAAAGGGCACTTATTAGTTTAGAATAAATTATTTGCTTATCTTAAAGTTTGTACTGACTGAGTATCAGACACTGGGGAAAACTTTGTATCTGTACATCATGATATCAGGGGATATCTGTCGGACCAAAAAGTAGATTTAAGTTTATTGGGGGCATTGTACGATACCTTGAACTGGGTCATTCTATTGTGGTTTCTGTGCTGTGTTTTTACAGAAGCATATAAAAGGGTCATCATCAGCCATCTTGCATTGTTGTTGGCCATGTCATCACAAAATATCCTTCACACTTTGTCAACATTTACATAAAACAGACAGTTGTTATCAATCTAGCAAGTTTTAACTAAGTTTTTTCATAACTATCTATACCTTAATGAAAAATGTAACTGTACGATTGTAAAGGGAATATCCCATCCCTATTTCTACTGTAATGTTGTTTATAAAGCAAATAAATTCAAAAACAATCCTTTGGGAATGAAAAATTTGCTTAAAACTTTTAAATTATTGAATAAAGGTTTTGAAATGGAAATTTTAGAAAAATCTTTGAATTTTGTCTTTTTTTAGGTAAAAATATTGATAATTTGATACTTGCTTTAAAATGTTATTTGTCTTTTTATACTGTTTTTGTCTCACCTGCAAAGCAGAGCAGGACATAGGTGTTACTTTATCGGCGGCGGCAGCATTAACTTTTTGGAAAAGTTTTATGAGCACATCCACATCTCAAGAACTATAGGTCTTGGGTTGATGAAACTTGGTATGCATATGCCACAGTAGTAGCTTAGCACAGTTGCATCCCCATCTTTTAACCTTGACCTTGATTTTCCGGTTGAGTGACTTTGACAATGTTCAATACATATTTAAGTTCTATAAACATCTTTTGATTTCAGAAACTGAAAATCCATGTAACTTCAAAATATAGTGGAAGTAAGAAAGAATAATTGTTTCTGATGGTGCATGCAGGCCAGACATACTTTAGTGTTAACACTTGTATTCTTATGTCATTATTGAGCATTACAGTGGTCAAGTGTGTCGGTTTTGTGTGATGATACATCACCAAATCATTAATTGTCTGATTTAAAATCAACATACTTGATTTTTTTACATCAGTCGATAGATGCTTCTTAGCTAACTGACAGTAACTTCAGGTGTTCTCAAGAACGTATCTCTACATCCCATTAATTACCTGTTGTCCTTTTGTCTCAGGTATTCTCTTGTTGAATTTAACTTCTATCGATTTGATTTTTACTTTTTACTGTGTGCTTTGTTATTGATTATCAATAGGGGAAAGGTTGGGGCCAAAAAACTAGTTTAACCCCGCCACATTTTAAATGTGCCTGTCCTATGCCAGGAATCTTTATCATTTTAGCTTATGTTTGTATTTATTCGAATTATGTTAATTGTTTTTTTGTCAAGAAGAGGGTCTTTCATTGCACTTAAGGATTGAGCTTGAATCATATGTAGTTTATTTTCAATCCAGGGCCAATTGAAAACCACTGGTCACATTGAAGGCTGCTGGCTGTTTTCCATTTTGGATTTTCTAAATTGACATTATATTGTAGGTTGTGTCCCCTACACTTATTCCACATCTTATTTTTGGCCGGATTTCACGGAGTGAAAAATCCGGGTTATGAAATGGTGAATGTTGGGCGGGCGGCGTGCAGGCGGGGAAGAAACTTTGTTAACCGTTTTCTCAGCAACTACTAATCACAGCCACTTGATATTTGGTATACAGCATCAGGGTGGGGTCCCATAACCTGTGATACGATTTCAGGTATGTCGCTAACCTACTTCCTGTTTAACGAAATCCTGGCATTTTTGACTTTTATTTATCTTATAGTGTTGTAAAATTTTGCATTTTAATGGTTCTCCTGGCTTTTTGTATGAAATTGTTCAAAGAGAACCAGTGGTAGATTGGGTGCCATGTCAGACTACAGATACCAAGGTCTGACACTCATTTCATGGACCAATATATTCTTCACTTGACATAATTTGTGATGAAAGGATCCAAGATTTTTGGAGTGATCTGAAATGGCTAGCCTGTGTATGGGGAGTTATTATAGACTTTGATAAGAGTACCGGTAGGCATAGTGTTAGGGTTAACCACAATGGCCTAATTCAAACAGGAGAGTGACTGACATAAGCTTCTTATAGTTTTTTTCATGGTCAAGTATAAATAAATAAATTAGTTTCAATTAAATTGATTAAATGTGTCCCCACCTTCTGTAGCAGTCATTTTAAAACTTGCTTAAAGTAATGCTTTGTGCCATATATTTAAATTATAAGCTGTTTGTATGGTAAAGGCAGCTTGGTGATGATATACTCTGTCACCTTAAAATGAAATTTACCACTGACTTGTCAACCTTCAGAAAAGTGTTCAGGGTTAGTGTCTAAAAACAAAGGTATAAATCAAATTATCTTTGACAGAAATAATAGGAAAATCTTTGGACTACTGAAAATAGGCATTTTTTCTTGAATGATTTATTCGACAGCATTTCTCACACCCTTACTTTCATTGTGACTTTTAGAATGGTTTAAACAGCTGATCACCAGCCTTGTTAGGTGCTTTTGTCACAGTTCTTTATAAGACAATATTCTGATGTTAGGCTGATAGTTTATGAGACATATTTTGGGGGGTGTTTTTGTAAAAAAAATCATTTGCCTTTATTTGAAAATATGATTTATGGAAGTTTATAAACAAAATATATATCTGAAAGTGAAAATCTAGGTTATGAAATACTGTAAACATTCTTATTTACACGGATTTCAAGGTCACACATTTTTCGACAAATTAAATACCTGCGAAATGAAAAAATTAGTATGAAATGAATAGAGTAATAACCAGAATATGCAAAATTTAGTACTTGCAAACTTGCATGAAATAATAAGTACCTGAGAAAATAACTATGTATACAGTAGTGAAAACTGTGGGTCATAGTGTCAATTAACAGTTTTTGTCTGGCCTGTGAAGCAGAGTGAGACATAGGTGTTACTTTCCTGGCAGCAGCAGCAGTGGTGGAGGCGTTATCTTTTATGTTCAGGTTTTATGAGCACCTCCATATCTCAAGAACTATCAGTCCAAGGTTGATGAAATTAAGTATGCATATACCCCAGAAGTAGCTTAGCACAGTTGCATCCTCATCTTTTGACCTTGACCTTGATTTTCTAGTTGAGTGACTAAGACAATTTTCAATACATTTAATAGAAATGTGAAAGTAAAATGATTGGGAATCCTGAATTCTACATTCTCAACATTTAATTAATTAATGAACGAATAGTTGAATACTAAGGTACATGTATTCCAAAGGTGCCTACAGGCAAGACATACTTAGTGTTTATTCTTGTGTCAGCAAGTCTGATATTCTGTTTTAGCTGTATATAGTTGGATTTAATTTCAGGTCTCTCATTCTCCTACTTGATGTTTTATGAATCTGCCTTTTTTTTAAGTCCCTTACTGGCAAGATCCAAAGGGTGCTTTAGGTTTGTGCTCTGTCTGTCCGTCTGTCACACCTCAGTTTTCCACATTTTTTTTCTTAACCCTTGTAGATAATTAGCTGATCTTTGGTATGTGAGTCTGTGATCATGAGTTACAGATAAGTTTTATGTTTAATTTGGATCTGCAAATTTTTATGGGAATTAAGGCCCTTTGAACTTAATTGAAATTAATTGAATAACTGAAATTTCAGTTTTCCACACAATATTTTTTCTGCTTGTCGATGATGAACTGATCAAGTTTTTGTTTTGTTTTACTTAACTTTATGTTTAAATTTGGATCTGCAAATTTTTATGGGAATTATGGCCCTTTGAACTTTGAAATTAACTGAATAACTGAAATTTCAGTTTTCGGCACTATATTTTTAGCGCTTGTAGATAATGAACTGATCAAGTTTTTGTTTTGTTTTACTAAAATTCTTTATTATTTTCATTAATGATTTATTTAATTCATTATTATTTAATTCATTTGTTTAACCCCTTTCTTGTTCTGACATCTCCTTTATATACATGATATAGCTGAATTTGTGCCGGCTCGGGAGTAAAGCAATATTACTTTTGATATATTTGATAGAATATGGCACTACAAATCACCATACTATCTTCTGTGACCTCTAATAAGAACTGTGTAACAGCTGCTCCTTGTGAGGTGTTAATGTGAGGGTCAATGTGCTGCATTTCTATGTTAGGCAATATTTCAACGGAGACATCATTGTTTGTATAAATGTGGTTAAATTTATTGCTTTGTTACATTTGAGAAATTCTGAGAGGTCTGTAAATGTATTGTATTCTCCATTTAAGGGCAAGTGTTATCAATTTTCCACTAATGATCCAGAAAATTGACTGACATGAAATGGCTTTATAACATTACCCATAGTTAACATCAGCATCTGCCAGAAGTTATTCCATCCTTAAAGTACATGGAGAAAAATAGTATTATCATGAATATCTTTGTGGGGTTATTTCTTGTTGAAATGATTAGTTTTATCATTTTTTAAAAAACATTTAGAGATTAATTATCTTAAGGGAAATGTTAGACTCGATCAAGATGGTTTCCTTTTATGTGAATTCTTATAAGGATGTTGAGCAGAAATTTTTGGTCATAAGTCATTGGCTTTGTTTCATTGCATTCTTCAAAAGATGTAGTGTCATGAACATTTATTCCACATTTAGTTATTATTTATTGATTAACACTAATCAGACAAATTGTTGCTGCCAACCAAATAAAACAAGTGGTGTTTATAAAAAGTATAACAAAAAGATGAAAAAACTTCTGGAGATGTAATTAGACTTCATCAACATTAGGATAACTACCAGGTAGGGCATGAAGACAGAGACAAGCTAATGCTTTCTGAAATCTATACAAAAGTTTCCACTCAGTCAAAGTTGTCATATGGTAATCCTTTTTGGGGTTAAATGTTAAATTTAGCTGGTTTTGCCTTATAAATTGACACCAGTAAAATGTAGAGAAAATCTTTTTGTCTGTCTAGATGTATAGCTTAATATAGTGTACATTTTTTGTCTAAATATTATATGATGAACCCTTTTAGGATTGATGGCCCCTATATATAAATGTAAAAAATAGATTAGAAAACAGTGAAAGAAATTGAAAAAAAAAACTTGATGCTCAATAAACCTCCATATGTTGAAGATGTGTTATGACCTTTTACATGTATAGAGCTTTTTGCCATTTAAACTTTAATCAAAACCTTGAGAATAAACTTTATTTTTCAAGTCATTGAATAGCTGTCTTTTGTGAGCCTCATGTTAATTACATCCTTAAAAATATAGAAGATTTTTCAAAAACTGGAAGGTCTTCAAGAACAATTGTTATTATGTCCTAAATAAAGTATTTGAAGGAGCAATCTTTGGGCTGGAACAAGTTTTTAGTTGAATAAACTATGCCTAGGGCTGTTTAAGGACTTTTATACTGCCTGCCAAATGTTTTTACTTCCTTTCAATTATCTTAATTTTACTGACAATAACATAAAACATCATAGAAAAGGCATTACACTCTGTTAATAATTATGTTTTCAAAGGCAATAGTGTCAATGTTATGATTACTCTTATGGTTAGAGCCATGTTACATTATGTTTATACACTGAATCTGACAATTTGTTTTATATTTGTATTACAAGGCCAATCCTATTATATTGTTTTCTTTAATGGAATTTCTATCCATACCATCATTGATTGAAAGCTTTGTGTATTGACTTAGATTATAATGGAGAGGATTCTATGATATAAAGTGTCCATTTTATGATCGACTTGAAACAGAAAGTGATCTTCAGCCCAGTGATGACATCAGACAGTAGACTTGATATCACTGTGTAAATGGAAGGACAGTTTCATTAACAAGTTTATTCTATATCATTTTTCTGTCTTATTTTTTGAATAATGGGTTTATGGCATAGGTATCATTACAGATAATCTCTCCTTTGTCATCAGTAACATGGATGTGTTCTTAAGGTCTTCATTAGAATCATGGGGTCCAAAATATGTGTGGGTCATGTCCTGATAAATCATTCTGCATTTGTTACTTAAGGGTCATTGTCAGTCTCCTGAAGTTTGTTGTTGAAATTGGCGAAAAATTCAATATAAAAAAGCCATCATGAATTGACTAGTTCAAATTAAAATATCTTATTCTTCTTTATTGAAAAAAAAATGAAGTCAAATTGACTGAATTAAATCAAATCAGACAAACCAATGTCTTTTAATGAGGGTTCAAATAAGTCAAACCAATGTATGTTAATAATGTCTCAAATCAGTGTCTGTTGATAAAGATTCAATTTTACTCCTCAAAAATCCGACTTATACGCGCGTATATACGGTAGTATAAAAACTTAATATGGTTAACTATACATTATATTTAAATGAGAGTGTTTTTATACCCCGCTTTTGGTACATTCCTCCGTCGGAGTCAGAATCAACTGTTGTAAGTGGACTAGAATCATTGAGAAACAAGGAGAAAATTGCAGTCGGCATTTGCCGATACTTATTTGAAATGAACTATACATTTTGTTCACTGTTATGATAAATAAATTGTATTGTTTTCCTCTGACTCCGACTTATATGCGGGTCAATGCCAAATACCTCAATTTTTCTGCTGAGAAAGGGGTCCGACTTATAAGCGAATCGACTTATACTCGAGAACATTCCTCCGTCTGTCCGTCTGTCCCAAATCCTCATATTTCCGAACTCCTACTTACTGATAAATGCCACATCAATCATAATGGTATGGTAGGTGCACCAAGTGATGCTATGCACATAATGTATGCTTGGATATTGGATATGACCTACATTTTATGCATGCGTGACTTTTTAAAGAATGGTTAATGTCCATTCCTGCCTACTGACAAGTACCACATGAATCATATTGGTATGGTAGGTGCATCTAGTGATGCTAAACACAATGCATGCTTCAGATGCTGGTTGTAACCTATATTTTCCACATGGATGACCACTTACAGATAAAAGATTAAAGTTCATTCCTGCTAACAGGCAAGTACCACTTTAACCACAGTGGTATGGCAGTAGCAAGATACTGGCTGTGACCTTCTTTTTCTGCATGAATAAGCACTTAAAATTTTGAAAAGTTCAAGTCAATTCCTGCCTTGTGAAAATAATTGGTAAAGAGGTGAGGTTCGTAATTGACCTAGCTGTTTGATAAATATTTTCTTGGTTTTATTTTATAATTTTGGTATGATTCAAAAGTGACAAACCTAGAAGTCATTTGTTAAAAAAGGAAAATGTAGGTTACTATAAAAAAAAAATCACTATATCCAGTCTTCTGTATAATAGCTGTAATGACAATTATGTTTTTTTATGTGATTGGACTATAAAGATAAATCTTTTTCTATATTTGTTCAATGTCAAAGTTGAATTTGCCTATGTCATTTTACAATTAGGATTGAGTTACTTCCTTTTAAAGGTCTTTGGCCTATTTAGGGAGTCAATTTAATGTCAAATTATTTTGTTATTGCTTTCATAGTAAACATAAACTATATCAGTCTATCATCACAAAAAGAAAAGTCTTAGCAGGATTAATGAGTCTTCAAAAAGTCATCAGATTTAGTTTCTGAATGTATTCATCATCTCAGATAATAACAGGAAGGAGCTTTAGTGCTGTGTTCATTTGTAAGGTAGTTCATTTGTACTCAGTGCTTTCATGTAAAAACCTATGTCCAAATTCTAATGAATTCAGTTCATACCCGTAGCCAGAATTTTTCAACAACTGGGGGTTCGATTTCCCAATTTTTTCTGACTTTAATAGTGCTAAACCCATTTTTCACCTGATTTTTCCCTATTTTGATCAATTTTTTTGTCCAGGGGGGGGGGGGGGTTTGTCCGAACTCCTCGAACCCCCCCTGGCTACGGGTATGTAGTTATATAACCTTTAACATATTGCAAAGGTTATACCTGTCACTCAGGCACTATCTAATGTTTTGTTCATTACCTGATTGCAGTTTGTGCATCAAGTTCATGATGCAGTTTCTTGATGTTCCTAATAACAAAATACTTTATTCCTACAGTAAATCCAGCTATTTCAAATGTACACTCCATACTTAGTGTAAATATTTTTTCCCCTTTTTTCCAGCTCTACCAAGACCTGAAGTTGTTATTGGCAGACTATCCAGATTTGGTCAGTGATTTTGCTGGGTTTTTACTCCCTGAGCAGGCTATAGAATGTGGCTGTTTAAAGGCATCACAAGAGTTTAAAAGAGCCAAAGTATTCCTGAGGAAATTAGAGGTAATTATTTCACAAGTATGAATAGAGAAATAGTATTCCTTAAAAAATTTATAAGTTAGTAGCTGATTCACAAGAACATTACAAAGTATTCCTTTTGGGATGAAAGTTTGGTGATCATAGAAACCAAAAGAATTCTAGGATACTAAAATTTTCTGAAATTAAAGTAATTAGAGAGGGTCTTTAAAGTCTTAAGAAAACTAGAGGCAGATTATCAGTCAGTGTAGAGTGGGGGTTCAGAATAAAGAGAACAGGGGGTGTATACCCCAGTACCCTCTTTATTGCATGTAGGTTGTGAAGTGTAATCAATTTTAATAACCAAACAAACAAATGGCAGAATTATAGCTTTTGGTTTGTCTGTCTGCGAAAAAAAAAAATACAAAAGGTCAAAAATGACATATGCAGTCCACAAGCTCTGTAAACAGTAATACTGTAGCAGTTGTGAAACATAGCTGATATGTAGAAAGATTGCAGGGTAATGGAAGCTTTTTAATGCATCATAGGGTTAGTTTTATTGTCTCGCCTGCGACGACTAGTCGCGGAAGGCGAGACATAGGTATTACTTTCCGGCGGCGGCGGCAACGACGGTGGCGGCGGCGGCGTCGTAAACTTTTTTGTAAGACTTTTGTGGACAATGAATTGCTTGAAAAGTATAATAGCTAGGCATCTGATATTTGGTATACAGATAGTTCAGGTTATGGTCTACACAACTGTCACCATGCCATTTGACCCTGACCCCATTTTCACGCTCCAGTGACTCTGTGAACTTAGGTCTTTTTTCAGACCGTAAACTTTTTTGTAAGACTTTTGTGGACGATGAATTGCTTGAAAAGTATAATAGCTAGGCATCTGATATTTGGTATACAGACAGTTCAGGTTATTGTCTACGCAACTGTCACCATGCCATTTGACCCTGACCCCATTTTCACGCTCCAGTGACTCTGTGAACTTAGGTCTTTTTTCAGGCTGTAAACTTTTTTGTAAGACTTTTGTGGACGATGAATTGCTTGAAAAGTATAATAGCTAGGCATCTGATATTTAGTATACAGACAGTTCAGGTTATGGTCTATGCAACTGTCACCATGCCATGTGACCCTGACCTCATTTTAACGCTCCAGTGAATCTGTGAACTTAGGTCTTTTTCAGGCCGAAAAACTTTTTTGTAAGACTTTTATGGACGATGAATTGCTGGAAAGTTATAATAGCTAGGCATCTGATATTGGGTAAACAGACAGTTGCGGTTATGGACAACGCAACTGTCACCATGCCATGTGACCATGACCCCATTTTTACACTCCAGTGACTCTGTGAACTTAGGTCAGACAGAAAACTTTTTGTAATACTTGTTTGGACAATGGATTGCTTGAATAGTATAATAACTAGGCATCTGTTATTAGGTATACTGACACTTTTTGTGTTTATATCAAGAAATGAAAGCTTAGGTAGTTGATTATAGCGATGGTGCCGGCAGGCGAGACATACTTTTAGTGGCCACACTTGTGTGATATTTGTCTGGCATGGAAGCCGAGTGATACACAGGATGTTACTTGACCAGTGGTGGTGGCGCTAACTTTCAATGTTAACATTCTATGAGGACCTCCATATCTCAAGAACTTTAAGTCCTAGAAGGATGCTTGGTTTGCATACTAGTATCCTCAGTAGTACAAGTAGCTAAGAACAACTGCATCCCCCATATTTTGACTTTGACCTTGATTTCCCAGTTGAGTGACTGACCCAATTTTAAATACATATAATTACACTGTTTAAGTTTTATGAGCACCTCCATAATTCAAGAACTAAGTCCAAGGTTGATTAGTGTACATATGCACCAGTAGTAGCTTAGCACAGTTGCATTCCCATCTTTTGACTTTTTTCCTTGATTTTCTAGTTGAGTGAGTGAAAATTTTCCATGCATACAATATAAAGGTAAAGGTTTGTTAAAATTATACAAGCACCACCATATCTCAAGAAGTACCATTCTGAGTTTAATAAAACTTGGTATGTCACAGTAGTAGCTTAGCACAGTTGCATTCCTGTCTTTTCACCTTTTTTGACGTTTGAATTTCCAGTTTGAGCAGGAAGTCATAGGTTTATTAAACTTTATATGCCTTTTATGTTAGACTGTCACAGAAGCATGGTAAGCTCTTGACCTTGGATTTCCAGTTTGGGTTATGACAGTTTTCAGTGGTAGTTGGAGGAAATGTGAGTATTTTTATGCCACTGCAACAACACTTCAGGGGCATCTTCCCTTTACGTTTTACCTATCTTGGTGTGTCTGTCCTTCAGTAAGAACTTCCTTCAATCTTTTCTCAGAAATCATACATGTGAACGATTTGAAATTTTGTCAGGTGATTCAGTATGACAAACTGTATGTCTTAAGCAATTTCCAGACCTAACTGTCTTCTACTTCCTGGTTTTGGACCGGGTCGATATGAATATTTACATAAAAATTTTCATCCACCTTATCAGAAACTGTACATGAGAATGATTTGAAGCTTTGTAGGATGGTTCAGTATGACAAACTGTATGTCCTAAGCAACTTTCAGACCTATCAGATTTCTACTTCCAGTTTGAGGCTTAACTGGGGCATCTGTGCATTCCTTCTTAATTTTTATCAATTAACAAATTAATGAATGTGATATGGAAAAACTAGATATTCAGATGATAGCAGCAGGTGAGACATACATAGCTCTTGATTAGGCTGTCAATGTACCTATGTAGCTCTTCTTTAGCATCCTGGTATGATTTGACTAATAAATAGATTTAGCAAGGAGTATAAATTACCAGGTACTGGAAAAATAATTATAGTATTACTAAACCTCATAAAGGTCAATGTCAGAAAATTTTCTAGCACCAATATTTATTTGTTTAAAACAAGTTTAGGAGTGATGAGAGTAGAAAGTTCTAAATTATGGCCTTACATATCTTAAACCATCAGGAAGTCAACAGCTTTTATAATTATATTTAGGTACAAGAGCTTTATAAAGAAATCCCAGAACTTTATCTACAACTTTTCCCAAGGTTATATTTTATATGAAATTTGTTCAAAGAAATTGAAAAATAAAAATATATAGAGTTGAATGTGGGTTTCAAGTGTTTGTATCATCATAAGAACTTTCTATGGGTTCAAAGCCAATCCATGTGAAATGAAAACCACTGTTAGACTTAACACTTGTTGTAACTAAAAAAATTGTTTGGCTTCAATTTAATGAAATGTTATATATCTGAATTAATTTCGGGTTTTTCTATAAATCTGCAAATTTGAATTTGCCTAAGTCTTCTCTTTGCTTTCAAGACCAATACTAATTTTTATATCCCTGCTTTGAAGAAGTATTGTGTGTCAAGCCAATAAGCTAAGATTACTTTCTTTGAACGTGTTTCCTGGAGATATACAAGATATAAAAAGTTATTGAAGACTACATATACCTGTATTACTTGTTGTTTTAGGTGTATTCAGCCATTCACCTTACACACTATCAGAAAGTTTTTGAGACATTTTCTCTGTGTTTAAGATGTATTTAGCTAGACACCTACCCACTTTCAGAAGTTATGGAGATATTTTCTCTGTTTTAATACCCTGCCAGACACAGTGGTGAGGTATTATGTTATACCCTCAGTTTAGGTTGGTGTCTGTCCATCTGTCGGTCCCAGAAGGTTTCCAGATGATAACTTGAATATGTGTAAAGGGATTTGAATGATATTTTGCACAGTTGTTCAGAACAATAAAATAAAGGCCAAGTTCATTTTTTAGGATGCTCCAAAAAGCATTAGATATGGTTTTCCACTTAAATTTTTTTCAAAATATGACAATGCTGAAATTCTCGGGGATAGAAAAGATAACTCATTCCTCTTTCATATAGAATACACATAGATATATTGAGATTTTCTTGTCTAAGAAAGATAACTCATTTCTTTCTGATTTTTTTTTCTTTATTGATTGTGGCGGGGTATCATTTAATGTCCTATTAGATGCCCCCTTTAAAGGTGTTAATTTAGCCAGACACCATACCCTTTATCAGAAAATGATGTAGATATTTTTCTCTGTTTTCAGGTGTATTTAGCCAGACACCCAACACACTATCTGGAAGTGATGAAGATATTTTCTCTGTTTTAGGTGTATTTAGCCAGACACCCTACCCACTATCAGAAAGTGATGAAGATATTTACCCACTGGTCCCAGAGTGACTCGAGGAATGTCAAGGAGCTAAGGGAAGCATTAGAACCTATGATTAGGATGCAGCCACATCTTTTGGAAGAATTATCTTTGTTTTTTGAGGAGGAAAAACCACCAGAAACGTAAGTAAATTAACTAAATGAAGAATCTGCTCACGATATCATGTTAAACAAGCAGTTCCAGGTCATTGTTTGCTTATTTTTGCTCAAAATCTGCAGAATACGACAATTTTCCCTATGAAAAATGAATGGGATCAAAACCACTGATGGCATCATTCTAATGTTCTGCCTTTTGATCAATGGATGGAAAATACCTGGCTTTCATTGAATTAATAAATAATAATAGAAACTATACTGCCCACACCCAATTAGAGGGCATTGTCTAGTGAGTATTCCATTTAAGATATGAAAGTTAATAGTTCACCATTACTGGAAGAATAAAATTATAGCTTTGGTCAATTTGCTGACTTGACACTCCTTCTGTTTTGATTTACATCAATCCCAACCAGACAAATCTCTGTAGGAACATAGTCTTTATGTCTTAAGGTGTCAGAAATCTAATTTAACACCTTTCTTTAATTCAAATAGAAGAAGGAAGATAAGTGGAATAAATATATATAATACAATCTTATGAGTGTAAAGTGGAAAACAGCAAGCAACCTTCTATGTAATCTAAGAATCCTTGATCTTATATTATTTCACCTTCTTGTTAAAGCAAATTTAATAAGAATCAAAAGGGCTAAGAGCTTAAGAAGTTTTATTTATGTGTAGTATTTAAAAAAGTCAGGGCTTCTAGTCATTTTAAAGATGATGAATCCCATGTAAGGTTATTATGATAACCAAACATAGTACTATACCTAAACTTAGCAATTAAAAAGTAGAAAAACAAACAAACAAAAAACAGAGATCTTGGGTATTGATTGTGGCATTTATACTGATGTACTTACATTCTAAAAGTCATTGCTTTGTTGTGTGAACTGGTTGACTAGTAAATAGACTCTGTCCCAACCAATTAGGAGATGTATTAATTCTGTGCCAGTGATATATCTTGGTTACTCTGACAGGAGTATAGATCTTAGTTATGGTTGACCTTTATTTATGAATATGACCTTAATCATAGTTTATAGGTCTGGCTGTTGAATCAGTGTAGTAAGGTGGTGGACTACTGTACATATCTCTACATCTGTTTTCTTCTAAAACGTTTTTACATGATTGGTTGATTGGTTAAAGGAATGATGAGTCACTTGTATAAATAGCTTACCTGGGTAGTGGCTACCCTTTTATATTGCTAACCAATGTGCCCATTATCCCGATCCAAATTGAATTAGGTAATGTGCATGTTAAGTTAATGATTGCTTCATGGAATGGCACCAACACAAAAGGAAATGGGAGCTTCTGTCATCACCTTTATATTGTCTGTCCATGGTCTGTAACCACTACAACCAAACTTGGTATAACTGTTGTAAGGGTGTCCTTTAAATTTTTGGCCAGATTTCAAAGAGTAAAAAATCCAGGTTATAAAATGCCACTTGATATTGGGTATACAGCATCAGGTGTGGATTCCAAAAGTTGGGATTTGATTTCAGGTCTGTCGCTCACTCAATACTTCCTGTTTAATGAAATTCAACCATTTTTGACTTTGACAGATTTTTTTCAATTGGATTTTTGATTTGACAAAAAAAAAATGGCTGCCATTACATTGATGTTAAAATCATCTAAGAATGCTTATTACTTTAAAATATAAGATAGAACACAAATTTGCTGGATTTTTGGATATATTTATTAAAGTAAAAAAGTTTGCAAAACTCTCTTTTGAGTCAAAGTGGTTAGATTTTTTTAAGAATTAACTGTCCGTTATAGATAGAAAATTGATTTGTTTGTCTTTGTTTTTAAAACAAAAACCATTGAAGATTTTAGATGCAAAACTACAAAATTGTTGTTTAAAGACCTTTAATTTGAAGACATTATGTATTATTGAACACTAAGTCCGCATTATTTATGTTTCTATGAGCCTCTATTCAAACTAAGATGTAAGAATGTTGATCTTTCAAGATAAGTGCTTAAATGTCATAATCATTGCTATTTTTAAAACAAGTCTTCATTTGACCAAATTAAGCTAGGTTTATGGCATCTCAATCTAAGACAATCACATTTCGTGTAGTTGGTCTCATGTTTCCTGATTGTATTAGACATATTCTAAGATATTTGGCTTAGTTCTTAAGAGCTTATTTTCAAAGACAACAGAGATTGTGTCATGTTTTTATTGACAATCAAGAAAAGAATCTGATTACTTAATAAGGCCATTTTGTGGTATTAGTTTGTATTAGCAACTCTAACTTAGTTTAAGTAGATCTAGGTATCACATACTTGGACTACTGTTTTTAAGCCCCTGACATAACTGACCTCGCTTTATGAAAGCTTAATAGCTAAGACAATCACGTTTATTTTGTCTCAGGTTTTTGTAGAAAATCATTGATTTAAACATTATTGAACTTATTGAAAATGTCTCCTATATACACAGCTTCTAGTTTGATAAACTGTCAAAGCATAGTCACTGTCAACTATCATCTTGTAAACAGACAAACCATAATTATGTGATCTTGTTAACAGATAAACCATAGTCATATGATCTTGTTAACAGACAAATCTCTTGTTAATAGGCAAACCATAGTCATATGATCTTGTTAGCAGACAAACCATTGTCATATTATCTTGTTAACAGACAAACCATAGTCAAATGATCTTGTTAACAGACAAACCATAGTCATAGGACCTTGTTTACAGACAAACCATAGTCATATGATCTTATTAATAGGCAAACTATAGTCAGATGATCTTGTTAACAGGCAAACCATATAAGTCAAATGATCTTGTTAACAGGCAAACCATAGTCAGATGATCTTGTTAACAGGCAAACCATAGTCAAATGATCTTGTAAACAGACAAACCATAGTCAGATGATCTTGTTAACAGATAAACCATAGGCAAATGATCTTGTTTACAGACAAACCATAGTCAAATGATCTTGTTAACATGCAAACCATAGTCAAATGATCTTGTTAACATACAAACCATAGTCAAATGATCTTGTTAACAGACAAACGATAGTAATATGATCTTGTTAACAGGCAAATCATAGTCATAGGATCTTGTTAACAGACAAACTATTGTCATATGATCTTGTTAACAGTCAAACCATAGTCATAGGATCTTGTAAACATGCAAACCATAGTCAAATGATTTTGTTAACAGGCAAAACATAGTCAAATGATCTTGTTAACAGGTAAACCATAGTCAAAGGATCTTGTTTACAGGCATAGTCATATGATTTTGTTAACAGTCAAACCATAGTCATATTATCTAGTTAACAGTCAAATCACAATCTTTTACACTATGTCATCATATGTTGTTGTAATGTTTAGTGCAATTAGTGTTCAGAAAAATCACAGTACTGTATTATATAATCCTGATATTGGTGTAATATGTTACGCAGTGAGACACATTGGACTAAGACAAACTTCCACCAAAAGGCCTTTAAACAAGCAGCAGTTTTATGTTAAGACCAGACGACTGTAAGTGTCATGAAATAAAGGAGCAGCAGGAAATATTCATGACTTAAACTATCATGTCTACATGCATTTAGTAACACGATCTTAATTTGTGTCTTTTATAAGGCAAGCTGTTATATATCATGATACATATGGACTATTTCTCAGAGACATAATTGGCTTAGTGATGTATTGAAGCAATCCTAAATTCAATTCCAACAAAATTTAAATCTAATTGGAATTTGTCTGAAATTTCATGTACCACTACCTCAATTAAAATGCTAAAAGCCAATGTACTTGATGGTTTATAATTAAAATATTTTGGTTTTATTTTGAGAGCCCTTCACAATGTTATCCACTGGCCAAATGGCTCCATACAACATCTGGTTCAAATGTAGTGGTATTTGGTTCAGATGTGATGTTCAAATATTTCATATTAAAAGAAGATAATTGGAGAACTAAAATTACCAGAATGCTTTTATAATTAAAAAGAAGAAAATTGGTCCATTGTCTTTGAAGAAACCCTGATAAGTCTTTCAGGACTTTAAGGATGGTATGTACAAACAGCTTATAGTAGATATTTCTGACTTTTAAAATCTGAAGATTATTGTACTCCCAGGCATTCTTTACTTTGCTCCCTGTTTGATGCTTTGATTTTATCCTGTGTATTCATATTCTTGTCCATTTGGCCTTACAGCTTTGGCTTGTGCATCTTTGATGAGTTTTTAATAGACTAAAATGTGCATCAAACATTATTATTGGTATGAAACTTTGTCCTTAAAAAGCTCTGATTAATGTTTGTTTTTAAAGAAATGACAGATTACCTTAAAGTATTTTTGAAATCTTGATTGGTGCTTTGCTTTCGTAATATAATGGAGACATTCAAATATTGGCACATTCTGATGTGATTTTATTTCTTTTAAAATGTTGAAATCATTATAAATCCATTGACCTTCTGTACAAATTGAAATGATTGCATGGGTTTTGAACAAGTTTCTAAAAGCTCTCAATAAGCAATCAATTTTATCATTGCACTTAAAAGCTGCAGATAAAGCAGGTTTTAGAAGTTCTAGCAGAATAAAATCAAATTCCAATAGGTTGATTTGGTGTCCTTTGCTTTAAGCTGTGACCTAATTCTGAATTAAGCACTTGAGCACTTAAATCATCTGATAGTGAGGACTTTTCTATGAAAATGTTTTGCCAATATATCATATGTGAATATTTCAACTAATGTGTTTCATTATTTTGTGGTTTATTGTCTCGCCTGCGAAGCAGAGCGGGACATAGGTGTTACTTTACCGGGGGCGGCGGCGGCGTTAACTTTTTGGAAAAGTTTTATGAGCACCTTCATATCTCAAGAACTATAGGTCCTGGGTTGATGAAACTTGGTATGCATATTCCCCAGTAGTAGCTTAGCACAGTTGCATCCCCATCTTTTGACCTTGACCTTGATTTTCCGGTTGAGTGACTTTGACAATTTTCAATACATATAATAGCAATGAAAAAGTTTTGCGAGCACCTCCATATCTCAAGAACTATAGGTCGTAGGTTGATGAAACTTGGTATGCATATGCCCCAGTAGTAGCTTAGCTCAGTTGCATCCCCATCTTTTGACCTTGACCTTGATTTTCCGGTTGAGTGACTTTGACAATTTTCAATACATATAATAGCAATGAAAAAGTTTTGCGAGCACCTCCATATCTCAAGAACTATAGGTCCTAGGTTGATGAAACTTGGTATGCATATGCCCCAGTAGTAGCTTAGCTCAGTTGCATCCCCATCTTTTGACCTTGACCTTGATTTTTCGGTTGAGTGACTTTGACAATTTTCAATACATATAATAGCAATGAAAAAGTTTTGCGAGCACCTTCATTACTCAAGAACTATAGGTCCTAGGTTGATGAAACTTGTTTTGCATATGCCCCAGTAGTAGCTTACCACATTTGCATCCCCATCTTTTGACCTTGACCTTGATTTTTCGGTTGAGTGACTTTGACAATTTTCAATACATATAATAGGAATGGAAAAGTTTTGCGAGCACCTCCATATCTCAAGAACTATAGGTCCTAGGTTGATGAAACTTGTTATGCATATGCCCCAGTAGTAGCTTACCACAGTTGCATCCCCATCTTTTGACCTTGATTTTCGGGTTGAGTGACTTTGATTATTTTTATTGCATCTATAAACATCTTTTGATCTCAGAAACTGAAATTCCATGTAAATTCAAAATATAGTGGAAGTAAGAAAGAATAATTGTTTCTGATGGTGCCCGCAGGCGAGACATACTTTAGTGTTAACTCTTGTATAAAATTAAAAATCCAACCATGTGTCTTTTTTTGGGGGGACCATTAAAACTGACCCCTTAAAATTAAATTAATCCACAGTAGTACCTGTACTTTTTTCCTATCACAGTTTATTAGACCAAGGCAATATAAGAAAATAAGGTCTCATATATTCTCTACAACCAAGACAGAGAATAATCTTTATCAAATTTACAATGTTTTTGTACCAGTTGTGTGTATTAGGACAATGTCTTACTTCAAAAATCTTCATAAAGTTAATATATTTTCATTTTTAGCTCACCTGGACCGAACATCACTTGGCGTCCGTCGTCGTCTGTCGTCGTCTGTTAACAATTTTTCAAAAATCTTCTCCTCTGAAACTACCAAACAGAATTTAATGAAACTTGGTATGAATGATCCTTAGGGTGTCCTGCACAAAACTTGTGTTTTGATTTTTAATCCGTTAAAAAACATGGCCGCCGTTACTAAAAATAGACTAGGGGGGTCAGACTACTGTTTTTGGCTTATAAATCAAAAAGTATAAGAGATAGAGGAAATCTGAGACCACGCTACTGATTCAGCATCAAAAGCTCTACAAAAGTCTTCATTTGGTCAAAGTTGTCAGATGACCCCTTATAGGGGATACGGCCCCTTAAAGGTGAAAAATAGCATTTTTTCATGTTTTTGGCCTACAGAATGAAAACTATTGCAGATAGAGATTAGCTGTTGCTTGCGTAAATGTTCAGCTCATTTAACTCTACAAAAGTATCCATAGGGTCGAAGTTGTCAGATGACCCCTTATAGGGGTTACGGCCCCTTAAAGGTGAAAAATAGCCATTTTTCATGTTTTTGGCCTACAGAATGAAAACTATTGCAGATAGAGATTAGCTGTTGCTTGCTTAATTGTTTAGCTCATTTAGCTCTACGAAAGTCTCAAAAGGATCGAAGTTGTCAGAAAACCCCTTATAGGGGTTACGGCCCCTGAAAAATGGCATTTTTTCATGTTTTTGGCCTACAGAATGAAAACTATTGCACATAGAGGTTAGCTATTGCTTGCTTAAATGTTCAGCTCATTGAGCTCTACAAAATTCTCCATAGGGTCGAAGTTGTCAGATGACTCCTTATAGGGGTTACAACCCCTGAAAAATAGCGATTTTTCATGTTTTTGTGTTACAGAATGAAAACTATTGCAGATAGAGATTAGCTGTTGCTTGCTTAAATGTTCAGCTCATTTAGCTCTACAAAATTCTCCATAGAGTCGAAGTTGTCAGATGACTCCTTATAGGGGTTACGGCCCTTGAAAAATAGCAATTTTTCATGTTTTTGGCCTACAGAATGAAAACTATTGCAGATAGAGATTAGCTGTTGCTTGCTTAAATGTTCAGCTCATTTAGCTCTACGAAAGTCTCAATAGGATTGAAGTTGGCAGATGACCCCTTATAGGGGTTACGGCCCCTGAAAAATAGCGATTTTTCATGTTTTTGTCCTACAGAATGAAAACTATTGCAGATAGAGATTAGCTGTTGCTTGCTTAAATGTTCAGCTCATTTAGCTCTACAAAATTCTCCATAGGGTTGAAGTTGTCAGATGACCCCTTATAGGGGTTACGGCCCCTGAAAAATAGCCATTTTTCATGTTTTTGGCCTACAGAATGAAAACTATTGCAGATAGAGATTAGCTGTTGCTTGCTTAAATGTTCAGCTCATTTAGCTCTACAAAAGTCTTCATAGGGTCGAAGTTGTCAGATGACTCCTTATAGGGGTTATGGCCCCTTATAGGTGAAAATGGTGTTTTTGGCCTATAGAATGAAAACTATTGCAGGTAGAGAAAAGCTGTTGCTTGCTTAAATGTTCAGCTCATTTAGCTCTACAAAAGTATAGGGTCAACATCAAGACCAGGTGAGCGATTCAGGCTCCTGGGAGCCTCTTGTTTTATGAGAACTGATACTTTGAATGCAGTGCTAAAAGAACCATGAAAATAATTATCTGATTCAATTTTAAGTTACCTACCAAACATTTCAGTAAAGTGGACATCTCATTGGGATGAACTGTAGGGCATGACAATGAATTCAGATGTATTGACCTGACTGTATTATACAGACAAGAAGGTCTCACTGCCAGAGGGTTATTCTCTTTCATCATTATTAATGGTCTTGGGAATAAATTTTGCTTTAGTTTACTTAAACTGAGAAGCAAACATGCTGAACAAATATGTAGAATGGCATGAAAACAACCAATCAGTTAATTTTTTTGCATCTTTTCCTTCTTCCCAGACAAGTCTTGTCATCACCAATGAACTTTTATGGTACCATTCCAGAAGTGTTACTGTTAATCAAGGTTTACTAGGAAATCATGTCTCACACAGATCCCTAAAAAGTTTGTTTCTATTTTGAATTCAGCCTACAGAAAATTCAGTTTTGACAAATTTCGTGGAGTGAAAAATTAACTTTTAAATGGCGAGGGGCTTGGGGGTGGGGGAAATTTTTATGTTTAAAACCATTAAAGGAAGGTTAGTATAGCATTGGGCATTTCTTGCCCCTACGGTAACACTAATAGGTGTATTGACAAAACATCTTTAGAATGTTTATCTTTTATCTGATTTGATCTTTCTCTTTCCGATAGTATTCCTCAATATTTTTCCAATAGTTTTCCTCAATAAATTCTGTCAACTCTATGTGACTGCTGTTTTTATGTATCTTGTACCATAGCATTGCTACACAAGGTCAAAGTTAGGCCTTGCCCCAAAAATCAACTTTTTCATTTGTGGTCAGATTTTCAAAATCTTTTTTAGCTCACCTGGCCAAAGGCCATGTGAGCTTATGCCATCACTATGCGTCCGTCGTCCGTCGTCTGTCGTCCGTCGTCCGTTAAAAATTTCAAAAATCTTCTCCTCTGAAACCACTAAATCAATTTTACTGAAACTTTGCAGGAATGGTATATGGCATGTTGGCAACAAATGATCCTCGTTTTAAAATGATTCGATAAAAAACATGGCTGCTGTTACTAAAAATAGAACATAGGGTCAAACAACTTAAAATGGCTTATAACTCAGCAACCATAACAGATAGAAAAAATGTGAAGGATCTTAGGCTTTAAGAATCAAAAGCTCTACAAAAGTCTCCATTGGGTCGAAGTTGTCAGAGGAACCTTATAGGGGTTATGGCCCTTTAAAGGTCAAAAATAGCGTTTTTTCATGTTTTTAGCTCACCTGACCCGAAGGGTCATGTGAGCTATTGTCATCACTTGGCGTCCGTCGTCCATCCGCCGTCCGTCGTCTGTTGTCCGTCGTCCGTAAACTTTTTAAAACGTTAACTCCTCTGACACCATAAGTCCAATTGCAACCAAACTTGGTATGATTGTTCATTAGCATTCGGTGCTTAGAACTGATGTGGGGATTTTTGATTCGTCGTAAAACATGGCCGCCATGGCTAAAAATAGAACATAGGGGTAAAATGCAGTTTTTTGCAAATAACTCAAAAACGGCTATAGATATCAAAATTCTGGCATAGGGTAAAAGTGATCAGCACCTCAAGATCTACCTACCCTAAAATTTTGAAGAAAATCCAACGACCCATGTAGGAGTTATTGCCCTTTTTGTGGATTTTTTGCAAATTTTGCACCTGTTTAGCTCAATATCTTGAAAACTATACTAGATATTTGAGAAATTTAAATTGCATATTGTTAAGCACATCAAGATCTACATAATATGTAACAGGGTCAACGTTGTAGGACCTTTCCTTTTAGGAGTTATTGCCCTTAGAACGTCAAAATTTAGCATTTTAACAGCATTTCCTCATTACATTGAAAATGTTAACTCCTCTGACACTTTAAGTCCAAATGGAACCAAACTTGGTATAGTTGTTTATTAGCATTAGGTGTATAAAACTGATGTGGGGATTTTTGATTGGTCGTAAAACATGGCCGCTGTGGCTAAAAATAGAACATAGAGGTAAATGGCAGTTTTTTGCAAATAACTCTTAAACGGTGACAGATTTCAAAATTTTGATTGGGAACAAAAGTGATCAGCACGTCAAGATCTACCAGCTCTGAAATTTTGAAGAAAATCCAACAACCCATGTATAAGTTATTGCCCTTTTTGTGGATTTTTTGCAAATTTTGCACCTGTTTAGCTCAATATCTTGAAAACTATACTAGATATTTGAAAAATTTAAATTGCATATTGTTAAGAACATCAAGATCTACAAAATATGTAATAAGGTCAACGTTGTAGGACCTTACCTTTTAGAAGTTATTGCCCTTAGAACGTCAAAATTTAGCATTTTAACAGCATTTCCTCATTACATTGAAAACGTTAACTCCTCTGACACTTTAAGTCCAAATGGAACCAAACTTGGTATAGTTGTTTATTAGCATTAGGTGTATAGAACTGATGTGGGGATTTTTGATTGGTCATAAAACATGGCCGCTTTGGCTAAAAATAGAACATAGGGGTAAATGGCAGTTTTTTGCAAATAACTCTAAAACGGTGACAGATTTCAAAATTTTGATTGGAAACAAAAGTGATCAGCACCTCAAGATCTACCAGCTCTGAAATTTTGAAGAAAATCCAACAACCCATGTAGGAGTTATTGCCCTTTTTGTGGATTTTTTGCAAATTTTGCACCAGTTTAGCTCAATATCTTGAAAATTATACAAGATATTTGAGAAATTTTAATTGCATATTGTTAAGCGCATCACGATCTACAAAATTTGTAACAGGGTCAACGTTGTAGGACCTTTCCTTTGAGGAGTTATTGCCCTTGGAACGTAAAAATTGAGCATTTTAACAGCATTTCCTTATATTGAAAATGTTAACTCCTCTGACACTTTAAGTCCAAATGGAACCAAACTTGGTATTATTGTTTATTATTATTAGGTGTATAGAACTGTTGTGGGGATTTTTGATTGGTTGTAAAACATGGCCGCTGTGGCTAAAAATAGAACATTAGGTTAAACTGCATTTTTTTGCAAATAACTCAAAAAGGGTGACAGATTTTTAGATTTTGATTGAGAACAAAGACCAGCACCTTTAGATCCACCATATTGTCAGATGACCCCCTTATTAATGTTATGACCCTTTCAACGTTAAATAGATTTTGCCTTATAACCTTTACTTCAGGCACATATGTCAGGTGAGCGATTCAGGCTCCTGGGAGCCTCTTGTTGGCCTATGGAATGAAAACTATTGCAGATAGAGAAAAGCTGTTGCTTGCTTAAATGTTCAGTTCATTTAGCTCTACAAAAGTTTCCATAGGGTCAAAGTTGCCAGATGACCCCTTATAGTGGTTACGGCCCCTTAAAGGCAAAAAAAAGTGTTTTTGGCCTAAAGAAAGAAAACTTTTGCAGATAGAGAAAAGATGTTGCTTGCTTAAATGTTCAGCTTAATTAGCTCTACAAAAGTCTTTTTAAGGGTTGAAGTTGTCAGATGACCCCTTTAAGGGGTTATGGCCCTTTAAAGGTGAAAAATAGTGTTTTTTGCTTTGGAATGAAAACTATTGCAGATAGAGAAAAGCTTTTTATTGCTTAAACATTCAGCTCATTTAGCTATACAAAAGTCTTTAAAGGGTTGACATTTAGACCAGGTGAGCGATTCAGGCTCCTGGGAGCCTCTTGTTGCCCTATAGAATGAAAACTATTTCAGATAGAGAAAAGCTGTTGCTTGCTTAAATGTTCAGCTCATTTAGCTCTACAAAAGTCTCCATAGGGTCGAAGTTGTCAGATGACCCCTTATAGGGGTTACAGCCCCTTATAGGCGAAAAATTGTGTTTTTGGCCTATAGAATGAAAACTATTGCAGATAGAGAAATGCTGTTGCTTGCATAAATGTTCAGCTCATTTACCTCTACAAAAGTCTTCATAGGGTCAAAGTTGTCAGATGACCCCTTGTAGGGGTTACAGCCCCTTAAAGGCGAAAAATAGTGTTTTTGGCCTATAAAATGAAAACTATTGCAGATAGAGAAAAGCTGTTGCCTGCTTAAATGTTCAGCTCATTTAGCTCTACAAAAGTTTCCATAGGGTTGAAGTTGTCAGATGACCCCTTATAGGGGTTACAGCTACTTATAGGCAAACAATAGTGTTTTTGGCCTATTGAATGAAAACTATTGCAGATAGAGAAATGCTGTTGCTTGCATAAATGTTCAGCTCATTTACCTCTACTAAAGTCTTCATAGGGTCAAAGTTGACAGATGACCCCTTGTAGGGGTTACAGCTCCTTAAAGGCGAAAAATAGTGTTTTTGGCCTATAAAATGAAAACTACTGCAGATAGAGAAAAGCTGTTGCCTGCTTAAATGTTCAGCTCATTTAGCTCTTCAAAAGTCTCCATAGGGTTGAAGTTGTCAGATGACCCCTTATAGGGATTACAGCCCCTAAATAAACATGTTTTCAAAGTGTTCAGACGGCCCTTTAAATCACATTGTGCACGTTTTTGGCCTACAGCATGAAAACTATTGCTGAAAGAGAAAAGCTGTTGCTTGCTTAAATGTTCAGCTTATTCAGCTCTACAAAGTGGTTGGGTTGACATCAAGACCAGGTGAGCGATTCAGGCTCCTGGGAGCCTCTTGTTTTTTATTGGAATCCTTGTGAAGGCCATGCCTGTGTTTCCAATCAGATTTCCAATAGCTCCGGCCGTTTTTGAGAAACTTTTGTACAACGCTAAATTTTCATCTGATTTTTGAAAAAAAAACATTGTATTCCTTAATAAATTCTGTCCACTATAAAATGTGTCAATGGTTTTTATATGTCTTGCACATTTACATTTCTAAGGGGGTGTCAAAGTTTGGGCATGCCCAAAAAATAAATGTTTATATTTGTGGTCTGAATTTTAAAATCTTTTTTTTTATGGAATCCTTGTGAAAATCCTTGATTACATTTTTTCAATCAGATTTGCATTATCTCCTACTGTTTTCAAGAAATTAAGGGTCTTAAAGGGGGCAAAAATACTGATTATTCATGTAAGAGTTTTCCTTAGATGTTGTTATAAATAACAAAATCAAATATGCATAGAAAGTCCACCATAGAATGTCAAAAAGCTTTCTGGGTCCACCAAAGTATTTGACATTTTGGGCCTCCAACATACAGTGGTCAACATGTTGCGGTCTTATCATGCTGCGCTCGGAGTAGCTCATTAATTTCTTTTGAAATCACCTTTTTAGCTCATCTGACCCGAAGGGTCATGTGAGCTATTGTCATCACTTGGCGTCCGTCGTCCCTCCGTCGTCCGTCGTCCGTAAACTTTTTAAAACGTTAACTCCTCTGACACCATAAGTCCAATTGCAACCAAACTTGGTATGGTTGTTCATTAGCATTTGGTGCTTAGAACTGATGTGGGGATTTTTGATTCGTCGTAAAACATGGCGGCCATGGCTAAAAATAGAACATAGGGGTAAAATGCAGTTTTTTGCAAATAACTCAAAAACGGCTACAAAATTTTGGTAGAGGTAAAAGTGATCAGCACCTCAAGATCTACCTACCCTGAAATTTTGAAGAAAATCCAACTACCCATGTAGGAGTTATTGCCCTTTTTGTGGATTTTTTGCAAATTTTGCACCTGTTTAGCTCAATATCTTGAAAACTATACTAGATATTTGAGAAATTTAAATTGCATATTGTTAAGCACATCAAGATCTACAAAATGTGTAACAGGGTCAACGTTGTAGGACCTTTCCTTTTAGGAGTTATTGCCCTTTATTTAGCATTTTAACAGCATTTCCTCATTACATTGAAAACGTTAACTCCTCTGACACTTTAAGTCCAAATGGAACCACACTTGGTATAGTTGTTTATTAGCATTAGGTGTATAGAACTGATGTGGGGATTTTCGATTGGTCGTAAAACATGGCCGCTGTGGCTAAAAATAGAACATAGAGGTAAATGGCAGTTTTTTGCAAATAACTCTAAAACAGTGACAGATTTCAAAATTTTGATTGGGAACAAAAGTGATCAGCACCTCAAGATCTACCAGCTCTGAAATTTTGAAGAAAATCCAACAACCCATGTAGGAGTTATTGCCCTTTTTGTGGATTTTTTGCAAATTTTGCACCTGTTTAGCTCAATATCTTGAAAACTATACAAGATATTTGAGAAATTTAAATTGCATATTGTTAAGCGCATCAAGATCTACAAAATTTGTAACAGGGTCAATGTTGTAGGACCTTTCATTTGAGGAGTTATTGCCCTTGGAATGTCAAAATTGAGCATTTTAACTGCATTTCCTTATATTGAAAATGTTAACTCCTCTGACACTTTAAGTCCAAATGGAACCAAACTTGGTATTATTGTTTATTATTATTAGGTGTATAGAACTGTTGTGGGGATTTTTGATTTGTTGTAAAACATGGCCGCTGTGGCTAAAAATAGAACATTAGGTTAAACTGCATTTTTTTGCAAATAACTCAAAAAGGGTGACAGATTTTTAGATTTTGATTGAGAACAAAAGTGATCAGCACCTTTAGATCCACCATATTGTCAGATGACCCCCTTATTAATCTTATGACCCTTTCAACGTTAAATAGATTTTGCCTTATAACCTTTACTTCAGGCACATATGTCAGGTGAGCGATTCAGGCTCCTGGGAGCCTCTTGTTAGCTCACCTGGCCAAAGGCCATGTGAGCTTATGCCATCACTTGGCGTCCGTCGTCGTCGTCTATAAACAATTTTTCAAACGTTAACTTGTCCGACACCATAAGTCCAATTGCAACCAAACTTGGTACAGTTGTTTAATGGCATTATGTGTACAAAACTATCGTTCTGATTTTTGATTCGTAAAAAAAACATGGCCGCCATGGCTAAAAATAGAACATAGGTGTCAAATTACATTTTTTTGCAAATAACTCAAAAATGGTAACAGATTTCAAAATTCTGGCATGCGTAAAAGTGATCAGCACCTCAAGATCAACCTGCCCAGAAATTTTCAAGAAGATCCAACAACCGATGTAGGAGTTATTGCCCTTTTTCTGGATTTTTTTCAAAATTTTGCACTTATTTAGCCCTATATCTTGAAAACTATGCAAGATATTTTAAAAATTCAAATTGCATATGATTCAGCACATCAAGATCTACATTTCACGTAATTATGTCAAAGCTGTACAACCATTTCTTTTAGGAGTTATGGCCCTTAAAGCATCAAATTTTACCATTTTTCATTACTTTTCCCCTGTATTTCAAAGATTAAATTATCTGACACCATAAGTCCAATTGCAACCAAACTTGGTACAGTTTTTTATTGGCATTATGTGTACAAAACTGTTGTTCGAATTTTTGATTCGTCAAAAAATATGGCCGCCATGGCTAAAAATAGAACATAGGGGTAAATTGCAGTTTTTTGCTAATTACTCAAAAATAGTTACAAATATCAAAATTCTGATGGGAGACAAAAGTTATCAGCATCTCAAGATCTACCTGCTCTGAAAATTTCAAGAAGATCCAACAACTGATGTAGGAGTTATTGCCCTTTTTCTGGATTTTATCAAATTTTTGCACTTTTTTAGCCCTATATCTTGAAAACTATACAAGATATTTCAAAAATTTAAGTTGCATATGATCAAGCACATCAAGATCTACATTTCATGTATTTAGGTCAAAGCTGTAGGACCATTTCTTTCAGGACTTATTGTCCTTAAAACAACAAAATTTACCATTTTTCATTACTTTTCCCCTGAATTTCAAAGATTAACTTGTTTGACATGGTAAAACCAACTGCATCTTAACATGGCACACTTGTTTAATAGCTTATATGCTACAACTCTATCGTTCAGATTTATATTTGTAAAAAAACATGGCCGCCATGGCTAAAAATAGAACATAGGGGTAAATTGCATTTTTTTGTCAATAACTCAAAAATGGTTTCAGATATCAAAATTGTGCAAGAATCAAAAGTGATCAGCATATTAAGATTTACCTGTCCTGAAATTTCTGAAAAGATCTGATTGCTGATGTGGGAGTTATTGTTCTATCTTGAAAACTAATCAAGATATTTTAGAAATTCAAATCGCATATGGTTAAGCACAATAATATCTACAAATATATGTACCTGTGTAATTCAGGTGAGCGATTCAGGCTCGTGAGAGCCTCTTGTTTTATCTGTTTTCTTAGACATTTAAGATTGATGAATTTTTTGGCTACCTTTATGTACAGATTCTGCTCTGTATTTCAGATACTTAACAGATTATGAGGAGATAACTCTGGATGATAGTGACGCTGAACCAGATCCTGATGGCTATGAAGTCATCGAGTTACCCGACGAACAAGACATCAACGGAACTAAAATGTGTCAGTGTTCCTGTCATAAGAATACCCTGGATCAGAATTACCTGAAGAGAAATAGACACTGCTACTCTTGTTGTCTGAAGGTAAACAATGAAGCAATATAGGGTACCTAAAAAATGTTATACTGAAGCATTCAAACTAATCAGAGAATTGTACTCAAAATGAGTCTCATACTGACATTGATGTCTTCTTATATCGCTACTTGCAAGAGACAGAGCTTTATTGCAATCATTTTGTCCATCCATTCAAGCATTCTTAGCTTCTACTCAAGGCTTTGATTTCAAATCAAGTACAAGAAGTTGTATTTTTTCTCCTTTCCAGGTCAATCAATCACCTACTTCTTGTTTTCCAAAAGGCTGAGTGGGGAAATTCTAAGCAGGACTCAGTGCACCCTCTTGTTGTTATTTGTTGTACAGTAAGCACGGAGACTTATAAAGAATTGGAGTTTAAACACTTTGCTTTGGGATATTTTGCAGATAAATTCTAATCATGAATGTAGGAAAAAGAATCCAAACAAAAAAATTCTATGTCTGGTTAGAAATTTAAAATCATTTAAGATATAAATTTTTCTGTAGGCAAGTGACTGAATTGGTTTCTTATGAGTAAGCTCTTTAGAGTATTATGTTACCCTTTTCTACTGTATTAGGACACAATAAAATTAACTCTATGATAGCAGTTTGTGTTAAAATTGGGAAGTCAATCTAATGTTAGAATATAAGAACAATTAAATTTTGAACTATTTTTTTCGTTGGATAGAAAGTTCAAGAGGGCTGCTTGAATAAGTTTTAATCATACTTGAGTTATTTTTAAAGTTCAAATGACACTCATATAGATAAAACCTTAATATCATAAATTAAGTACACAAAGGTAGAGAAATATTAACCTAGATGAAGTTTTGTGTCAGGATTTTATTTTATATAATTAACAAGGTCTGCATCCCTATAAATTAAAGTTAATCAAGAATTTATGTTACCTTTAGAATGAAGATGTATACAGAAAATAGAGCATTAAGATTTCTCTTGAAACCTATTCTAAGGATTTATAGTGATTGAAAATATAATTATACTACTGCACTCTTGAATTTGTTCAGCTAATGCTATATATATCTTCTTGGAATGTGTTAGTATATTTTAATTTTCTTGAACTAATTTGTTCTTAGATCAGAAATAATTACACATTTTTTTCCTTGATTTAAAGAACATTCACGTTTCCCCTCTGCATCATTTGGTATTAATGGTTGTGGAATCTTACCGTTAAAAAAATCCGTATTTCATTTGTACTTTTCCAAGGAAAAAAAACCTGATATTAAAGTAATGAGGATGCATTGCTTTGTGCTCTGACATATTTTCTAAAAATCAATGTTAGTTTTAGTAGTCAAATAACAATCTTTGAAAGAAAAACCAATTTGATAATTGAATGTTGTTTGAAAAGCCAAAAAGACAAAAGTCAGTTGAATTAAAAGGCAACAGAACAAAACCCACACATAACATAACTGCCATGCAAACTTGTACCAGAGCAAGAGTGAAACCAGGTGCTCTATCTGAAGGGTTAGCAGTTCCTGCTTATTGCAACACGTTTGATGCTTTGCCACAATCAATTTAATGAAGGCTAAAACCTGATGGCAAACAAACATCCATACTCAAATGAGAGAGAAAACTTCTGTTTTTGTCTACAAGAACAAATTGTCCCCAGTAAATTTGTCTATAAGAACACATTGTCCCAAGTAAATTTGTCTGCAAGAACACATTGTCCACAGTAAATTTGTCTACAAGAACACATTGTCTAAAAGAACACATTGTCCAGTAAATTTGTCTACAAGAACACATTGTCCCCAGTAAACTTGTCTACAAATACACATTGTCCCCAGTAACTTTGTCTACAAGAACACATTGTCCCCAGTACATTTGTCTACAAGAACACATTGTCCCCAGTAAATTTGTCTACAAGAACACATTGTCCCCAGTAAATTTGTCTACAAGAACACATTGTCCCCAGTAACTTTGTCTAAAAGAACACATTGTCCCCAGTAAATTTGTCTACAAGAACACATTGTCCCCAGTAAATTTGTCTACAATAGAAAATAAAGAGATGTGGAATAAGTGTACACGACACAGCCCACAATTAAACGGCAATTTAGAAAAACCACAATGGACAACCGCCAGCAGCCTTCAACGAGGCCATTTGGCACTTCTCGCAGTTGTGCAATTGGCCCATGGTCTAAATAAGATGCATATAATTCAAATCCAGCCCTGAAATAGTCACAGATAGACCCCCTTCTTAAAAAAGGAACAGAAAACATCAAAAAGACAAGTACAAACGAAAGCTTTGTCAAAGATTCCTGGCTTAGGACAGGCACATGTAATATGTGGCGGGGTTAAACTAGTTTTTTGGGCCCAACCTTCCCCCTATCAATATTCCTAGACAAAGCACAAAAACTAAACACACAATAAAAATCAAATCAATCAAAGTCCAATTCTACTAGAGAGAACCTAAGACAAAAAACAAGAACAAACAAAAGGATGGTAAAGGAACTCTCCATAGAACACTTTCTGTTACTGACAGCTAGCTGAGAATCATCAATCGACTGATGTAAAAAAATCAAACGTATCGATTTTAAATCCGACACAACACTTCAAACAATTATGATTTAGTGAAGTGTCATCACACAAAACCAACACGCTTGATCGCTATAATGCTTAAAAATGACAATAGTAAAAACGTTTATGGAAGTTTTAAAGCAAGTATCAAGTTTTCAATATTTCTGCCAAAAAACACTAAATTCAAAGATTTAACCAAGATATTCATTTCATATCCTTTCCGTAATAAATTTTGAAGCCAATTTTTCATTTCTATTGGATTGCTTTTAAATTTGTGTTTTTATCAAAAACGTTACCATAAAATTCAGGATGTGATATACCTTTCACTATAAGAAAGTGACGTGTACAATTAAATTTTTCAATAAGAGATCGATACTTGTGGAAGAATTTAGAAAAAGATTTTACTAATTTGTGGTATCGATAACCTTGTTTTAATAATTTTTCAGTAATAAAATGGTTTTTATTATTAAAATCAGAAACACAACTGCAGATCCGAGCATATCTTACTAACTGTGAAATGTAAACCCCGTATGACGGCGCTAGTGGAACATCTCCTTCAAGAAAAGGGAAATTTATAATAGGGAAGGTAAAGTCGTCACGTTTATCATATACTTTGGTATGTAATTTTCCGTCAATAATACTTAAATCTAAATCTAAAAAAGGACATCTATCACCGGTGACGTTAGATTTGTTCAAGGTTAATTCAGAAGGATAGATATCTGTAATAAAATTAGAAAATGAAGGATTGTTGAGTGCAAGAATGTCATCTAAATATCTAAAAGTATAATTGAAAGTTTCGATTAGGTTCTGTTTGTTCGGGTCTTTTTGTAATTTAGCAATAAATTGTGATTCATAACTGTATAGGAAAAGGTCGGCTATAAGTGGCGCACAATTAGTACCCATAGGAATACCAATAATTTGGCGATAAATTTGTTTACCAAAACGTATGTAAATATTATCTAACAAATAATTTAGAGCAGTTATAGTTAGAACACATTGTCCCCAGTACCGTAAGTTTGTCTACAAGAACACATTGTCCCCAGTAAAATATCATGAATGAAAAGGAGTAACATCACCCATTGTTAGAAATTTTTATGTGTATGATACATGTCTTTCATGGAAATTATCAAATATATATTCAGTTTTGGTCTTTTTCAGATTTTTTATACGACCGCAAAAAATTTGCGGACGTATTATGGTATGATGCTGTCGTCGTCGTCGTCGTTGTCTGTTAACTTTTTAGTGTTTCCACAATAACTTTAGTTCCAGTTATCCGATTGCTATGAAACTTTACAATGATGTTCCTTACCATAAAAGGATGCATGGGATTGATTTTGGGGGTCCCCCCATTTTTCGTTTAGAAATTAGGGGCCAAAAAAGGGCCAAAAATACTACTTTTTTGTTTGTTTCCACAATAACTTTAGTTCTAGTTATCCAATTGCTATGAAATTTGACAGTGATGTTCCTTACCATACAAGGATGAATGGGATTGATTTTGGGGGTCCCCCCTTTTTTTGTTTCGAAATTAGGGGCCCAAAAGGGGAAAAAAATCAAATATTTTACTTGTTTCCACCATAACTTTGGTCCTAGTTGGCCTATTGCTGTGAAATTTGTCAAGAATGTTTTTTACAATAAAAGAATGAACCTGATGAATTTTTGCGCCCCCCTTTTTCTCCGTTGTGTAATTAGGGGCCAAAAGGGGCCAAAATAAAAACTTTTTTATTTGTGGTCCGATTTTGAAATTTTTTTTTACATGTTTGTTCTTGTCAAATAGCGGATACAAAATTAAGAATTAATTTTTGCGACCCCCCCTTTTTCCCCCTATTACGTAATTAGGGGCCAAACTGGGCCAAAATCAAAACTTTTTTATTTGTGGTCCGATTTTGAAATTTTTTTTTGCAAGTTTATTTTTGTCAAGTAGCGAATCCAAATTTGAGAATTTATTTTTGCGACCCCCACCCCCTTTTCACCTGTTACGTAATAAGGGGCCAAAAGGGGTCGAAATTGAAACTTTTTTATTTCTGGTCCGATTTTGAAAATTTTTTTTGCATGTTTGTTCTTGTCAAATAGCGGATACCAAATTAAGAATTAATTTTTGCGACCCCCCCTTTTTCCCCTTATTACGTAATTAGGGGCCAAATGGGGCCGAAATTGAAACTTTTTTATTTCTGGTCCGATTTTGAAAATTTTTTTTGCATGTTTGTTCTTGTCAAATAGCGAATACAGAATTAGGAATTAATTTTTGCGACCCCCCCTTTTTCCCCCTATTACGTAATTAGGGGCCAAATGGGGCTTTTTTATTTGTGGTCCGATTTTGAAATTTTTTTTTGCAAATTTATTCTTGTATGGTAGCGATTATAAATTTAAGAATAAATTTTTTGGGCTGTAATCATAATTTTAAAAAAATTCTGGTTCGATTTTTAATTTTTTCCCCAAACATTATTCTTTTAAAGAGTAGAATACAACATTCAAAATTTATATTTTTAGCCCCTGGGTTGAAAGTCCATCAGAGAAGCATGTGTCAAAAACCTTTGTCAGTCCACCATGGGCTGCATGTGTCCAGAACAATAGACTATCCATATTAGGCCTAAAACGTACAGGGTTCAACATGTTGCGGTCGTATCATGCTGCGCTCGGCGAAGCTTTTTATTAGGATTTTGATTAATTTTTGAATGTAATTATCTTCTAAATTATATTTTTGTGTATATGGACTGTAATTAGTACTATATTTCACACTACTATAGTTAATGCATATTAGAGTTTTTGTTAAACGCCATGTTGAAAATACTTGACCTATTTTGGACTTTTTGTAGGTCATAGATGGTGAGTTATACTTCCGAGTCAGCAACAAAATCCTCAAAAAAGTGAATGTTATATACCATAAACCCATCAAAGCTCGGTCCAGAGATACTACTAAACCCCCAGAGAGATTGTCAGACATTGCCACGCCTCAATCAAATTGGATGGACGATGATCCTGTCGCAGAGAAAGAAAATGTTGACATTTCTCTACTAGCTAAGGTGACAGTGTATTTAAATGTTGTATTTATATCTATTTTTAAAAAAATATATATCGTTGACATTTTTTTTGCTTTCTCAGATGATAATTTTCTCTAAATTGTTTCAGTATTTATAAATGGACCAAAAAATCTTATAAATACTTGTCACAGCTGGTGTATAATCCTTAGAATGATGTAGACAATTGTTTGGAAAATTATGGAGTAACTCACTATTGTATTTCAAGCAGTCACAAATTAAGTTCAACTCATGATGGGAGCGGAGTTCTTGGCTATTTATGACAGTAAACATGAGCTTTTATCAGTCATTGATCTAATTTTGTTCCCTTTAAAACACGACAGATAAGTTTAATTAGAATCTGTCATTTTGTTGTTTTGCAAAAATTGCAGGATCAAATGTTATAAAAAAAAAAAAGACATTATCAACATTTTGCAGATTGCATTTATATTGTACAAAGTTTGCATGGTATATAGGAATTAACCTCTCTATCCACCTATCTTTTTAGTGCAACTCGTTCTAAACTCTTTGATGGATTTTGACAAAACATTTCATGATGAAAGAACACCATATGTAGAGGTGCAGAAGAAGTATCATTGGTCTGCAATATCATTCTGGAGAGATATTTGGACCTTCGGGGGGTGGGGGGTGGGGAAGGGGGATAAAGGATCCAATATGAAAGGTGGAGGAATCATCTTTTTAGCTTGCTGATAAGATTTTCTAGAAAAAGAAATCTGTATTGACTTCTATTTGTACAATATTGCATGTTAATCATGGGTTTTAAGTAGGTAATTATACATTGAAAGATGGTGATACAAAAATAATGCATTTGAATATTTATTTGTATGTATAATGATGTTCTCCTGCAGGCTGTGTGTCGTTGCAATGTCTTTCTGTTGATTTGTTTATCACAATACAAAGTAAATTTTATTTATATTTGGTCAATGTTTACATTGCAGGTTAAAAAGAGAAAAGAAAAAGTTAGGTACTCCTCAGGTAGTGATAGCTGCTCCCAGGATGCAATGCTGCAGATAGGAACCAGTTCACAGGTATCCAGTCCATTGACTGGAACTTTGTCTGCTCCATTTACTCCACCTAAAATAGATGAAAATAATTCTGGAGATCATCATGGTATGAACTTAGATCAGCATCCTGCTTCTCACTTGGTTGTTTCATCATCATCTAGTCAAGTAAATATACAGTCAGTTAATGAGGTGACTAACAATGTTAGGTCAGTTGATGAAGAGGCTAATATTTCACCAAGAAAATCAGAGTCACAACTTGCATCAAACTCTAGTACAACTATTCCATACAGCCATGATTCTTATACAGGGCATGATATTCTAGCTAAGGCATTTTCTAGTAGTATGCTTGCTCAGGAGTCCAACACAGGACAAGACATTTTAGCTAAATTTTCTAGTAATATCCTAACTCACAGTCAAGAGTCCAACACAGGACAAGATATCCTGGCTAAGGCTTTAAACCTAGCCATGATTAGTCAAGGAGATATATCCTTGGACCCTGATAATTTACATTCTATTGGATTCCCTGGAGTCAAAATTATATCTAGTCCAAAGACATTGTCAGCTATACAGAGACCATCATCTAGTCGTTCTGGGAAACATGTTGTGAAGGAACTTTTTACCTCTGATACTTTAGAAAAGGATAGTATCAAACCTGCCCCTGAGGAAACATCAAACATTGGTGTGGTTACATTTACTGAGGAGGCATCTAACATTGGTGTTATACAAAGTTTAGACCCTTCTAAACGTCCTGAGAATATAATCCTATCATTATCCAGGAATGAGGACTCGATGTTGTCACAGTCATCTAAACTAGTTCCTTCTGATACCATCCAGACAGCACTGCCGAGTGTGGCAGAAGAATGTGAACCGACTGATAACAGTGAGATTTCCTTTCCAACATTCACATCGTCACAAACTGATTCACCTAAGTTATTTGATCTATCAAGTGAAAATACAAACAAATCTGAACAGGATAAGGCTGTTAGTCAACCTGACACCACTGCTGACACTTCCCCATGTCTTGAAAAGGCTGTTAGTCAACCTGACACCGCTGCTGACACTTCCCCATGTCTTGAAAAGGCTGTTAGTCAACCTGACACCACTGTTGACACTTCAACATGTCTTGAAAAGGCTGTTAGTCAACCTGACACCACCTCTGACACTTCCCCATGTCTTGAAAAGCCTGTGAGTCAACCTGACATCAATGCTGACACTTCCCCATGTCTTGAAAAGGCTGTTAGTCAACCTGACACCACTGTTGACACTTCAACATGTCTCGAAAAGGCTGTGAGTCAACCTGAGACCGCTGCTGACACTTCCCCATGTCTTGAAAAGCCTGTTAGAGGACCTGAGACCACATCTGCTGTATCTCCCTTTGGTGTTATCCAGCAGGACCAGGATGTTAGTAGGTCCAGTAGTCGGTTGTCAGAGGGGAGGACCATTGAGAGCCCTAAATCGGTGATCAGTATTGTCCATCCTGAGATCGAATCATATGTGATCGGGTTTAATACAGACTCAAATAGTTCTGTCTCATCTCTACAGAGCACCGAGATAAATCGACTGACTCCACGAAGAACAGCTCACAGAAAGGAAGAAAAATCACCTCAGTCCATCTGGAACAAGTAAGTTAAATTTGTTTTACTGTCTCTATTTTCATCACGCTCAGGAAAAAAAATCAGTTTTTTGCCATCACTTGGCATCAGTTGTCATCTGTCATCTGTTGTCCCTTAACAATTTTTCATAAATCTTCTCCTTAAACTACTGAACAGAATTTAATGAAACTTGGAATGAATGATCCTTATGTTGTCCTGCACCAAACTTTTGTTTTGACTTTTGATCCGTCAAAAAACATGGCCGCTGTTACTGTAAATAGACCAGGGGAGTCAGCTTACTGTTTTTTGCTTATTAAACAAAAAGTATAAGAGATAGAAGAAATCTGATGCCACCTTACTGCTTCAGCATCAAAAGTTCTACAAAAGTCTCCATTTGGTCAAATTTGTCAGATGATCCCTTATAAAGGTTTTTAAAGGTGAAAAATAGCGTTTTTAGCTCACCTGACCCGAAGTCATGTGAGCTATTGCTGTCACTTGGCGTCCGTTGTCTGTTGTCCGTCGTCCGTCCATAAACTTTTAGAAACTTTAACTCCTCTGACACCATAGGTCGGATTGTAACCTAACTTGTTGTGGTTATTCTTCGGGGTATGGTGTACAAAACTACTGCTTGGCTTGATTATTTGTCAAAAAACATGGCCGCCATGGCTAAAAATAGAACATAGGGGTAAATCACAGTTTTTCGCAAATAACTCAAAAACGGTGACAGATATCAAAATTGTTGCACGGGGGCAAAAGTGATCAGCACCTCAAGATCTACCTGCCCAGAAATTTTCAAGAAGATCCAACAACCAATGCAGGAGTTATTGCCCTTTTTCTAGATTTTTTCAAAATTTTGCACTTATTTAGCCCTATATCTTAAAAACTATACAAGATATTTTAAAAATTCAAATTGCAAATGATTAATCATTAAGATCTACATGTCATGTGATCAAGTCAAAGCTGTGGAACCATTTCTTTTAGGAGTTATGGCCCTTTAAGCGTCAAAATGTACCATTTTTGTCTCGCCTGCGACGAAAAGTCGCAGAAGGCGAGACATAGGTATTAGTTTCCGGCGGCGGTGGCGGCGTCGTAAACTTTTTTGTAAGACTTTTGTGGACAATGAATTGCTGGAAAAGTATAATAGCTAGGCATCTGATATTTGGTATACAGACAGTTCTGGTTATGGTCTACGCAACTGTCACCATGCCGTGTGACCCTGACCCCATTTTCACGCTCCAGTGACTCTGTGAACTTCGGTGTTTTTTCAGTCTGTAAACTTTTTTGTAAGACTTTTGTGGACGATGAATTGCTGGAAAAGTATAATAGCTAGGCATCTGATATTCGGTATACAGACAGTTCAGGTTATGGTCTACGCAGCTGTCACCATGCCGTGTGACCCTGACCCCATTTTCACACTCCAGTGACTCTGTGAACTTAGGTGTTTTTTCAGGCTGTAAACTTTTTTGTAAGACTTTTGTGGACAATGAATTGCTGGAAAAGTATAATAGCTAGGCATCTGATATTTGGTATACAGACAGTTCTGGTTATGGTCTACGCAACTGTCACCATGCCGTGTGACCCTGATCCCATTTTCACACTCCAGTGACTCTGTGAACTTAGGTCTTTTTTAAGGCCGTAAAGTTTTTTGTAAGACTTTTGTGGACGATGAATTGCTGGAAAAGTATAATAGCTAGGCATCTGATATTTGGTATACAGACAGTTCAGGTTATGGTGTACCCAGCTGTCACCAGTGCGTGTGACCCTGACCCAATTTTCACGCTCCAGTGACTCTGTGAACTTAGGTCTTTTTCAGGTAGAAAACTTTTTGTAAGACTTTTGTGGACGATGAATTGCTGGAAAAGTATAATAGCTAGGCATCTGATATTGGGTATACAGACAGTTCAGATTATGGTTAACGTAACAGTCCCCATGCATGTGACCATGACCCCATTTTTAGGGTCCAGTGACTCTCAGCATCTCAAGATCTACCTGCTCTGAAAGTTTCAAGAAGATCCAACAATTGTTGTAGGAGTTATTGCCCTTTTTCTGGATTTTTTCAAAATTTCACTTATTTAGCCATATATCGTGAAAACTATACAAGATATTTCAAAAATTTAAATTGCATATGTTTTAGCACATCAAGATCTACATTTCATGTATATAGGTCAAAGCTGTAGGACCATTTCTTTTAGGAGTTATTGTCCTTAAAACAACGAATTTACCATTTTTCATTACTTTTCCCCTAAATTTTAAAGATTAATTAGTCTGACACTGTAAGACCAACTGCATCTTAACTTGGCACACTTGTTTAATAGCTTATTTGCTACAAATCTATTGTTCAGATTTTTGATTCGTCAAAAAACATGGCTGCCATGGCTAAAAATAGAACATAGGGGTAAATTTCATTTTTTTTGCTAAAAACTCAAAAATGGTTTCAGATATCAAAATTGTGCAAGAATCAAAAGTGATCAGCATATTAAGATCTACCTGTCCTGAAATTTTGGAAAAGATCTGACTGCTGATGTGGGAGTTATTGTCCTTTTTCGAAAGTTTTGCTAAATTTTGCACTTATTAAGCCCAATATCTTGAAAACTTACCAAGTTATTTCAGGAATTTAAATCGCATATGGTTAAGCATAATAATATCTACAATATTTATGTATCTGTGTAGTTCAGGTGAGCGATTCATATAGAATATAGGACTTTTGAATCTTGAGATCGAGTTTATCACTGGTTTATGGTGAACCCGAAGGGTGAACCAATAAACCAGTGATTAACTCGATCTCAAGATTTAAAAAGTCCTATAATCTCTATATTGGTAATCCCCGAGCAACAAAATGTGATTTTTTTTAGTAAAAAAGGTTTTTTTATGTTTTTATAAGGAACTTTTTTGTGTGTGCACTGATAAAACACGTGCTACAATGTGCTAGGTCACCATACTGACCCGATAATTTCGATGATAAACGCCTGTTCACGATACAGGGTTTATCAGCGCCAACAACAAAGGAAAAAGGTAATGATTACCGATAAAGGCTCCTTGGAGCCTTTTGTTTTCATGTTTTTGGCTTGTAGAATGAGAACTATTGGAAAAAGAGAAAAGCTGTTGCTAGCTTAAATGTTCATCTCTTTTAGCTCTACAAAAGCCTTCATATGGTCAAAGTTGTTAGATGACCCCTTTTAGGGATAACAGCCCCTAAAATAAGTTTTTTCATGTTTTTGGTCTATAGAATTAAAACTATTGCAGATAGAGAAAAGCTTTTTCTTGCTTAAATATTCATCTCATTTAGCTCAGCAAAAGTCTTTATAGGGTTGCCATTAAGACCAGGTGAGTGATTCAGGCTCCTGTGAGCCTGTTGTTGGATTTAAAAGTATAAACAATGAATGTCAGGCTGTTGATCCTCTTTATATTTGGTATACAGTATCAGCATAGGGCTTCATTTGGTGTTAGTTGATTTCAAGTCTTTTGCACCTATGCCTCCTTCTCTTTTAACATGAGAATATGTTTAAATTTTTCATTTAAGAAACAATAGACTTTTTGTCAATTAGTTTCAGATTTTTTTCCAGAATAGATTTAATATTACCTTTTGTATTATCGCTATGAAAAACACATTGATTACCGAATGGCATACAAGCTGGACAAGTGGTTATGACTATGATAGTCTACCGCAATCTTTATGATTATTGTTACCCTTTAACTTATTTTAACTAAGGTCTTTTTTTTACAGTTCGGTGTAAATTTTTAGAATATGGGACCAAAAACATTTTAATGCCTGTAGGTTTTTCCGATTTTTATGGTAGCTTATAATCATAAACAATGAAGTCCAAGTCTTGTCCAGCTTGTATGCCATTCAGTAATGATTGTATTTTTCATAGCATTAACTAACAAGTAGAATTAAATCGATTCCAAAATGAAATCTGAAACTAATTGGCATTTAGTCTTATCTTTTTTAATGTAAAATTTTTTCATCAGAAGGAACTCTATTTGGATTAAATGCTTTCAGTATTTTAACCTTTCATTTCGAATTAATTTCTTGGTTTCTTTTTGTGATACTCCCACAAACATACAGCAACACTTACTGAGTATCCACAGACACCAGGGGAGATTTCAAGTACAATTACACTATTTCCAGATAAGGCATGGCTGTCACAGAGTCAGGGTCTCGCCTAATCTTAGAAAATTCATTGGAAAGAGTTGTAATCTCTGAGAAGGCATGAAAGTGATTGCACCTAGAATATCATTTAATAATATTAAACGTCAAAAACAATTACTTGGTGTTATATAACATGATATCATCTGGAGTTTTCAGGAGACCTCAGGGTTTCTTTATTGTATAACTTTTACCCTAAAAGTGACAATAACTGCCTGTTAATCAGGTTAGGAGAGCTGTTGTACTCTAAGCATTTTGAATTTTGATTTAGATTCAAGTTTTGGTAACCTTCTTCAAGGGGCTCATTAATCACTTTTGTTAGATAAGAGATTGTTTCTAAAAGCTGCATATTTAACACAAGATATTAACCACAGTTTTCATCCATCAATGCCACTAGAAATAACAAATAGTCCAGCAATAAACTTTTTTCAATCTGACACATTTAATATATTCATTAGTTTTATTATTGGAAAAATCACTTAAATTAAGATATTTTTTTACCTCTATATTTCCATATGCTGACATATATACTTTAGAAAAAAATCTTATGTAGGCGTTGTGTTAAGACTGATCGTGTTACACCCCTTTAAGCCATTCTCTGCTACATCTTGGTTAGTGAGATTAAAGCATCAGGCTGAAATAATTAATTTTCTAAGCAGTTGTGGAACGAGCTGTCTGTTATTCTGACACATATTCTACAGTTTGAATTAATACAATCGCTGCAAAATGCCTCATGCAAGCTTTAGTTATAGATAGAAGATAACTTTATTATTGCATGTAAAGTATTTATGTCATGATAGATTTTATTTGCTGCCTTATATGAATGCCTTCATTTCATAGAACCCTTTCCTTTTCATTAGAATTAAAAATATATAAAGAATAGAACTGGATAGAATATTTAAGTTAACCTATCATGGAACCTGGCAGGTAGCAAATTTACATACACTGATTTACATAAAATGACAATTGAAAATTTATTAGAAAAAATAATCAAAGAGATTCATATTCAGGCCTAACTTCATGTGGGCACAAATGTTTCATAGCTGTTCATTTGATTTTAATGAAATTTTACATACAAGTGATTGATAGATTCAAGAGACAATTAGTTCATAGAAATTTTTTATGAAAATCTCATTGCCAAACAGGTTCAGAGATTTCGTAATTTTATATCTGTAGAAGATATTAACAAAGACTTGACCACCTCATTCATGTCATTATAAATTCTGTACAAAGATAGAGCACTATAAGTTATGAGTTATAAATTTAATCATGTTCAATAATATGACCTATGGTATCAGTATTAGAAATAATTAGTTTTCAAAAATACTCCAATCATACAATCCCAGTTTTACAATTTTGTCATTATTTCACACTTTCAATCTAGTAGTGCAAATTTTACATAATATTTTTCATATATATATATGCAAGTGTAAGATGAATAATGGTAAACAACGAATAGTCACACAAAACATTTAAAACAATGGACATTTTACTCCAGCGTCTGAGCCAGAGAATTCAAAAGGAATTAGGGGACCACGTACTGGGTAAAGAGGAGCCCACTTTTGTCATGCCTCAATGATTACCTATATATTCAACCAAATTTTTTTCACCAAAAAGGAGGGTCTGGGCCCCCTTCTGAATCAACCTTGTACTCATGGTGTATCTTTATCTGCCTTTTGAACCAAAGACACACTTACTTTTTTTCATATAGAAGAACCATTTATATATTTTCGTATATATTTATTCAGAGATACTGACAAGACAATACTAGAAGCAGTAAAGAACCATGGTCCAGGACTGGAGACATTTACCAATATATGTAAACAGTTACCTGGAAAAACACCTCAACAGGTGAGTTATGAAAACAGTTACCTAGAAAACACCTGGAAAACAGCATAACAGGTGGGTTATGAATACAGTTACCTAGAAAACATCTGGAAAACAGCTCAACAAGTGAGTTATGAATACAGTTACCTAGAAAACACCTGGAAAACAGCATAACAGGTGGGTTATGAATACAGTTACCTAGAAAACATCTGGAAAACAGCTTAACATGTGAGTTATGAATACAGTTACCTAGCAAAACACCTCAACATGTGAGTTATATATACAATTACCTGGAAAAATACCTCAACAAGTGAGTTATGAATACAGTTACCTAGAAAACACCTGGAAAATAGCTCAACAAGTGAGTTATGAATACAGTTACCTAGAAAACACCTGGAAAATAGCTCAACAAGTGAGTTATGAATACAGTTACCTAGAAAACACCTGGAAAATAGCTCAACAAGTGAGTTATGAATACAGTTACCTAGAAAACACCTGGAAAACAGCTCAACATGTGAGTTATGAATACAGTTACCTAGCAATACACCTCAACAGGTGAGTTTTATATACAGTTACCTGGAAAAACACTTCAAGTGAGTTATGAATACAGTTACCTGGAAAAATACCTCAACAGGAGAGTTATGAATACAGTTGCTCTATGTAACTGTATTCATAACTCACTTGTTGAGGTGTTTTTCCAGGTAACTGTATATATAACTCACCTGTTGAGGTGTATTGCTAGGTAACTGTATTCATAACTCACATGTTGAGCTGTTACCTAGCAAAACACCTCAACAGATGAGTAATGGATACAGTTTTCTAGCAAAACATCTCAACAAATGAGTTATGAATACATTTACTTGGGAAAACACATCAACTGATGAGTACTCAATACATTTATCTGGCAAATCACATAAATAGGTGAAAAATGAATACAGTTACCTAAAAAAATACCTAAACATATGGGAAGTGAATACTGCTACCTGTAAAAAACCCACAACAGGTGAGTAATGAATACAGTTACATAGCAAAACACCTCAACAGGTGAGTTATATTGAAGGGGTAGATATGGAAATTGGTATTCAGCTTTAGCGAGATGAGTTTTACTATATCTCCCCTTTCTAGGTCAGTCTGTTATCCACTTTCTGTTTTCCAAATGGTTGAATGAGATAGTGCTTAGCATGACAGTGTTGCCCCTTGTTTCTGAAGGTTTTGTGTGTCACTTTGAAAAAGAAAGTATTGCTTAAGTGGCTGTCATACAGAAATTTTCTATAAAGTTAGATTAGAGGTTATTTACAAAGTGACTTCTATTTTCTCAGACTGTATAGAATTGTAGTGGTTTTGTGTCAGTTTTATCTCATATATACCTTTTACTAGACTGTTAAACTTGCCACCAAACTTTGATGATAGGAGTACTAGTTATTGTAACCTTGCACAACATACTTATACCAGACCAGTTTTAAAACCTTAAGATATGGTTTTATATTTACATTTCTGCACATGATGTTCTCTGTGATGAAAAGATAAATGCTAATTAAGAATAAGTTATATTCTGTCCTCAGTAATGATTCTCCTGAGTAATTAAGCCATCTTTATGGAGATGAAGTACCATTCATCTTGTATATATCCATAGATATATCTAATACAACAGTATGAAAAGTGAATAGTTCCAATATCTTTTGATCTTATAAGTTACTAGTTAAGAAAAAGCTGTTGTTCTTTATCTTGATGATTGATTAATCTTTCATTGCTAGATTTTTCTTTAATTGCTACAATCCATTTTAATTTAGCACACTTTTCACATTGTATATTTTGCTTGCTTAGTAACTTCTTAAGAAAGAAACTTATTATATAAATGATGAGTAGTTGTATTATAATTATCACATCAATTGGGGATATATATTCTGTAATACTTTATACCCTTAAAATCTTATACACTTTGAATAAAATTTTGCACAGCTACTTGATACAAATACAACTTGATAGAAAATTACCCCTCCCCACTTTGGTGCAGTATTCTTCATCAAGCTCCTTTAAAAGTATTCAAATGAATTAAATGAAATATTGTATGTAGCTAGAACATATGTTGTTCTGCATGTCACAAGGTAATTTTTTGTTATGTGGGAGTTATTCTTTTTCCTTTCAACTTAGAATATATTTTTATGCCCCCGCCAACTTTGTTTGGGGGCATATAGTTATTCGGTCTGTTCGTCCTTCCGTCTGTCTGTTACACTTTAGTTTCCTGAGCTTTGTTCCACATCCTAGCATATATTCAAAAGATTTTTGTCCCCCGCCGCAACGCAATGCGGAGCGGGGGACATAGAAATGCCGGGCGTCCGTCCGTCCGTCACACTTTTGTAAGCGCTCTCAAGGCTACAAATTTTGTTGGATTTTCATGAAATTTATACCAAATGTTTATATCACTAATACCTTGGTCAAGTTCAAAAATCAGCATTTTTCAATAGTTTTTGTCTCGCCTGCGACGAATAGTCGCGGAAGGCGAGACATAGGTATTACTTTCCGGCGACGGCGGCGGCGGCGGCGGCGACGGCGGCGGCGTAAACTTTTTTGTAAGACTTTTGTGGACGATGAATTGCTTGAAAAGTATAATAGCTAGGCATCTGATATTTGGTATACAGACAGTTCAGGTTATGGTCTACGCAACTGTCGCCATGCCGTTTGACCCTGACCCCATTTTCACGCTCCAGTGACTCTGTGAACTTAGGTCTTTTTTCAGGCCGTAAACTTTTTTGTAAGACTTTTGTGGACGATGAATTGCTTGAAAAGTATAATAGCTAGGCATCTGATATTTGGTATACAGACAGTTCAGGTTATGGTCTACGCAACTGTCGCCATGCCGTTTGACCCTGACCCCATTTTCACGCTCCAGTGACTCTGTGAACTTAGGTCTTTTTTCAGGCCGTAAACTTTTTTGTAAGACTTTTGTGGACGATGAATTGCTTGAAAAGTATAATAGCTAGGCATCTGTTATTTCGAATACAGACAGTTCAGGTTATGGTCTACACAACTGTCCCCATGCTGTGTGACCCTGACCCCATTTTCACGCTCCAGTGACTCTGTGAACTTAGGTCTTTTTTCAGGCCGTAAACTTTTTTGTAAGACTTTTGTGGACGATGAATTGCTTGAAAAGTATAATAGCTAGGCATCTGATATTTAGTATACAGACAGTTCAGGTTATGGTTCATGCAACTGTCACCATGCCGTGTGACCCTGACCCCATTTTCGCGCTCCAGTGACTCTGTGAACTTAGGTCTTTTTCAGGCCGAAAAACTTTTTTGTAAGACTTTTATGGAAGATGAATTGCTGGAAAGTTATAATAGCTAGGCATCTGATATTGGGTAAACAGACAGTTGCGGTTATGGACAACGCAACTGTCACCATGCCATGTGACCATGACCCCATTTTTACGCTCCAGTGACTCTGTGAACTTAGGTCTTTTTTCAGACAGAAAACTTTTTGTAATACTTGTGTGGACAATGGATTGCTTGAATAGTATAATAACTAGGCATCTGTTATTAGGTATACTGACACTTTTTGTGTTTATATCAAGAAATGAAAGCTTAGGTAGTTGATTTTAGCGATGGTGCCGGCAGGCGAGACATACTTTTAGTGGCCACACTTGTTGTAGGAGTTATGGGACTTTGGCCATAAAAAAGACTGTTTTTTTGGAAACAGACATTGTAAGCGATCTCATCCCTACAGATGTTGATGGATTTTCATGAAATTTATTCCAAATGTTTATATCACTAATACCTTGGACAAGTTTGAAAATCAGTATTTTTCGATAATTTTTGTAGGAGTTATGGGACTTTGACCATAAAAACGACTGTTTTTATTGCTAAACAGACCTTGTAAGCGCTCTCATCCCTACAGATGTTGACAGATTTTCATGAAATTTATACCAAATGTTTATATCACTAATACCCTGGTCAAGTTTGAGAATCAGCATTTTTCAATAATTTTTGTAGGAGTTAGGGGACTTTGACCATAAAAACGACTCTGTTTTTTTGTAAAACAGACCTTGTAAGCGCTCTCATCCCTACAGATGTTGATTGATTTTCTTGAAATCTATACCAAATATTTAAACCACAAATACCTTGGTCAAGTTCGACAATCAGCATTTTTCGATAATTTTTGTAGGAGTTAGGGGAATTTGACCATAAAAACGACTCTGTTTTTTTGCAAAACAGACCTTGTAAGCGCTCTCATCCCTACAGATGTTGACGGATTTTCATGAAATTTATACCAAATGTTGATATCACTCATACCTTGGTCAGGTTCGACAATCAGCATTTTTTGATAATTTTTGTAGGAGTTAAGGGACTTTGACCATAAAAACGACTCTGTTTTTTTGTAAAACAGACCTTGTAAGCGCTCTCATCCCTACAGATGTTGACAGATTTTCATAAAATTAATACAAAATGTTTAAACCACTAATACCTTGGTCAAGTTTAAAAATCAGATGTGTTCGATAATTTTTGCTTCACCGGCGGGGGACCCTGGAATTCCATACTTGTTGGTATGTAAGTCTACCATGATGAGTTACAGGTCAAGTTTGAGTTTTGTTCTGGTCCTCTGATTTTGACCTTTAAATAACAGTCCTTGCAATTACAAATTTTGTAAAAATAACAGTTTTCTGCTGCTTTTTTTTCGACATCCTTGCATATATTCAAAAGATTTTTGGTATGCAAGTCTACCATGATGAGTTACAGGTCAAGTTTGAGTTTCGTTCCGGTCCACTGATATTTGCCAGCAGGGCATGAGTGTCATATTGACACTTTTCCTTGTTTTAGGCGAGACATTTTTTTGCAGCCAAAAACAAACTTACATTTTTTTTGGTTTAACATATTAGGGTCATGTGAGCTATTGCCATCACTTGGCATCCGTCATCCTCCGTCTTCCATCCGTCTTCCGTTAACTTTTTCAAACTTTAACTCCTCTGACAACATATTTCCAATTGCAACCAAACTTGGTACAGTTGTTTATTGGCATGGGTACTTCGAAACTATCGTTTGGAATTTTGATTAGTAAAAAACATTGCCGCTGTATCTAAAAATAGAACATAGGGGTAAATTGCATTTTTTTTGCAAATAACTCAAAAGTGGTTACAGATATCAAAATTCTGGCTGCGTAAAAGTGATCAGCACCTCAAGATCTACCTGCCCTGAAATTTTGAAAAAGATCCAATAAACCATGTAGGAGTTGTTGCCATTTTTCTTGATATTTTTTTTCAAAATTTTGGACTTATTAAGCTCAATATTTTGAAAACTATAAAAGATGTTTGAGAAATTTAAATTGCATGTTGTCAGACACATAAAGATCTACAAAATCTGTAACAGAGTAGAACTTGTAGGTTTGTTCCTTTTAGGAGTTATTCCCCTTAGAATGTCAAAATTGACCATTTTTGCAGTCTTTATTGTATTAAAATCATTAATTCCTCTTACACCATAAGTTAAATAGCAACCAAACTAAGTATAGTGGTTCTTGGCATGAGTGCAACAAAACTATTGTTTGGATTTTTGATTTGTAAAAAACCATGGCGGCTAGTTAAAAATAGAACATAGGGGACTGGGGTGAAAAGCAGTTTTTTGCAAATTATTCAAAAATGGCGACAGATCTCATAATTCTTTTTAGAAGTAAATGTGTTCAGCACCTCAGGATCTACCTGCCCTGAAATTTTGAAGAAGATGTAACTTCCCATGTTGGAGCTGTTGCTTTTTTTCTTGATTATTTTCAGATTTTGAACTTATTAAGCTTTATATCTCGAAAACTATTAACGATATTTGAGAAATTTAAATTGCATGTTGTTACGCACATAAAGATCAACACAATCTGCAATATGGTCAAAGTTGTAGGACCCTAACTTTTAGGAGTCATTCCCCTAGGATAATCAAAATTGTCCATTTTCACAACCTTTCCCTATTGTATTGCAAACCATTGAAGCTAGATTTTATATTGACCCTTTATAGAAGTTATGGTTCCTCAATTGTCACAATAACTGTTTAAGCCTGATAATTATAGCTGGCAAACTGTTGAAAAAATAGAAAGCTTTTGATTGCTAAAATGTTAAACTATTTGAACTGTAAACTTTAATGCATTTAAGTTAATCAAGATTGTCAGATGACCCCTTATTAAACTTACATTCCTTTTAATGTAAAAAACAACAACATTGAAGTCAGGTGAGTGATTCAGGCTCATGGGAACCTCTTGTTCCTTTCTTTGTCAACATGATGGCTGACTATAATGTTTGTAAAAAGTATCTCATAACCAAAAGTACCCTCATTGCAGCCATGGCCTGATATTTCTTAAAAATTTATTTGGTAACCAAAAACATCATACATGTTTTTTGTCTCTAACAGTCAATATGACATCAACTGACATGAATCTGATATGTGTCTCCCAGCTGTAAATGACTTCCTGAATGGTGAGAAGTGTTTATTGGCAGTTTATAAATTTGTCAATCACAATCCAGGAAGCATCCTATGTTTATAATGTATGTTAAGGTCTATTAGGAAGCCAGCTACCTACATGCTGCATGTTTTATGGCTGTCATTTCCTCTTTATGTCTTTATACATTTCCAGTCAACTAGTATCTGGCCTTGTCTAGATCTGAATAAAAGTTTCTGATGATTAGTTTATGATTATTTTTGAGTCATAAATGGTATACTGAAAACATATAAGCTCTCTTATACAGACTGAATCTCTGTCACTTAATATTTTCAATGCCCCTACAAGGACATATTGAGGTCATTAAGTTTTATTCATGTCTTCAAGTGTTCTTAAAAACCATACAGGGAAATGATTTGACATTTGGCAGGGTTTCTCAGTATAACAAACTGTTTGTTCTATGCAACGTTCAGGCCTGTCAGACACCTACTTCCTGTAAGGACCTGATATGAAAATTTTGATTTTTTTTTAGCTCACCGTGAGCTATTGTCATCGTTCAGCGTCCGTCCGTCCGTCATCCGTAAACTTTTCTTCAAACATCTTCATCTCTGAAACCACTAATGGGATTGCTTTGAAACTTTGTACACTTGATCTTTAGGATGTCCTCTACCAAGTTTGTGAAATTTGTGAACGTCGACCAATCAACATGGCCGCTGTTACTAAAAATAGAACAGGGGGTCAGACCATAGTTTTTAGCTTATAGCTCAAAAAGTATAAGAGATAGAGAAAATCCGAAGCAACCCTCCTTCTTCAGCATCAAAAGCTCTACAAAACTTTCATATGAGTTAAAGTTGTAGGACGACTCCTTATAGGAGTTATTTCCCCTTAACTGTCAAAATTGACCATTTTCACAGTTTTTGGACTTTATCTTAAAAACTGTAAGTGCTAGAGGAAAAGTTAGCATTGCAAAATTGTTCAGCTCATTGAGATCTACCAAATTGATGTCAAAATTGTCAGATCAATTGTTTAAGAATTATCCCCCTTTAACTGATTTTTCTATCAATTTTAACTGATTTTTAAAAATCTTCTTCTCTGAAACCACTGGTGGGATTGCTTTGAAACTTTGTACACTTGATCTTTAGAATGTCCTCTACCAAGTTTGTGAAATTTGTGAACTTCGACCTACCAACATGGCTGCCATTACTAAAAATAGAACAGGGGGGGGGGTCGCTCAAAAAGTATAAGAGATAGAGAAAATCTGAAGCAAGCATCCTTCTTTAGCATCAAAAGCTCTACAAAACTCTTTATTGAGTCAAAGTTGTGGGACGACTCCTTATAGGAGTCATTTCCCCTTAATCGTCAAAATTGGCCATTTTTACAGTTTTTGGACTTTATCTTGAAAACTAAGTGCTAGAGGAAAAGTTAGCATTGCAAAATTGTTCAGCTCATTAAGATCTACAAAAATGATTTCGGGGTCAAAATTGTCATATCATCCTTTTAAGTGTTTTCAATCAATTTTATCTTGTTTGTTTTTTTTTCAAATGGAATGCTTTGTAACTTTGTATTCTTGATCTTAAAAGTGTTTTCTATCCTAACTAGTTTTATATAACCACAATAGGAATAGCTTTTAAACTTTGTATACTTACTCTAAAGGATATTTTCTATCTGGCTCATTAATTGATACCAAGAAGCTCTTGATATTAATTGATCAATTCAGGCTTTAAAAGGCCTCTGGTTGTCTATTCAGGATTTATTTTTGTGGCATAGAATCCAATGAAACAATACTTTGATATTGATTTTATATACAAAGGCGGATCTAGGACTTGGCACCCCCCTGTTTGACAAAAAAAATGGTTAGGAACTGTATGAAACAAGTCTGTCCCAGGTAATTGCTAATTATAATAATAATTCTTAAAGTCTGCAGCGTACATATCAATGTTAAATGTCCTATTCTTAAGGAATCAAATTTCGTGGGTCAAGGCCATCCATGAAAACTGATTCACCACGAAAAATAATGAAACCACAGTATACAATATATGTAATTTCTTTAAAAATTTTATTTTAATTGCTGATTCCCATGTTTTTACAGGTGTCAGAGCGGTTCCATCAATTGTTAGAGATTCTGGCCACTGAAGATGAACAAGAAGAACCTTGAGGCTAAATAGTTTTCCCTTTAGACTTGTACCCATTAACAGCTATAAACCAACAATTGGCTCCAACTGAAGACTATAGCTGTTACAAACTTGGGCAAATCAAATATTTAACAATAATCAGTAACCTTTTTTATTGGCCCTTACACTCAAGGCAGCAAGTGTCCAGGGTGATGTGAACATCTGTCCCAAAGACCTTACCTAAATCTGGACACCAAGCAGTAAAGGTTTCCTCCAAGTCTGACGGCTGCCGTAAATCTCATATCCTAGACTTGATGTCTAGATTTTATGACTGTATGCATTGAATAAGATTCAAGAGACACCTGACAGCTGTAATTGGTTCCTTAGGGACAGTACGTTAGGTCTATGAAAAGTGATATTTTTCTGTGTTTCCAAGCATATTGTAAAATTATTCCATCTCTTGTTTCTATATGTATATCAAATTACAGAGCCCATTATTTAGAAGTATATACATGTCCCCTTTGCATCATCTGTGCAGATGCACCACTATATTACACTTTAATATGATTTATGAGCTTAATGAATTGTACATCCATTTTAATCAGTAGACATCTAAAAATGGGAATTTAATATTTATACTTTCCCTGTTTTAAAAGGTTAATGCTTTTTACAATATTAATTGTATTGAAATTTTAAAGAAGTAGATATGATTTTGATGTAAGTCTCAATTAGATTATAGTTACATCACTTATTTATGTATGCTCTGCAGTTTCTGGGTAGAAAATTGAATTTAACTTTGAGTTTTAATTTTATAATAATAGAAGATTTACATCAAAAGTTTTTTTTCTGTAGCTACTTCCTTGTGTTATATTTAAAAAAAGACAGGAAAATATCGGGGAATCTCTCTTTCAATGTCACTTAAGGCTGAAGGAATACTTAGATTATGTATAAGAGAAAAAGTTACCGGATACATGTAGTGATTAATTTTTGATAATTTTCCCAGGGCGATGGAAATGTTGAAAATAAATCCCATGATAATACCCATCTTACACAAATCACATATAAACTCATTCACTTTTAACTGTAAAAATAAAACCATCAAAAATTTTCACATACAATGCAACATTAATACCTCAAACATCTAAATTATTTTGGGATAGATGACATGGATATTGTACTGCAGACCAGGAGCCTTTAGATAAGTCCACTACATTCTTATATAATATTTATTGATATATTATAGCAAAAATGTCATATTTGACTTGAGGGTAAATATATTATATTTTAAATATTTCCATTTAGAATATAATCTCAGCATGTAAATTACTGATTTTCAGTTGAAGTGCTAGGTTCCCCATCAAGGAAGTATTCTCCCAATACAATACCTCTGTCAGTTTATTTGCACTTGAATGCAATAAGTTTTGACATTCTACAATTGTCATAAAACAAACAGGATTTGTTTAACACAAAGACATATTTTATAAGTTATTCATTCATCTAAATTGAGTTTTTCCCTAAATGTATCCAAATAATACCTAATTGAATGCTGCGTTTTGTTCCTTAAAGTCTGATATATTTGACTTTTAATTTCTTCCTGATTTTAACGTCAATTAATCTTTTCTAATCAGTGTGACGATTGATTTGGTGATTTACATTCAACTTAAATCTTTGTAACAAATAACAAATTTATACAAAACTTGAAAGGTTTTGAAGTTGAGTTATATCAGGAAGAGAGTAACTTGATTTCTAGCATCTCTGATTAGTGGAGGAGAACACTCTTTTTTAACAATATTTGAAGTAACATTAATATGAGATAGGCATGACCTAAATGCAAGCACAGCACATGCAGCATAAATATAAGTTGATCAGTTTTGGATTTCGAATACAATACATTTTGAGTTGAAAAAGGTCTTCCTCCATACAACATGAAATAGCACAGATGGATACTCTTTTTTGCCCTCATATGATGGAGTTCCTGCTCTCAATTGAGGACTTAAATTGTTTAAAATTTAGAATATATAAGATCTTAAAGACCTCATTCCCATCAAGACGTGGACACTTTTGATGCGATTGTTAACTGTTGTGATCTCCCACTAAAAAACGAGCGATGTACGTTTCGGAGTCACCCGAATGAAATGTTTTGATTATTTTGAGCTGAAGACACAATGTCTTAGATATTAAGGGTCTTTGTCTTGTTAACATAGTCTTTTTTTTTATGAACGAATAAACAGTTTGGTTTTAAATTGAATTTGTTAAATAAGATCTGAAGTCATAGTTGTTATTTTTATTTTGATCAGTTCATTTTCTAGAATGTTCAGTTTTGGACAAGGTGCTTGGGGGGAATAAGCGTTAAAAAGAAAATGTTAAAAAATGAATAAACTTTGTTTACTAAAAAAAATGTTGTAACTCATCCTCATCAGAATATTTTTCTCCTTGTTCTGCATTTACATGGATAATTTTTGGAAGGCGACTAGCAAATTGTAATTATTTGCAAATTCACACTGGACCTGTATAAACTGTCAGAAGCATATCCGGACGAAAAAAAATCAATATCAGCATTAGGTAAATTTTTCGCGGGAACTTGCTGTAGAGCTCTCGCTATTAATGCTTAATTATTTGCCTGTATGACATAGTGCTAGTAAAGTTTGTCTTTTATTGTCCAACTTAAAATCAGATATCAACCTTATTATCTATCTTCACATTTTACAATGAATAATCATAAATGTCCCCTTAACCTAGTCTATCATTAGTCAATTTGTTGGCAGTCCTTCAATTTAAAGTCTGTTTATTTTATTGTATGACACCTTGCCATTTCGTATATCCATAAAGCTAACACTAATTAATGTGCTTGTTATCCAATACAAATGAAATGGGCTTATGTGCATGTTAGGCATACATTAAAAACGATAGAATATGCTTTATGGAACGGCACCCTGGACATGCTGAAGTTGGTTTTCTGAAGAATTAAGACTGTGTAATATGAACTTATATGGCTATAAAAGATTTTAGAAAGAAATCCAGGTTGTCAATTTTAAGTAATTTTAATTGTTACAAGATCAGTATGAATTGGCTATATATGTACAAGAGAATGAATGTTATTTATTTTTGTGTTTTATGTTGACCATAAAATGGTGAAACTTATTATCTTGTTTTATTTATTAAAATGCATTAACATGATAGATGTATTTTTCAAAACAATGTTATAGTACTGATTTTACACAACTGATCCTTGTTTGGCGTGTTGCTCACGTCTGCATTTCTGATTGCAATCTAGTTGTTTTATATTTAATTTCTTTTATGTTATGTGTTTCCCCTCTCTCCTTTTATTAGCTCACCTGGCCAAAGGCCATGTGAGCTATTGCCATCACTTGGCGTCCGTCGTCGTCGTCGTCGTTAACTTTTCTTCAAACTTCTTCTCCTCTGAAACAGCTGCACAGATTCAAACCAAATTTGGTCTGGTGGTACTTTAGGGTATCCCCCACAGAACTGATGTGGGGATTTTTGATTCGTCGAAAAACATGGCCGCCGTTGTTAAAAATAGACCAGGGGGGTCAGACTACTGTTTTTGGCTTGTAAATCAAAAAGTATAAGAGATAGATGAAATCTGATGCCACGCTACTGCTTCAGCATCAAAAGCTCTACAAAAGTCTTCATTGAATCGAAGTTGTCAGATGACCCCTTATGGGAGTTACGGCCCCTTAAAGGTGAAAAATAGCATTTTTTCATGTTTTTGGCCTATAGAATGAAAACTATTGCAGATAGAGAGAAGCTGTTGCTTGCTAAAATGTTCAGCTCATTTAGCTCTACAAAAGTCTCCATAAGGTCAAAGTTGTCAGATGACCCTTTATAGGGGTTATGGCCCCTTAAAGGCAAAAAATAGAGTTTTTGGCCTATAGAATGAAAACTATTGCAGGTAGAGATTAAGAGAAAAGCTGTTGCTTGCTTAAATGTTCAGCTCATTTAGCTCTACAAAAGTCTCCATAGGGTCAAAGTTATCAGATGACCCCTTATAGGGGTTATGGCCCCCTTAAAGGCATAAAATAGAGTTTTTGGCCTATAGAATGAAAACTATTGCAGATAGAGAAAAGCTGTTGCTTGCTTAAATGTTCAGCTCATTTAGCTCTACACAAGTATGGTTGAAGTTGTCAGATAACCCCTTATAGGGGTTACAGTCCCTTAAAGGCAAAAAATAGAGTTTTTGGCCTATGGAATGAACTCTACAAAAGTTTCCAAAGGGTCAAAGTTGCCAGATGACCCCTTATAGTGGTTACGGCCCCTTAAAGGCAAAAAATAGTGTTTTTGGCCTAAAGAAAGAAAACTTTTGCAGATAGAGAAAAGATGTTGCTTGCTTAAATGTTCAGCTTAATTAGCTCTACAAAAGTCTTTTAAGGGTCGAAGCTGTCAGATGATCCCTTTAAGGGGTTATGGCCCTTTAAAGGTGAAAAATAGTGTTTTTTGCTTTGGAATGAAAACTATTGCAGACAGAGAAAAGCTTTTTATTGCTTAAACATTCAGCTCATTTAGCTACACAAAAGTCTTCAAAGGGTTGACATTAAGACCAGGTGAGCGATTCAGGCTCCTGGGAGCCTCTTGTTTCTGTCTTTTTATGTCTAATGATATCGTCTATTGGCCTTTTCTGACTAACCATATTTAAATGTCCTATTTGTACTCCTTCTTCAAATTAAGCAGTTTTAGGAGGCATATTGTTTAGTAAAGATTCATCAAAAAGCCAAAGAACATCAGGCCTAAGAGCATAGTTTTGTTCAGATTCATCAGAGCTCTAATTAAACGTTGAAAAGCCAAAGAACATCATACATAAGGGCATATTGTTTTGTACAGATTCATCAGAGCTCTAACCAAAAGTCAAAAATCCAATGAACATCAGGCATTAGGGCATATTGTTCAGTTAAGATTCATCAGAGCCCTAACCAAAAGTTGAAAACCAAAAGAACATCATGCATCAGAGCATATATATTGCATTATAGTTTGATCTTTATTTGATTTTTTGTGAAGATATGTAGTAAAGATTATATAGACTGTCCCAACCATTAATGGCATTCTTTCTGTACAGGCAATGTGCAGAACTAGAGTCTCCAGAAGTCTTGATCATCTGTCTTAAACAATGATGTGCATGTGCATTACTTTCTTTAACTTTCATTAGGCCTAATGATGAACATATAAGCTAGCAAAATCTATCTTCAACGCTAATTCCGTGTAAAAAATTCAAATGACATGTTTTACATTTTAAGTGTATTTCTCCTCATAAGAAGTAACCTCACAACTTCAATTAAAATCGTTATGGAAGCTTAATGAGTTGAGCTTAAAAAACAACAAATAGTGGATTTAAAGTGCCATTTCTAGAGATGTCACATTCACTACTTCCACATCACATTATAACCTATTTTTTTATCTGCAATAGTTTTACACATGTAAGTCTATGAATTAATATATAGAGGTTCACACATATCTAAAAAGTTTTCATTATAAGGGTTAAAAATATGAAATTATATTATTGTTATCTTGAAATAAGCTCCTTATTATAGAGGCATAATTTTGTAAAAAAAAATTGTTTGAAAAAGTCAAATATACATTAGAATGTCCTTCTTTAAAAAGTAGTGACTTATAAAGTGTTTGCAAGTCAGTTGGCCATTTGTTGTTGCTTTTACAAATAAGGTCCTACATCAGTTATTAGTTATGCATTACCTTATATTAAACAAAGAAAAATTACAAAAAATCATATCCCATTGCTAAAAACACCATTCATGTTGCAAGATGGGGCATCATTTTTAAGTCTGAATTGTGATAATACCCTGTTCTATTACAATGATGTTTTCCAATAAATAGAACATCTGTCCAAGTCAAAAATGGTCAGATTTCATTATACATGTACAAGTATACAGTAAAAAGTTGAAAGACAGATCTAAAAAATAAAATTCCATGGTATGGGACCCCATGATGCTGATGATATATACCAAATATCATGAGGTGCTGAGAAAACTGTTACATAATTATTTTCTCTCTGCCCACTGCCCAACATTTTCAACTTTATAACACACAAATTTTTTTCTCCATGAAGTCCGGCCATAAATTACACCATTTCTTTAACATCAAAGCTAGTGAATGATTACAACAAGTTTTACTGCATTTCAACTTATGGAATTTAGTTTGTAAAGATTAACAGATGACGCACCCAGAGTATTGGCAATCACTTACTTCACGTTAATCTGTGTGTGCGTTTGTGATGTTTTAAGTTGTTAATTTTTATGGCGCGACAAGGTATTTGGATCGGACATATTAATTTTATCCTTGTCGGTCCGTCCCACCGTTACACTTTGGTTAAGTTCTTGGTTATGGTCCAAAACTCAGATACTGATTGTTGGAAGTCAATGATATTTCACCACTAGATGTGTCATGAGTAGAGCTACATCACCCACTAGAAAGTAGGTCACTGTGACCTTTATTTTACGCATGAATGACTGGTTAAGTTCTTGGCTAAGGTCCATAACTCAGATGCTAGATGTTGGGGGTCATTGATATTTCACCACTTTAGCACTACATCACCCACTAGAAAGTAGGTCACTGTGACCTTTATTTTACGCATGGACGACTTTGATTAATTTCTTGGTTTTACGTCCATATCCTAAGTAATACATGTTGGGGGTCAATGATACTTTAAGAAAGGGAGGGCAATCTGTGGCTCACTTTTTTCTAGTTTTTTTTAGGATTAGGGGGAGGACCAGATTTGTTTATTAATTTTGTCTTGACCTTTTTGGACTTGATATGCCTTATTGGTACTTCCTTGCTACTTCTGACCCTTCAGGTGAACTAAAAAAGATTGACACGATTTCATTCCTGAAAGTAATTTTGTACAAGGATGTGTTTGTACTTTGCAGTTTTGCTAGTGCTTATTTCATTAGGTGTATAGGAAAAAAATTGTCATACTTCATACAGTAACATCCATCTTCGATAATTTAATATCTTTGAGAGTCTTCAAAGGACTGTAGTATATTGTTTTGTTTGGTTTCTTGGATCCGATTTATTAATCTGGGCACTTCTGTAACGAAATTGTTGGTGCAAATAAGGAAGTAATGATAATAACATTTAATATGTAATCTGATTATCACTGGTGCAAAGTTATGACGTAAAAGTAATACCATTGGTAAAGGTCCAGTGATATCAAGGCAATTAAATCAAACAAAACTGCAATAACAAATTACCAGATTTTTTATTGCAAAAGTGTTTCATAAAAAACAAACATTCTTTGACTAAAAACCATACATGAATAATCAGCAGAAACAAAGTATATTATAATGAGATTCAATATTCATAGACAAAATAAATGAACATGATTTATCAAAACAATATTGTATAACATGGTGATTCAGTTTCTAAAGCACTCATAAAAAAGATGCACAATAAATATACATAAATATTTTGAACACACAAGAAAGGAGAGTTAAGCTCAGATCTATGGACAATAGACAATGAGACAGTCAATCCTTATTCTATAACACTTATTGTCACTATATTCACATCATAGTTCATGTACTCTGTAAAATTACACACAGTTTTACTAGCTAATATTTCTAACTATAAAAGATGGTAAACAATTATTGCATATCAGTATAAATTAACACAAACAAATGCTGACAAATATGTGATTGTCTGTACACAAGTGTCTGAAATTTGCTTTTATGCCCCCCCCCTGCAAATATAGTTAGGGGTATATTGTTTAATCCTTTTCCAGACTTTATTTCCACATGCTTGCAGATTTGAGCTGAATTTTTGTATGTGAGTCTATCATGATGAGTTATAGGTTGAGTTTGTGTTTTGTTTCATTAATTTTAACAAAAATTATGTCCCTTTGACTTTGAAAAATTGATGAAAGTAACAGTTTTCTGGACTCTTTTTCTACAATTTTGAGTTTTTTTCAAACATAGCAGGGGCACCATACAGACAGAAACAACCTGTAGTTTTATGGTGGTCTTGAATAAGTCTTTTTATTTAAACATTGTATAATGGGCAACAAGGGCATTAACTTTTCTAATTTCCATTTTTTGCCACAAGTTAACACAGAAATAATACTAAGAAATGTGAAAATAAGATTAAGAGAAATATACAACAATTGGTATTAACTTTTACATCTTAACCAAACTGAGCCTTGTTAGAAAGTCTTTCCTTTGAATACCTTTGTCCTTTATACCTAGGTGTAACATTTTATTGTGTTCTTAGATTTTCATTTAAATTATCTTTTTTTGTAAAGACATTCCTTCATTCATTTATTTAGCAGTCTCAGGTGTTCCAATGTCTTACTGAATCAAAATTTGTAAAAATGAGACATAAGGTTATTCATAATAACAACTGCCTAACATAATGTTAAAATGAAATACAACTATCTGTTCTGAGAAGGAACCTTCAGATAAAGGTACACTAACAATAGTTGACAATTCAATATTTAAAGGAATGTTGTGTGGGATGTACAATTTATATCATAAATATCTTTGAAATTACAGTATTATGTTTCTAAACAAGAGGCTCCCAGGAGCCTGAATCGCTCACCTGGCATATGTGCCTGAAGTAAAGGCTATTAGGCAAAATCTATTTGACATTGAGAGGGTTATAAGTTTAATAAGGGGACCATCTGACAATATGCCAGCGCTCCGCAGATAGCCCTTTTTTTCTAAGGGGCAGGACCCCCTTTACTTAAATATCTGTAGGGATTCAACTGTTTTTCTGGCATAGCTACATGTATACATCAAGTGGTTCATAAATAAACATACTTTGAGAAAAAGGGGTCATAATGTATGAAACAAGGGATTTTGCATTACACTGTTGACATGGAAACAGCAATAATTTGCTTCAAAAAACCTAAAAAACAGTGTCAACACACTTTTTTTGCATGAAATTTGAACACTGTTCTTCCCAGATATGTTGACATTTTATTTCACTTTCCTGTAGAGGAGATGTTTAATTTTCAGAAAAATAGCCTCAACCTGGGTCATCGCCCTTTTGATTTTGCGCTATCTTAGTGGCCATAAAAAGTTTTTATTTTAATGCATAGAAAATTACCTAAAAATACACCATCCTAGTTTCCCTTTGCATCCACCATGTTGTTTACATATAAAGCTAGCAACACTAAATTATGTATCAAAATTTTGGGGAAGTGCCAAATACCACATTTTTTCAAATAAAAATATATGATATAATATTAGGTAACCATAGCAACAGGTTTTGTAAAATTTTCTATATTTTCAACCCTAGCCAAATTTGGAAAACTAACACCCATCTGTGGAAAGCCTGCTTAAGCCGAAAACATTTTTTCGACTACTTTTCATTTTTCAATAATTTCAAAGTTCAGAAACTTGCCATTACAAAACACAAAAAAGTTTCGAAATTGGTTTACGAATAGCGAAGTAATGGTTGTTCCAATATGCAAGCCCGCTTAACAAAAAATCTCATTTTTTACCTTTCCCCTTTTCTCTAGTTAAAACTTTCAAGAATTGATATGCATTTTGGATCAAAACAGGTATTTCTTAATAAATTGATTGTTTAATCATTCTTTTGGTGACTTTGACCAATTTCACACCAAAAAACTTATATATTCATGGAAAAAATTATCTGTTTTGAGTAAAAAAAGTAAGTACAACAAGAAAATTGAAGCCTTTTTTGTGTTCCATGACCTCTAGATAAAAGTTTCTGTGCTTAAAAGTGTACTAATTGGGATTTAGTATTTTCAACTTAAAGTGTATGAAATGAGCTTTCCAAAGATATCTTTGCTATGTGCGTGACCCAAATGGTTATGAAGTTACACAAATTTTGAAAATTAGGGCATACTGGTAAAAACGTCGAAAAAAACAATACGACCCAAAATGTTCTATTGTTATATACTGGTTGCTATGGTGATTTCCAAAGAATTATGAAACCGACATATGTGATTTTAGGCTTAAGTGAACCTACAGGATCTAATTGAAATTTTTTACAATAGTTGTCAGGTTCTTACATGCATGAATCAAGCTGTTTTGGTCATTGAAATACGCTTAAGCCAGCGCTCCGCAGATAGCCCTTTTTTTCTAAGGGGCAGGACCCCCTTTACTTAAATATCTGTAGGGATTCAACTGTTTTTCTGGCATAGCTACATGTATACATCAAGTGGTTCATAAATAAACATACTTTGAGAAAAAGGGGTCATAATGTATGAAACAAGGGATTTTGCATTACACTGTTGCCATGGAAACAGCAATAATTTGCTTCAAAAAACCTAAAAAACAGTGTCAACACACTTTTTTTGCATGAAATTTGAACACTGTTCTTCCCAAATATGTTGACATTTTATTTCACTTTCCTGTAGAGGAGATGTTTAATTTTCAGAAAAATAGCCTCAACCTGGGTCATCGCCGTTTTGATTTTGCGCTATCTTAGTGGCCATAAAAAGTTTTTATTTTAATGCATAGAAAATTACCTAAAAATACACCATCCTAGTTTCCCTTTGCATCCACCATGTTGTTTACATATAAAGCTAGCAACACTAAATTATGTATCAAAATTTTGGGGAAGTGCCAAATACCACATTTTTTCAAATAAAAATATATGATATAATATTAGGTAACCATAGCAACAGGTTTTGTAAAATTTTCTATATTTTCAACCCTAGCCAAATTTGGAAAACTAACACCCATCTGTGGAAAGCCTGCTATGGTGGATCTTAAGCTGCTGATCACTTTTATCTCAATTAAAATTCAAAAATCTGTCACCCTTTTTGAGTTATTAGCAAAAAAATGCAATTTAACCCAATGTTCTATTTTTAGCCACAGCGGCCATGTTTTAAAACCAATCTAAAATCCCCACATCAGTTCTATACACCTAATGCTAATAAACAACAATACCAAGTTTGGTTCCAATTTGACTTATAGTGTCAGAGGAGTTAACATTTTCAATGTAATGAGGAAATGCTTTTTAAAAGCTCAATTTTGACGTTCTAAGGGCAATAACTCCTCAAAGGAAAGGTCCTACAACGTTGACCAGATTACATATTGAGTAGATCTTGATGTGCTTATCAATATGCAATTTAAATTTCTCAAATATCTTGTATAGTTTTCAAGATATTGAGCTTAACAGGTGCAAAATTTGCCAAAAATCCACAAAAAGGGCAATAACTCCTACACGGGTTGTTGGATTTTCTTCAAAACTTCAGAGCTGGTAGATCTTGAGGTGCTGATCACTTCTGTTCCCAATCAAAATTTTAAAATCTGTCACCATTTTTGAGTTATTTGCAAAAAACTGCCATTTACCCCTATGTTCTATTTTTAGCCACAGCTGCCATGTTTTACGACCAATCAAAAATCCCCACATCAGTTCTATACACCTAATGCTAATAAACAACAATACCAAGTTTGGTTCCAATTTGACTTGAAGTGTCAGAGGAGTTAACGTTTTCAATGTAATGAGGAAATGCTGTTAAAATGCTCAATTTTGACGTTCTAAGGGCAATAACTCCTAAAAGGAAAGGTTCTTCAACGTTGACCCTATTACATATTTTGTAGATCTTGATGTGCTCAACAATATGCAATTTAAATTTCTCAAATATCTTGTATAGTTTTCAAGATATTGAGTTAAATAGGTGCAAAGTTTGCAAAAAATCCATAAAAAGGGCAATAACTCCTACATGGGTTGTTGGATTTTCTTCAAAATTTCAGGGTAGGTAGATCTTGAGGTGCTGATCACTTTTACCCTATGCCAAAATTTTGATATCTGTAGCCGTTTTTGAGTTATTTGTAAAAACTGCATTTTACCCCTATGTTCTATTTTTAGCCATGGCGGCCATGTTTTACGACGAATCAAAAATCCCCACATCAGTACTAAGCACCGAATGCTAATGAACAACCATACCAAGTTTGGTTTCAATTGGACTTATGGTGTCAGAGGAGTTAACGTTTTAAAAAGTTTACGGACGGACGGACGACGGACGCCAAGTGATGACAATAGCTCACATGACCCTTCGGGTCAGGTGAGCTAAAAAAGCCCATCCTAATATAATAAAGATGAGATACAGTATAAATATTAAGGTGCTTCCTGTGTATTTAGTAGAAATAAATTATGAGATCACACTTCAATTTCAAACAAGAGGCTCCCAGGAGCCTGAATCGCTCACCTGACATATGTGCCTGAAGGAAAGGTTATCAGGCAAAATCTATTTAACGTTGAAAGGGTCATAAGATTAATAAGAGGGTCATCTGACAATATGGTGGATCTAAAGGTGCTGATCACTTTTGTTCTCAATCAAAATCTAAAAATCTGTCACCCTTTTTGAGTTATTTGCAAAAAAATGCAGTTTAACCTAATGTTCTATTTTTAGCCACAGCGGCCATGTTTAACAACCAATCAAAAATCCCCACTACAGTTCTATACACCTAATAATAATAAACAATAATACCAAGTTTGGTTCCATTTGGATTTAAAGTGTCAGAGGAGTTAACGTTTACAATGTAATGAGGAAATGCTGTTAACTAAATTTTGACGTTCTAAGGGCAATAACTCCTTAAAGGAAAGGTCCTACAATGTTGACCCTATTACATATTTTGTAGATCTTGATGTGCTTAACAATATGCAATTTAAATTTCTCAAATATCTAGTATAGTTTTCAAGATATTGAGCTAAACAGGTGCAAAATTTACAAAAAATCCACAAAAAGGGCAATAACTCCTACATGGGTTGTTGGATTTTCTTCAAAATTTCAGAGCTGGTAGATCTTGAGGTGCTGATCACTTTTGTTCCCAATCAAAATTTTGAAATCTGTCACCGTTTTAGAGTTATTTGCAAAAAACTGCCATTTACCCCTTTGTTCTATTTTAAGACACAGCGGCAATGTTTTACGACCAATCAAAAATCCCCACATCAGTTCTACACACCTAATGCTAATAAACAACTATACCAAGTTTGGTTCCATTTGGACTTAAAGTGTCAGAGGATTTAACGTTTACAATGTAATGAGGAAATGCTGTTAAAATGCTAAATTTTGACATTCTAAGGGCAATAACTCCTCAAAGGAAAGGTTCTACAATGTTGACCCTATTACATATTTTGTAGATCTGGATGTGCTTAACAATATGCAATTTAAATTTCTCAAATATCTAGTATAGTTTTCAAGATATTGAGCTAAACAGGTGCAAAATTTGCAAAAAATCCACAAAAAGGGCAATAACTCCTACATGGGTTGTTGGATTTTCTTCAAAATTTCAGAGCTGGTAGATCTTGAGGTGCTGATCACTTTTGTTCCCAATCAAAATTTTGAAATCTGTCACCGTTTTAGAGTTATTTGCAAAAAACTGCCATTTACCTCTATGTTCTATTTTTAGCCACAGTGGCCATGTTTTACGACCAATCAAAAATCCCCACATCAGTTCTATACACCTAATGCTAATTAACAACTATATCAAGTGTGGTTTCATTTGGACTTAAAGTGTCAGAGGAGTTAACGTTTTCAATGTAATGAGGAAATGCTGTTGAAATGCTAAATTTTGACGTTCTAAGGGCAATAACTCCTAAAAGGAAAGGTCCTACAACGTTGACCCTGTTACATATTTTGTAGATCTTGATGTGCTTAACAATATGCAATTTAAATTTCTCAAATATCTTGTATAGTTTTCAAGATATTGAGCTAAACAGGTGCAAAATTTGCAAAAAATCCACAAAAAGGGCAATAACTCCTACATGGGTCGTTGGATTTTCTTCAAAATTTCAGGGTAGGTAGATCTTGAGGTGCTGATCACTTTTACCCATGCCAGAATTTTGATATCTGTAGCCGTTTTTGAGTTATTTGCAAAAAACTGCATTTTACCCCTATGTTCTATTTTTAGCCATGGCGGCCATGTTTTAAGACGAATCAAAAATCCCCACATCAGTTCTAAGCACCGAATGCTAATGAACAACCATACCAAGTTTGGTTGCAATTGGACTTATGGTGTCAGAGGAGTTAAAGTTTTAAAAAGTTTACGGACGACGGACGATGGACGCTAAGTGATGACAATAGCTCACATGACCCTTCGGGTCAGGTGAGCTAATAAAAAGACAATGGTCTAGCAAACTAATGCCCGTAAAAAGACTTTGATTAAAAAAGAATCTATCTTAATCATGGATAAACTCAAACAAATCATACATACATGTATATATATATTTTCAATTAACCCGCATTTGATTATTACAGTTTTACTTGAACACATGAAATAAATGCAGACCTGTTTACCCCATTTTACGCCTTTCAGTAAGATTGTCAGTATTTTTCAAACTTTGTCAGTAAAATGGCCATTGAGTGCCAGTATTTTTCAAACTTTTTCAGTAATATGAATTTCCAATGCCAGAAAGCTGACAAAACCTGCCTTTGAGTAATTTCTATTTCAAGGAATGTCATTTTGAACCATCTTGCAGACAATCTCAGGATCCAGTATTGAAGAAAACTTTTCGTTTTGACATTTTTGGTAACCACCTTACTGTTTTGATCTTGATCTTTTAAACGCTTGTAGAATTTAATGCTTTGAATGAAGCACTCAACTGAATTAGATCGATGGTTAATTATTTTTCTAGATTTTATTTAACAACACGAATTTTAACAGACAGTTTTGCTAAAAACCATAAAATTGGCATGTATGACCATAAAGCGATTTTTTTTCACGTTTGCCATAAAAAATACGACGAAAATGTAAAAGTAAACAGGTCTGTAAATGCTTGAAATCTTTAGCTGATAAGCTTAAACTAATGAAAGACTCTGTTGTTAACAAGTTTGACCTAAAATGAACTAACATTAATGAACTGCTCCATTCTGTAACAGGGATTCATCATGTATCTCTGTTTTATGGTCTATAAGGGAGATGTTCGTTAGTGGTTGCTCCACATCTGTGTCCGACGTAAGTTTATCTTGTAAAGGTTTCCCAGAGGTCTCTGGTAGGAAACAAACTAGTATACCACAAGTTAAAGCTAAACCACCAAATACTGTAAATGGTAAAGATGTCTTGATGAAATTCTGAAAAGAACAAGATATTTACTTTAATCAACTTGTTCTCTACTGTGTCTACGTAAAGACTAGGGGCTCTCAGAAGCCTGGATTGACCATCTGGTCTCTAATGATACTAATACATAACCTTCAATATATAGACTTTTTACAAGTTGACAACACTTTTGTAGAGCTTGAAACAAAGATCGGAATAGCTTTAATAGGATAATGTAGGAAAAACTTGCATTTCCACTAAACTAAAAGAGACTTTGAAAGCTTCTTAAGCTGAAGATTAAAGCAAGCAGCAGCTTCTCTCTATTTACAATAGTTTTCATTCTGTCAGCCAAAACACATTTGTTACCTTCAAAGGGCAATTACCCCTGTAATGGGCCATTACCCCAATAAGATTAACTAATGGAGACTTGGGTAGAGCTTCTTAAGCTGTACATTTATACAAGCAACAATTTTTCTCTATTTGCAATAGTTTAAATTATATGAGGCAAACCCATAATTTTTTACCTAGTGAGTGTTGTGGCTCCCACAGGGTCAAAAACGACCTGCGACCTGAGGGCTTTTTAAGGGCGACTTCTGACCTACACTTCATAAAATAGACCTATGCCAAAAAACAACCTGTGACCTCCGCCAAAATATGCCTTTTAAAAGCACCCTTGCGACCTCAGGCCCCTTTTAAAAGCTACCTTGTGACTTAAGGGGGGGTACCCTGCGGGAGCCCCAGTGTTAAGACTTTTACACCCTTTTTATCTCACATATGCCAGGGAAGAAACAGTCAACATAAGTTGCATTACTAAAAAAAGTCATTTCACAAATTAATCTCATGGAGACTTTTGCAAAGCTTTTAATTTTAAAGATCCTAGAAGCAACAGGTTTTTTTTTATTTCTGTAATAGTTTTTTTTATTAAAAGTCCTAAATTTAATTTTTCCCTTTGTCTTTTTACCTGAGATCACTCTCATAACGACAAGCTTGCTTTGTCGATTGCTTTTCAGTTGTTTTGTATTTCTGTGTTTTATATTGTTTTTTTTTTTTTGCCCTGTTCTCATTGGTGTTTACTGGTTTTGTCTCTGCCCTTTTGGACTTTTGAAATTTGGATGCCCCAATGGTACCTCTGCTTCTTCTATGTTTTGGTTTCAAATAACAAGATATATGATACACTGATCAGTCTATCCTTTGGCAAGCATAGATAGAAACAAGAGATTCCAAGAAGCCTGAATGGCTAACCTAGTTTTTAATGAATTTATAATATTTAAATACAAATGCCTTTAAGGCAGAACAGTAATACAAAGTTTGTCAAATTGCACAGGATAGCTATTTGCTATATTTTGTCATAACTTCCATTTTGGCTAACTTTTCAAAACTAAACTATAAAACCATAGGGTCATCGTTCATTTTCTGAAAATAAATTGGAAAAACTTTGTAATGTTTTCCAAATACATTTTATACAAATCATCTCCCTAGAAAAAAGTACGGGAGGAAAAGGTTTTAAAATGAATATTACATTTAGGTTTTATTTCAAACTTATTTTTTCATCAAAATTTATCATATTAAGAACCTTTAAATAGTTAATTAGCAATATTTCTGACTTTACTGAAAATTAGTGACATGATCAGAAAAGATGCTCTGTGTTAAATTACTGTACTACCCTAACAACACTTTGATAGAAATGAATAGAAAATAATGAGATGTTGAATAAGTGTATGCGACACAGCCCACAATTAAACAGCAATCTAGAAAAACCACAATGGACAGCAAACATCTGGATACTTCTTATTATATAAGATGAGAAAGATTGTGTAAAATGAGAGAATGCTCAAATATTGTATTGACAGAAGTGTAAACATGAGGAACTGGTCACACTTAGCAAAACTCTACATCATTAGTATTTTCTTATATCTTACTAGTTTGACAAACTGAGGAGCCACCACTCCCCCTACTCTGGCAGACATAGAACAGGCAGCTATACCAATGTTCCTAGAAATAGAAAATAACAATGTTCCTGTAATATACACAGAATTCACAATAATACTATCCTTTCTAAAAGATAAAATGCAGTACAGGGGAAGTAACTCTATCAGAATTTTTCCCACTTTTTGGCTTAAAAAATGTCATTTGCAATAGACCATTTGCCAATTAATGTCAGATTTTTATTCCGTGATCGATTTAATTTTACCGTTTACATTACAGTTATGAAAAATCATGTTGGTTTCCAAATGGATAGAAGTAGGACAACCCTCGGATTTTATCGTGTACGTCTTGGATAATTCACGTGAAAAAATTAAACAACTAACAGTGATGAAAATGTTTTTGACACCATATTCTAATATTATATACAACATCATTTTATATTATGCTATCAAAATCATTCAAAAACGCGTTGATTAGTGTATTCAAAATATCAGAATTGCTTTGAGAGCAAGCGATGTTCTATTCCTTGTCCGGTGGCTGGTTACCAATGGTAACAGTAAAATCCGGTAAAATATGACTAAGTACCCAAAATAATCAAAGTGAACAACAATTGGCAAATGCACTATTGTTTGAAATATATATTATCTGTGCTTAAGAATTTTACTATTTGCATCCCACTTACAATTTAAAGAAAGATGATAATGGGATGTTTGTTTAAGTCAAAACAGGGCATAAAAAAGAATAAGAAAAAATACTCAGTCTTTTAAAATTTTAATTTAAACAAAGAAAAAAATTATACAGGATACTGTGTGTTCAATTAAGGATGGTCACTCTACATGTTTCAGAACTCCTATAGAATAAACCTTTAGATACTGAAGAAATTGTTTGCACAATAACCCCTACTTTTAATGACATTTCTCTGATTATATAGACCTTAAAAACAAATTGTATCAATTTTCTTGAAATTCTTGATACAACTTCATGGTTTTTAAGGCCAAAAACGTCACAATGTTAAAGTTATGTTAAATCTAGAGGAGTCTGATTTCCTGCCAAATCATAAAATCTTTGATATCAAAATTTTCAAAGATACCATCCTTAAAAGAAATTGCACACCATTATTATGACTAATTATAATAATATGAGGATTTCCTTTTAACTCTAAGAATAGTTTCAGCCAAGAGAACTTGAAAATACAGCAATATTAGATTTGCCAAACATGGTTAGAACTATTGTATATATGAAAGAGGTTACATACCTAATAACTGTAGGGAATGTTTCAGCCGAGAAAACTTGAACAGCTGCCCAGCCACCAGCTATACCAGATTTTCCAAGCATGGCTAGAACGATTGTGAGCACAATCAATCCATGAGATTTCTCCCCTGAAACTATAAGTATTGAACATTTATTACATTGTTGTTTTAATATTACATATGTAACGGGGAAGAAATAATCTTAGTCATGACATCTCTTGAAACAGAGACATTTTAATGTTACATATGTAAAGGGAAAGAAATAATCTTAGTGATGATCCCCTTGAATCAGAGACTTTTAGGATGCATAAACGTTGGAATACGACTATCAGGAAGGATTACAAACATTATTTTACTTTATTTTGAGGATAATTACCAGCCATTGAGATAGAAAATGTGATGAACTTTGAAATGTTTAGGATTCACATACCATAAAGAAATCTACTTCTGAACTATAAAAGTTTTAAGCTTATTTGAGCTCAATTGTTGAAGTAAGAAGATGTAAAAGTTTTTGTACTTTGATTATAAAGTATCTGAACATCTATGTAGTATTGCCATAAGCTGTATGGTTTATTACATTGACAAATAACTTTATCAGCTAAATAACTTTTTAAACTTGCAAGTCATCAATTTTACATATGAAATTGAAAACACAATAACTGTGACAAAAATCTGTCCTTGTAATTGGCACCATTAAAAATTTCAGTCATAAAATATTAATATGGGCTCTGCAATTTATCAAAGCATCTTTGGTTTGAAATAATGAAAAAAATAGTCTATCTAAATATATCCCCAAAAAACCTTAGAGAAACTAGCAATATCTTACCAGACAAATCTATAAACAACACAGAGAAACACGACAGGCCTGCAATGATCATCAGGATAGAGATTGTCCTCCTACGTCCTATCTTGTTATTTACACACAGTACAAACACTAGGGCTGGAATCTCAACTAGCCCTGCTATAAATATATTGAGGTAACGGTCTCCAGCTAAATTGGATGTGTTAAAATTCAGACCATAATAAACAGAACTTGATACAAACCTGAAATCAAATACACATAAATTGAAATAACAAATATTAAAGTTTGTTTTTGCCTCCAAAAACAATGTCTCCCCTTGTTTCCCCCAAAAGTTCTAAGTTCAAAGGTCCATAAACCCCACAAAAATTTGAGGATCAAAATTTTCTAGTACATGTAATATGCACAACTACATATGATGGCCTTCCAACATACCAAGTTTCCTTGAATTCTTTCCACTAGTTTCAGAGAAGTTGTGCTGACGAAGATGAGAAAGGTTTTCATAAAATTTCTAAGTTCAAAGGGCCATTACTCCCACAAAATTTGAAGTTCAAAATTTTCTGGCAATATGCACAACTACATTAAAGGTGTCCTTCCTGTATACCAAGTTTTATTAAATTTGGTTAAATTCTGTTCAGTAGTTTCAAAGGAGTTGCGCTGACAAACTTTGTGATGGACAGACAGACAGATGAACTGGACAAAAACAATATGTCTCCCCACAAAAGTTGATGGAGACATGAAAATAGAGAAAGTAGCATGAGCCCAAGTTTTACTTTTACACAGGATTAGTGACTTACAGCAGAGGATTATGTACAGACAGGGATGATGATTCTGTAGCTATATATTTATAAACAACATGATAACAGATGTACCTGTATGTACTATGCATTTGTCTTTAGGTATAAATTGATTCCAAGATTCTGAAAAAAACTGTTTAAACTTAGAAAGGCATCTTACCTCACCAACTAAACAGTGAATGATGGAATGCTGTTTTGGAACTTCTACCAAAACTAACAACTAAAATTCCAATAAATGAATGGAAGACAGTTTTTAATTTCTTCCCTAACTTACCAACTAAACATTGCAATGAAGGAATGTAATGCTGTTTTAGGACTTCTACACAAATTGTGGTAACTATATATCTGTTGATTGTTGTTTTGGTCTAAGTTCTGAAATACATAACAACCCAATTTGTTACATAACAGCCTTATTTGCAGATTTTTTAAAACAAAATGATGATTCATTATAGGAATGCATCTGTTTTTATCCTTGTGTTTATTGCTAATGATATTACTTTTAAAAGTATTTTGTTGAAAAGTTTATAAGAAGCAATAGAACTCTAAAAAAGTCAATTGATGTGAGAGGAAACCAGAGTACTTGGGAAAACAAATGACCTTAGGCAGGTAACTGGCAAACTAAGTTATATTCAGGTGTGTAAATGCTGTTTTTGTGAATTGCAAAACCAAACTTGAACTATCACTTATAGGTTATTTGCTCATGACCAATATGTGGTATTTAAACTGGTGCCAAGACACCCATGCCAATTGTATCACTTTGTAAACTTCTAATACTCTTTAACCAATTTAATAATAAAAAATTGCCAATTATATCCCATAAAAGTCAAACAATACATGTAATTTAGATTAACAGATGTTATTTTGCACATTAAATGGACTTACTGATGCTATTTTTAAACATAAATTGACTCACTGATGCTATTTTTAACTGAGTCAGGTCTGGTAGTTCTACCCCATTATAGTTGGCCATCTTCTGAATTATTTTCTCTGCCTCAGAAAATCTACCTTTACTTAACAACCACCGAGGACTCTCAGGTACAAAACTAATAAAAATATGGACTTTTATCATTTCAAATTACTTAAAAAGATTTATTTGAATTTAAATGCACTTTTTAAAAAGTTGTGAAGAATTCTCTTTCAATGTCTATGGGTGATTATCTTTTATTATAAAAGCTCTAATATATGTTGAATAAAATCTGTCAAAGTCAAAAATGGCCAGATTTTGTTAAACAGGAAGTAGGGGAGCCACAGACCTGAAATCAAATCCCACAGTATGGGACCCCACCCTGATGCTGTATACCAAATAACAAATGGCTGTGATAAGTAGTTGCTGAGAAAACTGTTATGAAAATTTCTTCCATGCCAGCCACCTGTGAAATCTGGCCAATAAACAAAACAAATAAAGTTACATAGCAATTTGTAGCATAAAATAACCATAAGATACTGGTACCTCCAGCTTAGCAGCATGGGTAGACCAGTTACTGAGGCCACCATTGTCAGAGTCCTCCAATCTCTGATAAAATATCCAAGGGGAGCTAACAACATCAGACCAACAGCCCAGAACCCTACACATCCACAGAAAGTTCTCCATGAGGGAACAACATACTCCATTGGTAATACAAAGTTTGTCACTAAAACACCTGAAAAAATTAGAGAGTGAAATCAGATACAAAAAGTGGCTTGATTGACACTGGAGCAGACATTTAAGCTTGTCTTACATAGCAGCACCATCACATTAATCATTTAAAAATTGAAACAGTCATGTTGACAATATACTTGTCAAGTAGCGATACTTTTTCACAAGAACCACAGTCATCAAGATTTTAGATAGGACACATTTGTTAGAAGTTTGGCATTTTCAAGGTTCAGGCTTATTCTTGCTTTCTTTACATCCTTTTTTTACATTAACTTAAATATTTCATTGTCATTTTTACATTTATTAAGTAAAGATCACTTCCATGTTGACATAGGGTGAAATAAACTTTAAAATAAAATAACTCAAGGAACAAATAGATAAACATGTTTTTATTTGGCCTTGTTACCAGTAATTGTGAATCACATTAAATAGAATTATCTCTCCCCCAATAGAATTATCTCTCCCCCTTAATAAGCTAGTCCGCCAAAAAAAAATCCCATTACTCTGTCATGATTTGACAAGGCTAAACTAAGAAGATACTGCAAATTTTTTTATAAGGCCATATAGAACATACACAAAACGAAGTATTTTATAGAATATACCTCTACACAAACAAGGCATTAAATAGCTAGAATTTACCCCCAACTAGTCCTCCTATAAAGAATCTCATTACTGCAAACCCCTGCCATGACTGGACAAAGGCACTACTAAACAAAAGGATTAACATCAGTAGATAGGACATGTACATTGGTTTCTTCCTCCCAAATCTGTCAGCAATCTGACCAGTGATACAAGCTCCCAGGAACACACCAATCATCTGTATTGTAGTTATAGTAGAGGCTATATTTGATTGGTCACATACCAGATTCCACTGAAATAAACATCAAAATCTTTATTGTTCTTGTGGTAGAGGCTATATTTGATTGGTCACATACCAGATTCCACTGAAATAAACATCAAAATCTTTATTGTTCTTATGGTAGAGGCTATATTTGATTGGTCACATACCAGATTCCACTGAAATAAACATCAAAATCTTTATTGTTCTTGTGGTAGAGGTTATATTTGATTGGTCACATACCAGATTCCACTGAAATAAACATCAAAATCTTTATTGTTCTTGTGGTAGAGGTTATATTTGATTGGTCACATACCAGATTCCACTGAAATAAACATCAAAATCTTTATTGTTCTTATGGTAGAGGTTATATTTGATTGGTCACATACCAGATTCCACTGAAAAAAAAACATCAAAATCTTTATTGTTGTTATGGTAGAGGTTATATTTGATTGGTCACATACCAGATTCCACTGAAATAAACATCAAAATCTTTATTGTTCTTATGGTAGAGGCTATATTTGATTGGTCACATACCAGATTCCACTGAAATAAACATCAAAATCTTTATTGTTCTTATGGTAGAGGTTATATTTGATTGGTCACATACCAGATTCCACTGAAATAAACATCAAAATCTTTGATTGGCATCATAGCAGATTCCACTAAAATCTGCATGCTGGAAAACTGAGTTTTAAGTTGGTATGTATCTTTTGATATTCAAAGAAATGTTTGCAGGTATAAGGTAGTGTCCAATTGCAAAATTATGTAACACCAGAGAGAGTTTTCTTTGTCATCAAAAGTTATAGTGCCAAATATGTTTATTCATTAACATTGATTAAGGCTGAATGTAAAAATGTACATTTCTTTTTATATTTTCATAGGTCATTCATTGTGCAATGTAAATTTGTTATAATAAATTTGTAGCTTATAAACAATTCTGTTGCTACTTTTTAATATATCTGATACAATGAAATCTGATTCATGCATTTCACAATGAAAATATCTCTTTAGAACTGTGTAGTATTACTAGTAGCTATTCATCACAAACCTCTGAAATGATAGAGGTGAACTGGCTGGTATACTGAATCCCTGGACAAACTCTATTGTCCTTGGAACACAAGGTACCGTTCTGTGTATCATTGTATCCTGTACATGTCCACTCTGGCTTGGCATTAATCAGGATGGGTAATAACATGGCCCAAGCTGCTGGAGTCTCAAACATGCTGACAATGATAAACACTCGGAACTGATATTTTCCAAAATATTTCAATGGGCCATAAGATCCCAGCTGCTTCAACACTTTCTCGTATTCAGACATATCTAAAATTATATATGAGAACTAAATGTAAACATGCCTTCATTTAAAATATCTTACATGTACATTTTGTATATTCATCATATACTTATAGTAAATAAAGGAATTTTTTTAAGCTGAGAATCATCAATCGACTGATGTTAAAAAATCAAACATATAAATCTTAAATCCGACACAACACCCAAACAATAATGATTTGGTGAAGTGTCATCACACAAAACCGACATTATAAAGGTAAAAAGAGGCCAAAAAATTTTGAAGTGATCTGTTCATCACTTCATGAGACCTCATTTCAAGATAAAAATATTGGAAGCAAAAAATTTCCTCTGAATTTTCATGGGTTTAAAAAAAACACAATGACCAAATTAATTAAACTTTATGAATCATTTTTATGATACACCAATGACACTGATCAAAAGAAAATAGGGGTTTGTGGGCCAAAATTTCTTATGCTATTTTGATAGTATAAACTGAAGATTCTGCAAAAATGACAGAAACCCCAAACTAGACTAGTGAACATCCTTAAAATTTTAAGTGAAACACTAAGCTGGTCAGGATTGGATATATCATAAGAACAATCAGGTTATATTTGGTCCAAAAAAGGTTAGTAGCTTCAGACAAGATTTTGAAACTCAAAAGTAAATAATTCCAAACAAATGTAAACTAGAGGCTCCCAGGAGCCTGAATTGTCACCTTGTATTTGATGATACTTATAAGCTGAATATTTTGCAAAAGACTGCTACTCTGTGGAATTATCAATTTTAATGTTCTAAGGGAAACAACTCTTATCAAGAAAGGTCTTACAACTTTGACCCTATTACATAATTTTTAGATCTTTATGTGCTTAATCATATGCAATATAAATTTTTCAAAAATCTTGTATAGTTTATTAAGATATTGGTCTAAAGAGAGCAAAATTTGAAGAGAAAAAACAAACAAGAAAAAGGGCAATAACTCTTACAACCATTGTCAGATCTTTTTCAAAACTTCAGGGCAGGTAGATCTTGATGTGTTGATCACAATTACCCAAACAGAATTTTAGTATCTGTAACCATTTTTGAGCAATTTGAAAAAACTGTAATTTACCCTTATGTTCTATTTTTAGCCACGGCAGCCATGTTTTTTGTCGAATCAAAATTTAGAACAATAATTTTGTAGACGACATACTACAGAATAACCCTACAAAGTTTCATTACATTTGGCCAAGTGTAATTATCAGGGCAGGTAGATCTTGATGTGCTGATCACTTGATATCCTCTACCAGAATTTTGATATCTGTAATGGTTTTTGAGTAATTTGCAAAAAACTGCAATTTACCCATATGTTCTATTTTTAGCCATGGCGGCCATGTTTTTAGTTGAATCAAAATTTCGAATGATAGTTTTGTAGAGGACATACTATAGAACAACCCTTCAAAGTTTCATTACATTTGACTAAGCGGTTTCAGAGAAGAAGAATTTTCAAAAGTTGAACGAAGGACGACAGATGCCAAGTGATGGCAAGGTGAGCTAAAAAGGGCAATAATCTTTAACTAGTCAGCTGATCTTCTGAAATTTTGGGGTAGCTGGTGATAAATATTTTGTCCCTTTAAACCAATTTTTTGTTTAAAATCCAAGAACTAAATTTTATTATATTATCCGGTCAGCTACAAATAATACCTGTTTAAAAGATAGATTGTCAACTTGAAATGTTTATTGTATTCTTATGTAAAAAGGGTAAATAAGGGGGTGTAAAATGTGTGGTTCTTTAAAGTGTCAAATGTTGTGAAAATTCTTCTAACCCCAAAAATCAAATCATTTATGAATAGATTCATATAAAAATGTTTTTTTATGGGGTGCTAGTCCTTATATATATACAATGTATAAAAGAATATTATTTTTTGTCAACAAGTGGATTGAATATTTACTTTTGATATCCGGCATACTAGTGCTCTCAGCACTAGATGTTTGTAGCTCCCATCGGAGATGAAAAATGACAAATTTTGCAAGGAAAAATTTACATAAAAAATAGCTGATGACTAACCATCCTTTTTTTGATTGATAAAAAAAAGTTAAATGTTTAAAACAGTTTTAGAAACAAAATTCCAATCTAATTTTTGGCAAAGTTCTTGTGTAGACTCTTCACATTATCGTTCTGCTGTCAGACATGGTAAAAACAACAACTGTTCTTTTCTGACTTTATAGAACTCCTATTTTTTAGTTGATCTTTTGAAGTACAATTGTAAACAATACAAAGTTATTCCTTGCTAAATTTTTATCTTGCAACCAATTTATTGTAGGTTGCGACCTATGAATTACATGTAGGTTGCAACCTACATGTAATTCATAATTTATTTCTAAAGAAATATCAATTGAGTAAAATTTGTACGTTTAAAATGTTATTTTTTACCATATGTCATTTGCATAAAACACCAAATATTGTGAGATTTCACACATATGCATATCCATTTTATTAATGTACAGGTTCTTGACTAAAACTAGAAAGCTGTCCAAAGAAGTGACAAACACACCTGTCTAAAGAAAAGAAAAAACAATGTCGGAATAATACGCTCCCAGAAGGGAACAATAATGGTAGAAGATTCAATAAGATAGTTGTACATGTACTATGAGTTGAATTCTCTTTCAACATCTGGTTTTGCACGCTTGTTTTCCCGAACTTTCAGTGTCTCTTTAACATTGTTTAACATTTTTTTCATTGAAATTTTCATACGTCATTAAGCCCTCAAATGGCCCACAAGAAAAGCTAGTTAGTTTTTATTTTCGAACACAAATCATTTCAATTCATTGCATTATAAACATTTTAAAACTTTTATTGCTTGAAACAGGGTTGGCAAAAACCCGGGTTTTAAGAGTATTTCCCAGCCCAGTGGGAAAAACTGGGAAAACCCGGGTATTACTGGGCAATACTGGGTATTAAGTTTTTTCCTATTAGACAATCATCAAAAACCTACATAATCAGTTTAAATAAGTGCATGTACACTTTTAAAGTAAAAACTAAATCCAGAATTCTATTACAAACAGATTTTAATAGTGAGAGATTAAAATATAATTAATAAGATATACATGTAGTATATATGATTAATTTTACAAAATTTTTAAATGATCTATATAAATCAACTTGATACAGCCTTATATACAAGCTCAATGTGTTTTTAAATGCATGTTTGTATCATTCTTATAAATACACAAGCCCTACCTATTAACAATGTGGCAAAATTTGGATGTTTTGATTACTAATCCTTAATAAACCTTCACATGTATATGGTTTCACAAATTCATTTTGTTGAATAGCCTGGGGGATTAAAAATAATTAGCATAGATTAAACTGTGTATTGTCATAACTGCAATGACAATCAGTGAAAAAAAATATAGCAAAAATGTAGTGCAAATATATAAATTATTGAAATTATGCAAAAATAGAAATGTTTTATTTTATTTATATATTTTATCAAATACAAATCATTTATGTATTTTGAAGATGAGGAAAAATTTTCAAGTATAAAATATTTCAGATGTAGATTTTTAAATAGCATTTTTTTTATGAATATAAATTCTTATTACCGAGTATTGCCCACTTTGACAATTTTAAGAGTAGTGCACAGCCCAGAAAAACCAGGTTTTCAATACTTTGCCAACCCTGACTTGAATATATTTAAAGACACGTTATAACTTCGGTAGCGTCACAGTTTAATAATTTAATATGATCACAAATATCATGATGTCATTTAGTAATAATGCAATTTACAAGCTTATTTTGTATAATTATACAAAAAAGTACCTAAAAATTCTTATGACTATATTCCAAGTCCGAGATGTTTTAACAATAACAATAAAAAGCTTCGCCGAGCGCAGCATGATACGACCGCAACATGTTGAACCCTGTACGTTTTAGGCCTAATATGGATAGTCTATTGTTCTGGACACATGCAGCCCATGGTGGACTGACAAAGGTTTTTGACACATGCTTCTCTGATGGACTTTCAACCCAGGGGCTAAAAATATAAATTTTGAATGTTGTATTCTACTCTTTAAAAGAATAATGTTTGGGGAAAAAATAAAAAATCGAACCAGAATTTTTTTTTAAATTATGATTACAGCCCCAAAAATTTATTCTCAAATTTAGAATCGCTACCTGACAAGAATAAATTTGCAAAAAAAAATTTCAAAATCGGACCACAAATAAAAAAGCCCCATTTGGCCCCTAATTACGTAATAGGGGGAAAAAGGGGGGGTCGCAAAAATTAATTCTTAATTTTGTATTCGCTATTTGACAAGAACAAACATGCAAAAAAAATTTTCAAAATCGGACCAGAAATAAAAAAGTTTCAATTTCGGCCCCATTTGGCCCCTATTTACGTAATAAGGGGAAAAAGGGGGGGGTCGCAAAAATTAATTCTTAATTTTGTATCCGCTATTTGACAAGAACAAACATGCAAAAAAAAATTTCAAAATCGGACCAGAAATAAAAAAGTTTCAATTTCGGCCCCTTTTGGCCCCTTATTATGTAACAGGTGAAAAAGGGGTGGGGGTCGCAAAAATAAATTCTCAAATTTGGATTCGCTACTTGACAAAAATAAACTTGCAAAAAAAAAATTTCAAAATCGGACCACAAATAAAAAAGTTTCGATTTTGGCCCCATTTGGCCCCTAATTACGTAATAGGGGGAAAAAGGGGGGGTCGCAAAAATTAATTCTTAATTTTGTATCCGCTATTTGACAAGAACAAACATGTAAAAAAAAATTTCGAAATCGGACCACAAATAAAAAAGTTTTTATTTTGGCCCCTTTTGGCCCCTAATTACACAACGGAGAAAAAGGGGGACACAAAAATTCATCAGGTTCATTATTTTATTGTAAGACACATTCTTGACAAATTTCACAGCAATAGGCCAACTAGGACCAAAGTTATGGTGGAAACAAGTAAAATATTTGAATTTTTTCCCCCTTTTGGGCCCCTAATTTCGAAACAAAAAAAGGGGGGACCCCCAAAATCAATCCCATTCATCCTTGTATGGTAAGGAACATCAATGTCAAATTTCATAGCAATTGGATAACTAGAACTAAAGTTATTGTGGAAACAAACAAAAAAGTAGTATTTTTGGCCCTTTTTTGGCCCCTAATTTCTAAACGAAAAATGGGGGGACCCCCAAAATCAATCCCATGCATCCTTTTATGGTAAGGAACATCATTGTAAAGTTTCATAGCAATCGGATAACTGGAACTAAAGTTATTGTGGAAACACTAAAAAGTTAACAGACATCGACGACGACGACGACGACAACGACGACAACGACGACGACAGCATCATACCATAATACGTCCGCAAATTTTTTGCGGTCGTATAAAAATCTAAACAAGGTCAGGTCACGAATGAAGATTTAAGTCATCCACTGACATAAGTAAAGCTTTGAACGTTAACATCGTAGGGCTTGTAATGAACGACTAAGGCATGCACATTGGTCATTCACTTATATATGTACGATAAAATGATGAAATACATGGGATTGCATGAAATTTCTGAAAGTTGCTACATTTCCTCGGTGTCAAACTTTATCTTTACTTTATCATTTGCGATACTCTTCTTTCAAACACACAAAACACCTTGCTTCAGAATTAGGCAATGTGTTTTACCACGGAGAAAAAAGAACGTTGACAAAAAGAAGAAAAACAATATATCCGGTACTTGAAAACAAAAATTAAACAATTATACCGACTTGATAATCCATAAATCTTACATACATTATTTATCAACACAAATTAACATGTACAATTTATATATTTGAATTTACTACTTTTACTGTTCAGTGAAATCTTCGTTAAAAATACATGAATGGTGTATCAATAATGATATGGTTATTACTGAGATAATTAAACTAAATATATATAAAACTCGATATAATTTTCTCAGGTTATTAACACTAACAAATCAAAATCGATGTTGATCGGGTCAAACCAGAGGTTGCAAAATTTAGATGGTGTTCTTAGCGTTATTTACAATAATTCTGCTCTAGAGTATGTAGAATATGAAAAATTACTGGGTATAACCATTGATAACACATTATCATGGTCACAACATATAGGAACCTTAGTCTCCAAAATATCATCTAGGATTGGATTGATGTCTCGTTTGAGGACATACCTACCGAGGGAAGGGCTTCTATCTATACTACTAAAATAACGAAGCGTTTTTTATTAGCCGGGTTGCAGCCTAAACAACAAATGCTACGACTAAGCTTCATATATCAAAAATAGGGGATGGTTGTGCCCTTTGAAAATTTCATTAGCACATATGCAATTATGTCTGCAGTTTGCTAATTAACTTAATTAATTGATCCGGAAACCCTATAACCGTCATCGTTCCGGAACTACACCTATGAACAAGTTTCCGGTGGTCATACTAAAAAGCGCTAGGAAGCGCTCGACCGGGCATCTGGCTCCCAAGACTAAATAATATAAATATGTGGATCGTGTCTTTCTGGCACATATTTCATATTGTTTCGTTTTTTATAAACACTGTTTGAAATTATTTCAAATTCATAATAAGGCTCAACGTTGTCAAAAATTGACAAATATGCGTAGCGATTGATTGATACTTATATGCCATTGGACATAAAGGTGGGGTAGCAAACAATAAAAGATAATAAACCAAAAACTAATTTAGAGTAAAATAATACCGTAGAAACTTTAATTTGCGATTAGCACAACCACGTACAGTAAGGTCATGCATATGAAATGTTTTTATTGGGTGGTCTATTTTTTAAAGCAACGCAACGATTTATTTTTCCGAGACTTCGCGGGTTTTTCTAGTTATATTATAATGGGTATGTTCCAGACCGTACAGGTATTCAGACCGTACGCGTACGGTCCGGACCGTACGAGTATACCTATACGGTCCGACCGTACGCGTACGGTCCGACCGTACAAGTATACCCGTATGGTCTAAAACGAGCTGGACCATACGAGTATTCAGACCATATAGGTATTTCTTAAAGTTGGCATTTATTCATATAAAATTATGAAAAAATATTGTATTTTCAAACTCAAAAATATTGTAATTTACAATGTGTTGCATTACAATTGTTTACAAATGCAAAGTAAAGTTGTCAAAACAGAACGTTCACCACCACCTTTAACTCAATAGAATTACTACAGAAAAAAGTTTAATTGCCCTGTACCAGAACATTTTCACACATACGTCCAGGGTGACACTTACTGCCACAAGGATCGCCAGACTTTTTACATTTGCAGGTTCTACTTTTACATGTTCCTTTGCACTTACATCTTTTAGTCGCAAGTGAAAAACTGGCTTGTTTTGCAGCAGCGTGAAGTGAGATCTCGTCTTTTTTCCAATGTGACGTTTCAATAGATCTGGTTAAAATTTCTAAATCACCCATATCGTAACAGGAATTAAGAATACCATGCTCACATGATAACTTATACAAACTTGCATCTTTACCTAAAATATTATCTACCCTACATAATAATCGTGGAAGATCTCCAGATGCCCTATCAACTACAGGTATTCTGAGTGTTACAAATTTTCCAATTTCAATTTTTGCATTTGATTTTGATGCTTTCTTGTTATACTTTTTCATTGTGCTTTCTACAGACTTTTTATAATTTTTGTCTAGCATCTGTCTGATTCTGTCGTGTGTGGATACGTGTCCTTCGTCTGTTGTTACATTGTCACTAGTACTGCCTTCAGTAGGTTCAGCAATAACGTCATGCAGTACGATGAAGTCGTCAATTGCAACGAGTTCCTCCTGCGTTGGTCTATAATCCGCCACGTCGTACATGTCCGTAGATTGTTCAGGGGTTTCAGTCCTGCGTCTTTTCCGGGTCGGTTGACCGTCTGTCTCAGCATCTCCATCCGCCTGAAAGCTCGATTCAGGTTGCGCATCTGTCTCTGTCTGTGAGTCCTCTCCAGTCTCATTGTCTGTCTGAGAGTCTGTCTCTGTCTGTGTATCTGTCTCAGGCTCGGTTTCCGTCTGTGAGTCCATTTCAAACATATACTCAACCCTGTCCTCGTCAATAAACTCGTCTGTGTCTTGTGAGCCAACACAAATACCATCATTAGCCTTTTGACCAAATACAGATTCGAAGGGGGTCATTTTTATACTAGAATGACATTGTGTGTTCAGTGAGTATTGTATCTCGTATAGAAATTCCAACCATCCTGAACCAGGTTTCCCGGCTCGCTTTGACGCCAAAAGTTTATGCAGTGAATCGTGCACTTGTTCCACCAATCCCTGTGTTCTCGGATGCCTTGGCCTACCCGTTATGATTTTTACATCTTCGTTACTAGGCCACAGTTTTAATGTTTCTCGAATTACCGCGTTGCAGAACTCTCTTCCGTTATCGTGCTGTAGAATTGACGGAAGTCCGACAACCGAAAATACGTGGGTTGTAAGATTGTGTGCCACTTCATCAGCCGATTTATTAATCTGTGGCCAGAAGAAATTGAACTTGGTGTAATGATCTATGTAATGCCCGATCCAACAATATTCACCATCTGGATCTGCCCGCTTATCGACTAAGTCTAACTGACCTCTGTGCATGAAATATTTGGATGTTATCGGTTTTAAAGGAGCAACGTTTCTCTGTGGCTTCTTACAAGCACATTGAACACAACCTTTTATAATTTCCGCGCATGCTTTTCTAGGAATTCCACAGAATTTTTGTTCAATATCTTTGTACAGCTTGTGGTACCCCGTGTGAGCCCTTGTTCCCTCGTGTACAGCTTTTAGAACGTCAAATATCCTATCCACGGACACAACTTTTTTCCAGTTTGCAAGTACACCTATCCTCCCAGATTCCTACAGAAAAAATAGGGGAACTAAAAAAAACGAAAAGAGGGAAACAAAACTTAAAAAAATAAGAAGAACAACAAAATAAAAACAAAATTCAGAATTTGAGAATAAAACTAAAATATAGAAAGGCAGTAGATGAGGTAATTGCGAAATGTGATGTTTAATATTGGTAGAATGTGTTTGTTTTTATTATCTGCTTAAACGGTATATAGGGATAGACTTCGTGATGATTCAAGGGGATGACGACGCATAATATACTATGGAACATTTTTTTTCTAACAAGTAGGTAAATATTTAGGGAAACTGACGGACGGACACTTACATGAGTGGTTATGGAATATCAAAACAATATGGGAATCGGTCTTACCTCATTTGAAGGTATGCAGAGCTCATTTTCCATTCCTAACTCTGGATAGCTTATCAGAGAAAATTTCTTGGCTTTAACATATTGCCGAAATCTTGCCGAATCAGCCTCCCCCGTCTGCAGATAATGTATTATTCTCTCCGTCTTCTCGCGGGTATACAAATGATTTGAAGGTCTGTCGACCAAAGTTCCTAAAAATTCTTCAAACTTTTCTTCCCACATTTTTTAATGACTTTGTTTTAGTTGTTACAACTGACGTAAGTGATTAGTATTATTCAAGTACTCACTTCTATTTCACAATACTCAATTGATTTTTAAACACAGTCTGTTAAACATTTGTGTTCATTATGTCCAAAAAGATACTAGTAAAATATAATAAAATTAATGCATTCTTGCAGGATATATTTTATTCAATATACATTTAGGAAATGCAAGTCAGACCGTACGCGTACGGTCCGACCGTAAAGGTATTTTGAAAAAATACTCGTATGGTCCGGACCGTACGCGTACGGTCTGAATACGCGTACGGTCTGGAACAGGTATATCTTACCGCTTTTTGATTATTGTTGTATTATATGGGGGGAAGCCACGGGTACAAATATTGATAGGGTTTACAAACTGCAAAAGCGTGCAGCAAGAATTATATTAAATGCAAAACATCATGCAACTTCATTGATTCTATTTAAAGAACTTGGATGGTTAACTTTCATGAATCGTGTACACTATCACAAAGGTGTATTAATGTTCCAATGCATTAGAGGATGTGTTCCTTTATACTTATCCTGCTTATTTGACAAGTCTTCAGACATCTCCTCTTATTCACTTGGCAAATTATTTGTTCCCAGACCAAATTCTAATTTTATGAAGAAAACTTTTCATTATTCTGGAACTATCTTATGGAATACTCTTCCTCAACAATTAAAAGATATTCAGAGTGTTGAGTCTTTTAAAAAAAAACAATACTTGAAATTCTTGTTATTACAACAAGAAAATGATATTGAATGATGTTTAACATTTCATGAATGATGTTCATTACACAAGTATAATTTTGCTTATTTGATTTTTTTATGTATTTATTATATTTTATTGTACCTATATTATGAGGGCCTCAGGGAAGATTAGTTTTTGTACTAACTGTGTTACCCTCTTAAAATAAAGTGTTTACTTACTTACTAAAGTTAAAACCAAAGATTTATTGAATATATTTTATTGTTATAATTTTTTCTTTAGATTCTTTACCATTATTCGTCTGTGCTTTCTAGGGAGCGTCAAGGTTTGCATGAACCTACCGTTGCTCGTGGGTTTCACCAAAAAAAACCATATTGCAGCATATCTAGATGTCAATAGATACAATTTAAACAAATGCTGCAACATGTGATGGTATTAAGTCTTAGATTAGAAATGCTTGTTTTATATTTTTACTCAGTTATCAACAAAAAAACTTTTTGTTGAACACTTTGTATCTTTATATTGCTGTTTTAATTGTTGTTGTTTTTGTTTTTGTAGTTGTTATAATTTTCATTAAATATTTCAGTATTTATACGTATTTTATGTATATGACTACACTATCATCAGATCACACCATCATTTACTCTGGTAATCCTAATGAAAATGATATACATGACAAAGGAGTAGGATTTGTGTTGACCAACAAAGCCAAGTCTAGAATGGATCATCTTGGCAAGATTCGACACTAAGTTCCAGAAAACAACTGTTATACAAGTATATGCTCCTACAAACATAGCAGATGAAGCGAAGACAAAAATGAATTTTACAATCCTGTTGATAAAGTTCCAAAAAGAGACATCTTAATTATCATGGGAGTTATAAATGCAAAAGTAGGACAAAATAGAAGTGGAAGAGAACGGGAGATAGTACCACATTGAATAGGACAATGAATGAAAACGGTGAAATGTTCGCTGACGTTTGTGCTATAAACAACCTTATAATTGGAGGCACTTGGTCTGACCATAAAACCTGTCACAAAACAACATGGGTATCACCTGAAGGTGACAAAGAAAATCAAATAGATCACATCGCAATAAGTCATCTTCAAGATGTTCGAACTAAAAGAGGAGCTGATGCAGCATCGTATCACCGTCTACTTACTAGCAACCACGAAAAGAGAAACTACAAGAAGGAAATTTAATGTATCAAAATTCAGTCAACCAGACTTAATTAAAGATTTCCAAATATCTATGAAAAACAGGTTCAATAGTCACAGAGAACGTAAACAGTATTGAAGACAAATGGGAAAACACCAAGCATGCCATCATCAAAACATGTGAAAAAACCAGTGGGATTAATTCAAACAAAACGTAAGAAATTGATGTCAGACAAAACTTGAGAAAACAACTCAAAGAAAGACTTATGGGTACCAATACAAGACATAGAAAAAAAACTGCAAAATAGTTACAGCGCAAAAGACAGAGAGGTGAAGAAGAGTTGTAAGCAAGATAAAAGGAACTATGCCGGAAAACTTGCACAGGAGGCATCGAATGCTTGTGGAAAAGGTGACATTAAAACACTATATAATATCACTAGGCAACTGAGTGGAAAAACCTCAAATCCAGACACACCAGTCAGAGATAAAAACAACACTGTTTTGACAAAACAACAGATGAAAAGAGCACTTTGAAAAGGCATTGAACAGACAACCACCAACAAACCCACAAATACTAGATGTAGGAACAACGCTTAACATCAGTGTTGACGAAATTTCACAAGCAGAAACAACAAATGTCATAAAACATCTGAAGAATGGAAAGGCAGCTGGCATTGACAACATTCCACCAGAGACTTTAAAAGCAATGGATAATACAGCAATAAAAAATCTACAGAACTTGTTAAATTAGATCTGGATGGTTTTAGACAAGAACGCTGCTGTGTTGACCAAATAGCATCACTCAGAGTCATCATAGAAGAAACTATTGAATGGCAATCACGCTATACCTTTATTTTGTAGATTTCCAAAAAGCTTTTGACAGCATAGACCTTCAAGTCCCATGGAATATTCTTACACATTATGGGATTCCTACAAAGATCATATCAATGATAAAACTAATGTATGATGGATTTTTATGTCAAGTCATACACTCAGGAATATTGACTGATCCATTTCCTGTAACAACAACGTTTTACGCTTTATGGCTGTGAAACCTGGAGAGAAACTGTTTGCACCATTAAGTCTCTCCAGGTATTTGTGAACAAATGCATTAGAAACATCATAGGTACCGGTATCAGATGGCCAGAAAAAAAATGCATCAAAGAATTATGGAAAAAGACCAAACAGGAACAAATAGAAAATGTGATAAGAATGAGAAAATGAAAGTGGATTGGGCACACGCTAAGGAAAGCAGAAACCAACATCAAAAGACAAGCATTAGATTGGAAACCCCAAGGACAACGAAAGAGAGGTAGACCAAAGAACACTTGGCGAAGGGGTAACAACACAGAGCTTAAGAAGATTGGAATGACCTGGAATGAGGCGAAGACAAAGGCAAAGGACAGAGCCAGCTGGAAGGGAGTTGTAGTCGCCCTATGTCCACCCATGTACGAAGTGGAATAAGTCAAGTATATAAAGAATCATATCTAGTATGATTTCAGCAAAACAAACCGCTGCTGCAATATAAAGGAAAATGTTTTATCAAATAAAGAAGGAATGTGTCCATGGGACACAGATGCCCCCGCTGGCCCTTAATAGGAACTAGAAGAACATACAGTTTGTCATACTTAACCATCCTACCAAGTTTCAAATTATTCTCATGTACGGTTCTTGATAAAAGCTTGACGGAAATTTTCATAGTTATGTTCACATATTTTCACTCGTCCTAAATCCCAAACAGGAATTAGATGTTCGACAGGTCTAAAAAATCACTCAGGACGTACAGTTTGTCATGCTGAATCATCCTACCAAGTTTCAAATTATTCTCATGTACGGTTGCTGAGAAAATATTGACGTAAATTTTCATAATCATGTTCACATATTTTCACTCGGCCTAAGTTTCAAAAAGGAAGTAGATGTCCGACAGGTCTAAAAAATCGCTTAGGACGTACAGTTTGTCATACTGAACCACCCTACCAAGTTTCAAATCATTCTCGTGTACGGTTTCTGAGAAAAGCTTGACGGGTACGGACGGACGGACATGAGTAAAACGTAATGCCCCCCGACATGTCGTCGCAGGGGCAAAAAAAAAGCCCCATTGGGACATATGACATACCCTTTAAACTGCGCATCAACTTTGATCTATCCCATTGACTTGTTAAGTAATGATATTTCTACCACTTCATCTCTGTAATTTAAAAATATAAAAATGTGTTGTGCTGTCGTCCTTGTATAGAGTAATAAAAAAGTAAAAAAAGTTGGATAATGGTAAACCACATATAAAAGTAAAAGAGATTTTGACCCTGAAGAAGGACATATGTCCGGAAATTTGGGCAACCCTTTTACTTTTAACTACATTTGGATTTCATTTTATTGCTTGTTTTATGTGTTTTTTACCTTTTATATGTGATTTACAATTCTCCAACTTTTACACTTTTTAATTCATCTCTGTAAATTAACATGTAAATAAAGGTAATTACAAAACTACCGAACTTGAATGATCAATCTCATGTAAATTAGGGCCTCCCTGTTCAAACTTTTTAGGACTAAGGTAAGATTTCTTTATTTTCCCTATTTATGGCTTTTCGACCATACGATGTTTTGATTTGAATGTTGCTGCAATTGTCGGTGGACCAGTCCAGGAGTCTCCGGGTGAAATAACAAGCTTTGTAGCCAGACTAGTCTGACACGAGCTTATAAAAAATCTTTGTTGTTGTTGTTTATTGTTTGAAATTATCCGATTGTCTGAATTAAAATTGTTTCAATCCTTGTATCGAACATGGTCGATCCTCACGGTGCCGGAGTTTGGCTTCCATGTTCGAACCTTTTGGGTACAGAGACTTTTTTGTCCATATTTTGGGGTTTCAATCTTCCGATGTTTTGATTCAAATGCTGCCGGTGAGAGCAAACAGCAACAAAATTTACCGTTGCTACTTGTACTTTGAAGAATGAAAGGTTCCCTTAAAGTCTTTTGGAAATGATTTAGTTGACAATAAAACGTGTTATTTTCAAAGTTTCACCAGTGTTTAATTTGCCGAGAAATGTGACAGAGGAGTAGCATTTACACGCCAGACAGTCGGTTAATCGAGGAAAAAGTCTCTTGATTTACCTGTATATGCAGTTAAATGGGAAATGAGTCTGTTGATGGAGTCGATTCGAGTCTGTTGATATGGAAGTATCGAGAAAAACATCGTAAGGTTAGTAAATAACACATATTTTCACTAATATGGTAAATCAATTAGCAAAACCATTTATGTCTAACAAAATGAAAAAGAATACTTTAATTAAAAATGTTTAAAGTTTGTATTAACACCAATTTAATAAGCTATAAAATGAAAAGGCGTTTTACTCAGTATATATTTCATAAACAAAACCATGCAAAATCCTAATAAATATCAAAATAACGTTTTTCTTGTTGCACCAGCAGATGCATTACATCGGATGTGTTCTATTTTATTTATATGCAAAACCATTGTGCTCAATTTTAAGTTTTTGTGCTATAAATAATTTTTTAGTCAAAACACAGTCTGTTGATGAGTCGGTTAATGAAAACTCAATCTATTGATCGGTCTGTTGAGAGTAAAGAAGCAAAGGTGTACCAAAGGGGTAATCAGTATCATAAAACCGTGAAGACAAAGACAAAACCGGCAGACAAAAAATCATCACAACAAAACAAACCACATTACAACATAAAACACACACACATAACAACAAAACCGCATTCAGCAACGCGAACTCAAGTCGAAACGAGAGTGAACTCAAGTGCGCCAGAAGAGTAAGCAGTTCCTGCTTGCTATAGCACACCCGTCACGTTGCCAAAGATCGATTAAATGTTGGTCAAATCCGGAAAGGATGACATTACAAAACTCTATGTCAAACCAACATCTGTGCTCATCTGAGAGATAGAAATCCCGTATTTGCATACAAGCACATGATGTCGTCCGTAAAATTTCTTGAGTGATGACAACAACCTGGGAGCAACGTACCCCTGTGTTAACAATTTGCTTGTCAGCCGTGTAGCTCTATCAAAGAAATCGTTGTACTCCCCACATGCTCTGGAATAACGAATCAATTGTGATACGTAAACTCCATATGCTGGAGCGGACGGAATGTTGCTACACAGAAAGGGAAAGTTATTTATTGGAAAGTTGAAGTCATCACGTTTGTCATAGAGCTTTGTACAAAGCCTTCCTTGTGTGTCAATTTCGAGAAATAGATCCAAATATGAAGCAGACCTCCTAGAATCTGTAGTGTCCTTTACCTCAAGTTCCTTTGGATATATGAGATGTAAATAGTATATATATTAATCAATTAGTCAGCATTCGCTTTATATGGTGTGGTCAAAAACATTATAAAGGAGAATATTCATCAAAAGAATATATGAATACAACTTATTTTTAATAAATTTCGACAATTCGTATTTTTTACATAATTTTATGTTTGTAATCTTTTCTGAAGAGACCTCTTAAGAAGGTCTTATGAAAGACATGATCGGCTCATAGTGTGATTTCATTCTCTCAGATAAGTGCATTGTTTGTCATAGGGTCATTTCGTACTCCTATACTGGATTTTACACGCTGAATTGTAACTAGCATTGAGACTTGTACTTTGCAACAAGGATGAACAACTTCAACAGCTCTTACCGTGGATATCCTAAAATTTCTCCATGTAATGCTCCAAAATGACAAACATGCAACAGATTAATCAGGGACACCACTGTCAAATCTTCTGTAAATGGACGAAAATTTTCTATTCAGCTCACTGAAGATGTCAGCTGACGTACAAACAATTTGATATATTTAATTACATGATCAAAACCTGGTTGCAACATTCAATATGTTGGGGAGACCGGCAGATATTTATCAAAACGAACAGCTGAACATCTGTATCGCTTTCGTCGGTTCAAAAAATATAAATGCCTTTTATATCAACATCTAAATAAGCATAATCATGACATTCAGTACATAAAGGTTCAACCCATTGAAATCATTAAAAGAGATTCCAATTTAAGTAAACGCCAGTTTTGCAAGGCAAGACGACTTGCAGAACTGGAGTGGATTAAAAAACTCCAAACGGCTTACCCTCTGGGTCTTAACGATAACATCATGGGACAAGGTAACATATCCAGATCTTCAAACTTTAATTTCATGAATTTAACGGTTCCTCGTAAAAGGAACAAGCGGTCGCATGGTAGGCGAATAAATCGTAATACTAGAATACAACATCGTTCAAACATTACCATTACTGATCTTGTTAAAATATTTAAAAACAACGGAAGACATCAATTACTTTGTAAACTGTGTTCTATACCTATTTCTAAACTAAACAATATTAAACTGGACTGTGAAACTATATCTCACGCCAGTCCCTTATATGAAGGTGCACTTATCATAAATGCATTCTGTTATTTTAAATTGTTTCCAAAAATTGATAGTCCTCTAGACCACATTCGACATTTTATCAAATTAACATATATTAATAGAGGACTTGATTCTATAAACATATCTAGCATATTTGCGGATCCAAAAATCAAAGATCTCATTCCACCTTATTTTTCTAATACTGAACCTCCTATTGTATCTTATAAATATAAAAAACCTACCCGAAACATTATTTTTAATTATACGTCAACCACTACTGATGAAGAACTGGATACGAATATTCCTTTGTCATGCGACTGTAGTAATTCTGATTTTAAATATGTTCCTTGTGACCATGTTGTTACCGGTGACCTTACCATCGTCAAGGACCCAGAGGTTATAAATTTTCTGAAAAAGGGCCCAAAATTTAGACCCCCCTCAAAGATCAATTGGAATTCTTGCTTCGATTGTATCAAAACTGCACTTCTCTCTTTCTGTAAATCTTGGATCAAGAGAGAAGAAGCAGATACTAAATCTCTTGACAATTTTATAAATAACTTCATGTCAATTGTTAAACTCAGAATAAATCATTTTCAAAACTCCTTTGTAGAATTTCGGCCAAATACATATCTAAAAAGAATTAAGACAAAAATGCGTTCACTTGGTTCACAATACGTTTTCGTTCCTGCAGACAAAGCTGCCAATAATGTCGTTATTGTATGACGAAAATATTACCTTGAAGTGTTGATGCAAGAAATTAAAAGCTCCAACACTTTTATTCGCGTACAATCTACAGAATGTAGTATTATTGAGGACCATATTTTAAATACCACATCACTACGAGCCGCTCCTACATACAATAAACTACCTACAATGTACTGGATCCCTAAACTACACAAAAATCCTTATAAATCTCGTTTCATATCTGCTTCAAGTAAGTGTTCTCTCACTAATATTTCTAAAGTCTTATCACTTGCTTTGACTACTATGAAAGAATTTATTATTCGATACTGCGAAAAGGTATTTGAAAACAGTGGCATAAATCATTTTTGGAGTGTGAAAAATTCGCTCGATGTTTTAGACAAACTTCGCGCTTTTGAAGGTACTTACCATACAGTTGATAGCTACGATTTTTCTACTTTGTACACTAACCTTCCTCACTGTCTTATTAAAAAACAATTTGAATATCTGGTTAAATGGTGTTTCGATAAATCTAAAAGTGACTATATCTGCTCTAAAGTTTCTAAATTATTTAATAAATCGTTTTTTAGCAACGAGACTCATAAAGGTTACGTCAATTGGACTGATGCAGAAATGATAACTGCTCTAAATTATCTTTTGGACAACATTTATATTCGTTTTGGGAGAACAATTTATCGCCAAGTCATTGGTATCCCTATGGGAACTAATTGTGCCCCACTTATTGCTGACCTTTTTTTGTATTGTTATGAATCCCAATTTATGGCAAAACTTCAAAAAGACCCCAACAGACAACATCTCATTGAAACTTTTAATTATACATACAGATATTTAGACGACATTCTTTCACTAAACAATCCGACATTTTCTAATTTTATTACGGAAATTTATCCCAAGGAATTAACTTTGAATAAATCTAACCTTACTGGTGATAGATGCCCATTTTTAGATCTAGATTTAAGTATAATCAATGGAAAATTACACACTAAAATATATGATAAACGGGATGACTTTTCATTTCCCATTGTGAATTTTCCTTTTCTAGAGGGAGATGTACCACTTGCTCCGTCTTACGGAGTATATATTTCACAGTTGGTAAGATATGCTCGGATCTGCAGTGGTGTGTCTGATTTTAATGATAAAAACCAGTGTATTACAAAAAAATTACTAAAACAAGGATATCGTTACCACAAATTAGTGAAGTCGTTTACTAAGTTTTATCATAAATATCTATACCTTATTGGAAAATTTAACTGTACACGACGACTTTTGATTGTAAAGGGAATATCCCATCCAGATTTCTACGGTAATGTTGTTTATAGAGCAAATAAATTCAAAAACAATCCGTTGGGAATGCAAAATTGGCTTAAAACTTTATTAAATAAAGGTTATGAAATGGATATTTTAGTAAAATCTTTGAATTTAGTCTTCTTTGGTAAAAATATTGATAATTTGATACTTACTTTAAAATGTTAATTGCCTTTTTATACTTATGTCATTTTTGAGCATTACAGCGGTCAAGTGTGTCGGTTTTGTGTGATGATGCATCATCAAATCAAGTGTTTGACGTGTTGTGTCGGATTTAAAATCGACATACTTGATTTTTTTACATCAGTCGATGGATGCTTCTTAGCTAGCTGTCAGTAACTTCGAGTGTTCTCAAGAGAGTATCTTTACGTCCCGTTAATTACCTGTTGTCCTTTTGTCTCAGATACTCTCTTGTTGAATTGAACTTCTATCGATTTGATTTTTACTGTGTGTTAGTTTGTGCTTTGTTATTGATTATCATTAGGGGGAAGGTTGGCGCCAAAAAACTAGTTTAACCCCGCCACATTTTAATGTGCCTGTCCTAAGCCAGGAATCTTTATCAAAGCTTATGTTTGTATTTAGTCGAATTTTTGTTAATTGTTTTTTGTCAAGAAGAGGGTCTTTCAATGCACTTTGGGATTGGGCTTGAATCATATGTATTTTATTTTCAATCCAGGGGCCAATTGAAAAACAGCGAGCAGCGACCGCTGGTCACATTGAAGGCTGCTGGCTGTTTTCCATTGTGGATATTTAAAATATACGTTTATAATGTAGGTTGTGTCGCGTACACTTATTCCACATCTCATTTTCTTCTATTACTCTTCCCGGTCAGCTCTCGTTTTGACCTGAATTCAAGTTGTCAGTTGCTGTTCAGTTTTTCGTGTGTTTTGTATTTCCGGTTTGTTCGTGCTATTGTGTGTGTTTGTTGGTTATGCATTTTTTTAGAATTTTGACTTTTACAGTACTTGAATCATGGAAGGTCCAATTCCAAAAAAAAAAAACAATCATTAATTAAAAAGTCATTTGTTCGGAGAACAAATGTGAGGTCTTTCCCTGTCTTATGTTTTTGTTATGGTATTTTATACAAGTACTCAAGACATTTGAGTCACTTTGTTTATGACAAGATGTTGCCAATTATTGTGATATAGGCTCCAGAATGAAGATCAGGGGGCCTAGAGTCAGAAAAAGTATGGTTGCTAAGGACTTTTATGTCGGTTGCTATGGACTAAATGTCACTTCCGGTTGAAAAAAAAGAATCAAGGGCGATAACTCGAAAACGACAAGTTTTATGCTTTCGCACCTGAAACACTTTTTGTAGATTTCGACATGGCGAACATTTTTTCCATGTATTGTCCGCTTCAATTTGTACGGTTTAAGTGCTATTTCATAAAAACTGTTTATGGTGTCGGCCATTTTGAAAATGGCGGCCCGTAACCATTCAACTTTGGTCTTAAATTGAAGGACCTATTATGACGGTCACAAAAAACCCATATGTTTACTATATTATCTCTGACGGTTTAAAAGTTATAAGCCAAAAACGGATAAACCGAAGCCCTTTAAGGGCCATAACTCAAAAACGGTTTGTCGTACAGTGTTCGACCCTTTATATCAAATAAAGGCATAAATGAGACGAGTATTTTCTCCATTACATGTCTGCTTCAATTGTGTATGGTTTTTAAGCTATACTGCAAACAAGGTGTACCATGACCTCTGACCTTGAGATTTGACCTTTGACCTTGACATTTTTAGATGTAACATATGTCACCTAGGATGATTGGTAAAGGTCCCAAATCTCTAGGACTAACCGTTTTGAAGAAAAAAAATTTTGACGAGTCGCGACACTTTTCGAGTCAAAAACGCGTAACCAGGAAGTTGATCGAAAAAATTTTTTTTGCCTGACGAATCATGACCATGAGTCTAGCAACATTTTCCCCGCTTCAGATTTTTGATAACGGTTACGGTTATTGAGTTAATCTGCAAACAAGGTTTTTGGGTTACGGGCAGATAACTCCGTTACTAAAAATAGATCGGTTTCGCAGGGTTACTCAAGTCATGCCCTTATAGTGTCGGTTAATGGTATGAAGTTTCGTAATGTTACGTTAAGTATTTCTTCTTTTTTTTTGTGGCGGAAAAAAAAAATAATAATTAAATTACAATCGTTCAAAGAACGATTGCGAGGTCTTTCCCATTTTGTGTATTACAATAGAAACAGATTACAGTGACTGAATGATACAATTTTGGGAAATTTCAACATTGAGAAAATATATGGTTGCTATTGAATTTCATGCCGTAACTTTCAATTTGGACCCAAGATGTGAAGTTGGTTCCCTGGGTCCAAAAATATGAAATTCAAAATGTACAGGCCATTAGCTTTCTAATGCTATATTACAAGCCTACTTTCAAGTTACTTTCAATTTTGGACCCCGGGGATGAAGTTAGTCCACGGGGTCCAAAAATATGAAATTTAAAATGTACAGGCCATTAGCTTTCTAATGATATATTACAAGCCTACTTTCCAGTAACTTTCAATTTGGAACCCAGAGATGAGGTTGGTCCCCAGGGTTCAAAAATATGAAATTCAAAATGTACAGGCCATTAGCTTTCTAATGATATATTACAAGCCTACTTTCCAGTAACTTTCAATTTTGGACCCTGGGGATGAAGTTGGTCCACGGGGTCCAAAAATATGAAATTCAAAATGTATAGGCCATTAACTTTCTAAAGATATATTACAAGCCTACTTTCCAGTAACTTTCAATTTGGTTCAATTTTGGACCCCGGGGATGAAGTTAGTCCACGGGGTCCAAAAATATGAAATTCAAAATGTACAGGCCATTAGCTTTCTAATGATATATTAGAAGCCTACTATCCAGTAACTTTCAATTTTGGACCCCAGGGATGAAGTTGGTCCACGGGGTCCAAAAATATGAAATTCAAAATGTACAGGCCATTAGCTTTCTAATGATATATTACAAGCCTACTTTCCAGTAACTTTCAATTTTGGACCCCGGGGATGAAGTTAGTCCACAGGGTCCAAAAATATGAAATTCAAAATGTACAGGCCATTAGCTTTCTAATGATATATTAGAAGCCTACTATCCAGTAACTTTCAATTTTGGACCCCAGGGATGAAGTTGGTCCACGGGGTCCAAAAATATGAAATTCAAAATGTACAGGCCATTAGCTTTCTAACGATATATTACAAACCTACCTTCCAGTATTTTCTAATTTTGGACCCAGAGATGATTTTGGTCCTCGGGTTCCAATAATATGAAATTCAAAATGTACAGGCCATTAGCTTTCTAATGATATATTACAAGCCTACTTTCCAGTAACTTTCAATTTGGGACCCCAGAGATGAGATTGGTCCCCGGGGTCCAAAAATATGAAATTCAAAATGTACAGGCCATTAGCTTTCTAATGATATATTACAAGCCTACTTTCCAGTAACTTTCAATTTTGGACCCCGGGGATGAAGTTAGTCCACGGGGTCCAAAAATATGAAATTCAAAATGTACAGGCCATTAGCTTTCTAATGATATATTAGAAGCCTAGTTTCCAGTTACTTTCAATTTTGGACCCCAGGGATGAAGTTGGTCCACGGGGTCCAAAAATATGAAATTCAAAATGTACAGGCCATTAGCTTTCTAATGATGTATTACAAGCCTACTTTCCAGTAACTTTCAATTTTGGACCCCGGGGAAGAAGTTGGTCCACGGGGTCCAAAAATATGAAATTCAAAATGTACAGGCCATTAGCTTTCTAATGATATATTACAAGCCTACTTTCCAGTAACTTTCAATTTTGGACCCCGGGGAAGAAGTTGGTCCACGGGGTCCAAAAATATGAAATTCAAAATGTAAAGGCTATTAGCTTTCTAAGGATATATTACAACCCTATTTTCAAGTAGTTTTCATTTCTGGACCCCGGTGATGATGTTGGTCCCCACTGGGCCAGGGTCCAAAAATATGAAATTCAATAGATCAAAATTGTAGCCCCGACCACAGATTTGTACTCAGGACTCTTAAATCTACTTGAATATCAAATTTCATCAAAATCGGTCAACTTTTACATTTTGGCGCCATCGGCGCGAAAAGCGCATAATTTGATTTTTGACCACAGATTTGTACCCAGGACTCTTAAATCTACTTGAATACCAAATTTCATCAAAATCGGTCAACTTTTACATTTTGGCGCCATCGGCGCGAAAAGCGCAAAATTTGATTTTTGACCACAGATTTGTACTCAGGACTCTTAAATCTACTTGAATATCAAATTTCATCAAAATCGGTGAACTTTTACATTTTGGCGCCATCGGCGCGAAAAGCGCAAAATTTGATTTTTGACCACAGATTTGTACTCAGAACCCTTAAATCTACTTGAATACCAAATTTCATCAAAATCGGCCAACTTTTACATTTTGGCGCCATTGGCGCAAAAAGCGCGAAATTTTATTTTTGACTGAAGATTTGTACTCAGGTCCCTTAAATCTACTTGTATACCAAATTTCATCAAAATTGATTCTAAAAATATATGGTTTCCTTAATAATGGATTACTATATATTGCGCAATACATACCTATATTAAGTCATGACGCAATAATTCAAACTTGAGATTTGACCTATGACATATATATTTTCGGATACAACTTATGTCACCTAAGACGTTTGGTGAAGGTCCCAAGTCTCTAGGACTAACCGTTTTCAAATAAATTTTGTTGGCGCATAGCGACGCTTTTTGGGTTAAAAACATGTAACCAGGAAGTTCATCGAAAAAGAAAAGTTTGCGTGATAAACCATTCCTAGGAGTCAAATGACATTTTCCACCCTTTGAATCTTTGATAACGGTTACGGTTCACAAGTATAAGTGGAAACAGGGTTTTTCGGTTTGGCGCACATAGCGCTGTTACTAAAAATAGATCGGTTTCGCAGGGTAAGTCAGAGCGAGCCAGAGTATGACCGAACAATGGTACCAAATATCAAAAAGATATGTCGCGTAACTTTCTTTTTTTTTGCCGCGGAAAAAAAAGAAGAATAATTAAAGTGCCATTTGTTCCGAGAACAAATGAGAGGTCTTTCCCATAAACGTGACCTATGACCTTTGACCTTTGTCTTAAAGTTAAGCTCTTCAATTACTGATAAAAAACATATATATATGTACTATATTATCTTTAACCGTTTAAATGTTATATAAGTAAATAATGCATAGGATGATGTTTTCGGCCGCCATTTTGAAATCACTCAACCGTATCATGTACTTTATAGGCTTAAATTATAGGTCTTGTCAAGACGGTCATTTTTCATACACATATCTATTATACTATCTGTTAAGGTTTTCAAGTTATTGGCAAAAAACGTATTTCGCGAAAACTTGTTTCAGCCGTTATTTCAAAACCGCTCAACCGAATCATGCACTGTTTGGACTCAAATTGTAGGTCTTTTCAAGACAATCATTTTTTGTTCATATATTGTCTATACTATCTCTAACGGTTTTCGAGTTATAAGCAAAAAACCGTTTGACGGCCGCCATTTTGGCAATGGTAAACGCAAAAAAAATTTTGACCACAGATTCGTAATCCGGACCCTCGAATCTACCTGGAAACCAAATTTCATCAAAATCGGACAACTTTGACATTTTGCGCCAAGTTTGCGCCATACGCGCGCAACCAGGAAGTAAATTACAGCATTCTTTTTGCATGATAAATCATCACCAGGATGTAAGCTACCATTTTCACTAAACAGAATCTTTATAACTATTACCGTTTCTGAGCTCACCTGATAACAAGGGTAAACAGCGTTTTGCGCTATTGCGCCGAAACTAAAAAGAGTTGGCGCTCACAGGCATACTGATTTCTATTCCTGGCAGTGCTGAATAAGTGTGCCAAATTTCATTAAGATCGGTCAAGAAACTTTTTGCTCACGAGCGGCAGAAAAAAAAAAGAATAATAATAATAATAATAATAATAGGCCTAACGAATACAATAAGGTCTTTCCTACGGAAGGGAAAGACCTTAATAATAATTAAAGTGCCATTTGTTCAGAGAACAAATGAGAGGTCTTTCCCCGTTAAGTTGACCTATGACCGTTGACCTTTGTCTTAAAGTCAATTTCTTTAATTACTGATCATAAATATTTATATATTAACTATATTATCTGTAACCGTTTAAATGTTATATACAAGTAAATAATGCATACGATGATGTTTTTGGCCGCAATTTGAAACCACTCAACCCTAACATGTACTTCTTGGGCTTAAATGATAGGTCTTGTCAAGACGGTCATTTTTTATACACATGTCTATTATACTATCTGTTACGGTTTTTAAGTTATTGGTAAAAAACGTATTTCGCGAAAACCTGTTTCGGCCGCCATTTCAAAACCGCTCAACCGAATCATGCTCTGTTTGGACTCAAATTGTAGGTCTTTTCAAGACAATCATTTTTTGTTCATATATTGTCTATACTATCTCTAACGGTTTTCGATTAATAAGTAAAAAACAGTTTGACGACCGCCATTTTGGCAATGGTAAACGCAAAAAAAATTTTGACCACAGATTCGTAATCAGGACCCTCAAATCTACCTGGAAACCAAATTTCATCGAAATCGGACAACTTTTACATTTTGCGCCAAGTTTGCGCCATACGCGCGCAACCAGGAAGTAGATTACAGCATTCTTTTTGCATGATAAATCATCCCCAGGATGTAAGCTACCATTTGCACTAAACAGAATCTTGATAACTATTACCGTTTCTGAGCTCACCTGATAACAAGGGTAAACAGCGTTTTGCGCAATTGCGCCAAAACTATAAATAGCTGGCGCTCACAGGGTTAACCTTGTCGATTCCTGGCAGTGCTGAATAAGTGTGCCAAATTTCGTTAAGATCGGTCAAGAAACTTTTTGCTCACGAGCGGCAGAAAAAAAAGAATAATAATAATAATTAAAGTGCCATTTGTTCCGAGAACAAATGAGAGGTCTTTCCCATAAACGTGACCTATGACCTTTGACCTTTGTCTTAAAGTTAAGCTCTTCAATTACTGATAAAAAACATATATATATGTACTATATTATCTTTAACCGTTTAAATGTTATATAAGTAAATAATGCATAGGATGATGTTTTCGGCCGCCATTTTGAAATCACTCAACCGTATCATGTACTTTATAGGCTTAAATTATAGGTCTTGTCAAGACGGTCATTTTTCATACACATATCTATTATACTATCTGTTAAGGTTTTCAAGTTATTGGCAAAAAACGTATTTCGCGAAAACTTGTTTCAGCCGTTATTTCAAAACCGCTCAACCGAATCATGCACTGTTTGGACTCAAATTGTAGGTCTTTTCAAGACAATCATTTTTTGTTCATATATTGTCTATACTATCTCTAACGGTTTTCGAGTTATAAGCAAAAAACCGTTTGACGGCCGCCATTTTGGCAATGGTAAACGCAAAAAAAATTTTGACCACAGATTCGTAATCCGGACCCTCGAATCTACCTGGAAACCAAATTTCATCAAAATCGGACAACTTTGACATTTTGCGCCAAGTTTGCGCCATACGCGCGCAACCAGGAAGTAAATTACAGCATTCTTTTTGCATGATAAATCATCACCAGGATGTAAGCTACCATTTTCACTAAACAGAATCTTTATAACTATTACCGTTTCTGAGCTCACCTGATAACAAGGGTAAACAGCGTTTTGCGCTATTGCGCCGAAACTAAAAAGAGTTGGCGCTCACAGGCATACTGATTTCTATTCCTGGCAGTGCTGAATAAGTGTGCCAAATTTCATTAAGATCGGTCAAGAAACTTTTTGCTCACGAGCGGCAGAAAAAAAAAAGAATAATAATAATAATAATAATAATAGGCCTAACGAATACAATAAGGTCTTTCCTACGGAAGGGAAAGACCTTAATTAAAGTGCCATTTGTTCAGAGAACAAATGAGAGGTCTTTCCCTGTTAAGTTGACCTATGACCTTTGACCTTTGTCTTAAAGTCAAGCTCTTTAATTACTGATAATAAATATATATATATCTACTATATTATCAGTAACCGTTTAAATGTTATATACAAGTAAATAATACATAAGATGATGTTTTTGGCCGCCATTTTGAAACCACTCAACCGTAACATGTATTTCTTGGGATTAAATGATAGGTATTGTCAAGACGGTCATTTTTCATACACATGTCTATTATACTATCTGTTACGGTTTTCAAGTTATTAGTAAAAAACCTATTTCGCGAAAACCTGTTTCGGCCGTTATTTCAAAACCGCTCAACCGAATCATGCACTGTTTGGACTTAAATTGTAGGTCTTTTCAAGACAATCATTTTTTGTTCATATATTGTCTATACTATCTCTAACGGTTTTCGAGTTATAAGCAAAAAACCGTTTGACGGCCGCCATTTTGGCAATGGTAAACGCAAAAAAAATTTTAACCACAGATTCGTAATCAGGACCCTTAAATTTACCTGGAAACCAAATTTCATCAAAATCGGACAACTTTGACATTTTGCGCCAACTTTGCGCCATACGCGCGCAACCAGGAAGTAAATTAGAGCATTATTTTTGCATGATAAATCATCACCTGGATGTAAGCTACCATTTTCACTAAACAGAATCTTGATAACTATCACCGTTTCTGAGCTCACCTGATAACAAGGGTAAACAGCGTTTTGCGCTATTGCGCCGAAAGTACAAATAATTTAGCGTCGTGTCCATGGCCTTGTCTATTCCTGGTAGTGCTGAGTAAGTGTGCAAAATTTCATGAAAATCGGTCAAGGCACTTTTTGCACCCGACTGGAAGAAAAAAAAAAAAGAATAATAATAATAATTAAAAAGTCATTTGTTCAGAGAACAAATGTGAGGTCTTTCCCTGTCTTATGTTTTTGTTATGGTATTTTATACAAGTACTAAAGACATTTGAGTCACTTTGTTTATGACAAGATGTTGCCAATTATTGTGATATAGGCTCCAGAATGAAGAGCAAGGGACCTTTAGTCAGAAAAAGTATGGTTGCTAAGGACTTTATGACGGTTGCTATGGACTAGGGGTTACTTCCGGTTGAAAAAACTTAACTCTTAACTCAAAAAAGTAGTCTTGGTTTAGAATATATATGGTTGCTATGGACTTTTCATTAATTTTACCTTGTTGCTAGGGAATGACCTTGACCTCTGACCTTTGACCTTGGACTCAAATTGTAGCTCTTTATATACTGATTCATTTAAGTATACATGTTTACTATACTATCTGTTATTGTTTTCAAGTTATTGGCAAAAAACGTGTTTCGCGAAACTCGTTTTGGCCGCCATTTTGAAACCGTTCAACCGAATCATGTACTGTTTGGGTTCAAATTGTAGGTAATTTAATCCTGTTTCAAATGAACCCTATGTTTCATTCATCATCTTTTATGGTTTAAAAGTTATTAACAAAAAATCATTTTAAAAATAAGAATCAAGGGCGATAACTCAAAAACGACAAGTTTTACGCTTTCGCACCTGAAACACTTTTTGTAGATTTCGACATGGCGAACATTTTTTCCATGTATTGTCTGCTTCAATTTTGTACGGTTTAAGTGCTATTTCATCAAAACTGTTTACGGTGTCAGCCATTTTGAAAATGGCTGCCCGTAACCATTCGACTTTGGTCTTAAATTGAAGGGCATATAATGACGGTCACAAAAAATCCATTTGTTTACTATATTATCTCTGACGGTTTAAAAGTTATAAGCCAAAAATGGATAAGCCGAAACGCGTTAAGGGCCATAACTCGAAAACGGTTTGTCGTACAGTGTTCGACCCTTTATATCAAATAAAGGTCTGAATGAGACGAGTATTTTCCCCATTACATGTCTGCTTCAATTTTGTATGGTTTTTGAGCTATACTGCAAACAAGGTGTATCATGACCTCTGACCTTGAGATTTGACCTTTGACCTTGACATTTTTAGATGTAACATATGTCACTTAGGATGATTGGTGAAGGTCCCAAGTCTCTAGGACTAACCGTTTTGAAGAAAAAAAATTTGACGCGTCGCGACACTTTTCGACTCAAAAACGCGTAACCAGGAAGTTGATCGAAAATTTTTTTTTTTCGTGATGACATGTTCCCATGAGTCCAGCAACATTTCCCACACTTTAAATTTTTGATATCAGTTACGGTTTAGGAGGAGATCTGTGCACAAGGGTTTTCGGTCTGGGGCAGATAACTCCGTTACTAAAAATAGATCGGTGTCAAAGCATGAGTTTCGGCGAGGATTCCTATGACCGCATAATGGTACAAAGTATGGAAAAGATATGTCGCGACACTTTTCGTATATGGGCGGCGGAAAAGAAGAACAATAATAATAATAATAATAATAATAATCAGAAGAAATACAGTAAGGTCTTTCCTTCTGTAAAGGGAAAGACCTTAATAATAGGCCGACGAAATACAATAAGGTCTTCCCTTTGGAAAGGGAAAGACCTTAATAATAGGCAGAACGAAATCAATAAGGTCTTCCCTTTGGAAAGGGAAAGACCTTAATAATAATAGGCCTAACGAATACAATAAGGTCTTTCCTACGGAAGGGAAAGACCTTAATTATACGTCAGTTGCTCATAGAAAAAAAATAAGTAGGTTTTTTTTCACATTTTAGAGGACTATTTCCGCCATTTTCACCGAGTCTTAAAGGATGTTACGTCATTTACATGTTTGTATGTCTGTCTGTCCGTCCGTCCGTATTTTTTGTTTTTTGTATGTTTTTTTTATACTTTCGTTTTGTTTGTTTTTCAAATAACTTTTCATGTTTGTTTTTGTTTCTTTTACATGACAAAACAATTTTTGAGGGGGGGGGGGGGGGGGCTATTTCATACATGTAAGTTATTGCGCATACATGTAAGTACAAAAATTGGGGGGAGGGGGGGGGGGCTTCAGTTTTTAGTTTATTTTCTTTGTTACTATATATAGCGACACTTTGTTATTTGTAGGTTTCTATGGTGTCGCGCGCGCTCTACGTCATATTTGAATAAAACTACGACTCTGTTTTTTTAAATCTCAGTCGAGGATTGAATGTTGACCAGTACACTTCAATTTTATTTCATTCCTATAAGTGTTACTATATGGAATACATGGTCGTCGCGCCTGAGTAACTTCATAATTGAAAGCACCTGTTTATAGGAAATTATGACAATTGTTGTCAGCGAAGTGACCGACATTTAAAACAGTAAAAATTGTCTTGAACTGGGATTATTCTTGTGAACTAAAGTGGATTTTAGTGATTTCATTCCATTTTAAAATCAGGAAACAAGTTTCTATAGGAAAATCGCAAGACATAAGGCAGGAATTTGTGTGTTTTACGGGACTGCAGAAAACTTTAATTTTGAAAAACTCATAAACCAGAGGACATTTTTGTAAACGGGGACTTTTAGTGCATACATTTGGCTAGGATATTAGCTAGTTTTGACAGCATTTTGGCACTTCCGGTGCATTTGACAAAAGTACAAAGAGGGGTCAAGTTACGTTTTTTGAAATTTCGGAAAATTAGGAAAAAAATTTGTATAAAAATAAATAAGGGGACCCAGCTGGAATGTTTGACAGATTTCAGTCGGGCACATTTTTACGGAGAGGGGGCACCAAAAATTTCCGCACGGAAAAGTTTATTTTTGGCTAAATTAGCGATTTTTGAGTAAAAACCAGAAAGGGGCGTAACTTCAAAACGGGGCCAGGTACAGACTTTATTTTTAGCTACAACGCGAGAACTCATTATTCTCAGCAACTGTGCAAAATTTCAGCTCGATCGGTTGAACGATGTAGGAGTTTATCTGATAACAAGATTTCATAAAAAAAAGCCCGCGGGGGCATAACTCAAAAACTGGGCTAGGTACGAGCTTCCAGGGTGAGCTGTGCTTGTGTTTGAAGTAGTTCTAGCAGTGCTCCAAATTTCAGCCAAATCCGTTCAGAAATGGCGAAACCATTATTTTTTTTAAGTCTAAGTGTTGTTGAAGAAGAATTGGAATAAGAATATTAAAAAGTCATTTGTTCAGAGAACAAATGTGAGGTCTTTCCCATGTTTTTGTTAGTTTTATGATAACCGTTATGTTTGGTTAGGCTATTTGAGTCTGTTTTTGACAATAGTATTTAACTATTAGTTGCGAAAAATGTTCCAGACTAAAGAGCAGTGAGCCTGAAGTCAGAAAAGGTATGGTTGCTAAGGACTTTTATGACGGTTGCTATGGACTAAGGGTTACTTCCGGTTGAAAAATTTTAACTCTAAACTCAGAAAGTAGTCTTGGTTAAGAATATATATGGTTGCTATGGACTTTTCATAAATGTTACCTTGTTGCTAGGGAATGACCTTGACCCATGACCTTTGACCTTGGACTCAAATTGTAGGTCTTGGCATTCTGATTCATTTAAGTATACATGTTTACTATACTATCTGTTATGGTTTTCAAGTTATGGGCAAAAAACATGTTTCGCGAAACTTGTTTTGGCCGCCATTTTGGAACCAGTCAACCGAATCATACACTGTTTGGACTCAAATTGTAGGTCTTTTAATTCTCTATCAAATGAACCCTACATTTCATTCACCATCTGTAACCGTTTAAAAGTTATAATTGAAAAACCATTTTCAAATTACGAATCAAGGGCCGTAACTTAAAAACGACAAGTTTTACGCTTTCGCACCTGAAACATTTTTTGTAGCTTTCGATGTGGCGAACATTTTTTCCATGTATTGTCCGCTTAAATTTTTTACAGTTTTTGTGTTACACTCAAAAAACAATTTCTGATGGCGGCCATTTTGAAAATGGCTGTCCGTAGCCATGCAACTTTGGTTTTATATTGGAGGGCATAAGTTTACGGTCTCAAATAACCCATATGTTTACTATGTTATCTCAAACCGTTTTCAAGTTATAAGCCAAAAACGGTATAGCCGAAACGCATTAAGGGCCATAACTTGAAAACGGTTTGTCGCACAGTGTTCGACCCTTTATATCAAATAAAGGTCTAAATGAGACGAGTATTTTTCCCATTACATGTCTGCTTCAATTTTGTATGGTTTATCAGCTATACTGCTAACAAGGTGTGCCATGACCTCTGACCTTGAGATTTGACCTTTGACCTTGACATTTTTAGATGTAACATATGTCACCTAGGATGATTGGTGAAGGTCCCAAGTCTCTAGGACTAACCGTTTTGGAGAAAAAAAAATTGATGTGTCGCGACACTTTTCGAGTCAAAAACGCGTAACCAGGAAGTTGATCGAAAAAAATTTTTTTGCGTGACGAATCATGACCATGAGTCTAGCAACATTTTCCCCGCTTCAGATTTTTGATAACGGTTACGGTTATTGAGTTAATCTGCAAACAAGGTTTTTGGGTTACGGGCAGGTAACTCCGTTACTAAAAATAGATCGGTTTCGCAGGGTTACTCAAGTCATGCCCTTATAGTGTCGGTTAATGGTATGAAGTTTCGTAATGTTACGTTAAGTATTTCTTCTTTTTTTTTTGTGGCGGAAAAAAAAAAATAATAATAATTAAAAAGTCATTTGTTCAGAGAACAAATGTGAGGTCTTTCCCATGTTCTTGTTAGTTATGTTTGGTTAGGCTATTTCAGTCTGATTTTGACAATAGTATTAAACTATTAGTTGCGAAAAATGTTCTAGAGTAATGAGCAATGAGTCTGAAGTCAGAAAAAGTATGGTTGCTAAGGACTTTTATGATGGTTGCTATGGACTAGGGGCTACCATTGGTTGAAAAAACTTAACCCTAAACTCAAAAAGTAGTCTTGATTTAGAATATATATGGTTGCTATGGACTTTTCATTAATGTTACCTTGTTGCTAGGGAATGACCTTGACCTATGACCTTTGACCCTGGACTCAAATTGTAGCTCTTTGCATTCTGATTCATTTAAGTGTACATGTTTACTATACTATCTGTTATGGTTTTCAAGTTATGGGCAAAAAACGTGTTTCGCGAAACTTGTTTTGGCCGCCATTTTGAAACCGGTCAACCGAATCATACACTGTTTGGACTCAAATTGTAGGTCTTTTAATTCTCTATCAAATGAACCCTATGTTTTATTCATCATCTTTTATGGTTTAAAAGTTATAAACAAAAAATCATTTTAAAATACGAATCAAGGGCGATAACTCAAAAACGGCAAGTTTTACGCTTTCGCACCTGAAACACTTTTTGTAGATTTCGACATGGCGAACATTTTTTCCATGTATTGTCCGCTTCAATTTTGTACGGTTTAAGTGTTATTTCATAAAAACTGTTTACGGTGTCAGCCATTTTGAAAATGGCTGCCCGTAACCATTCGACTTTGGTCTTAAATTGAAGGGCCCATAATGACGGTCACAAAAAACCCATATGTTTACTATATTATCTCTGACGGTTTAAAAATTATAAGCCAAAAACAGATAAGCCGAAACGCGTTAAGGGCCATAACTCGAAAACGGTTTGTCGTACAGTGTTCGACCCTTTATATCAAATAAAGGTCTAAATGAGACGAGTATTTTTTGCATTACATGTCTGCTTCAATTTTGTATGGTTTTTGAGCTATACTGCAAACAAGGTGTATCATGACCTCTGACCTTGAGATTTGACCTTTGACCTTGACATTTTTAGATGTAACATATGTAACTTGGGATGATTGGACTAACCGTTTTGGAGAAAAAAAAATTGACGTGTCGCGACACTTTTCGAGTCAAAAACGTGTAACCAGGAAGTTGTTCGAAAAATTTTTTTTTTGTCTACAAATCATCCCTAGGAGTCAAATGACATTTTCCACTCTTTAGTTTTTTGATAACGGTTTAAATTTTTGAGTAATTTTGCAAACAAGGTTTTCCGGTCTGGGGCAGATAACTCCGTTACTAAAAATAGATCGGTTTCAAAGCATGGGTTTAGGCAAGTATTCGTATGACCAAATAATGGTACCAAGTATCGAAAAGATATGTCGGGACACTTTTCGTCAAATGATGGCAGAAAAGAAGAACAATAATAATCAGAAGAAATACAGTAAGGTCTTTCCTTCTGTGGAAGGGAAAGACCTTAATAATTAAAAAGTCATTTGTTCAGAGAACAAATGTGAGGTCTTTCCCATGTTCTTGTTAGTTATGTTTGGTTAGGCTATTTCAGTCTGATTTTGACAATAGTATTAAACTATTAGTTGCGAAAAATGTTCTAGAGTAATGAGCAATGAGTCTGAAGTCAGAAAAAGTATGGTTGCTAAGGACTTCTATGACGGTTGCTATGGACTAGGGGCTACCATTGGTTGAAAAAACTTAACCCTAAACTCAAAAAGTAGTCTTGATTTAGAATATATATGGTTGCTATGGACTTTTCATTAATGTTACCTTGTTGCTAGGGAATGACCTTGACCTATGACCTTTGACCCTGGACTCAAATTGTAGCTCTTTGCATTCTGATTCATTTAAGTATACATGTTTACTATACTATCTGTTATGGTTTTCAAGTTATGGGCAAAAAACGTGTTTCGCGAAACTTGTTTTGGCCGCCATTTTGAAACCGGTCAACCGAATCATACACTGTTTGGACTCAAATTGTAGGTCTTTTAATTCTCTATCAAATGAACCCTATGTTTCATTCATCATCTTTTATGGTTTAAAAGTTATAAACAAAAAATCATTTTAAAATACGAATCAAGGGCGATAACTCAAAAACGACAAGTTTTACGCTTTCGCACCTGAAACACTTTTTGTAGATTTCGACATGGCGAACATTTTTTCCATGTATTGTCCGCTTCAATTTTGTACGGTTTAAGTGTTATTTCATAAAAACTGTTTACGGTGTCAGCCATTTTGAAAATGGCTGCCCGTAACCATTCGACTTTGGTCTTAAATTGAAGGGCCCATAATGACGGTCACAAAAAACCCATATGTTTACTATATTATCTCTGACGGTTTAAAAATTATAAGCCAAAAACAGATAAGCCGAAACGCGTTAAGGGCCATAACTCGAAAACGGTTTGTCGTACAATGTTCGACCCTTTATATCAAATAAAGGTCTAAATGAGACGAGTATTTTTTGCATTACATGTCTGCTTCAATTTTGTATGGTTTTTGAGCTATACTGCAAACAAGGTGTATCATGACCTCTGACCTTGAGATTTGACCTTTGACCTTGACATTTTTAGATGTAACATATGTCACTTGGGATGATTGGTGAAGGTCCCAAGTCTCTAGGACTAACCGTTTTGGAGAAAAAAAAATTGATGTGTCGCGACACTTTTCGAGTCAAAAACGCGTAACCAGGAAGTTGTTCGAAAATTTTTTTTTTTGTCTACAAATCATCCCTAGGAGTCAAATGACATTTTCCACTCTTTAGTTTTTTGATAACGGTTTAAATTTTTGAGTAATTTTGCAAACAAGGTTTTCCGGTCTGGGGCAGATAACTCCGTTACTAAAAATAGATCGGTTTCGCAGGGTCAGTCAAGGCGAGTCAGGGTATGACCGAATAATGGTACCAAGTGTCGTAAAGTTATGTCGCGACACTTTTGTTATAGTGACCGCGGAAAAGAAGAATAATAATAATAATAATAATAATCAGAAGAAATACAATAAGGTCTTTCCACTGTAGTGGGAAAGACCTTAATAATCATAAGAAATACAGTAAGGTCTTTCCTTCTGTGGAAGGGAAAGACCTTAATAATAATTAAATTACAATCGTTCAAAGAACGATCGCGAGGTCTTTCCCTATTTGTGTCCTCCAATAGAAAAAAATTCGTAACTGAATGATACCATTTTTGGATATATCAACCTGGTAGGTTACTATTTTTGGATATATCAACCTGGTAGGTAGTCCAGATTAAAAAATATATGGTTGCTATGGACTTTAGGTCGGTTGCTATGAACAAATCGTCACTTTCGGTCATATGATATTGAAATTTAAACTCAGCAGGTAGTCAGGAGTAATAAAATATATCGTTGCTATACTTTTAGGTCAGTTGCTATGGACAAAAGGTCACTTCTCGTCACTAAAAGATAAACTCAGTAAGTAGTCTGGAATCATAAAATATATGGTTGTTATCGACTTTTTCTTACGATAACCTTGTTGCTAAGGACTAACCTTGACCCTTGACATTTGACCTTGGACCCAAATTGTAGCCCTTACCACACTGATTCTGAAAATATACTCTTCAAAAAAAGTTACGCATAGATGAAAAATTCCCCGTAGGTTTAATGCAAATCGAAACAATTTTAAAACATTATTGCCGAGCTGTTCTGCAACCGATTTTCACGAAATAAAATTCAGTAAAAAGAAAACAAAATAGAGATTGTTTGCTTAATTTTGAGTAAAATCGTAACATTGCTGCTTTTTAAGATATTGCAAGTGGAACTCGAGTGTACATTTTACGATTCAATTTCCCGTTCAAATCAAAGCAAAATGTTCCGTGAAAAACATTAGTCGTGTTCTACTCACAATGTCTTAAAAACCATTGAAGTTAGGATTTTGGTCTAAATTAATCAAACAATCTTCATTTTGTTTTCTTTTTACTGGATTTTATTTCGTGAAAATCGGTTGCAGAACAGCTCGGCAATAATGTTTTGAAATTGTTTCGATTTGCATTAAACCTACGGGGAATTTTCTATCTATGCATAACTTTTTTTGCAGAGTATATATGGTTGCTATTGACATTTCCTTACAGTAACCTTGTTGCTAAGGACTGACCTTTACCCCTGACCTTTGATCTTGGACCCAAATTATAGCCCCTTCCACACTGATTCTGAAAATATGTGGTTGCTATGGACTTTGCCTTAAGGTTACCTTGTTGCTTGTTTGAAAAAAAAATTTGCGTGAGGAATCAAGGCCAGAAGTCAGGGAATGAATTCCACATTTCAAATTTTACAAATTTTTTCAAAAAGTTACAGGCAGATAACTCCGTTTCTAAAAATAGATCGGTTTCGCAGGGTCAGTCAGGTCAAGCCAAGGCATGGTCGGTTAATGGTACTAAGTATCGAAATGATATGTCGCGACACTTTTGTTATAGTGACCGCGGAAAAAAAGAAGAAGAATAATAAAAAAAAACTTCAAACATTTTTTATAATTCTTTAAAATTTTTAATAATTATTTTTAATTTGTTTATATTTTATAATTATCTATATATTTTTTTTTATAATTTATTATAATTTTTTAAAACTTTTATAATTATTTTTGATTTTCTAATAATTTATTATATTATTTTTTCAAATTTTATAATTTTTAAAATTTTTTATAATTATTAAGTACCACTTTTTATAAGAACCATGCAAAAAGCGATTCATGGGTGGAAAGCCAACACCACTTTATTTTTGATATGTTACTCCTACTAGCACCCTGATTCGATATTTTGTACTCTTTTACCAAACAAGCGTTGGTCCCGAGAGAAAAAAAATATATAGAATGTATTGGAAAATTGTAAGAAAGGGAGATAACTCTTAAAACTGTCAATAATTTCAATAGAAACCATTGTAACAAAATGGCAAGATTTCTCCCAGGACCAGACAGTTATGAGAAAATTGTTATTTATTTCTTATTTTTTATACTTTGAACTATCTTTTGTTAAAAATAAACCAGTGTAGCCTTTTTATCGATGAATCACTTTTCTTCAATTTTGCATGATTCTTAGTAGGAGTACTACTTAATATTTTTTTATAATTTATTATAATTTTTTAGATTTTAAATAATTTTTTTAATTTTTAATATATTTTTTTAATTTTAGGGACGATGGTCCGATATTAGTTAGGGGCGAGTCAACCTCTCGTCCAATCTTTCCCTCATGCCAACATAAAGGGGCTTGGCTTAAAAACTAACTCAAAAATGATCTGAGTTTATATGCGAACAATGGTAAACAGAGTTTGGTGCGATAACTCTGTTGCTTAACATAGATTGATTTCCTGCTTCAACTCAGGTTGAGCCCTGGTAGTGACGACTGATGGTACCAAGTATCGAAATGATATGTCGCACCAGTTTTGAACTGTTTTGGCAGAAAAAAAGAAAATTAATAATTAAATTACACATTTTACAATGTGTTTTTGGCCACCATGGCAATTGCCATAACTCCATCATAGTTGGCCATATTTATAAATTATGTAAAATCTCGATATTACTTTAGACCAGACAAAAATTAGCATGAAGCAGTTATATATATCTTAACCTTTAAAACAATTATTTAAATGACTTAAAATGGTCTTGGTGGTCATATTGAGATGATTTAATCATGAAAGGTCATTCAAGGTCATACGTATATGGCGTACAAAGAATCGGTACAATTTTCACAAAAATCAAGACGCGTTGAAAATTTAAAAAAAATTATGGAATTTTTTTGTATAATCTACTAGAAGATCTCATGGCGGACATCATATCAAAAAAAAACTGCACAAAAATGTTTCAAATAAGGGCTGAAAAATTGACTTGAAGATAAAACCCATTGTCCTAGAAAATGACCTTTTTTGTTTTTGTTGATATGACCTTGACCTTTATATTTTTGGATGTACCATAGGTCACCTAAAATGAATGATGAAAGTTTTGAGGTTCTACGACTAACGGTTCTAAAAATAGAAATTTTTACGTTTTTGTCAATTCGCGACTCAAAATTGCGTAACCATGACACTTTTCGAAAAACTTTTCTTGGGGTGACAAATCATAACCAGGAGTGAGGTAACAATTTCCACTCTTCAGAATTTTTATAACAGTTACAGTTTTTGAGTTTATCTGCAGACAAGGTTTTCCGGTCTGGGGCAGATAACTCCGTTACTTAAAATAGATCGGTTTCACAGGGTCAGTCAGGGCATCTCCAAGTATGACCGACTAAAGGTACTAAGTATCAAAATTATATGTCGGGACACTTTTTTTATATTGGGCGCGGAAGAAAAATGTTGAAAGTGTAAATAAGAAATACAGTAAGGTCTTCCCTTTGGAAAGGGAAAGACCTTAATAAATAGAGAAAGCAGTACTTTTTATGGTTGATTTAGACTTATTTTGACCAAAATAGGTATGTTTGAGCATTTTTTACCATTTAAAACCAATAATGCTAAATTTGAATTTTTTGGGTAAAAAGGGGGAGGGGGGAATTTAAATTTGCTTAATAATGATAATTTTGATATTTAAATGACTTAAAATGGTCTTGGTGGTCATATTGAGATGATTTAATCATGAAAGGTCATTCAAGGTCATACGTATATGGCGTACAAAGAATCGGTACAATTTTCACAAAAATCAAGACGCGTTGAAAATTTAAAAAAAATTATGGAATTTTTTTGTATAATCTACTAGAAGATCTCATGGCGGACATCATATCAAAAAAAAACTGCACAAAAATGTTTCAAATAAGGGCTGAAAAATTGACTTGAAGATAAAACCCATTGTCCTAGAAAATGACCTTTTTTGTTTTTGTTGATATGACCTTGACCTTTATATTTTTGGATGTACCATAGGTCACCTAAAATGAATGATGAAAGTTTTGAGGTTCTACGACTAACGGTTCTAAAAATAGAAATTTTTACGTTTTTGTCAATTCGCGACTCAAAATTGCGTAACCATGACACTTTTCGAAAAACTTTTCTTGGGGTGACAAATCATAACCAGGAGTGAGGTAACAATTTCCACTCTTCAGAATTTTTATAACAGTTACAGTTTTTGAGTTTATCTGCAGACAAGGTTTTCCGGTCTGGGGCAGATAACTCCGTTACTTAAAATAGATCGGTTTCACAGGGTCAGTCAGGGCATCTCCAAGTATGACCGACTAAAGGTACTAAGTATCAAAATTATATGTCGGGACACTTTTTTTATATTGGGCGCGGAAGAAAAATGTTGAAAGTGTAAATAAGAAATACAGTAAGGTCTTCCCTTTGGAAAGGGAAAGACCTTAATAAATAGAGAAAGCAGTACTTTTTATGGTTGATTTAGACTTATTTTGACCAAAATAGGTATGTTTGAGCATTTTTTACCATTTAAAACCAATAATGCTAAATTTGAATTTTTTGGGTAAAAAGGGGGAGGGGGGAATTTAAATTTGCTTAATAATGATAATTTTGATATTTAAATGACTTAAAATGGTCTTGGTGGTCATATTGAGATGATTTAATCATGAAAGGTCATTCAAGGTCATACGTATATGGCGTACAAAGAATCGGTACAATTTTCACAAAAATCAAGACGCGTTGAAAATTTAAAAAAAATTATGGAATTTTTTTGTATAATCTACTAGAAGATCTCATGGCGGACATCATATCAAAAAAAAACTGCACAAAAATGTTTCAAATAAGGGCTGAAAAATTGACTTGAAGATAAAACCCATTGTCCTAGAAAATGACCTTTTTTGTTTTTGTTGATATGACCTTGACCTTTATATTTTTGGATGTACCATAGGTCACCTAAAATGAATGATGAAAGTTTTGAGGTTCTACGACTAACGGTTCTAAAAATAGAAATTTTTACGTTTTTGTCAATTCGCGACTCAAAATTGCGTAACCATGACACTTTTCGAAAAACTTTTCTTGGGGTGACAAATCATAACCAGGAGTGAGGTAACAATTTCCACTCTTCAGAATTTTTATAACAGTTACAGTTTTTGAGTTTATCTGCAGACAAGGTTTTCCGGTCTGGGGCAGATAACTCCGTTACTTAAAATAGATCGGTTTCACAGGGTCAGTCAGGGCATCTCCAAGTATGACCGACTAAAGGTACTAAGTATCAAAATTATATGTCGGGACACTTTTTTTATATTGGGCGCGGAAGAAAAATGTTGAAAGTGTAAATAAGAAATACAGTAAGGTCTTCCCTTTGGAAAGGGAAAGACCTTAATAAATAGAGAAAGCAGTACTTTTTATGGTTGATTTAGACTTATTTTGACCAAAATAGGTATGTTTGAGCATTTTTTACCATTTAAAACCAATAATGCTAAATTTGAATTTTTTGGGTAAAAAGGGGGAGGGGGGAATTTAAATTTGCTTAATAATGATAATTTTGATATTTAAATGACTTAAAATGGTCTTGGTGGTCATATTGAGATGATTTAATCATGAAAGGTCATTCAAGGTCATACGTATATGGCGTACAAAGAATCGGTACAATTTTCACAAAAATCAAGACGCGTTGAAAATTTAAAAAAAATTATGGAATTTTTTTGTATAATCTACTAGAAGATCTCATGGCGGACATCATATCAAAAAAAAACTGCACAAAAATGTTTCAAATAAGGGCTGAAAAATTGACTTGAAGATAAAACCCATTGTCCTAGAAAATGACCTTTTTTGTTTTTGTTGATATGACCTTGACCTTTATATTTTTGGATGTACCATAGGTCACCTAAAATGAATGATGAAAGTTTTGAGGTTCTACGACTAACGGTTCTAAAAATAGAAATTTTTACGTTTTTGTCAATTCGCGACTCAAAATTGCGTAACCATGACACTTTTCGAAAAACTTTTCTTGGGGTGACAAATCATAACCAGGAGTGAGGTAACAATTTCCACTCTTCAGAATTTTTATAACAGTTACAGTTTTTGAGTTTATCTGCAGACAAGGTTTTCCGGTCTGGGGCAGATAACTCCGTTACTTAAAATAGATCGGTTTCACAGGGTCAGTCAGGGCATCTCCAAGTATGACCGACTAAAGGTACTAAGTATCAAAATTATATGTCGGGACACTTTTTTTATATTGGGCGCGGAAGAAAAATGTTGAAAGTGTAAATAAGAAATACAGTAAGGTCTTCCCTTTGGAAAGGGAAAGACCTTAATAAATAGAGAAAGCAGTACTTTTTATGGTTGATTTAGACTTATTTTGACCAAAATAGGTATGTTTGAGCATTTTTTACCATTTAAAACCAATAATGCTAAATTTGAATTTTTTGGGTAAAAAGGGGGAGGGGGGAATTTAAATTTGCTTAATAATGATAATTTTGATATTTAAATGACTTAAAATGGTCTTGGTGGTCATATTGAGATGATTTAATCATGAAAGGTCATTCAAGGTCATACGTATATGGCGTACAAAGAATCGGTACAATTTTCACAAAAATCAAGACGCGTTGAAAATTTAAAAAAAATTATGGAATTTTTTTGTATAATCTACTAGAAGATCTCATGGCGGACATCATATCAAAAAAAAACTGCACAAAAATGTTTCAAATAAGGGCTGAAAAATTGACTTGAAGATAAAACCCATTGTCCTAGAAAATGACCTTTTTTGTTTTTGTTGATATGACCTTGACCTTTATATTTTTGGATGTACCATAGGTCACCTAAAATGAATGATGAAAGTTTTGAGGTTCTACGACTAACGGTTCTAAAAATAGAAATTTTTACGTTTTTGTCAATTCGCGACTCAAAATTGCGTAACCATGACACTTTTCGAAAAACTTTTCTTGGGGTGACAAATCATAACCAGGAGTGAGGTAACAATTTCCACTCTTCAGAATTTTTATAACAGTTACAGTTTTTGAGTTTATCTGCAGACAAGGTTTTCCGGTCTGGGGCAGATAACTCCGTTACTTAAAATAGATCGGTTTCACAGGGTCAGTCAGGGCATCTCCAAGTATGACCGACTAAAGGTACTAAGTATCAAAATTATATGTCGGGACACTTTTTTTATATTGGGCGCGGAAGAAAAATGTTGAAAGTGTAAATAAGAAATACAGTAAGGTCTTCCCTTTGGAAAGGGAAAGACCTTAATAAATAGAGAAAGCAGTACTTTTTATGGTTGATTTAGACTTATTTTGACCAAAATAGGTATGTTTGAGCATTTTTTACCATTTAAAACCAATAATGCTAAATTTGAATTTTTTGGGTAAAAAGGGGGAGGGGGGAATTTAAATTTGCTTAATAATGATAATTTTGATATTTAAATGACTTAAAATGGTCTTGGTGGTCATATTGAGATGATTTAATCATGAAAGGTCATTCAAGGTCATACGTATATGGCGTACAAAGAATCGGTACAATTTTCACAAAAATCAAGACGCGTTGAAAATTTAAAAAAAATTATGGAATTTTTTTGTATAATCTACTAGAAGATCTCATGGCGGACATCATATCAAAAAAAAACTGCACAAAAATGTTTCAAATAAGGGCTGAAAAATTGACTTGAAGATAAAACCCATTGTCCTAGAAAATGACCTTTTTTGTTTTTGTTGATATGACCTTGACCTTTATATTTTTGGATGTACCATAGGTCACCTAAAATGAATGATGAAAGTTTTGAGGTTCTACGACTAACGGTTCTAAAAATAGAAATTTTTACGTTTTTGTCAATTCGCGACTCAAAATTGCGTAACCATGACACTTTTCGAAAAACTTTTCTTGGGGTGACAAATCATAACCAGGAGTGAGGTAACAATTTCCACTCTTCAGAATTTTTATAACAGTTACAGTTTTTGAGTTTATCTGCAGACAAGGTTTTCCGGTCTGGGGCAGATAACTCCGTTACTTAAAATAGATCGGTTTCACAGGGTCAGTCAGGGCATCTCCAAGTATGACCGACTAAAGGTACTAAGTATCAAAATTATATGTCGGGACACTTTTTTTATATTGGGCGCGGAAGAAAAATGTTGAAAGTGTAAATAAGAAATACAGTAAGGTCTTCCCTTTGGAAAGGGAAAGACCTTAATAAATAGAGAAAGCAGTACTTTTTATGGTTGATTTAGACTTATTTTGACCAAAATAGGTATGTTTGAGCATTTTTTACCATTTAAAACCAATAATGCTAAATTTGAATTTTTTGGGTAAAAAGGGGGAGGGGGGAATTTAAATTTGCTTAATAATGATAATTTTGATATTTAAATGACTTAAAATGGTCTTGGTGGTCATATTGAGATGATTTAATCATGAAAGGTCATTCAAGGTCATACGTATATGGCGTACAAAGAATCGGTACAATTTTCACAAAAATCAAGACGCGTTGAAAATTTAAAAAAAATTATGGAATTTTTTTGTATAATCTACTAGAAGATCTCATGGCGGACATCATATCAAAAAAAAACTGCACAAAAATGTTTCAAATAAGGGCTGAAAAATTGACTTGAAGATAAAACCCATTGTCCTAGAAAATGACCTTTTTTGTTTTTGTTGATATGACCTTGACCTTTATATTTTTGGATGTACCATAGGTCACCTAAAATGAATGATGAAAGTTTTGAGGTTCTACGACTAACGGTTCTAAAAATAGAAATTTTTACGTTTTTGTCAATTCGCGACTCAAAATTGCGTAACCATGACACTTTTCGAAAAACTTTTCTTGGGGTGACAAATCATAACCAGGAGTGAGGTAACAATTTCCACTCTTCAGAATTTTTATAACAGTTACAGTTTTTGAGTTTATCTGCAGACAAGGTTTTCCGGTCTGGGGCAGATAACTCCGTTACTTAAAATAGATCGGTTTCACAGGGTCAGTCAGGGCATCTCCAAGTATGACCGACTAAAGGTACTAAGTATCAAAATTATATGTCGGGACACTTTTTTTATATTGGGCGCGGAAGAAAAATGTTGAAAGTGTAAATAAGAAATACAGTAAGGTCTTCCCTTTGGAAAGGGAAAGACCTTAATAAATAGAGAAAGCAGTACTTTTTATGGTTGATTTAGACTTATTTTGACCAAAATAGGTATGTTTGAGCATTTTTTACCATTTAAAACCAATAATGCTAAATTTGAATTTTTTGGGTAAAAAGGGGGAGGGGGGAATTTAAATTTGCTTAATAATGATAATTTTGATATTTAAATGACTTAAAATGGTCTTGGTGGTCATATTGAGATGATTTAATCATGAAAGGTCATTCAAGGTCATACGTATATGGCGTACAAAGAATCGGTACAATTTTCACAAAAATCAAGACGCGTTGAAAATTTAAAAAAAATTATGGAATTTTTTTGTATAATCTACTAGAAGATCTCATGGCGGACATCATATCAAAAAAAAACTGCACAAAAATGTTTCAAATAAGGGCTGAAAAATTGACTTGAAGATAAAACCCATTGTCCTAGAAAATGACCTTTTTTGTTTTTGTTGATATGACCTTGACCTTTATATTTTTGGATGTACCATAGGTCACCTAAAATGAATGATGAAAGTTTTGAGGTTCTACGACTAACGGTTCTAAAAATAGAAATTTTTACGTTTTTGTCAATTCGCGACTCAAAATTGCGTAACCATGACACTTTTCGAAAAACTTTTCTTGGGGTGACAAATCATAACCAGGAGTGAGGTAACAATTTCCACTCTTCAGAATTTTTATAACAGTTACAGTTTTTGAGTTTATCTGCAGACAAGGTTTTCCGGTCTGGGGCAGATAACTCCGTTACTTAAAATAGATCGGTTTCACAGGGTCAGTCAGGGCATCTCCAAGTATGACCGACTAAAGGTACTAAGTATCAAAATTATATGTCGGGACACTTTTTTTATATTGGGCGCGGAAGAAAAATGTTGAAAGTGTAAATAAGAAATACAGTAAGGTCTTCCCTTTGGAAAGGGAAAGACCTTAATAAATAGAGAAAGCAGTACTTTTTATGGTTGATTTAGACTTATTTTGACCAAAATAGGTATGTTTGAGCATTTTTTACCATTTAAAACCAATAATGCTAAATTTGAATTTTTTGGGTAAAAAGGGGGAGGGGGGAATTTAAATTTGCTTAATAATGATAATTTTGATATTTAAATGACTTAAAATGGTCTTGGTGGTCATATTGAGATGATTTAATCATGAAAGGTCATTCAAGGTCATACGTATATGGCGTACAAAGAATCGGTACAATTTTCACAAAAATCAAGACGCGTTGAAAATTTTAAAAAAATTATGGAATTTTTTTGTATAATCTACTAGAAGATCTCATGGCGGACATCATATCAAAAAAAAACTGCACAAAAATGTTTCAAATAAGGGCTGAAAAATTGACTTGAAGATAAAACCCATTGTCCTAGAAAATGACCTTTTTTGTTTTTGTTGATATGACCTTGACCTTTATATTTTTGGATGTACCATAGGTCACCTAAAATGAATGATGAAAGTTTTGAGGTTCTACGACTAACGGTTCTAAAAATAGAAATTTTTACGTTTTTGTCAATTCGCGACTCAAAATTGCGTAACCATGACACTTTTCGAAAAACTTTTCTTGGGGTGACAAATCATAACCAGGAGTGAGGTAACAATTTCCACTCTTCAGAATTTTTATAACAGTTACAGTTTTTGAGTTTATCTGCAGACAAGGTTTTCCGGTCTGGGGCAGATAACTCCGTTACTTAAAATAGATCGGTTTCACAGGGTCAGTCAGGGCATCTCCAAGTATGACCGACTAAAGGTACTAAGTATCAAAATTATATGTCGGGACACTTTTTTTATATTGGGCGCGGAAGAAAAATGTTGAAAGTGTAAATAAGAAATACAGTAAGGTCTTCCCTTTGGAAAGGGAAAGACCTTAATAAATAGAGAAAGCAGTACTTTTTATGGTTGATTTAGACTTATTTTGACCAAAATAGGTATGTTTGAGCATTTTTTACCATTTAAAACCAATAATGCTAAATTTGAATTTTTTGGGTAAAAAGGGGGAGGGGGGAATTTAAATTTGCTTAATAATGATAATTTTGATATTTAAATGACTTAAAATGGTCTTGGTGGTCATATTGAGATGATTTAATCATGAAAGGTCATTCAAGGTCATACGTATATGGCGTACAAAGAATCGGTACAATTTTCACAAAAATCAAGACGCGTTGAAAATTTAAAAAAAATTATGGAATTTTTTTGTATAATCTACTAGAAGATCTCATGGCGGACATCATATCAAAAAAAAACTGCACAAAAATGTTTCAAATAAGGGCTGAAAAATTGACTTGAAGATAAAACCCATTGTCCTAGAAAATGACCTTTTTTGTTTTTGTTGATATGACCTTGACCTTTATATTTTTGGATGTACCATAGGTCACCTAAAATGAATGATGAAAGTTTTGAGGTTCTACGACTAACGGTTCTAAAAATAGAAATTTTTACGTTTTTGTCAATTCGCGACTCAAAATTGCGTAACCATGACACTTTTCGAAAAACTTTTCTTGGGGTGACAAATCATAACCAGGAGTGAGGTAACAATTTCCACTCTTCAGAATTTTTATAACAGTTACAGTTTTTGAGTTTATCTGCAGACAAGGTTTTCCGGTCTGGGGCAGATAACTCCGTTACTTAAAATAGATCGGTTTCACAGGGTCAGTCAGGGCATCTCCAAGTATGACCGACTAAAGGTACTAAGTATCAAAATTATATGTCGGGACACTTTTTTTATATTGGGCGCAGAAGAAAAATGTTGAAAGTGTAAATAAGAAATACAGTAAGGTCTTCCCTTTGGAAAGGGAAAGACCTTAATAAATAGAGAAAGCAGTACTTTTTATGGTTGATTTAGACTTATTTTGACCAAAATAGGTATGTTTGAGCATTTTTTACCATTTAAAACCAATAATGCTAAATTTGAATTTTTTGGGTAAAAAGGGGGAGGGGGGAATTTAAATTTGCTTAATAATGATAATTTTGATATTTAAATGACTTAAAATGGTCTTGGTGGTCATATTGAGATGATTTAATCATGAAAGGTCATTCAAGGTCATACGTATATGGCGTACAAAGAATCGGTACAATTTTCACAAAAATCAAGACGCGTTGAAAATTTAAAAAAAATTATGGAATTTTTTTGTATAATCTACTAGAAGATCTCATGGCGGACATCATATCAAAAAAAAACTGCACAAAAATGTTTCAAATAAGGGCTGAAAAATTGACTTGAAGATAAAACCCATTGTCCTAGAAAATGACCTTTTTTGTTTTTGTTGATATGACCTTGACCTTTATATTTTTGGATGTACCATAGGTCACCTAAAATGAATGATGAAAGTTTTGAGGTTCTACGACTAACGGTTCTAAAAATAGAAATTTTTACGTTTTTGTCAATTCGCGACTCAAAATTGCGTAACCATGACACTTTTCGAAAAACTTTTCTTGGGGTGACAAATCATAACCAGGAGTGAGGTAACAATTTCCACTCTTCAGAATTTTTATAACAGTTACAGTTTTTGAGTTTATCTGCAGACAAGGTTTTCCGGTCTGGGGCAGATAACTCCGTTACTTAAAATAGATCGGTTTCACAGGGTCAGTCAGGGCATCTCCAAGTATGACCGACTAAAGGTACTAAGTATCAAAATTATATGTCGGGACACTTTTTTTATATTGGGCGCGGAAGAAAAATGTTGAAAGTGTAAATAAGAAATACAGTAAGGTCTTACCTTTGGAAAGGGAAAGACCTTAATAAATAGAGAAAGCAGTACTTTTTATGGTTGATTTAGACTTATTTTGACCAAAATAGGTATGTTTGAGCATTTTTTACCATTTAAAACCAATAATGCTAAATTTGAATTTTTTGGGTAAAAAGGGGGAGGGGGGAATTTAAATTTGCTTAATAATGATAATTTTGATATTTAAATGACTTAAAATGGTCTTGGTGGTCATATTGAGATGATTTAATCATGAAAGGTCATTCAAGGTCATACGTATATGGCGTACAAAGAATCGGTACAATTTTCACAAAAATCAAGACGCGTTGAAAATTTAAAAAAAATTATGGAATTTTTTTGTATAATCTACTAGAAGATCTCATGGCGGACATCATATCAAAAAAAAACTGCACAAAAATGTTTCAAATAAGGGCTGAAAAATTGACTTGAAGATAAAACCCATTGTCCTAGAAAATGACCTTTTTTGTTTTTGTTGATATGACCTTGACCTTTATATTTTTGGATGTACCATAGGTCACCTAAAATGAATGATGAAAGTTTTGAGGTTCTACGACTAACGGTTCTAAAAATAGAAATTTTTACGTTTTTGTCAATTCGCGACTCAAAATTGCGTAACCATGACACTTTTCGAAAAACTTTTCTTGGGGTGACAAATCATAACCAGGAGTGAGGTAACAATTTCCACTCTTCAGAATTTTTATAACAGTTACAGTTTTTGAGTTTATCTGCAGACAAGGTTTTCCGGTCTGGGGCAGATAACTCCGTTACTTAAAATAGATCGGTTTCACAGGGTCAGTCAGGGCATCTCCAAGTATGACCGACTAAAGGTACTAAGTATCAAAATTATATGTCGGGACACTTTTTTTATATTGGGCGCGGAAGAAAAATGTTGAAAGTGTAAATAAGAAATACAGTAAGGTCTTCCCTTTGGAAAGGGAAAGACCTTAATAAATAGAGAAAGCAGTACTTTTTATGGTTGATTTAGACTTATTTTGACCAAAATAGGTATGTTTGAGCATTTTTTACCATTTAAAACCAATAATGCTAAATTTGAATTTTTTGGGTAAAAAGGGGGAGGGGGGAATTTAAATTTGCTTAATAATGATAATTTTGATATTTAAATGACTTAAAATGGTCTTGGTGGTCATATTGAGATGATTTAATCATGAAAGGTCATTCAAGGTCATACGTATATGGCGTACAAAGAATCGGTACAATTTTCACAAAAATCAAGACGCGTTGAAAATTTAAAAAAAATTATGGAATTTTTTTGTATAATCTACTAGAAGATCTCATGGCGGACATCATATCAAAAAAAAACTGCACAAAAATGTTTCAAATAAGGGCTGAAAAATTGACTTGAAGATAAAACCCATTGTCCTAGAAAATGACCTTTTTTGTTTTTGTTGATATGACCTTGACCTTTATATTTTTGGATGTACCATAGGTCACCTAAAATGAATGATGAAAGTTTTGAGGTTCTACGACTAACGGTTCTAAAAATAGAAATTTTTACGTTTTTGTCAATTCGCGACTCAAAATTGCGTAACCATGACACTTTTCGAAAAACTTTTCTTGGGGTGACAAATCATAACCAGGAGTGAGGTAACAATTTCCACTCTTCAGAATTTTTATAACAGTTACAGTTTTTGAGTTTATCTGCAGACAAGGTTTTCCGGTCTGGGGCAGATAACTCCGTTACTTAAAATAGATCGGTTTCACAGGGTCAGTCAGGGCATCTCCAAGTATGACCGACTAAAGGTACTAAGTATCAAAATTATATGTCGGGACACTTTTTTTATATTGGGCGCGGAAGAAAAATGTTGAAAGTGTAAATAAGAAATACAGTAAGGTCTTCCCTTTGGAAAGGGAAAGACCTTAATAATCAGAAGAAATACAGTAAGGTCTTTCCTTCTGTGGAAGGGAAAGACCTTAATAATCATAAGAAATACAGTAAGGTCTTTCCTTCTGTGGAAGGGAAAGACCTTAATTACAAATCTTCAATTTATGCGCATGAACTAATCTTTACGTCATCTCCAACAGCTTTCAAATTGCAAGATTTCAAGCTAAATTTGTTCGAACATAATTAACACACACTTAGTCACACCACAAAAATAATCGCTTAGTGTCGTTAACAAAAATTACAACAAAGTACTGAACATTAAATTTTGCTACGCCTGACGCAATGCAAAACCGGTCAACACAAAACAAAACGCGCACGAACAAACAAGAAATACACATATGGTCACTGTCATGGTCACATGACATGGTGTCAGTTGCGTACACCATAACCCCAAGTCTGTGAATACAGATAACATATACCTAGATGTTTTTCACTTATTTCATTTTCAATCATTTTTGGTCCCATAAATTATCTAAGAGTTATCTTGATTTGCGCAACCAGGAAACATAAGACACGGTTTCAGTTGCATACACCATAACTCGGGAGTGTCAATATAGCAGATTGCAGATGCATAGCTATTAAACTTCTCACTTGATACATTTTCCAACCGTCTTACAAAGAGTTTTATGGTTCCAAAAAGTCTGCAGATCCGCTGTACTGCAAAAATTGGGTCAATTTCAAATGGAATTAGTTGCGTAGACAACATCCCTAACTGTCTATAAATATTAAATGCCTAGCTACTATACTTTTCATTTAATTTAGTTTCTCAAAAGCCTGGCAAAGAGGTATTTTGGCCCGAAAAACCTCGAAGTTGACAGAGTCGTTGGACCATGAAAATGGCAAACGGCATGGAGTTAGTTGCGTAGACCATAACCCCAAACTGTCTGTATACTTTACCAAAATATCAGATACCAAGCTCTAATACTTGTCTAGAAATTAATTTTCCGCAAAAGCCTTACAATAAATTTACACCGCCGCCGACGACAGAAAGAAGTTGTCTTGCCTTTAGCGACTAAAGTCGCAGGCGAAACAAAAAATTTAGCTTCCCCAAATCGTTTTAAAGATAATAGGAGTTATAAATTTTGCAGGAAAAGTTTTTTTCTGATTTATTAATAGGTTAGCATTACACTTTATTTAAGAGTAAAAACCTATGGAAAAGCAACATAGGTAAAATGTTGTAAATTAGCTCGTTATGACCAATTCAACTTTATCTAAAATAATAGCGGGATCATTGGCAAAAATATCACTATTTGAAAGGTACATTCCCCTTAACTACCAAAATGGTTGACAGTTTCAAAGAAGATACAACAACAATGTAACAAGACATGATGATTAGATGTTTCGATAGCAAGTTGCTCAGTACAAATTACCTCCACAAAACGGGATACAAAATTATTGTATGTACGTCAACAGGATACATGTATACTACTCACAAACTATTTCTAAATTATGCCCAAAAGTTACAGATCAGTTGCTTCCATAAACTTTGTGACGGACTGACATACAAACACAAAGTGAAATCGAGAATGAAACAAATCGCAGACTTTCCTGTCATTTTCAGATGATTCTACTCATTTCTTCCTTTTTAACACCCAATTGAAAATATGATTTGACTTCTTTGCCTTATAAAGACATTAGACGTATCTAAAGTTTGAAGTATCATCATTTCATCACCTTCTTAACGCTCAGTATACCATTATATTGCCGTTTTATACTGGTTAATTGACGCATCAACTGACAAAAAAGACATTAACCAACTAATCAACAGACTTTAACCGACAAATTTTTAATAAAAGGACGATTAAACATATCTAAAATATTTATATGTTTAAATTTTAATAACCAATTATTTAGCTAATAACTAACCGCACATTTTGGTACCAAATCTGTGATTTTTTTTTTCTAAGAGACTAATCGATTTTTATAAGAGAACAGTCCAACTAGGTAATGGAGTGTGGAACACAGAAATCAGTGAAGCCTCAAAACTCTCTAAGCAAGCCTTTTTCCAATGGAAAAATGACAAGGACAACAACTTTAAAAAAACAGAAAATGGCCAAAGCAAGAAAGTTATTACGAAGCGCACAACGAAGAGCGCAGGCATCAATCAGGAACACACTAGCTGTCAAAATTATGGATGCTCCTGAAAGTGACACTAAACTCTTCCATAAATTGGTAAGAAGACAAAGATCTAGCCAGAGAACAGTTGTTGACTCTATGATATTTAATGACATTGAACAATCAGATCATGAAAATATTATAAATGGATGGAAAGAATATTTCTATGAACTTTACAAATGCGATTACACAGAAATCCAACAGAAATTCAACACAGTGAAGCTAGACTTAGTAAGATCACAAAACTTAATAATTGAACAGCTTGAAACAAACAGAAATGAAGAGATAGTGTCAACAACCACCCAAGAGATAGCTCAAAGTCTGTGCAAACTAAAGACAGGAAAAAGTGCAGGACCTGACGGAATCTCTACAGAACATCTGAAGTATATCCCAGAAGAAGCCATTCCCTACATCACCAGCATAATAAATTTAATTCTGAAAGATAAGAAAGTACCCCAGGCTCTTAAAGAGGGAATCATCACGCCTGTCCATAAGAAAGACAAAGATAAAAGCCATCCAGAAAACTACCGTGGCATCACTGTCACTAGCATTTTCTCTGCTATAATTGAGGGTGTTATCAAGAACAGGATTGATCCAATGCTCTTAGCTACTCAGAATAAGCTCCAGCGAGGCTTCACAGAAAATTCATCCTCCTTGAATGCTGCCTTTATTATAAGTGAAACAGAACAGTTTTACCGGGAGAACTCAAGAGAATTAATACTAGTGACCCTAGATGCACAGAAAGCGTTTGATAAGGTTAACCACGAGATACTGTTCAACAAAATTTACCATGATGGCATTACAGGCAACTTGTGGCTCCTATTGCGCAATATGTACAGAGATGTAAGAGTCCAGGTGAAGTGGGACGGAGACTTATCAACACATTTTACACAAGAAATGGGCGTCAGACAGGGCGCAAGATTGTCAACTGTATTGTATAAAAGATACAATAACACCATACTTAATGCCCTGGAAAGATCCTCACTTGGTGCAAAAATAGGCAACATCAGTGTAGTATCACCTACATGTGCAGACGATATTGCGCTACTTGCAGACAGCCAAAACGAAATGCAGGCACTACTAGATATAGTAAATGACCTCACAGATAAAGATCTAACTACAATCAATCCATCAAAGTCAGAGCTAGTACCTTTGACACACACAGAGCACAGATATGATGTAAAACTAGGAAACCAACAAATACTACAGCATGACCAAGCTATACACCTAGGCATCAAAAGGAAGAAGAAAAGCAAGGTGAACACAGACGAGCGCCTACGCATGGCAAGAAAAACCATATACGCTCTCCTTGGTCCAGGCCTATATGCACAGAGAGGGCTGTCACCCATAGTCTCGCTAAAACTCTGGAGAACATATGCAATTCCAAGAAGCCTGTACGGAGTGGAAATCCTTAACTACACAAATTCTGACGTGAAGAAATTTGAGAGACTTCAACTTCAAATCTGTAGACAAATGCAAGGGCTCCCTCCTAGAGTAGCCAATATTGCAACTTACACATTACTGGGTGCTGAACCAATAGAAGCCATACTAGACAGACTTCTACTTACTTTTTTCATTGGGGCAATTCAAGACAACAAAAGTACTGAATACAGAATCATAGCAAGACAACTGGTCATGTCCGAGCAGAAACCAAATTCATTCATAAATAGACTCAAAACAGTGTTAACCAAATACCAACTTCCATCTCCACATATGCTTATAAAAGACACACCAACCAAACAACGCTGGAAATCATCTGTTAAGAAATCAATGCAAGTCTTCTGGCACCAAAGATGGAGCAAAGAAAAACTCTCCAAAACATCATTACAATATCTAGAAATCAAGCAAAATCCCTTGGGAAATCCACACCAAATATGGAAACTAGTCCCTAATGTTCCTCTTGAAGTCAAGAAGGCAGAAATTAAGTCCAAGCTGATTACAAGAACATATACCCTACAATCAGATCGAGCGAAATACAGTAAGAACATGATAGATAGCACCTGTCAATGTTGTGGCCTAGCAGAAGAGAACACTCCTCACTTTCTACTTGAATGCAATGCCTTGGAACAAATAAGGGAAAAACACATGTCAACCCTCCAAGCATACCTAGACATCAATGTGAACACAGAAGCATTCAACAACATCCAACAAGAAGGTTTACTAGTACAATTCATACTAGACTGTTCAACTGAAAAGACCAAACCACTGGTGAAACTAAACCGCAGAAATATCAGTGACATAGAATCCATATCCAGAACGCTATGCTATGGACTTCACACAAAGAGAATGTCTCTACTATCGAAACCCTAAATGACTGAGTGTTATTACTATATGAAATGAACATTATAAACATTATTACCGAATCGTTACCCTATGTATAAACGTTGATGCGCATGCTACTGTACAGTTTTGTTTGTTATTGAATTTTTCAAGATATTCCTTTCAAAAGATCCTTCGGGAGTGACCCTTAGATAGGGTGAATCTACCAGACAGGTAACAGGTAACAGGTACTACCGCGTATGACTTTGGCACAAGCTCCTGTTACGTCCAATTACGTAACTTTAAGGCGAAAATTTATCTATGCTCCTGTTACGTTCCTTCCGGGACATAATAAATTCAGGACCCATTACGGATGGGGGGAACGAATCAATTACGGATTAATTATCAACGTAATTAACGTAGAATTGAAACACTTCACATGCTAAAGTTACGTGAGAAAAAATAATAACAAGATTTTGTAAAATTTTAGGGGTTTTTTTTGGTTCAAAACTCTTATTGTATTTTTTAGATTGTAAATTATATGATTTTTGTTTTAATAATAAAATACTTCGGTAAGTACAACTGTATAAGCGCAGTTTAGAAAATTGTCAAATGGTATAAAAATTAGAGGGAGAGAAATAGATGCGGAGACAATAAGTAATGATGTGTACAAAGAAATTCATTTCACTTGCATTCATGGAGGCATGAACTTCTCTTCAAAATCAGGTGGTCAACGTTTTGCCTAAACTGGTATCACCTTAAATGTGTTGCTTTGAAAACGTTCCCGAAAAAAGCATATGGGACATGCAGAGCATGCTATAAGAACTGACTAATTGTGTACTTAATTTATTCAAAATTAATCACTTGACGGAATTTCCTATACAAGCTCATTTAATGCTATAAACTATTGTTTAATTGTGTTTTGATAAAGTATAATATTGACAATTACGAAGTATATTCATAATCAAAAATACTTACCCTAAACTTTATTAAAAATATTTTTTCACGTAACTAAGGTTTAAATTCTACAGTTACGCTGATAAATCCGTATTTGATTCGTTCTCCCCATCCGTAATGGGTCCTGAATTTATTATGTCCCGGAAGGATCGTAACAGGAGCATAGATAAATTTAGCCTTAAAGTTACGTAATTGGACGTAACAGGAGCTTGTGCCTATGACTTTTTTTTCGCTGATTTCTTAGAATATTGAAGGTCTTTTTTTTTGCGGAGTTCAATTCTGGCGATTATTTTTATGCAAGTATATACTATTCATATACGGTTTACAAGATTTAAATTTCGCGAGTTGCCAACGACCGCATGAAAAAAAGCGATTAAAACAACTTATCCGGTATTTGATTTTCAGTCGGGGGGGGGGGGGTATGGAGAATCAAATATATTTTATATTTTCTTTTGTAAAAATCCTGACTTTTTATAGATTTAAATTTCGCGAGTTGCCAACGACCGCATGAAAAAAAGCGATTAAAACAACTTATCCGGTATTTGATTTTCAGTCGGGGGGTGGGGGGTATGGTTAATCAAATATATTTTATATTTTCTGTTGTAAACATCCTGACTTTTTATAGTTGAAAAATGCTTTTTATTCAATGGGAAGCATCATTGGTTTTTTTTAAAAACATTTTACACTATCATGCCTTTTTATTTCAAAATTTCAACATCGCCTACCCTAAATTGAACTTTAAAAAACAACTTTATAGTATCAGAAGGACTAGGACCTACTGAAAAACCCCATTGTTACCAAGTTAGTAAAATGAATACAAAAGCATATACCACATATCAATGTTATTTATTTTTACCATGAACATTCAACTTCGAATAATTTTTAAAACATCCAATGTCTACGATGTGACTGACCCTTAAAATAAGATGAAGAGATGTGGAAAAAGTGTATGCGACACAACCAAAATTAAGAAGCGGCAATATAAACAAGTCGTGCTTAGCATACCCCCACTCGACCATTCAGAAAACAGGAAATAGATGACCTACTGACCTGGAAAAGAGGGCGCAGTACGACTAATCATGGTTAAGCAGTGTACCAAATTTTAAGTCAATTCCTTTGGTAGAAGCCTGATAATCTGTTACGAAAAATTTCCCTGTTTTGACCAGTAGAAAAGTCTAAGTCGGCTTGAAAAACAGGAAGTAGATGACCGACTGGCCTGGAAAAGGGGGGGGGGACTCAGAACAACTCGTCATATTGAAGCTGTGTTCTAAATCTAAAGCAATCCCTTTTGTAGAAGCTGAGAAATATATTACGAAAATTTCTAATTTTTGACCGTTAAAAAAGTCAAATTGGCTCGAAAAACAAGAAGTAGATGGCCAACTGACCTGGAAAGGGGAGGCACGGTACAACTCATCATGCTAAAGCTCTGTACCAAATTTGAAACCCATCCCTTCACTGAAAGCTGAGAAATCTGTTACGAAAAATTTCCAATTGTTGACCCTTAAAAAAGTCTAAGTCGGCTAGAAAAACAGGAAGTAGATGGCCGACTGGCCTGGAAAGGGGAGGCACAGTACAACTCATCATGCTGAAGCTGTGTTCTAAATTTAAAGCAATCCCCTCTGAAGAAGCTGAGAAAGATGTTACGAAAAATTTCCAATTGCTGACCCTTAAAAAGTCCAAGTCGGCTCGAAAAACAGGAAGTAGATGGCCGACTGACTTGGAAAGAACAGGGATGGTTCATCTCATCATGCTGAAGCTGTGTACCGAATTTGAAATCAACCCCTTCAGTAGAAGATGAAAATTTTTACCGAACGGACAGACAGACGGACAAGGTGATTGCAATATAGCCCCTCTCCGAGTGGGAGTATAAAAGCTGAATCACAATGGATACTCTCCTATATATAGGAGAGTATCCATTGGGATTCAGCTTTTATTCAGCAGACCTATATATAGGTATAGTCACGACGTTAAACTCCCCAGTCAGTCAGTCAGATACTCTCCTACGAGTGGGGGTATAAAAACTGAATCACAATGGATACTCTCCTACGAGTGGGGGTATAAAAACTGAATCACAATGGATACCAGCCAGCAGTCTTCAACAAGACCAGATGTTGCTGTTCGCGATATATTTGATACTTTCACCATATCTTACGACTCATGCAAATTAAAACTAATGCGATTTCAATAATTTAATGATTATTTTTCTTGAGATAGGGTGTATGTGTAGCAAATATGACCCTTACTGTATCCTATCCCTTTCTGGTCATATGGCAAACTAGATTTGATGTTCTTGCTACATAAAAAGTTCCAGGAGTTTATGTTGAGAAGTTATGGAAGATTTCTTATCTAAGAAGAAGGACACAAACAACCAATTAGAGAAATCAAATTTAAATCTCATGGAGAGTTGATTAAAATGTTATTGCTTCATACCAAGCTCTTGTTACTATTTCTGAATACTTGCAATAAAAAGCTGATAGGTAACATAAGAGCAAGTGAGCTGCTTCTGCCTTCAGTGACATTTCAATCTGTGAAACAAAGATAGAACTAAAGCAAGGAATTAGATACAATGTATCTAATTCCTTGACCAAAGTAATTAGATACCTTAAAATTATGCTTGCTTTAATATGTTTTAGGTTATCTGAAGCAAGCAAAGCTTTGGGACATATATATATGAAGTACTATGGGCTTCTGGTCACATATTTTGTCAGCAAAACTCCTTACATAATATGAAGAAATACAGATTGCTCTCAGATATTATTCAGACAATTTATAAATTCAAAATTTGCCTAAAATAGAGGAGCATCATCTATGAGCTTGCTAACAGTGCTAGTTTATATTGTGACTACTTCTACAGTCACCAGTGACACATGCTCTAGCCCCAAGTCTCTCTATTTCTATCTTTCTAAACAAGAGTAAATTCAAAAGACAAGATGCCCTTTCTTCCATGTCATTTTTGCTGAAAACACTGACCTATGAAATTGAGACCCAGGGTATATTCTTGAATGCTCATATCCTGATGTATATTGATATAAAGTTTCAAAGTGACTATATAGTTCTTCCATAGAAAATTACCCCATTTTTGTGTATATGTTTATAAAGTTTCATGAATATGCCATACTTTCTTCATGGTAAAGAAACCTAAACTTGAAGGTAAACCTAAGTAATAACACCCCTTTTTTCTGTGATCAATTAACCATAAAGTTAATGAGACAGGTACATTTTTATGATTTTTATGTCCCATCTACGAAAGTAGTGGGCATATACTTTTTGAGTCCATTTGTCCGTCCTAAATGATGTGAGATGTGGCATTATGTCTTTTGGACATATTCTTGTTTCTCTTTTTTATATCCTAATGTATATGTGGATAAACTTTCATTATGGAACCCTATATTTTCATGGTATTAAAAGTCACTTAAACCTGAAGGTAAACATGATTGTGGATGAAGGGATGGACAATTAAACCTGAACACTTTATTCCCCTCCACTTTCATCCACGGGAAATAAATATTTCCACACAAAAGAAGATTGTGATAAAATTATTTTTTATTATTAAATATAGTTACCTACCAATCTGTAACTTAGAATTCTGGTATTTACAAAAAGTTACAGACAGACATAATACTGATAATAAATAACAACAATACTACACAGCTGGCAAACATACAGCAAACATCTCCAAGGCTTACTACCAACAACATATTTCTTGTAATAAGGTGTATTCTGAGATGTATCGTGTTTACTAAAAAACAACCCTAAACTTAATGGACAAAAATGGATAAAGTTGATAAAAGAAACATGGAATTAAAAACATCATTAAAAATATAGTTTCAACACAAATTTAAAATGAATGGAATACTTATTTGTTTTTAAAAAGCAAAATGTGTAATTATTTCTAATATGGCAATGAGTGACATTAAATGTGATTTTTATCTTAATTCCATAACAGATTTAATATAAAGTAAAAAAAAAAGGTACAATAAATTTCATTTTATGTTTATCATTAAGAATTTAATATTCACAAGGTAAATCTAAAATATCCTAAAGTTTGTTTAAGTAAACAAATATATAAATTGTAATAAATAAAATCATAAAACTCTAATGATTTGGCACTAAATCATAAAAAGGACAAAAATATAAATAAGGCACATATTTATCACAGATAAAGGGAGACAACAAAATACATTTGTATAATCTTCATGAACTTTGAAACAATAGCAGTTTATAAAAGGCATTCACTGGACTTACAAAGCAATGGAATGATATCTATAACAGTTAGATTAGTAAAACTTTCATCGGAAACCCTTTAGCAGTGATGTTACTGAACTTAAGAAGACAATTGCAAAGATATAGCAACATTTGACACATGTTTCAATAAACAAAGTTACATACACATGTAGTGACACATTATTTTATTGAATGAAGTTACATATTGACACATGTTTTAATGATTAAATTTACGATAAGAAAGGAATGACTTGAATATAAAGTTCTTAAAAAATATCACAACAGTTTACCCTATCACAGTTCATTGGACGGAATTAATATATTTGGACTGAATTCAGATGGAATTCAGATAATTGGACAGAATTCAGATCATTGATTCAGATCATTGGACTGAATTCAGATCATTGATTCAGTTCATTGGACAGAATTCAGATCATTGATTCAGATCGTTGGACTGAATTCAGTTCATTGGACAGAATTCAGATCATTGATTCAGATCGTTGGACTGAATTCAGTTCATTGGGCAGAATTCAGATCATTGGACTGAATTCAGATGATGAGACAGAATTCTCAGTGATATTGCACCCCATTATATTCAGATCTGTATTAAGAACATATGATGTCAACAATATATCAGATATCCTCACAGAAGAGAAAGACAGCAGTCTGAGAGAAGGGTCAGCTTAATACTGTGGCATGATTCTCTCTCATCTCAATTTGTCTCAGTCTTAAATTGTTAGAAGCACCACGGATGCGCTGTGATTTGGTCGATCGATGAGCCGACCCACGGCCATCTGGTATGGATTGTTGAGATCCTATTCTACTGATGTTACTTCCGGGCGTGGTCGATCCAGGATGTACAAGGTCAGGGCGCTGAACTACGGGGGCAGGGGCCGAGACCACTGAAAGACCCGGCGGACCATTATTGGTTGCGACTCTTGGTAGGTCTAAAATGAAAAGGTATACTTTTTCTATAGCATTCTGAAAATGGTGGATGAACATTTATACATTAATATAAATAATGTATAAAAATCATATTTATTATAATAAATATATACTTGCATTTTCCATTTACATATTCTATAATCAGCTCAGTGAACTTTACTCTCAGAAAAGAATTTGTTAAAACATGTTCCAGTTTGCATGTACAAACAAGTACTCAAAAAGAAACAGTCAAGGTGTGATATGTGAGGAAGATTCCTTTTTTCTTTCGTTTGACATCTTATATAAAATGAAATATATTTTAAACGGCAAAAAAAAGGAAAAAATCGTTTAAACTACATTCATTATAATATGTTATAAATACAGTATCTATTAGATAGAATAACTAAAACAAAATTTCAGAAGCTGAAAAAGAAACAACAGTTCTAACGATAGAAATTATTCTGAATATATAAGAAATATTTAATTCCTTGTTGTTAAAAGATATGCAAGACAGAAATATTCAAATAAAATAACTGGAACTTTTAAAGATAAATTCAAGATAATGATCTTAAATAATAAATACTACAGACTAGATATTGGTTACAGACAAACAGTGGACAGACACAAACATTAGCTGATTAGGAGCAGTCACACCACCATATATTATTGGGTTGTTATAAATAGGTTATCGTTAAGCAGTGCAACGACAACCCACAATTCACCATGACTGGATGAGGAAACAGGAAGTGATGATTATCGTTGGAGTAGGGGGGGAGTGTACTTACTTACGGTTGGTAAATCTTTGGGTTTGGGTATATCAATATCTGTGACATGTCATAAACTAGTTAGAATTTGACTACAAAAACTATCCTAACACTAAATAATGATAAAAGTCCAAGCATGAATCAGTCAACTTTTCTATAGTTATTTCAAAATTTTGTGCTTTAATTAAAAAAACAAATATTATATTTTTTCATTCATCCCTTTTATAATTTTTAAATTTCCATGATTTCATGCAGTTTTAGGACTGTAATATGCTAAAAAGTGATAGCATACATAAAGCATATAAAATACATCAACATCTATTGAAAGAGCAGTCATCTATGGGGATATGAATGGATAGACTAAAGCTTCATAACATACCTAAATGATACTGCCAAAGTGGGTAGTTTGAGTTGTGTGCAATGTAACGCCAACCTAACAGTGAAATTTGTGTTTTAATTATATCAATTCACATCAAAAGAGAAATAATAATAAGAACCCGATTATTCCTTAGGGAGGCAGACAAGCAGGACCTGGCCATCTGCAATACTGAAAATGGCAGACATTTTGTTAACGTACTCCATTCAATTACCCTAATTTCAAATGACAAGTAGATAAATATTGAAAAAAAATACATAGAAACCATTGCAAGAAGACGCTGGCTGCACCTAGACAGCAGAAGCACCGCAGAGAGAGTTACTACGATCTATACTTGTCCAACTCTATTGTCCTACCGTTTTATATCTACCCACTGTTTCCACATGGCACAGAAAAAATGTATAATAATATTGTAAAAATATGTTGATAACTGGGATCAGAATATTAACATCATGCTGACTTCTGACATGCAGATTATCTTAAATTATAACTTCATTCTATCAAGTCTATTATGTTAAATGAAATCTAAGATAACAAGACACACTTTTAACATACGAAAGGTGACAAATGGCTGAGTGTACTGGATTTTCTCTCACCAGGAAAAATCCTACAACTCACAAATCAAAACTTTATATTTCTTTATTTTGTTCATTGTCAGTACTTTTTTAATAGAATACACTTGAATTATATCTTCTGAAAAGTCTTATTTCTTTTTTTTAACCTAATTTAATGTTACCAAAAAAATTTTGATAGTCCAACTGGCTGCTATTGATTGTTAAGAGGTCAAATTGTGTAATGGTGCCCTATTTATAACTGTGCCACTGTAGATCCCACTACGACTAGAATGCTTTCTCACCTCCATCTTTCCTCTGGCCTTGAGCACTCAATGTTCTTTTACTGTTAGGAGTGGTGACATCTGATCGCCAATCAGAGGAGTATCCATTCCTAGCTAGTATTCTGTTCCTCTCGGCCTCAGTATCTAATAAATGTGTTAAATTGCTACGGAATTCTGATTCCTGCATCACTAGTGCCCCTGCTGTACTCCTAGGGTTTCCTCCTAAAGGCTTCTTCACAAATTTGTTTCGCTGTAAAACAGACAAATTTCAAAATTATTTGTAATCAAAACTTCATAACTGCAAATGTTCAGATGAAAACAATTAATACTATAGGTTTTTGTTATAATAATGCACACCTCTATAATCAAAAATAGAACTTTTACTAAAGCTATGGAAATCTACTATATCATTAGCATAATCATTGGTATAAGATAATGAGAATAAGTTATATAAGCAAGGAATGTTAATATATTTGTATCACCTGACTCACCTGATAAGACGGCACTGTTTTCTCGTTAAGATTACTCAGACTTCCAGACTTGCCCTGCCAGGTGGATATTCGACCAGAGTTGTAGTTTGGCTGATTGATAGAATTATCGACATTATTAGATAAGGTATGTAAGGAGTTGGCGAGTGCAGATGATAAAGAATGATCGTGAGCGTGGTGTTGTCTACGTCCACTCTGAAAACAAATAAATCCTCCCAGTTATGTTAATAAGCCTGCCACCAGGTGATACAAAAGCTCTTAAGCAAAATAAAAAACAGAGAGCACTACACAACAATGGATGGAAAAAACAAAATAAAATGAATCGAAACAGCTCTGTCAGATTTTAGATAATTAATTTAAAACCAAATCTAAAATTCAAACTTACTGTCTTGCAGCTAACAATGAAAATTTGAAGAGTATACAAAAATTAATGCCACAAAAAGTTGAAGCCTTGTTAGAAAGTTGTTATAATATGCCAATAAAAACAAAAGATTGAATTTACTAGTTTTAATCCTCTATTTAGTAGTTCCTTTGGTCATGCGGTAAATCTAAAATCATGCAAGAGATAAAATCATAAGTTGTAAGAAATCATATTTTGTCCTAAATAATGGAATAATAAAGTAAAGATTTTAAACTTTAAAAAAAGAAGAAGAAAAAAAACAAATAAAATAAATCAAGTACCTAATAATGATATGAAAATCAGTTTAAAATAACTATAAAATATCCTAGCATATATAAAAACCTAGTACTAAGCATTGGGATATTTTCTACCTAAATAATAAAACAAAAACTGTACTGCTTCCCAAAAATCTTCAAAGCAGTAAGTACCGGGTAGTATATAGAGAACATATAAAGCACCAAGAACCCAGATCATTCCTTCACATTCAGCACTACTTATATCATAAAAAAACATGCTAAGCTTCACAGTAGTCAGTTGCTTATTGCTCTATATTCCCTACCCCAACAAAAAATCTACTTGTACAAGCATTGTCAGAAAATAATGTCATTAGGTCACCAATGGCGTAATCAGATATAGCAAGGGAGTAATTTAAACTCCTCAATTTGGGTTGAAGCTCTCTGTTACCATGTGAGTTGTACACCTGCATAAGCATTGTAAAATGAATACGGCTTTGCCAAATGCCTGGACCTAGCTAGCTTTGTGGATAGTATTAAAACTCATTGAAGCCTACTCATCATACTGTACATAACTTGTAATACATATAGAAACAAATAAAGTCATGCTCTCTTGCTAACACACACAAAGCAACAACATAAAAACATAAAGGCAGAAATCAAGGGAAACAAAACACACAATGTTAACAAACCAAACATTAGAAACCATAGCATTAGTAATGTGAAAGACCCCACAGCAACTGAGCCAATCAGAATACGTGTTACAAACCTCTAAATCAAACAACTCTTCATGATCAATATCATCTTGAGTGAAAGGCTGGTGTGTTAGAACAACTTTTCTATCATTGGTGCTATAAGATAGACGCACCTGAGGGAACTGCCGATTAGGATCCTCTCGTGTGTGAAAAAACACACTGTTGTCATAGCAGCGATTGTGAGTTGACCTACTAGAATTCTTTTCAGTCTTAGAAGAAGCAGTGTTTTCATTGGCCAAAGCATGGTTATGTCCAAAGTAGCGGTCCAATAACTTTTTGTAATATTGTCGATCTTTGATTCTGATGGGGGCTCTCTGCCCTGCTAGGCAGGATTCATTTTGCCGATTGGCACAGAGCCATCTGTGGTTGTCCTGTGCAAGTGCAGAGATATACAGAAAGCTTATAAAAAAGGTGTACATCGTACATGCAAAGCGTGAACATCTAATATATACACTGACAGTGTCTTATTCTATTTTGAAAACTGGGTGGTTTGTTGAGCTGTTCATACTTCAAAGCATTCACTAATCCAAAAAAATAATTGGTTTTCTCTCTCTCTTTTTTTTAGGTATTTAAGGCCTTTCTTGTGGAAACTAAGTCTAACTGACCCCAAATCAGTGTGTATATTAGATAAAGTAAAACAATGCAAACTAAGTCAACAAAACAAACAAATATTGAATTTGTTTCTGTTGATTTTTTTTACATCATGGTTTCTGCAATAGTGGTGCAAATTGATATTGTGCAGAAATAAGTGAAGCATTCTAAAATTATACCAACTAGTTTGAAATAAAATCTATCTTTATTGAATCCTGTAAGCTTGTTTCCCTACAAATTGATAGGAAATTCACTTTGCAAACAACATATTGAACAAAACAGTTAAATATTACTCTTTATACTAAAAAATTGCACCCATGAACGAGTGAAACCCTTTCAGGTGCTAAATAAATAAAACTCCAAAATAAGCCACTATCAGCCAATGTGTTTCACAACAACAGGCACGACAGCTTACCTTTAAAAATGACATCAAACTCATTTCACCATAAGGAGGCTGAATCAAAATTATTTCATACAAAAATTTGCAAGTGATGTGAACATTTTAGTAAGTGCTTTAAAAGACGAGGTCAGTTAGTATGGAAACATTAAAGAAATTAGTAACATTTCTACATATAAAGGAAAACATTTTAGTAAACTGGGAGGTTCTAAATATTTCATCCTACCTAAATCCCCCCTTTTTTACCACATACAGTAGACATTTTGTATTGACAGCCTATTAAAGCCAGAACTAACGGGAGGGTGACAGAAGGATTTTACCTGTGTCTGAGGACGAGAGGATTGTTCAGTAGATACCTGTTGAATATTATCTAGTGTTAAAATCTACATGGAACAATTGTTTCATCGTTTAGAGTCTGTAAATTTATCATTTTTGTTGTTGTCCTGATCTAATAGTTCTATGCTTGTTTTAGAATCAGTAGCTTATATTATGGCTACATTTTAGAGCATTTCAAGCTAGCCATGACAGAATATCTTTACAAGCCATTCATCTACGTATTCTACACTAGTTTGATAGTAAACCTACCAAAGGCGGAGGTAGAGGGCGTGAATCTGTTTTCATCACACCCATAGTCCCCGGGGTACAATGTAGCAGTCTGTAGACGTGTTCAACGATCCCCAGACCTCGTACTAGATTGTCCCTCTGTAACAGTCCACCTATCCTCTCTAACTCTTCCTCCTCTAGAATGTCCATAGGTTTACTCGTATCTAATGGCTCGTCATACATCTTACGATCAGACTCACTGCCAACAGTCTACAATTATATATTTCATTGAAACACTGTTATATTTTCAGTTTAACTGTCATTAAAACTCCTATATTTTTAAGGATTACTTTTGTCTTAAAAACATCCTGATAAATTTTCTATCTAAATCATTGAACCCTGATTGTATATTTCAATTTGGAGAAATTCACTTCAATCTATTATTGTTTTGAGTTTGTATTGCTAAGTTTTGTATTTTTACATTTTCCTTGGTTTTTACATTGTTGTTTTTAGTAGTTTGGAAATTACTATCATATATCTGTTCCAACAGAACAAAACACTTGCATACTGATAAAATATTGTAAGTTACATGCTGTAGGCCAAGTAGATTTTCTATTATACCTCAGTACTGTTCCTAGAACTAGTCAGTCGCCTGGAGGGTACTGTCGTCCGCTTCAATGACCGTCTCCTACGACTGTTAGGACTTTCAGGTCGTACAGTGTTCTGACTTTTCTTCCCTTTCAGCATTGCTTCAAGTTTTTCTTTCTTTCTCTGTATTTCATCTCTTTGCTGCCTGATTGGCAGAAATATATAATAAATTTAGTTCTTATTTTATAATTTTAATTCAAGAAGGGCCCTGTCAACACAAAAGTTTTTCCTAAAATATTTGAAGAATTTGAATAAAATATATATAAAAAATATGCTTAAACATTAATTTTAAAATCACTTAGTAAAATTTAATATCTGTATCCAGTATAGAAAAAATATTTAGCATTCACAAAAATACTGACAGAAGGATATGCAGACAGACAGACAGACAGACAGTGAAAACTAAAGGGTACCATGAAGGGCACTAAAAATTGAACAGAAAAATAAAATGAGCTAAATGTATAAAAACATGAGAGAATTGCAGTAAGGTGGAAAAAAAGTTTGAAAAAGCTTTCTACAAAAGATACCTAGCCATTTCACTCCTGGCTTTAAATGCTGCTGTTTCTTGGAACAACGTCCCACTACTGTGGAAAAACTTTTCATATTTTTCTGAGCCTGGATTAGGGTAAATTCTCCTGAAGTTGCCCATGTGGTTGTTTTCATATCTCTCTACATACTCCTGGTACTGAGCCTGGGCTAGTTCTAATTCCTCTCTGGTAAAAACATTATACAATGTGAGTGTAGATGTAATGCATGTTAGCATTCATTAAAAATAATGAAAGATTACAACACAAATTAAACCAAAACACACAGATTTCCTTATCTTATAGAGTATTCATCATTACATCAATGACAAGGTTATGCAGATCCTTAGTTTGTTTTATAAATGTTCCTGCAGGAGACGCATGTTAAAATTTATTTTAAAAAATAATGAAAGTTTACAATACAACATAAACCAAAACATCCAGATTTCCTTAAATTATAGGGGTAGTCATCATTACATCAATGATTTAAAAATAAAATAAAATCAAGGATATACAGATCCTAAGTTTGTTTTATAAATGTTCCTGCAGGAGATGATGGTCTTGTTTTCTGCAACAGAACAAGAGTTCCAAAAGTAACATAATGTAAATAATTGTGTGTAAAATTTCAAATATCATGTCTAACGTTCTAACCAGTACACATAGTAACTTACTTTGACTCTCGTTTGGTTCCCCGCCCCATTAATCTATCTTTGATTCTCTTCTTCTCTTCCTCTATACACTTTCTTCTATCACAAGCACCAAAATTGACTAAGTTTAAAGTGTCCATAACTAAAGCACCTTTTATTTCCCTATCTAATTCAGAATCTGTATTAAAACTAGGTGAATGGTTGACCTGAAAAAAAAAATGAATTATTTCTTATAATGTAATAAGAATTTTAACTTATAGTTACAAAGTCTAATAAATTGATGTTTTTTGTTTCTTTTTCAATTGAAATTTTCATTAATGCATTAAAAATATTGCCTGATAATTTTTTTTTTTATCTTTGTGAAGTTTTAATTCTGTGATTAAATATGACTCTATTGATTTTACACTTGTTTCATTATTCTTGAAGGGTTGTATGACCAAAGGGAGATAAACCCTGAAGACAAGTGTTATAATTTTTTTAAAACAGGCTTGCTGGTGCACTGATATTAAATTCCTCTTCATCAACCTTGTACAATAAGTGACAACATTTACCTCCAACACTTGAGGCCGTAACTTCCTATCCAGCAGTATGTCAAATCCTAAGATTTCAAAACAAGCGCTGCCTTTAACATGATTTGGAAAACATGTGCGGTAGTTGTGTTTGAGAATAGAATGGGCAGATATTAATGTTTTTATGACTACATCGTCAATTTCATTCCACATTTTGTCCATATCATATCCTTTGTCTTTTAAATACTTGTTAATTGTACTTATTCTCCTGCAAAATAAAATTTGACATTAACAAAATTTCATCGTTACAAAGTTAAAACAAAGTTCCTCTTGCTTCTTCCAGACAAAATATCTTAAACTGCATCTGACATGCTCAAGGTCTATAAAAGATGCATAAGATTCTTAACAGTTCAACTGGTTGTAATTCTTAAGTTGTCATTTATTTTTATTTTTTAGTTAATCTGGCTTGATCAGCATAATTCACTCTTGCAAATCATGCAAGCTATTATTTTATGGCTATCCTTAAGAGCATAATCCAATAAAAGTTATCCACAATTTTGAGAGAATAGTGCTTTATTTCTGTAGATGATTGATTACATTTTTCCAGCTTCTCTAGCTAGGCTTTACATTAAGATATAAGTGATACCGTACCTTTTACTTCCAGCTTCGTCATCTCTTATGAAATCTTCACTGTGCTTATTAATGGCATAATTTGTTAAATGCATAAATACATTGTCCTGAAACAAATCATAACAATTGTGAGAAGTTTATGTTCTTTACATTCCTAACACAAATCCAAACATACATGCATATAACACCAACTACTGTAAAATTGTTTATTGCTGTGGGGATAAAATTTTGTGGTACAGAGTACAAAACTGAATTGGTGGAGATAGATATTTTGCTGATTTTAAATTTGGAAATAAACTCTTCAACTATACATCGCTTAAATTTACAGAATTCTCCTACCCGTGAAATAAACAAAAATTCAATCCCTCATGAATATTTCTACTTTTACAGTATTTTTTGCTGATCGTTTCTATATAAAATAACATGATTTGCTATTGTGAAGTCTCTTTGTTAAACAAGCTTTTTCAAACACTCAATTTTGTTTTGTATCTTTTTTTTTCAATAAAATGAACTTCAGTGATTTCAAAGGTTAGTCATACCACAATTTTTCATTTATTCTTTTTTTATTCTTTTAACTTCATACTCATATTTTAGAATGACCACATGCTATTAGTGATGGCTATAATTCTCATGTTTGTCTTGGAAGTCTTGCTTTAATTTTACTTACAACATTATTATGGCTAGGTTCTACATATCTATTTGTAGCAAACCTAGCTAAACCATCCTTAAACAGGAAGATTCTAAATGGATCACACGAGGTCACTAACACATACAGTCGCAGGTCAAACTTGAAGTTGTCGATTAAAAATGGCTACAAAATAAAAGAACAAATAGGATATAAACTATGATTTCTTCATATGGATAATTACAGTGGTTACAACCTGTTGTTAGAATACGTCTGCATGAGCTTTTCCCCTTTTTAATTTGAAAATGTCATATAAACCCATGGAAGATCAATCCAGAGGGGAGTGATAGTTTTTTTTCTGCAAAGTTTATAGATTTTTTAAAAACAAAAATATATAGCTTCTGCAACGCGATCGAGTTGATTATGGAATTTCTAACATCAAGAGAAATAAATTTGATTATTTTAATGGCGAGGCTTGCCCAGCGATTAAAATATAAAATTTATTTCTCGAGATGTTAGAAATTCCATAATCATTGAGAATTAAGTTGAAGAAGGTTTTTCTCTAATGTCTACAGGTAAGAAATTGCAAAGGTCACTCATCAATTGCACATGCAATTACGCTGAGAACAAATTTCTCTCTAGAGGTGAGAAATATTTTTTCACAACTGGTTGAGAGGTTGATAAATCGGATGAAAATTAGAGAAATTATGATCTATCTTCTGACTGCATACCAGTTGTTGTGATGTTAATGTCATTTTTTATTTCAATTGAAAGCCTTTTTAAAATCAAATATCTATTAACTTGCTTTTAAACTGTCAACAGCTGTCTAAAATAAGAATCTGAAGCCATCTGGGGTATCTAAATACACAGCATGCCATGATCTTTACCTTATTCATATATTGTTGACAGATCATATGTTCATGTGGTTTGATTTCTTTAGGGTTTTTTGTCACCCAGATACCCTTGCCCTGACATCCAGTCTCTGGTTTCAGTATGTATGTCTTGTTTTTCTTCTGTCGTGTGTAGGCCTGGAAATCTCCATAGCTGTAAAGAACATCCATGAACAAACATCAAGTCGAATTCAGAGGGGAGTTGCTCAAATAAAGTTAAACATCAATGAAATATGAGTTTTCAATTTTAATAAATTATATCTTCTCGATCAAGAGTTCCTGGGGCAACTTTAACAAATATGAAGCTCAATACATATAAATGAAATGTAAGGATAATTGAATTTGCCTCAATTGTTGAAGTGTTCTATAGCTTTACTATTAGGCATCTGACAAATTGTTTGCTTGTTTGAACATTTTGTACCTCCATAAATACTTATCATTGGCTTTTTAGGTTTTTTTTTGTTTTCTGATGAAAATTTCGTTTATATATACCCTCATACTTCCCAATAGGGTAGTTTGTTTGTATTGACAGAATGGGTGACAGACTTTGCTGTACAATTTCCTAACATTTGCTTATCTATGGACACATTCTGTAGATATATTGATGAGAAACTTACTCTGCCGGTAAACACCACGTCTTGGGAAATATGTTGTATTCTTTAGGGTACATTTTCATCATTCTGTTTAAATTCCTAGCTAACATGTCCTTACGACATATTTCACTCATTCCAGGGAAATGGTTTATTTTCTGAAATTTATTTGACAGTATAAATATCTTTTTAATGAAACTATGGAATTTCTATCTCTCAGATGAGTGCAAATGTTGATTTGTCATAGGATTTTGTTTCCTTTACCGGCTTTGAGACACTTTAACAATTGACAATTGGCAGTGCAAGGTGTGTTCTATAGCAAGCAGGACCTCGACTTAATTCGCATTGTTTATTTCTGTTTGATTGATTTTGTGTTTTGTTTATCACTGTGCTGTTCTCAGCATATTTACTGGTTTTGTCGCTGCCCTTTTCGACTGTTGACACTCAAATGCCCCATTGGTGCCTCTTTGCTTCTTTCATCAATTTATTAATAATACTAATTTTCTTATACCATGGAGTCAGGTTTTGATGACTATGAATTCATTGAGCAAATGTCCTTATTCAAAGTACTAAAGTTCAAGGTTCTGTAACAATTATTGAATTTAATCCCTTAATCCTAAAGATCCTTTAATCAAAGTACTAATCTATGATAAAAGAGCATAATTAAAAATAGCTAAATAATCTTTTTAAAGTAATATCCATCATTAAATACCTAAATATCAATTAAATGGTATCCTTAATCCAGACCTGGGGTAATGTAGCACATTATAATATAATTCTTCATTATTTACCTGATATTTCTTCATTTCCATAACTCTCTCCAGCGCCACAGAGTAGTCTGTCCAATATAAACTCCATTCGTCATCATCTGACACCTCTTTGAAACCAAATCGCTTTGAAATTCTCCGAACTGTCAAAGGAATAAAAATCTAAGTTGAACGAATACAAATGCAAGAAGAAATAAAGCGATGTATTATTATATGTACTACCAAACGAAAAAAAAAGTACCAGAGGTATGATAAATTTAGTTATGTGGCTCCCGCAGGGTTAAAAACGACCTGCGACCTGAGGGCTTTTTAAGGGCGACTTCCGACCTACACTTCATAAAACCGACCTATGTCAAAAAACGACCTGCGACCTCCGCCAAAATATGCCTTTTAAAAGCGACCTTGCGACCTCATGCCCCTTTTAAAAGCGACTTTGCGACCTGAGGGGGGTACCCTGCGGGAGCCCCAGTTATGATAGATTTGCACATTTGAAGGAGTAACCTTTATGAAAACATGTAATCAACATGCTTGCTTTAGTGCTACATGATGAAGAAATCAGCAAATAAACTTTGACCTTATTTTTTCCTAACAACATGCACCCAACAAAGGCCAGTGATACTTTGATGTCATTTCTGGAATACAGGTGCCACATTGTCCTTACTTTTGATGATAATGAATTTTATTGAATGGAATATTCAATAGCTTAGACCTAACTTATACATACATTCAATAATGTGTTACATTATATACATACCCACATCATACTTGCAGTTTGTCAGACAAATATAATAAATCCTGAAAAATAAAAAAAACACAACAGCCTTTTTACTATGCAACTTAATACAGTAACAACTTCAGTTAATTATTTGTCCTGTTAAACTCTTTCTTACCCTTACCTTTGCAATGGACATTTCTTTATGTTTCTATATTATATATATCAAACTGTTATGCATACAGTTAATCTATTTTTTGTTGTGCATTGTTCTTATCATACAAAACAGGGCCAGTGTTCAAAAATGTAATGTGTAGCATTTTAAAGAAAAGAACTCTGTATCAAAATTAACTTTTTGATAAATAGATAAAGTCTATAACTTTCAAAGCAGAAAATGTACACCTTTTTTATTTCAAGTTGACACAAAACTAATATCTGTTCGTTTAATCCATATTTGTAATCTGTGACAACTTTATTGATCTTTGATATCATAATATCAGATAATTTATATATTTTTTGTCACCCTAATATACAATATTTGAATTTATTATTACTGCACATTTAGATGTTTCTAACATGTAAAGAAATGTCCAATCTTTAAATTAAATCGATGGTGTTGTTATGTATGACAAGTTAATAACACATGACAATAAAACTGTAAAAGAATAGCCGTATTGATCTGTATTGTAAGTCGTCAGTCGATAACCAGCCAAGTTTTAAATTAGAGGTCTGGGAACTAAATAAAGTACTTAGTATTCATGTCAAAGTATCAGTTAAAATAGATCTTGCTACAACATTTGTTAAATACTAGTAAGATCATTGTTATCAATAGTCTGCAGAAAAATAAAATATAAATGTTTATTTTTTTAAGAATTGACAAAAAACTTTTATATTGATACTAATTATAAGGTCAATAATAATCTTGCAATTCAATAAAGAAATTTTTATAGGTTTCTTACAAATATATCTTACATACATTTTGATTTAAAAAACAACTAAAAATTATATTGAAAGTTAAGTCACCCTCTCTAAAGAAAAATGAAACATTTTTATATATGCTAAAATCTATATTTTAAACTAACTTGATTTCTGAGAATATGAGAACTTATGAAATTGAAAATACAGTCTTAAGGGGTAGGGGCTATAAGGTGCTTATTTGGCCCCAATTTGTTATGAAAATAGATTTTGAGAACAGATCAAGTTTATACTGTGATTAATTAATGTTATGTATGGTTGTAATGAAACAAGCTAAAATACACATGTCATCATTGACATGATGTCTTAATTGATTGCTTAATGACGTCATATTTCAAGAAAAGCTGAAAAACGGCCAAAATTCACAAATTTTAGACCAGTTTTTCAAACAAGAGTTAACACTAAAGTATGTCTCGCCTGCCGGCACCATCAGAAACAATTATTCTTTCTTACTTCCACTATATTTGAATTTACATGGATTTTCAGTTTCTGAGATCAAAAGATGTTTATAGAACTTAAACATTGCAAATATATGCAATAAAAATAATCAAAGTCACTCAACCGGAAAATCAAGGTCAAGGTCAAAAGATGGGGATGCAACTGTGCTAAGCTTCTACTGGGGAATATGCATACCAAGTTTTATCAACCTAGGACCTATAGTATTTGAGATATGGAGGTGCTCGCAAAACTTTTCGATTGCTATTATATGTATTGAAAATTGTCAAAGTCACTCAACCGAAAAATCAAGGTCAAGGTCAAAAGATGGGGATGCAACTGTGCTAAGCTACTACTGAGGCATATGCATACCAAGTTTCATCAACCTAGGACCTATAGTTCTTGAGATATGGAGGTGCTCGCAAAACTTTTTCATTGCTATTATATGTATTGAAAATTGTCAAAGTCACTCAACCGAAAAATCAAGGTCAAGGTCAAAAGATGGGGATGCAACTGTGCTAAGCTACTACTGAGGCATATGCATACCAAGTTTCATCAACCTAGGACCTATAGTTCTTGAGATATGGAGGTGCTCGCAAAACTTTTTCATTGCTATTATATGTATTGAAAATTGTCAAAGTCACTCAACCGGAAAATCAAGGTCAAGGTCAAAAGATGGGGATGCAACTGTGCTAAGCTACTACTGGGGCATATGCATACCAAGTTTCATCAACCCAGGACCTATAGTTCTTGAGATATGGAGGTGCTCGCAAAACTTTTTCATTGCTATTATATGTATTGAAAATTGTCCAAGTCACTCAACCGGAAAATCAAGGTCAAGGTCAAAAGATGGGGATGCAACTGTGCTAAGCTACTCCTGGGGCATATGCATACCAAGTTTCATCAACCCAGGACCTATAGTTCTTGAGATATGGAGGTGCTCATAAAACTTTTTCAAAAAGTTAACGCCGCCGTCGCCGCCGCCGGTAAAGTAACAGCTATGTCCCGCTCTGCTTCGCAGGCGAGACAAAAATTTAATACCTCCGCATCCCTCCACCAAAAAGATATTTCACACACTGCAATTTTGTGTCATCTTGCATATTTTTGCTAAGTTTCATTTTGGTGGAGGCCTGTGGTGGCATTCAAATTTAACAAAAACCAATGTAAAATGTGACGTTTTTCACCATTTTGGACAAATTCTATAAAATAGTCCTATTTAAAAGACCAGTGTAGAGAAAAGCTCTCAACTTCCAATGCCATAATTGCCAAACACTTTATTTCCATCATTTTAAGAATGCAAATTAAACATAGTTCGTTTAAATAAAATACACTGAAATTATGGGGCCAAAATAGGGTCTTAGAGCCCCTACCCCTTTAAAGACTAATACATGTATATAAAAATAAAACACCACCATTTTTCACTGTCATCAACATCCCCTAAACGGGCATAACAATTTTATCTTTTAATAATGTAACGGTTTATTTTAATTCAAAATTTTAAAATAAGATAAAACACCTTAAGATTAACCTTAAAAGTTAAGGTCAAACAAATGAATACACAACCTCTTATTTTGATCACAGAGAAACTTGATTAAATGATAAAAAGATATGAGATGTATATATACATAAATGTCCTGACATTGACTGAATTCTACACTCCAACCAAAGGGTCGGGTGAGACATAAATAATTAAATTACTTTCATAAAGACCCATATTTCAAAGGTATAAAGTTGTAAACATTTATCTCGAGGATTTAAAATTTTCAAATATTGTAAATTTTGATTAGGAATCAACTATTCAGCTAAGCCTCTATTCATACTTTTTAAAAGTATAATTAAATAAGAGCTAATGTCAATTTGGAATAAATTGTATCAAAATATTAAAATGTACCTAAGTTCTTCTACTACATTAGGCTTTTCATTAAGTAGTGGTTTGTCTGATCTTTATAGTCTTCAAACATGCAAGGTCTATATTTCATAAAAATTATCTTTAAGTTTTGTCAATTTTTAAAATATCATTTTTAACAAGGGACACTTGTTAAGTTGAAAAAAATCTGTCAAAGTAAAAAATGTCCGGATCTCGTTAAACAGGAAGCAGGTGAGCGACAGACCTGAAAATGATTCCAACATGATGGGACCACACCATGATGCTGTATACAAAATATCAAGTGGCTATTAGTTGCTGAGAAAACTGTTACGCAAATTTCTTCAAACCTGCCGCCCGATATCCACCATTTATTAACTCAGATTTTTTACTCTGTGAAATCAGGCCATGCCAATAAACGATAAAAGATATCATTTTCAACCCACGACTATTGAATCTTCCTGTATATCACTCAGTTACTAAAGAGGTCCAGAGTAGAATGTGACTTACTTCTTGCGTTTCTTTTTCTTTTTGATTTTTTTATCTTCTTCTTTCTTTTTATCCTCCTGAGTTTTAATGTCTACTTCTGCTTCCGTGTCGGCCTGCGTACTAATTCCTGTGTCAACTGTAAGAAAAAAAATCATCAATTATGTAATAAAGATACCATACAATCTATGATGGTTCCACATACATGTAGTTCTTACATAAAAATGTATGTTTGCTTCAATAATATATGTAAAAATGGTTATCAGTTCTAAAAAATGGAAAAATAAGATTTGGTTAACTGCAGTCAAATGTGCAAGTCTTGCAGCAATGTCATGTTTTTTTTGTCATCAACATCAGAAATCTCCTTGACCTCTTAAAATTTACTTTAGTTTCAGCCTAATGTCATGCAGATCAATTTTTTTTTCTTCATTTCTATACATGCATGTAACCATAGAATAAATGTCTAAGCCTTTTTAAGACCACATACAGAAAGTGTGTTGATAAATAATGGTATAAAAACAAAATTATATTCAATGGTCATTCAATAAATTTAATTTCAATAAAATTCTAGATAGATCTACAATCAGTGAAAATGAAATAGCATGTCAAATACTGGTCTATTTAAGTCTTTATTCATATATCTCAAAACAGACTCTAAGGTACTGCTGTAGTACTGTTATATGCAAATTTCAAATTCATAAGCATAAATAGTTCATACATGTAGTAGTTTAAACATATTTATTTATCCTGGATTGGGAAACAAGCTTGATTTTTATGTAAATCCCTCTCAAGCAAGCAGTTTGAGAGTGTTACCTTTGTAGTGGCCCCAATTGAGCTTACTCTTATTGAAATCTACAAAGGGGTTTTTAATGTGCATGAGGTTTTGCTCTCTGCATACACAGGACAACCTTTTTTCGTCCCTTCTGAAGGACTAGCATCTTTCCTTGAGACCATCCTTGCAATGGTGTCAAGAGAGAGTCGGAAAATTGGTTTATGAAATTTTTCACCCCGGATGAGGATTGAACCATGAACCTTGGTGTTAGTAGCCTGACGCCTTAACCACTACACCACCGGCTCTCTTAATTTATCACACTGTTAAACATTCTATCTACATGTAGTACATGTAGATAGAATGTTTGACAGTGTAATTACTTTAAAAGCTTTATACCTTTACAGAAATGACATGTAATTAGTCTACCGATAAATAACTAAGAGATATGTTTCAAAAGAATGCCAAGGAATCTATTCAATACCCATGATGAAGCACTATATTAATCAAATAGTGCATAATCTATAAAACTTTACATCAAATATCACATTATAAAGTTCTATCTGTTTTGACAGGTTTATTAAAGGCAGAGTTCATATTGGGTAAATGTTCTTTTTAAGGTTTGAAAACATCTCATTCCCATTTAACCGGTAAAGCTTTTAGAAATATTAGAAATATCCATTTGATGAAAGTTAAATAAGAAATAATTATACTCCTAGAAATACTGAAACATCATAATGAAATTATTCTATTCCAATATATATAAAATGTGTTTATCTACATTCATAACCACAGGTTTTACTTCTATATGACAAAAGAATGTTTTATTGATGTTTAAAAATTCAGAAAGCAAAACGACTATATACAAAAAAGTTGCCAAAATACTTTATGATCTTACAATGCAGATCTGAGTCATCCCTTCAATTGACGGTTTTAAATATTTTTTACAGATGATAGATAATTCTTAAAATATTCCTTTAATTAATGAAGCATTAAAAAACAAAACTTACTTAGGTTTACAGTCATTCCTGGATAATTCACCAAGATTCACTTATTAAATTTATATACTTTAAAATCATATGAGCATTTTCCATAAAGAGGCTTTCTGCGCAAAAAAGTCATATACAAACAAGACCGTTCGCAATCAATGACTCCTTATTTAAAAGCTGACAGCTAAGTGGGTTTAATAAAAGAAAACAAATTTGATAAAACGTAATCATTATAGCAGTAGTTTAAAAATCATTTAAATTGCATTTTTGAAAAAACACAATAATCATGTCCTTCAATAATAGTTTTGGTGCATAACTTCTCAATACCTCCTGTCAATGTGCACTCATAACAAGGGGAACATTTTACAGTTTATTGTCCATTGTTGCTTTGATACATGGCAGGCTTTTTATCCAGTACAGAGTTAACCTGAAGCACTTTTCACCAATATTTATTCAATTAATAAGTGATATTTTCAGCTTGAATGAGAAACCAATTATCAATACAACTATTATTAAAGTTCAATATGTACCATAATGTTACAGAACTGGTCCGATACAATCAGGGAAGGAGACCCCCACATTTCATTCTTAATGAAAATAAATACATATACACTTAAAGTACTATTCCATTGTAACATGGTCTTACTAATTAAAAATACAGACAGAAATGCATAATCACATGCAACACAAATTTGACCATTTAAAGGAAAAATTCTTCTCTAAATCTAATTAAGTTTGTACAAATTGTTCCATTCCTTTTACATTATGATTTTTTTCAATACTGTCTTGCCTATTTCACTGATGAAGGATGCATTAACAACATAGTTTGCTTGAAATGAATAAACTTTTGATGCCTTATAACTTTCATAATTGAATAACAAGTTCTTTACTTATAGTTAAAATTAAAGAACTTCTTCAACTTCAGGCATTATCAGTATTTATTTTTACTTTAAATTCATAAATATTAATAGATTTTTTGGGAAAAAAATTAAACTTGAACATGTTGAACTATAACAGTACATAATTGCTTAAAGTACCACAAAAAAAAACAGTCACTTGACTGATAATCTAATGTCAAAATTGTCAAAGTTTTTAATTTGAAAATAAAGGTCAAGGTCAAAATTTGAAAATGCAACAATGCTTAGCTACTACTGAGGCATATGCTCATAAACCTTGACATCAATGGTTAACATTGCCATTGCTGTCACTGTAGGTAAAGCATTATACCAATGTAATGCATCGGTTTTAAGGCAAGACCTAACTTCTTGTACTTCTCAAATCATTGTTTCACACATTGATTTCTCTGTAAACATACACAAATGAACAAATTATATCAAAATACTTCATTCAAAATTTTGAATTTATTGATATCGTAAACATGCCCCAATCTAATTAAAACTAGATCTTGAATTTTTCTCCACTAACGTTCCTGCAATCTTGATTGCGGGAACATAGTGGAGAAAAATTCAAGATCTAGTTTTAATTAGATTGAAACATGCCCATGATGCCCCATCATGAAAGAAGGAAAAGACACTTCAACCTGAAGGTAAATCTGATCTGTGTAAGTCAGACAGACCTGAACACAGACCAAAATGCCCATTTAACTTTCCTACATGTAGGTGGGGCATTCAAAGTTGTTACCTCTTAAACAGTTCATGTATATCATTATAAAGTTATCAGCAACAAATTGTTGAAGAGAACCACAGAATCAGAAGCTATCCTACTTACAATCAGCTTCCCCTTCGTCTTCTTCATCTTCTGGTGCTTGTTGTATCAGTATAGACGCTCCGTCCATCAATGATAGGGTCTGCTGTCCTCCATTGTCATACCCAGAATCCTCTCCTTCCTCGCCCTCGCTCTCCTCCGACGAGCTACTACTGCTCTCCTCATCCACTTCCTGTGTCTCCCCATCGGAGAGGTCCTCTGACTCCTTTGTACTCATTCTGACAGCAGACCTTATCCTGAAAGAGAAGAAATAAGTCTATAAAACTGATCAACCAAGAAAGGGGGAGGAAATTGTACCATGAATTATTAATCAGATTTCAATGTTAAGGATGTGCTTAAACATTGATTTTATATCAATGACAAAGAACATCCATCTGTCAGCATTTATTTGAATAATACAAAGTATCTGTGGATAAAATAAAATTTGTTGAACTGATGAAACATAGACAAACCTGACAATCTTAACAACAGAAATAAAAACACACACACTTATAAAAAGAGAAGTAATTTATGTTTGTTTTTTTTAAGTGCACAGACCTTTTTGTAATTTTGCTAAAGAAGGTTTGGGTGGCAATGCGGTTTATAATTATTTCTTAATACAAGAATATATTTTGTACTTTTTGTTGCAACTCCCAACACAGAATTTGGGACACTTAACCATATCATGAAATACCATATAGGTTATAAACAATCCCATATATAAGCAATAAACAATCAAAGAAATGGTAAAAGAATTTCACCCCTTATCAATTCTTCTACAGCCAAATGGGGACGTTTTCTGAGAGTGTTTGATTTTAGTAAGATTAATACCGTTTAGGTAAACATTACATATCAATCTAATTATACCAGGCCATCATATCTAGCACTTAAAATCCAATATTTTCCTTTACTAATCTTATATTTATGACTGATTTAAGTGGCAATCTATAGGTAAAAACCGATCATGAAATACCCCTTATTAAATTATATAGAGGGACATAATAAATCACACACGGGCTGGATAGTTATCAAGAAAAAATATAATTATACATGTACTTAAGTACCATGAGAAAGAAGTAATTGGGATGCATTTTCATCAAAATTTTATATGATTAAAACAAAAAAAACTGTCTTTCAAACTATACTGAGAGCCATGCAACTCGATCTATCACTCAGCATCATGATAATGGTGCACCCATGGAACAAAACCCCATTAAAAGTTAATATCTTGACAGAAGCCTGTTATTCATTTTTACACATATGATTTTATCCACCCAACTCAGAATGATGATTAACTAACCTGCTCCAATCTGTTTTATAAGTATATAACTAGAAAAATCCATTTATTCCAAACTTATTAGAACTTTATTGTAAATGCAATGTACTAGAATATTTCCTTGTTTGGATTGTGCACTGGTATAAAAAAGTTAAAACATTGAATAATTTTCAACGTTTGTTTTGTTGACAAAACTTGTCCTGATCTACGTAGTTTACTTTTTAACATGAGAATCGAAGAATGGATGTTCACATAGAGTTCTTATCATAAAGATCCTAAATATGAAGGATATTGATCCGATTTAAACCTGGTATTGTCCAGGTATACTGGTTCTTTTAACTACAGATTATTACATTCATGCCAGAGTGAACACCTTACTTTGGATCATTTCCAGTGCACATATTAAATAAGGTTCCTTTAACTTTAAACAATACCAGATTTTAATATACAATGTACACTAAACCTGTCCTAACTTTAAAATATCCATATCAAAGGAACTTGAATATTATAATAAAGAAGGTCAAAACATTTCAGAAATTATAGAAACTATACAATACTACTTCCAATAGATAATAAAATAATTCAATTCTTAATGGCAATTATATTACTCCTTAACCCATAAAATTAGGTTCATTGTTTTAGAAACTTTTAATTGATTTTTAACAATGGATTGAAAACTGACCCACTCCACTTCATTAAACAAATTCCCTATCTTCAAGACAAAATACCACATGCTGACATTTTATACAAATCAGTGGTCTGTGAATCTTTAAAAAACAGCAATAGTTTAAATTGACCAACTTTTCACTAAGTTATTATAGGCTGGAATATCATGCAGTGTTCCACCTACCTATTGACATGTTCTAATAAATATCATGTTACTTTCTGCTCATCCCAGGTGCTAGGTGCCACCCTTAATTTGCACCGAGGTGCAATTAAGCTAACCTCCCTCCCACCCTCCACAAATGACTTTAGGTGAAGAACAAAAATAAAACAGCTGTTTAAAAAGTTTTATGTCATGAATGCAAATTTACTCTTTTCCATCAATTTTATGCAGAGTTTGTGAAGGTGATGTGTGGAGACTTGAAAGGTTCCCCACTATTTATATTTTTATCTAACATTTGAGTTATGGCATATTGTTTCATGATATCTTGTGCAACCCCTTTCTTAACAATCCATCAAGTAAATGAGCAAGACTAAGAGAAAAGATTCTATTTAACAAATGTGTTTGATGCTATACAACAGTTAAAAATTACATAAGAGCTTGGTCATTGAAAATGTCAATTCAATAGCTTTTGGAGAATTTAGAAAAATTAACATTTATGCAAGCGGCAGCTATCCTTTTTTTTTTTTTTTTGCTTTTTATGTTGCACTGCCTTAAAAAATGGGAAATACATAACTGACCAGATTTCTTTAAACAGGAAGTAGATGATAACAGATCTGAAGGCAAATCTGACAATTCATATAATGTGAGACCTCATGCTTATGATGCATAATATCATGAGGCTGGGATAAGTAGTTGCTGAGTAACAAGAGTTGTAACACTATAAAGTATGTCCTGGCCGGCACCACCAGAAACAATTATCCTTCCTTACTTCCACTATATTTTCATAAATTTATCAGAATTTTTCAGTTTTCTGAGATCAAAAGGTGTTTATAAAACTTAAACATTGCTAATATATGCAACAACAAAAACCAAAGTCACTCAACCAGAAAATCAAGGTCAATGTCAAAAGATGGGGATGGAACTATGCTAGGCTATTACAAGGGCATATTCATACCAAGCTTCATTAGTACTTGAGATATGGAGGTGCTAAAAAACCCTTACCATTGCTTTTATATGTATTGAAAATTGTCAGTCACTCAAGCAGAAAATCAAGGTCAAGGCCAAAAGATGGGGATGCAACTGTGCTAAGCTACTACTGGGGCATATGTATACCAAGTTTCATCAACCTAGGACTAATAGTTCTTGAGATATGGAGGTGCTCATAAAACCTTACCCAAAAAGTTATCACTGTCGCCTTTGCCGCGGGTAAAGTAACACCTACATGTATGTCCTGCTCAGCTCTGCTTCGCAGGTGAGACAAAATGAGGATGTAGTACTCCTTTTCGTAAACAATCAATATAAAAAATCTCTCTACCAGATATTAGACAGTTGGAAAAGGAAAGGCGATAAATTATTACATATTAACATATTCTTTTAAAATGCTTAGGGACTGCCCATTAAAGTTGAAGGGGGTCTTTGGATTTTCATTATAAGTACAATGAATCTGATTGTAACTGAAAAAAAAAATTTCGGCAACATTTAGAGGCTAAGAAAAGGATATTTGCTTAACAAAAATAATGAAAAAAAAATATCATCGGTCCTAAATTAAGCTGAGGTAATAAGAGTGGCAAAAAAAAAAGATGAAGCAGAGTGGTTGTGCCAGAGGTGTGAAATGGATGTCCACGTTTACTCTGCAATTGTGTGTGACGGGTGCCTGGAATGGCACCATTTAAAGTATCTGGGACTTAAGGCACCACCAAAAGAACCTATTGGCTGTGCCTAAAATGTCACAAAACAACATGAATTCAATAAAAGTAAAATTATTAATAAACTATAATAATGTACATTGTACAATAATGTCAGTCTATTATTTGTTTTGGTTACTTAAATGGCAACTTTATCAAAAATAAACTCAATCACATTTCTGTGATGTTTTTATTTTATTTCCTTTTGCGAGTAACAATAAGGAGAGCAATCCCAATTTTATGTTTTATCATGTTTATTGTTACTCGTGAGATTTCAGTCTGAAAAACTGCCATAGCCGGAAACTGTTCCCGTTTTAGTCACACGAGTAACAATAAAAAAATCTTATTGTTACTCGTAGCCAGTAATCGTAGCCTCGGCCAACAAAAAAAGTGCCAACAATAAGTACTGGTCCAAATTGTCAATCTAGTTTATATATACATGTACCAACCCATTTCCCATTCCAATGTAGAAGTCCAAGAAGTTCCAAATAGCTGTCCTAAGGCAGGGCTGTCAAGTTTTATGAGCTGCATGCGTGAGATTTGACCAAAAATTGAAAGATCAAAGAAAATTGCCACCAAATTGCCGACTAGATGTGCGAGTCTCACGCGAGATGCCTGACACTTGACAGGTCTGCTAAGGAGCTGTCATATTTGATTTCTTCTACTTCTACTTCTACTGGGTACAAAACACTGTCTTTATAGACCATTATGTTTCGGAACTAAAGGGCAGGGGCGTCGGCGGTAAGAAAATTAAAGTTATGAACTGTTAAGGATAAGAGTAGCTAGCATAGCTCAACTGAAGAAAAAGGATAGAACGAAAGGACGAGTGAATTCCGTATTGCGTTTTCGGTCCTTCTGATTAGACCAATCCGGCTACCGAAGCGGCCCCTGGGCATACACCCAACCGGCACAGCTCTAACCTTCATTAGGACTTACTTACAATACGGACCTAAGCAGACTAAAAAGTAGTAGATGACAGCCCCCGCTTGAAAGATACCAAGTCAGGGGTCTCAGCAGTAGATGCTGGTAGCTGGTTCCATAGTAAGATGGTTCTAGGGAAAAAGCTGTACTTGAAGACGTCTGATCTCGTGTGGTACTGTTGCATCTTCTTTGAATGGTTTGATCTGGTTCTTCCTATGGCTGGTACTAGGTCCTCTAATGCCGTAAAAGTCCAGTTTAGATAGCAAACGCTGGTGTGGGACCTTGTCGAAGGCTTTTGAGAAATCTAAGATGATGAGGTCCTGTTGTGTTCCGTAGTCTAGTGATTAAGCCAGTTCATGAGTTAGGGTGAGTAGTTGAGTCTCGCAACTTCTACGTGCTCTGAAGCCATGTTGGCAGTCTGTAAGGATGGTGTGTTGATCAAGGTGTTTTAAGATGTTTGTTGTTAGGATATGCTCTTGCATCTTACAGCACAGACAGGTTAAGGAGACAGGTCTATAATTGCTGGCCATGAAGCGGTCACCCTTCTTGAAGATCGCTGTCACGTTTGCATACCTCCAGTCTGATGGGACATCGCCATTGGTGAGGGCACTTTGGAAGATTACTGTCAAGAATGGAGCTATTTCTTTAGCTAGGTCTTTTAGTATTCTGGCTGTTATCTGATCCGGTCCGCAGGCTTTGTTTGGGTTGGCTTTCTGTAGGAGTTTCAATACGCCTTCCTGTGCAATTGATATGTCTGGCATTGATGGATAAGGAGTTCCTGTTGGTTTTGGTATAGGCTCGTCTGTATGTTCTTTGGTAAAAACAGACTCATATTGTCTGTTAAGTATGTCAGCCTTGTCTTTGGGGTCAGCATGCATCTTGCCGTTTTCTTTTAGTGGTGATACTCCACTGGTGTCTTTCCTCAAGGACTTAACATACGACCAGAATCTCTTTTGTTTGCTTGGGTTCTCATCCTTATCTGGGTCTGATTGATTGTGATCAATAAAGTGATCAATAAAGCATAAAAAGAGGGTGCATATGATGCAGAAAATTTTAAAAAGGCCATGATTCGATAGAAAAATATCACAGGAAGAGAATAGAGCATATAGAAACTAAGAAAGTTACATACATGTAGGGCAACAGATATTTATTGAAAAAATCCAATCAAAGTGCAGGTTGGTGTGAGAATGGTGTCATCCGTTGTAATTTATCTAGCTGGTGGCTCTTTGACTCTAAACCCCAAAGGCCAGGGGCAGGCCCCTGTGGACAGTCCAACCTGAGGAAGGAACCACCTGTGCATACGTACAGACCGTAACAGAGTGTGTTCCTACAATTGGAAGCTCATATCACAGGCACTTGTTTCTATCAATAATGGGGGGTAGAGTATGTATAAAATAAGGATTTATTTTATACATCTACCCCCCATTATTGATAGAAACAAGTGCCACTGCCTGTGGCTCATATCGAGAAAAGAAGGAAACAACCACATTGAAACTGTGTGCACAGTGAATGACAGTTCCTTCAACACGTTGAAGATGGTCAGAAGATGGTAGAAGCAGAAGTAGAAGAGACAAGGAAAACACTGCCGGGTGTTGTTGTTTTTCGTGCTTTGACAGTTTGTCATAATAATTCAGTGCATTCGGGTCAACCAATTCCAGTTCATGCACGAAATGCATATTTGTATTTATTTATTGTAGTAGTCCCCTAATCATGTGTTTGTTATGTTTTAGACTGAGCTTTCTACCTGGTGTAAAAAATTGATTCATGTAATTTCCCATGCACTGCCACTGTCCTCCATGTTGTTTGAACGACCAACCGCCATTAAAATAAATATTCATCCGCCCCTTTGATTTAGGTTATAAAGCAACAATTTTAATATTTTGATGAGTTTCTGCACTAAAAAGAAGATTAAATGAAGTAGATTTATCAAATCTACATATGGAAAAACGCATTTTTATTCTTTATTTACATTAAGCGTAGGAATATGAATTGCTTAGCAACATGAAAATATTGGACAAACTTGTTTGGTGCAATAAAATTAGGAATCATCTGATAAAGTAAAGACTAGCACCCGAATTCTGTCCTGTACTTAAACGCATAAATCAAAATAATGATAGTTAAAAAATATATATAAATAGATAGATAGATAATTAATAAATAAATTAATTAATTAAATAACTTGATAAATGCATAAATAAATGATGAACTAATAAATAAAGCTAACAAACGTTCATTTGTTTTTTATTGTTTTTGTTTTGATTTTGTTTTTGTTTTGTTTTTTTGAGGGGGGGGGGGGCGTTTTGGAAAGAAAAATCATCCATGGAACGAATTATAAAGGAAAAAATATGAGATAAAAAATTAATAAAAGAAACCGAATTGAAGAAAAGTAGGCATGAAAAAGTAGTGATTCCCTATAAATAACAAACCAATATTAGAGATGGAGTTTTGTGATACCGGTAAATAAATTGCGTGATAATGTTTGTACCTATCTTATCTTGAGATCCAACCTGGACAACATAGAAAAGAACAAAATCCTTATATTTCGATTAGGTTACTCGCGTGAAACACACCGCAAATGATCTGCTACAATCATACGACCAAAACAAGGAAACAGATGTGGTAATACTTGTCATTCAAAAGCATTTGATAGAGTTCCCCGACTATTTCATAAACTAAATAAGTATGGTATCAATGACTTACTTGAATTATTTCCGCCTCTCCTTGAGGAGAATCGGGCCATTAACAAGTCCTCTCCATTTCCCTCTATCAGATGCCACTCTTGTTGCCTCTGTCCTCTGTCTGAATCCAAGTTCTTTCCTTTCTTTTTTTTAGTCCTCCTCCAGGCTCTTTTGGACGCCCTCACTTTCTTTTACCATCTGGGGTCCATGTGAGGGCTATTTTTGTATGCCAGTTGTTATCCATTCTGAGAACAGGTCCAAGCCACTTCCACCTTCTTCTGATGATGATGTCACTGACCTTTTCACATCCAGCTTTTTTTCTTACTTCTTCGTTTCTTACTTTTTGTGGCCAATAAATTTTCAAATTTCTCCCTAAGCTTTTGTGTAGGCCAATGTGTCCAGCATGTTTTCGTCGTTTTTTTTTTTGGTCATTTGTCAGGTTTCGCTACCGTATAGAAGAACAGAGATGACGTTTGAGTTAAATAGACGGAACTTTGTTCTCTTTGATAGTTGGCTGTTGTTCCAAATAGGTGCAAGTTTGTTGTATGTCATTTTTGCAAGGCCTATGTCCTCATTTGTTCCTCCACTGGTTGTTATCATCGCACCTAAAGGATTTAACGTCTTCGATTGCTTGTGATAGGTTCGTTGGTGTTTGTGTTTAGTCTCATACATTTTGTTTTTGATGCATTAATCTTGAGGCCGGTGGAATGGGCAAGATTGCTGACATCGTTAAACTTTCTTTGTAGTTGATCTTTTGTGCTGTACAGGAGAGCTATGTCATCAGCGTAGTCTAGATCGTCTAGTTTAGTGGTAACTGAGTTCCATCGGATTCCTGTTGTTATCTGCTGTTGCCTAAACTCATGCCCGGGGGTGGGGGGGGGGGGGTGGGGGGGTCACTCGCTATATATTGGGTGGTGGGGAGGTTCTGACAAACGGGGGCATTTTTTTCGTATATTTGTCTACAATGGGGTATGTAATTTTTACTGCGTCTCTGAAGGGGTATGTAAAATCTAGTCTCTAATGGGGTTATAATAAACAAAGATTATTCTACCACAGGGTTATAATTGAATCTAAATCCTATCAGGTCAGCATCTTTATTGGATTATAACAGTTCCCTGTCATTTAAGAGCTAATCTAATACTTATTTAATGAATTCCATCCCTTATCACAATCTCTTAAGTTTGCACAGCAGGAAATAACATCCGGAACAAACAAATTAGTGGTGTATAACTTTGTTTGTTGGTCTACAACGGGGTTACTTAAAGGCACGAAGTCTAAAAAGGGGTTGCGTATTCAAGAAAAAAAAGTAGTCTTCAAAGGGGTCGGGGATCAAGACCTCTATCCGAACCCCCCCCCCCCCCCAAAAAAAAGAAAAATTTCACGTACCCCCCCCCCCCCGGAACTCATGATCCAATCGATAACCATAAGGAAAGAGGAATCCTGTTAGGTTGCAGCTGTTTCACACCTGATTTGATCTTTAACCAGTCTGATGTTACACTGCTTGTAAATGTTATAACTGCGCATTCATTATCTTGGTACATACATCTACTAAGTTGATCAATTTGTCAGGAATACCCGTGATACTGTTTCATTATCTTCCATAATGATTCTTGATGTACGCTATCGAAAACTGTTTCCAAATCGATGAAGCAAAGATATAGGTTTGAATTCCATTCGACAGTTTGCTCAATGATGTTCCTGAGAATAAAGATATGTTCTGTCTCGTCCTTCCCTAAATCCTGCTTGTTATTCTCTTAGATGTTTGTTCATCTCATCTGCTATTCTTTTAATAATTATTATTATAATGGTATCAATCGTGACCAATATTTTTATTCCAATTAAGGTCCCTCAAGGGCCAATGACAAAAAATGATGTACATACATGATTTGGAACAGTATATTTTACAATTTTAACAGAATATAGAACTGTTACATATATAAATATAGACAGATTTCTAAGTTATAGTTATTAGTGGTGTGTGCGCCAGTGTGACAAGGTTGAAGCTTGTTATATTATTCATATTTATGCTAGTAGGTATATTTGTAACGAATCAAAAATTAAAATAAAGCCATGATAGTAGCTGAATTTATAAATTATTTATATGAAAATTCAATTTCTCCGCTGGAGAAGCCACCAGGGGACGGTGCTTAAGAACTCCTTTGAATTCTCCCTGTGCCTTATCAAAAAGAGAAAGAGTTTTTTACTCCAATATTAACGGTTTATTTTAGTTACAATATAGCAGTGGTATGCCATTATCTTTCTGGGGTCGGTGCTTAAAAGAGCCATGATAGGCTCTCCCCGTGTCTAACCCAGAAAGACAATAGATTATTCGTATGAGAAGCATGGTACGGTTACTTTACAGAAGAAGACACCAGGGGATGATGCTTCATCTTTTAGATTCTCACTGTGTCTTACCCAGAAAAACAAGCAATATCTTTTTTTGGATATAAAAATGTAAATTTTACCGACAGAATTTATGAATAAAGTTATACTTAGTTCTTAAAGTATCTTTTTATCCTCGCAGTTTAATATCCAGTGGAATTTTTCCTGCACAGTTAAATCAAGAAAGTTATTCGTGCATTCATGTTAAGTTAAAAAATTAATAAAAAAAAAATTAAAAAATAAAAGAATAAAATATAATAAAAATAAAATTATTAATGTTTTACCTTTTATTGTGATTTTCTTATTTGGATTTTACCTTTTAAATGTGGGCCTTCTAAACTATTGTTTTGTTTACCTTTTAACTAGCCACTGTGCAACACCTTTTATGGTTTTTAAAGACTGTCCCGGAATATAGATCTTTAATTTTTGCTGTTCGTAAAACTGGTGTACTCTGAAAATTCCAAACAAGCTGAAACATTCCACATTTTCAGTGAAGAAATTTTAAATATTGTTGGACAAAAGACAGAAAAAAGAACTATTGATAAAATGGCAGGAAGATTGCCCAGTGCCAGTGGTAGCAGACCACGAACAGGTAATATTCCGAAACTCAGTTACTCCAGGGATTAAATAAAACTTGTTTTGAACATCCCTGGTTCCTCATGAACTGATGTAGGTTACTGCACTTAGTACAGAGACAGTAATATTCACAATATTTTTAGGCACAGGATACGATTACGGCAAAACCGTAACAATAAGAAATTCTTATTGTTACGGCAAAGACAAAAATCGGGAACGGATGATGGGGCGGAGACCGAATCAATTACAACCGTAACAATAAGAATTGTCTTATTTATTATTACGGCATGTATTAATCATTACGGCAAATCTTTTTATGAACGAGACACATTAGAAATTAACCAAATTTTATAGTAACTTTCTTCCCAAATTAACACTTTTTATTTAGTTTATGCTAAATTGGATACTTACAACAGATAGTCTGTAGTCTGATTAAACATTAAAACATGTAGCTTTTTCTGATATTGTTGCCGAAAACATAACTGAGGCACTGACTGGGTCGCCGACACAAATTTAAGACGAAACATTAACATAAGTAGAATAAATTGACATTATACCCCTGGCCGATAGAAGGATCTTGCATCAAATAGAAAATCATGAGATGTGGAATAAGTGTACGCGACACAGCCAACAATCAAGTGGCAATTCAGAAAAACCACAATGGACAACCGCCAGCAGCTTTCAACGAGGCCAGTAGACGCTGCTCGCGGTTCTGCTATTGGCCCATGGTCTAAATAAAATGCATTTAATTTAAACCCATTTCTGAAAGCTGGAAAGAAATTGCAAACTGAAACTGCAAAGTTTGTTCCACTGATGTCCACACTGCGGCATCCCTGGTCTGTGTTGGATGTCTTGAATAGTTTCAACAGAAATGTGCAGAATAAAAACAAAACCCGAAAACCAATTATTGGTTTTGTGGCTTGTGCTATACATTTAAGTGATCAAAATAAAATTGAGTTAAATTGAGATTATCTGAGTATTTTTGCCCGCTTGTTTTATACATATAAATCAATAAAATGTTATGCCACTCTATATTTCATATCGTTACAATATCGATTTGCCGTAATGATAAGAAAGTTCTTATTGTTAGGGTCGTAAATGATTCGGTCTCCGCCCCGTCATCGGTTCCCGATTTTCGTCTTTGCCGTAACAATAAGAATTTCTTATTGTTACGGTTTTGCCCAAATTTGCCGTAACCCTATCCTGTGCCATATTTTTATAGCTGTTTCATTGTTTATAGGGGTGTTCGCCAATCTCATGAGTGTTTTCATATTCACTAATTTGCACCTCATTAAGTGTAAAATTGAACAGTTGGATGGCAATAACTAAAACATCGATGATTTACTCAAATTTCAAATCCTTGTATCTTTTATAATTGATTGATTAAATCGTTCTGTAAACGGTCTTATTCCTAATTAATTTTGAAAATAATACTAAAAAATAAATTTTCTGTGAAATTTGATTCTGAACCCAATCAAATTTTCGATCTAAAGAACCACTGAATATTTATTTTCAAAGAACACAACAAAAACAATATTTTTTCTGAAAATTGTAGAACTAAAAGAATTTATCAGTTATCTTGAAAAACAAAAGTTACAACAATTTAATGATGTTTTCCAACACAGTTTTATTGTCTTTTTGTCCTCCAAAAATTGTCCACCGGTAAGCGCTGATGTCACGGCGAACATTCCTATTCCTGTTTACACACAAAGATTGTTAAGAAATGATAGAAGATAGAACAGTGAAAAGGGTAGCAAGTCTGAGAAAATTACAGCTAAAGAGATATGAATCATCATGTTAAACTTAAGGGTGTATTCTGCCGGTCAGGTTTCAGTCTTGTTGAAATCTCCTTTGGAAATAACTTTAAAAAATTTCAAAATTTAAGAACAATGGCAATGAATTTTTAAAATATATGTATACCATAAAAATGTGTAAAAATAATGAATTTTTAACAAGTAGTTTTGGAGTAATCGCTATTTAAAAATTTAGGCCCAAAATTGCTGGTGAATTCAGTTAAGATTTTCAAAAAACAGGGGTTGGGGTGGTAAAAGTCATCTCATAAAAAATTATTCACTAGTCATTCATTTTTGCTTCCTAACACATTTGATTAGATATTTTCGCAATAAGAAACCTCAAAACACATGATGTTTTAACGATCAGATGCAAGAAAATTGAAAAAATCAGTATTTTTAGGGATATTTGAAATGGCAAAATATGCCCCTAAAATACATGAAAATGGGACAAAACTTTCTTATATCCACACATACATATGATTTTTTTAGTTTGATATATTCATTTTTACCAGATACAACTTATCAGAAAGTATAAGAAAAAGTTTAATACTGAAAATTTGGGCAAAAATGGCTAAAAATGAACAAAATCGTCAAAATTGTTCATCTTTAAATGTCTGTAGCAAAGAAAAATGGGCAGCCACCTATGAAGTTTTCTTCATATATATTGCCTTTGTAGGGCCAGAACATTGCAAAAATCAAGGTTAGAAAAAAAGTTTAATACTTTAAAATTTTGGCTACTAACCAGAGACTCAGTACACCTTTAAGAAATGTTGGTTTAAATATAACAGTGTCGTAGCTGTGATAAACCGAAGTAAACTTGGGCGTGCAAATAGCAAATGTTTAATACAATTCAGGTTTATTAAAAGTCATATGCAAAAATAAAATCAATATTTAATTTAATTACAATGTAAGTTAATTTCTTCAATCAGGGAATTATTTCTAGTGTAAACTAGTGATAAAATTGACATTGGTTTATTGTTTCTGTAATTTTGTCTTCCCAGTTAGCAAATGTGCCAGGCTGATACAAATGCAGTGTTTACACATACATGTAAGTGCACTGACTATAGGTTCAATTAAATGGAAGAAAAGTCCTTTGCATAGTATTTGTATTCCAATTTATTTTATTCGGACATGGTATGTTGTTGAAATAAAAAAATATGAAGTCTGAAGTGAAAAGTCCAAACTTATGATAAAGATTCTTCATGCTTTCCGGTTAATTTAATAGACTATAAAGGCCCTTGTGAATATTAAAAATAGGGCAAGGACACTATGTTAAACATATTTTTAGGGGAGTTGACTAGAGTCATGTCTTGGTCCAGGTCTTCCAATTATTTTAAGCTTCCACATTCTTGTTCTTCAGCTTTGCATATTTGTGTCCCTATGTTTGAATTGATACAAGTCTTCACATCTGTATATTTTTTTCTATAAGCAAGATATTACTTCTCTTTACAGGAGCGAGACCCATGGGTACAGCTATGCCAGCAGGTACAGCTACCAGACTGACTACTGCCATGAACCCTGGAACAGCAAGACCAGGAACCAGAGGGGGTCAGATAGCTGCTGGTACTGCTCTACAGTCTCAGCTGAAAGTGGAAGATAGACCAATGACGCAACAAGGACTGGGAGGAATGAAAACAGGGGTCAAAGGTCAAGGAAGAACCGTCAAGGATAGGACATACTTTCTGGGACTTATTAGAAGTAAAATTAATGAACTGAACAGTGAAAACACAAGATTAAGTAAAGAAATAGAGAATAATTCTGAGGAGAATTCAGCATTTCTCACATATGAAAAGAGGGCAGAAGTATTGGCCTCAGAGATTCGAGATTTGCAAGGAGAGTTGGGAGATTATAACACGCTTGTTGATAAGTTAACAACAGACGAAGATATTCAAGACGTGGAAATGGATCTTCAAGACTTAAAGAATTCTAATGAAAGAGAAGCAAGAAAAATAGAGGAACTCTTTGAAGTGAAAAAACAAAAAGAAGACACCATCAGGCAGTTAGAGCAAGAACTGGACCAGGAAAAAAGAATGGCAGATAATATTGTTAATGATATGAACCCTAAGATGAGAAAACATTACCGTGAACTGAAGGACGTCAATGAACACATGCTAAAGCAGTTAGAGAATGGACAACAAGAATTGGATGTTCTCAACTCTAAAATCGACAACTTGAATGAAGAACTTTCCTTCTCACAAGTAAAACAGGAAGCTGTTCGACTGTATGAGCAGTTAAATGAACTGGAGACAAAGAGAGATGCTCTTATCCAGGAAACTAAGAATCAGTCATCACCTGCAGAGGAAAGAGAAAAGTTACTGAAGCAGGTCAAGGAGGATAACCAAGAGATCGCTAGTCTGGAGAGACAGACCAATGAGTTACGAGAGAAAATTGACAACCTACAGGAGGAGATCCGACAGTTAGACATTGACATCGAGGAAAACCAAGGAGAGAGAAACCAGAAATATAAAGAACTGAAGAAGAGAGAAGAAACTATCGATGACTTCCTGAATACATTTGAATCAGCGAAGCAGCATGAGACAACACGTGTTGGTCAGCTGGAGCACCATATCGTTGACATTTTAGAACATATGAGTAGGAACATGAGCAGGTTTTCTCATCTACCATCACCCGAGGAACTCAGTACAATGAAAGAGGACTTGGCCTTTAAATCAGGAGAAATGAAGAAGTCTGAGCACACAACAGTAAGTCTGGCAGCAGAGAGCGATAAACTACAGGTAGATCTCCAAAAGGTCGAGCAACTTGAGGAGAAAATCACTACTGAGTTGGCCATGCTCAAGGATAAAAATATGAACATGGAAAAAGAGCTGGAGGTTTACAGTGATCTGGATAAACTGCGAGATCAGTCAGAGAAGAAACGCAAGAGGCTTCAGGAAGACCGCATCTCATTACAAAGGAGAAAAGACAATTTCAAAAAGATCATGCAACAACTAACATCTAAATATGAAGGAATGAAATCATCTTTAGAAGATAATGAAACATACATGCAGCTGGGTAATCTAGAGAGAAAATGGCAACACCATGAACAAAATAACTTTGTAATGAAAGAATTTATTGCTGCTAAAACAATGGAGTGTGACTATCGTCCCATGAATAAGAGAGTTTTTAATGCTATCAATGAACTTAATCAGCAGTTACAGAATCAGATGGCTGGGAAGCCGAGTATGTGATCAAGAAAACTATTGTAAACTTTAAATTGGATGTTAAATAATAACAATACTATTGGTGTATTTTTTAAACTGATTTGTTTTTCATTGTACAACTGTTTAGTAAAAGCTCCTGTGAAATATTATATTTATTAATGAAAAAAAGTAAAGTTGATTTGTAGAAGGATTTTGAAGTCTTTGATTAGATATTACATGTATCATAGGCAACATACATTTGTACAGTCAATTGTATTAATTTACACTAGAAACTTGTAAAAGTGAGGAGATGTCTTAAGATACCGAATGAGAAGTGTAATATTTGCTGCTGTTTTTTTATGCCCCATCTACAAAATTAGTGGAGCATAAAGTGTTCCAGTCTGTTTGTCCATCCACCATCCAACCCATCAGGTTTACCTGCAGGTGAAAGTTATTTAACCTTGAAAAGAGTCTTGTTTCATCACGAAACTTAATAAACATCTACATCAGGATATGGACAAACAAAAACCATTATTGAATTGTACCTGTCTCATCAACTTCATGGTTGATTTGAACAAAAAAGGGGGATATTTTACTTTGGTTTACCTACAAGTTGAAGTTACTTTACCATGAATAAAGTGTGGTACCATCATGAAACTTAATGCACATATACATTAGGACATGGTCAAACAAAAGTGATTCTAAAATTATACCTGTATTATCAACTTCATGGTTGATTGATCACAGAAAATAGAGAATATTCTTAGATTTACCTGAGGGATAAAGTTACTCCTGTATCGTTAAAAGGAAGTATATCATATATACACGATTTCATCATGAGACTTAAAATATCCATATACATCAGGATATGAGCGTAAAATAAATCAGCATTTGATTTTGATCCTTGAATCAACTTCACGGTTTGGTGATTGTAGCAAGAAAATGCATTATGTCTTTTGGACATATTTAAAAAAAAAGTTATGTTGTGTCCTGTCTCATCACAGATTGATCCAATTTCAGTTGGTGCTGCTTTCTTTGAAGAAACATAATAAATCATGATAATCACAAGAATAAAACAAAGAACCTGATATACAAATGTATTGCAACCCAAAACTGATCCATCCTTTGACATCTGATCACTTGCAACTTTAAAGGAGTAGATGAGGAATCACCCTTTCCATCTGTGTGGTCAAATACTTGTAGATGATTGCAATGTAATGAAACTGAACAGGAAGAAAGAACATCATATTGAGATTTGCATGAAAAAATCTCATTGCTATCAGATATTATTCAGACAAGATTTTAGCTCAACTAGCCAAAGGCCATGTGAGCTTTTGTCATCACTGTCCGTTTCACTTTCAAAATCTTCTCTTAAAACTGCTTGACAGAATGCAACCAAACTTGGTATGATTGTTATTAAAGGTGTCCTTTACAAAACTGTCATTTGGATTTTCTTTTTGGAAAAAATGGCCGTTGTTTCTAAAAATAGAACATATGGGGTAAAATCATCTTTAAAGACTTTTAACTCAAAAAGTAAAGCAGACAAAACAAATCTGATGGATATAAGGCCTTTAAAATTAAAAGCTCTCCAAAAGTCACCATTAAAGGTAGATGGGGTGTCTATCACTGAGCATCTTTTTTGCACATCTATCATAACTTTAAATTTTATGATGCTAGCTATTCTTATTGACTTCTATTCGGCTAAGTAAACATCAAAAGTGAAATTTACAACAAAAATTTGGATAAAATACACCTTCTTTGCGAATTTCAATATTTTCCCATACTTTTTTAGGGGAGATAATTTGTATAGAAATAATAAAGAAGAAACACATTTTTCACTTTTGTCAATCAATTTGATGGTGAACTTTATTATTTTTTTTTTTATATATTTAAATATCAATACAAAACAAAGGTTTTCACAAATTTTAAGAAAAATCTATGGAGTAGATTTTCTTAAATGAAGAAAATTTGAATTTTCCTTATTGATCCTATAGTAAATTTACTAAAATCATGCATTTTTCAAAGTCATTTTTACAAAAATTCCTCTTGTGAACTTTTAATTTAATCATTGGAATTTAAAGTACTATTATTGAGCTAACTGTGGCAAAAATTTAAGAAATTTCTATGGATAAATTTATAGACACCCCATCTACCTTAAGTTGAAGTTGTCAGATGACCCCTGTATTAGTAATGACCATTTTTAGGTCAAATATCACATTATACATGTAATGAAACTATTGCAGATAGAGAAAAGCTTTTGCTTGCTTATATGTTCAGCTTCTCTACAAAAGTGTCCATTTGGTTGAAGTTATCAGACGACCCCTTTTAGGGGTTATCTGGAATATGTTTAAGGCAGAAATAGACAACATGTATGTTGCAATCATGTTGGAAAAGCTATAGAAACAGGCTATAGGGCCATGACCTTCCATAAACCGTGACATAAGGTTGACATTCTTTGTGCGGAATTCATGACAGGGGTTATGGTCCTTGAGAAAAGGACATTACGTTATTTCCGCGGGCACATCAATGTAACGTCTTAGCGTTATTGTTATTGTCTATTGTTAACGTCATTGTTTCTATGTTTTGTATCTGTGTAACGTAAAACCTCAGTCCTCCATTAAACGTTATTCAATGTAGATGTAGTTCGTCTGAATTCAACTCTAATCCACAAAATTGGTCCCGCGAGGCGGATATACATATAAATGATGGAATCTTCAACTAGATTCAAGTCCGTAAGAGCAGGAAATCGTACAGCAATTACGAGATTCTTTCGGAAACTGGAGGAAATGAATTTTGAAGACTTGAACATTATTGCCGCTAATCGCACTATTGAAGCAATTGAGAGAAAACGAAGTGTCATCTTACAACTTGATGAGCAGATTTTGGAGAATACGACAGAGGAAAACGTAGAAGAAGAAATTACGCAGACAGAGGAATACAACTTGGAGTTGGTGATTTTGTTCAGATACACGACGATACATCACGAACTTTCTGGAATACGGGAATCGTAGAAGACCTTGTGCGCGGCGGAGACGGCATTGTAAGATCTGCAACCGTGCGTACCCGATTTGGAATTACAAATAGACCCATAGTTAAACTGTATCCACTGGAGCTTAATATTCTCGAGGATGGATCTCGCAAGCTGAGGAGAAGCGCCCGACTTGAAAAGAAGACCCTGTGATGTTCACAAATATAGAGACTGTTAATTGATTACCTTTACTTTTCATTTCTTTTGCGAGTTTTAATTATGGACTTTAATGATCAAGTAACATTTCTTATTTTCTTACTTTCTATGTTTAATTTTCTATGTTAAAGTTTTACTTTCCGCGGCCCGGAGTATGTTGAGAAAAGGACATTACGTTATTTCCGCGGGCACATCAATGTAACGTCTTAGCGTTATTGTTATTGTCTATTGTTAACGTCATTGTTTCTATGTTTTGTATCTGTGTAACGTAAAACCTCAGTCCTCCATTAAACGTTATTCAATGTAGATGTAGTTCGTCTGAATTCAACTCTAATCCACAAAAATAGGGCCATGACCTTCCATAAACCGTGACATAAGGTTGACATTCTTTGTGCGGAATTCATGACAGGGGTTATGGTCCTTGACATCTATTTCAGATAGAAAAAAGCTGTTGCTGGCTTGAATATGTTCAGATTGTGAAGCTCTACAAATAAGCCCATTGGGTTTACATTGTCAGATGATCCATATGGGGGTTAAGGCTCTTGAAAGGTAAAAAACTCTGGTTTTTGCTTAAACATGAAAACTATTTTGATAGATCTAGAAAATGTGACTATGAGCCACATGATGGCCCTCCCATTCTTGAAATATCACTGACCCCAAGGCCCCAACACATAAAACCAGCTGGGATATGGACCTAAACTTGCATTGACCAAATTTCTAATAGGTAAAGTCGAAATACCCAAGGCACATCTAGTAGTAAAATACATGTAGTATCTGGGTTATATCTTAACCAAAGATGTTCATGCGAAAAAAATATAGGTCACAGTGACCTAATTTCCAGTGGGTGGTGTAGTGCTAGCCAAGACACATCTACTAGTGAAATATCACTGAACCCCAACATCTAGTATCCAAGTTATGAACCTTGACCAAGTGTTACGGACATACAGACAAACAAGGGTAAAACTATTTTTATACTGTTTATAGTTTATAGAATGAAAACTATTGCAGCTTTAGCTTACCTAAATGTTCAGCTAGAGAAGCTCTACAAAACTTCTCATTTGGGGTAAAAGGTAAAAAAACTGATTATTTTTTGTCTTTGCATTACAGATTAAGAAATACTGTATCAAAGTATTGTTGAAGACCTTTACATTTAAAGGATTATATGTTTCATTAAATCCAGGTGATGATTCAGGCTCCTGGTAGTAGCATTACAAGGAACATGATTTTTAGGTGAATTTTCTACCATTGAAAGAAGCAGAGCTCTGCATAAAGATGTGTAGGTTTGAAAACTATGAAGTCTTTGTAATATTGTGTTGGATTCAGATTCTTGAAACACTAAGACATTATTTTATAAAGTTTTATTCAAACATTTTTATTTGTATAAAAATAAAATATTTGTGTAAAATGTTAGAAAAAGCCACAAGAACAATTGTAAATACATCTACATGAGAAAAAAAACCAACATAAATATATAGATTTACCATATAAAATTATCTTATTATTATAACAACAGCAAAATAACATGTTACATTGAGGTCCAACCAAGAAAAAGATCACAACAAATGAAATACAGATAGAATGTACAGAAAAAGAACAACAACAATGTATTTCTGGCCAATATTGCATTTTCTAGTCATAAAGAAATTATATCTTAATTAAAGAAGCCATAATCATTTGAAATAACAATAAATTTTCTAAACTTAAGTTCAGGCTATTATGCTACACATATTTATTTCTAACAACATTTTGTCATCTAATCTTGATTTTATTTTCATTTTCTTGAACAGGGGAGATAATTTTGACAAAAGTGTGTTAATTTTTATGATGTTCATTTTTTAAAAATTATTATGCCTGGTGTTTTTGATTTCTATTGGAAATTGTACAAATTTATAATTTCATCAAACATTTGAGATAGATACAATCTTATTTTAAATTTCAGTATTTTCCCCGGGGAGATCATTTGTGAATTACATGTAATAGGGAAAAAATTATACACCTTAAAAATAGAAGAATTGATTTGAACTATTATGGTTGATATCGCTTTCTAAGTAATTGTATAAAATTGTGTAGTGTGAGGGTCTATTGCGTAGTACAATTGAGTGAGAGGGTCTATTGCGTAGTACAATTGAGTGAGAGAAAAAAAAACCAACAACAACCCCCCCACACACATACACAAAAATATAATAAAAAAATTGTACATGAGAGATAAATTGGGTCAAATTTATACTTCTGTTGGGTAACAGCAATAGATATTGGGTAATTAAATCTTGATTGCTTTTGCGAAAAAAAAAAAAGGATATCTTTTTTATTAATGTTCATTCTAGACCCTAATCTTAAAACTTTAAGAAATAGAAATTATTATCAAAGTTACACACGTATTGAATATAAATCCTTCACCAAAAATCTATTTAACTACATATTCTACAATGACTTCCATGAACAAAGTATGGTCATATCAAATATTGTAAACAAGACTTATTTTCACAGGTATCTATTTTCATGATTTCACAATTTTTTTACAAGTTCACAGATTTTATAAATAATATTCTAACTATCTAAAATACATAATATTTATTGTTGGCCATGATATCTGTGAAAATAAATAACACTCGAAAATAATTATGTTTACAGTCAGAGAAACAGTGCTGCAAACAATTATATTAGAAATGTATTAATTATTTAACATATTTCTACTAATTTTGTACATTCTTAATCAAATACTAAGGTCTAAGACAAGAGGCTCCTAGAGAACTGAACTGCTAACCTGGTCATCTATGATATCTTATGGTTCATTCTAATAATACACATGTAGTTAATAGAAATAAATAGGCATAAACTCTAAGACTACTGCATTACATTTTTTCTTTGCATTACATATGGTGATTTTAATAGTTTTTATCCACCTTAATACAGAGAGAAAAAAAAACAGTGATTATTGTAAATTTCACAAAAGTATATCCCTTTATGTTTAAACCACAACATTTTTGTACATTTGTGCTTAATAATATACAATTCAAATAACTCATATACATGTACATGTAAAACCATATCTGACATATTTGGCAAAACAAAAGCAAAATTTTGAAAGTGATGCCATAAGCTCACATAGCACTTTGCCAGTTATGCTAAGAAATTAAATTTCAGATTAGAAAATTAAGGAAAAATCCTTTAAAAAATACATTTCAACATTTCATTATAAATTTTTTATTTTAAAAAATATATATATATATCACAGTAAGTTTTTGGTTTTAAGTCTTGTACAACAATGATATGTATAGAATCAACAAAAGTAACAAAAAAGGGTAAAAGTAAAAGGCATTATATAAGATATATTCGGACGGAATCTATATAATAATACTTTTCAGCTTAGATCTCATAACAATATAAAACTTTGGCAAGTAAGCTTTTGATTCCAAAAAGTAGAAAACAAAGGATGTGTCTGATAAATTCCTGAGGAATTGAAAAGTTACTATCACAGATTGAGAACCCTGTTGTTTGTCACAGAATTATATACATGTATATTGGTACAGAATTATATACATGTATATTGGTACAGAATTATATACATGTATATTGGTACAGAATTATATACATGTATATTGGTACAGAATTATATACATGTATATTGGTACAGAATTATATACATGTATATTGGTACAGAATTATATACATGTATATTGGTACAGAATTATATACATAGAAAATAATGAGATGTGGAATAAGTGTATCCAACACAGCCCACAATTAAACAGCAATTTAGAAAAACCACAATCGATGACTGGGAAATAAATATTTCTAAATAATAACTGCCCTCTTAAGGCTTGTCTAAAAAGAAATCAGTTTCATTATACAATAATAATTATCATAAAGAAAATTTAATATAAATCCATATAATGAAAGAAAAATCCCAAAGTTCTGATTTTACCACATAATAGAACTGGGCTTATTTCAATAAAAAAAGTTTTGATGAAACATACACAGCAAAATAAAGACAAAAAATAGAATTCTGTTACAGTAACTTGTTGATTTCTGGATGTTGTTGACTTAATCTTTCCAAGGCTCGATCAAACTTCATTAAATCTTCTAGAGACTTTAGACCAAGTTTTTCCTCCAAACATTTGTAGAAATAATCAGGTGCCTATAATAAAAGAAAATTTAGCTTTTTTTCAATCTTCTATCAAGTAATTCTGTTTTCTGTAAAATTTACTGTAAAAGAAGAAATATTTTTTATACAGTAGTTTTCTTAATCAATTTATTCTTATAAACCATATGTTTCAGTAAACACATTTTTATATTTTTATGTGGCTTTTGTTGTTTATAAGGAGTGAGAAGACCAAAAGGTTTATGAAGTGGACTTTAAATCATGAGTTTGTCATTATTGTTGGTTTGATCACCACAAGTGACATGGTTTCAAGGTACCAGTCAACAGTTTTATTGATTTTTCAGCTTGATGTAATGGAATTTCCTCCATCACAAGCCTAGAGACCATGGGTCTTTCGTTGATAATTTAGGGATTTGTTTGAATCTTATGTACTGTGGTTTTATTATTTTTGTGGGGTATCAATTTTTGTGGTTTTTGTGGGTGGCCTTGACCCATGAAATTTGATACCCCAGGAAAAGGACATTTAACATTGATCTGAATGCTGCAGACTTCAGAACCATAAATTTAAAAATTCCAAATAGTCCTTTTTCATCAAACCACGAAAATTGGTACCCATGAAAAAAAATAAATCCACAGTATTGAATTTTAGTCTTGTGTCAATGCAAAACAGTAAGCAGTGCCCTCTGGTCATGTTGAAGACTGCTGGCTGTTTTCCATTGTGATTTTTAAAATTGCTGTTTCTTTATGTTGGTTGAGTCACGTTCACTTATTGCACGTCTCTTTATCATCTATATATATATGTGAAACTTTCACTAATTTTGTCATTGGTATAAAAACTCCCATAGAGCTTATTTTAATTTTCTGGTCTCATAAATTCTGACCAGGATCTCTGAATGGAGAAAGATGATTCCTGTCTTTTAAGAATCAAAGATCATCTTACTGGGTCCACTGAGGAAGCTTACTCTAGTGGTGGTTTTTCATAAGCTGAACAACCCATGGCATGAAGTGTGTCTTTAAAAGTAAATGCAGAGGTGCTTTCCACTTAATCTGGCAATGGTTTGTCATGAGCTTGGATGACCCATGGCACATAGTGTGACTTTAATAGTCCTTGCATGGGGCTTTCCTCTATTGTCACGACTATAAATGAACTATTGATAGTGAATTGTGAATTGGTGTTTTATGTCCTTGCAACAATATTTAACTTTTGCAACATTTTGGATGATAAATAAATCATACCTTTACCTCTAAGTATAATAAATATTTCTGTTGTCTCTTGCTAATTTGACAAAGAGATTTAATATGACTGACATTTTTTTCCTGTTTCAAATTTATTTTTTCTTGTCTGATTTTCAATTGAATTTTTTCTCAACACACTCACAATTGACATTTAATAGATTTTTCCCGTTGACTTATAAAACCCACCTTTCTGAATAATTTGTACAGGAAGCCCACAACCTCTCCTGATAAGGACTTCAAGCCAGAAAATCTATTAATAGAATATTAAAATAACAGTTATTACTTCAAAGAAATGTTGTATCTCTTGAATATTTAATTTTGTAGTAACATACACTTATACAATGATTTGACCCTGCTTGGCATTTATATTTACTGTATAAATGTATAAGAAATTCACCTCAAAGTCAAGTTAACTTCAATTTGCCAGTATGGGCTGACTGGGGAATTTAACATTGTGACTATACCTAGATATAGGTCTGCAGTGGTGTAATTGAATATTTTCACAGCACCGTCAATATGAGAAACCGGTCTAAATTTCTTATACATTTATTCTATAAGAAGATTGAATGTAGGTGGTAAGTCACCCCCAAAAGGGCCTTTAGGTGATAGATTGTTTTTGATCTTGTGAAAGTCTCTAAGTTGTTATTACATATGCATGAAGGTCATTTATAGATTGTAAGGTCCCCGAGGGTAATCACAAGCCTGGTAGTCAGACTTGTCTGACACGAATTACCATAAAATTTCTAATATTTGTCGCTGAAATTTCCGATAGTTAAATTCAAAATTAATGAAAACACCAGGTTTCTTTCCTTGTAATGCACATGGTCGATATCCTCGGTGCTGGATTTGGCTTCCTTGTTCGAACGTTTTGGTTTTGAGTACTTTTCGTTTTCAACTGTTTGGGATTTTGACCTTCCAATGTATTGGTTTAAATGCTACTGATGAGAGGTTACTCCTTGAAATATCGATATATAGCATATCCAAATTAACCGTTTATACCCGCGTTTTGGTATTTGTAATTTTGAAACCACTGGGCGATAACCGCTGCTGGTGGACCAGAGGTCCCCGAGGGTAATCACAAGCCTGGTAGTCAGACTTGTCTGACACGAATTACCATAAAATTTCTAATATTTGTCGCTGAAATTTCCGATAGTTAAATTCAAAATTAATGAAAACACCAGGTTTCTTTCCTTGTAATGCACATGGTCGATATCCTCGGTGCTGGATTTGGCTTCCTTGTTCGAACGTTTTGGTTTTGAGTACTTTTCGTTTTCAACTGTTTGGGATTTTGACCTTCCAATGTATTGGTTTAAATGCTACTGATGAGAGGTTTCTCCTTGAAATATCGATATTTAGCATATCCAAATTAACCGTTTATACCCGCGTTTTGGTATTTGTAATTTTGAAACCACTGGGCGATAACCGCTGCTGGTGGACCAGAGGTCCCCGAGGGTAATCACAAGCCTGGTAGTCAGACTTGTCTGACACGAATTACCATAAAATTTCTAATATTTGTCGCTGAAATTTCCGATAGTTAAATTCAAAATTAATGAAAACACCAGGTTTCTTTCCTTGTAATGCACATGGTCGATATCCTCGGTGCTGGATTTGGCTTCCTTGTTCGAACGTTTTGGTTTTGAGTACTTTTCGTTTTCAACTGTTTGGGATTTTGACCTTCCAATGTATTGGTTTAAATGCTACTGATGAGAGGTTACTCCTTGAAATATCGATATATAGCATATCCAAATTAACCGTTTATACCCGCGTTTTGGTATTTGTAATTTTGAAACCACTGGGCGATAACCGCTGCTGGTGGACCAGAGGTCCCCGAGGGTAATCACAAGCCTGGTAGTCAGACTTGTCTGACACGAATTACCATAAAATTTCTAATATTTGTCGCTGAAATTTCCGATAGTTAAATTCAAAATTAATGAAAACACCAGGTTTCTTTCCTTGTAATGCACATGGTCGATATCCTCGGTGCTGGATTTGGCTTCCTTGTTCGAACGTTTTGGTTTTGAGTACTTTTCGTTTTCAACTGTTTGGGATTTTGACCTTCCAATGTATTGGTTTAAATGCTACTGATGAGAGGTTACTCCTTGAAATATCGATATATAGCATATCCAAATTAACCGTTTATACCCGCGTTTTGGTATTTGTAATTTTGAAACCACTGGGCGATAACCGCTGCTGGTGGACCAGAGGTCCCCGAGGGTAATCACAAGCCTGATAGTCAGACTTGTCTGACACGAATTACCATAAAATTTCTAATATTTGTCGCTGAAATTTCCGATAGTTAAATTCAAAATTAATGAAAACACCAGGTTTCTTTCCTTGTAATGCACATGGTCGATATCCTCGGTGCTGGATTTGGCTTCCTTGTTCGAACGTTTTGGTTTTGAGTACTTTTCGTTTTCAACTGTTTGGGATTTTGACCTTCCAATGTATTGGTTTAAATGCTACTGATGAGAGGTTTCTCCTTGAAATATCGATATATAGCATATCCAAATTAACTGTTTATACCCGCGTTTTGGTATTTGTAATTTTGAAACCACTGGGCGATAACCGCTGCTGGTGGACCAGAGGTCCCCGAGGGTAATCACAAGCCTGGTAGTCAGACTTGTCTGACACGAATTACCATAAAATTTCTAATATTTGTCGCTGAAATTTCCGATAGTTAAATTCAAAATTAATGAAAACACCAGGTTTCTTTCCTTGTAATGCACATGGTCGATATCCTCGGTGCTGGATTTGGCTTCCTTGTTCGAACGTTTTGGTTTTGAGTACTTTTCGTTTTCAACTGTTTGGGATTTTGACCTTCCAATGTATTGGTTTAAATGCTACTGATGAGAGGTTACTCCTTGAAATATCGATATATAGCATATCCAAATTAACCGTTTATACCCGCGTTTTGGTATTTGTAATCTTGAAACCACTGGGCGATAACCGCTGCTGGTGGACCAGAGGTCCCCGAGGGTAATCACAAGCCTGGTAGTCAGACTTGTCTGACACGAATTACCATAAAATTTCTAATATTTGTCGCTGAAATTTCCGATAGTTAAATTCAAAATTAATGAAAACACCAGGTTTCTTTCCTTGTAATGCACATGGTCGATATCCTCGGTGCTGGATTTGGCTTCCTTGTTCGAACGTTTTGGTTTTGAGTACTTTTCGTTTTCAACTGTTTGGGATTTTGACCTTCCAATGTATTGGTTTAAATGCTACTGATGAGAGGTTACTCCTTGAAATATCGATATATAGCATATCCAAATTAACCGTTTATACCCGCGTTTTGGTATTTGTAATTTTGAAACCACTGGGCGATAACCGCTGCTGGTGGACCAGAGGTCCCCGAGGGTAATCACAAGCCTTGTAGTCAGACTTGTCTGACACGAATTACCATAAAATTTCTAATATTTGTCGCTGAAATTTCCGATAGTTAAATTCAAAATTAATGAAAACACCAGGTTTCTTTCCTTGTAATGCACATGGTCGATATCCTCGGTGCTGGATTTGGCTTCCTTGTTCGAACGTTTTGGTTTTGAGTACTTTTCGTTTTCAACTGTTTGGGATTTTGACCTTCCAATGTATTGGTTTAAATGCTACTGATGAGAGGTTACTCCTTGAAATATCGATATATAGCATATCCAAATTAACCGTTTATACCCGCGTTTTGGTATTTGTAATTTTGAAACCACTGGGCGATAACCGCTGCTGGTGGACCAGAGGTCCCCGAGGGTAATCACAAGCCTGGTAGTCAGACTTGTCTGACACGAATTACCATAAAATTTCTAATATTTGTCGCTGAAATTTCCGATAGTTAAATTCAAAATTAATGAAAACACCAGGTTTCTTTCCTTGTAATGCACATGGTCGATATCCTCGGTGCTGGATTTGGCTTCCTTGTTCGAACGTTTTGGTTTTGAGTACTTTTCGTATTCAACTGTTTGGGATTTTGACCTTCCAATGTATTGGTTTAAATGCTACTGATGAGAGGTTACTCCTTGAAATATCGATATATAGCATATCCAAATTAACCGTTTATACCCGCGTTTTGGTATTTGTAATTGTAAAATATTATTTACTCATAAAACATGATGGTAACCAAATTACAACAACTTTTACTGTTTTGTCTCTTATCTGTATCTAGATACTGCTTAAACTTTTGATTGGCCGGGTTGAAAGAGTAAGATGTACTTTATTTATCCACATATAAAGAATTGTAAAAATTATAAAAATTGATGCAGAAAAATGATAAAAAAAGACCTCAAGTGACCTCACTTATATGGGGGAAAAGAAACATCTGGGTCACATATCAACTAGGGTGATAATTGTACAAAATGTACGAACATACACCTATGCATATGGTTGTTTGTGGTAGCTAATACATACGCCTGAAGGTCATTTTGCTGAAGCCAGTTTTCTACATCATGTTTCGTCCAGGTCAACAGGAAGAGATCCTCGTCTTTTGGAGGTGCTGCAGCAACAGTTCCAGACTGCTTAATAGCTTTAACTTCTTGTTTCTGTTAAAAAAAAGGTACCGGTATATAAATGTGTGAAATAGTTCTTTTTTTTCAATCTCCTTTTGCATCTGCTATTAAATTCTTTTAAACACAGATAATTGGTAATTTTACTTGAAACAAATTAATTTGGACCCATACTAAACACATAGAAATTAATTTGTAACTTAAGATTTTAACATAGATACAAATATTAAACTAGCATAATTAAATTAGTTAGTGTCGCATATAACAATGAAATAAATTTTGCTTAATTAATATAAATGTTAATTAACGTAAAACTTAGTAGGTGTTTATAAAAGAATATAGTTGGGATCTTTTCAGTGAACATACAATCCAGAGCAGTCTTCATTTCATAGAACCTTTCTCACCTTTTCAGTGAACATACAATCCAGAGAAGTCTTCATTTTATAGAACTTTTTCTCACCTTTTCAGTAAGCATACAATCCAGAGCTGTCTTCATTTCATAGCACTTTTTCTCACCTTTTCAGTGAACATGCAATCCAGAGCAGTCTTCATTTTATAGAACTTTTTCTCACCTTTTCAGTGAACATACAATCCAGAGAAGTCTTCATTTTATAGAACTTTTTCTCACCTTTTCAGTAAACATACAATCCAGATAAGTCTTCATTTCATAGAACTTTTTCTCACCTTTTCAGTGAACATGCCATCTAGAGAAAACTTCATTTCAGAGAACTTTTGATCAAAATTGTACTTTCCACTGAAGTCATAGAACAGCTTGGTGCCTATCAGGATCCCTAGCCAGCCATCAGGTTTGTATCCATTCTGTAGTAAGACTGGTACCACAACCTTGTTTCGCTGGTAAGCATACTCAGCTTCTGTTGTAATTCAAAATGTTTAATTCATAAAAATTTTTGGGCAGAGTGATAAAACACACATCAAATAAATAAAACACATATCAGGGCTATTAAAGCATACTGCCTGGAACTTTTTTGCAATTCTAATTTTTAGCTCAACTGACCAAATGTCCATGTGAAATGTCTTTAACTGACATCTGTTAATAACTTTGTGTAAATCTTCTCCTCTGAAACTACTGAACATAAGTTAATGAAACTTGGTATCCCTAGGAAGTCCTGCACAAAGTCATGTTTTGGTTTCAGATTTGTAAAAAAAGACATGATCGCTGTTCTTAGCATTGACCAGGGGGGGTCAGACTACTGGTTTTAGTTTGAAAATCTAACAAGAGGCTCCCACAAGCCTTAATTGCTGACATGATTTAAGTGCCTGAATTTTTTGGCTATCTGGCAAAAACCACTTTTTTGACACAAAAGGGGAATAAGTTTTTAAAATAAAAAAAATGAAAAATTTGCAGATGACAGCTTATCCCCCTGCATGTTACGTTTAAGTGTAGGTCAAGGTGGCCTAATTCTGGCATGGATTCTGGTTACTATTCCAGATGTTTCCGTTCACCCAGAATCATCCCAATTTTTGAACAAAAGTTGTTAACTATCAAAGATGTACCCACTAACTTAATATCATCTCTTCAACTACTTTCAGTTGCGGAGATATGGACTGTAAACAAATTCTCATACCAAATCTGAGTCAATTAGTTATTGACAAAAACAAGAACCATTAGGTACAAACGTATGTATATATGTACAAATGAACCCATCAAACACTAAAACCCCTGCTCAACACCATCAGGCTTGTGAATTATAAGGGGTTGTTTGAAAATATTGCTAAACCAAATGCATTAAAGTGTAGAGTTCAATTAGAACATTTTACCAACAATTATCTTTACAATTAAGGGACTATAACTTGCAAAAGGGTCATTAGAATTTTTTGTAAGACTTAAATAATTTAGCAATATTGTTATTAATAGATTTTCTCTAGCTTTCAAGGTTTGCAATTGGGGAAAGGCTGTGAAAATGGTCAGTTTTGATGTTCTAAAGTGAATAACTCCTAAAAGATATGAACCTACAACTTTGCCCATTTTACACTTTTTAGAGGGGGGGGGGGGCGGGGGGTGTTCTTATAATGATTATAAAAAATTATAAATATCTTGTCATTATACTGAGGTTTGTAAGTGCAAAATTGGGGAAAAAAATCAAGAAAAAGGGCAACAACTCCTACTTGTTCTTTTATGTCATATTAACCACTTCCGGGTAAATTGTTGAAGGTTTTTTTTAAGTCTGTTTTATGTGAACACTATTTTGAAGTATATACCAACCTGTTCTACAGTTTTTACTTTCTTTATATTTCTCTGAGTAGCAGATAAGAACAACGGCTGCCTTCTCAATAGCAGTGGCCATCATTTGTAACACTGAACCTTCCATAAAATCAACATCTATCCATACTTGGAAATTGTTCTCTCTTAGTCTGTCTCTCAGCTGTGATAAAAACATTATTGAATTGATATACTGCAACTGTGGAAATTTACATTGGAAAATAATTTTGCCTTTTTCTAAAGTGACCTTTTTATCGCCAGGGGAATTTCACATTTCTTCTGATTATTTATACCCTTTTCTCAAACCATTCTCCATTCGTGCAGGGGATATTTTCATGTAGATCGTGTATTTATTGTATAACCTGCAAAAATTTTCACCTTTACAGTAATTCAAACTGAATGAAAGAACACACCTTATATCTTGTTAGAGAAACCATATAAAGACTTATTTTGTTATCAATGAGTCTATAATAAATTACAAAGGACGAAACATATTCAAATTTGATGTTTAATTTGTCCTTTTCTAGTATACATAAGTCAACATTTCAATCATTACAATAAAATTGCAAATTTTAGATTTTTACCTAAATTCTAAAATTAATATAAAATCTATGACTTGTAGAATAAATGCACAATGGGAAAAAAACATCAGCAATTAATTTTCTAGTACCAAACATAAAAATTACCTCAAGAACCGTTTTCTGATTTCCCCAATTATAACTTATCATGATATGTTCCCCTTTAACACCTATGTCAGTCTTCTTCTCTTTGGCCTTTTTATCTTCTTCTGTAAAAAATTAAACATATACATATTATATAAATAAGAAGAGATTCTAGATCCCCAGCCCATTGAGTAGGGAAAATCTAAGTCGGCTTGTTAAACAGGAAGTAGATGAGCGACAGATCTGAAAACCCATCCCACCATATGAAACCCCTACCTGAAGCTGCACACCAAATAACGAAAGCCTATGCTTAATATTTTCTGAGAAAACTGTCATGAAAAATAGCGTGACAGACAGACACATGGCATTTCTATGTCCCACTCTGCTTTGTGATGGGGAAAAATAACATATAGCTGAGAGGGAGCTAAAATAGATTGATACCCTGAGAAGATCATTGTTGACAGAGGTGCAGCTAAGGTAGACAATTTCTTCCGTAAATGACTCTTTTCAGTGTGAGATGACCAGGTTGAGATGCGAGCACGTGCAGCGATCTCACACTGGTCAATTATCCAATAATAACCGCCGGTACTGATATTGATCGATGATGTCAACCAATGAAATGCGCTGTTATTTTATACTTTCGGTTTTTAGAATGAAGTCCTCTAAGGTTTCAGAATATAAAATTTAATTTCTTACGGAAGAAATAGGTACTTACACGCGTTCTTGGAAAACCGGCAATGATCTTTCACTCGTGATAGAATTTTTGGGGTCTTTTGACTCGTTCCGCTGCGCTCCACTCACAAAAAGACTGAAAAATTCTATCACTCGTGGAAGATCAGCCGGTCTTTCCAAGAACTTATGTAAGAACCTATAAGTCTTTTAGAAGGGTACCTATCACCCTCTCTGCACAAGAGAATTTCTGACGCATGTAGGTGTACCATTAAAAACAATTTTAATATATGTTAAGCATTTATGTCTGTAAAGATTTTGTTCTCCTTAGCTTGTAATTGTTTGATCCTTTTCTGCATTGTTTTCCAAGTACATATGGATATCAATCTTCTACACGAAGGTACAAATAACTAGGGCATTTAAATGTAAATGTTAAAAGATAGATATTAAAACTAGCATTGGCCAATATGTCTATGGCTCATTTTTAAACTTACTTTCAGGGTTAATGACAAAAAGAGCTCTTCCTGATGAGTTTGCTATATCTTCATTAGAATGATGCTGCAAGTCCTCTAGGTGCTTCATCAATTCTTTGTCTTTCTATCATTTGTACAGAAAATACAATTTCAGAGTAAACAAGAAATAGTTACCAAAGATACAGTTTTCTTTACCAAGAGAAGCAGATATACAAAATCATAGCAACAGTAAAGAAAAACACATTTTTAAACAGCACAAAATCCTACTTTTTAATTATTCTCTAAGCTAAGAAAGTAGAATTCTAAGGAAGCATGTAATGTGTCATTTAATGCGGAATGATTGTTGTATTTTTGTAAGTTTTCAATGTAGCCTTTAGGCTTAACATGTAGAAAGAACTATTCTAGCAAATAATGTAATGTAAGCGGAGTTTGGGTTTGGAGGCCTTTTTTTTTCTGATAAAGACACTTGTTGTTCAAAAGACAATAGCCAGTAAACAAAATTAAGTGCAAACTCCCACTTTCTCTCCTTAAACATTTTTTCTTGAAATAGTCCTTAAAAAATCATTTATTTTTTTTGTCAACAACATAAGGCTATACCCTAAATAATTACTTCAAAATTTTCTTACCAAAAACGTTTGTTTGTTTTTGCCATGGAACGCCAACTCCCAGATGGCTCGTACTGAGGCCAATGTTTCCTCGTCTGAAGACTTTTTTGTAATCAATTTCTTCAACATTGGATAAGTTTTACTTTTACTCATAATTATCAGTTTGTTGTCCTCATTTTTTGCCAGCCCTGCTAGTCCATCTATCAGTTCATGAACACTGAACCCTTCGTGTCTTCTATCTTTGTCTAGTAAAGCTTTTTCTATCATCTCCAATAGAAAGTCAAACAAGGATTCGTCTGCTGTGAGGAATTCATTCTGTTCTTCTGTCACCATATATGATAAGGCCACCAGGGTTGTTAGTTTCACCACTAAAAAAAAACTTTCTATCAATCCAAGGTTATCATAGGAAAAAAATCAACATATGTCGCCTGTGTCTTGGAATTTTCAGAAAACAGGAAGTAGATGAGCTACAGCTATTTAATTGCTTTACACCATATAGTACTATAGAAGGAAGCTACACGCTAATATCAAGAGGCTGTTTCCTGTAGTTGTCCGAAAACCTGTGACTCATATTTTTTGGATGCCACAGGACACAGGACAATGCTGGATGACTCAAGACGACATAAAGTGTCAAAGTGACTCCTATATATGTAGCTTTGCAAGGATGAAGGAATCAACATGTCCATTGGACACAGATGTCCCAGCATAGGATTTAAGGTCTAAAAGTTGCTTAGGACATAAAGTTTGTCATACTGAATCATCCTACCAAATTTCAAATCAATCTCATGTAAACAATTTCAGAAAGCATGGCAGATATCTATACAGACATATGAAGGGACATCCAGGTATGAATGGCTCAAATTTTCAGGTAATTTTTTATATCTGCCTGCCCCAAACAGTAAGTTGAAGTCAGGCACATTTTGTCTCTCAGCGGGAGAATCACATGCATGCTTGTCTTTTATCTATTGAATGTTTATTTGCCAATTTATGCTCAAACCAAATCAATTGTCCTTCTGTTATGTAAACGATTAATTATTCTTTATTCATTATGTATTATCACTTTCATTTTAAACCAGCTTCAAAAAGTTGGCAATATGCAAGTGCCTGATTTCATCCACACATTTACAATTTTTTTTGGAGATATTCACCGATACTTTTTTCCTGGTCATTTGGAAACCACGAAAATAGCAAAAATTAGTACAAAACAAAATTACTTCGTTTGCAGTATGCATATCAAATTTGACCATTTTATTGGGTTAATCTAGAGCCTTATTGATTATTTCGAAAACAGTTTTGCCACTTTACATGTCTTAGATTGACATAAAAACAAAGACGGTGTGTAGGTTTGGATCTCTATTACATACTCAAAGATATTTTACAGGAATGAAGACGTCATAAGCATGGCGACATTACAATGTCCTTGTTATGTGTATTCTTGACATTACATTTACAGGTTGTCAGAATGTTGTCTAATGTTGTTTCCAACTATTGATATTGAGCTGACTTTTATAAGAGTACACTTTACTAAAAGCCAATGACATTTTTTTACTCAATTATTACGATAATATATCATAACGTTGATTTAATCCTGAATAACTCATCTTCAGTGTAGCATGTTGTGTGTTATTCTCAAATCTTGTCATAGTTTATAAGAAAAAAATGTTTTAATCATGATTCAAATTTCATACTGAAGTCATATAGCAAATTTCAAAGAAGGGGGGGGGGGGTATAATTACTCTTTTACATCCATTAAACTTCTACTTTAACTACACAATGGGAGGCTATTTGGGCTTTTAGTCAAAACCAACAAAAAAATTTAAAAGTTAAAAATGTTTGTCTGAACTAACTTTAAGGTGTGAAAAAACTTTGAAGTAGCATTCTTATTCATATGTTGAGCAACCGCCAATTGGATTTTTTATGACTATGTTGAATATATAAAACTGCAAGGAGGGTTTGTTAAGTAGCATTTAATATGAGGTTCATAATCTTACTCTGAGCTTTTGATTTTAAGAAAGGTGTCAGAACATCAACCATATGTACTAATTCTGTCGAAGATGTCTCTCCTTTATCATTGCGATTCTTTACTTTAACATTAAACAAAGATTTCACAATTCCTGAACGCCCACAGTTAGTAATAATGGCTACAGCTGATTTGAAGGAAAATTCTTCATCTGTCTGAAATTATAAAATCTTTAATTTCATCATCACATTACATAAATAATAGGCACAGATTTAGAGGGGACAAGAAGGGCATTCTTTCCCCTTTAAAAGTGGCAAAAAATGTGTTTTTTGCTTAAAACCCATACATGAGATTCCAGAACTGAGGGAATTAAAATTTTCTTAGTATGAAAGAACTTAAATTATAAAAACAATGAATTTGTTTTAGACAAAGAATCTTACACCTTTGCCAAAATTTGGCTTTTTGAGCATGTTTCATACTTTTATGGTAAAAACTGATTAAGCCCCTTTGTTGTTCACAGTAGATAAAGGTAATAACAAAACTACCGAACTTGAATGATCAATCTCATAGTCCAGAGAAAATGACAAAAACGAATCAGTCATACCGGAGAATTGGTGGATCACAATGGTCCTAACTTGGTACAGGCATTTCAAACGAAATGGTGGGTTAAACCAGGTTTTATGGCGCCAAACCTCCCTCTTACATAGTTGTGAGACACAATAGGGATATTGAGAAGATGAAACTTGTATTTGGAACCAGTATTTGTTTGCTTATATAGTGATAATTTGCCTTGTTTGCAAACATAATATGCATTGATAAATTGTTACAAGCCTACAAACAAAATTGAAAGTTAAACTTTTTTAAATGCTATTTTATCTTGGTTTTTAAACCCTTTTCACAAAGTTGGATTTTCATGACTTGCAGCATGTCTGATAAAACATGTTAAGTAAATTACACAATTAGAGTCTATACACTTCAGTGACTAATATTTTATTTGTATTATGTGAATATTTCAAGTGCATAAAATTATTATTGCTTAAAAAGTTGGTGTTGCTCAACTAATGGTAAGGTGTATAAAAAAATTAATGTTTACCAAATTGTCCAATCCTTCCTTTAATGTTATCTGAAGATCCTTCACAAGCCATTCAAATATATCCGTTTTCTCAGCAATACATGTAGCAAATTCTTTACTTGTGTCTGTAAAATTCCAGATAATTGTCCTTATATCAACGATTGCTTCATAGTAAGGTTCATCCCCATCTTCATCATCTAAGGAAGGGGATATCCCATTAAATAATTCATGATCCTCTAAAATCTGTTTATACAGGTCCAGTAAAGGCTTGTGAAACCTAGAACAAATGTCCTATCAATTAATGTTGAGAACTATTACATGATACAATATAATCAAGGTTATGGCACACACACACATTTTATTTGAACTATCAAGAGTGCACCCACAGCTTGAGCTTCAAAACAAACATTTTATCCTATTATCAGTTTCAATATGCATAGGATTCCAAAGGTTTGCTGCAGAAACCAATTCTAAGCTTAAAATTTCTAAGTTGACATTTTACCTTGAATCTGTCCTTTAAAAGCATGACCCACGAGCTTTATTGAAAGATGTCTAAGTTTTTATGCAATTCTATAAAGACATTAAATTTTCAAATTCAATCTTAAATTTCAAAGACCTTTGAATTGACCAATTGACAGTCATATACATCTTGTACTTAATACTAAATAATTACATTCTAATTTATAACGACAATTTCGATTGGTAAATAATGCAGTTTTATTTCGGATAAAACTCACTAGCACGTGCTACCTTAACAACGACTTGCGCGGAGTAATTCAAAAATAGATAAATTAAACCATGCATTTCATGCAATTTTATGTACGAACATTTCATATATTTTATCGGAATGTAATTATATACATTGAATGCAATATTTTTGAGTTTTATTGGTGTGTAAAAGCTAGGACCTTTGTGCACATTTTCAACATGAAGTGCAGTAGCGCTTCTTTCAAAATGGTCTTAGGTCCACGCTTTTACACACCAATAAAAATCAAAAATATTGCATTTAGTGTAAAACAAGTGAGGCCACTAAAAGTATGTCTCGTCTGCCGGCACCATCACTAAAATCAACTACCTAAGCTTTCATTTCTTGATATAAACACATAAAATGTCTGTATACCCAATATCAGATGCCTACCTAATATACTTTTCTAGCAATTCATCGTCGTCCACAAAAGTCTTACAAAAAAGTTGTCTGCATGAAAAAAACTAAATTCACAGAGTCACTGGAGCATAAAAAGGGGTCAGGGTCACACAACATGGTGACAGTTTCCTAGACCATAACCTGAACTGTGTGTATACCAAATATCAGATGCCTAGCTATTATACTTTTCAAGTAATTCATTTTCCAAAAAAGTCTTTCAAAGAAGTTTTCTGTCTGAAAAAAGATCTAAGTTAACAGAGTCACTGGAGCGTGAAAATGGGGTCAGGGTGATATGGCATGGTAACAGTTGCGTAGACCATTACCTGAACTGTCTGTATACCAAATATCAGATGCCTAGCTTATAATTATACTTTTCAAGAAATTCATTTTCCACAAAAGTCTTACAAAGAAGTTTTCTGCCTGAAAAAAGATCTAAGTTCACAGAGTCACTGGTGCTTGAAAATGGGGTCAGGGTGATATGGCATGGTGACAATTGCGTAGACCATAACCTGAACTGTCTGTATACTAAATATCAGATGCCTACCTATTATACTTTTCAAGTAATTCATTTTCCACAAAAGTCTTACAAAAAAGTTTACGACGCCGCCCTTGCCGCCAGAAAGTAATACCTATGTCTAGCTTCTGCAACTATTCGTCGCAGACGAGACAATAAAAACTATTTCTCGAAATGTATTATAGACATATATCTTATAGATATACGGATGCTAAAAGATATCAGTTTAGCATGATAATAAATTCATCATTTTAAATTGATTGATAGAATTCACATACAATACAATCATAATTGTTAGTCAGTAAGAAAGTAAATGTCATAAGTATTTACTTAATTTTAGCCAAATTATCTCCCATCATTCTTCTTTGCTCATCACTGCTAAACTGTAAAAATTTGTCAATAACTTTCTTATGTAAAACAGTATGAAGCTCTTCTTCAAAATCATCATGATCACCAGGCTCTGATTTATGATTAATGCTCTCACTAATAAATGATTTAGCTTCAGTAAAACTTTTAAAAACATCTTCCATATGTGGATTTCTTTCCAATTGTTTTTCCTGCTCTGCTTTTTTCATGACTGATACTGTTCTTGACATAGGCTTTCTTTCTCCAGACATTTTGGGTGATGTGACAATCAATGGAGCTAGAGAATCATGGGAGGGTTCTTTTTGAATGACAGGCTGCTGTGCTGTTTCTTTACTACATGCTGTTCCCATGAGGGTCAGGGGGCAGTTATAATTATCTGTAAACAAAGACAAAAAAACTGCCTATAAAGTTACCTTCTAAATGATTTATTGTTGGTTAAGGCTCACACATGGTCATACTTTCATAATATTGGCTCATGCATTGCCTAATCTTTCTCCATCTATTTTTAATTACACATTAAAACAAAAAAATACTTTAATAAGACATAAGACATATTTTATTTCCAATCATGGTCCCTCAAGGGGCAGGATCATTACAATGATAAATTATAAATAAATAACATGAAGCAAAGAATACAGTATACAATTATTAAGGTATGATTGTTACATTATACAATGGGTTAAGATGCCATATAAAATATTTAATAAGTGTATGATGTCAACATATGGCAAGCTTAAGAGTGACAACAAATAACTTTATAGTTGAACAATTTTGGAATGCTAACTTTTCCTCTAGCACTTACAGTTTTCAAGATAAAGTCCAAAAACTGTGAAAATAGTTAATTTTGACTCCTATAAGGAGTTGTCCCACAACTTTGACCCAATGGAGAGTCTAGTAGAGCTTTTGATGCTGAACAAGGAAGGTTGCTTCGGATTTTCTCAATCTCTTATACTTTTTGAGCTACACGTATAAGCTAAAAACTATGGTTGGACCCCTGTTCTATTTTTAGTAACAGCTGCCATGTTGGTTGGTCGGCGTGCACAAATTTCACAAACTTGGTAGAGGACATCCTAAAGATCAAGCGTACAAAGATTGAAAGCAATACCTTCAGTGGTTTCAGAGAAGAATGATGACAGATGACAGATGACAGACAACGGACGCTTAATGATGACAATAGCTCACATGACCCTTCGGCTAATAAATACAGTGTTTAACTTCAAACATGCAAATATCTTTGCTTAAACCCTTTTGGTGAGGAACCGATCCAAGAAAAGTTACAAAGGTGTTGGAAATAAATGTGACGTCATTGTAGATTTGTGACATATTTTGATAATGACGTTACATTTTCTTACAAGTGCAAAACAAATATTTTTGATTTTTATAATAACGCGTCATTTTTCTTTAACAGCAAATGCCTTGACAAAATCACAACTTTTATATTTGTAAAGAGGACATTTATGTCCTTCCCTCTGTAAACTGATAAGGACATAAATGTCCCTCCCATACTTGAACAGATGAGGACATATTTGCCCCTTCCTACACTAAGAGGGTCAATATGTGCAAATTATCTGTTTACAGTAGTGTTTTAAATTTGTGTGTTTTTACCACAGGCACTTGTTGACTATCAAAAATAAAGGGGGTAGTATGTATAAGTGGGAGAAGGTAGGACTTCTGACCATAGGCACCTCCCTTCAAATGACATTTTCTGGGGAAAAAACACATTCCCTACCTTTCCGGTCGCCACCAATCGATCGGTGGGGTATTTTCCTTCACAAATATATCAATTATATTCCTTCCACCTTAACAGTACCTCTCAAAAATCGATCTTTGTCATTAAAATCTCCCCAAAGGAAGTCTGCCATACCCACAAAGTGAAAGTAGAACGCCACCTGGTGGTGACTTATGTTCGGGTTTCTCGGGTGTTTTCCATTCAAATTAATGAAAAGGGTAAAAATTACGAACAAGTTGAAAAATGTGGGAAATTTGAAAGAAAAAAAGATAAAATTTGAAAAAAAAATGTCAGAACAACGAAATTCAGTGGACAATCCTTATATTATTACATGGTAATTTACAAAATAATAGAAAATAGAGTGTTTGAAGGCTTTTTAGAGGTAAATCATGAAAAAATTGACATATTTTGTTCTATCACTTCTGAAGTTCTTCAAATTCAATTTATATATCTGAAATCAGGATGACATCAAATTGAACTCTTACAATGACAAAATTATATCCTGATCCCAATGTTAGACACTATTTGGAGTATATGAATGACCCTAAAAAGCCAAAAACATACTAACATATTGTTTGGAAATGTCTAAGTGTTTTTTTTTTTTATTAAATGAGAGAAATTTAAGTCCAGATGTGGAGTGTATGTTCAAGCACAATGTAACAATTAATCACATGAAATACTGGTACATGAAAATAATTGGCCATTCTTCTCAAAAATACCTACAATATACATGTACATATCCTACAGCAAGTTTCAAAATAAGAATACAGTATTACTGATAACTATACAAATATAGGGCTAAAGCTATTCATGATTCCTAACTTCTATTTAATTTTTGGTCCAACCTTAAAAGTTGAAGAGCATTTTTTAAAAGACCAAATCAAATGACAATTTCAACCGAACATAGACTTTGTAGAGCTAGAAAAGAGCTGAAGGTTTAAACAAGCGACAACTATTTTCCATATGTAATAATTGTCATTTCTATATAAAGGCCTATAACTAGAATGCCAAGTTTACCTTTAAAGGTCATTAACCCCAACGAGTGGAGTAAAGTTTTATAAAAATCCTTCAAGAGAGAAGCAGAGGTACCAATGGGGTAACTGAATGTCAAAAGTCCAAAGGGCAGAGACAAAACATGTAAACACCAACAAGAACGGGACAAAAACAGACAACATGTTAAACATGGAAACACAAAATAACTGAATATCAATCAACAATGGAAGAGGATTAGAAGTTATGATTTTGAGATTCCTATAGTATATACCTAAAAAACTTTGCTTGCAAAGATTAAAAAGAAATTAATTTCATCATTGGCTCAAATACACAATTTTCAGCTGAATACATATTAAGTAGACCAAATACCATTATTAATTAACCTTTATGTTAGGGGCCAGCCATTTAACTTGAATGGGGGAGGGGGGCTTCAGTTTATCCAAAAACTTATTCTATATTAGCTGAATAAGCTGTGATAAAATAAATTATAGCACCAAAGATGAAGAAAAAAAAATAGTATTTACAAGGATTTCTGCCATATAATAAGGTAATAAGGTTAATAATGAAGAAAAAAAATGTGTTTTAATACTGGGGTATTCTCATTTTCTGGTCAGATAAAAAAACAACAGAAACACTAAGCCCCCTTCAGTTTAAATGGTCTGTCCCTAATGAAATGTAATGCAGTCAATTATATTATACCTTAATTTTAATCATCCATTTCATTTTTACACTCATTACAAAACCACTCATCTGGTAATTCATCTGAACTTTCAACTTTTATGCATATGAAATGAAACCAAGTATCACAGCCGTCACATCCAACACAATCAAAAGAACATTCATTTCGACAAATACCACAAGGATATTTAGATGTTGTTGACGCTTTCATTTTCTTCTTCCCTTTTCCACCTTTTGACTTTCTTCGTTTAACAGTTTTCATTGTTCTTTCAGTACATTTGTCTTTTTCTACGTGTTCTACATTTTCAGATGATGTAGAAGGCACACTTGTGACTGACTGGTCAGGTTTATTTTCAACGTTTGTACTTATAACATCTGGAAAAAGCATGTTAGGGCATTGCAACAATTTTACTCCTATCAAATCTGAAATTTGTTTCTTGGTCTTGTTCACTGAAACTTCTATCCCATAGGCTTTTGACAAATTGATCAGATCACTTTTGGAGAAAACTGTCAAGTAAGCTTCATTGCTTAATATTTCAGATTGCAGCCGTTTATGCGACACAGCTTTCAGTTCACTTTTGTCAAGTTTTATGGTCTCAAAAGTGAATTTTGAGGTTGATTTTGCACTATGTGATTGTCTCATTTTTATCTGTTTTCTATGTGCTTCAGTTTTCAAGGCATTTATGTCTTGTAAAAACTTTTTCCTAAGCTGAGACAAGCTCATTAAGCAGTATTTTGAAATTACATCTAGGTATATAGAATTTACAATATCTGCTTCAAAATCTGCATCCACAAATATATTTTGCCATATTTCTTTCAGATTTGCATCAGCTTCCAAACTTTCTGATAGAAATTTTTCAAAATGTGTACCATGCAAGTTTAAGTTTTTGGTAGATTCAATTTTACGAATGGTTTTGTCCAAAAGTAAAAAGAAATTAAAGGCCTCATCTGAAATGTTGACCAACCCTTTTCGGATGTTTTGCATTCTTGCTGTTTCTTTTAGTGAGCCTTTATCTTCTGCATTATTTAGAAGAAATGCTTCACTTGATGTAATATGATTGATTACTTCTTTTTGTTGCTTAAGTGTTCTCAACATGTCAATTTTATTTTGTTTGTACAAACATGCTGTTATTTTTGAATGTATCTTTCTTCTCAACTTAGAAATACACCAACCACCAATATGCCTGATCTTTGCTCTACCACCTTCTGATTCTGTAAAACACAAGACATTTTCTTCTAATGCATTCTTTTTAGCTGTGTCGACATATGATTTAGCAGCATATACTAATACAAGCTCTCTTATTTTACATGACAACTTAAAAATAACATTTTTAGCTTGGGGGTTTGGTTTGAAAGCATCTAAAAATGTTTTCACATAATCACCATTCATTACAAAGTGAACTTCACCATAGAATTCGGAAATGGTCTTATTTTCAATCAACTGGCCATCTTTAAAATACTTTTCTTTTAAAGAAGTGATTGCATCCCATAAAAAACAGGCAAGCTTTTTTGTAATGTCTGAATTTTGAATAAGCAAATCAATAGCTTCGTTTTCACTTTCCATTTGTGGTGTTTCACATTTCTGAAAATATAAACTGGATAAAAGCTCAGTGATTTCTATTTCTGGTGGAAGCAAGTGTACATAATCTGCTTCTAGTTCTTGCTGTTCCAACAAGTTGGCAACATTTATCATTTCCTGGTCGACTTCATGGTCTGATTGTGGGGAATTAATATCATCATCGAATGGCGTGAATAGAAAGTTATAATTTTCAACATCTGTTATTTCTTCTTGTATTACAATATTTCTACAACAAGAAAAATCATTAACAGGAATTATTTGTGGCCGAGAATAGAATTCTATCATTTCATTTGGTGGATTCCGTACTAGTTTTTTGTCAAAGTGTAGCACCTGTAGGCCCTTTTTTCGTACTGCTCTACTTAAAGCAACTGCTACTTGGCCATACTGGGTCATATTTCTGCAATCAACACTCAATCTTTCAATTGTAAGGCCTTGAGCTTTATGAACAGTTAAGGCAAAGGCAAGATTCAATGGAAACTGCTTTCGGCACGCAACATCTTTTTTGTACTTGGGGTCATAAACAGTAAATGAATATCGCTCTAATGACACACACTTGTTGATGGATGGAAAATTAACTTCAATTAATGACTCGTTTGCAGATTCCACTTCTCCAGTAAGCCCATTAACCAATTGGTCAGAAAGATTAACTATCAGAATGACAGGGCATCCAATTTTAACAGCCAATACCTTTGGTGCACGAATCGATTTCATTCTTTCATGGTCCCCACTATCAATGGCTTCATAGGTACTAAGTTCCCCTGAAAAAAATATAACATACATGTATAAGTGTCTATTGGGTAAAAGTTGTATATCTGGAAATAAAGTAACAAAAACTTTCCCCCCTTTCGGTCCCTAATTTTCAAAAGGGAAACTAGAGGCTCCCAGGAGCCTGAATCGCTCACCTGATCTCTTATGCCAAAGTTTGAATAAATTTCACAAACTTTCAAGTATACAAAGTTTCAAAGCATTCCCATCAGTGGTTTCAGAGAAGAAAATCTTTGAAGAAAAGTTAACGACGGACGATGGACGCCTAATGATGACAATAGCTCACATGACCCTTCGGGTCAGGTGAGCTAAAAAGAGGGTCACAAAAATTAAATGCCCTATTTTCTATTCCACTACTTGACAAAAAATAACTTGCAAAATTAAAATTTTCAAAATCAGACCAGAAATAATAAAAAGCTTCGCCGAGCGCAGCATGATACAACCGCAACATGTTGAACCCTGTACATTTTAGGCCCAATATGGATAGTCTATTGCTCTGGACACATGCAGCCCATGGTGGACTGACAAAGATTTTTGACACATGCTTCTCTGATGGACTTTCGACCCAGGGGGTAAAAATATAAATTTTCAATTTTGTATTCTACTCTTGAAAAGAATAATGTTTGGGGAAACAATGAAAAATTGAAGCAGAAATTTTTTTAAATTATGATTACGGCCCCTTTGGTAATGAGCAAAAAAAAAGGTAGGGGTCGCAAAAATTTATTCTTAAATTTAGAATTGCTACTTGGCAAGGATGAAATTGTAATAAAAAATTTTAAAATCAGACCAGAAATAAAAAAGTTACAATTTTGGTCCCTAATAACATAACAGTAACAAGAATTTAAAAAAAATCAATTTCGGCCCCTTTTGGCCCCTTATTATGTAACAGGTGAAAGAGGGGTGGGGTTGCAAAAATAATTTCTCAAATTTGGATTCACTACTTGACAAAAAGAAACTTGCAAAAAAAATTTCAAAAACAAACCAGAAATTAAAAAAGTTTTGATTACGGCCCCTTTTGGCCCCTAATTACATAACAAGTGAAAAAGGGGATGGTCAAAAAAATTAATTCTCAAATTTGGATTCGCTACCTGACAAGAATAAACTTGCAAAAAAAAAATTTCAAAATCGGACCACAAATAAAAAAAGTTTCGATTTTGGCCCCATTTGGCCCCTAATTACCTAATAGGGGAAAAAGGGGGGGGGGGTCGCAAAAATTAATTCTTAATTGTGTAAATGAGCTAAACATTTAAGCAAGCAACAGCTTCTCTCTACCTGCTATAGTATTCATTTCATAGACCAAAAACATGAAAAAACATTATTTTAGGGGCCCCTATAAGGGGTCATCTGACAACTTCGACCCTATGGAGTTTTTTGTAGAGCTAAATGAGCTGAACAATTAAGCAAGCAACAGCTTTTTGCTATCTGCAATAATTTTCATACTATAGGGCAAAAACATGAAAAAATGCTATTTTTCACCTTTAAGGGGCTGTAACCCCTTTAAGGGGTCTTCTGACAACTTCGACCAAATGGAGACTTTTGTAGAACTTTTGATCCTGAAGCAGTAGGGTGGCATCAGATTTCATCTATCTCTTATACTTTTTGAATTACAAGCCAAAAACAGTAGTCTGACCCCATGGTCTATTTTTAGCCACGGCGGCCATGTTTTTTGACGAATTAGAAATCGAAACATTACTATAGTGCAGGACACCCTAATGATCAATCATACCAAGTTTCATTAAATTCTGTTTAGTAGTTTCAGAGGAGAAGAATTGAAAAAGTTATTGTAAGAACAAACAAAAAAGTTGCAATTTTGGCCCCTTTTGGCCCTTAATTTCTAAACGAAAAAAGGGGGGACTCCCAAAATCAATCCCATCCATCCTTTAATGGTAAGAAATATCATTGTCAAATTTCATTGCATTTGGATAACTAGAACTAAAGTTATCGTGTATACACTAAAGTTAACGGACGACGACGACAACGACGACAGCATCATACCATTATACGTCCGCAAATTTTTTGCGGTCTTATAAAAAGTTGCATTTTTTGCCTCTTCCCTTTTGGGCACCTTATTTCTATAGGGCCCCCAAATCAATCCCTTCTTCCTTTTATAGTTAAGAACATCATTGTCAAATTTCATAGCAATCAGATAACTTTAAACTAAGGTTATTTTGGAAATCACTAAATTTATTAAACAGACAACACTGATGCAAACAATGACGGCAACAATGCATCATATTATTATATGTCAAAAACACAAAATTGAGGTCTTACAAAAAGGGGATGACAAGAAAATTTTAGGGCTTTTTTGGGGGGCATGCAGACATGTAAAAGATGTTCTTTTAAATACCTGTACAAATATAATATTTATTGGTCACACACATGTTGCTCCATATATCATCCTTTTTTTTCTATATGTCATAAAACAAATACATATTATTTCTAGGTTATGTGGACAGATAGAGGAAAATGAAGAAGGTCAAATATTTCAAAAAGATCTTGATTCGGCATACAGGTCATTTATTGAAGGAATCAAATGCCAACCCTTGACAGAAGCCAATTTTTCTAAAGTTGTTTTGTCCTTTTTTCCCAAAATAAAGATTGTTAGGAAACGAGAAAAGGACACAACCTTGAGAACTCGTCCAAAGTTGTATGTTGGTATTAAATGGAAGGAAACATGTAATCGAAATATGAATGAAGTAGTACCGCTAACTGTACAAAGGTCCATTAACAGTAGCTACACTTGTATGGTCACAAAACAAACAGAAAAATGTGTAACAATTATGATGTTGAGTGATATTGTTTGCAATGGCAATATTGTAATGAAAGAGGTTGTATTAGATTTTGAAAGTAATAAATGGCTTTTACATGTAAGAGGGAAAGTTGTCAATTTGGAGACTCTATGTATAAGTAATAAGTTTGATGGGACAATTGAAAACATGAATCTTATATTACAAATAGTGGATAAACTTAAAATTTGTAAAGGCTTAGATATTGACAGGAAGAGAAAGGTTCCGTCACATATAAGGTCAGAAATGCTTAGTGAAAGAGGGAATGAGAACACACTAGAGTTTAAAATAAGATGTCAGACTTGTGTCAATGTTTTAAGTATTTTCAGTTCAGGTAGTGCATGTAAGAATTGTGTTCATCATTTGAATCCTTTTAAGAATGAATCCTCTGAAAATTGTATCGATCTTACAAAAACTGATAATGATGATTTGACAAAAATTTTAAGTCATATTTTCCCTAAAGCTTCACCAGAAATGAAAGAATTTCTCCAATGCCAGCATGAAATGATGACATCAGGTCATATAAGATGGGATAAATCAGTCATAAAAACTTGTTTGAGTTTATGGGCAAAAAGTAGTAAATGCTATGAGGATTTGCGAGATAGTGGAATGCTTGTTCTTCCATCAGGCAGACATCTTAGGCGAATAAAAAATTCAGTTCAACAAAAACCTGGTATTTCAGACGATATACTTAGATGGATGGTTAACACTGCAAAAACTGCAAATTTGCCACAGTCTGGTTATTATGGAGGTATCCTCCATGATGAAGCCAAAATACAACAAGATTTGATTATAAGCAAAAAAGGTACTGGGAATGAGTTGATAGGATGGGTAGACACAGGAGTAGAGGCTGAAAATATTAGAATCTTAAAAGAAAAAGATGTTAAAAGAGGGTTAGCAACTGATGTCCTACAAATTACATTCCTAGGATACACTGGATTCAGATTCCCCTTGGCTCATTACCCAACAGATGGGGTAAAGGCATCAGAATTATATATAATTTTGTGGGATATTATATCTAAGTTGCAATCATGGGGATTTATAGTTGATTACATAATGCAAGATGGTGGACAACAGAACCGTGAATTTACCAAAATTCATTTTAAGGATGATCCTAGGAATTATGATTTTATGACAATGAGTTTGGTGTCTGAACGCAAAATCTTCTTCTGTCAAGATCATTCACACAACATGAAGAAATTAAGAAATGCGGTGTTAAGCAGTGGCGTTGATTCATACCATACAAAGTATTTGTCAAAGGGTGGTAATGTAATAGTATGGAACCAGTGGATACAGGTTGCAAATTGGGATGAACAAACAAACTCCAGAAAGATACACCACAAACTCAGTCAGTCACATCTACACCCAGATTCATCTGAAAAGATGAGGAATCACCTTGCTGAACAAGTACTTGATGAGAACATGCTTAACCTAATGAAACTATATCAGGATTCCTTAAAGAATGGTTCAGTGTTGAACGGTCCAATTGAATTCCTAGAAAACACAAGTAAACTGATAAAAATTTTCCGTGATCCCCGTCCAATATATTGTATTTCTGATGAACGCTTGTGCATTTTAAGAAACGTTCTTTATTGGTTTAAAAGTTGGAGAGATGAAGCTAAGGGTCTACAAATATCAGCTAAACAACGTGAAAAGATGTTACCAAGCTTAAAATGCATGAGTGATGTTGAAAGCACACTTATTGTGTTTCTGAACATCTGTGAAATTCATCTAACAGAGTTCAGTGGAAGAGGAATATACCCATCAAGATTCAATACCGACTTGGCAGAAAATATATTCTGCCAACAACGAGGATTATATAATGGAAACTCCACAAACCCCACCTATAGCTCATACTGTAACACTATGAATAATATCATTTTAGGACAATCTTCTAAATCATGTGCAAGAAAGTCAAATTCTGGTCTTCAGACAGCTGATCCATATTCCTTTCATACTAATATACCTTTAAGCAAGAAAAGGAAAACTTTGAGAATATAGACAGTTCCAAGACAAATGAGTTTTATGAACAGTAAGGAAAAAAGACATGTACATGTATCTTTTACAAATTAATTTTCATTTCTATCTGCATATCTTTTATGACTTATTCAGGTTTATTTTCTGGTTGATATTGGTTGAATTGTTTTATTTTCAGTATACATGTACAACTTTATATGGAATATCAATTGCAGTCATAAATACATGTATGATATTTATTTTGTAACCAAAACACCTATTTCTTATATATAGCTGCTTTCATTGTAAATATGGAATTGATTAATACATATGTTATTAATTTTAATCTGTGTGAAAATTTAGGCCATAACATAGTTCCTAGATTCTAAAAATTTCTTTAAAATATGGGGCGGGTCAGGCTAATTTGAATTTGACCAAAAATGAACATAAATTTTTTAAAAAAGGGGGGGGGGGTAGAATCTAGGACATTAATTATATCAGCCTTAATACCTTCCATGTTGAGTAAACATTCTGAATTCCAGACTTCCACATCTATATTAAGTGCAAACAGTTTGACTGGAAGAGGTCCTGGTGGAAGTTTTCTTTTAAGCCTCTGTAGTAAGTTGGTGGTATCCTCACTCACTTCACCCCTGTTCCAAAAGACAAAGTTTAGCATTAAGTGAAATTTGTTAAATGATCAAGTAGATATGCAATGAAAATTGAGCATGATTCCTCATAGTTATAATTCATGTAATTATACCTCATTGTTTTGTTTGAGATTGGACCACAAATACATTGTGCCTTGAGTGTCATGAGTGTGTTAATGTTTTTTTTTTTTCATTTACATGATTTTATGTGCAGTTTGTTTTCTGGATTTTTAATTAAGAATGCAACATATGCACAAGTAGTTTATCAAATCAATATTTTGACATGTAGGAGGGGTTAAATAGATCCTATTTCAAGACCATTTCATTCAATAGACAAATGCATATATGGTTTATAACTACCGTATTTTCCGGAGAATAAAGCGCTCCGGACTTTAAGGCGCAGGGCCGATTTTCAGGGGAAAATCTGATTTTATCCATTAATAAAGCGCACCTGAGTATTAAACGCACCCCTTTCTTCAGTCTTATAACGTATATTGAATGATTTTTGTCATGTTTATTTCATTTTCATCACAAAGACTCCCGATGTTGTTGAAGATCGTTTCCATTTTATATTATTATTTATTTATGATTTATTAATAAAATTGTGTTTGATCTTAATAAAAATGAATGAATAAAGCTTGTGTGTTGACTTATTGTTATTGATTTTAACTGTATATGTGTCCATTTGTGTGTATATCGGTAAATTGCAAATTAGTGTATGACACTTGACAGGTGTTATGATTGGCATTTAAATCGTTTGTCGGCAACCTGATTCTCCAGATTTTGTTTTGATTTTAATTAAAGGAAGTTTATTGACCTTGATATGTTTTTGTTACAATTACTCAAGATCTGTTTGTGTTGATTAATCATTAGTTAGTTTCAAGCTTGACCACGTGGTGGAAAAGAAAAGAAAATCAAAATGGCATACCTGTGTATGGGAATGTGTCCACCAATTTATAATAATAAATTTTTTGTGTGTCCTTGATTATTTATTAACTATTTATTAAATAAAAATCACAAGAACAAATGGTTCCTTGATCAAACAAATCCATGATATTCACTTGGTAAAAATACACATGAAACGGTGTGTAATTGTCTTGTGTAGATCGATGTCAACAGGTCAAAGGTAGGTTTTCTTTAATTTTCCTGCACATGAGTTTTAACTGAATAAATTGTATAAAATGATTTACGTTTGCTCAAAAATAGATAGAATAATGACAAAAGGATTAGTTGTTCTTGAATTAAAGGAAAAACCGTCTATAAAATTGTAGGGAGAAAATGAACAAAACTCTGTATAAAAGTAGGGAGAAAATGAACACATCTGTCCAAATTATGTAAATATTACTTACCAACGTAATAATGTGGACATTACAGGGCATATTAAGCACACAATTTTGTGTAATTTCAAAGGTATTAGATTTAAAACAAAGGAAGAGAAGGGAAAGGGACTATGCATTTTATTTATCATATAAACTCCATATTTTAGGCACACCTCTGTCTGATTACGTAATCAAAATAAAAATGGCTGATTATGGAGAAAAAAGATCGAAACAACTGAAATACATAATAAACAAACACAATCCAGGGTATTTACTTTTTATTTCATAAAACACAAACAAAACATCACATGAATGAAGCTGAAAAAGAAATTGCAGTAGTCCGGGAATGACCCAGAAGAAGTCTTTATTTTTGCTTGAAAACATCGATGTTTTCACACTGGTCCACCTGAAAACTTTTAAAAAATACACATACTAAGCGCACCGGAGTATAAACCGCACCCAAAACTTTTCAGGAAAAAAATAGCGGCTTATACACCGGAAAATACGGTATAAATAAACATGATTGAAACGTTATAAGATATCTACAATGTTTAAAGTTCAGGGGCGGATCCAAAAGCAGGACCCCTTTTTGTGGAAAAAAATTGTTGAATATACATGAATTCATTCAAGCAATACCAATTTAAAGTGCACCCTCCCCCTTTTTACAGAATTTCTTGATCCGCCACTGAAAAAAAAAGGTTTTTTTTTAATATTTATATTAAAATACCTTGCGATTTCATGTACAGCTTGAATCATATCAGGCTCCTCCTGTCTGTGAATAGTTGAAAGTTGGATATGATGCAAACACTTCTCAACATATATTGATTTAAAACAATAGGACCCGTCGTCATTGTATGACAAGTTAGGAATTGGAGGCAGTTGGTTAAAGTCTCCACACAAAATGACTTGTATTCCACCAAAAGGCTTGTTGTCTCTTGTGTTCTGCAGAATAAACTGGATTTGCTCCAACAGCCTTTTACTGAGCATTGACACTTCATCACATATAAGACAATCAATTTTACAAATATTACCCAATAATGTTTGCATTTGTTCTTCAGTTTTTAGCAATTCTACTAACTCCTCATTTCCATATCGCCCATCTCTCAGTCCTAAACATCTATGAACTGTTGTTGGGTTTAACCCTTTTATTTTTTCCTGCAAATATTGGGCAGCTTTGCCAGTTGTGGCCGTCACACAGACATTTTTCCCTAAAGCTTTGAGTCTCTGTGCTATGATTGCTAAGACATGGGATTTCCCTGTACCAGGGAACCCTGTTATTAATAAGTTATGTCCATTCAATGCCATTTCAATGGTCCTTTTTTGTACTAAGTCAAATTTTTCCATGTTTACAGTATCTCCCGCCATATTTAGTAATTTATAAAGAAAAATCTAGAGTTGTTTTATTTGAATGGAAAACACCCGAGAAACCCGAACATAAGTCACCACCAGGTGGCGTTCTACTTTCACTTTGTGGGTATGGCAGACTTCCTTTGGGGAGATTTTAATGACAAAGATCGATTTTTGAGAGGTACTGTTAAGGTGGAAGGAATATAATTGATATATTTGTGAAGGAAAATACCCCACCGATCGATTGGTGGCGACCGGAAAGGTAGGGAATGTGTTTTTTCCCCAGAAAATGTCATTTGAAGGGAGGTGCCTATGGTCAGAAGTCCTACCTTCTCCCACTTATACATACTACCCCCTTTATTTTTGATAGTCAACAAGTGCCTGTGCACCAACGACGCACCTGATGTGCCCGTAAATTGTACATATCCGGACCGGGTTGAGATACTTTTACCATTTCGCCACAACATCCGGTGTCTTTGAAAGGTAAAAAAAAAAAAAGTGACATAAAATACATTTGAACATTTTTCTATAATATGGAGTACGCTTTAGCAAGATATCCCTTCCTAAAATCGGACGAAGTCAATTGCTCATAGGTTTTTCGAATGAAATAAAATTTGAATTATCTCAATGATGAAAACCGTGCCTTCCTACCACCACAGCCACAGGGACTTGTTACGATTTTTTTTTGAATATCTCCATAGACCTGTATATTAAATAGATTTGCAACTTGTTAATTGTCCAGTATATGTATGAAAATATCACTGGTTGATAAATGAGAGTTGGTTTATTTTTTTAACTACTTTAATGCCTTTCTATGGAATTAATCAGAATAATTGCATTAAACAGAGAAAAGATTAAGGAATATCTGTGTGAAAAATTTATTTAATTTGGTTGAGAAATAACCATTTTGTTGCAATTTAAAGTGGAAACTTTACAAAAATTTGGTAAAAATTGTATTTTCATGAAAACTTGGGTAGTATGGGCTCTTTTAATACTCCTCCAAAGTGCTTTATGTTATAAAAGTTATTTTAACACATTTAAAATCTCAAAACATTTAAGAATGGCTGTAAAAAAGAATCATGTAAAAATCTTTAATGGTTTTTGAGATATTAGAGTATAAAGTTGACATTTCAAATTGTTAATTTTGTACGAAATCTCGTTTCTTTGCATGAGATATTGTGAGATTTCACCAATTTGCAAATCTATTTATATACAGGTCTATGATATCTCTATATAAAAAGCCGTGGTTTTTTATATAGAGATATTTTTTTTAAAAATCGTAACAAGTCCCTGTGTTCCTACCTGAGACAATATGTCAATAATTAAAGAGAAGGCTCTGGATACGGTTGCCTGAAAAAGTAACAATATTATTATTATTAAGAAAAAATTATTGTTACCGGACAACGGAAGGACGGACTAATGGAAAACCGTGTAACGGACGCGGACCTGTTTTAATGGAAGTAACGATAAGTATTTTTCTTATTGTTACTTAGCGTTATTGTTACCTGATTATATGAATTTGAATATTATTGTCTTACATGTATATTAGAATATCATAAACGCTATGTATATTTCTTTATATGTTATTCATATAATGTTTTTGTAATTGAAAACTTTAAATAGAAAAATAATTTATTTTACCTTTATTTCAACTAAAAAAAACCACTGATGATAATACATATAATGAAACACTGTCTTTTGTATACCACCCCAATTAATATATTTGGTCTGTTGAAAAGGAATAAGTTTTCACATTTAACTGATTATTTCCCTTTGCCTTATCTGTTCAGTGTTCTAGCTAGGCCGTTTTCAAAGGGCGCTGGCGCCCGCCGCCGTATGGGCCGCGCCCTTGCCTTCCCACCCGGCGCCCTGCCCTGCCCTCGCCCTATGTTGCCTTTATTGAACTGAAATATATGCCCTGAAATAGCTGAAAACATTTAATTACAGCTGTCTGACCCAAGCCATTTTGTAAGTGTGATCGTATATGGCTTCATTATCTACCAAACATCCTGTCTAATTAATGGCCTCAGGTGAGAACTATAGGTAATTGACTGTGATTAGTACCAAGCTATAACTGTCAATCAGTCTTATTTGTTAATTTTAACAAGTTTTTAATCAATATTGATCAATCTTTTCATCCCCGTCGGCAATGCTGACACTTTGTATAATTGATGGTGCAGAGTTATGCCCCTTTCAAAAATTATATTTTTTCAACAAAATCGTAACTTTATGATATATTTTACTTTAAATTCACCAGTGGATTACTTAAAACATTGTTCATTAAGATATATAATGTTTAAGTATTATTTTGTATTAATAGTTTTTTATTTGTCATTTTGCTTTTATAGATTCACCTTATTTGACAACATTTATTATTTTAGCCTGTCAAAATTGATGGCTGATATCTTGAAATCAACACTCATTCAATGAAAAGAATGACTTCTCATATAAACAATGATCAAGATGACTTTAATTAGGGATTAAATAAATCTTTTTTTTTTAACATCCCTGCTTTAATGCACTAATAATTTTTAAAGAAAGAGCAAGATTTACACAAAGTTACACAATAATTCTTGCTAAATATTAAAACATCATTAAGAAATAAATAACAGGACTTTAGATTTGATTATAAATACTGTTTACTAGAAAAAGACATTTATAGAGGCCCTTCATTAAGAAAGGCGCGATGTTTATAGGTAAGTGTTTTAATAGATACATGTAATATGGAATTTTTATGAAAATGATGTGAAGTGATTATGAAATGATTGAAACTTAATAAAGTAATTCCACATACCTTTTAGTTAAATATGTGAGGTATGGTATGAGAAAAATGCTCTTTTATATAGTGTCGTTCACGAACCAAATGCCCTTCTATATGGTGTCGTTCCCGAATAAAATTGCCCTTTTTGGGACCAGCACCCTGCCTTGACAAAATCCTAGCTAGAACACTGTCTGTTTAAAACTTTTTTAACATTTATTAAACCGTAATTCACCCCTCCCCATCCCCCCTGAAAAAAAAAACCAAGAAAAGGGTTTTAAATACTTAGACATAGACAAGTCTGTCACAACATTTAACTTTAATGGTATCATCTTTCATGCATGTGTCGGACTCAAAAAAGCAACCAAAAATGAAATAACTTCCATTTATGTTTATCCTAATTCAATTTTTAGCTCACCTGACCCGAAGGGTCATGTGAGCTATTGTCATCACTTGGCGTCCGTCGTCCGTCCGTCGTCCGTCGTCCGTAAACTTTTTAAAACGTTAACTCCTCTGACACCATAAGTCCAATTGCAACCAAACTTGGTATGGTTGTTCATTAACATTCGGTGCTTAGAACTGATGTGGGGATTTTTGATTCGTCGTAAAACATGGCCGCCATGGCTAAAAATAGAACATAGGGGTAAAATGCAGTTTTTTGCAAATAACTCAAAAACGGCTACAGATATCAAAATTCTGGCATAGGGTAAAAGTGATCAGCACCTCAAGATCTACCTACCCTGAAATTTTGAAGAAAATCCAACGACCCATGTAGGAGTTATTGCCCTTTTTGTGGATTTTTTGCGAATTTTGCACCTGTTTAGCTCAATATCTTGACAACTTTACTAGATATTTGAGAAATTTAAATTGCATATTGTTTAGCACATCAAGATCTACTAAATATGTAACAGGGTCAACGTTGTAGGACCTTTTCTTTTAGGATTTATTGCCCTTAGAACGTCAAAATTTAGCATTTTAACAGCATTTCCTCATTACATTGAAAACGTTAACTCCTCTGACACTTTAAGTCCAAATGGAACCAAACTTGGTATAGTTGTTTATTAGCATTAGGTGTATAGAACTGATGTGGGGATTTTCGATTGGTCGTAAAACATGGCCGCTGTGGCTAAAAATAGAACATAGAGGTAAATGGCAGTTTTTTGCAAATAACTCTAAAACGGTGACAGATTTCAAAATTTTGATTGGGAACAAAAGTGATCAGCACCTCAAGATCTACCTACCCTGAAATTTTGAAGAAAATCCAACGACCCATGTAGGAGTTATTGCCCATTTTGTGGATTTTTTGAAAATTTTGCACCTGTTTAGCTCAATATCTTGAAAACTATACTAGATATTTGATAAATTTAAATTGCATATTGTTAAGCACATCAAGATCTACAAAATATGTAACAGGGTCAACGTTGTAGGACCTTTCCTTTTAGGAGTTATTGCCCTTAGAACGTCAAAATTTAGCATTTTAACAGCATTTCCTCATTACATTGAAAACGTTAACTCCTCTGACACTTTAAGTCCAAATGGAACCAAACTTGGTATAGTTGTTTATTAGCATTAGGTGTATAGAACTGATGTGGGGATTTTCGATTGGTCGTAAAACATGGCCGCTGTGGCTAAAAATAGAACATAGGGGTAAATGGCAGTTTTTTGCAAATAACTCTAAAACAGTGACAGATTTCAAAATTTTGATTGGGAACAAAAGTGATCAGCACATCAAGATGTACCAGCTCTGAAATTTTGAAGAAAATCCAACAACCCATGTAGGAGTTATTGCCCTTTTTGTGGATTTTTTGAAAATTTTGCACCTGTTTAGCTCAATATCTTGAAAACTATACAAGATATTTGAGAAATTTAAATTGCATATTGTTAAGCGCATCAAGATCTACAAAATATGTAACAGGGTCAACGTTGTAGGACCTTTCCTTTGAGGAGTTATTGCCCTTGGAACATCAAAATTGAGCATTTTAACTGCATTTCCTTATATTGAAAATGTTAACTCCTCTGACACTTTAAGTCCAAATGGAACCAAACTTGGTATTATTGTTTATTATTATTAGGTGTATAGAACTGTTGTGGGGATTTCTGATTGGTTGTAAAACCTGGCTGCTGTGGCTAAAAATAGAACATTAGGTTAAACTGCATTTTTTTGCAACTAACTCAAAAAGGGTGACAGATTTTTAGATTTTGATTGAGAACAAAAGTGATCCACCATATTGTCAGATGACCCCCTTATTAATCTTATGACCCTTTCAACGTTAAATAGATTTTGTCTTATAACCTTTACTTCAGGCACATATATCAGGTGAGCGATTCAGGCTCCTGGGAGCCTCTTGTTATACATAAACATAGATGTTTAAGGCCATACAAAATTAATTTTTTAGCTTCTTAATGCCATTTTTAGCTCACCTGGCCAAAGGCCATGTGAGCTATTGCCATCACTTAGCGTCAGTCGTCGTAGTTGTCTGTCATCGTCGTCCGTCGTCATCGTTAACTTTTCTTCAAACTTCTTCTCCTCTGAAACGGCTGCACAGATTCAAACCAAATTTGGTCTGGTGGTACTTTAGGGTATCCCCCACAGAACTGATGTGGGGATTTTTGATTCGTCGAAAAACATGGCCACTGTTGCTAAAAATAGACCAGGGGGGGTCAGACTATTGTTTTTGGCTTGTAAATCAAAAAGTATAAGAGATAGATGAAATCTGATGCCACCCAACTGCTTCAGCATCAAAAGTTCTACAAAAGTCTCCAATTGGTCCAAGTTGTCAGATGACCCCTTATAGGGGTTATGGCCCCTTAAAGGCAAAAAATAGAGTTTTTGGCCTATAGAATGAAAACTATTGCAGATAGAGAAAAGCTGTTGCTTGCTTAAATGTTCAGCTCATTTAGCTCTACAAAAGTCTTCATAGGGTCGAAGTTGCCAGATGACCCCTTATAGTGGTTACAGCCCCTTAAAGGCAGGAAATAGTGTTTTTGGCCTGTAGGATGAAAACTATTGCAGATAGAGAAAAGCTGTGTCTTAGTTAAATGTTCAGCTCGTTTAGCTCTACACAAGTTTCCATAGAGTCGAAGTTGTCAGATGACCCCTTATAGGGTTTACGGCCCCTTAAAGGCAAAAAATAGTGTTTTTGGCCTATAGAATGAAAACTATTGCAGAAAGAGAAAAGCTGTTGCTTGCTGAAATGTTCAGCTCATTTAGCTCAACAACAGTCTTCATAAGAGTTGAAGTTGTCAGATGACCCCTTATAGAGGTTATGGCCCCTTAAAGGCAAAAAATTGTGTTTTTGGCCTATAGAAAGAAAACTATTGCAGATAGGGAAAAGATGTTGCTTGCTTAAATGTTCAGCTTAATTAGCTGTACAAAAGTCTTCTAGGGTCTAAGTTGTCAGATGACCCCTTTAAGGGGTTATGGCCCTTTAAAGGTGAAAAATAAAGGTGTTTTTTGCTTTGGAATGAAAACTATTGCAGATAGAGAAAAGCTTTTTCTTGCTTAAACATTCAGCTCATTTAGCTATACAAAAGTCTTCAAAGGGTTGACATCAAGACCAGGTGAGCGATTCAGGCTCCTGGGAGCCTCTTGTTTTTATTGCTTTAATGTCACTGTATTATAATAGCCTTATAAATAATAAAAACAAAATTAGTTGTTAGTTAACACATTTGAAGGTAACAATAATGAGCGGTAACAATAAGAACAATTCTTATTGTTACTTTAATAAAAACAGTTCCACATCCGTGGTCCAGTTAATATTTTACTTTGACTTCCGACGTCAGGTAACAATAACTTTTTTCTTATTGTTACTTTTCCAGGTAAATCCAGGTAATCATAGCCAGTACTTTGTACAGCAAATCCAAAATAACAGTGTCTCCGCGCTTATTTGTAAATTCAGATTTGACCTGTCGAAATATAGGCACTTGCATTACAAGCATAATGAATCGTACATATGAAATATATACATCGTTGGAAAGAGTATATTTAGATGCTTTGTTTAGACTATTTTTCTTTTCATTTTTATCACACATTTTTCCAAAGGAACAGTTTAAAGTCAATGGTACATTTTTTTCCAAATTCAAACTTAGAAATAGACCTCTTGGAAATCTAAATCATTTCATATCAAATCTTACCTTATAGTATCTTTTTTAGTACTGTTAAATAGCAAAATGATTCGTGAATATTCAGGTGAAGTTTGAAGGTATTTTGATAAATTCAGGTCAACTAATTAACAGTTTGAAATTGATCAATTTCCTGTTTAAACAGGACGCCTGCTGGCTGATAACTCGATAAGGAAATTTGTTTATTGTGACAAATATCAGTTTGTTCGTGTGGTGTTTGATTTTTTATTTTTCACCATCCTTCAGATTTTATTAAATTACAAACAAAATAATAATAAAACGCTTTGAGAATAATATGAAATATGTATGAGAAATTCAGCTATCTAAAGATACTTAAATTTATATTTGAATATACTGTAGAAACACCAAAGTTTAATCAAGAGGATCCTACATGTAGATCTTTACAAGAACGACACTGTTATTTTCAGCCATTTCATATGTTTAATAGGATGATTCAATTCTCTTCGATATGATTTTTTTAGCTTCCTATCCAAAGTAAGCGAGCTTCGAAAGCTTCAAAGTATTTTTAATAATGTACTTAAAACGCCCCCCCCCCCCCCCCAAATCATGACATTTGCATTCTTGTTAAAAACACATTGGGTCAATGATTATTCAAACTTGATTTATTTGCGCAATTATGAATACATATATTTAGGGACAACATTCAGGGGGGACGAAATAACTCCCCTTTTTTTTCTCAAGAATATTCCTGCAGGATTAAATATTTGTTGATAATGATTTAGCTCAAACACTGAGGTAGGACCCTATACTCCTTTTTACATTTGTTTATTTTATCATGGCTAATCATGAACATTAGCGTAAAATTATTTATTGTTTGTCCGTCATGTAAACATCCGTACATTAATAACGTTGTCATGGTGTCATGCTGATATAGGTGACATCATTTAGTAAATCCGTCGTCATGTAAACACGTTGACATATTGGAATCGGTTGTTATGATGTTTTATTTGTAGGTCATTAATTGGTGTTAATGTGAAAACACAGCTGAAGCTAGCATTTGTGTTCTGGGGATTCTGGGGTTGATTTGCAAAATGCTACTTCTGGTTCGAAACAACAATACGCTCGATCTACACTTAATCGGACTTCGTCTGATAATAATTCATCTTTTCTTTCTTTAGGAAAGTTATTCTTTGTCAGTTGAATAAATATTTGACTTCTTTATAATTTAGTCACTTTTGTCAGTGATGCCTAAAATGTGTTTCCCATACCTATACCCGCACCCAGGATTGTCAAAATTTAACATATTCGCTTCGACTGTAAAGATAATAAGGTCAATCATTGTGATAATTGACAAGAGCCTTTTAAAAATAACATCAAATTTTTATTTACCTCCAAACTGAAACATCAAAACTTACATTCATATTTTGATATATTTTATGTTTTTACTCGATACCTTCATTGAAAATTCACCTGTACCTGATGACTTTTCTTATCAAATAAGAAACCAATTTGATTTAAACATGACTTAAAAGTTGCAAAAATATGTCAGCAATTAGTTTATAAAAGTTTTATTTATAAAAAATAACTACCCCTCTCACAATTTCACTTGAAACCGAGGGACCTATTGCCTGTACCCAAGGAAAATGGGGACCAAAGTTTTGATAATTTCGAATGTAAAAATTTAGTTTAAACAGATTCATTCAGCTGTATTCACCTGTATCTTGGGGTCAGCGGATCGTGGATAAACAAATTGCTTCTAATGACCTTCATTTTAAAGTCTGATGGATATTTCTCCACGCCTTTATTGATTAGTAACAGGACAAATAAACTTATAGACTAATATACTTATATGGTGTGCGCCCTAACACGTATACGGATTCCATTCCTCATCATTTAATGCAGATTTGAACGAATTTATGGAGGTTGCAGTGACTGTTGAGTCTGACAAATTGTTCCAATTGTCTATAACTCTCATTGAGAAAGAATTTAAATTTTGAGTGGTACAGCAAGGCTTCTTGAAAAGTTTTAATGAGTGTCCTCTTGTTGAGTCAGTTTCACTTAGGGAAAACATTTTCATCCAACTTGGCAAGGTAAATCGTCAATGCCGTGTAACGATTTAAAGACTTGTATCATATTGTATCTATCTCTACGGTATTCTAAAGTTGGTAACCCCATATCATGAAGACGGCTTTCATAACTTAAATGACGAATATCTTTGACTAATTTTGTTGCACTACTCTCATGACTCTGTACTGATTCTAATCTTCTAATGTCTTTTTTCAGATACGATGACCAGACTCAAGATGCATATTCCAATAATGCATATTAGAGTCAATTTACAAAATATTCTTTATAAACATATAATATAACATTAAACAATTAAAAGAAACTAATTAAGATTTAGAAGTAAAAGTTTATAAAAGATTAAAGTAATCTTTTCTTTGGCACCTCTGTCTTGGTGTAAACTTCCAGTTGCACATTTTAGGCACCAATATTTTCTAACATCATTGCGCATCATTGTTGAAACTTAGAATAATGAATTGAAAAACAAATGATACCAGTTCATTGAATATCTTAAAAGAAATCTTTTGGTGTGAAATTTCAGAAAGTTTCATTACATTTTCGCTGTTTACGAGTCAAAATAGAAAATAGGTTCGGGTACTGGTAAATGAGCCAAAAATGGTAATGAACCAGTTACAAATTTTAGACACCACCAATTAGTCTGTAATAATATAGCCCCTTTGACATCTTTGATTGGATGGAGCTACACATTGGTCCCTCTACTTGTAACGGAGCAAATCTTGAATCTTGATTCTTCTAGTTATATTCTGCCATTGTATAGGCAAAATATAATTAGAAAATCAATATGCACATGGGTGCAAAAGCCAAGTTGCCGTATTTTATTAACCAAACCCTTTTCAAAAGTTTTTCTGCTGCTGTGACCTTGACCTTCAATGAAATTACTCCAAAATCAATAAGATTCCTCCTATTATGATTTGTAACAATATACCAAAGTTTCATTAAAATCTGTTGACAACTTTTTGAGTTATCGTCGGGACACCTCTAATTCAAAAAAATTTTCAAACGTTTTTGTCCCTGTGACCTTGACGTTGAATGGATTTATTCCAAAATCTATAGGGCTCCTCCTCTTATAGTATGTAACAATATCTCAAAAGTTTCAATATAATTGGTTCAAAACTTTTTGAGTTATGGTCCGGAAACCACTAATTCAAGAAATTTCTAGTTTTTCAGTCGCTGTGACCTTGACCTTGAACTGATTTATCCCAAAATCAATAGGGTTTAAGTATCTTGTTAAGAAATTAAGGGTCTAAGGGTAAAAAATGTCAATTAATACATGTATATAAATAAGGCTTTTTGTAAAGATGTTGATGTAAATAAATATGTGTTAAATATACATTTTAAAGTCCACCACAGGATGCATGTGTCAAAAAGCTTTGTAAGTTGATCCACCATGGGCTTCATGTGACCAAAGCGATAGACTATCCATATTGGGCCTCCAATGTACAGGGTTTAACTTGTTGCGGTCGTATCATGCTGCGCTCGGCATAGCTTTTTATTTTACCTGTAGACATAAGAGAAAAACCTTAATCATTCTTGATGATTATGGAATTTCTAACATCTTGTGGGAATAAAATTTGATATTTTAATTGTTCGGCAAGCCTCCCCATCAAAATAATCAAGTTTATAATTTCCCTTGATGTTAGAAATTCCATAATCAACTGGATTGTGTTTTGATTTGGAGTGGATTTCTCTACACTTCTTATTTGTCTAGGTTGAACTGCATCTGCCATTGTTGTGTCTATTTGATGATTTTTGAAGATTAGCTTGAAGTAGTTAACAGTTATCTATGGTGCTGACCTTCTTTTACATGAAACAGTCATAGAGGAAGAGGGGAGTTTTGGCTTAACTTGACATGTCATTTATATAAGCTAAAAAAAGTAGTGGCTGAGGACGGATCCATGTGGCACTGCTGAAGTGAATGGATAGTCAGTCTGATAGGAATTAAGATATTATCAAGGAAAGAATATCTGAATGTTGTTCCTTAGGCTTATTAATTTACATGTATACATATTTTTTTAGAATATGCATTTAACCAAGAGACTTCTTGGATACTTTTAGAGGAATTTTATTATGTATATTTTTTTTAGAATATGCGGCTAACCAGGAGAGTTCTTGGGTACTTTGAGAAGTATGTAGAGTATGAAATGAGAAGAAAGACGGGTACAGATGTAGAGAAGCCTTTCTATGGGTGGGTTAGGACAGGCAAAAAAAGATGGCACTACAACCAGTTTCATCCTTTGAATGATATGTCACAGATAATGAACAAACTACCACAGTACAAAAATCCCCAAAAACAGTACCTAGAGCCCATCAGGGATTGGAAGATCTTCAGAGGAGACACAGTTAGTGGATTTATACAATTTGAAGATTTACGTGTATTAGCTGTAATGAACAGTCTTTAAAAAAAACCAAGGCCCGCCTTTCAACTTAAACGATCGTACCCTAAATTATTTTATATTTTCATATCTGATAACAATTACAACACTTACACAGATTTTGTAAATGATGTGTTCAGTAATTATACCCCACGCAACTAAGTTGCAAGGGGTATAATGTTTTTGACTGGTCCGTCTGTCAGTCCGTACGTATGTCTGTCCGTAACACTTTGGTTAAGTTCTTGGTTAAGGTCCATTACTCCTATACTAGATGTTTTGGTCAATAATAATTCACCACTAGATAGATGGGTAGGGCTACACCACCCACTAGAAATAAAATCACTGACCTATATTTTATGCATGAAGGACTTTGGTTAAGTTCTTGGTTAAGGTCCATTACTTGGATACTAGTTGTTGGAGGTCAATGATATTTCAGCACTGATGGGTCTTGGGTAGGGCTACACTACCCACTAGAAATTAGGTCACTGTGACCTATATTTTATGCATGAATGACTTTGGTTAAGGTCCATAACCAGGGTATACACATTGGGGATCAATGATATTTCAGGAACGGGAGGGCCATCCTGTGGCTCATAGGTCTACTTGCCTTAAAATACTTTTACTGATTCAATGTGGCATATTTCCATTTGCTACATGTAATTTGTTTTAGCTTACCTGACCCAATGGTGAGCTATTGCAATCATTTAGTGTTGGCCATCAGTACATTATAACCTCAAAATAATGAAGACTATCAAAGTGAATGATGAACCATATAACTAATTGCAAGTTGAGGTACAAGACCTAGGTTGTCAGTTGACCACTTAAGGAGCTGTTGTCCCTTAAAACAGTCCCTTTTTCAACTTATCTCATTTGTTATCAGTTTTTTTAGTTGTCTTTCAATTGAAACATCTAGTAGAGACAGTGAAATTAAAAGCTACAGGTAAAAAGGTTTAAATTAGATTACAAATAAATACTGTACACTTTCACATGGAATTTTGAAATTGAAATAGATAACTGTAAAATGGTCTGCATAACATAGGACATGTGGTCAGCAAACTCCTCTGAATGCTTATAGATTTACTATACAGAGATATGAATTGTAGCATTTCATCTAACTTATTTCATTATAAATAAATTTTAGAAAATTATTAGTTGCATTTGCATTGAAAGAAAATTGGGTTTATTTTCTTGTAAACTTTTTAAAAGTCAAAAGAATTTGATTTGATTACCGATAATTTAAATTACACCTAAAATTGTAAAGAAAGTATTATCGAATCTAGTTTAAACCGGAATACAACAATGAAGTTTATTATATACACTTTGCAGTTGCACGGATCTCACATGCAATGTGATTGACAGGTGTAAATATTAATACGCTGATTTAGTTAACAGAATGTTTAATATTTACATGGAAAAAATATTAATTTACTAAATTTTTGCGCTGAATATATCAATAAATTTATTTATAAGTATTAACCGTAATAATTTTTTGGTTTACATAGAAGCAATAAACTAAATTTTTAATAGTTCACATTTTACATAATCCATGAAAAATTTAGTTTATGGTTTAATAAACCAAAAAATTATTATAGTTAATTCGTAAATGTTCACTTGATAGATTGATATGTCAAATATGGTTTTGTTTTTCTTAATAGATTTATATCAATGGAAAAATCATACTGGGCAGTAGAGCCCTTGCCACTTTCTAGCTCACCTGGCTAAAGGCCATGTCAGCTTATACCACCAATACGACTTTGTTTTCATCGTATTTCATCCATTGTTGTCTGTCATTTTCCATTAACAATATAAAAAATCTCCTCTGAAACCATGCACTAAACCATTTTACTGAAATTTTGCTGGAATCGCACAAACAGTCCTTATTTGAAAAATAAATGTATACAAATATCAATGGTGTACCATTACTTGTTCACATGCTCTCCAATTTGATCTATATTTATGATAATGCAACTTAGTACTAAATATCAATAATGTGCCATAAATGTTTCATGTTTAACAAACCAAAGAAAAAAAAACATTAACACATAAATATAAGGCTTAGCAAAAGCTTCGCCGCTGGAATCACCATACCTTAGTCTTTCCTTTCATGAAATTTGTTGAAGAGACAAAAATCAGTTTAAAATGGACCATATCCCTATTTTAACCCTATACTTTTTAATTCTCAATGAATTTCATCTTCATCATGTTCATTTTTGTGGTAAACAAACACCCCCCCCCCCCCCAAAAAAAATGTCTTACCTATGAATGGGGCACCCGCAGGGTACCCCCCTCAGGTCGCAAGGTCGCTTTTAAAAGAGGCCTGAGGTCGCAAGGTCGCTTTTAAAAGGCATATTTTGGCCGAGGTCGCAGGTCGTTTTTTGGCATAGGTCGATTTTATGAAGTGTAGGTCGGAAGTCGCCCTTAAAAAGCCCTCAGGTCGCAGGTCGTTTTTAACCCTGCGGGAGCCACATGAATGTTCAAACAAATACAATGTAGACATTTCTTATACTTTCAGTGTAGTATAAATGTTATATTTGTATATTTTAACAGCTTATAAATACATTTTAAGAACAAATGCAAAACAAAATAAAAAAGAAAGAAAAATACCTTATATTGGTCCTATTCTATAGGCATTTTTTAAGAAAAAAATTGCTCTATTAAAAGAGCAATTTTCTCTAACTTAAACCGGGTTACCCATAGGACTTGAAGGCTACAAATTCTGGACGAGAAGATTAGATTCTTAATTTCAAAATTGACCATTTTTCAGTATTTTTCACTATAGTGAGCTTTAAAAGGCTTTTTCTTTAACTTGTATACTTTATCTTTATGGTGTTTTCAACCCTAACCAACATTGTTACACAACATTCTAGGTAAAAATTGAAGTATATCTTTTTTTTAAACTTGGGTGAAGTATTCAGACTCCTGTGACCGTTTAGTTCTGTATGTACCAGTATCTTTTTTCAGCTCACCCCATGAAGTGAAAAGCACCATATGCATATGTTACTCTGATCATGAGCATCAGCCATAGGATCTTGCTTGCCTCTTTGAATGTTTAGTTAGAGTCAATGTGCCATATAGTATATTGACACTTATAAGATATTGATTGGGGGGAGCAAGTCCCTATACATCAGTGTCAGTCAGCGTCTTAATTGTGACATAAAGAAGAATGGTTAAAGTCACCCTAATTTAAGAAATATTTGATTACAATTTAAAATGCATTTTTTGGAGGGGGTGAAAAAACTTATCTAATTTGCTTAAATTTTGTTTCTTATTTTGAGGTTATGAGAATATTTTCTCTGGCTGTGATAAGATCTTATCCTTATAAAGTCTGTATGAAGAAAAGTTTATAGAATATCTCACAAAAGAAAAAAAAGAAATATTTATCCTACTGGTCTCAATTTGTAGGTTAAATTTCACCCTACACCTTCTTTCAATTTGCTGGCACTGAAATTGTTTATTTGTGTCTCATATTTCTACATCTGACATGCATTAGTGTTTCTATAACTGACATATTGAATTATGTTGACATTGTCTTGTCGTCTTCTATGTGCTTCAGCATCTAGAAGCAGTTTGATAAAGTTTAATAAACTTGTGTCAAGTCATCAACTGAGGCTGTACAAAAGTTTTCATCAGTCTCCAGGAGTCATTAGGAATTATAATCAACAGACCAGGGTAAGTTTAATACATGCTTTCATTAAAAAATTGACTTTAATACTCTGTTTTAATAAGTCAATATTTACTCAGTTAACTATTTACCTGGTTATCACAGTGTAGGAACGGAAGTGTACAGTTTTAGGGCCTATAAAGAAATGGTGAAATGAACCATTCTAGATTGTACAGTTTAATTTGTTTTTGCACAAACTTTTTCAAATGACACAAAAACGAAGAAGATGTACGATTGCCGTTCGCTTCAAATTTTAAGTAGACATAACATAGAATATAATATAACTCAATTACCTGTAATTGTTTGTGATGTCGAATAGAAATTTCAATCTGCACACTTGACTTTTAAAAAGTTCACTCCAAATTGATGTAAATAATCGGTTCGTGAACATTAATCGCATTCAACTCGTGATCATTGTGTATATGTATCCTCTCAAAAATCATTTCTGCACATTCTTAACATGCACAAACGGGTTAATACATACAGGATTTTATTTAATTTGAACTTTATTCACCCAAGCCGTGTTTTAAAATCTGAGCGAAATCTATCGCAGTCATTGTACAAAATCTATGGAGGACACTTCACAAAATCTATGGGGGACATTTTTCATAAAAAACATATTTTCACAACATCAGCGGCGTCAGATGTATAGTTCTTATTTAGCATTAAAGATACCAGAACATAAATAATTCATATTCCCCAAAAAGAATCGTTTTTCCCCAAGCTTATAGGTGTAGAACAGTTTTATAAATTCAGCTCAGTTGACACCTACAGGATAATTAATATGTCAAAATAAATGAAAAAATAAGGTAACAACATAACTGCTGAACTGGGATGATCAATCTTAATAATACAAGACGGAAAGACATAACGCACACGCCAGAGAAATTGAAGGTATGATCCTATATAATTTCCAAAACCCGGTCTTATAGCGCAAAATCTCCTTCTTCCATAGCGAATAACCTGTCATTTAGAAGTAGCAGTTGCTGATCTTTTTCAGATCAAAACGTTTTTTTTATTCACGATTTGCTTCATATGTTTGCTTCATAGTGGCTACATACTAGTATATAGTAAAAATATATGAATTAAAACAATTTTGGCGTGCTCAGAACAGTGTATGTTATACAACGTTCCCTTGTATAACACGGTACATTTTCCTGCAAATGTCTTGATTCTAACAAGGGTCGGTTCAGAACAGGTCAATAACGGCGCACATGTTTATCCTAAATCATAGATAGTAGTATCACATTAAAGGACACGTTGTTTAACTAGCAGTATATCTAATTAAAGAAGCCAAGTTTCAGTTCTGTATTCCAAAAACCTGGAAGGAGTTGCGTGACGAAGGATCAATTTGTCCTCAGGCTACCTGTGCGGCAACTATGCGGCAATCATATATCGCTAGTCCGAGAAGACTTAAATTCAAAATAAAATCATCGTAAATACAAACCACACAACTTAAACAAAACAAAAACATATTACAACCAAATCGCATAACGTGAACTCTGAGTTAAACTAATCGAAGCAGCCACGTTACATATCCACACGCTAGTATATCACTGGTATAAACCCGATGACCGTAACTGCAGTTACGTTCATCCCAATATGGCGGTAGCCGAAACAGGACAGTCGAATTTTCTTAGTTTTTCTTTTTGTTGCGCGTTTTTGAAAACAATGGCCTGCCAGTGAATTTTAGTTTATCGAAAAGAATCAAAAGAAATGCATTATCATGCGAAAAAATCGCCAGATACAGCGTTTAAAGATCTGAACAGATGAGTGTAACTGCAGCTTATGATGACCGTAACTGGAAAATAAGATGACCGTAACTGCAACATTATGGTACAATACAATGGGAATACTAGGTTTAAATTAGAGTTTACCCTAAGCTTTAAACAAGTTTAATGGCATTCATTTAGAATAATTCATGATTGTCTGCTTGTGTACATATAATTTATAATGATTATGTAATATTATAATCACAGGGACTTATAAGACATGAAGGCGCGTATGGCCTGGGAGACAAATAGGCCTGAAACAGAGCCGAGCTTGTCGTGAGAGCCGACTATGGGTCTTGAGATTCTAACATCGGGTAGGTGCTGAGCAAACAGAGCGGCCAAAGTGTGTATCCTTAATGGCTTAATAGGGTAACACTCATCCGCGGGGTTTGTCAGGTCTATATTACGGAAACCCTGACCTCTGACCATAGTTGGTCAACGTTTATGGATAGTGCCACGATTCATGCACGTTAAACACCTCCTTGTTGACGGCAAATAAATGATTATCGTGGTACCGAATGCGATGATATATGTTTAATGAGATCTGGAATTTATGTGCACGACACATGCCACAAAAACGAGCAAAAACATTTTTAAAAACCACAATAAAAAACAGCCAGTGGCCTTCAACGTGGCTAGTAGGCGCTGATGCCACATCTTGATTAGTTAGTTGGTAAGGGACTGACCTAGCGTTTACAGCAGAAATCCTTTATCGATTTTTTTTTCATCAAGCTCTGTTGACAAATATTTTTGCATCAAATATATATTTATTGAAATTCAAAATATTTTTATGGATAAAAAGCTTCACAGAGCGCAGCATGATACGACCACAACGGCGAACCCTAAACGTTTGAGGCCCAGTATGGATAGTCGCTTGCCCTGGATACAAGCATTCCATGTTGGAATCACAATGTTTTTGCCACATGGAGACCTGCAGCAGGGTTCTTAAACGAGAGAGGAACGTCATATTTTATAATTTATTATATACGGGGCACGGGAGGCGAATGGGCCCGCAGCAGCGCCTAGCTTGTCGTAAGAAGCGACTAAGGGTCTTGAAATTCTGACGTCGAGTCAGTGCTCAGCCCACAGAGAGACAAAAGTGTACATGTACACTAGGTGACTGAATAGAATGGCCTTCGTCCGCGGAGGTTGTAAGGTCTATAATACGGAAACCGTGACCGCTGACAATAGTGGGTCAACGTGTGTGGAGAGTGCCACGCTTCATGCACGTAAAAGATCCCTTTGTGGACCGCCAAGTAGTGCACCGCATTGGCTATATTTCCGCCCCTACCCAACTCTCTCCTTTTTCCTGTGGTTCTTCAAATGTACTGTTTCTTGTTTCCTATCCCATCCCCATATTTCATTTTTCATCATCATTTCATGTTCATCTCCTTTTTAAAAATAACCTATTTAGCGCTGAAAGGGCGTAAAACACCAACTCACTCACTCATAAAAATCCGTTGACATTTAAGAAAACTTTTTTATTTAAGATTCAGTGGAATTGCATCATACCCACTGCTTGCATATCGTGTTCTTCACTCTGTTATTGCTGTTTTATCTAAAACGGGGAATGAAAAATAGAATCTGCAAAAACAACAACACAAACACCCGAGAATCAATAGAATATTAACCTTAAATGAACACTTCAGCTGCCATCTATGACTCCAAGTTCTATATACCAGTATTCTAAAGGCTGTATTACCGTAAAACTGAAATTGATAGTTTTCTTAACAGCTCACATAAGCTTTTATAGAAACGTATATCTTGTAATTTGTGGCTAACCCTAGACCCTGGTCACCTTTCAATGAGAAAATAAAGCTGAACCTTCTTTTTAACTATCCCATCCCCCAATACACATTTAACAAAAAGCTTTTTCATTTATTTTGCAAATCAAACTTATTTCTACAGATTGATGTTCTGAATGATGTTATGCCAGTTACACTCATCCATCTTTCCAGTTACGGTCATTACAACGTTGCAGTTACACTCATCCTGGCAAAAATTTTAAACGCCGATTATGAGAAACACGAACACCTGACTGAAATATCCACAAGGCAGACTAAGACAATAATGATGATACTTTTTTTGTATATTCGTTTTGAGATTTTTACGCATTGAAAGTTTTGTAAAATTAATATAATTATTTTGCTTATATCAAGCACCGCCATATTGGGATGACCGTAACTGCAGTTACGGTCATCGGGTTTATACCAGTGAGTATATGGGGCAAATAACTGAAAGAAATGAACAGGAACTACAATTGTAATTTATTGTTGTTAGACTTATTACTGGTTTTGTGGCAAGTAATAATAACCTGCAAATTGATTTTTTTTATATAAAATATAAGATTATTAATATATGGTTTAAGGGTAGGTACATTTCTAAACTAATTTGTAGGTACATTTCTAAACTAATTCTTAGGTTAATTTGGCTGACACAAAAATTAAAGTTTCAGTTCCATTTTCAAAATAACCTGGAACAATATGCCCTATGGCTACATATGTATCCCAGCCGCTTGGGGCATCTACATACACACTGCAACTACTGAGCCAAGATTCAGTTCTACAGGTTTTGTTACAAAGGAATAATTAGCCCTTAGGATACCTATGCAGCCCAGCCCCTAGGGGCATTATAAAAACTAAGAAACCTTTGGCAGAATCTACATCCTTAGTGCAATAACTCAGTCAAGTTTCAATTCTGTATTCCAAATATCCTGGGAGGAGTTGCGTGACGAAGGAATAAATTACCCTCAGCTACCTGTGCAGCCCAGCCCTAAGGGGCATTATCAAAATTCAGAAACCTTCAGCAAAATCTACACCCATAGTGTAACTACTGAGCCAAGTTTCAGGGGAGGAGTTGGGTAACGAAGGAATAGTGTGCCCTTAGGCTACCTATACAACCCAGCCCCTAGGCCGGGGGAGGCATTATCAAAATTCAGAAACCTTTAGCAAAATCTACACCCATAGTGTAACTACTGAGCCAAGTTTCAGGGGAGGAGTTGGGTAACGAAGGAATAGTGTGCCCTTAGGCTACCTATACAACCCAGCCCCTAGGCCGGGGGAGGCATTATCAAAATTCAGAAACCTTCAGCAAAATCTACACCCATAGTGTAACTACTGAGCCAAGTTTCAGGGGAGGAGTTGGGTAACGAAGGAATAGTGTGCCCTTAGGCTACCTATACAACCCAGCCCCTAGGCCGGGGGAGGCATTATCAAAATTCAGAAACCTTCAGCAAAATCTACACCCATAGTGTAACTACTGAGCCAAGTTTCAGGGGAGGAGTTGGGTAACGAAGGAATAGTGTGCCCTTAGGCTACCTATACAACCCAGCCCCTAGGCCGGGGGAGGCATTATCAAAATTCAGAAACCTTCAGCAAAATCTACACCCATAGTGTAACTACTGAGCCAAGTTTCAGGGAAGGAGTTGGGTAACGAAGGAATAGTGTGCCCTTAGGCTACCTATACAACCCAGCCCCTAGGCCGGGGGAGGCATTATCAAAATTCAGAAACCTTCAGCAAAATCTACACCCATAGTGTAACTACTGAGCCTGAGCAAGTAAAAATAACCTGCAAATTGATTTTTTTTATATAAAATATAAGATTATTAATATATGGTTTAAGGGTAGGTACATTTCTAAACTAATTTGTAGGTACATTTCTAAACTAATTCTTAGGTTAATTTGGCTGACACAAAAATTAAAGTTTCAGTTCCATTTTCAAAATAACCTGGAACAATATGCCCTATGGCTACATATGTATCCCAGCCGCTTGGGGCATCTACATACACACTGCAACTACTGAGCCAAGATTCAGTTCTACAGGTTTTGTTACAAAGGAATAATTAGCCCTTAGGATACCTATGCAGCCCAGCCCCTAGGGGCATTATAAAAACTAAGAAACCTTTGGCAGAATCTACATCCTTAGTGCAATAACTCAGTCAAGTTTCAATTCTGTATTCCAAATATCCTGGGAGGAGTTGCGTGACGAAGGAATAAATTACCCTCAGCTACCTGTGCAGCCCAGCCCTAAGGGGCATTATCAAAATTCAGAAACCTTCAGCAAAATCTACACCCATAGTGTAACTACTGAGCCAAGTTTCAGGGGAGGAGTTGGGTAACGAAGGAATAGTGTGCCCTTAGGCTACCTATACAACCCAGCCCCTAGGCCGGGGGAGGCATTATCAAAATTCAGAAACCTTTAGCAAAATCTACACCCATAGTGTAACTACTGAGCCAAGTTTCAGGGGAGGAGTTGGGTAACGAAGGAATAGTGTGCCCTTAGGCTACCTATACAACCCAGCCCCTAGGCCGGGGGAGGCATTATCAAAATTCAGAAACCTTCAGCAAAATCTACACCCATAGTGTAACTACTGAGCCAAGTTTCAGGGGAGGAGTTGGGTAACGAAGGAATAGTGTGCCCTTAGGCTACCTATACAACCCAGCCCCTAGGCCGGGGGAGGCATTATCAAAATTCAGAAACCTTCAGCAAAATCTACACCCATAGTGTAACTACTGAGCCAAGTTTCAGGGGAGGAGTTGGGTAACGAAGGAATAGTGTGCCCTTAGGCTACCTATACAACCCAGCCCCTAGGCCGGGGGAGGCATTATCAAAATTCCGAAACCTTCGGCACAATCCCTACCCACAATACAATCAATGACCCAAGTTTCATCTTTCTACTCCCAGTGTTTTCAGAGATTATCCTGGACATTAACGCCATACGTACGCCGACATACGAAAAACATTATCCCCGCGCTTTCGCTAGCATGGGTATAACGAGAATGAACGTTCTTAAAGAGTTCAACAGTTCCTGCTTGATATGAAGCACACCCGTCACTTTGTCAGCACTCGATAAAGTGCATGTGGCAGTTTTCAGACGACCCCTCGTAGAAGACCATTATGGTTTTAGGATCAGGGGAACAATTTTAATCTGATAAAGACTTTTGTAGAACAAATGGAGATTTTTGTAGAGTTTAATGAGCTGAAGGTTTTAGCAAGCAACTGATTTTCTCTATCTGAAAATCTGAAATAGTTTGCATTCTATTGGGCAAAAAAAAAAACAGGGAAAATCGCTATTTATGGCCTTTTAAGGGCCATAACCGCTATAAAGGGTAATCTGACGACTTCGCCCAATGGAGGCTTTTGTAGAACTTTTGATTCCAAAGACCCTAAGAATCTTTTGATATTTTGTATCTGTTATAATTGCTGAGTTATAAGCCATTCTAAATAAGTCTACCCTATGTTCTATTTTTAGCAACAGTGGTCATGTTTTTTTATCGAATCAATTCAAAATGAACTTCGTTTGTTGCCAACGTGTCAAATATCAATCCTGTAAAGTTTCAGTTAAATTGGTTAAGTTGTTTCAGAGGAGAAGATTTTAAAAAGTGTTAACGGACGACGACGACAGACGCATATATAGTGATTGCATAAACTTACATGACATTGTCCAATTGAGCTAAAATTATTTTTTGGTCAAAATATCAAAACTAGATATATGGTGAATTTGATCAGATGTGATACGAGAAAAGGCTTCAGCTAGCATCATAATTGATTTTGATATTTACATGTGTACATTAAGTTGTTTGCTGTCAACTTTGCCTGTTGATAGCAACCAGACATGTATCAGATTCGCATCAATAGCAAAAAAGCATTTTTGAGAATCGCACCTGGTAAATCAGTGTCTTTTTGTTACAATCGAACATTTCACGCAGTTTCGAGGCGATAATTTTGGTTTGGTTCACGTGTAAAACTCCACCAAGAACTAGTTTGCTTGCTAAAATGTTCGGCATTGTTCTTCGTAAACTAGACAATTTTTAAATAATCACACGAAATAGTAAGTTAGGCCACCTCTCTCCAAAAGATTTTACTGATCAAACTTTTCGACGAGGTTGAATAAAAATTGTACACATAAAGCATATTTTTAATTTGGTTGCAGGAAAAAAAGCTTAAAAATACATCAGAGTTAAGCCTTTTAAAAACAGAATAAAGAGAAAGGTGTCTGAATCTGTCCGTTCAGCTCTACAAAAGTCTCCTTTGGTGGAAATTTAGCCTTTTTTGCCGTATAAAAAAGTATAAACTGATTAACAAAAGTAAATCCCACTTGCAGGCACCATCAGAATAATAAGATTTAGCTTTTATCATAAAAAAGTTTATGATTTCTGTTTTTGTATTGAAATTACCGAAGTGATTCGACCTGAGATTCAAGGTCAATAGTGCTAAAGTACCACTTGGGTATTTGCAAGTTTTATCAACTGGATGCCTTTAAACAGTTCATGAGATAATAAAGTGTTCATATATTTGATAAACTTTCTGTCATTTAAAGATATATACTCTGTGTCAAAAGATGAAAATGTAGATATGTTGGTCTTCAACTGAGGCATATATGCACAAAGCTTCATCAGCTATACGTGCAGTACGTGAGCTAGGAAGTACTTATGAAATTTAACAGCGATAGTTAATATAAAGCAATCGTAAGGTCCATGTTTCTGTAGAATAAAAAGCTTTATGATATTCAAGTAGAAATTAAAGGATTCTCAATAACTATTTCATGTATACTAGTACTTAATCCATCCAACGTTTTGTAAGTCAGGAAGAAACGTGCTCGAAAATCTCTATATGTTGGAATACATGTGCATATATACGATATGTTTTTGAATAAAAAAAATATTCCCATCACTGGATTTATAAAATATTTTATCTTTGTTTCATATGCGTACTCATTATTTTCTTATAATAATTATATGAATTATTTATGTTCTGGCATTATTTATGCCATATGAAAATTACATCTGACGCCGCTGATGTTGTGAAAATATGTTTTTTATGAAAACTGTCCTCCATAGATTTTGTGAAGTGTCCTCCATAGATTTTGTACAATGACTGCGATAGATTTCGCTCAGATTTTAAAACACGGCTTGGGTGAATAAAGTTCAAATTAAATAAAATCCTGTATGTATTAACCCGTTTGTGCATGTGAAGAATGTGCAGAAATGATTTTTGAGAGGATACATATACACAATGATCACGAGTTGAATGCGATTTATGTTCACGAACCGATTATTTACATCAATTTGGAGTGTGCAGATTGAAATTTCTATTCGACATCACAAACAATTACAGGTAATTGAGTTATATTATATTCTATGTTATGTCTACTTAAAATTTGAAGCGAACGGCAATCGTACATCTTCTTCGTTTTTGTGTCATTTGAAAAAGTTTGTGCAAAAACAAATTAAACTGTACAATCTAGAATGGTTCATTTCACCATTTCTTTATAGGCCCTAAAACTGTACACTTCCGTTCCTACACTGTGGTTATTAAGGTGTCATATTAAATTTATCCAATAAACATTGTTCATAAGGACTTTAACTGTGACATGCTGTGCTTACAAACAAATTCAAAACATGTGTGGTTTGAGGTAGGAATGCATGCTTATTAGAGTATCTTATGAAAATAATTGTTTTATTTGATGAAACTGTTAGTTTTAAGTTTCAAAATAGACATGATAGAATAAAACTAGAAAGTTTTTTAAATACATATTTAAGCTCAATAAATACAGGTTGACATGTACTTTGGTTTAACTTTATAAGTATAAAATGTCAAAGTTTATCATATTAATAGTCAAACAATACAAATAAGATAATTTGTTGCATTAAAAATTTGATTTTTAATAAAGGTAAATATAAGTATATATTAAGCAGAATTAACACAAAGCTGAGAAACTTAAAAATTCTTAGTAAAATAAGGTATCCGATACATTTCATTCCATGGGTTCTTTATATATGCATGTTGTCAAATGTTTTACAAATGGGATATGCATTTATAAAATCACTTTATGGAATGTCATCCGAGTGTATAATTATATGATTAAAATCAGTACTTTAATATAGTTTATGAATAAATGTAGTTCTTTTACTTCAATGATAATTTCCATTGCTTAAAGTCTGCATCGTGCATATTGATATTCAAGTTTATATTCATTCAAAATACATGTACTAGAAACAAACAGCTGTGTTTAATGAATGTTTAGGCAACTTTCTTAAGTTTATCTGACCTGCAAAGAATTTAAAGGTCAGTGACCTATAACTCTACAATGGTTGCATTATTTATAATACCATAAAGCTTATGTATACACATAGTTAAAAGCTGTTTCATGTAAATTTATGTCTCTGTAAAATCTGTGTAAATAAGTAAAGATACCTGAAATTATTAAAGATAGATCGCTTACCCAATTTTTTAAAACAATAAATTTTGACATCAGCTGGTGATAAGATAATAAGAAACAGTATCTACATCTGTTACTGAAGTCAATGTGTAAACAGGGAGGGATATTGTCCATCTGTTTTTTGAAACCTTAAAAAGGTACAACTATCATGGCTATCCTTATCTTTCATTTATTATTGGTGATCAGATCTTATAGTATTTTGATAGACTTGGTTAAAATTGTTTTGTTTAAATGATTTATATTGACATATCAAGTCATAAGAAGGTTATTTCTTCTAATATGTCTAAATATTTTTTTTCAGAATTACAGTGTTATCATGTCAGATGATGTGCCGGAGGGTACTCTACTTGGACTTGGGAACCCACTTCTGGACATCACTATAACAGCAGATCAAGCATTTCTTGATAAGTATGACTTGCAGTCCAATGATGCAATCATCGCTACAGACAAACATCAACAAATGTTTGAAGAAATGGTGGCTAATTATGAACCACTCTATCGTGCAGGAGGTGCCACCCAAAACAGTATTAGGGTGGCTCAATGGCTTCTAAGTAAACCTAAAGCTACTTCCTTCATTGGAGGAGTAGGCAAAGATAAATTCTGTGACATTTTATTACAGTCAGCTGAAAAAGTAGGGGTTGACGTCAAGTATGAGGTTCATGAAGACATGCCCACGGGTAAATGTGGAGCAATAATAACGGATGAAGATAGATCATTAGTGACTGAGTTAGGGGCTGCTGAATATTTCAATGCTTCCTTCCTTAGACAGCCAGATATATGGCCAGTGGTTGAGAGAGCTAGGATTTATTACATTGGTGGATTCATGGTCCCAGTTTGTCCTGATGCTGTCTTAGAGCTCGCCAAGCATGCTGCTGAAAATAACAAAATTGTTGTGATGAACTTGCATGCCAAGTTCTTATGTAAACATTTTGCTGATCCTAAGTTAAAGTTGATGGAGTATGTAGATGTACTATTTGGAAATGGTGATGAAGCCCAAAAACTTGGACAGTGTTCTGGATTCCAGACACAAGATGTCAAAGAAATAGCATTATTGGCTCAAGGATTACCCAAACTAAACCAAAAGCGTAGCAGGACTATTGTTTTTACTCAGGGAAAACAACCAACTATTCTAGCTCATGATGGACAGATAAAAGAATATCCCATTACACCTGTCAAACGAGAGTTAATCAAAGACACAAATGGGTGTGGCGATGCCTTTGTGGGGGGGTTTCTATCACAACTGGCCTTAAACAAGCCACTAGATGTTTGTATGAATTGTGGTTTCTATGCATCTAAAGTAGTGATTCAGCATTATGGCTGTAATTATCCTGACCATCCAGATTTTCAGTGATTACCTCTCAGTATTGATGTCCCGTGAAAATAAAATGTCTTCCTTGATTTTTCAAAAAAAAAAATTATAAAGTATTTTTGAGAAGGTTTCTTTTTACTTTGCAACTTTGTATGTTTGTTTTTTAAATGTATGATTAAATTGACAAGATTGTGATATTTTTGGTCATTTACCGGTGGTGTTTTGTAAAATTAATGTATCATGATGAAAATACAATTATGAAAATTGTAATGTGGATATCATAACATTGAAAGATGATTTTTTTAAAATAAACAATTATGGCAGCATTGTAAACATTTTCTTGTTTTTCCTTGTTTCATCATCATTAAATTTTCTTTTAAGATCTTCCCAAGGGATTGTACTTTGCATGCTTCATTTTTAGGGAATCTTCAAGTTGTCACTTCTTGCCAATCCATTGCTAAAAGTAAAAATGGGAGGGTAGACAACAGTTGACCTTTTATTTAAAAAAGGATAAGTGCAAACAAATCTTAATCTTCTATCTGTAACAATACAGGTTATGGCCTTTCAAAGTTTTAACAAACATATTCCTTGTTTTTGGCCTATAGACTGAAAATTTTTGCTCATAAATAAAACATGATGCAAAAACCTTCATGTATCAAAGAATTAAGATGATCTCTTTTAGGAGTTATGGTCCCTAATTGGCTCAATTAGTTGCTTTTGCCTAATGTATAGAAAAATAAACTATACAAAAGCTATTACTTGTTTATATTTTTGGCTTAATGTCGAGTTCTACAAAACTAGGATAATTTGAAGTTGTCAGATGACTTGTTATGAAAGTTTTGGCCAATTTCTTTATTGCCTGCCAAGACATGTGGGTCATATATATAGTTTTACCTTTGTCCATCCATCCGTCTGTCCTTCCTTCCTTCTGTAATTCTATGGTTTGGTTCTTGGTTTATAAGGCTCATACATAGGATTCTACATGTTTGGGATCAATGATATTTCACCACCAGATGTGTCTTGGGTAGGGCTACGCCATCCACTAGAAATAAGTCATCACAACCTTTACTTTATGCATGAATGACTTTGATTAAGTTCTTGGTTAATGTCCATATCTTGAAAACTACATGTTTTCCGTGCTATAACTTGAGTAAATATTGACAGATTGTTATGAAATTTTAATAAGATGTTTGTAACAACTTAAGGAAGGTTGGTATTGCATTTGGGGTTTGTGGCCCCTACCGTTTTTGTCCCCACTGCAAGGTAGAGCAGGACATCAGTGATACTTTACCTGCTGTGGTGGCGACAGCTGAGGGGCGTTCACTTTTTGGTAAGGTTTTATGAGCACCTCCATATCTCAAGAACTATAGGTCCTAGGTTGATGAAACTTAGTATACATATGCCCTAGTAATAGCTTAGCACAGTTGCTTCCCCATCTTTTGACCTTGACCTTGATTTTCTGGTTGAGTGACTGATAATTTTTGTTGCATATATTAGCTATGTTGCTCATTAAATTCTATTGCACCGTTATATTGCTACTCTTGGCCAAAGACAGCCCTTGTCCAAAAAATCAATTTTTGTTGTCCAATATTCAAAATCTTTCTTCATTTTAATCATTGTGAAAATGAACCCTGCCTGCTATTTAATCAGATTTGCAATATATCTTACCATTTTTGAGAAATTAGGGGTCAAAGGGCAAAAAACACCATGTTAAAGAGTTTGTCAAGGCAAATAGTTTTACACAAAAAAATTAGTTTTACTGGACCAGCCAATTGTTAGGAAGTTTTAATATGATGATTATATCTACTTTAAAGGATGATTCTTATTGCATTTGTGGTTTTGTGGCCATAACCACTTTTGAAAAATAAAGAATTAGATGTCAAAGGGCCAAAAACATCAATAAAGATATAAATAATTTATATCTTAATTGATGTTTAAAGATTATTTCTATTAAATGTTTCTGTAAATATTTATGTGTCAAGTGTGCATTTTAAAGTCTACCACAGGATGCATGTGTCAAAAAGCTTTGTAAGTCCACCATTGGCTGCATGTGACCAAAGCAATAGACCATCCATCTTGGGCCTCCAACATCCAGATTTCCACTTGTTGCAGTCGTATCATGCTGCGCTTGACGGAGCTTTTATTCTGCTGTAATTTGACATTGATGTCAGGTGGGCTCCTAGGAACTTCATGTTTTAAAATAGAATAATTAATTTGCATATACTTGAATGTTTGTATATTAGATTGTAGAAAGAATTGCTCAATAATTGCAAGACTTCTAGAGCCATTTCACAGATATAAATGAAACTTGCAAAATCATGGTAAATGCAAAGAATTAGATGCATTCTTCAACTATGATGTATTATGTACAGAAAAAAATGTTGCTTGAGGTAGTATCTGCATACATTTATACACTAGGATAAGGTATCTTATACAACAGAAAAGACAATTTAATGTACATTATGTGTGTACATTGTATTTAAATAGTTCATTGGTGTATGTGCATTTGTTGTAAATTTAAAACCAGAGGAAAAGAGATCTACATGCAGAAGCTAAAAATAAACTAAAGGAAAAACACTTATATGAAATCTGAAAGGATATTAACATGTTAGAGAAGCCTTAATATTAATATGCCTTCTTCTTGTCAATGGAAGTTTTCATATTATCGATAGGTTCATGTATAATAAGTGCTTCTGTTAGACAAAAGAAGACAATGGGTTTTGTCCATCAGAACATGAAACAATAATTAAACAGGACTAGTATAAGTTAATTGGCACCTGACACCCATTAGATGCTTAAGATATAGTTTTGGTCAATAGTTGGTGTACGAAGTGGTAGTAATAATAATCCCTTCATTGAAGATATAGGCAATCTACAGTTGTACTTATTAATTAAAGCAACCATTTAAAGTTGAATATTGTTGCTATATCTACTCAAAGGATTTAGTACATGTACCATAGACAACTTTACTATTTGTGACCACAGTCATGACAGTACATTTTAATTTTAGAATAAGATTATTACTTAGAATATCAATGCAAATTTGTTTATTGATGGTTGACAAATAAAAATTCACCCTAGATCTTAATTTTTTTTTACATCAGACATAAACAAATAAAATCAAATGTTACTTTAACATTTAACTTTCAGAAATGTTACAGTCTCATGGCGTGTGCATGCACATTTAATAAAAAGTTTAAAATATAAATGTTTTGAATTTGAGAGTAAAATATTTGCAATGGTTTAAAGGTGCCCTGTGAAATAACCATTTAATATTTTCCGAGAGTACTTTAAGTGCTATAAAAAAAAAATAGCATGAAGGTATCTTTTGTTATAGCTTTTTTGCAGGTCCAACTTTGCATCTAATTTATTTTTAAGAACAAGTTAACAATTGAGAAGGTTATCTTAACCTTAGATTATCTTATGCTGATGGAATGTGATAACACATGTTAAAAACAAGTAATTATATAACAATACACTGCTAATAGCTTCTTGTATGATAGCTGTCAGACATAATTATCAACACCTCCAATTTCATTTATTGCAAATGTTTTGAAAGGTTGCTATGAATAGAAAAGATACATAATTATAAGTATGATAGGGGTTATTTACCCCTTCCCACATCAAACAAAAAAAATAAAAAATGAAAACAAAAGGGTAAATAGGATTCATTGTAGCTACGTACAATAATGGGGGGGACCACATTTGGGCCAATTGGCAATAACAGAACAGAACAGAACAGAATTTTTATTTGGTCTAAAATCCAAATACAGGATTGTTACCAATACAATTACAATTATATACACATACAAACATACAAACTAGCGATTAAGACACATGCCTCATTATTATCTGTATAACAAAAGATATATATATATAATTTACCAGGTTTGATTAGTAAGTTTGTGTATTGATATATAACATATATATCTAATATATAATTGGAGGAGGTGGTGCAAAATAAATGAATGAATAAATACAATTATATGTTGGACTACTACTATGCACTGCAGTTATTAAGTAACTCAAATCTCCTTTTATACATTTGATTAACACCTATTACAATGACTTTTACAATATCATAATCTTTACAATTGAATAAAAAGTTAAATCTAACATCTGAATCAAAATTAACAAAAGAGGGGCAAATATCACATATATCTGTGAAAAGTTTTTCTCTAATGTTATTTAATGAAGTACAAGTAATTAAAAAATGAGTTTCATCTTCTACTCCTGACTTACATAATGGACATTCCCTATTTGCTAGTGGGGTTTTAGTGTGACGCCCAACTTCTATTGCAAGTTTACTATTGCTTAATTTAATTTTTGTAAATGTTTTAACTATATCTCTGTCTATATCCAATTTTAGATATGTATCTATTTCATAGTTTTCTTTTATTTTCCTAAATGTTCTAAGTTTATGACCATTTACAGAGTGACTGTCATCAAAAATAGTGTTCTTCCAATATTTTAAATAATTTTCATTTAACTTGTTTGTAAAAGCTGAGAGTAATTTACCTTGTGAAAAGGTACCTTGATTATCCCAAACATGATCAAAATTAAGTTTATTTAGTAATATCTTGACTTTTGAGGCAAAGCTATCTTGACAATTAAAATTAGATTTGTAGGCATCATGTACTAGTAAATTTTCAGATTTAATAATATGTAACCAATATTCAGCAACTGATTTCAAGGCTAAAATAGATATTGGATACATTCCCAGTTCTGCAAGTACAGCCAAATTCACTGCAGCTCTATTTACTCCTAAAAGAGATTTTGCAAATTTAATTTGAGTTTTAACTATTGGCATTGCTAGATATTTAGATTCTAATTCATGTTTATAGTTAACAACATTTAATGACCATATTTCACTACAATAAAGTAAAATTGGTTTAATGCAAGCATCAAACAGTTTCAAATGAGGGACAATATTAGAAGAGTTTGATGATAAGAGTTTTCTGACACAGAACATAGCTTTAGTTGCCTTTTTACATAGAAGATTAATGCCATTTGTAAGGACTCCCGATGGTTTGAAAATGATTCCCAAATATTTATATTCTTCACAATATTCAATTATATCCTCTCCAAGCTTAAAAATATCTTTTGATAATTTTCTTCCTGCTTTGTTAAAAATCATAATTTTGGTTTTTGATAAATTTACAGTTAGGTCCCAGTGTTCACAGTAATTGTTAAGTTTATCAATGCAATGTTGTAGGCCTGAAGCAGATTCTGATATAAGTACTAAATCATCTGCGTAAAGAAGACATGATATATCAATTTCATTTAACTGTACAGGATCACATGTCTTATCGAAAAGTGAGACTAGGTCGTTAATGTAGAGTGAAAAGAGAGAAGGGCTCAATATACACCCTTGTTTGACTCCAATTTTTGAATGAAAGAAATCTGTTACACCATCTTGAACTTTTACCGAAAATAACACTTTCTTGTACATATCTCTCAAGATATTTAAAAATCTACCTTTAATATTACAATTAAAAAGTTTTAGAAACAAGGCTTCCCTGTTTATAGTATCAAAAGCTTTCTTGAAGTCTACAAAACATGTATATATTTTCTTTTTAGATTTAAAAGCTTTATCTATAATAGATTTCAACGTTAAAATATGGTCACTGGTTCTACAGCCTTTCTTAAAACCAATTTGTTCTTTTCTTAACACTTTGTTATCATCTAAATATTTTTCTAATCTATTGAAAAGAACTCTAGAAAAGAATTTCCCTACACAGCTTGAGAGTGCAATTCCTCTATAGTTAGAAGGATCATTACAATACGATTGGGCTAGAAAAAGATTACATTTTGGCTAATTGCAGTCGATGGTCTAAAGCTTAATTTGACAATATACAGGTAAATAAAAGTAAAAAACAAACAAATATTATAATATTCTGTATATTTAAAAAAAAATATTGTTCAGATAAATAAAATCTGCCTCTGGGTTTGGATAGTTTTTAGCTCACCTGACCCAAAGGGTCATGTGAGCTATTGCCGTCACTTTGCGTCCGTCTTCCAACTTTTCAAAAATCTTCTTCTCTGAAACCACATGGCCAAATGTAACTAAACTTGGTAGGGTTGTTCTATAGTATGTCCTATACAAAATCGTCGTTCGGATTTTTGATTGAATGAACAACATGGCCGCTGTTGCTAAAAATAGAACATAGGGGTAAATTGCAGTTTTTTGCAAATAACTCAAAAACGGTTACAGATATCAAAATTCTGGCGTGGGTATAAGGGATCAGCATCTCAAGATCTACCTGTCTAGAAGTTTTCAAGAAGATCCAACAACCGATGTAGGAGTTATTGCCCTTTTTCTGGATTTTTTCAAAATTTTGCACTTATTTAGCCCTATATCTTGAAAACTATACAAAATATTTTAAAAATTCAAATTGCATATGATTAAGCACATCAAGATCTACATTTCATGTAATTAGGTCAAAGCTGTAGAACCATTTTTTTTAGGAGTTATGGCCCTTAAAGTGTCAAAATTTACCGTTTTTTATTACTTTTCACCTGAATTTCAAAGATTAACTTGTCTGACACCATATATCCAACTTCAACCAAACTTGGCACAGTTATTTAATAGCATATATGCTACAATTCTATGGTTCAGATTTTTGAATCGTCAAAAAACATGGCCGCCATGGCTAAAAATAGAACATAGGGGTAAATTGCATTTGTTTGCTAATAACTCAAAAATGGTTTCAGATATCAAAATTGTGCAAGAATAAAAAAAGATCAGCATATTAAGATCTATCTGTGCTGAAATTTTGGAAAAGATCTGACTGCTGATGTGGGAGTTATTGTCCTTTTTCCTAATTTTTGTCAAATTTTTCACTTATTAAGCCCAATTTCTTGAAAACTAACCAAGATATTTTAGAAATTTAAATGGCATATGGTTATGCACAATAATATCTACATATTATATGCGTCTGTGTAGTTCAGGTGAGCGATTCAGGCTCCTGGGAGCCTCTTGTTGTGGATTTTTTGCAAATTTTGCACATGTTTAGCTCAATATCTTGAAAACTATACAAGATATTGGAGAAATTGCATATTGTTATGCGCATCAAGATCTACAAAATTTGTAACAGGGTCAACGTTGTAGGACCTTTCCTTTGAGGAGTTATTGCCCTTGGAACGTCAAAATTGAGCATTTTAACTGCATTTCCTTTTATTGAAAATGTTAACTCCTCTGACACTTTAAGTCCAAATGGAACCAAACTTGGTAATATTGTTTATTATTAATAGGTGTATAGAACTGTTGTGGGGATTTTTGATTGGTTGTAAAACATGGCCGCTGTGGCTAAAAATAGAACATTAGGTTAAACTGCATTTTTTTGCAAATACCTCAAAAAGGGTGACAGATTTTTAGATTTTGATTGAGAACAAAAGTGATCAGCACCTTTAGATCCACCATATTGTCAGATGACCCCCTTATTAATCTTATGACCCTTTCAACGTTAAATAGATTTGCCTTATAACCTTTACTTCAGGCATATATGTCAGGTGAGCGATTCAGGCTCCTTCGAGCCTCTTGTTTGTATATCCTCTTTGTGAATGTGAGTAAAGCATGGAGCATGCACTTATTGAAGCTTTGCATTTTGAGGTTGTGCAATTTAAAGCTATAACCCTGTTCTTTCCAGTCACATTTATTTGGAAAGAAAACTCAATCTAGAGCTTAGCCTTTATTTTCTTTGTTCATCTCAGTAACTTCTTTACTATCTATTCCCAAAATGTTTACATGAAGACCAAGTGATTTGTGAATTAATTTTATACAAGATAAACAGAAGAGTCAACAAAGAATTAAAACTAGTACATGTATACAAATTTATTTTGGGATTCCATTTTTTTGTTTTAGCAAATTTTTTGTCAATATTTGTAAAGTTTTATCACCTACATGTATATATATATGATCTATAAAGACTTTGGTAGAAATTTCCTTAATGTAACTGTTCAGGTAAAATCTAATTAGCCCAAACGTCGAGTGCTATTAGCCCAAATGAAAATCTGTATTTCTGAATTTTTAGCCCAAATGTAATGCGCCTCAATAATGAATTGAGGCGCATTTTTGAAAATATTGAAAATGCCAAACACTGTATGAATATGAAGAGCATAGAACAGTATAACCAAAAATACCAAACTGGGGAACCAAATTATTACTAAGATATTCAACCTATGTATTAGGGTTTAGACAATTAAGTATTTTTATAACTCCTTTTGACATCTTTGATAAGGCAGAGTTTCAAAAGGGTTCTATTACAAATGACAACTTTGTTGTCATTTGTATTTTGGACACACATGAAGGGTAGCTCTGCTGGTGTAGTTTAAATTCCCCGAGGTTAGCCCGCTCCGGCACCAACACTTTTGAGTTGGAGAATACATCAAAGCTTTAAATTATCCGTCTAAATTTCAAAATTGTCTTAACCCTAAGGTTCTTCCTACCCCAGACATAGGTTGAATATCTTAGTAATAATTTGGTTCCCCAGTTTGGTATTTTTGGTTATACTGTTCTATGCTCTTCATATTCATACAGTGTTTGGCATTTTCAATATTTTTGGTAGAGCGCCTCTGATGAGTCTTGAATAGACGAAACGCGCGTCAGGCGTAGCAAAATTTATTGTCTGGAACTTTGTTGTCATTTGTATTTCGAACACACGTGAAGGTTAGCTCTGCTGGTGGAGTTTAAATTCCCCGAGGTTAGCCCGCTCCGGCACCAACACTTTTGAGTTGGAGAATACATCAAAGCTTTAAATTATCCATCTAAATTTCAAAATTGTCTAAACCCTAAGGTTCTTCCTACCCCAGACATAGGTTGAATATCTTAGTAATAATTTGGTTCCCCAGTTTGGTATTTTTGGTTATACTGTTCTATGCTCTTCATATTCATACAGTGTTTGGCATTTTCAATATTTTTGGTAGAGCGCCTTTGATGAGTCTTGAAAAGACGAAACGCGCGTCAGGAGTAGCAAAATTTATTGTCTGGAACTTTGTTGTCATTTGTATTACTCCTAATTGAGCAAGTTGAAATTTCATGTCAGCTATTGAAATGGCACTGAATAACATACTTGAAATGTGCATGAAGAATTTTCACAGAGCTGTTGGATTTCATTCAGGGGAGATAATTGGACTTTTTGTTTTGTTTTTTTAAGAGGAGGAATTTTCAAATCTTAAAATATCTTTTAAGACAAAGAAATAAAAGCCTGATTAAGGCTTCAGGCTGTTTTTCATTGTGATCTTTGTAATTTACCACTTGTTTATGTGAGCTGTGTCATGTACACTTATTCCACATAGATGGACCAACTAGGAATTAGCATTTTCACCAAAGCAATCATCCCATGAAAAACTTAGGTCTGCACTTGATCTAAAGAAATTAGAATTTAAAAGCTTATTTACTGTACTAGTCCTTTGATAATGTTTACATAACATGTTTATTTTCAGGTACAAGTTTTAGTAGGAAAGGATGCTGGTAAACAAGGAATAGTTCAATACATTCAGAAAGAAAGAAACTGGATCTATGTTGAGGGTTTACATTGTGTAAGTTATCTAAATTAAAAATGATTTTAAAATTTGGAACTTGGAACTTGGAACGTGGTTTAGGGACTCCCAGGGGGAAATGAGGTTCAGGGAACATTTCAATACATTCAGAAAAAAGATAAATTGGATCTCTAAAAGTTGTATAAATTTGCCCAAAATTTAAACAGTGTAGGGAAGGGATAAATAGGGGGAAGTTCAGTCCTTCTGAGTGTAACGTTGAAAGCTTACACTGTGTCAGTTTTTCGATTTATCAAAAAATCTAATAAATTCAGGGCAGAAAATGCTTCAGTTCACTCAAAGAGAAACTTCATCTATTTTGAAGAATAACATTGTATAAGTTTATCTCTTAATTTAAGTACTAGAGGGGAGTTGGGGTCAAGAAAGAAATACACTGATACAGTACTACAGTAGTACAATGGAGCTTTCTAACTTGGTAGCTTTGTTTTCTGATCTAGTTATAATATGTTCTTCTTTTATTGCATTTCTCCACAGTTGATACAACTTAAATTATAGATTATAATATTAAAAATATCAGTCAAAGTTGATCATCATTAATTTTACAATAGAACAGTTTTCGGTATATGAAAGTATGTGTGTACCCTTTTTTAAAACCTTCTTTTAAGTATGCAATGAAAATAAATAACAAATTTATTGTATTTCACTTCAAGGATTACAAGAGTATGAATATGGGTAAAGATGATGCTGCAGATCCTGGTGTTGTTATTAAAAGGGAACTTCCTCTCCTGGTGAACTCTGAGGTCAAACTTGTAGATCCTGCTGACAAGTTAGTATAAGTATAACCTTGGGTTAATATAGAGGTCAAACTTGTAGTTCATGCAGACAAGTTTGTATAAGTATGACCTTGGGTTCATATAGAGGTCAAACTTTTAGTTCCTGCTGACAAGTTTGTATAAGTATGACCTTGGGTTAATATAGAGGTCAAACATGTTGATCCTGCTGACAAATAAGTATAGGTATGACCTTGGAATTAATACAGATGTCAAATTTGTTAATCCTTAAGTTAGTATGAATTCGATCTGGGATTTATAGGTTCTTACCAAGGGTCTGGAAATTTTTTGAGCTAGTTTCGGTCATTTTTGTCCGACTATAAATGTTACAATTACCCCCTCCCCCTTTTTTCCTTGGCCTCTCTGGAAATCATAAAAGCAGTGTTTGTTTGTGCATTACATTCCAGACGTTGAACTTAATATCAAGATCACGTTTTTATTTCAGGTCAAGGCTCTTTATAATTGAAAATTGTTTTGTTTTCATTATAAACAAAACACGTTTCATGTAAAAATTGAAACAGAAAGTGAAAGTAGAATCACCGGATGTAGATAAATTGGGACCACTTTATTGTTCTGTTTACAAAATAAACATATGTATGAGAAAAGTTACTTTAATTATGAAATTAGTAACAATTATTGATTGTATTAATATCAAACAATCTATACAGTGAATGAATGTTTGCAAAATAAATATTTTCTCCGCACATGCGTAATCAAACACCTTTAAATGTAAACAATATTTGGTGTGCACATGTTTTGATAAAGACTGGATATAATGAGAAATTATTTCTAAATAAACAAAATGGGCATCTCAGGACAGATTGATAACATGAGTTGACTAATTAATTAAAACCATTGGTAAATACAGTGGCCATGTTCAGACAGGTGTGACCGATTATCTAATTAGCGTAACCCTACGGCTATGTTTACCTGTTTGACACCTGCTGGAGGTGTTAATTATGAGATTAATGACCACAAGACCGGATGCTCAGGAAGATAATTAAACAATTATATGACCGATAAGTCAAAAAATGCTTATAATAAAATTTTAAAATGTCCGATTGGGAGAATTTTTATTCGGTCATTTAGGACAAAATTTCGGTCATGTCCGGCAAATATGACCGTTTCCAGACCCTTGGTTCTTACATAAGTTCTTGGAAAAGACCGGCTGATCTTTCACGAGTGATAGAATTTTTCAGTCTTTTTGCGAGTGGAGCGCAGCGGAACGAGTCAAAAGACCCAAAATATTCTATCATGAGTGAAAGATCATTGCCGGTTTTCCAAGAACGCGTGTTAGTACCTATTTCTTCCGTAAGAAATTAAATTTTATATTCTGAAACCTTAGAGGACTTCATTCTAAAAACCGAAAGTATGAAATAACAGTGCATTTCATTGGTCGACATCATCGATCAATATCAGTACCGGCGGTTATTATTGGATAATTGACCAGTGTGAGATCGCTGCACGTGCTCGCATCTCAACCTGGTCATCTCACACTGAAAAGAGTCATTTACGGAAGAATAAAAGATCTCAAATGCGCAGACATATTTTGTTTTTCAATCTTTTTGAAAAAGATTTAGGACTGACCCATAAAGGTTGGACGTTCCCATGAAAAGTATGTTATGATAAAAAAATTACCTGTGCAGTGAAAAATCTGTCTGAATGGTGTGAAACATAACATTAATATTACATGTAAGATTCTATTGCATTTTTCCTGTAGAGGCAATGTTTACCAAACTGTATCTTCAAACCATATACTTTTTTAACATCAACACATCACTAATTTTCCATGGAATATTGTGTTGGTTTTCATCTCACCTGCGAAGGTAAGGGAGACATAGGTGCCTGTATTACTGGCGGTGACATTAAGGTTTTATGAACACCTCCATATCTCAAGAACTATGAGTCTAAGATTGATGAAACTTGGTATGCATATGCCTCAGTAGTAGCTTAGCACAGTTGCATTCCCATCTTTTGATCTTGAACTAGATTTTTAAGTTGAATGACTTAGATAATTTTCAATAGATATAATAGCGTTAAAATTGTATGAGCACCTCTTTATCCCAAGAACTATAAGTCCTAGGTTGATTAAACTTGGTATGCATATGTCCCAGTAGTAGCTTAGCACAGTTTCATCCCCATCTTTTTAACTTGACCTTTATATTCTGTCTGAGTGTTTTGGACAATTTTCAATATATATAATAGCAATATTAAGGTTTTACGAGCACCTCCATATCTCAAGAACTATACATCCTTGGTTAAAGAAACTTGGTATGCATATGCACTAGTAGTAGTTTAGCACAGATGCATCCCAATCATTTGACCTTGACTTTCTGGTTTAGTTCTAGGTTGATGAAACTAGCAGTAGTAGCTTAGCACAGTTTCATCCCCATCTTTTGACTTTGACCTTGATTTTCTTGTTAAATGACTTTGACAATTTTCAATACAGAAAATAGCAATGTTAAAGTCTCAAGAACTATAAGTCCTAGGTTGATAAACTTGGTATGCATATTCCCCAGTAGTAGATTAGCACAGTTCTCAATTTTTAGCTCACCTGGACCGAAGGTCCATGTGAGCTATTACCATCACTTGGCGTCCGTCGTGGTCGTCTGTCGTCGTCGTCGTCGTCTGTTAACAATTTTTCAAAAATCTTCTCCTCTGAAACTATTGAACAGAATTTAATGAAACTTGGTATGAATTATCCTTAGGGTGTCCTGCACCAAACTTGTGTTTCGATTTTTGATCCGTCAAAAAACATGGCCACCGTTACTAAAAATAGACCGGGGGGTCAGACTACTGTTTTTGGCTCGTAAATCAAAAAGTATAAGAGATAGATGAAATCTGATGCCATCTTACTGCTTCAGCATCAAAAGTTCTACAAAAGTCTCCATTTGGTCAAAGTTGTCAGATGATCCCTTATAGGGGTTACAGCCCCTTAAAGGTGAAAAATAGCGTTTTTGCATGTTTTTAGCTCACCTGACCCGAAGGGTCATGTGAGCTATTGTCATCACTTGGCCTCCGTCGTCCGTCCGTCGTCCGTCGTCCGTCCGTAAACTTTTTAAAACGTTAACTCCTCTGACACCATAAGTCCAATTGAATCCAAACTTGGTATAGTGGTTCATTAGCATTCGGTGCTTAGAACTGATGTGGGGATTTTTGATTCGTCGTAAAACATGGCCGCCGTGGCTAAAAATAGAACATAGGGGTAAAATGCAGTTTTTTGCAAATAACTCAAAAACGGCTACAGATATCAAAATTCTGGCCTAGGGTAAAAGTGATCAGCACCTCAAGATCTACCTACCCTGAAATTTTGAAGAAAATCCAACAACCCATGTAGGAGTTATTGCCCTTTTTGTGGATTTTTTGCAAATTTTGCACCTGTTTAGCTCAATATCTTGAAAACTATACAAGATATTTGAGAAATTTAAATTGCATATTGTTGAGCACATCAAGATCTACAAAATATGTAATAGGGTCAACGTTGTAGAACCTTTCCTTTTAGGAGTTATTGCCCTTAGAACGTCAAAATTGAGCATTTTAACAGCATTTCCTCATTACATTGAAAACGTTAACTCCTCTGACACTTCAAGTCCAATTGGAACCAAACTTGGTATAGTTGTTTATTAGCATTTGGTGTATAGAACTGATGTGGGGATTTTTGATTGGTCGTAAAACATGGCCGCTGTGGCTAAAAATAGAACATAGGGGTAAATTGCAGTTTTTTGCAAATAACTCCAAAACGGTGACAGATTTTAAAATTTTGATTGGGAACAAAAGTGATCAGCACCTCAAGATCTACCTACCCTGAAATTTTGAAGAAAATCCAACAACCCATGTAGGAGTTATTGCCCTTTTTGTGGATTTTTTGCAAATTTTGCACCTGTTTAGCTCAATATCTTGAAAACTATACAAGATATTTGAGAAATTTAAATTGCATATTGTTGAGCACATCAAGATCTACAAAATATGTAATAGGGTCAACGTTGTAGAACCTTTCCTTTTAGGAGTTATTGCCCTTAGAACGTCAAAATTGAGCATTTTAACAGCATTTCCTCATTACATTGAAAACGTTAACTCCTCTGACACTTCAAGTCCAATTGGAACCAAACTGTATAGTTGTTTATTAGCATTAGGTGTATAGAACTGATGTGGGGATTTATGATTGGTTGTAAAACATGGCTGCTGCGGCTAAAAATAGAACATTGGGTTAAACTGCATTTTTTTGCTAATAACTCAAAAAGGTTTTGAATTTTAATTGAGATAAAAGTGATCAGCACCTTAAGATCCACCATATTGTCAGATGGTCCCCTTATTAAACTTATAACTCTCTCAATGTCAAATAGATTTTGCCTAATAGCCTTTACTTCAGGCACATATGTCAGGTGAGCGATTCAGGCTCCTAGGAGCCTCTTGTTGGCCTATAGAATGAAAATTATTGTAGATAGAGAAAAGCTGTTGCTTGCTTAAATGTTCGTCTCATTTAGCTCTACAAAAGTCTCCATAGGGTCAAAGTTGTCAGATGACCCCTTATAGGGGTTACAGCCCCTTAAAGGCGAAAAATAGTGTTTTTGGCCTATAGAATGAAAACTATTGCAGATAGAGAAAAGCTGTTGCTTGCTTAAATGTTCAGCTCATTTAGCTCTACAAAAGTCTCCATAAGGTTAAAGTTGTCAGATGATCCCTTATAGGGGTTGCAGCCCCTTAATGGTGAAAAATAGCATTTTGCATGTTTTTGGCCTATAGAATGAAAACTATTGTAGATAGAGAAAAGCTGTTGCTTGCTTAAATGTTCAGCTTATTTAGCTCTACAAAAGTCTCCATAGGGTCAAAGTTGTCAGATGACCCCTTATAGGGGTTACAGCCCCTTAAAGGCAAAAAATATTGTTTTTGGCCTATAAAATGAAAACTATTGCAGATAGAGAAGAGCTGTTGCTTGCTAAAATGTTCAGCTCATTTAGCTCTACAAAAATCTCCATGGGGTCAAAGTTGTCAGATGACCCTTTATAGGGGTTAAAGCCCTTTATAGGCGAAAAATAGTGTTTTTGGCCTATAGAATGAAAACTTTTGCAGATAGAGAAAAGCTGTTGCTTGCTTAAATGTTCAGCTCATTTAGCTCTACAAAAGTCTTCATAGGGTTGAAGTTGTCAGATGACCCCTTACAGGGGTTACAGCCCTTTAAAGGCGAAAAATAGTGTTTTTGGCCTATAGAATGAAAACTATTGCAGATAGAGAAAAGCTGTTGCTTGCTTAAATGTTCAACTCATTTAGCTCTACAAAAGTCTTCATAGGGTTGAAGTTGTCTGATAACCCCTTATAGGGGTTACAGCCCCTTAAAAGTTGAATAATAGTGTTTTTTTATTATTTAGAATGAAAACTATTGCAGATAGAGAAATGATTTTTCATGCTTAAACATTCAGCTCATTTAGCTATACAAAATTAAATACGAAAGAATATGGAATGTGTGCCAGAAAGACACGATCCACATATATATTGAAATGATTTTGATAAATGTACAATGCAAAAAGTCTTCATAGGGTTGACATCAAGACCAGGTGAGCGATTCATGCTCCTGGGAGCCTCTTGTTTACCTTGACCTTGATTTCCGGTTGAGTGAACTTAGACTATTTTCAATAAATATAAAAGCAATGTAAAGGTTATACATGTATTATTGAGATATACATGTCTGCCAATTTTCATTAAAATCTAGAGATATATCATTTGGTATTGTCTCACCTTAAGTGGGTACATTTGTACATCTTTGCATCTTACAAACAATAATAGGCCAATAATGATAGCTGATTAATTACTGTGAATTCATTTCTTTTCATGGGTACCAATTTTCGTGGTTTGATGAAAAAGATCTGTCCGTGGATTCTTAAATTCATGGTTTTGAAGACTGCAGCATACAGATCACTGTTAAATGACCTTTTCGTGGAGACTCAATTTTTGTTGGTAAAGGTCATCCACGAAAACCAAGAAAATAGATACCCAACGAATAATAATGAAACCACAGTAAGTAAAACAACGACACATGGCTCATTACAAGGAGAATAGTTAATTAAAACCATAATTCTTAACTGTGTATTCAATTTTACATATCATTATATTTGATTTCAGTGAACCAACAGAAGTTGAATGGAGATTAACAGAAGAAAACAAAAAAGTTCGAGTTTCTATTCGGACAGGTCGTATCATCCCTTTGCCATCCGTAGCTGAGGACTTCCATGAAGACTTTACACAAATCAGTACATATGAAGGTGATTAACTTTATATCATAAACATTGCTATGTTAAATGGCTTATTTATGTATGGTGGTGTCATATTTGCAAAATATTGATCATGCTAAGATGATGAAGAAATGCGTTGAAAGCTGTGATGAGAAGAAAAAATGTCAAACAATGAATATAGGTCTATGAGTCTTCCACCATTATTCAATAGCGATATAGGGAAATCAGTATTGTGATCTAAAACCTCAAAGCCTGACATTGGATAATAATGTAAAACCTTGACATGGATTTTTGACCGATTTCACAGAGTGAAAAATCTGGGTTATAAAATGGTGAATGTCAGGCAATGGACGGCAGGGAAGAAATTTGTGTAACAGATTTCTAAGCAACTACATGTACTTATCACAGCCACTTGATATTAGGTATGCAGCATCGGGGTGGGTTGCCATAAGGTGGGATTAAATTTTAGGTCTGTCACTCACCTACTTCTTGTTTAACAAAATCTGGCCATTTTTATCCCTGAGCCCAATGGAATTGGGGAGGGGATTTAGCGTTTAGTTTGTTCCTTCGTTTGTTTGTTTGTACGTTCATTTGTTCATTCGTTCGTATGTACGTAATGGTTTTGGTTTTGTCAATAACTTGGGAACTAAACATCAAAGATGATATTTGGTCAGTGGGTATATCTTGGATAGTAACTAGCATCCGTACCAAAACTGGGTTACCTTGACCTACATTTTTTGCATGAATGACTCATGTTAAAGTTTGGGTTATGGTCCATACTTTGGCAACTGCAAGTAATAGGGAGCATCGCAGATGCAAGCCCTACGGCATTGTGCATGTTTTGAGATGTGCCAGAAATATACTGACGATAAAACCGGAACAGGTTTACTTTTACGGAGAGAAAAAAATAATAGGCAGGGAGCAAGTAAAACAATCAACTCTCTGGGCTTATAAAAAAACCCATCATAATCTGTTATATAGGGATGATATTGGGTCAGTGGGTACATCTTGTATAGATACCAATTTCCATACCAAAATTAGATCACCTTGACCTACATTTTCTGCATGAATGACTGGTTAAAGTTTTGGTGAAGGTCCATATCTCAGCAGCTTCAAGTGTTATAGAGATGATATTGGGCCAAGATGGTTACCAACATTTGTACCAAAATAAGGTCACCTTTACCTACATTTTCTACATGAACGACTTTGGGTTAAAGTATTTGTTTAGGCCCATATATCAGTAACTGCAAGTGGTAGAGAATTGATGTTAGGTCAGTGTGAACATCTTTGATAGTAACAAACATCTGCACCAAAATTAGGTCACCTTGTACATAATGGTTTTGGTTTTGTCAATAACTTGGGTACTAAATATCAAAGAGGGATGATATTTGGTCAGTGGGTACATCTTTGATGGTAGTCACCATCAGTACCAAAATTAAGTGACATTGACCTATATTTTCTGCATCAATTATTCGGGTTAAAGTTTTGGTTAAGGTTCACATCTCAGCAGCTACAAGAGATGATATATGTATTGGGTCAGTGGGTACATCTTGGATAGTAATCAGCATCCATACCAAAATATGGTCACCTTGACCTACATTTTCTGCATGAATAACTTTTGGTTAAGATGCATATTTTTGTATTTCCATAGAGGAATGATATGTTTGGAAAGTGGGTATAGCTTGAATAGTACTTGACATCTGTTCCAGTTTTAGGTCACCTTGATGTACAATTTAATGTTTAGGGCGAGGTGATTAGCTGTCATGTGTGACTGCTCCATTTCTTTATTGACTTCGACAGATTTTTCTAATATTTTACACCATGATCAACAAATTTTAAAAAGAAATGTGTTATTGTTTCAATCAACAATTGCTTGCATGTGTGAGAGATGCTCAGCAAGTCCACTATTGCCTACATTATCAAATATTTATACTTTATAGGCTGTAGAGCATTCATCTTGGTACCAAAATAAATTGAATTCAAATTATGAAGTTAATACAATGCTTGACATTGATTTGAGTTGTTTTAGAATACACATGAGTTATATAGGGCAGTCATTTTATTAGTAAAAGAAACCAGAGGACAGTTCACCCAACTGAACCGCTAATGAAAGCTGAAAACTTACTTAACTTATTTATAGATTTTTTTTTTATTTACAAAGCTAAGTCACTCTATGCCTGTATGGTCTGGTAAAAAATCAAAAATACTAAAAAAAGCTACAGAATCCTATCTATTCCAAAAAGGCCCCTTTCCTTGATTGACGATTCCTTTTTAGGAATATTAATCATAAAACTGCCTATTTTTTTCTTATAGATGCAGTACATATGCAGTCATGCAGACAATAAATTTAATTCCAAATTCAAGGCTCATGTATAATTACTTAAATGTTTATTTCTCTCTATTTACAGCTGGAAAAAATGACACAGATAAAGAAGATCTTAAAAAAGTGACATATACTCCATCATCTCTATCATTTGAACAAGATATTTGTAACAGTATGAATATAAAAGAAGAGAGAAAGCCTGCTAAAACATATTGGTATTAACACTGTCTTATAATAGGAATAAAGAACTGTACATTTTTACCTTAATTGTCTTTCTTTTAATACAGCAAAGCTTGAAAGAAATTTGTACCATACAATTATTATCCCCGCGCTAGCGAAAGCGCGGGGATAATGTTTTGCTGTTCGATGTACTTACGTACGTACGTCCGTACGTATGGCGTTAATATGTCCAGGATAATCTCTGTAACCACTGGGAGTTGAAAGATGAAACTTGGGTCATTGATTGCATTGTGGGTGGGGACTATGCCGAAGGTTTCAGAATTTTGATATGGCCCCTAGGGGCTGGGCTGCATAGGTAGCCTAAGGGCACATTATTCCTTCGTCACACAACTGCTCCCAGGTTATTTGGAATACCGAACTGAAACTTGTCTCAGTAGTTGCACTATGGATGTAGATGATGCCGAAGGTTTTGGAATTTTGATATGGCCCCTAGGGGCTGGGCTGCATAGGTAGCCTAAGGGCACTTTATTCCTTCGTCATGCAACTCCTCCCAGGTTTTTTGGAATACAGATCTGAAACTTGGCTCAGTAGTTGCACTATGGATGTAGATTCTGCCGAAGGTTTCAGAATTTTGATATGGCCCGAGGGGCTTGGCTGCATAGGTAGCCTAAGGGCACATTCCTTCGTCACGCAACTCCTCCCAGGTTATTATGAATACCGAACTGAAACTTGGCTCAGTAGTTGCACTATGGATGTAGATTCTGCCAAAGGTTTTTGAATTTTGATATGTCCCCTAGGGGCTGGGCTGCATAGATAGCCTTAGGGCAAAATCCTTCGTCATGCATAATTCTGTACATTACTGTCACTCCCACCACCAGGGAAAAGTCTCATATTAATACATATACATTTGATAGTATTATAGTCATAGTTTATTTCTTTCAATTATTTGCCCTTATACTATCAAACACCAGAGTAGCCCGGGGATATGCAGCGTGGCTGCTTCGACTTGTTATGACTTGAAAGAATCAGTTAAGAAATGTTAAGCAACAAAACAAAACTTTTGCCCCATCTTTTAAGTCAGTAGCATATGTAGATATGTAAGTGGACTAAATTTGATGCACAACAAAACAAAGCACTACATAAATCCAACAAAAAATGAATATGAAGAGTATAGTGTTTAAAGAATTTGTTAACCTCTTTTTTAGCTCACCTGACCCAAAGGGTCATGTGAGCTATTGTCATCACTTGGCGTCCGTCGTCCGTCCGTCGTCCGTCGTCCTTCCGTAAACTTTTTAAAACGTTAACTCCTCTGACACCATAAGTCCAATTGCAACCAAACTTGGTATGGTTGTTCATTAGCATTCGGTGCTTAGAACTGATGTGGGGATTTTCGATTCGTCGTAAAACATGGTCGCCATGGCTAAAAATAGAACATAGGGGTAAAATGCAGTTTTTTGCAAATAACTCAAAAACGGCTACAGATATCAAAATTCTAGCATAGGGACAAAGTGATCAGCACCTCAAGATCTACCTACCCTGAAATTTTGAAGAAAATCCAACGACCCATGTTGGAGTAATTGCCCTTTTTAGCTCACCTGGCCAAAGGCCATGTGAGCTATTGCCATCACTTGGCGTCCGTCGTCGTCGTCGTCGTCGTCGTCCGTCGTCGTCGTTAACTTTTCTTCAAACTTCTTCTCCTCTGAAACGGCTGCACAGATTCAAACCAAATTTGGTCTGGTGGTACTTTAGGGTATCCCCCACAGAACTGATGTGGGGATTTTTGATTCGTCGAAAAACATGGCCGCCGTTGCTAAAAATAGACCAGGGGGGTCAGACTACTGTTTTTGGCTTGTAAATCAAAAAGTATAAGAGATAAATGAAATCTGATGCCACGCTACTGCTTCAGCATCAAAAGCTCTACAAAAGTCTTCATTGAGTCGAAGTTGTCAGATGACCCCTTATGGGAGTTACGGCCCCTTAAAGGTGAAAAATAGCATTTTTTCATGTTTTTGGCCTATAGAATGAAAACTATTGCAGATAGAGAGAAGCTGTTGCTTGCTTAAATGTTCAGCTCATTTAGCTCTACAAAAGTCTCCATAAGGTCAAAGTTGTCAGATGACTCCTTATAGGGGTTATGGCCCCTTAAAGGCAAAAAGTAGAGTTTTTGGCCTATAGAATGAAAACTATTGCAAATAGAGAAAAGCTGTTGCTTGCTTAAATGTTCAGCTGGTTTAGCTCTACACAAGCCTCCATAGGGTCGAAGTGGTCAGATGACCCCTTATAGGGGTTACGGCCCCTTAAAGGCAAAAAATTGTATTTTTGGCCTATAGAATGAAAACTATTGCAGATAGAGAAAGGCTGTTGCTTGCTTAAATGTTCAGCTCATTTAGCTCTACAAAAGTCTTCATAGGGTCGAAGTTGTCAGATGACCCCTTATAGGGGTTATAGCCCCTTAAAGGCAAAAAATAATGTTTTTGGCCTATGGAATGAAAACTATTGCAGATAGAGAAAAGTTGTTGCTTGCTTAAATGTTCAGCTCATTTAGCTCTACAAAAGTTTCCATAGGGTCAAATTTGCCAGATGACCCCTTATAGTGGTTACGGCCCCTTAAAGGCAAAAAATATTGTTTTTGGCCTAAAGAAAGAAAACTTTTGCAGATAGAGAAAAGATGTTGCTTGCTTAAATGTTCAGCTTAATTAGCTCTACAAAAGTCTTTTTAGGGTCGAAGTTGTCAGATGACCCCTTTAAGGGGTTATGGCCCTTTAAAGGTGAAAAATAGTGTTTTTTGCTTTGGAATGAAAACTTTTGCAGATAGAGAAAAGCTTTTTTATTGCTTAAACATTCAGCTCATTTAACTATACAAAAGTCTTCAAAGGGTTGACATTAAGACCAGGTGAGTGATTCAGGCTCCTGGGAGCCTCTTGTTGTGGATTTTTTGCAAATTTTGCACCTGTTAAGCTCAATATCTTGAAAACTATACTAGATATTTGAGAAATTTAAATTGCATATTGTTGTTTATTAGCATTAGGTGTATAGAACTGATGTGGGGATTTTTGATTGGTCGTAAAACATGGCCGCTGTGGCTAAAAATAGAACATAGAGGTAAATGGCAGTTTTTTGCAAAGAACTCTAAAACGGTAACAGATAACAAAATTTTGATTGGGAACAAAAGTGATCAGCACCTCAAGATCTACCAGCTCTGAAATTTTGAAGAAAATCTAACGACCCATGTAGGAGTTATTGCCCTTTTTGTGGATTTTTTGCAAATTTTGCACCTGTTAAGCTCAATATCTTGAAAACTATACTAGATATTTGAGAAATTTAAATTGCATATTGTTAACCACATCAAGATCTACAAAATATGTGATAGGGTCAACGTTGTAGGACCTTTCCTTTTAGGAGTTATTGCCCTTAGAACATCAAAATTTAGCATTTTAACAGCATTTCCTCATTACATTGAAAACATTAACTCCTCTGACACTTTAAGTCCAAATGGAACCAAACTTGGTATAGTTGTTTATTAGCATTAGGTGTATAGAACTGATGTGGGGATTTTTGATTGGTCGTAAAACATGGCCGCTGTGGCTAAAAATAGAACATAGAGGTAAATGGCAGTTTTTTGCAAATAACTCTAAAACGGTGACAGATATCAAAATTTTGATTGGGAACAAAAGTGATCAGCACCTCAAGATCTACCAGCTCTGAAATTTTGAAGAAAATCCAACTACCCATGTAGGAGTTATTGCCCTTTTTAGCTCACCTGACCCGAAGGGTCATGTGAGCTATTGTCATCACTTGGCGTCCGTCGTCCGTCCGTCGTCCGTCGTCTGTCGTCCGTCGTCCGTAAACTTTTTAAAACGTTAACTCCTCTGACACCATAAGTCCAATTGCAACCAAACTTGGTATGGTTGTTCATTAGCATTCGGTGCTTAGAACTGATGTGGGGATTTTCGATTCGTCGTAAAACATGGCCGCCATGGCTAAAAATAGAACATAGGGGTAAAATGCAGTTTTTTGCAAATAACTCAAAAACGGCTACAGATATCAAAATTCTGGCATGGGAAAAAGTGATCAGCACCTCAAGATCTACCTACCCTGAAATTTTGAAGAAAATCCAACGACCCATGTTGGAGTAATTGCCCTTTTTGTGGATTTTTTGCAAATTTTGCACCTGTTTAGGTCAATATCTTGAAAACTATACTAGATATTTGAGAAATTTAAATTGCATATTGTTAAGCACATCAAGATCTACAAAATATGTAATAGGGTTAACGTTGTAGGACCTTTCCTTTTAGGAGTTATTGCCCTTAGAACGTCAAAATTTAGCATTTTAACTGCATTTCCTCATTACATTGAAAACGTTAACTCCTCTGACACTTTAAGTCCAAATGGAACCAAACTTGGTATAGTTGTTAATTAGCATTAGGTGTATAGAACTGATGTGGGGATTTTTGATTGGTCGTAAAACATGGCCGCTGTGGCTAAAAATAGAACATAGAGGTAAATGGCAGTTTTTTGCAAATAACTCTAAAACGGTAACAGATAACAAAATTTTGATTGGGAACAAAAGTGATCAGCACCTCAAGATCTACCAGCTCTGAAATTTTGAAGAAAATCTAACGACCCATGTAGGAGTTATTGCCCTTTTTGTGGATTTTTTGCAAATTTTGCACCTGTTAAGCTCAATATCTTGAAAACTATACTAGATATTTGAGAAATTTAAATTGCATATTGTTAACCACATCAAGATCTACAAAATATGTGATAGGGTCAACGTTGTAGGACCTTTCCTTTTAGGAGTTATTGCCCTTAGAACATCAAAATTTAGCATTTTAACAGCATTTCCTCATTACATTGAAAACATTAACTCCTCTGACACTTTAAGTCCAAATGGAACCAAACTTGGTATAGTTGTTTATTAGCATTAGGTGTATAGAACTGATGTGGGGATTTTTGATTGGTCGTAAAACATGGCCGCTGTGGCTAAAAATAGAACATAGAGGTAAATGGCAGTTTTTTGCAAATAACTCTAAAACGGTGACAGATATCAAAATTTTGATTGGGAACAAAAGTGATCAGCACCTCAAGATCTACCAGCTCTGAAATTTTGAAGAAAATCCAACTACCCATGTAGGAGTTATTGCCCTTTTTAGCTCACCTGACCCGAAGGGTCATGTGAGCTATTGTCATCACTTGGCGTCCGTCGTCCGTCCGTCGTCCGTCGTCCGTCGTCTGTTGTCCGTCGTCCGTAAACTTTTTAAAACGTTAACTCCTCTGACACCATAAGTCCAATTGCAACCAAACTTGGTATGGTTGTTCATTAGCATTCGGTGCTTAGAACTGAAGTGGGGATTTTCGATTCGTCGTAAAACATGGCCGCCATGGCTAAAAATAGAACATAGGGGTAAAATGCAGTTTTTTGCAAATAACTCAAAAACGGCTACAGATATCAAAATTCTGGCATAGGGAAAAAGTGATCAGCACCTCAAGATCTACCAGCTCTGGAATTTTGAAGAAAATCCAACAACCCATGTAGGAGTTATTGCCCTTTTTGTGGATTTTTTGCAAATTTTGCACCTGTTTAGCTCAATATCTTGAAAACTATACTAGGTATTTAAGAAATTTAAATTGCATATTGTTAAGCACATCAAGATCTACAAAATATGTGATATGGTCAACGTTGTAGGACCTTTCCTTTTAGGAGTTATTGCCCTTAGAACATCAAAATTTAGCATTTTAACAGCATTTCCTCATTACATTGAAAACATTAACTCCTCTGACACTTTAAGTCCAAATGGAACCAAACTTGGTATAGTTGTTTATTAGCATTAGGTGTATAGAACTGATGTGGGGATTTTTGATTGGTTGTAAAACATGGCCGCTGTGGCTAAAAATAGAACATATGGGTAAATGGCAGTTTTTTGCAAATAACTCTCAAACGGTGACAGATTTCAAAGTGATAAGGCCACGCCGAATTAATTACTTGTTCGTCGGACCGCCCGCATGTGAAATTGTTTCCTTTAGAAAAAAATATAAATTTCTTCCGCCCGCATTAACCGGAAACCCACCCGCATCCGGAGCCGGAAGTTGAGTTCAAAATTTTTTTTTATCTCCGCATTTGAAAAATATTTGTCTTTTGCTAAAGTAAACGACCAAAAAGTTGCCGATTTTCAACCATGTACTCTTATAAACTTGACTCTGTTTTGTCTAATCGCTTGTTAGTTAAGTTTAGTGCTCCAATATTGGAGATACATTCAGGATAAAAGACGTTAAACTTAAACGGTTGAAACTACGTTTCATTCCCCTCAAACAAAACACTCCGACGAAAACAATGAAATATGTTGCTACCAAGTAAAAGTATTGTTACAAAATACGGCATGTCAAATGGAAGACTCTTACATTGATTTATTTAAATACATTCATAAAATTCAAAGAATGCCATATACGATGTATAGTCGACCCCTTTTATTGATAGATTCAAGTTCCTGTGGTGTTTTTCCTCGGATGACCTCAGTTACAAAATGTTTACATGTAAAAACAACATGGTTCAAATTGAAAACATTAAGGAAAATCCCTAACTTATGTGTAAGGACAATAATGCGATATTAATGACACCATCTATGAGCATCCAATTCACCATTGACCAAGGATTGTTTTGTAATATTTTTTTAATAAATATTTACAAATTGTTATTGTTGTTTTATGTTTTTTTTTTGTGAATAAAGATAAAAGTTGTTTTTCTTTTTAATATTTTATCTTAAAGTTATGCCTTGCCAGCAAGATTTTTGGACATAGTCATACTTGTTTGGTGTAATTTACTTTCTCTTGGTCTGCTTGTGGCTATTGATAGAAAGCCAAGACAGCAAATCTTCAGAGAGAAAAAAAACAACTAAAGACAACTATTTCCTGCTTAAATAATATATTAATCAATTGGAAAAGCCATAAACCACTGAGAACCAGCATTTGTTATACTTTAAATAGAAGTTTTTTAATATTTCACTTATTTTCTTCAAAAATAAAAATAATCGCTCGCTCGCCTCACTTTAACATTAAAAACCAGAAAAAAAACTTTTTAAAAATTTAAAAACAAGTCGCTCGCCTATAAAAAAATCAGTCGCTCCTAAAAATCAGATTTTCAGAAAAAAAATTAATAAAAATAATTTCGCTCGCTCGCTCCTTTTTTTTAAAGTCAAAATCCAAAGAACAAGAAATTAATTCTGTGTGGCCTAAGCACCTGAAGATCTACCAGCTCTGAAATTTTGAAGAAAAACCAACAACCCATGTAGGAGTTATTGCCCTTTTTGTGGCAACCCTACATGGGTTGTTGGATTTTCTTCTTTCAAAATTTCAGAGCTGGTAGATCTTGAGGTGCTGATCACTTTTGTTCCCAATCAAAATTTTGAAATCTGTCACCTTTTTAGAGTTATTTGCAAAAAACTGCCATTTACCCCTATGTTCTATTTCTAGCCACAGCGGCCATGTTTTACGACCAATCAAAAATCCCCACATCAGTTCTATACACCTAATGCTAATAAACAACTATACCAAGTTTGGTTCCATTTGGACTTAAAGTGTCAGAGGAGTTAATGTTTTCAATGTAATGAGGAAATGCTGTTAAAATGCTAAATTTTGATGTTCTAAGGGCAATAACTCCTAAAAGGAAAGGTCCTACAACGTTGACCATATCACATATTTTGTAGATCTTGATGTGCTTAACAATATGCAATTTAAATTTCTCAAATATCTAGTATAGTTTTCAAGATATTGAGCTTAACAGGTGCACAATTTGCAAAAAATCCACAAAAAGGGCAATAACTCCTACATGGGTTGTTGGATTTTCTTCAAAATTCCAGAGCTGGTAGATCTTGAGGTGCTGATCACTTTTGTTCTTAATCAAAATTTTGTAATCTGTTACCGTTATAGAGTAATTTGCAAAAAAACTGCCATTTACCTCTATGTTCTATTTTTAGCCACAGCGGCCATGTTTTACGACCAATCAAAAATCCCCACATCAGTTCTATACACCTAATGCTAATAAACAACTATACCAAGTTTGGTTCCATTTGGACTTAAAGTGTCAGAGGAGTTAACGTTTTAAAAAGTTTACGGACGACGGACGGACGACGGACGGACGACAGGTGAGCTAAAAAGGGTGACAGATTTTTAGATTTTGATTGAGAACAAAAGTGATCAGCACCTGTAGATCCACCATATTGTCAGATGACCCCCTTATTAATCTTATGACCCTTTCAACGTTAAATAGATATTGCCTTATAACCTTTACTTCAGGCACATGTGTCAGGTGAGCGATTCAGGCTCCTGGGAGCCTCTTGTTCTAGTCATATAGTTAGTCTCCAAGTCATGCATATATTGTTTTAGCATCCTGATTAAATTTTTTGCATGGCTTAGTATTTAAACTATTTTTATCAGCAGAAAACTCACATATATAAAGCAATAAAATTCCGATTGTAAATTTCATTTTTTTCAAAACAAAGGTTTTTCTTGTGCAAAGCATAGGTTAATCTATGTCACAATTTTGTTACCAGTTCAGCCTATTTTTTTAATTGTTCTTTGCTCATCATATTCATTAGTCATCTAATGAAATAGTACCAAGGATTTACTAAATTAAATTATTCGATTGAATGGTTGCAGTTTATGACACTTATATCAAGTTGAAGAAAAATTAATAAATACAAGCATTTTAAGAAAACACCAACCAATCAGAATATTATATGGTTTGTAAACATTTTATAATTATACCCCACGCAACGAAGTTGCCAAGGGTATAATGTTTTTGACTGGTCCGTCCGTCCGTCCGTCCATCAGTCCGTCCGTCAGTCTGTCTGTGATCAAAATTTTCTTAACAGATATCTCAGCTATTATGAATTGTAGGCTTTTGATATTTGGTATGTAGCTTCAGGTGGGGGTCCCATATGGTGGGATACATTTTCTGGTCTGTGGATCATCTACTTCCTGTTAAACGAGCTGACTTAGACTTTTTTTACTAAATTTTCAGGGTTGAAAATTTTCGTAACAGATTTCTCAGCAACTATCAATTGTAGGTATTTGATATTTAGTATATAGCTTCAGGTAGGGGCCCCATACGTTCGGATTGGTTATCAGGTTTGCAAATCATCTACTTCATGTTTAACAAGCTGACTTAGACTTTTTTCACTAATTTTTCAGGGTAGAAAATTTTCATCACAGATTTCTCAGCAACTATTAATTGTAGGCTTTTAATATTTGGTATGTAGCTTCAGGTAGGGGTCCCATATTGTGGGATATGTTTTTAGATCTGTTGATCAACTACTTCCTGTTAAACAAGCCGACTTAGATTTGTTCACTAATTTTTCAGGGTTGAAAATTTTCGTCACATTAATCAGTCTTTTGATATTTTGTACATAGCTTCAAGGAGTCCCATTTGGTGGGATACATTTTCAGGTCTGTCACTCTTTTACTTCCTGTTTAACAAGCCGACTTGGAAAGACAACAACTCTGACTTTTTTATACCTAACTTGAAATAGATAATCTCTGTCCATAAGTGGACGCGTGGGGTATGTGAGAGTGCTCACTAAGGTTCTTTCATTTCATTAGAAAGGAAGTGTAGAGTTAATGTTCATGGCACATTATCCATAATCTGTAGTAAAAACTTCAGTAGGTTCATTTAAAATGTTTATTAAAAGGTTTTAGCTTAATTCGGGAACCTTTTAAAAATGTAGAAGTCTTCAAAGTAAAGAAATTAAATCATTTTCAACTTCATACATATTCCTTCATAAGTTGACCAATCACAATTAAGATAGATGTATACCATGCACATCTATTGTACATACATGAACATTACAATCCTGAACAGTTTTCCCAGCAACTACTCAAAAGTTTCTAATTATTTGGTATGCGGTATAAGTATGGAGTCCCATATTGTGGATTTCTATCTCTGGTCTGTTGCTCACTTACTTCCTGTTAAATAAAATCTAGATAGTTGTGTCTTTTGAAAGATTGTTTCTGTGTATCATTTTGTGATTTTTTAAAGATCTTCAATAGAGGAAGGTTGGGCCCACAAAACTAGTTCAAGCCTGCAATTTTTTGTCTTGCCTATGAAGCATAGCAGGACTTAGGTGCTACTTTACAGTCAGCCATAGTGTTATCAATCAACATTGAAATTTTCTATGAATATAATAGCAATTGTAAGGTTTTATGAGCACTTCCATATTTCATGAACTCAGGGTCCTATGTTGATGAAACTTGGTATGCATATGCCCAAATAGCAGCTTAGCACAATTGCTTACTCATCTTTTGATCTTGATTTAACTGTTGAGCAATTGACAATTTTGAATTTAAATTAAGACATATAATAACAATGTTAAAGTTTTATGAGCACCTCCATATCTCCATAACTGTTAAGTCCTTGGTTGATAAAACTTGGTATGCTTATGTATCCTTAGTAGGTAAGCACAGCTAGTTGCTTCCCCATCTTTGACTTTGACCTCAATTTCTGGTTTGGTCACTTTGAAAACTTTTGATACATATAATTACAATGTAAAGTTCTATTAGCACCTCCATATCTCAATTACTACAAGTCCTTGGCTGATGAAACTTGTTATCCTTATGTCCCAGTATTAGCTAAGCACATTTAATGGTATATTTCAATCTTCTGACCAGACCTTGACCTTTATTCTTTGGTTAAGTCACTTTGACAATTTGTAATACATAATAGCCATGTTTAATATCTCCATATCTAGGAATTTAAAAAAAAAAATTTTGCATTAGAACTACACTGCATCCTCATCTTTTGACCTTGACCTTTGGGTTCAGTTGATAGACTTTATGTATTTTCTTTTGTATTTATATTTTATATTTACTTTAGAAAAGTAAGAGCATAAGTTCGATATTTTACAATATTTTTTAATTACATGTATGAAATGAATTAACAAGAAATATGATGGTTTCAGCAAGAGTCATACTTTAGTGTTAGCTCTTGTTACTTTGTACCTGTCCTAAGCCAGGAATCTTTGTCAGAGCTTAAGTTTGTACTTGTTGCCTTTTTAAATTGTTCCATGTCAAGCAGGCAGTCATTGATAATTTTTAATTTTTGTTTGTTTCATATGCATTATATTTTTGATCTGGGTCTAATAACAAGATGGTGACAGTGACAACTGCATGGTCACATTAAAGGGTGACAGTGACAACTGGTCACATTGAAGGTTGACGGTGGATTTTCAAAATTCAGTTGATTTTAATAGCTTTTTTTGCATACACTTGTTCCACATCTTTGTCACTTTGCAGTAAAGACAAAAAGAGACACAGATTCAAGAAATGCTCCCATTTGATCACAAATAAAAGATATTAAGATTTTATTAGGCAATTAAAAAAAAAAAAAATTATGAATCTTTGATACTTATGATATGCATTTGAACATTTACACAACAGTGATTGAAACAGTACTGTCATGGTACAACAAATGTGTATAAATGGTTGATTGAATGAGTGATATGAAAGCATCATGACTTGGTTTTAATTGGAGGTATGTTCTTAGAAGATACACATTTATCACACACCCATTCAGCATACACCTCTTGTGTTAACATAAGGTATGCTGGTTCTGTCAGTCTAGAACATGTTCTGTGAAACCAAAAGTTACATCCGCTCTCACATAATATGGCCTGTTCATTGTCCTGTACTTCTTTGTGGCATACACCACAAGGATAGATTGGTGGTGCATTGGGATTTGCAGAATTGAACACCATTGGCTGATTCATAGGATAAACCTTGCCAGGCATCTGTTGAGGACTTGGGCCATTCTGCATGTTAGAGTTGGATGAAGCTGGAGGTCCCTGATGGTTCATATCAATCAGCATCAGACAAACCTGTATAGAATGATAAAGGTAAGATTAATTACTTGATGTCAAACTCTAAATGCAAGTATGCAACCCATGTAACCCACTACATATCATTCCTATTTATTTAAAAAACTAATTTTTTTATATTTATTAGTATTTATCTCGAGCGCTAAACAATTATGTCGTGCTCTTGATTCATTATCTTGAGTGCTTGACTTATTATCTTGTGTGCAGTCTATCATGTCGTGCTCTCAGCATAATCTTGAGTGCATGAATTATATGTCATGCTCTGGACTTATTATGTCATGTTCTCAACTTATTATGTAATCCTTTTGACTTATTATGATTAGTCATTGCGAACCAAAATGAAATGGTATTTATGTCAAGCACTTGACATAATAAGTTGCATGTACAACATTAATGTCAAGAGCACAACAAAGGCTGTGCATATACATGTAACATACATTTTGTACATGTAATAAGTTGAGAGCACAACATGATAAGTCATGTGCACCAGATAATAGTCAATTAGAGCACTACATTATAAGGCAAGCCCTTGAGATAATAAGTCAATAGCTTGACATGATGAGTTGTGCGCACCAGATAATAAGTCAAGAGCACGAAATAAATATTAATAAACACAAAAAAAGAGTAGCACCTTCCTAATATTTTAAGTTTTTGGATAGCAAATCGACTCATATTAAGCTTATGATTATAAGTGCTCTGGGGGAGCAAGACTGTCTGATTCTACTTTACCTCTGATTGAACTTGTATACAATAATTTACACTTCCAATTACACTAACTTAGTTGGTTGCAACTTGCAAGTACACATTTACAGTATCCTGATACATGTAGTTACAGTACTTTTTTCAAATTTAAAACCTTTATTATGAAATTAGTGACCAAGGAATGTGAAAAAACAGGGAATATTTTACCTTTGATCTAAGTCTTCATATATAATTTTGTTTAAGACTCTGTGCAATAATATGTTACTGTGTTTTAAGCTTCTTCGACTTTTAGCACAATCAAAACAAAAATACAGGAAGTGTCTACTTTCACTTTTGAAAATTGTTAGCGTGGACCAAAAGATATCGGAAATGATTTTCAAAAAAATAGCTTAATCATGTTAATTACTCTTTAAATACATAATATATCCAAAAAATCTTCGTATGTAGGCAAATTTTGATTACAGAAAAGGTTTCGAAGTTTTCTTTGGTTATTCTTTTGAAATAATGAAATCCAGTAAATATCAAAATTGTAAATCCCTGTTGGTTCACAATGGAACTGAAAATGGAGTAGCAGACAACATGCAGTGCAAAAAGTAAATGGATTCAGGAAAATCATCAGCACCTTTCTTGCATAGGTAGTACAGTCCAGATATGTGTACCTTAAAGATCTTATATGATGCCTTATCCATATTAAAAAGTACTTAATTTTGTTGTTAAGGGGGTCTATTGGAATCCACTTTCTGAGTTTTAAAAGAACAGGACTAATAACATGATTTTGATTGCAACTTAAACACTAGATAACAATTCAGTTGCATACAACAAATAGCGCCAAATTGTTTATTATGGTACTTCAACATATGTTAAGTGGCTAATTCTGTTTTTATCCGCACTGTACATATGAATGCAGGTTAAACCTGTGACGCTCCCTAAGTTTGAAAGTATCCTTAAATATTTTCCAAGCTAAAATAATTTTTCAAATGTTTATTGGGCAATTAATTGAAACAAATTCTTATTCGAAAATAAAAACAAAGTAGCTTTTCTTGTTGGTCCTGTGTGCGCTTAATGACGTCAGGAATTTTCAAAGAAAAAAGCGTTAAAAAGACACAGCCGGAAAGTCCGGGAAACCGCGCGTGATTTACCGGACGTTGAAGGAAAATTGAGCCCATAGTACAACTAGAATATTGACATTTCTACCATTATCGCTCCCTTCGGGAGCGTATAAAGCACCCAAAATTCTAAAATTTTAACCCCAAGAGACGCAGAACCTAATAGTGACAGTACAGTCAACTTGATGACGGTGGTCACTCAACGGTAGAAGTAGAAGAAGAAGTACCACTTTAGGCACTAATATCGTAATGAGCGCGAGACTTGCGCTTTTATTAACTAAAGCATGAACGTGAGCTCATTCCCGTAGATCTCATGCTTAAAGTAAACAAACTTCCAAATGATTTTTATATAAACTGGAATTGCAGAGTTGTCCAGAGTCGTTTCATTAATTATTAAAAACAGCAACTATAGATCTTTTTCGTTATAAAAAGTGTCACGGACTTGTCTAACTATTGTCTTTCTAATTTTACAAGGGTGATGCAGAGACAGAACAGTGCATCATCACCCAGACCATCAAGTTGTAGTAGTGGTGATAGTTTCAGAGGACCAAAACCAAATCAGGAAATATGCATTGGAGAAGAAGTGAAAATTGCTGCTCATTTAGCTGTAGAAAAGTTTAAAATAAATGATTCACAGAAGGGTATTAACATTTATCTACATTCCAATTAATTAATTAAGATGACAGTCTAGGTCGATTGTAATTGAATTAACAAAAACAAAACAATTCATCATATAAGTGTAAGGTATAACATGATTTACATGTAATTTTAACTATCAACTGGCTGATTTTGCAGAATGAAAATCCGGGAAATGAAATGGTGAATATTATCAGGTGACAACCAACTGCATCACAGCCTCTTGATATTTGGTATGTCTTATGCAGCATCTGTATATTGTTGGAGAAATATCCAAGTCCAAAATGTAACTGCTATGCTCACAATTATTATAGCGAGCATCACAGATCCGAGCCCAATGGCATTATGCATGGAGATGTGCCAGAAATATACTGACGAGAAAACTGGAACACGTCTACTTTTGAGAGCAAAAAAAATAATAGACACGGAACAAGTAAAACAATCAACCCTCTGGGCTTATTAAAAATACATTGTAATCTGTAATGCAAAAATTTAAAAGCCAGTGATTATACCCTCATTCATCCACTTATTTATTTTTACACAAAGATTTTTATTTGAATACCACTCAGTCTTTTCCGCTGAAAAACGATTTTCCAGAAATTACCGAGCTAGCTGAAACAGCTTTGGGCACTGTTTTCCCATTGACTTGTCACACCTAATGCATGATACTGACCAAGCTTTGTTGAATTCTAAGTTAGATAAAGAAATACAAAAATTAACTGAATAATTGGCTTAAAACTTTATTAAATAAAGGTTATGAAATGAATATTTTAGTAAAATCTTTGAATTTAGTCTTCTTTGGTGAAAATATTGATAATTTGATACTTACTTTAAATGTTAATTGCCTTTTTATACTTCCTTTTTGAGCATTACCGCGGTCAAGTGTGTCGATTTTGTGTGATGATGCATCATCAAATCAAGTGTTTGACGTGTTGTGTCGGATTTAAAATCGACATACTTGATTTTTTTACATCAGTCGATGGATGCTTCTTAGCTAGCTGTCAGTAACTTCGAGTGTTCTCAAGAGAGTATCTTTACGTCCCGTTAATTACCTGTTGTCCTTTTGTCTCAGATACTCTCTTGTTGAATTGAACTTCTATCGATTTGATTTTTACTGTGTGTTAGTTTGTGCTTTGTTATTGATTATCATTAGGGGGAAGGTTGGCGCCAAAAAACTAGTTTAACCCCGCCACATTTTAATGTGCCTGTCCTTAGCCAGGAATCTTTATCAAAGCTTATGTTTGTATTTAGTCGAATTTTTGTTAATTGTTTTTTGTCAAGAAAAGGGTCTTTCAATGCACTTTGGGATTGGGCTTGAATCATATGTATTTTTTTTTCAATCCAGGGGCCAATTGAAAAACAGCGAGCAGCGACCGCTGGTCACATTGAAGGCTGCTGGCTGTTTTCCATTGTGGATATTTAAAATATACGTTTATAATGTAGGTTGTGTCACGTACACTTATTCCACATCTCATTTTCTCCTATTACCTGAAAATGAAAGTAGAGTCCCATCCTGCAGGGTTTGTTTCACTTTCCTCAATCCTGCATGATATTTTTATGCCCCATCTACGAAAGTAGAGGGGCATATAGTGTTCGGGTCTGTTCGTCCGTCCGTTCAGATGTCCCTCCGTCCCAAATCCCATATTTCCATATTTTCACTTACTGACAAATGCCACATCAATCATATTGGTATGGTAGGTGCATCTAGTGATGATAAGAACATTGCATGCTTCGGATGCTGGATGTGACCTATATTTTCTGCATGAATGATCATGTACAGAAAAATGGTTAAAGTCTATTCCCTCTAACTGACAAGTGCTACATCAACCATATAGGTATGGTATGTGCACCTAGTGATGCTAAGCACAATGCATGCTTCGGATGCTGTCAGTGACCTACATTTTCCGCATGAATGACCACTTATAGAATAATGGTTAAAGTCCATTCCTTCTTACTGACAAATGCCATAGTAACCAAATTGGTATGGTAGATGCACCTAGTGATGCTTAGCACAATGCATGCTTCGGATGCTGGATGTGACCTATATTTTCCGCAGGAATGACCACTAATAGAAGAATGGTTTGGGTCCATTCCTCCTTACTGACAAGTGCCATACCAACCAAATAGGTATGGTAGGCGCACCTAGTGATGCTTACCACAATGCATGCTTCGGATGCTGGCTGTGACCGACCACTTATAGAAGAATGGATAAAGATCATTCCTTTTTTACTGACATGTGCCACATCAACTATATTAGTATGGTAGGTGCACCTAGTGATGCTTAGCACAATTCATGCTTCAGATGCTTGCAGTGACTTATATTTTCCGCATGAATGACCACTTATAGAAGAATGGTTAAGTTAAAGTCCATTCCTTCTGACTGACAAGTGCTTTAATAGCAACCATGTTGATGCTTTAGTGATTGTGGAAAAAAATAAATGTTGCGAGATGGGGCATTATGTCTTTTGGACATATTCTTTTTTTCCGCCATGTTTCTAAATGTTCCTTCTGTTACTTACCAATAGTACAAATTACACAGAGGTACTCAGAAAATCTCACAAAACCTGACTGAATCTGAATGTTGTTTTGGTCTGCTGAAGAAGGGCGAAATGCTCTTGACAAGGAAATGACACCGGGATAATTTCGTCCCCAATAAATGTTGTCCTAGGATGTTACAGGGATTTATTAATTGCACAAATTAAGTAGTTATTTTAAGAACAACTTTCTCTAGTGCATATGATTTGGGTCAGATGGGGTTAGACTTTGCTCCTATTTAATTCCTTTTTGAAAGTTCTCTCTTAGACTTAGCCGGTTGAGCACTTGGATATATTTAAAAATGATATATAAATGTTCGATGCTTGCTAAGAAGGCAGGGGTGGCCTCAATCATATTATGATAGATACAGTGTAAAAAAACATACAGATTTATATGAATCAGCAGCAAATTAAAAATACACTCAGTGAAAAAGCAAAAATTGTCTTTAATCAGTTTTGATAATGTTAATTTTAATTGCTTCACTAGAAGTGCCTAAAAATCCTCGCTTTTTTTCTGTAGAAACAAAATTGAAAATCTGCCATAAATTGAATATGATAGTATGAAAATTATTTTTATTTTCTTTTGCATGAATTGACTCAACAACACAGTCTTTGAAATTAGGCCGGACGGGACCTTCCTGGAAATATCCAGTTAAAATTGGTTTGGTCCAATTTAATTTTGCATTAATTTACATTAAACATATAGGAAAAAATTAGCAAATTTTATGAAATTAGGCATTTGATCCACGGGACTCAACTTCCTAATTTCTTTGACTGACAACACTACAACATTTAGATATTTATGAATTATTATATAGATATAGGTGAAATATCGTGATTTCCGAGTTAAATAATTTTCTAGATTTTCACGGAGTTAATTACAGGATTTATCTAACTCGCCTGCGAATTTATCTAACCCTCGCGAAGTTTCCCGCGAAAAATATGTTACATAGATTAGAGCACAATACACAATTCACCAATCAATAACTTCTTTCGTCTTCATTATTTTGATGATCTATTAGTCAATTTTTATACCCCCCACTTCAAAAGTGGGGGGTATATAGTGATAGGGGTGTGATAGTGATAGGGGTGTCCGTCCGTCCTTCCGTCCGTCCTTCCGTCCTTCCGTTACACTTCAGGGTACCCATCTCTTATCCACAACTCCTTCTAAACCCCTTGGTGGATTTTCATGAAACTTACTCACAATCTTTGTGACATAATGTAGATGTGCACCTACTATTTTAAAATTTGATCAGAATGATTTTTGGGGTTTCCCATAGCAAAACATGGACTTAGCCATTCGACTACATGGGGGTACCCATCTCTTATCCGCAACTCCTCCTAAACCCCTTGATGGATTTTCATGAAACTTACACACAATCTTTGTGACGTAATGTAGATGTGCACCTACTATTTTAAAATTTGATCAGAATGATTTTTTGGGTTTCCCATAGCAAAACATGGACTTAGCCATTCGGCTACATGGGGGTACCCATCTCTTATCCTCAACTCCTCCTAAACCCCTTGATGGATTTTCATGAAACTTACACACAATCTTTGTGACATAAAGTAGATGTGCACCTACTATTTTAAAATTTGATCAGAATGATTTTTGGGGTTTCCCATAGCAAAACATGGACTTAGCCATTCGGCTACATGGGGGTACCCATCTCTTATCCGCAACTCCTCCTAAACCCCTTGATGGATTTTCATGAAACTTACACACAATCTTTGTGACATAATGTAGATGTGCACCTTCTATTTTAAAATTTGATCAGAATGATTTTTGGGGTTTCCCATAGCGAAACATGGACTTAGCCATTCGGCTACATGGGGGTACCCATCTCTTATCCGCAACTCCTCCTAAACCCCTTGATGGATTTTCATGAAACTTACACACAATCTTTGTGACATAATGTAGATGTGCACCTACTATTCTAAAATTTTACCAGAAGGCTCTTATCCGCAACTCCTCCTAAACCCCTTGATGGATTTTCATGAAACTTACACACAATCTTTGTGACATAATGTAGATGTGCACCTACTATTCTAAAATTTTACCAGAATGATTCTTGGGGTTTCCCAAAGCAATACATGGACTCAGCCATTCGACTACATGGGGGTGCCAATCTCTTATCCCCAACTCCTCCTAAACCCCTTGATGGATTTTCATGAAACTTACAACAATCTCTGTGACATAATGTAGATGTGCATCTCCTATTTTAAAATTTTATCTGATTAATTTGTTTGGGGGTGGGGGGTATTTATTTGTGAGCTGCGGCTCACAGTTTTTCTAGTTTAAAAATAATCTATATAATAAACAGTATAACTAATTTGGGGTGACGAATATCAATTTTAATGTCACGAGTCTCGAATAACGCCAGGATTCAACAAGTGCACGGAACTCGTGACATTAAAATTGATATTCGCCACCCCAAATTAGTTATACTATAATTAATAATTGTACTCAAATCAAATCAAATCAAATCAAATTTATTGGCACAAACACATAAATGTACATGGTTAAGGCCCAATTACAAACAGATATAATAAAAGGTAAATAGTCATGAGTTTTACAATTATAGTATATTGAGATATACATATAAACTATAGTAGTAAATGTAAATATTATAGTACAACATGTTGTAAACCTATATTATTAACAGGTTTAAGACTAGACATTTATAACAGGTTTTTTCTAGTGTTCATACAATTTGTGATGAATGAAGAGGTCAATTTAAGTATTTTTATTGAACCACTATTTAATAAAAATGGTATTTTAATATTTTTTTAATATCTTTCTTGTTGTCTAGCAGATTTAAAATATTAATGTTAGATTTATCCCTTTCACTTTTGAGGGCTTTGCATTGTAAAAGAAAGTGTTTTTCATCTTCTATTTGATTTGAATTACATAATGGGCAGTATCTTTCATTTTTTGGGATATTGAGATGTCGTCCTTGCTCGATAAGAAGTAAGTGAGCACTTATTCGAATTTTGCAAATGGCAGCTCGATCATCTCTGTTTGTTAATATATCAACATACGAGGGTCTCGTCCCCATTTTATATATACTTTGAAAAAATTCTAATTTAGATGATTTGCATATATTTGAGTTTTGGATCTGTAGACATTGATCCTGTATCCGTTGCTTGATTTGGCTAAGGCAGCTATTAGAAAAAGAAGTATTATTTATCATGTATGCAAAACCCAGATCATTTAAGACATCCTTTACCTTTTTCATCCAGGGATTATATTCTTTTGAGTTAATGAAGATTTCTTTTAATAAGGTGTTATCAGAATCTAGGATATGCTTGTAAAAGTTTAATATAGAAAATAAGATTTTACTTTTTAGTGGGATCCTATTTAGTTCTGCACGGCAACCGTCATTGGTTGCCTTACAGTTGACTCCTAGTATCTCTTTAATAAATTTAATGTGAAGTTTTTCATATACATCAGTGTCTTTAAGTGAGGCATCGGTGCCCCAAACTTCACTTCCATATAATAGTATGGGAGCAACCAGTGAATCAAATAGTTTTTCTAAAAGTTTACATGGATTATTAATTCCTATTACTGTATTTATACTTTCTACTACAGTTTTAGAGTTTCCTTCATCATTAACCTCTACAGAGCGGGCTTATATCCATAGATTATGTCAAGGAATGGGATTTCATACCAAAAGCAGTGGGTAAATATACTTTACTATGACTATATGAAGTACATATGTAAAACAAATTTTTACATGTGTCAAATAATGCAATTCATTGATACTAGAATGTGATTCTTCAATGATGACAATTTTTCATGTTGGCCTTTTATTCATTCAAATGAATCACAATCTTTTGCAGTGAAGATCTACCGGTAGATTTTTATGTTGTTAAATTGCATCATGATTGATCTACTTTGACAAAGCTCTTATTCATTTTTGTTGTGTTGATGTTTTCTGTTCCTTGTTTAAGAAGGGGGTCTTTCCTCAACTGTTTCTATACTTCATATAAATTTTATGCATATTTAGCTCACCTGACTGTGAGCTTTTGCTGTCACTTGGCATCTGTTGTCTGTCATCCGTCTGTAAACTTTTTCAAAGCTTAACTTGTCTGTCACCATACATCCAACTTCAACTAAACTTGGCACAGTTGTTTATTATACCACCCCTTCAAAGAAGAGGGGGGTATACTGGTTTACCTCTGTCATTCTCTCTGTCTTTCTGTCCGCAACATAACTTTCATAATAGTTTTCTCAGCAACTACATACTGTGGATTCATTTATTTTCGTGGGTACCAATTTTCGTGATTTGATGAAAAAGAACAAGTTCATGGATTCTTAAATTCATGGTTTTGAAGACTGCAGAGTGCAAATCAAGGTTAAATTTTCTTTTTGTCGGGCAACAATTTTCGTGGGTAAATGCCACCAATGAAAACCACGAAAATTGATACCCCCACGAAAAATAATGAAACCACAGTATCACAGTGACTTGAAATTTGGTATATGAGTTCAGTGTGAGGTCATTTATTGCAAGTACCAAAATTAGGTATATCGGATATACTCCCTGTTTACCAACTTAGTCAATTTTCAACATTACTAGTCAATTGTTGAAAATTTTGGTAACATTTTTCTCAGCAACTACATATCACAGTGACTTGAAATTTGGTATATGAGTTCAGTGTGAGGTCCTTTATCGCGAGTACCAAAATTAGGTCTGTCAAATATCTACTTCCTGTTTACTAACTTATTCAATTTTCAACATTACTAGTCAATTGTTGAACATTTTCGTAACATTTTTCTCAGCAACTACATATCACAGTGACTTGAAATTTATATGAGTTTAGTGTGAGGTCCTTTATTGCATGTACTGGAATAAGGTCTGTCAGATATCTACTTTCTGTTTACCAATTACTCAATTTTCAACATTACTAATCAATTGTTGAAAATTTTATAACATTTTTCCAACCGCTTTGAAGAAGAGGGAGGTATACTGGTTTACCTCTGTATGTCCTTCCGCCTGCAACATAACTTTTGTAATAGTTTTCTCAGCAACTACATATCACAGTGACTTGAAATTTAGTATATGAGTTCAGTGTGAGGTCCTTTATCGCGAGTACCGAAATTAGGTCTGTCGGATATCTACTTCCTGTTTACTGAGTTAGTAAATTTTCAACATTACTAGTCAATTGTTGAAAATTTTCGTAACATTTTTCTCAGCAACTACACATCACAGTGACTTGAAATATGGTATATGAGTTCAGTGTGAGGTCCTTTATCGCAAGTATCTAAATTAGGTCTGTCGGATATCTACTTCCTGTTAACCAATTAGTCAATTTTCAACATTACTAATCAATTGTTGAAAATTTTCGTAACATTTTTCTCAGCAACTACATATCACAGTGACTTGAAATTTGGTATATCATTTCTTTGTGAGGTCCTTTATCGCTAGTACCAAAATTATGGGTGTCGGATATCTACTTCCTGTTTACCGACTTAGTCAGTTTTCAACATTACTAGTCAATTGTTGAATATTTTCATAGCATTTTTCTCAGCAACTACATATCACAGTGACTTGAAATTTGGTATATGCGTTCAGTGTGAGGTCCTGAAATTTTGAAAAAGATCCTACTGCTGAAGTGGGAGTTATTGCCGTTCTTAGTAATTTTTGCCAAATTTTGCACTTTTTAAGCCCTATATCTTGAAAACTTAATAAGATATTTCAAAAATTTAAATTACATATGGTTAAGCACAATAATATATACAAATTATGTGTATCTGTGTAGTTCAGGTGAGCAATTCAGGCTCCTGGGAGCCTTTGTTATTTGACCTTGGGCCAAAGGCAAAACAGCGAGCAGCCGCTACTGGCCTTATTGAAGGCTTCTGGCTATTTTTTATTGTGGTCTTTCTAATTTACTGCTTGTTTATGTGCTCTGTGTCGAGTGCACTTATTCAACATCTCATTATTTTCTATTATAGTTTTTAAGAACAAAATAAAACAGTTGAAATTAAAAAAAAAAAAAAAAACATAAACATTTTTCAGGAAAAGGTCAAACAGGTTTTTGACAGTTTATAAAAAGGAGGGAAGTTTAGCCACTCAGTCAGCAGCTAGTCTTCACATGGTTAGGAACTCCAGACAACAAATACACAGCCTGTTACAGAGGTTCCCATTGACTAATAAGGAAAGACAAGATTTATTACCTAAAACAGAAAAGTGCTCAGTCAATGAAGGTTTGTTACAGTTAATTCTCCGGAGAATAGAGAAAAACAAGATTTGTAACCCTAAACTGAAAACTATCCAGTCAATTAATATAGTATAACTAATAAGGGGTGGCGAATATCAATTCAATGTCACAAGTGTCGATTAATGCCGCAATTAAACAGTGCACAGAACTTAATCCCCTACGTTATTTGCCACAAGTGACATTAAAATTGATATTCATCAGCCCCAATTAGTTACACTATTTATTATATAGATAATTTGGATAACTGTGACAAATTTTAATAAATCATCAAAATAATGACAATGAATGAAATTATTGATCAATAAATTTTGTATTTTATACTAATTTATGTAACATATTTTTCGCAGGAAACTTGACAAAGGTTAAATATATTTGCATGCGAGTTCAATAAATCTTGTAATTCACTCAATGAATATTTTAACATTTATATTATATAACTCGAAAATCACAATATTTCATCTGCATCTGTATAGTAAGGTTAGAAACAAAGGAAGAAAAGATTTGTTAGCTAAAACAGGAAAGTGCTTTAGTCAATGATGGTTTGTTATAAAAGTTCAAGCTCACAGTCACAGGCATAAATAACATTGACAATTACAATGTCACTGGTAGACTAAAAGTTTATACTTTAACTTTGGCTTTGATGAGCAGTTGAGCCTAAATTTACTAAATAATGTTATATATTTTTCTATCCATACATTATTTTTGAAAAAAAAGTATCTTGCTCTCTTAAGATGATAGTTTTACAAAAAAAACTTTTTTCAGTGACAAAAGAGTTGAATAAAACAACGATTGGGAAACTAAACAATGGTGTGTCACAGGTCCCTCCTAAAAGAGGTAGCTCTGACTTGGACACCTTTAGGGTCAGTTTACCTGTATTCAAACACAGGGAAGAAATTTTAGCAGCCATTAATACAAACCAAACTGTACTGATATCAGGAGAAACAGGATCTGGGAAAACTACACAGGTAACTGATTAATTATTAATGATAAGAATAAGAATTTGATTAGCTAATCAAAAACCCATGAAGAGCATCATGTTACAAAACAGTTAAATGATTGGACATATATGACATAAAATATTAGAAGACACAAGACCAGAGCCGGATGCATAATACATATTGTTTATTTGTATAAAATGAAAAATGGTATCTGTAGCACAAAAACAATTGTATGTGCATTTACTTAAAAGTACAAATATAATTATTCGTTGTGCTTCCATGTTGATCCAATCTTTGCCTTCGTAACAATCTACAGCATGAAATCATTTATTTCAACAGGTACCACAGATGATTTTGGATCACTGCCATGAAAACAATAAGCCATGTAGAATCTTCTGTACTCAACCTAGAAGGATAGCAGCTTTAAGTATAGCTGAGAGGGTGTCAGCTGAAAGGGGCGAGAAAATTGGTCAAACTGTTGGCTATCAAATCAGATTGGAAAGCAAGTTAGTATACATCTTATTGGCCAGAGTGAAAAAGGGGTTATAAAATGGTGAATGTAGGGTTGGCAGGTGTTGAAATAATTCTCGTAACAGTTTTCTCAGCAACTAATAATTACAGCTTCTAGATACTTATTATGCAGCATCAGCATACTGTGGGATTTGATTTGAGGTCTGTCACTCACCTACTTTTACAGATATTTTATCAAAATTTGAAGAGAACTATAGACATTCTTTCATATGAAGAAAGCATTTTTAGTATCAAAACAGCAGTTATTCTGCAGCGTGTCATTTTATTACTTGGCAGTCTTTAAAAGATTTTATATATAGATCTGCAGAATTGTAGCTTCATGTAGGATGAAATTAGAAAACAACCTTGGTTGAAGAGATGCTCTTACCCAATTTAGACAAATAATTTGTACCTGTATTAAATTTAGTGCATATTTCCAATTAAACAATTTAGATATTAATTAATGTATTTACTGAGTATCTTCAACAACTTTTTACATAATGAATCTGTATAATCAGTATCTTTTCAAGCGATTTTCTTTTCTTTACAGAGTATCACCTAAGACACTTCTGACATTTTGTACCAATGGTGTATTGTTGAGGACTCTAATGGGATCATCAGATTCAATGGCAGATGTTACACATGTTATTTTAGTTAGTTTTTTGTGTAGAATTTTGGACCTTACGATTTTGAATGTAGAGAAATCAAATAGACCCGTTCACGGTTATTGCAGACATATTGAATAGGGGGCAAAAATTCGGTAAAAATGTCATAAAAACAGCTCTATTGCATAGCAACACACATATATTTTCCAGATTTTGTATAATATTCTCTCCTCCTTTCAAAAAATTTGCCCCCTATCCAATATGGCTGCAATAACCGTGAAAGGGTCTATTAAAACAATATTCTGTTGGTCCATGACAAAATAATTAAACAAAAGGACAAGAAAAAAAAATAGGAAAGAAAAGGACTGAAAGATATATAAAAAAAAACACAACTAAACTGCTATCAGTAACACAAACTCAAGTCAAAAGAACTTGGTGTTTGATCCAATATTCTATGGTTCTAAACAAATTAATGTTGTACAATTTATTTTTTGTATGTGTAGGATGAGATACATGAAAGAGACAGATTCAGTGACTTCTTATTGATAGCTGTGAGAGATTTGATGATACGATACCCCCACCTTAAAGTTATCCTAATGAGTGCTGCTCTCAATATACAACTATTTGTCAAGTATATGAATGGATGTCCAGTTGTATCAGGTAACTATTGAACAAATTAGAACAATTATCAAAATCACGAAGTAATAAAAAAAGTAATTATGTTATTACTTAGTAAATGAATTCACTACTTATTCTGGCAAGGTTGTGTTGCTGGTAGTTGGTATTTCTTTGATTCTTGTATGATTCAAATTGCAGGACACTAATATAGAAGACTACTGACTAACACATATTACTGCTAAATCTTTTTGCCCTACTCACAAAAGTAGAGGGGCATATATTGTTGATTTCTGTTCTTTGGTCTGTTCCAATCCAAACCTGGTTTAATCTCATGAAGGATGTATTATATCGTGAACCTATACACATACAAATAGAAATCATCAGAAAATTATACACCTCACATTAATGTAATGGTTCAATGATTTCAAAAAGACTTTGCAATTTAAGCATCATCATACATGTCTTTTTAATGCTCTCTTTTATTTTATACTTATTGTCATACACCTAATAAACACTGATAATTGGCATATAATAAGTCTTTATCTTTCTTGTTCAGTACCAGGAACATTGTTTGATGTCAAAGAATATTTCTTGGAAGATGTTCTAAAATGGTAAGATTAACTTTGTTTTGTCAACATTGCATTGCTATGAAAAGCATTCAAATACAAAAAAAAATATTCTGTATTTTTTAAGTTTATTAGACCTGAAGTCAGGCAATCATATTAAAGTTCTGCCGCAAAATCTAACAAAAATAGGAAAAGATGCTTTGAAAAGACTCTGGTACAGCTAAAGTTACAAGCTGTTCTATCTTGTATATTTTCTAAATTGCCACTGATTTATTGAGATTTTGTCATGTTCACTGATTCCTTATCTCTATTTTCTATGAATGGATGGAATGAGCAGATTTTATATAATTATCCTTAATAGAGATTAATTGGTTGAAAAATTTAGGAACAGACAGGGGTTCAAATTAGCACTTGTCCCAGGTCTTAAACCTTTAATATTTGATTCAGGACCATTGAGATTCCATTTACAAAGGTCCTAGGCTTGCATTTATTTACAGATCATAGATATAATATATTTCTACCTAGACCCCCCAAAAGACCTGGACCTTTTGCTTTCAAATGTAGATTTTAAACCCCTGAAGGAAAAAGTGTTGTTTTTGTCTCGCCTGCGACTTTAGTCGCTGAAGGCGAGACATAGGTATTACTTTCCGGCGGCGACGGCGTAAACTTTTTTGTAAGACTTTTATGGAAAATGAATTACAAGAAAAGTATAATAGCTAGGCATCTGATATTTGATGGCACCATGCCGTTTGACCCTGACCCCAATTTCATGGTTCAGTGACTCTGTGAACTTAGATGTTTTTTTCAGGCCAAAAGACCCCTTTGTAAGACTTTTGTTGAAAATGAATTTCAAGAAAAGTATAATAGCTAGGCATCTGATATTTGGTATACAGACAGTTAGGTTTATGGTCTACGCAACTGGCACCATGCCATTTGACCCTGACCCCAATTTCATGGTTCAGCGACTCTGTGAACTTAGATGTTTTTTTGGGCCAAAAGACCCCTTTGTAAGACTTTGTGAAAAATGAATTAAAAGAAAAGTATAATAGCTAGGCATTTGATATTTGATATACAGACAGCTGGGGTTATGGTCTACGCAACTGGCACCATGCCGTTTGACCCTGTCCCCATTTTCACGGTTCAATGACTGTGTGAACTTAGATGATTTTTGGATGGAAAATGAGTTAAATGTAAAGTATAATATTATAGCAAGGCATCTGATATTTGGGGATTATGGTATACACAACTGACGTCACCATGTAATGTAATTGAATGACTGTTTCAATGTTTTTTATTGTTTCTCATTAACTATGGTATCTAGAACACACTTCAGACATTTTTGTGATGGTTAATTGGAATTTTGTCATTTCTCACATGACCTTGACCTTAACTTTTCTGAAGGCCAAGCTAGACCTTCAATGAGTTCTGTGATGGTGCCGACAGGCGAGACATACTTTAGTGTGAACTCTTGTTTAATGTTGAAACATAACCACAAATTTGTACATTTCATATTAGGACTGGATATACAAACAAAGTTATGGAAAAGTTGAAGAGAGAGAAAAAAGAAGTAGAGAAACAGAATGAAGCCTTGCAGGAATGGTGCTCTTCTGTGTGTGCTGATGAGGAAACAAAAGATGATGACAATGATGAGAGTGCTGTACAAAACCAGGCTGAGAATATCACTGAGGTTAATCTTTAGGTCATTTATATCTATATCAGTTCAAAATAGTTAAACAAAATTTTAAGGTCAATGATTTCATTGCATGCATGTGGGACATTAGCATTTCTACCTCAAGCTGGACAGATCTGTTGTATTTCTGAAAAGAAAATATATGTTGATAGATCTAGATGAAATCGATAAAAAAATGAGATTGTTTTACTTTGAGTTTTACATTAAATTTTTGATGCAATTTGAAATAAAAAAGAGATTTTTAATATAAAAGTTTCCAAAATCATAAGAATGCAAATATATAACTTATTAATTAAATGCAGCTATAATAAAAAATCATTTTTAGCAGGACAGTTTTTGTGTTCTAGTAGTTATAGTTGTTTTTATCGACTTTCAAGGCTATGGGTTAGAATCTTTATCTCATTTTTGATAGTCTTGCATGTCACCAAGGGGTCAGGGTTCAATCAACAGTGGCAGTGTTGCAGATAATTGTTACACTTGCAATCTATTGCAATCACAGTCTTACTCTTTTCAGATAGGAGAGGAGAAAGAAAACTTGGAACCTTGGCTTGTAAAAGAAATGGACCAGTTGTTAAGTGATGCATGGCTAACAGGAAAAGAAGATGCCTTCACACAAATCTTTCACTTAATCCTCAGTGAAAATGTCAGCGGTAAATGAACTGTTGTTTGGTCACCAATGTATATGAGTCAGACATTTAGTTTACCCTTGTGCACTTGTATGTCTCTAACACTTTGGTTAAGTTCTTGGTTAAAGTACTTATCTTGGGTTCATGTTGGGGGTCAATGATATTTCAAGCAGGGACAGGCCATCCATGGCTCATAGACAAATTTCTAGTTTAAAGTTTGAGATGAAAGTGACACTTTAAGTTGCTCTTTTTTAACAAAATTATTTGTATATTGATAAGTAAAGTAGTTTAAGAACACCAAGATTCAAGAACTGATCACATATTTGATTTGAGTTCTCAATAATATAATTGTTGTATCATAATTTTGGTATCAATATGTGATTTTGTGATATTTCAGTTGACTACCAGCACAGTGTGACAAGTATAACTCCTCTGATGGTGGCAGCTGGCCGCGGGTTTCCAGCCATAGTGGAGCAGTTATTAAACCTGGGAGCCAACATAAACATCAAGGCAGCTAATGATTGGACTGCTGTTTTCCTGGCTCAGAAGTTTAAACATGAGGCTATCACTGAACTTCTAGAGGCTAATATGTTAGTTTAGTTAATATAAAGTTTAAACATGAGGCTATCACTGAACTTCTAGAGGCTAATATGTTAGTTTAGTTATAAAGCTTAAACATGAGGCTATCACTGAACTTCTAGAGGCTAATATGTTAGTTGAGTTATAAAGCTTAAATATGAGGCTATCACTGAGCTTCTAGAGGCTAATATGTTAGTTTAGTTATAAAGTTGAAACATGAGGCTATAACTGAACTACTAGAGGCTAATATGTTAGTTTAGTTATAAAGTTTAAACATGAGGCTATCACTGAACTTCTAGAGGCTAATATGTTAGTTTAGTTATAAAGTTTAAACATGAGGATATCACTGAACTTCTAGAGGCTAATATGTTAGTTTAGTTATAAAGTTTAAACATGAGGCTATCACTGAACTTCTAGAGGCTAATATGTTAGTTTAGTAATAAAGTTTAAATATGAGGCTATCACTGAACTAGTAGAGGCTAATATATTAGTTTAGTTATAAAGTTTAAACATGAGGCTATCACTGAACTAGTAGAGGCTAATATGTTTGTTTAGGTATAAAGTTTAAAAGAGGCTATCACTGAACTTCTAGAGGCTAATATGTTCGTTTAGTTATAAAGTTTAAAAGAGGCTATCACTGAACTTTTAGAGGCTAATATGTCCGTTTAGATATAAAGTTTTAACATGAAGCTATCACTGAACTTCTAGAGGCTAATATGTTAGTTTAGTTATAAAGTTTAAACATGAGGCTATCACTGAATTTCTAGAGGCTAATATGTCCGTTTAGTTATAAAGTTTAAACATGAAGCTATCACTGAACTGTTAGACAGTAGTAGAATGGACTGGTTAAAAAAAGTTAAATCATGCATTTATATAAACAAATATTACAACAGAGCCAGTGGTGTAGTGGTTATCACGTCGGGTTACTAACACTAAGGTTCGTGGTTTAATCCTAGTCAGGGGTAAAAATTTCATGAACCAATTTTCCGACTCTCTCTTGACACCATTGGCCAGGATGATCTTGAGGAATGATGCTATTCCAATGGAAGGGACGAAAAAAGGTTGTCCTGTGCATGGGAAAGCAATACCCAATGCATGTTAAAAATTCCTTTGTAGAGTTCAATAAGAGTAGGCTTGAGGGGGGCTGCCACAAAGGCCACACTTGCAATCTGGTCACTGAAGAAGGATTCACATAAGCACTAAGCTTGTTTCCCAATCCAGGATAAATAGATATGTTTAAACTAACAAATATCAACATTTTATTGGGCGTCTTCAGAATTTACACCTAGGGCAGCCTTAGTAGATTATATTTCATGGGTTTAAAATCAAGATAGAACAAAAGTAACCTCTGCTTTGTAAGCATCAATAATCTATTCAATAAAGAATAGTGTACATTCAGAACATTTTTCCCACCCAGGTTGTATATACCAGGGATGTTTCTTGCTCTCTTCCAGGTTAACTACTTTTTTGGTACTTAGGTGACCTTAGGTGTAAAATGCAAGCATAATTAAAGCTTGTATTCTGTGAGACTAAATTTTTAATTCTTTCATTTTCAATGTTATATTTTTTAGTCTAGGGGTGTAACGATTGCATCACAATATTTTATCTGACGATACGGAAATTGATACCGTGTTTGACTTTGCGATTCCAATCTGATCCAAAAAATGTCCTATCCGTCTTTTGCAAGAAGATAAAAAAGTGTGCTTCCAGTGTCAACAATGGAACAAATCATTGCCTGTCGGACTGAAATAAATCCTTTGCTTGACAATACTTCGGTTTACTGTCTATTTAACACATGAAAATAATACTTATTTAACATTAACATCGATTTACAATGATGTGACAAGCAGGTCTTTTGAAAGTAATGGAAGTAATATTATCATGATACGAATTGGATCGTGAGCCAGGTATCGTGATCTGTATCGGATCGTGGGGAAGTGGTATCTTTACACCCCTATTTTTTTACCATATTTGCAATGTACTTGATACATTAATTTTATTGTGACAATTTTAGTATTTGATACGTAAACTTTATTGTATTTTATTTTCAGGAACACTCCAGTAGCTGGACCAGAAGGAGACGGTAACTTGGACACAAAAGTTATCTCCCCTGAAGATAGAGACCTGCTCAGTAGATATCATCACAGCTTTGATGATGAGTTGGTGGATGCTGAACTGATTCTAAGTCTTCTAATCAAAATACTTTGTACCAGTCATGATGGTTAGTTCTGTGAATCCAAATTGTTCATGGGGGCCAAGGTGGCGGAGTTATCTAAGGCACTGGTTTAAATACCATACTATTGATCACTAGCCGATCACCTCTCAGTAGGTGTTCTAATCTGGCTTGTAATTTACAAAAAAATAATTAGGTGTCTTAAGAGAACTAATAGGTTTAAAATTAGGTCAGTGAAGTTGGTGAGCCATGAAGCACCTGTTGATAGTATTACTAATAAAAAGAATATAAAGTCAGGTAGAAATCTAAATGGATCCAACTGACCATTAGATCAGTAATTATTGAACAGGTGAGATCCATTTAAATTTCTACCTAAATTGACATGCATCATAATCTTATACTATCAGGTGCTTCATGGCACAATAACTTTACTGACCTAATTTTAAACCTCTTTCTTCTCTAAAGACACCTAATTGTAAACCTGTTGGTGTCATTTAAATTCAATTGAAAAAAGGTACAACTATTCTGAATTTCAGTATATGATTTTTTTGTCTCGCCTGCGACGAATAGTCGCGGAAGGCGAGACATAGGTATTACTTTCCGGCGGCGGCGGCGACGGCGGCGGCGTCGTAAACTTTTTTGTAAGACTTTTGTGGACAATGAATTGCTTGAAAAGTATAATAGCTAGGCATCTGATATTTGGTATACAGATAGTTCAGGTTATGGTCTACGCAACTGTCACCATGCCGTTTGACCCTGACCCCATTTTCACGCTCCAGTGACTCTGTGAACTTAGGTCTTTTTTCAGGCCGTAAACTTTTTTGTAAGACTTTTGTGGACAATGAATTGCTTGAAAAGTATAATAGCTAGGCATCTGATATTTGGTATACAGATAGTTCAGGTTATGGTCTACGCAACTGTCACCATGCTGTTTGACCCTAACCCCATTTTCACGCTCCAGTGACTCTGTGAACTTAGGTCTTTTTTCAGGCCATAAACTTTTTTGTAAGACTTTTGTGGACGATGAATTGCTTGAAAAGTATAATAGCTAGGCATCTTATATTTGGTATACAGACAGTTCAGGTTATGGTCTACGCAACTGTCACCATGCCGTGTGACCCTGACCTCATTTTCACGCTCCAGTGACTCTGTGAACTTAGGTCTTTTTTCAGGCTGTAAACTTTTTTGTAAGACTTTTGTGGACGATGAATTGCTTGAAAAGTATAATAGCTAGGCATCTGATATTTAGTATACAGACAGTTCAGGTTATGGTCTATGCAACTGTCACCATGCCGTGTGACCCTGACCTCATTTTCACGCTCCAGTGAGTCTGTGAATTTAGGTCTTTTTCAGGCCGAAAAACTTTTTTGTAAGACTTTTATGGACAATGAATTGCTGGAAAGTTATAATAGCTAGGCATCTGATATTGGGTAAACAGACAGTTGCGGTTATGGACAACGCAACTGTCACCATGACCCCATTTTTACACTCCAGTGACTGTGAACTTAGGTCTTTTTTTCAGACAGAAAACTTTTTGTAATACTTGTGTGGACAATGGATTGCTTGAATAGTATAATAACTAGGCATCTTTTATTAGGTATACTGACACTTTTTGTGTTTATATCAAGAAATGAAAGCTTTGGTAGTTGATTTTAGCGATGGTGCCGGCAGGCGAGACATACTTTTAGTGGCCACACTTGTTATAAAATAGGGGGCCAAATATGGCCCTTACTGTGTCCTTTAACTTCCTGAAGTAGTTAGAAATGATGCATTTTGTATTTGTAAATGGATATTTAATTTTTACTCAAATGGTTCTAACTAACTACATGTGTGGCTGATATTTGTACTTACAGGTGCCATATTGGTCTTCCTGCCTGGATATGATGACATTGTTAAGCTTAGAGATCTGATAAATGAAGATAGATTCTTTGATGACTTCAAGTAAGTACTGCAATGACCCCAATACTTTAAAAGCCTCTTTTTGTCCCTCATCAGTTCTCCTAAGCTTTTAAATCTTATTTTTTGGCTCTTGGATTTCTTGAAATAAGTACCGCTTTTCATCTCTTTATTTAGATTCCTGCTGAGTATAAAAGACCAAATTTACAAAATCAGATTCTCTAATGTGTCAATGCTGCTGTTTCAAATCTAAAAACTAATGAATGATGATAGAAGAAAATGAGATGTGGAATAAGTGTACGCAACTCAACCTACAATATAAACGTAAATTTAAAAAATCTACAATGGAAAACAGCCAGCAGTCTTCAATGTGACCAGCGTGATGTCTACCTAGACCTATTGTTTATTCAATTTTTTTTTTTTGTAATTGGTATTAGATCTTACACTTTTTAGCTCACCTGACCCGAAGGGTCATGTGAGCTATTGCCATCACTTTGCGTCCGTCGTCCGTCCGTCGTCCGTCGTCTGTCGTCCGTCGTCTGTCGTCCGTCGTCCGTCGTCCGTTAGCTTTTTTCAAACATCTTCTTCTCTGAAACTGCTTGGCCAAATGCAGCCAAACTTGATATGGTTGTTCCTTAGGGTATTGTGCAAAAAGTTTGCGTTCGGATTTTTGATAAGTCAAAAAACATGGCCGCTGTTACTAAAAATAGAACAGGGGGGGTCAAATACAGTTTTTTGCAAATAACTCAAAAACGGTCACAGATATCAAAATTCTGGCAAGGATAAAAGTGATCAGCACCTCAAGATCTACCTGCCCTGAAATTTTCAAGAAGATCCAACAACAGGTGCAGGAGTAATTGCCCTTTTTCTGGATTTTTTCAAAATTTTGCACTTATTTAGCCCTATATCTTAAAACCTATACAAGATATTTTAAAAATTCAAATTGCATATGATTAAGCACATTAAGATCTACATTTCATGTAATTAGGTCAAAGCTGTGGAACCATTTCTTTTAAGAGTTATGGCCCTTAAAGTGTCAAAATTTACCATATTTCATTACCTTTTCCCTGAATTTCAAAGATTAACTTGTCTGACACCATACATCTAACTTCAACCAAACTTGGCACAGTTGTTTAATGGCATAAATGCTACAAATCTATCGTTCATATTTTTGATTTGTTAAAAAACATGGCTGTCGTGGCTAAAAATAGAACATAGGGCGTAAATTTCATTTTTTTGCTAATAACTCAAAAATGGTTTCAGATATCAAAATTGTGCAAAAATCGAAAGTTATCAGCATATTAAGTACCTGTCCTGAAATTTAGGAAAAGATCTGACTGCTGATGTGGGAGTTATTGCCCTTTTTTCATTTTTTTTCTAAATTTTGCACTAATTAAGCCCAATAACTTGAAAACTAACCAAGTTATTTTAGAAATTTAAAATGCATATTGTTAAGCACAAAAATATCTACAAAATATATGTATCTGTGTAGTTCAGGTGAGCGATTCAGGCTCCTGGGAGCCTCTTGTTTTTGATAAACAGGTATGTACTGTATATTCTACATTCAGCCATGCAGTCGACTGATCAGAAAAAAGTATTTAACAAACCACCTTCTGGTCTCAGAAAGATTGTAAGTTTAACTAGACCATAGTTTAAAACATTTATTAACATAAAAAAGTCTTAGCATTTAATCTTAGTAAATCAGAATATCTCACTTACCTTCTAAAATCTTTCCTGGATGTTTTAGTTATTACGACTTGAAAGTTTTAAATATGCAGTCAAATAGTAAAGCTCATATTCATCCTGATGTATAGGGCAGGGTATGGGGTCACTTTAGATTGAAGTCTTGGTTAATTGAGACGAAAAGTTACTTTGTGAAATTGTGTAATCAAGATTTGTCGTCCTATCCCCATATGTTTATTTTTCTCTTACAGATATTAGCCACTAACATTGCAGAGACCAGTATCACTATCAATGATGTTGTATATGTTATAGATAGTGGTAAAGTTAAGGAGGTAAGCTTTCTCAACAATTAAGTTATTTACTCATTTTTATCCTATTTTCCTCAGATAGGTAAGTTATTTCTTTCAAGTTGTACCTATTTTTACAATGAAGATTTAAACTTGTTCTATATACTTATTAGCTCACCTTGCCGAAGGCAATGTGAGCTTTTGCAATCACTTGGCGTCCGTCGTCCGTCGTCCGTCGTCCAACTTTTCAAAAATCTTCTTCTCTGAAACCGCTTGGCCAAATGTAATGAAACTTGGTAGGGTTGTTCTGTAGTATGTCCTCTACAAAATTATCGTTCGAAATTTTGATTCGACAAAAAACATGGCCGCCATGGCTAAAAATAGAACATAGGGGTAAATTGCAGTTTTTTGCAAATTACTCAAAAACGGTAACAGATATCAAAATTCTGGCTTAGGGTTAAAGTGATCAGCACCTCAAGATCTACCTGCCCAGAAATTTTCAAGTAGATCCAACAACCGATGTAGGAGTTATTGCCCTTTTTCTGGATTTTTTTCAAAAAATTTACTTATTTAGCCCTATATCTTGAAAACTGTACAAGATATTTCAAAAATTTAAATTGCATATGACTAAGCACATCAAGATCTACAAAAGTTGTAACAGAGTCAAAGTTGTAGGATCATTCCTTTAGGAGTTATACCCCTTGGATTGTAAAAATTGACCATTTTCACAGTTTTTTGTTCAACTTTTCAAAAATCTTCTTCTCTGAAACTGCTTAGTCAAATGAAATGAAACTTGGTAGGGTTGTTCAATAGTATGTGGTCTACAAAATTATCGTTCGAAATTTCAATTCGACAAAAAACATGGCCGCCATGGCTAAAAATAGAACATAAGGTAAATTGCAGTTTTTTGCAAATAACTCAAAAATGGTAATAGATATTAAAATTCTATTTGTATATTAATGATCAGCACATAAAGATCTACCTGCCTTGAAGTTTTGAAGAAGATCTTACAATGGTTGTAGGAGTTATTGCCCTTTTTCTTGTTTTTTTTCAAATTTTGCTCTTATAAGGCTTATATCTTGAAAACAATACAAGATATTTGAAAAATTTAAATTGCATATGGTTAAGCACATAAAGATCTAAAAATTATGTAATGGGGTCAAAGTTGTAAGACCTTTCTTGATAGGAGTTGTTTCCCTTAGAACATTAAAATTGATAATTCCACAGAGCAGCAGTCCTTTAATGAAATATCCAGCATATAAGTATCATCGAATACAAGGTGAGCGATTCAGGCTCCTGGGAGCCTCTAGTATTTACTTAATATGTATTTTCATACATTTAAGTTGTTTTTAAAGAACGACTAATATCAATAAAAACCGAGGTTCTTGATGTTAATGATTTTGGTTTTACTTTGTGCTGAAAAAAGGGTTTACTTCTTTGTAAAATATGACTGAGCATGTTTATACATGATCTGCTTTTAACATTTATTTATTATTTCAGAAAACCTTTGATGCCTTGTTGAATGTGAGCATGTTAAAGAGTAACTGGATTTCTAAAGCTAGTGCCATACAGAGAAGAGGAAGGTAGGCATTCCATTCATTGCAAACATAAAAATTGAATGGTTATTTCTGAAATTTTATCTCATTAATAACTCTTTTCCATTAGTCTAGTCAGTTGTCACACTTCTTATTTCAAGATTATTCAACAACAAAATCATTTTGAAAATAATGACATTTTCATATTGTTAGCCGATAAAATCATAACAAACATGTGTACCCTCCTCTATTTTGATAATATTTTAAAAAGTTGCATATCCAACTAAAATTTTTAAAAAATGCATATAAATGAACTACAATGTAAAAAGTTTAGATTTTTAAGGATATAAGCCATAAACAGTCAATTTTTTTTTAGCTTTTTTATTACTTTAAACACAGTATATTTATAAAAAAAACTGTTAAATTCAACAATAAAGTGATTTTAAATATATGTTATTATCAATGATATTATATATTTTAATACAAACATAATGATTAAGAAACTATAAATGAACACTTTTTGTTTTTGAGGCATCAATAGCTGAGTGATTAATGACATTCATAGTAGACAGAAAGATTATGGGTTCAAATCAAGGCCAAAAAAAATTATCCATAAATGTGTTGAATTCTATACTTGCAGCATTTTTCTCTTTAAACATAAATATCGAAAAATGTTTTAGACCAAAATTCTATTTAGTATTACTGACTGTCCAATGTTATATCAATTGTAAAGTCTTACATGTAGACTAAACAGTACCTTTCGGTAAACTTAAGTACTGCATTAACAGTAGCATGACATCATTATTTGTATTTAATGTATAATTTAGAGCTGGAAGATGTCAAGAAGGTGTATGCTACCATATGATGAGTACAGTCAGATTTAATTCCCTGATAGCATATCCTGCTCCAGAAATTCTCAGATATCCATTACAGGTTTGTCAGAAGCAAATAACTGCCAATTGTATCTATTCAGATCTCTGAAAAAGGGACAATATCTCAATTGACCTGCACCCTGATATAAAAAAACATGGAGAAATAGTCAGCATGAGACACAAACAAGTAGAATAAGTGAAATATGAAACAAAAACTCCTGTTATAATGACAGTGAACTCAAGTGCTCTGGAAGGGTAAGCAGTTATTACTTGTTGTAAGGGTGTTAATGATCAATTCAGTGTCAGTCAAATCCAGTAATATTTAAATAAGTATCATGTGTTGCTGTCAGCAATAATAGTTTTTGTATCACCTACCAAAAAAATTAAAGCAGACAAGAGCAACTCAGAGATTTTTTTACCGTGTAATTAAAAACATTTTTATAAATATTTTTGTTGTTAATGCGATTTAGGAAATCAAAAGGTCTAAGGAATTTTTGGCCAGATATCTGGCTTATAAAATGGTGAATGTTGGGCGGGAGGCAGAAAAGAAATTTTCATAATATTTTTCTCAGCAACTACTGATCACGGCCACTTGATATTTGGAATACAGCATCAGGGTGGGTCATGTTTAAAGAATTCTGGCCATTATTTACTTTGACAGAATATTTCAGATTCTAAAAAAAATGTTCACAGATAAAGCTTTCCTTTTAACATTTTTTTCTAGGAGTTATGTTTTAATGGTTTCTACATGAACTTAAAACTTTTTAGGAGTTATGTTTACATACTAAGCTTTTGGCTCCAGCTAATTATACCATAGCAGATTTCCTGGCCAGAGCCCCTGAACCACCACCATTTCTCATCACAAGAAATGCTGTTCATATTCTAAAAGTAAGTTTTATTTACCAACTTAGGAGTATTTTTTAATGTTTGCATGTCTAGTTAAATATAATGATTTTTTGGCAAGAGTTTCACAGAGTAAACAATTCGGGTCATAAATTGTGAAAGGTAGGCGGGGGGAAATTTTAAATCCTGCCAATTTTGACTGAAAGATTTTTAAATCTCAACTATTGTTTTCTGAAGGCTTTGTAATTGTATACTTTTTCTTTGGAGTGTGAACTATCCTTTACTAGACTGCTAAAAGTTAACTAACATACTATGTAAGATGCTTTAAAAATCAGATGCTGGGAGCCTCTAGGTCAATGGTCAGTTCTCATTTGGATGTGTAAAGAGTTATTCCATATCTCAGTATTACTCTTTTACAGCAAATGGATGCATTAGACAGCTTTGAAGATCTGACAGAGTTGGGACATCACCTAGCAGACCTTCCAGTGGAACCCAGACTTGGAAAGATGGTTCTGTATGCAGTAGTACTCAAATGTCTAGATCCTGTCCTAACCATTGTTTGTTCACTGGCATACAAAGACCCATGTAAGGTTCTATTCAGTTTTAAAGATACAGTATGGATGTTTTGTATCAATTTTTTCCTGACTGTTATCTTTGAATAAAATATTTTACATTTTTGTTGAATATAAAATGATGAGCGGTTATAACAGTTATCTCAGCAACATCTTATCACAGAATGATTTGCATGGGGTCCCATAACATAGGATTTGATTATAGTGGTGTTCCTCACCTACTTCCTGTTAATCGAAATCCAGGGGTTTTTGTCTTGCAAGACTGTAATCTAACATGCAGTTTGACCATTACCCCTTTTCCACACTTCAACAACTCTTTAAACTTAGGGATTTTTTATGTAAGACTTTTTAAAGGATCAGGAATTACTTTAAAAGAATAATACTTAAGCATCTGATATTATGTTTACTAACATTTTGGTTTATTTTCTTCACAACTGTAACCATGCCGTATTACCTTGACATCATTTTCATCCTTCAATGATCCTGTGAACTTAGGTCTTTTTGAAGATGTAGACTTTTATGTAAAATGCTTTTATTACTTCATGGTTGATTTTTTTGTTCAGTTTTTAAGTGAATTATGATATCTAGAAACACTATAGTTGGTCCACAGATTCTTCTTAGTGGTAAGATTCCATTCTGTCACCTGCTTTTAGTGTCCTAGTCTCAAGGACTTATAGCCTAAATAGACTTTTAATGAGTTTGACAGTGGTGATGACGAGCGAGACATTCTTTTAATGGCCAGGCTTGTTGTCTGTTTTTCCTGCTTAAATAAGGAATTATTTTATGGCATACATCAAAGTTGCGAAGGATAGAAAGTTTTTGAATGTGTTTTCAGGTCTATCGAACATCTACTTCCTGTTTAATGAGCCGACATAGACTTTTTTTACAAAGTTTTTAGGGTCAAAATTTTCTGACCATATTACAAAGCAATTGATGATTGCTGGCTTGTGATATTTGGTAAGTGGCTTCAGGTAGGGGTCATATATGATGGGATACATTTTCGGGTCTGTCAATCATCTTTTTCCTGTTTAACCAGATGCCTTAAACTATTTTCAAAATTTAGGTAACATATAACTCAGCAACTATTAATCTTAGACTTTCATTATTTGATATGAAGCTTAAGGGAAGGGTTCCATAGGATATGTTTTTAGGTTTGTTGCGCATTCATTTAATGTTCAGGGTTGAAAATTCTCATAACTGATTTCTCAGCAACTATCAATCTCAAATTGATAATCTCTGTAGTAGTGTGGAATGTGAGTGTGCTCTCTATTAGGTTCTTTCATTTTTAATTCAAACAGCATTTGAAGTGTCTAATCCCTTTTTTTTTTGCCTGTTGTGTTGGTTTTAACTATAAATTATATAATCTACAAGGTTGTAATTTTCGGCCTTTTATTTTAGTTTTGTTACCAGGACAACCATCACAGAAAAGAGCAGCCACCATGTCTCGACACAAATTTTCAGCATCTACATACAGTGATCATATGAGTTTGCTAAGAGCTTTCCAAGTAGGTTTTAATCATACCCTTTGCAAACAAAGTTTTTTGCGGATATATATTTATCACCTTGTTTGCCTGTCCATATCTCTCATAAACACTCCTTCTGAAAAGATTGATGGATTTTGATGGACTTTTACATGAAGGGAGTACATCATATTGAGATCATTTCAGTCAGATTGAGCTGAATATAGCATTTACTTAGTATTTTTAGATGCAGATTGCATTTGTCTTGGATGTAAGACTGCCATTTTGGTTTTCTCTCAAAGTAAACTTGATCTATTTAATTTCAGTTCACATGTGTTGAATTACACTGCAAAATTAAACATCTTATTTAAGGCATACTCTTTGAATATATTTTTAAGTAATTCATCTTAATATTATTATGTTCATCATTTGTAGGCATGGCAGAAGGCCAAAACAGATGGCTGGGATAAAAGTTTCTGTTTAAAGAATTTTCTCTCCTCAGCTGTGATGGAAATGATAGTTGGAATGAGGTATAGAATATTGAGTTTATATGTTAACATATGTTTACTTCTCTTTTAACAGTCATCTTTCATATCATTTTTAGGGCCCCGCATCAAAGATGTGGACCCCCTATAGTTTTCACTTTGTCTGTCTGTCTGTCCGTCAACAATTCTTGTGAACACTAAAACTCAAAAACTATTAACAACACAGTTCTGAAATTTTGTACAGCTACTTTTTAGCACATGTCATAATTTGCATAATAAAATTTCATGCAAAAATGTGCAATATTTTTGTAAAAAAACTTCATTTTTTATAGAAAAATCACAGATTTTGAAAATTGCACTTTGTGAACACTAAAACTCAAAAACTATTAACAATACAGTTCTACTTTTCACAGTTGCTAAGTTGCATGCCATGATTTGCATATTAAATTTTTTGTGCAAATCCTTGAAATATTTTGAAAATTTCAGATTTTGAGAATTTGATTTTGTGAACACTAAAACTAAAAAACTATTAACAATTAAGCTCTGAAATTTCGTACAGCTACTAAGTAGCATGTCATGATTTGCATATTAAGTATCAGTCTTTCTAAGAATCATGCAGGGTTTATGATAATGGTGATTTATAGTAAAAAATAAGACATGGGTTTCTTTACATTTTCTGAATCAAGATAAAGTGTTATTGTTGAAAATCAAGTTTGTTTTCCATAAAGGTCTTGGTCATTTGAGAAATCGGTGTTTTGAATTGTAATGAAATTTATAGCAAGAAAGAAGCAGAGGTACCAATGGGGTATCCGAATGTCAAAGGTCCGAAAGAGCAGAGACAAAACCAGTAAACACTAACAAGAACAGGACAAACACAGACAACATGTAAAACATGGAAACACAAAACAACTGAATATCAATCAACAACGCGAACTCCAGTCGAAACAAGAGTGAACTCAGGTGGTTTCGGAAGATCGAGCAGTTCCTGCTTGCTATAGCACACCCGTCGCGTTAAAGAGTTATCTTCCTTGTTTACAGTATTTATAGTGCAATATAGGTAAATTTTATCTCTCATGACCAACATCATAGAAACAAATGGCTGTTATTTTTTGTTAATAGGTGACCATTCTGTATTAGAAACCATGTTCAAACACATGTGTTATTTTTTACCATGAATCATTTCTGCATGATTTTTAGAAAGACTGGTACTTAAAATTTCGTGAGACTCTGTTTAATTTTTTTGAAAAAAAACTTCATTTTTGATGGAAAATCACAGATTTTGAGAATTGGAATTTTTGAACAATAAAACTCAAATGCTATTAACAATACAACTCTTTATTATATGACAAAGAATATATTGCATTAGTAAAAGAATGTATACAAGATTGTATAAACCAATATAATATAAGTGACACTGAAAACTATGATGATATAGAATTTTCAATTTCTGATCAATTATTTTGGGAAACTTTAAAGTTAATGATCAGGGGTAAAACAATATCTTATTCTTCTTTTAAAAAAAAAGAGCTTAATAAAAAAGAAATTGAGTTAGAAAAAGCTTTAGACATACTTAATAACTCAGAAAATACAGAAGAAAATCAAATAAACATTACACAAGTTGAATTACAGTTAAAAACATTAAGAGAGGCTAGAATAAAAGGTGCTATAATGAGAGCTAAGGCCAAGTGGCAAATAGAAGGTGAACGTAGCACGAGATATTTTTGCAATCTAGAAAAAAGAAATTATATGGAAAAAGTAATCCCTTCATTAACTCTTGATAATGGTAAAGTTATAACCGATCAAAAAGAAATAAGAGATGAACAGAAACACTATTACGAGACACTTTATACCTCAAGAAAAATAAACATAAATGATGAACACAAACTTAATTTCTTTTCACGCCAAAATCCGTTCATTACAATCTTGTCAGAAGAGGAAAAGCTAAGTCTCGAAGGTGACATGACATTATTAGAAGTTCATCATGCATTAAAAAACATGAAAAATGGTAAATCTCCTGGAAATGATGGATATACAACAGAGTTTTATAAATTTTTTTGGAATGACCTCAATGTTTTTTTGATGCGCTCTTTCAAAGATTCTTTTGTCAAAGAACATCTTTCCATCACTCAAAATCAGGGAATCATTACTTGTTTACCAAAAGATGGCAAGCCAAAAAACTTTCTAAAAAAACTGGCGACCAATCTCCTTACTTAATGTTGATTATAAAATAATATCAACATGCATAGCAAATAGAATAAAAAAAGTTCTCAATATTTTGATTAGTGAAACACAAACCGGCTTCATGAAGGGTAGATATATTGGTGAGTGTACGCGTCTGATCTATGACCTCATTGAAAAAACAGAAAAGGAGGATATACCTGGATTATTTGTACTTCTTGACTTCGAAAAAGCATTTGATTCACTTGAATGGCCCTTTATAAGTGAAACACTCAAATTTTTGGGATTCGGTTCCACAATTACTAAGTGGGTGGAAATATTATATAAAAACTCAAAGAGTTGTATTCAAAATAACGGATACTTGTCAGACTTCTTTACAATTGAAAGAGGTGTTAGGCAAGGAGACCCATTATCTCCTTACCTCTTTATTATACCCCCCGCAAACAAAGTTTGGGGGGGTATATAGGAATCACCCTGTCTGTCTGTCCGTCTGTCCGTCTGTCTGTCTGTCCGTCTGTCCACATACCTCGTAAGCGCAACTCCTCCTAAACCCCTTGATGGATTTTGATGAAACTTTACACAAAGGATGTACACCATATGGAGATGTGCATGAAGAATTTTGATTGCTATCAGATATCATTCAAGGGAGATAATTGGACTTAGACTTTTTAAACTTGGTGTTCAATGGGAGACCTCGTAAGCGCAACTCCTCCTGAACCGCTTGATGGATTTTGATGACACTTTCCATGAAGGATGTACACTATATGGAGATGTGCATGAAGAATTTTGGTTGCTGTCGGATATCATTCAAGGGAGATAATTGGACTTAGACTTTTTAAACTTGGTGTTCAATGGGAGACCTCGTAAGCGCAACTCCTCCTAAACTGCTTGATGGATTTTGATGACACTTTACATAAAGGATGTACACTATATGGAGATGTACATGAAGAATTTTGGTTGCTGTCGGATATCATTCAAGGGAGATAATTGGACTTAGACTTTTTAAACTTGGTGTTCAATGGGAGACCTTGTAAGCGCAACTTCTCCTAAACCGCTTGATGGATTTTGATGAAACTTTACACAAATGATGTACACCATATGGAGATGTGCATGAAGAATTTTGGTTGCTGTCAGATATCATTCAAGGGAGATAATCAGACTTAGACTTTTTAAACTTGGTGTTCAATGGGGGACTTCGTAAGCGAAACTCCTCCTAAACTGCTTGATGGATTTTGATGGCATTTTACAAGAAAGATGAACAATATATGGAGATGTGCATGAAGAATTTTGGTTGCTATCGGATATCATTCAAGGGAGATAATTGGACTTAGAATTGTTAAAGCGGGGGGTATCCTCCGTGAGCTCGCTCACAGTATTCCTTGTTTTGTGCTTAGAACTCTTAAGTGCCTCTATTAAAAATGATAACAACATAAGTGGAATTAAGATTCAGGACTCAGAATACCTATTAAGCCAGTACGCTGATGACTCAACTCTCATTCTTGAAGATAGTGAAGAATCATTAAATAATGCTTTGAACAAGATAGCCTTGTTTGCGTACTGTTCTGGTCTAAAGGCCAATTTTGATAAGACCCAGGTTATATGGATTGGGGCAAGACGGGCTGTGGTGAGGAGTTAAATACTGATAAAAATATAATATGGAACCATACTGGAAATTTTAAACTTCTAGGAATACAATACTGTCTTGGGAAAAATAGTATTTATTTAGACAATTATACTGAAAAATTAAAGAAAATAAAGAAACTATTAAATGATTGGTCATTGAGAAATATCACAATATATGGAAAAATTACAGTCATAAAAACTCTTGCATTACCAATATTAATTCAATGCTTTACTGTATTACCTGATCCACCTTCTGACATTTTAAAAGAGATTCAGTCAACATTTTATAAGTTTGTTTGGGATGGAAAACCTGATAAAATAAAAAGAAAAATACTGGTTGGGAATTATGAAGAAGGAGGTGTAAAAATGTCTCACTTGAATCATTTATTAAGTCACTGAAAATATCTTGGATTAAAAAGGTTCTTGATCCAGGAAATCATTCCCCTTGGAAAGTTCTACTTTCAGATTTGTTAGATGAATATGGAGGAAAGAAAATATGGTATTTAACCAAGTCAGGATTAAGCAAAATAAAATCAGAGTTTAATATATTCTGGCAAAATGTAATAACTTCATGGTCCTCATTGTATGAAGCTCCAACCGCAGCCCCTGATAATATAATATCTCAACCCTTATTTTTAAATGAAAATATTAAGATAAATGGTCAGAATGTCCTGTATAGAAATTGGATTAAAGCTGGTATATTTTTTGTGAATGATATATTAACTGAAAATGGAAATTTTTATGACTTCGATGAATTTATTAGACTTTTTAACATAGATACAAACTTCCTAGAATTCTATGGAGTTATTCAGGCTATTCCAGCTGTGTGGAGAAATATCATACGACAAAATGTTGCCATCAAATTAATCTATGTATCCCAAAAGAATATCTTAACTCTTCATAGAGTAGAAAAAGTATCAAAACATTTTTACAATCAATTCTTAAATAGTGTCAAAGAAAGTCCCACAGCACTTAAAGAAAAATGGAATCAAAAATTAGGGACTGAAATTGAGGATGAAAAATGGAATACATTTTTCAAGTTACCTTTGTTGATTACAGAGGACCCTGCCTTAAGAGCCTTTCAGTTTAAACTTCTCCATAGAATCTTAGGAATTAATAGTATCTTGATGAAATGTAATATCAGTGAAACTGAGTTATGCACCTTTTGTACAGAAACAAAAGAAACCTATAGACACTTATTTTTTGAATGTAGACATGCGAGGACTTTTTGGCTAAACTTTTGCGATAAGTTGAGTGAAAAGTGCAATATTAACTTTACTCCTAGTTTGACAAATATTATCTTTGGACTAGATTCCCATTCTCGTCGTCGTTGTCGTTGTCGTCGTCGTCTGTTAACTTTAGTGTATACACGATAACTTTAGTTTTAGTTATCCAAATGCAATGAAATTTGACAATGATATTTCTTACCATTAAAGGATGGATGGGATTGATTTTGGAAGTCCCCCCTTTTTTTGTTTTGGAAATTAAGGGCCAAAAGGGGCCAAAATTGTAACTTTTTTGTTTGTTCTTACAATAACTTTTTCAAATATTTCTCCTCTGAAACTACTGAACAGAATTCAATGAAACTTGGTATGATTGATCATTAGGGTGTCCTGCACTATAGTAATGTTTCAATTTCTGATTTCGTCAAAAAACATGGCCGCCGTGGCTATAAATAGACCAGGGGGGTCCGACTACTGTTTTTGGCTTGTAATTCAAAAAGTATAAGAGATAGATGAAATCTGATGCCACCCTACTGCTTCAGGATCAAAAGTTCTACAAAAGTCTCCATTTGGTCGAAGTTGTCAGAAGACCCCTTATAGGGGTTACGGCCCCTTTCAGGTGAAGAATAGCATTTTTTCATGGTTTTGCCCTATAGTATGAAAATTATTGCAGATAGCAAAAAGCCGTTGCTTGCTTAATTGTTCAGCTCATTTAGCTCTACAAAAAACTCCATAGGGTCGAAGTTGTCAGATGACCCCTTATAGGGGCTACAGCCCCTAAAATAATGTTTTTTCATGTTTTTGGCCTATGAAATGAAAACTATAGCAGGTAGAGAAAAGCTGTTGCTTGCTTAAATGTTCAGCTCATTTTCACAATTAAGAATTAATTTTTGCGACCCCCCCTTTTTCCCCTATTACGTAATTAGGGGCCAAATGGGGCTAAAATCGAAACTTTTTTATTTGTGGTCCGATTTTAAAATTTTTTTTTTGCAAGTTTATTCTTGTCAGGTAGTGAATCCAAATTTGAGAATTAATCTTTGTGACCATCCCCTTTTTCACTTGTATTGTAATTAGGGGCCAAAAGGGGCCGTAATCAAAACTTTTTTATTTCTGGTTTGTTTTTGAAATTTTTTTTTGCAAGTTTATTTTTGTCAACTAGTGAATCAAAATTTGAGAAATTATTTTTGCAACCCCACCCCTTTTTCATCTGTTACATAATAAGGGGCCAAAAGGGGCCGAAATTGAAATTTTTTTTAATCCTTGTCCGATTTTGACAATTTTTTTGCAAGAGAAGAATACAAAATTGAAAATTTATCTTTTTACCCCCTTGGTCAAAAGTCCACCAGAGAAGCATGTGTCAAAAACCTTTGTCAGTCCACCATGGGCTGCATGTGTCCAGAGCAATAGACTATCCATATTGGGCCTAAAATGTACAGGGTTCAACATGTTGCGGTATCATGCTGCGCTCGGCGAAGCTTTTTATTTCCAGTGTTGCAACTTGTTACAATTATACAAAAACCCTATATTGTCAAAAATGCTCAACGAAATGACATAAACATAAAGAAAACCTGTGTTTGAATTCTTATGTACAGAATGACTAACTTCAGAAAAATATACTCTTGGGACAGGTTCTCATGAAATAATGTCTAGGTGGGGGATACAATTGATTTTTGAAATTCATTCGTTTAGGTGTACAAATATGGCTGGCTAGCCTAATTTGATAGAGGAATTTTGTAGGTGGAGGGTTAAATTTTAATTTAAATCTTTTTGTGGTTCCCCTTAAATTCCAGTGTGTTCTGCCCTCACAAATTTTTTTTCTAGAATAACTCTTATAGATATGCAAAAAATGATCACTAATGACCTAATCCAATTCTCATTTCATTTCTTAAGGAACAGGTTTTTTTATTTGTGTAGTTAATGGTTATTATTTGGGTGCTATTCAACTGACTGAATTAGTTGTCCATCCACTTTAATTTGTTGCGCTATTGAGAAACTAATTTTTCTCTTTGTAGAGCCCAGTTATTAGGACAGCTAAGAGCTTCTGGTTTCGTCAGAGCTAGAGGTGGTGGAGATATCAGAGATCTGAATACTAACTCTGAGAATTGGGCTGTTGTTAAGGCTGCTTTGTGTGCAGGGATGTACCCTAACATAATTAGGGTCGACAGACAGAAGTCACAGCTACTCTCTTAGTATGTTAGATCTTATAATAAATAAACCTAATTTTACAAAAGAGAAAAGCTTACGACTGTCATAAAGTTTATTAGTTTTCATATTTTCAATCTTAATGAATATGTTAACTGTTTTCCAATATTTTAACTTCATTTACATATAAAAACAGCATATTCACATGTACTGTTTTTGCTGATTTTAATAGACATCAAATATACGTAGTAAAATTATTGCACTGTTAAAATTACTGTGTATAAATTTGAGATTGTGCATAAATTTCATGAGGTTCCCAATTGTTTCGCTCTTTGAAACACAAACAACATTTGAAATAGATATAAACATAAAATATTCTAACTATAGCTAATATATTTTTGGTTCTTTATTTTTCAGTAAAGAGGGCAAAGTAAAGTTTCACCTGTCCTCAGTATTGAATACTCTGCCTACATCAGCTTGTTTGTCTAAGTCTGCCACACTGAAGAACGTCATACGTAACCTGCCCTCTGACTATCTGATGTATGATGAAATGTCAAGGTATGAAAGGTTAGCCTTTGTCAGGTGTTCTACACTGGTTTCCTCAGCTACTGTTGCCCTGTTTGCTGGTCCAGCTAAGCTACCAACTGATGCAGTCAAAGATGTAGAAACAGGTATTTTAAACATATTGATTAGAATAATGAAGTCATGGTTAATTAAGACAGCTTTCTGACTTCTTTGAACATACTGTAAAAGCAGGAATATATATGAGGTATTAAATTTTGTTTATTTCATGAGTGAGTTTTCCATAAAATCAAATCCCAACAAATTTAGTTTTAAGTTGAAGAGAGTTTTTCGAAGTTAAAAGTCTGAAATGACTGAGCAAAATTTAATGAAACTTGGTTTGCAAAGAATATATCATATGTAGTTTGGCATATTACAAGGACTTGATGATCTGAAATATTTGTGGGAGGAATTGCCCTTTGACCTTATGAAGTTGCTGAAATCCTGATTGCTTATCATGTGGACTCAACTCCTCTAAAAATATGGAACAGAATTAATTCATTTTATCACAAATTCTTTATCAACAATTCCTAATTCCTAAAGGCTAATTTTGATAGTTCAATAGCAGGATGTGTGAGGTATGTGAGCATGCTCTCTGAGGTTTTAATTAACCAGGAAGCCTAAAATATGTCTTTACTTGTAACAGATTACTCTGGGTATGAGGGTTACCCTGTAGATCCTGGAAGTGATAGTGAAGAAGAAACAGATGGTGATGGCTGTAAAACATCCCTACATCTTGATGACTGGCTTAGATTTAAAGTTGACCCAGAGGTACTCTATATTCATTTATTTCCATGAGTATCAGTTTTTCCCAAAAAAGAGCATTTCTTGGATTTTTAATTTTGTGGTTTGCTCATGATGCCTAAATGTAATTAATGTAAAATACGGTAACACTTCCTTGGATTCTTATTTTCGTGGTTGACTGACATCCACAAATTGATACCCCACAAGTAATAATGAAAGCACAATATATAGGTTAAAGGATTTTCAATTTCTATTATGAATGAAGATGCTCATACAGACTTTGATGACCTTGAATATTTGTTGTCAGTTACTGTACTCATCCTTCAATAGCTATAGCCTATTTAGAATTTATGATTGGTTTTACAGTAGGTCTATATAGAATGACCCATAACTATTCTATAAAGAAAGCTTTTTACATGACCTCTCATGCTATTAAAAGAGGGGACAGGTGAGTGAAAGTCCACGTTGCTTTCATGTTTGGGAACAACAAAATGAGCCTTATATAAAAATTGCTTAATTTGATGAAAAAACATAATTTGGCCATAATTATTTGTAAACATGTTACTACAGTTTTTGTCTCGCCTGCGACTTTAGTCGCTGAAGGCGAGACATAGGTATTACTTTCCGGCGGCGGCGGCGGCGACGGCGACGGCGACGGCGACGGCGTAAACTTTTTTGTAAGACTTTTGTGGAAAATGAATTACAAGAAAAGTATAATAGCTAGGCATCTGATATTTGGTATACAGACAGTTCAGGTTATGGTCTACGCAACTGGCACCATGCCGTTTGACCCTGACCCAAATTTCATGGTTCAGTGACTCTGTGAACTTAGATGTTTTTTTGGGCCAAAAAAACCCTTTGTAAGACTTTTGTGGAAAATGAATTACAAGAAAAGTATAATAGCTAGGCATCTGATATTTGGTATACAGACAGTTCAGGTTATGGTCTACGCAACTGGCACCATGCCGCTTGACCCTGACCCAAATTTCATGGTTCAGTGACTCTGCGAACTTAGATGTTTTTTCAGGCCAAAAAAACCCTTTGTAAGACTTTTGTGGAAAATGAATTACAAGAAAAGTATAATAGCTAGGCATCTGATATTTGGTATACAGACAGTTGGGGTTGTGGTCTACGCAACTGGCACCATGCCATTTGACCTTGACCCCCATTTCATGGTTCAGTGACTCTGTTAACTTTGATGTTTTTTCAGGCCAAAAAAACCCTTTGTAAGACTTTAGTGGAAAATGAATAAAGTGAAAAGTATAATAGCTAGGCATTTGATATCTGGTATACAGACACTTTGGGTTATGGTCTATGCAACTGGCGCCATGCCATTTGACCTTGACTCCATTTTTATGGTTCAGTGACTCTGTGGACTTGGATGATTTTGGGGGCCAAAAAACCTCTATGTAGGACTTTTGTGGAAAATGAATTAAGTGAAAAGTATAATAGCTAGGCATCTGATATCTGGTATACAGACACCTGGAGTTATGGTCTATGCAACTGACACAATGTCCTGTGACCTTGACACAATTTCCATGGTTCAGTGACTCTGTGGACTTAGATGACTTTTTGGACAATTAAAATTTTTGTCGAAAATAAATTAAGTTAAAAGTATAATAGCTAGGCATCTGATATTTGACATACGGACATTTGGGGTTTCGGTCTAAACAACTGACACCATGTGGTGTGACCCTGACCCCATTTTCACGGTTCAATGACTTAGTGAATGTTGTTTTTTTTCATAGTTTCTCAATAACTATGGTATCTAGAACAAACTTCAGACATTTTTGTGATGGATAGGAATTCGGTCATCTGTCTGTCACATGACCTTGACCTTAACTTTTCTGAAAGCCCAGCTAGACCTTCAATAAGTTCTGTGATGGTGCCGACAGGCGAGACACACTTTAGTGTCAACTCTTGTTTTTTCACAAACAAACTTTTGTTATAGACAGCCACCTGTATCATGCAGCTCAGAACTAAATGGCATAGTTTATTCTTGAGGAGAATGAGGAATCCATCGAAACCTTGGTCACAGGTAGATGAAGCTGTTATCAGAGCTGTAATTAATGTACTCACTAATGAAGAACAGGCTTTAGGCCTACAGCAGCCAGCAGGCATAGGACAAAGGCCAAGACCCATGAGTAAGTGTTGTTTTCCTTGCTGCAACACTGCAGAGATACTTAGTGATGGTGTGTCAATGGACTGTCAATGCATCAAACTCTATTAATTTGTAGACACAACACCTCAACTGCAAAAAAAAAATTGCTGAAATTTTGTAGGATTGTTTGTCATCAAATGAAGTTGACCATATTGCAATATTATTTTGCTTTGAAAAATTTTAGCGTTATCAAGTTTTTGCATTTTAGGTCATAGGAGCACTTTATGGATGCAACTAATCTGAGATTTTGCTGAAGTTTTGTTGAAATACAGTCTTCGCGCTATAGATTTTGGTCCACAGGCCCGACAACTTATTTTTAAAAAATTTTGTATAGACAACATTGGCTTGTTGTTGCCATTTCTACAGGCCCTCAAGCATTTTCACTAGCCATGGCTTGTGGCTTGTGGCCAATTTCGAAGACTGGAAATAGAAAATAATGAAATGATGTTTGTAACCATATGTAGCTGATCATATCTCAATGCTATTTTGATTTTGAGTAGTCTAATCTTTGTAACCGTGAATGGTTATATTTCAGCATCAGAGTCCCTTTCAGGCAGCTATCCGACTAATGACTTTGATGAATACAATGATGTCAAGGACAGAAAAGGCCTCTCTACTCCTCCAGGGAAACAGTTTCAACTTCTATCAAGTAAACTTATTGATCATTTTATAGTACACATGTAGATAAAGGTAATAACAAAACTATTGAACTTGGAGGATCAATCTCAAATGTCCAAGAGAAAAGACAGAACAAGGAAGACATACCAGAGAAATTTAAGAAAGCAATGGTCTTGACTTGGTACAGGCATTTCCAAAGGAATGGTTGGTTAAACTAGTTTTACCGTGCCAAACCTTTCTCTTCCATTGTGCGATCTTAAAGTGTGAAAAATAGGCTGAGTATATTGGAGGATCAATCAAGGCAGACATATCTGGGGAAGTGAACCTTGCAATGGTCCCGACTGGGTACAGGCATTTCAGAAGGAATAGTGGGTTAAACCAGGTTTTAAGGTTTTAAGGTGCCAAAACTCCCTCTTACATTGAGATTCTAGAATTATACCTTTTATTTTTTATTGAAAATATGCAATGAGCAATAAGGATAAGAGTAAAAACTTGGTCTTTCATTTTCATTTTTGTTTTTGCATATTTTATATAATCTACAATAATTATATTTTTGAAAATTAACTTTGATTTTGTATGGTGTTCAAGACAATGAACAAATGAAATGAATTTAAAATTTCGATATGAAAGATTCTCAGGAATCCCCTTAATGATGATAATTTATTTTCGTAGGAGGTAACAAGAATGGAAGTGATTCTTCTAGTACCTCTGCCTCTAACTCCCAGAGAGGTAGTGGAGCTAGCACCCCCTCAGGAAGTCCTCAGCCTTCCTCCAGACATGCAGACCACCCTTGTAGGTACTACATTATGAAATGTACTCATCAGAAAACTCTGGACTCCTCTGTTAGTACTGGTGCATGGTACATGACGGCTAATAGTTGTAAGAAACTCAACAAAGCGTTCCAGGTTAGTCACTTGTAGATATTAAAAAGGCCATTTGTTAGAAATCAATTCAAGTTCTCTAAGTTAGCTATTTTTGCATCAAACTTGCAACAAAAGTCACAGATGTAAAATAGAAAAAAATATTCATTTGATGAATATCATTTTACCAATTGTAGAATCCAATTCATTTTAACTTTAAATAAAATCTTTGTAAGGTGCCTTAATTTTTTTGATCATCTAATTTAACTCTCTTCAGATCTTTTGTAAAGTCAAATCTTTGAACTGAATTTAAAACAAAGCAGGTTATCAGTGATAAATGAAACAATGTTTCTAGTATTAGATGTATCTTTCTAACTTCACTTCACAGGATGGCAAGACTGTGTATTTGGTGTTTTCTATAAATGCTAGCGGACATTTCCAAGGCTATGCTAAGATGACATCTCTGGCAACAAAAGACAAATCTGCCACATCACAAAGTCCCAACTTTAACTATATCTGTTCTATAGAATGGGTCAAGAGGTAAGAGACTATTCTATTTACCATGTATCAATTATGTAAGGCTAACTGCTAGGTATTGAAGCTAAGATTATCTGTGTTGTTTTCTCTTTCAGGAACAATTTACCATTTCAAATGACACATCACTTGTTGAATCCATTAAATGAGAACAAGAGAGTACAGATCAGCAGAGATGGACAGGTACACAATAACAACTTAAACCTTTTCAAATACTATGATGCTATGAATACATTCCCTTTTATGTAAATGCATTTCCTATGAGGATTTAGTGCAATTAAAATACATACATTTGTGCTTGCTTTAATTGGCCTTTAAACTTATAGTTTTAAATTTGTTTTTTGAGCTGAAGAACTGTATTAGAATTAAACCTTTTAAGAATATATCTGTATATATTTACAGGAAATAGAACCCAGTGTAGGTGAAGCCTTGACCAAGTTATGGGAGAGAAGAGAGCCTTTCAGTCACCACTACGACAGATCATACAATCAGCCTGATCATCACAATCAGTACGACAGGGGATCATATCACCAGCCTGACCCTCATCACCAGTATAACCAATCTTATCACCAGCAAGATCACCATTATGATCGATCATATCATCACAATCCCTTCCAGGGAGGTAACTCTTATGAATATGGAAACAGCCCAGACCTTTATAACCCTGCCAGGCTGTATGGCAGCATGAACACACATCCCCCATCCTACTCTGGTTATGTTATGTCTCCACCCAGACAGAACCCAGTGACAATTCTACAGAGGCAGAATAACAGGAGATACCAAAACTATGGACGAGGAGGAGATAATTAATGTGTTCATCACAAGGATAAATGGGAGATAACTTATATGAAATAGAGTTACAGCAATACCAGTTACCAATGATTATTGACTGGTCTCAAAGATTAAAGGGAGATAATTAATGTGTAGCTTTATAGTAATACAGTAATAGGAGAAACAAGGCAAAGACGTGGGGATAATTAGTATAAAGTTCTCAATTCTACAAGGACACAATTTAAGGTGTTGTTAAAATTGTTGAACCTCTAACTAATTAGGGGGAAATAAGCAATTATAATTTAAATTTCATATATGAGATTTTTACTTGTTAAACATTTGAAATATGTTATTATGGAATGGATAATTAATTTCATCATTCTATTACTCTTTGTAGTTTTGTATGCCCTATCTATGAAAGTATTTGGGCATGTAGTGTTCTAGTCTGAATGTCCGTCCATCCTAAATCAGGTTTACCTTACCTTCAGGTCGAAGTGACTTGTCTATAAAAAAAAGTTTATCATCATGAAATTCATAGTATACAGATTTACATCAGGATTTGAGCATACAAAAATTATCATAAATTTTTTCCCCTCACATCAGCTTTGTGTTCAGTGATTGCGGAAAAAATGTTGCATGATGGGGCATCATGTCTTTGAAACATTCATGTTAACCAAAATATACCCATCTAATGTCAGAAAGTAGGACAGTATATCCTAAGTTGATATATAAGTTGACATTTCATAATTTTTAATCAATAGGATGAAGAAATAATGTAAAACTTTAAATGCATGTATGATTTTTTTTGTGTGTGAAAACTTCAATGTGCATTGAAAGAGATAGGAATGTGTATTAGACTTATTAAACATAAACTGTTATCATGAAAATACATATGTAGTTCATTGATATAAAGATACTCTATTTTTGCCATTGACGTTTTTCAAATTTTTTGTCATGGACTTTGCAGCAGTGTTTTATTAAATGAATATAAGATAAGTTTTATATTGCAGCAGTGATTTATTTAATGAATATAAGATAAGTTTATTGCTGCAAGGTTTAATTAAATGAAAATAAGATTAACTTTAGCTAAAGTTGGATTTTCATTTAACAATTAACACAATGTGTTTTTCAGTTGACATTCAGATTTACTTTTGTGTTCATGAAAATATATTAAAAGATTCACTTAGCACTGCATGAATGAATCATTGAATTAATTTAACTGCTATTTAGATATAGTGCAATTTTGTTAAATTTGTATCAGGAAGAACAACAGCATCTTAAATGTTCTGGCATTTTTTACATAATCTTGTTGGTGGTAGAAATTCTTTAGGTCTATTATATCAAATGGCCCACATAAGACAGGACAGTTTAATGCATGTTTATTTTCTTTTATTTGTTTATTTTTCATAAATAATTTAATTACAATTCTTTTGACTCAATAATGTGCAGCTTCCATTCATATTTGATCTATAACTAATAACTTATGCTTTAAATGACACTGTAGTGAATTATGGAACTGTGGGAATAATGTTTCGTAATACTTATGTATGAACATGTATAAATATGTGTAAGACTATAGAAATTATTTGTACCTTTTATAATAATGTAAATTGTCAATGCATTAAACTTTTAGCCTGTGTATAAACTAAAATAATTGTTTATCATTGCAAAGAATTTTTTATATATATGACCTATGTTGAACTTAAATTCATTTTACCAATCAGTAAACATCTTTTGTTTGTTCAAACTAGCTGCACCACTTTAAACCTTTTTGTTATGAAACCTCTGGCTAGAGCTCTATACAAACTAGAATTGTTAAAATGCATAAATGCATAAAAGGTATTACATGTACTTCATTTTGAAGTAATTAACTAACCTGAATAATTGTACAATGTATAAGCCTCTAATTAGTTTTGAGTCTGTAACAATTCTAATTAACTTTTGCTATGTCCTGCTTAGTGGTTAAACCATTTGAATTTTGTTTGTCAGCATTGAACATCAAAACAAGGTTGTTGATATTTTATTTGTTGTTGTTAGAGATCTTATTCTTGAAATAAAATTCAGAATGACTAGTTTTTTTTATCTAATATTGTCTACAAGATTGGTTTTTGTAGCAGACATTCAAATATGACTTTACAAATATATGACCACAATAGGGTTCTGTGTTATATAGATGCATGTTTTTCCGTGAAATGAAATCTTCTTTATGCAGTTTTATAATTGTGCCTCTTAAATACATCTCCATATTCCAACATACTGTCGTAAGATTACTTTCACACCCACACTCTCACAGTAAAATAATATAACTTTCTTTAGTTCTTTGGATCTTTGTAAACCATTTAACTTGTCTTGGACACCTTTTTTCAACTGCATTACACAGTCTCTTGATATTTGGCATGTAGCTTTCTCCTATAGTACTATATGATGTAAAGCAATCTTACAGCTGTAACTCATCTACTTCCTGTTTTTCAAATATTTTAAGCCACAGATAGCATATGTCTTTCATGGAAGACTGCCATTCTTGTTATTTTTTCCCCTGACAAATCATGTTTTGTGGATTGGTTTTGAATTGTACTCATCACATTTTAAAATTTAGTGCCATTTGCAAAACTTTTAATAGCAACCACACAACGGTCACATTGGAGGCAGCTGGCAAATTGCTGTAGATATATGTAGGTTGTGTTGGATACACATATTCTACATTTCATTATCTTCAAATTAATGCAAGAAGACATATACATGAAAGTTGGTCATTGACCTCTGTCACATCACTCTTAAAGTACTTCTTTATATTGAAATGGGAAAATTTTTCTCTTAAGTATCTCAAGAGAGGCAAAACTCTAAAATCCCAAGAAGTAAATAAGAAATAAGTACATCAAAACTTAAAGTCCATAACATAAATAATTAATGACATTAATTCTTGTAAATAAGTACTTTTATAGTGTGAGTTTTATGTAATGTATTGAGCTGTTACAGTAGGAGTAATTTATGAAAGGGTATGGGCCCGGGGTATGGGGTAAATGAACATGAGACTATAACACATATGTTAGCTCCAACTGCAATTAAATTTTATGAACTGTATGGCCATTTCGGAAATTTATTCCTCAACCCAAACATAGGAAATTCACCAATTTAAAAAGAAAGAGTTAAATGTAAAATAGATAGAATTTTTTTTTTTTAGCTCTTAGTAATTTAGTCTAAAAAAATATGTTAGTACTAAATTCCTAAAAATATCATAAACTTGGTTGATACAGGACAAAGGAATTAGTTTTGTTCATTTTATGGTAGTAAAAAAGCAAAGCAAGGTGTTCCACCAAGTTATTCTCAGCATGACCCCACTTAACAATTAAAAAAAACAGGAAGTAGTTGACCAGCTGACCATGAATAGGAAAACTGTATGACACATCTTAGCAATATGACCTTGCTAAAGCTGTATACACAAAATGTACAAAACTTAAATATACATGTAGTCTCTTTGGAAGAACCCAAAAAGTCTTGCTGTTACCAAAAATTTCATTTTTTTCATTAAAAAAAGAATTAAAGTAGATGCCCACCTGACCTGGAAAGGGGAGTTATGATACACCTAATCTCACTTTAGTTGTGTACCTTAGTTGAAAGAAATCTGTTACTAAAGTTTGACAGATCAACAGATGGACAAGTAGAATGCAATATAGCCCCCCCCCCAAACTAATTGGATGTATAATAAGATGCTAGGAATAGGAAAACAACTGTGGGACAGATCTGAGGAAAACTGTGTTACTGAAATCTGGAAAAAAACCTGAGTAAGACTTTATTTTTCTGTCAGAGTTTTTTTATATTTTAAGAAAAAAAATGACAGAGATAATTCTGAGAACTTTCTCCCCTACTGTTTGTAAACACCAGATGAGGTAAAAATACAAGTATGTGAAAGAGAACCCTACAGAGCACTGTTTGTCAACACCTCATTATAAGTTACAGGATATCAGACCCAGTTTCCTGATTATATTCCAAGTGGTTATTACAGAAGAATATACAAGTGGCCCTCTCTAATGATCCTTATATTACATGGAGAACAGGTCACCTAATGTAAGCTTATTTATTTCTCTCGAGCAATATCATACTTATGCTAAAATAATGCATGATTTTAAAGAAATTAAACCGGTGACAGAATTTTGAAATACAAAACTCTCATGTTTTATATTTTAAAAATGATTTCAAAGAGATTTTCTTAAATATTTTGTAAAACTTGGTTTCTTTTGTTAGCAGTTAATAATGATAGAATTATTAATTTTTTTTTTCTTCTATTTTTTGTTGTTGATGCTTGTTTTTTTTTTTAATTATGTTGATTTTAAGCATCAACTTTCTAAATTCACTAAGCTGTCTCATCTTGCTATTCAGTCTGTTTTTACCAATGAAATATAAAAGTTTTCAGTTTTGTTTATTTTTCAGAAAATCAACAATTATAGAGATAAATATAATAAAGTACCCCTTACATTTAATGTTTGTTGATATAAGCATGTTATGAGGTAAATATTACTTTATCTTTGTTCATTAGTTGACTATTTAGATAATGCATATTAGGTTATCTTCAAAATAATAAATAGTTTATACAATATATCACGATTTTATGTGGTAAGACTGTTATTTGTTTTAACATTGTGCACATTATCATTTTTTTATTTTTATGTCATGAATTGAAATTTTAATTTTATTTGTACAAACTCTAGGCAATGTTTGTTTCTGTTTGTTGCCTTGTCTAGATTGTTGAATAAAACTTACATTTTTTTTTTTAACTTTGACAAATTCAAACATATGTTGAACAGTTGGTATTAATTAGAATTTGAATGGGTAATCAAATCTAGATATCAGAAAAATACAGGAATAATACCATAAAAGGCATTTTTAGGCCTCATCTGAGAAAGGAAAACAGCATACAGAGTTTGGTTTGTCCATTCATCTATCCCAAATCAAGTTAACCTTAAGATTTAAATAACTTTACTGTGAAGGAAAAATGGTATCATCATGAAACTTTATACATATATACATGAGGGTATAAAACAAACAAATGTCATCTTTAAATTAAACTCCTTGCATCATTTTCATGGTTCAGTTATTGAAGAAAAAAGAACATGTTGCTAGATGACTAGATGTTCCTCATGTCTTTTGAGCATTATTGCTTGGTTCTTAGTTTAACTGCATTATTGAATGTTTTACTATAAGATCTTAAGGACATTGTGTCTTTTGGGCAGATTCTTGTTTAGTTCAATTTAGTATAACTGCTTCATTCAATGTTTTACACTATTCAGTCTTCATAAAATGTGTATTTTATTCTGAAAAAATGATAGGTTCTATGTTTTTTACTTAAACAAATATGTTGTGAACCAATAATAATCATGATGACTTATTTTTCAGCAAATTGTGAAATAGATAGCTAAAGTACTCAGTGGTCACACTTGAATTTGGGAAGATGACAATGAGAATCTCCAACCACATACCATAAGACAAGTGATGTTGAGGGTCCATTTCCTACTCGTATTGTGTAAGTGGTGTCCTAAGGTTTAACAGTTATACAGATTGCTGATAGGATTAACTGTAATAACTTGTTGAATGGCTTCACCCAAATTTTATAAATGGGGAGTACAATAATATTCAAACTCTATTACAAAATTCTACTTAAAGTCTATGAAATAATACATATGGTAAATAACAGTATTGCTTTTTAACAAATTATATAAAAGGGATGACTAGTTATTTTATGCATGATTAATATTAACAACAGTTGTCTCTTTTCATAATACAGATGACGAGACTAATGCTGAAAACTATTTTGGTTGTGAGGTACAAATTTTGTGGTTACAATGGGGCATTCAACACCCCCCCCTTCCAAAAAAAATATTCCCAACTTATTGAAACTGTCATTGATTTATATTGATAGTGCTGCTAAAAACATTTTTCCAAACCACAAAATGATCACAGGTACTTTCATGACCTTGTCTTATTTGCAAGAAATAAATTATTTTGAATTGCCATTAATGTCCTAAAATGTTATTTAAATGCCCATGCAACAGCTTTATATCTGGAGTCATGATTTTTACCCATGTCCATATGTAGGGACCAATTTACAAAGTTACATTGAAGAAATGTAAGACATAAAACATCTGGCCAAAATTATGACCAATGATATACATGAAAATATTTTTCCCAGGTTTTAGCTTATTTTATCCACTGTCCAGTACATTTATTTTTTGTTTCAGATTTAAGTAATGTGTCTGCTGTCCCAGTTAATTTTATCAACAATGAGGATTTCCATGGAATAGATAGACCTAATGGAGAACATCCTATAGTAGGTCATCAAAATGAAGGTCAGCATGACATAGACCCCGGTCAATCTCAGGACCCAGTCCACAGAGAACAATCAATTGAGGACCAGCAAGAAGGGTACAGAGTAACAAGGAATCAAAACCAAGACCTTGAACTTGGCCCTGATCATAGAGAACCGTCTGTAGAGATTCAGAGTGGAGACCAGCATGGGATTGACCCAATAACTGGGGACCGTAACCAAGACCAGTCTCTGGACCATATACAGCATCATAGTGAAAAATCTGTCAGAGGAGGTATAGATGTTTTCAGTAATGATGGAAATAGAACTTGGGAAGAGAGTAGGGGACATAACCCACACATTAACATAGGCGCAGACAGAGATCTGGTATTCCCAGATAGCAGACAGGGGCAACCAAATAGACCAGATCTAGATTATCATGATAATGAGACACTTCATGGTGACACAGATTTTATAGCACCAGAGCCTGACAGTCACGATAAAGAAATAGAGGTGACTGAAGAGCCATTAGGTCAGTTTACTGAGTCTGTACGTCTGTTACCTGATACTCATGGAGGAGAGGAGCAGTTACCCTCCCATGGAGAAGCTTGGCAGGAAAACAGACCAGGGAAAGATCATGTTACAGAACCTACTAGACTATTGCCAGATAGTGGTAAGGAATCAGCCATTCAGTCTGTAGATACAACAGCTAGAATTGAGTCACACCAGGGAGGTATTGATGAAGAACAGAGAGAGCATATCAGACATCTACCACAGGTTACAGAGGGAGAGGTCTTACCCCCTGACACTGTAATAACCACAGCTAGGGTTGATAGAGAGGAGCACTGGGAACCAGAACCACCTGGGGGAGGGAAACCTGAACAGGGTGAAGAACTACCTAAACCTGTAGCTACTGAAGGACATAGACATCTCCCATTTGACCAAGGAGGTGTCACGTTTCACCAAGAACCTACAGAGGGAAGAAAACATTTACCATTTGACCAAGGAGGTGTGACATTTTACTCAGAATCTACTGAGGGTAGAAAACATCTACCGTCGGAACGAGTTACAACTGTTTCCGAGTCAACTGACCGTGAAAAACATTTGCCTTTTGAACAAGGTGGTGTGACATTAAAGTGGGAGGTTACCGACAAAGAGATCGTTGTGGTATCAAAAGAAGAAGTTGTTGAACCAGAAGTTACTGAATCTGTTCCTTCAATTGGGAAACCTACACAGCAATCAGAAGTCTCAGAGGAGGGAAGACCTTTTCCTGATGGAGGAGAAGAGACCGGCTTAACAACTCCAGCAAAGTATGAAATACCCCAGACAGAACAACCTCAGACAGCTGAAAAATCAATGACAGAATCACCAGAAATAACTGAGGTTCAGGAAATCTCATCTACTATACAATCAGGTGGAATGGATAATGTAACACCAGAAAACCCAGAGAATGCAGGACCAGAAAGTAAGAAAGAGATCACAGAACCTATGGAAGAGAGTTTGGCAACAACTAGAGGTTCATTGGAGTATACTACAATATCTCCAGAAGAAAACTTTACAGATTCCACAGGGATGTTCTATGGGCAGTCTGTGAAGGTAGAAAATGGAAACCAGGACGAGAATAAAACTGTAGAGAAAGCTACACCTAAACCTTCTGGTAAAGATATTCTGACCACACCCTACAATTTGCTGTTGACTGAATCAGTGACTATTCAACCCACTAGTTCTATAGATAGTTCAGTTTCTGAAATCCTAACTAGTTCTATAGATAGTTCAGTTTCTGAAATCCTAACTAGTTCTATAGATAGTTCAGTTTCTGAAATCCTAACTAGTTCTACAGTAGATGTGTATCAACTATCAACAATGTCAGCAGATCATACACCTGCTCTGTCATTAGTAACAACAAGCATGTTACAGCAGTCCACTGGTGTGACACCAACAGCTTTGAAATGTGTGGATTGCATATCTACTGAGACCTCACAAACAAATGCTGATATTTCATCTGGCTACACAGAATCCTCACAAGGAGCTCTCGGTTTTACTACCACTGATACACAACCTACCCACATCTCTATGTATATATCCTCTGCCATTGACATTGGACATACTGGTACATTATCTTCAGCCAATGTAATTAGCCCATCAGCACACCATGGACACATGCCAGGAACATCAGTAAACATAGCTGCCTCTACAACTCCTCCCCAATTGACTACTTCACTCTCCGTCCTGCTCTATGTTAATGTTGATATGAAGATGTCATTACATGAGTTCTGTGTTCTCAGGTCCCACTTTATCCAAGACTTGGCAATGATCCCAACATTGAAAGCACAGAAACAGTTATCAAAGAAACAGATCATGGTTCAGTATCCCGGTCAGGATGACTGTGATCAGAAGAATGAAGATGAAAAGGAAGAGGTTAATATCCATCTGTATGTCCTGGATAACTCTGGACAGCTAGACATCAGTATGACATTAGATATGGCCAAGAACATCAATTCAGAGAGTATCAGTAGAGAATTTGGATGTAAGGTCAGTCTTACTTATTGTTACAATATCTTTTCAAAACTTTCGTACTATCCCATGTATCTGGTATGGGTCTTTGTACCCATTGACAAATAAAGAATGTTTCAGAGGATGTTTCATGTACACTTGTTCCACATCTTATTGTCTGAGGGTTTTTTTGTTCTTTATAATGTTTTTTTTTTATCCTTTTATATAGGTGTGTTTTCATATTGTTCATTAGTATTGATTTTATTATTACCGGTATTGTCTTTGATGCCTGATAATTTTTACTTTGCCTTTTCAGACCTTTCTCTTATAAATGTCAAACTGGTGCTTCCTTTACTGCCTTACTTGATTTTCTAAATGAAATGATACAATACTAGTTCAAAGTGGAAGAATATATCATGACATTAAATATGATATATATATTTGTTTATAAATGAAACAAGTCGATCTTTTTATATTGTGCTTTAAAATGTCTAATTATCTATGAAAACTTGTAGTGATGTTATGTTTTAGCTTGGACCTGTGAAAGTAGTGCAGCAGCCAGATAGACAAGGGAAACCTCAAAATGAGTCTCCGTCCTTGATCAAAGAAGAAGAAAGAATAGAAACAGGGATAGTGATAGCTATATCTATAGCTGCTGTGGGTGGTTTTTGTTGTGTGTGTCTCCTAGTGTTACAGGTTGGTCAAAGATTTTTGTTACTGAATAGCATTTCTAAGTTTTCAAAAAAAGATTTCAAAGTGTTAAAGTAGGTCATAAATACCCTGTACATACACTCTAGGTTTGAACTCAGCATGGTAAATATTTCAACTATATGTTATGGAAGTAATCAGTTAATTAACAAACAGTATGATCAGACCATAATACTACTCATCTAATGAATGAACCATAGTAGATATCAATAAACAGAATAAGGTTTGGATATAAGAAAGGCATAATTCTCATTGTAGACCCTCGGCAGCAGCATAATTTACTCTTTTTGTCTCTAACTTTACCAATTGGACATTTTTTTAATTTATGGATTTTCTTGGTATTTATTAGGTTTGTTACTTTTAAGAATTAATTTCAAAAATATTGTCAGGTTCAAAATTTAGAAGTATCAATTATATTTGTGGGAGTCATGCCCCTTTGACCATGAAAAAAATAATAATATATAATTTAAATTGGTTTAACCAGTAGCTTTTATTGATTGTAGATAGTTATGCATAGAAGATCAGGGAAGAAGATGCATTCATACTTTCTTGGTGGGAGTAACTATTCTAGTCGTCTTTCCACACGTAGTCTCAATTCTATAGCATTAGATGATGTGTCTAAAAAGTCACGACCAAACAGTGGGCTGTGGAATCCAGGCTTAGACTTGGAAGATGTATGTTACTTTCTATCAATCATTTCCTTTTCAAAAAGTAAAATGTTTTAAATTTATTTCAAATTTCCATTTTGTTTTCAAAGAAAACAATGAGATGTGGAATAAGTGTACACGACACAGCCCACAATCAAGCGTCAATTCATGTTTGAATTAGAAAAAATACCATATAGCACATTTTATTATGCTTGAAATTTTACAACTGAAAGAAAAACATAGTACATTTGTACTAAATAAACAAAAGAATAAGAATTGTTACAACAACAAAAACTCCTATAAAAGGTACAAAATGTTTACTTGTATTTCAGGAAAAATGTAGAGACCCATCACATCCATTGGTTTATTCCTCATTGGTTGATTTTGCCTGTGAAACTGAAGCAATACACCAAGAGTTTCAGGTACAATAAGACACTTTAATAAGCATAGTCCTTCAGTTTATAAAGAATTACGGTAAACCTTTTTACCAATATTTTCATTCAGTGTTTTTTTTTTTCAAAAGTCAATGTCATAATAGGTCATTATTCCCCTGCAAACAAATTTTCACTGTTTGGGGGGTAAATAATGATCATGTCCGCCTGTCCACATATCTTGTGCACACTACTGTTCTTAAACTGTTTGATGGATCTTGATTGAACTTTATATGAAGTATTAATGTTCCAGACCGTACAGGTATTCAGACCGTACGCGTACGGTCCGGACCGTACGAGAATACCTATACGGTCCGACCGTACGCGTACGGTCCGACCGTGCAAGTATACCCGTAAGGTCTAAAACGAGCTGGACCATACAAGTATTCAGACCATATAGGTATTTCTCTAAATTTGCATTTATTCATGTAATATTAGGAAATAATATTTTATTTTCAACCTAAAACGTGTAATTACCAACTCCCAGATTCCTACGGGAAAAATAGGGAAACTAAAAAAACGGGAAAAATAGGGAAACTAAAAAAAAAACACAAAAAAACAAACAAACAAAACCGAAAACAGGAAAGCAAACTTAAAATAATAAGACAAACAAACTAAAACAAAAGTCAGAATTTGTAAATAGCTAAAAATATAGAATGGCGGTAGGTAAGAGAATTTGGAAATATGATGTTTAATATTCATTTGGTAGAATTTGTTAGTTTTTATTCTCTGCTTTGTTGTTGGATTTCACCGGTATATAGGGTCCACAAAAATGTCAGACTTCGTGATGATGATTAAAAAATCATTCTAAAATTATATTCAGTAAAGTAAAGTTTTAGGATGACGACAATACATATAACTTATATCTGTAGAAAGTAAAATCGGCTGCACAAACTATAAAAAATAAGAGGTCTATGGAACTGTTTTTTGCTAAAAAGTAGGTAAATATGTGGGGAAACTGACGGACGAATTGCTTAAACATATTGCCGAAATCTTTGCTGAATCAGCCTCCCCATGCCCGTCTCTTTTACGTCTTCCTAAGGGTAAACAAATGATTGGAAGGTCTGTGGACTGAAGTTCCTATATATACATTCTTCAAACTTTTCCTCCCAAATTTCAGTGACTTAAATTTCAAATTTCAATTATTACAGGATCGATATATTTTATCAAATATTGATCTAGGAAATGCAAGTCAGACCGTACGCGTACGGTCCGACCGTACAGGTATTTTGAAAATATACTCGTACGGTCCAGACCGTACGCGTACGGTCTGAATACGCATACGGTCTGGAACATTAACATCTTAAAAAATATTCATTGCTGTCAGGTATCATGCAGGGGAGGTAATTGGACTTGAGTGTAATTTTTCATCAATTAAGAGTTCAATATTGAACCAAGGGATGTTCTTTTGTAAGCTGGCTTACAGTATTTGTTGTTTTTGTTTACTTGAATCAAATTGATGTACAAAAAATATTCTTAAAAGGAGACCTTGTGTTAAACTCGAATCAATTGAACCTTTAAAAATTATTTTCCTTTCATATATTTCTTTTATTATTTTGTAGAGGATTTCTAATGAAAACCCTTAGCTTATCAGGTGATCATTTGATTTATTTTGTAGAGGATTCCCAATGAAACCCCAAGGTTATCATGTGTACCAGTTGGTGCTGAAGAGAAAAATAGATTTGCAAATGTTCTACCCTGTAAGTAAATCCTTTCAGTCATTTCAAGAAATATGAAGAATATCAACATGCCAAGGTTTTTTTGTGTTTTTTCTGTTGTAAGTACAAGATATAATCACTTTCAACACAAAACTCACTAGGATACTTTTTGTCTCGCCTGCGACGAATAGTCGCGGAAGGCGAGACATAGGTATTACTTTCCGGCGACGGCGGCGGCGGCGTAAACTTTTTTGTAAGACTTTTATGGACGATGAATTGCTTGAAAAGTATAATAGCTAGGCATCTGATATTTGGTATACAGACAGTTGAGGGTATGGTCTACGCAACTGTCGCCATGCCGTTTGACCCTGACCCCATTTTCACGCTCCAGTGATTCTGTGAACTTAGGTTTTTTTTCAGGCCATAAACATTTTTGTAAGACTTTTGTGGACGATCAATTGCTTGAAAAGTATAATAGCTAGGCATCTGATATTTGGTATACAGACAGTTGAGGGTATGGTCTACGCAACTGTTGCCATGCCGTTTGACCCTGACCCCATTTTCACGCTTTAGTGATTCTGTGAACTTAGGTTTTTTTTCAGGCCATAAACATTTTTGTAAGACTTTTGTGGACGATCAATTGCTTGAAAAGTATAATAGCTAGGCATCTGATATTTGGTATACAGACAGTTGAGGGTATGGTCTACGCAACTGTTGCCATGCCATGTGACCCTGACCCCATTTTTACGCTCCAGTGATTCTGTGAACTTAGGTCTTTTTTACAGGCCGTAAACATTTTTGTAAGACTTTTGTGGACGATGAATTTCTTAAAAAGTATAATAGCTAGGCATCTGATATTTGGTATACAGACAGTTCAGGTTATGGTCTACGCAACTGTCACCATGCTGTTTGACCCTGACCCCATTTTCACGCTCCAGTGACTCTGTGAACTTAGGTCTTTTTTCAGGCTGTAAACTTTTTTGTAAGACTTTTGTGGATGATGAATTGCTTGAAAAGTATAATAGCTAGGCATCTGATATTTAGTATACAGACAGTTCAGGTTATGGTCTACACAACTGTTACCATGCTGTGTGACCCTGACCCCATTTTCACGCTCCAGTGACTCTGTGAACTTGGGTCTTTTTTCAGGCCGTAAACTTTTTTGTAAGACTTTTGTGGACGATGAATTGCTTGAAAAGTATAATAGCTAGGCATCTGATATTTGGTATACAGACAGTTCAGGTTATGGTCTACGCAACTGTCACCATGCCATTTGACCCTGACCCCATTTCCACGCTCCAGTGACTCTGTGAACTTAGGTCTTTTTTCAGGCCGTAAACTTTTATGTAAGACTTTTGTGGACGATGAATTTCTTAAAAAGTATAATAGCTAGGCATCTGATATTTGGTATACAGACAGTTCAGGTTATGGTCTACGCAACTGTCACCATGCTGTTTGACCCTGACCCCATTTTCACGCTCCAGTGACTCTGTGAACTTAGGTCTTTTTTCAGGCTGTAAACTTTTTTGTAAGACTTTTGTGGACGATGAATTTCTTAAAAAGTATAATAGCTAGGCATCTGATATTTGGTATACAGACAGTTCAGGTTATGGTCTAAGCAACTGTCACCATGCTGTTTGACCCTGACCCCATTTTCACGCTCCAGTGACTCTGTGAACTTGGGTCTTTTTTCAGGCCGTAAACTTTTTTGTAAGACTTTTGTGGACGATGAATTGCTTGAAAAGTATAATAGCTAGGCATCTGATATTTGGTATACAGACAGTTCAGGTTATGGTCTACGCAACTGTCACCATGCCATTTGACCCTGACCCCATTTCCACGCTCCAGTGACTCTGTGAACTTAGGTCTTTTTTCAGGCCGTAAACTTTTATGTAAGACTTTTGTGGACGATGAATTTCTTAAAAAGTATAATAGCTAGGCATCTGATATTTGGTATACAGACAGTTCAGGTTATGGTCTACGCAACTGTCACCATGCTGTTTGACCCTGACCCCATTTTCACGCTCCAGTGACTCTGTGAACTTAGGTCTTTTTTCAGGCTGTAAACTTTTTTGTAAGACTTTTGTGGACGATGAATTTCTTAAAAAGTATAATAGCTAGGCATCTGATATTTGGTATACAGACAGTTCAGGTTATGGTCTAAGCAACTGTCACCATGCTGTTTGACCCTGACCCCATTTTCACGCTCCAGTGACTCTGTGAACTTAGGTCTTTTTTCAGGCTGTAAACTTTTTTGTAAGACTTTTGTGGATGATGAATTGCTTGAAAAGTATAATAGCTAGGCATCTGATATTTAGTATACAGACAGTTCAGGTTATGGTCTACACAACTGTCACCATGCCGTGTGACCCTGACCCCATTTTCACGCTCCAGTGACTCTGTGAACTTAGGTCTTTTTCAGGCCGAAAAACTTTTTTGTAAGACTTTTATGGAAGATGAATTGCTGGAAAGTTATAATAGCTAGGCATCTGTTATTAGGTATACTGACACTTTTTGTGTTTATATCAAGAAATGAAAGCTTAGGTAGATGATTTTAGCGATGGTGCCGGCAGGCGAGACATACTTTTAGTGGCCACACTTGTTCTTAACATATAGCTAGCAAGCAAATTGTATTTCTTTGTGTGCATAAGATCTATTATTTCTTTATTTTAGTCCCTCACTCCAGAGTTCGTCTAAGGAAGATTTCTGGGGAGGATTGTTCAGACTATATCAATGCTAACTACATTACAGTAAGTTCAAGAGCTATATTTTTCTTCGGAGATGGGATATTGTTTAACACCTTGTCCTTTTGATGTTAATCTGTACACAATTATAGTTTCTGTTGCAGTTTTCTATTTAACTACATGATGTAGAGGTTTGATACTTTTTTATATAGCATTATTATAAAGTGCCAAGCATAGGTCAAATAGGACCACATAAAAAAAAATATTTAGTTGTCTGGTTTTGAAAATCTTTTTAGATCACCTTGCCGAAGGCAATGTGAGCTTTTGCCATCACTTGGCGTCCGTCGTCCGTCGTCTGTCGTTCAACTTTTCAAAAATCTTCTTCTCTGAAACCACTTGGCCAAATGTAATGAAACTTAGTAGGGTTGTTCAGTAGTATGTCCTCTACAAAACTATTGTTCGAAATTTTGATTCGACAAAAAACATGGCCGCCATGGCTAAAAATAGAAAATAGGGGTAAATTGCAGTTTTTTTTTAAATTACTCAAAAACCGTAACAGATATCAAAATTCTGGCATAGGGTAAAAGTGATCAGCACCTCAAGATCTACCTGCCCAGAAATTTTCAAGAAGATCCAACAACCGATGTAGGAGTTATTGCCCTTTTTCTGGATTTTTTTCAAAAAATTTACTTATTTAGCCCTATATCTTGAAAACTATACAAGATATTTCAAAAATTTAAATTGCATATGACTAAGCACATCAAGATCTACAAAAGTCGTAACAGAGTCAAAGTTGTAGGATCGGTCCTTTAGGAGTTTTACCCCTTGGATTGTAAAAATTGACCATTTTCACAATTTTTTGTTCAACTTTTCAAAAATCTTCTTCTCTGAAACTGCTTAGTCAAATGAAATGAAACTTGGTAGGGTTGTTCAGTAGTATGTGGTCTACAAAATTATCGTTCGAAATTTCGATTCGACAAAAAACATGGCCGCCATGGCTAAAAATAGAACATAAGGGTAAGTTGCAGTTTTTTGCAAATTACTCAAAAATGGTAACAGATATTAAAATTCTATTTGGATAATAATGATCAGCACATAAAGATCTACCTGCCCTGAAGTTTTGAAGAAGATCTTACAATGGTTGTAGGAGTTATTGCCCTTTTTCTTGTTTTTTTTTCAAATTTTGCTCTTTTAAGACTTAAATATTTTGAAAACAATACAAGATATTTGAAAAATTTAAATTGCATATGGTTAAGCACATAAAGATCTAAAAATTATGTAATGGGGTCAAAGTTGTAAGACCTTTCTTGAAAGGAGTTGTTTCCCTTAGAACATTAAAATTGATAATTCCACAGAGTAGCAGTCCTTTGTTAAAATATCCAGCATATAAGTTTCATCGAATACAAGGTGAGCGATTCAGGCTCCTGGGAGCCTCTAGTTTTTTATTGGAATCATATTTTAAGTCCTTGCCTGCAATGTCTGCCAAAATTCTCAGAAAAAGGGACCAAAAACATGAATTTTCAGAGTGGTTTTGATGCAAGGTCTAATGTTGTAATAAATATATTTTATTATACCCCCACTCGTATTATACCCCCACTCGTAAGAGAGGGGGCTATATCGCAATCACCTTGTCCGTCCGGTTCAATTTCTCTGCTTCTACTGGATGGATTGGTTTCAAATTTGGTACACAGCTTCAGCATGATGAGTTATACTATGCCTACCCTTTCCAGGTCAGTCCATCATCTACTTCCTGTTTTCCAAGCCGACTTAGACTTTTTTAGGGAAAAAAAATTGAAATGTGAAATTTTTCATAACAGATTTCTTGGCTTCTACTGGATGGATTGGTTTCAAATTTGGTACACAGCTTCAGCATGATGAGTTTTACTGTGCCTCTCCTTTCCAGGTCAGTCCATCATCTACTTCCTGTTTTTCAAGCAGACTTAGACTTTTAAGGGTAAAAAATTTGAAAAGTGAAATTTTTCGTAACAGATTCCTCTGCTTCTACTGGATGGATTGGTTTCAAATTTGGTACACAGCTTCAGCATGATTAGTTATACCGTGCCTCCCCTTTCCAGGTCAGTCCATCTACTTCCTGTTTTCCGAGCTGACTTAGACTTTTTATGGGTCAAAAAAGACAATTTTTCGTAACAGATTTCTCAGCTTCTAGAGAAGGGATATATTTCAAATATGGTATACAGCTTTAGCAAGATGAGTTGTACCGTGCCTCCCCTTTCCAGGTCAGTCGGTCATTAACTTCCTGTTTTCTGAATGGCCGAGTGGGGGTATGCTTAGCACGACTTAGTGCAACCCGCATATTTTATTTAAAATATGCATGGAAATTCCACCATAAGATGCATGCGTCCAAAGCAAATGATTATCCAACATGTTTCTGTGGTATTATGCTGTGCTCAGCCTAGCTTTTTAGCTCACCTGACCCGAAGGGTCATGTGAGCTATTGCCATCACTTTGCGTCCGTCGTCCATCGTCCGTTAGCTTTTTTCAAACATCTTCTTCTCTGAAACTGCTTGGCCAAATGCAGCCAAACTTGATATGGTTGTTCCTTAGGGTATTGTGCAAAAAGTTTGCGTTGGGATTTTGATACGTCAAAAAACATGGCTGCTGTTACTAAAAATAGAACAGGGGGGTCAAGTACAGTTTTTTGCAAATAACTCAAAAACGGTCACATATATCAAAATTCTGGCGTGGGTAAAAGTGATCAGCACCTCAATTTCTACTAGCTAAGAAATTTTCAAAAAGATCCAACAACCGATGTAGGAGTTATTGCCCTTTTTCTGGATTTTTTTCAAAATTTTGCACTTATTTAGCCCTATATCTTGAAAACTATACAAGATATTTTAAAAATTCAAATTGCATATGATTAAGCACGTCAAGATCTACGTTTCATGTAATTAGGTCAAAGCTGTAGAACCATTTCTTTTAGGAGTTATGGCCCTTAAAGCGTCAAAATTTACCATTTTTCATTACTTTTCCCCTGAATTTCAAAGATGAACTTGTCTGACACCATACATCCAACTTTAACCAAGCTTGGCACAGTTGCTTAATAGCATAATTGCTACAATTCTATTGTTTGGATTTTTGATTCGTCAAAAAATATGGCCGCCATGGGTAAAAATAGAACATAGGGGTAAATTGCAGTTTTTTGCTAATTTCTCAAAAATAGTTACAGATATCAAAATTCTGATGGGAGACAAAAGTGATCAGCACCTCAAGATCTGCCTGCCCAGAAATATTCAAAAAGATCCAACAATCGACATAGGAGTTATTGCCCTTTTTCTGGATTTTTCGAAAATTTTGCACTTATTTAGCCCTATATCTTGAAAACTATACAAGACAATTTAAAAATTCAAATTGCATATGATAAAGCACATCAAGATCTAGGTTTCATGTTATTAGGTCAAAGCTGTAGAACCATTTCTTATAGGAGTTATGGCCCTTAAAGCGTCTAAATTTACCATTTTTCATTACTTTTCCCCTGAATTTCAAAGATGAACTTGTCTGACACCATACATCCAACTTCAACCAAACTTGGCACAGTTGCTTAATAGCGAGCATAGCTCGCAAGCGGGCACAAAGTGCCCGCTCGAGTGGAGAGCTCTACGGTATTTGTTTCCGCAAGAAATTTGCTAATGCTGATTTAGATTTTTTATGGTCCGGAAAGTGTTATTATTTTTACAGGACCGGAGTGAATGTTAAAATAATTTATAAGAAAAGAAATAATGCTTAAAAAAATTAATAAATTGCGCTTTTTACAAGAAAATAATATTCTTAAAATAATAAATACACATAAGCTGCTCGTTTCGTCTTGGTTATATGCACGTACGAAACTAATGTGTCTCGAAGCTTAATCGCCCATACCATCTCGCCCCAAAATAAGCAAATAGAAATATTGGAAATTAAATGATATACAAAAGAAAAGATAGCAAATAAAACAGAACAAAACGTAGTCCCTTTTAGCTATGCTCGCATTTAGGCAATGCCTACTCCATATTTGCATAATTGCTACTATTCTATTGTTCTGATTTTTGATTCATCAAATAATATGGCCGCCATGGCTAAAAATAGAACATAGGGGTAAATTGCAGTTATTTGCTAATTACTCAAAAATAGTTACAGATATCAAAATTCTGATGGAGACAAAAGTGATCAGCATCTCAAGATCTACCTGCTCTGAAATTTTCAAGAAGATCCAACAATCGACATAGGAGTTATTGCCCCTTTTCTGGATTTTTTGAAAATTTTGCACTTATTTAGCCCTATATCTTCAAAACTATACAAGATATTTTTAAAATTCAAATTGCATATGATTAAGCACATCAAGATCTACATTTCATGTAATTAGGTCAAAGCTGTAGAACCATTTCTTTTAGGAGTTATGGCCCTTAAAGCGTCAAAATTTACCATTTTCCATTGTTTAATAGCTTACAACTTATATGCTACAACTCTATTGTCAGATTTTTTATTCGTAAAAAAACATGGCCACCATGGCTAAAAATAGAACATAGGGGTAAATTGCATTTTTTTGGTAATAACTCAAAAATGGTTTCAGATATCAAAATTGTGCAAGAATCAAAAGTGATCAGCATGTTAAGATTTACCTGTTCTGAAATTTCAAAAAAGATCTGACTGCTGATGTGGGGGTTATTGTTCTTTTTCCTAATTTTTGCCAAATTTGCACTTATTAAGCCTAATATCTTAAAAACTTACCAAGATATTTTAGAAATTTAAATCGCATATGGTTAAGCACAATAATATCTACAAATATATGTATCTGTGTAGTTCAGGTGAGCGATTCAGGCTCTTGGGAGCCTCTTGTTATTATTAGCTCACCTGACCCGAAGGGGCTATTCAATATTGCCATCACTTGGCGTTGATCATCCATAAACTTTTTCAACCGTTAACACTTCTGACACCATAAGTCCTATTGCTACCAAACTTATTAAAGATTGCATCTGTGCTACACAACCGATGTTTGGATTTTTGATTCATAAAAGAACATAGCTGCCATTTCTAAAAATAGAACATAGGAAAAAACAACTCAAAAACAGTCACAGAAATCAAAATTCTTTCATGTATAAAATTATTCATATTCAGCACCTCAAGATCTACCAATCTGAAATTTTGAAAAAGATTCAACTACACATGAAGGAGTTATTGCCCTTTTTCATGATTTTTTTTCCAACTTTTGCATTGTCAAAGCTCAATATCATGAAAACAATGAAAGATACTTAAGAAATTTAAATTGCATATTGTTAAGCACATCAAGATCTACCAAGTCTGTAGCAGGGTCAAAGTTGTAGATTCCCTTACACCATTTCCTCCTTATATTGAAATTGTTAACTCCTCTGATGCCATAAGTTCAATTGCAATCAAATTTGGTATAGTTATTCATTAGCTTCATTTGGATTTTAATTTGTTGAAAAACTTGTCTGTTGTTGCTAAAATTGAATTAGAACATGGGGGGGACTGTATTTTTTAATTGGAAACAGGTGAACAATCAAATGACACCTAAAGATTCCCTCCTTTTAAATATCCTTTTTTCATTTTTGACAAGTGTATGAATTTTGTTTACATGGCTGTATGAAAAGGCTCCATGTGGAAGACCGAAAAGCATGGTGAAAAGGTATATTTGCATTTTGCAAACAATCCAACTTTGTAAAAAGAGTAATCCTTGATCGTGAATGTTTTATACCAGCATTAGACAAAAAACTTTATTAGCTTCGCAATAATATATAACATGTGTACTGTCTTACCCATATTTATTCAAGCAAAAATGTCAAAAATGCAGATTTTAAGCTGAAAATTAATGTGGACATCAAAAGGGGTATTTGAGACCTTAGATATACAGCACATGTGTGTCTTCTGTGGGCTATCCTGGTAGTTTCACAATAATTCCCCATAGCAATCATTGTATTTTTTGCTTCTTGTCACTATATTTACCCTCATACAGGAAAAAAAATATTGTTTGATGCATATTTTTTTTTCCAAACCTCACTTTTAAAGTGAAATTTAGGCTCGTATGAATTAAAATAAATAGATTTTCTAGCTAGCAGCATGACAAAATGTTGAATATTTCATATGCTGATTTTTATTTTTATAGAGTTGTCTACCCTTAGACCATTAAAATATAGTCACTGCAATGTAACTGTACCTATGAAAAATTGTTTTAATTGTAAGAAAGTGAATACGGTTAAGTATGATACATTTAACATGGAAAACTTTATGCAACATCAACTTTTTTTATGTTTTCCCATGGTACATCCCTATTTCAAATGCCCATAAAATCAAACTCCTTGGCTTGTATGAGGGCTTAATAAATTCCCAAAATTCTCCTCTTTTAATTTTCATATTCAAATATGTTGATCTGGTGCATTATGTTATTTTAACTTACCACCCATGTTGGAGTTATTGTCCTTTTTCTCAATTTTTTTCCTTAGAACATTAAAACTGACCATTTTCACAGCATTTCCCTTTTGTATTGGAAACTTTAAAAGCTGGAGAAAAAAACTTTTATTTAAAATATTGCTTAGCTGGTTTAGTTTCTTAAAAACTCAATATGATGGAAGTTATTAAATGATCTCTTTAAGGAGTTATTTTCCCATACATGCCAAAATAACTGTTTAGGCCTTATAGCTGACAAACTTAAGAAAATGATAAAAAGCTAAATTCAAGTTTTGATTGCTAAAATGTTCAGCTAATTGGAATCTACACTTTAATGCAATAGTTTAATCAATGTATTAAACCTTTGACTCTCACAATGTCAAAATTGACTTTATTTGAGATATTTGTCCAAAAGAACATCGGAACATCTATATCGCTTTCGCCGCTATAAAAAGTACAAATGTCTCTTATATCAACATTTTCATAAACACAATCATAACCTTAAATACGTCAGGGTTCAACCCCTAGAAATTATTCAAAAAGACTCCAAATCTAGTAAACGAGAGTTTTGCAAGTTGAGACGACTTGCAGAACTGGAATGGATTAAAAAATTACAAACAGCTTATCCTCTGGGTCTGAACGATAACATTATGGGACAGGGGAACATATCTAGAACATCAAATATCAATGTCATGAATTTAATAAGTCCTCGTAAACGGAACAAACGGTCGCATGGTATACGAATAAATCGTAATGTTTGAAAACATCATCGTTCTAATTTAAGCATCACCGATCTTGTTAAAATATTTAAGAATAACAGACGACATAATCTTTTTTGTAAACTATGCTCTATACCCATTTCTAAGTTAAATAAAATTAGATTAGATTGTAATACCATATCTCATGCCAGTCCCCTATATGAAGGCGCACTCATTATTAACGCTTTTTGTTACTTTAAACTTTTCCCCCAAATTGATAGTCCTGTAGACCACATTCGACATTTTATAAAATTAACGTACATCAACAGAGGACTAGACTTCATAAACATTTCTAGTATTTTTATGGATCCTACTATTAAAGAGTTAATACCACCATATTTTACAAATACTGAACCTCCAATCATATCTTATAAATATAAAAAACCAACACGTAACATTATTTTTAACTATACGTCCATCACTACAGATGAAGACCTAGACTCAAATATTCCTGTATCATGCGACTGTGCTAATTCGGACTTTAGATATGTTCCTTGTGGCCATATTGTTACTGGCGACCTAAACATTGTCGATGACCCAGAGGTTATTAAATTCTTGAAAAAGGGACCAAAATTCAGACCTCCTTCGAAAATCAATTGGAATTCTTGTTTTGATTGTGTAAATACTGCCCTTCATTCGTACTGTAAGACCTGGATTAGACGAGAAGGAGCAGATTCCAAATCTTTAGACAAGTTTAAGAATAAATTCATATCCATTGTAAAATTACGAATAAGCCATTTTCAAAACACCTTTGCAGAATATCGACCCCAAACTTATGTAAACAGAATTAAATCAAAACTACAATTATTAGGTTCACGATATGTTTTTGTTCCTGCGGATAAAGCGGCTAACAATGTTGTTGTGGTATGTCGTAAATATTATCTGGATGTTTTAATGCATGAAATTAAAGGCTCATGTACTTTCGTTCCCGTGCAAGCTACAGAAACCAGTATTATTGACGATCATGTCATAGCAACCACAGCACTTCGAGCAGCCCCTACATACAATAAATTACCTACTATGTACTGGATACCTAAATTACACAAAAACCCATATAAATCCCGTTTTATTTCTGCATCAAGTAAATGTTCCTTAACCAATATTTCTAAAGTCTTGTCTCTTGCTTTAACTACAATGAAAGAATTTATCATCCGATACTGTGATAAAATTTTCGAAAATAGTGGAATAAATCATTTTTGGAGTGTTAAAAATTCTCTTGATGTTTTAGACAAACTTCGGGCATTTGAAAATACTTTTCAATCCGTAGACAGCTATGACTTTTCCACTTTATATACTAATCTACCTCACAATCTTATCAAAAAGAAATTTGAATATTTAATTAAATGGTGCTTTGACAAATCTAAAAGTGACTACATCTGTTCTAAAGTGTCACAAGTATTTAGTAAATCGTTTTTTAGTAACGAAACCCAAAAAGGTTATGTTAATTGGACCGACATAGAAGTTATTACTGCATTAAACTTTCTTTTAGATAATATTTACATCCGGTTCGGTAAACAAATATATCGCCAAGTCATTGGTATTCCAATGGGAACCAATTGTGCTCCACTCATAGCTGATCTGTTTTTATATTGTTACGAATCACAGTTTATGGCCAAGCTACAAAAAGACCCAAACAAAAACCACCTTATCGAAACTTTTAACAATACATATAGGTACTTAGATGACATACTTGCTCTAAACAACCCCACATTCTCAAATTTTATAAATGATATATATCCTAAAGAATTAACCCTAAATAAAGCAAACTCAACCGACAGTAGATGTCCATTTCTAGATTTGGACTTAAGCATTATCAATGGTAGATTACATACTAAAGTATATGATAAACGGGATGACTTTTCATTCCCAATAGTTAATTTTCCGTTTCTTGAAGGAGACGTACCATTAGCTCCAGCTTACGGGGTATACATTTCACAATTAGTCAGGTATGCTCGCATTTGCAGTGATGTGTCTGATTTTAATGATAAAAACCGTTTTATTACAGAAAAATTGCTAAAACAAGGTTACCGTTACCACAAATTAGTCAAATCTTTTACAAAATTTGCACATAAATATGGACATCTCATCGAAAAATTTGATTGTACACGTAGATTTCTGATTGTTAAAGGAATATCTCATCCTGACTTTTATAGCAATGTAGTTTATAAAGCACAAAAATTCAAAAACAACCTTATGGAAATTAAAAACTGGCTTAAAAACCTTTTGAAAAAAGGATACGAATTCAATGTTTTAGTAAAATCTTTACATTTGGTATGTTTTGGCAGAAATATTTATAGCTTGATAGTAACTTTAAAACGTTAAATTTTCACTTTGTATCCACTGTATTATTTATAAGCACCACAGCGATCAAGTATGTCGGTTCTGTATGGTGATACAACTCTTAATCATTCATTGTTTTGACGTGGGGTGTCGGATTTAGAACTGATGTATTTGATTCTTTTACATCAATCGATAAATGTTTCTTAGCTAGTGGTCAGTAACTTCGAGTGTTCTCAAGAGAGTTCCTCCTTGTCTTGTTGTTTTCGTACAGTATTATGTCTTAGGTTCTCTCTTGTTGAATTGAACTTTTGTCGATTGAGTTTTACAGTGTGTTTTATATGTAGCTTTGTGCAAGTTTATCAATAGGGGGAAGGTTGGATCCAAAAAACTAGTTTAACCCCGCCACATTTTATATGTGCCTGTCCTAAGCCAGGAAACTTTGCCAAAGCCTTTGTTTGTCCTTGTCATTCTATGTTAACTGTTTTATGTCAAGAATTGAGTCTTTCGTTGATGATTTAGGGATTGGTTCTGATACTTTTGTATTGTATTATAAGTCTTGGGCCAATGCAAGACGGTAAGCAGTGACCTATGGTCATGTTGAAGACTGCTTGCTGTTTTCCGTTGTGATTTTTTGAATTGCTGTTTGTTTATGTTTGTTGTGTCGCGTACACTTATTCCACATCTCAATATTGTATATTTACCTTATAGTTTAAAATTCAGGCATTTAAGTCAGGTGAGCGATTCAAGCACATGTGAGCCCCTTGTTGTATATGTAGGTACCAATTCTGGCTTTTATATAGGAGAGAGAGGGGGGAGCTTATCTTCTCTGTAGAGTGGTCCACAATGCTGCAATCTGAAGAATAAATATTTTATTTTTTTCTTTATTGATCTCATTGCAAGTTTTTTAATTTTTAGGAGGTAAACATCAAATTTCAATTATTATAACCTCATGTATTTACTGTTTCTATTTTTTTTTCAGGGTTACAAGGAAGATTTACGAGCCTATATAGCTACACAGGCCCCTCTGACAAGTACTGCTGCAGACTTTTGGAGGATGGTATGGGAACAGCAAAGTAAGGTGGTGTTAATGTTGACAGACATGGATGAAAGAGGCAAAGTAGGGAGTATTTTGAGATCTTTTTAATTAATTTTACTTTTATCAAAGATGCATACAGATTTTATTACACCCTTTGTGAACAAAGTTTTGGTCCAGTTTATAGGAATAACTCATCTGTTCATTTGATCACATGGCAAAAAGTGCACCTTCTCAATTTATTTAATTGACTCTGTTGAACTTTTACACAAATGTAAAGCATGAAGATGTGAATAGTTTTAGACTCCTAGTTCTAGGTTTACAGTTTTTAAAAGATAGTCAGAGATTTTAAAAAGTCAACGCCTTTGAGCTACAGTTTTATTTATAGAGTTCAGTTATCTTTTAGTATTTCTACCTTATATTTCAGCCTATGTGTTACCATTACTTGTTCATAATGGTTCTGTGTATTAAACCTAAAATAATGCTTCTCTATATTTCAGCCCAGTTGTATCACTTACTGACCAGTAATAGTATTGTGTTTAAAAGCCTAGGGTAGTGCTTCTCTATATTTCAGCCCAGATGTATCCCTTACTGGCTAGTAATAGTACTGTGTATAATCGCCTAAATTATACCCCCCACAAACAAAGTTTGGGGTATATAGGAAACACCCTGTCTGTCTGTTGTCCGTTCGTCTGTCCACATAAATCATAAGCACTCCTCCTCCTAAACTGCATGAAGGATTTTGCTGAAACTTGAAATGAAGGAAGAACATCATATGTAGATGTGCAGGAAGAATTTTCATGGCAATCAGACATTCAGGGGAGATAATTGGACTTAGACTTTTTAAATACATTATTCAATGGGAGACCCCGTAGGCGCAACTCCTCCTAAACTGCTTGATGGATTTTGATGAAACTTTACATGAAGGAAGTACATCATCTGTAGATGTGCATGAAGAATTTGTATTGCTCTTGGTTATCATCGAGGGGAGATAAATGGACTTGAGATTTTTTTACAGTATTACATGTTTATGCTTCTCTTTATTCCAGCCCAGGTGTATCCCTTACTAGCTAGTAATGGTACTATGTATTAAGCCTAAAGTAATGCTTCTCTATATTTCAACCCAGATGTATCTATTACTGGCCAGTAATAGTACTGTGTATTAAAGCCTGAGGTTGTGCTTCTCTATATTTCAGCCCAGATGTATCCGTTACTGGCCAGTAATAGTACTGTGTATAAAAGCCTGAGGTACTGCTTCTCTATATTTCAGCCCAGATGAATCCCTTACTGGCTAGTAATAGTACTGTGCTTCTCTATATTTCAACCAAGATGTATCCGTTACTGGCCAGTAATAGTACTGTGTATAAAAGCCTGAGGTACTGCTTCTCTATATTTCAGCCCAGATGTATCCGTTACTGGCCAGTAATAGTACTGTGTATAAAAGCCTAGGGTAGTGCTTCTCTATATTTCAGCCCAGATGTATCCCTAGTACTGTGTATAAAAGCCTGAGGTACTGCTTCTCTATATTTCAGCCCAGATGTATCTGTTACTTGCTAATAATGGTACTGTGTATATAAGGCTTAAGTAATGCTTCTCTATATTTCAGCCCAGATGTATCCCTTACTTGCTACCAATAGTACTGTGTTTAAAAGCCTGAGGTAATGCTTCTCTATATTTCAGCCCAGATGTATCCCTTACTGGCCAGAAAAGACAGGAATGGAAAACAGACTCATCTACGGAGACTACTGTATAATACTGAAGAAGAAAGAAGTTCATCAAGAATACATCGTCTCAGTCCTCGATATTAAGGATATATCAGTAAGGAGATATCTCTTTTTCTCTGCCTAAGTAATACAAATTACAATGTTCCAGAAAATAAATTTTGCTACGCCTGTTGTGTGTTTCGTCTATTCAAGACACATCAAAGGGGCTCTACCCAAAATATTGAAAAAGTCAAACATTATATCCAGATTATGAAGAGCATTTAAAACCAAAACTACTGAACAGGAAAACCAAATTAAGACTAGGATCAACCTATGTCTGGAGTCTGCAAACCTTAGGGTTTAGACAATTAATAAAAGATAAAAGATAGACCATTACAACTTTTCTCTTTTTCTCTGTCTAAGAAATTAAAGATAGAGCATTAGTAATTTTCTCTTTGGTAGACTAAGAGTCACAAATACTTAACAAAAATGACATAACATGTTTCAATTATACGGAACATTTTAAGTATTCTATGGTAAAAACTGGTTAAATAGCTTCAAAACTTTTTATTAAAAGAAAGTGAAAGACCGAAACATCTAAAGAATTGAAGCATTGTAACAAGGATTATATCAATGGGTTTCATTTAACAGTTAATAGGGACACATATAGAACAGTTTTTCATGGTTAAAGGTGGAGATTTACTATATGTATATAAAAAAAAAATCATAAGTATTCATTAAGAAAAATTTAATTGAAAGAAATTGAACATTTTCAGTAAACATGTTTATTAATGATTGTGTTTTAGAGAAATCTTGTGAGAGAAGTTCGTCACTTTTGGTATACATGTTGGCCATCTGACAGCTCTCCTGAACCCATTTCTCTTGTCAAGTTTGTGTTGGACACCAGACCTCATTATGAAGATAGCGGGGCACCTGTCATTATTCATTGCTGGTATGTAGCAGACCAATGGAATAAAACACAGTGTATAGTAGCTCAATTTAGGAATGAATTATGGATTTATTTGTATCAAATACAACATAAATTTATTTCAAAATGTATACAGGAAAATTTTACTCACCTGAGTTTCATATGAAATTCACTTAAATTGAGCTTATATGCAGAAACTCACATGAGATTACCGTATGTGAAATGAGCTATTAGGTGAAATTTTCATGAATTTCACATGAGATTCACATAAAAATTCCATGTGAAAAGTTGATATTAGACTCACATGATTTGCATATAAAATTCATGTTAAATTAACATGAAGCCAAATTCACATAAAACTTATACGAGTCATAATTGCCTGTTTAACACCTTACTATAAGTGATCAACTATTCCAATCAATAAATAGAGAGTAAGATAGCAGTTATATAAAAATATACACTTAAAGTGTCCAATAAGTTATAGCAAACAATACTAAAGGAAGAATTTGTCTCATATATTTTATATCAATGAGAACACAATCAGTAATTGCATTTCAATTTATTTTTTAGCCCAGGAACAGGCAGAACTGGGACACTGATTGCTATAGATATTTGTATGCGATCTTTTGAGGACAAACGGTCTGTTAACATTCTAAATACAGTGTACAAAATGAGGAAGGAGCGAGCAGGGGCAGTACAAACCAAAGATCAGTATCAGCTTATTTATAAGGTATGGAATCATAAATCATTACAATCAAACCATAAATCAGTATAGCTGTCAACTTTTACTAAAGGTAAAGATGGATATATACATAACTTAAAGTTGACAAGTCAAAGTTAGGTTTCATATGTACCATCTTGCAATTTCCCATGAATAAAACATAATGCAAATTATTCAAAACAAATTTGAATTGACCAACAAACAATCTTATTGGAATTGCAATGATGTTCTCTGGTAACATTTTTCCAAACACTTTTCCAGGTACTACATATGTAACTGTTGATTGCTGCTCTGTCTTGCAATATTGGTTACAAATCTCACCACTGGCCCAAAATAAAACAAGTAGCAAGAATAAGCACAAACCTTGAAAAAAGCATATGACATATTCATCATCAGAATGGTCAACTTGCCGTTGACTTATTATGAAAAGAGGTACTAAAGGGAAGTTCAATTATAGTAAGTCAGAAAATACAAAAAACAATATTCCAAATTAACTTAAGAGTCAAAGACAAAAATAAGAAATGTGCCTTGTATTCAATAAAATAAATAAGATTTGATATACCTGATTTGAAATTGGGTAACTCAATTTATTTGAATCTTTCTGTATGTTATAGGCTGTCTGTGAGTATGCTGTTGTAATGAACACACCAACATCAGTTTCAACCTCGTCTTCTGTGGCAACATTAACTAACATACTATAAACAGACAATCATTTTCTGTGACTAATTTAACACACATGTCATTTTCTGTGCCAAAGTTAGCAAGTTTGTTATCATCTTAACAAACATGTAATACAGTATGTAATCAGTACTGTTAAAAACACACCCTGCAGTGTTGCATTTTTCTACTTTCTTTGAATTGTGATTACAATCAAGATATATATTTTTTGAAAATTAACATCTGTCAAGTTGCTGTTCAGATAAGATTTTTAACATCTATGTTTTGGTTCAGAGATAAGTGTACTCTTCTGGTTGTTCTCATAAATTCTCACTTTTAATCTTGTATAATAATCCTGCTTTTGACACTGTCCAAAGATTTAAGACGCATCCTAATTTATTAATTTTGTGTCAATAATAACATGGATGAAGCCTCTAGTATCATGAGTATAGACTAAGGCTGACATGGAAGGTATAGAATGGTAAGACTGTTTTTATATACACATATTTTCTGTCTTGAAGCCATGCTTCAAATTATAATACTCAATATTCTCCTTCATAATTCTCAATAGTATATTTTTTTTTTTTTTTTCTTAGATGATTGTATGAATTTATTAAGAACTTTTATTGAACAAAAGAATTGTCAGTAAATAATATCATTCTATAGGTTGTGACCAACATGTATTAATTTTGTTGGTAATTATTATGTAGATTTTACTTTCTTTAATTTCTTCTGTTACATTTTATACATGTAAAAATTATTTTTTCTTTGCCAGAATAGATCACAAGATATATAAAAATATATAGCTGTTCTTGTATAAAATGAAAATAATGACTTTTCTGAAAACAAGTACAAAATTTAAGCTTATTACTTTTTAGGGTTTGCAATTCATTCATCAGGTTCTATTATGTATATAAGTCTGCTGTTAAAGTTAATTTTCAAATCTGCATTTTTTTTCTCTGTGAGTAATTTATTGGTAAACAATATTTTGTGTAGAAAGAATGTTCATTTACACAAAAATTTGTGTATTCATTTTAAGTCTTAGTTTAATTGTCTTTTTAATGTTGTATTGACATGGTAATATAATTATACAAATAAAATTTTAAAAATTCTCCTAAGCATTGCCTTGGTTATCTTGGTATGATTTAGATCACCTAGTCAAAGGCAATGTGTGTTATGCATTCTTCATCTGTCATCAGTGAACAATTTCAAAAATCTTCTCTTCTGAACTGAATCAACTGAGCTGAAAATTTTCAGGACTTATATATAAAAGTCAGCAACAAAGTATTGTCCTTTTTATACCCCGCCACACGAAGTGGCAGGGTATTATGTTATACCCTCAGTTTTTTTCGGTGTCTGTCCGTCCGTCCGTCTGTCTGTCCGTCTGTCCGTCCCCCGAAGGTTTCCGACCAATAACTTGAAAACGTGTCAAAGGATTTGAATGATTTTTTGCACAGCTGTTTAGTACAATAAAATACAGGTCGAGTTCGATTTCCAGCATGATCCAAAAAATAGTTTTCGAGATAGGCCACTTTGAAAAATCAAATTTCATGAAATTTTGAGTTTCCGACCAATAACTTGAAAACGCGTCAAAGGATTTGAATGATATTGTGCACAGCTGTTTAGTACAATAAAATACAGGTCAAGTTTGATTTCCAGCATGATCCAATAAATAGTTTTCGAGATAGGCCACTTAGAAACATCAAATTTCATGAAATTTTGAGTTTCCGACCAATAACTTGAAAACGCTTCATGGGATTCAAATGATATTTTGTACAGCTATTGAGTACAATAAAATACAGGTGAAGTTCAATTTCCAGCTTGATCTGAAAACTAGTTTTTGAGAAAGGCCACTTTGAAATCAAATTTTATGAACTTTTGATATTATAACGTGGCGGGGTATCATTTAATGTCCCATTACATGCCCTATTTTTAAATAATCCAATTTGGAAAAAAAACATATACAAAATACAAACAATTGTACAAGGTCATGCAAACTTTGGGACGTTCATATTGTCAGAGGCAAAAAAAACAAGAATAAAATTCAGTCACTTGGGCACCTAACAGGCTAATACTATGCTTAATGTTGATAATCATTATACACCTACATTCTAATTCTAAAGATCTACATCAAAATACCAAAAGGTAACACAAATAGAAGATAACGAAATTGGAATTAGTTTTTTTCTACATTTCTACATATGCCACACAACCTTCATAAAACAAGTAGCAATGAAAAAAATCCACCATGCAAGACAGCCTGCAGTCTTCTATGTGACAAGTGACTGCTGGTCATTGTCTTTCATTGGTCTAAATTAAAGATATAAGACATGAGATACAATGCCAATCCTAAGATAATCAGTGAAAGGTCTGTTTCTGTACATAGAAGAATTAACAAAAAGAAGACAGAGACAACCACAAGCAGGCAAGTTTGAAATGTGACCTGAACATTAATAAGATAATGTTTATTCAAACTTGAGATGTAAGGTCATAAAAGTATGCATGCCATATATCAACACCCTTTGTCTCCGATACACTTTATATGTAAAATAAGCATTTAAGGTCAAAGGTCAAGGTCACATGCAGGTCATTTTGATATGTTGTCTTGTGATGATACATCTACATGTCAAATATCAAAGCTGTAAGCTCTAATTTGATCTGAAGGTCAAAGATCAAGGTGGTATGAGGATTATTCTGGTAGGTGACACCAGATTGGCATTAGCATGCAAAATATCGAAACCCTTGGTCAAATATGAAAATGTTAATGCATGGAAGTGTCAATTTTGTAGGAAGGTAACTGTTGTACACCACATATTTCCTCATGATGTTACATTCACATGTCAAGTATATAATAATGCCCTATGTCAAAGGACAAACTTTCCACAGAAAAAAATGCAAATTTGACATTTAGGCCAACGGTCAAGGTCACTGTTACATTAACATCGTCTTTTCAGCCACATCACAGCCCAATATATACCAAAGGCGGGATAAACAATGAATTGCTAGGAAATGCTGTGCATAAAAAATAGCCTAAGATTAAAAGTTTTGCCTTTTGGCCTTTCGACAGGCACTTGTTTCTACAAATAAGGGACTCACTTTATATATAATAATACCAGCGAGCGGTATAAAGCTGAAGCTGTACAACAGCTGCGTTATTCCAACATTGTTGTGTTGGGGTGACTGAGACAAATCAACAGAAGCTGCCTACGTTCCACACCAAGGGCCCTGGGAATCCTATTCTTATTTGGTCTGATGAGATCTCAAATCAAGGAGACGCGATCAATACCGTTTTGGCAGATTTAAACCACGCTTTCTGAAGTCTGAAGATGAGGGCTAAAAACGGGCAGGATGTGTGAACCTGTGCTGCTGCCGCACACACCTTTGAACCTGAGAAAACTAAAACTTTAGTTTAATTATCTCAGTTAAGAGATATGAATCATCCTTTTAAACATAAGAACAGGACAAAAAACTTGAACAACAAGTCTACAAACTAAATGACAAAATCAGAAAGCTAAACAAGGAAGAGAACACTCACTCACCGCTGTTCACATTCGGGATATTATCCATAATTCAAAAACAATAAAAAATAAAAAGACCAGAAAATCAATATCACGCAAAACTTTCAGTTTTTGGCTCTAGAACGATGGAATACACCCAGGACCTCTGTTAACCAAAGTCTGGCTTAGAAAAATTATAAAACACGCAACAGAAAACTGCTGGGTCCAATAAGGATCCTACATAAATCACAAGAACTTTACCAATCAATAAGGATCTCCCTTGTTATATTGGTCCGCCTACACACCAACAGAAAACTTACAATCAGCAAGGATCTCCCTTGCTATACTGTCTAATAAGGATCCTACATAAATCACATTAACTATACCAATCAATAAGGATCTCCCTTGTTATATTGGCCCGCCTACACATTCGAAAACTACAATCAGCAAGGATCTCCCTTGCTATACTGTAAACAACCATTGAAAACACAATCAGTAAGGATCTCCCTTACTATATTGTAACCAAAAACAGACAGCATTTATCCAATCGGAAAGAATTTCCCTTACTAAACTGGAAAACATGAAGTATACACTACTGTTAATCCTAGCCAGCACTTTATTCATTTACATCAGAAACACAGAGCTGAAGTCAACACAGTTCAACCTGGTCGACCTACTGAACAAAAAGTAAAACTATTCCGGGAGGAGGCCAATTACACCACAAATACATATGGCACGCCATATTTATATTTATTCCTCTTTAAAGATATCTCATAAAATTTATAAGATATCTCCTATACTTTATAAGATATCTTATTAAATATATAAGATATCTCATATAAATGGTAGTTTATAAGATATCTTATAAAACATATGAGATATCTTATAAAACATATAAGATATCTTATAAAACAAATAAGATATCTTATAAAACATATAAGATATCTCATAAAGTTTATAAGATATCTTATAAAGATTATTAGATATCTCATATAAAATAATTTATAAGATATCTTATAAAACTTATAAGATATCTTATAAAACTTATAAGATATCTTATAAAACTTATAAGATATCTTATAAAACTTATAAGATATCTTATAAAGTTTATAAGATATCTCATAAAGTTTATTAGATATCTTATATATTTTATGAGATATCTTATAAGTTATTTTTTATAAGATATCTCATAAAGTTTACGAGATATCTTATAAACTTTATAAGATATCTTATAACTTTTATTAGATATCTTATAAATTATTTTATATAAGATATCTCATAATCTTTATAAGATATCTAATAAACTTTATGAGATATCTTATATGTTTTATAAGATATCTTATATGTTTTATGAGATATCTTATATGTTTTATAAGATATCTCATATGTTTTATAAGATATCTTATAAATTCCCATTTATATGAGATATCTTATATATTTAATAAGATATCTTATAAAGTATATGAGATATCTTATAAACTTTATAAGATATCTTATATTTTTATAAGGCCTCTTTAAAGATATCTCATAAAATTTATAAGATATCTCATATACTTTATAAGATATCTCATAAAGTTTATAAGATATCTGATAAACTTTATAAGATATCTTATAAACGTTATAAGATATCTTATAAAAAATAATTTATAAGATATCTCATATACTTTATAAGATATCATATAAACATTATGAGATATCTTATAAACTTTATCAGATATCTTATAAACATTGTGTTTAGTAGATATCTCATTTTCTTTTAAAGATATCTTATATAGTAAATAAGATATCTTATAAAATTTATAAGATATCTCATAAAGTTTATAAGATATCTTATAAAGTATATGAGATATCTTATAAATTATTTTTTATAAGATATCTCATAAAGTTTATAAGATATCTTATAAAGTTTATAAGATATCTTATAAACTTTATGAGATATCTTATAAAGTATATGAGATATCTTATAAAGTTTATGAGATATCTATAAAGAGGAATAAATGTAAAAACGGCTTGCCATAAATACACACAAAACCAGTATCGTCAATAATTATACTCATACTAGCCCTTTCAGAGGACATAGAACAAAACCCAGGACCAACGGACAAAAGCATCTTTCCTTGTGGACTATGCCAACTACCAGTTACATGGAAATGCTGTGACGAATGTGGCGTCTGGATACACCGATCATGTATAGAACTTTGTACAGCTGACTACGATCTGCTGCAGAGATCAAGCGTTTTGTGGATGTGCTGCAGATGCGACAGTAAAAATGTATCATCATTCACATACCATTCCTACGATATAGAAAATGTTAGCTATTACGAGCCACTAACTACTGACATAAGTTTCTTGGGTTCTTTTACATCTAGTTTTAGCCCACTTCAAACAAGCAGCCCAAAGGACAAATCATTTACAAACAACAGCTCCAAAGATAAATCATCAAAAACAGCGAACAACAACAAGTCAAATGACAATTCACAACCTTTCAACATTGGAAAAAGAAGAAACCTGAGAATCATGACCGTAATTTGCAGAAGTATCAAAAGACAAGACAGCAGAATTTAAAAGCACGGTTTCATATACAAAACCAGACATAATAATAGGTACGGAATCATGGCTAAAAGGAGTTAAACAAGGAAAAAATCCAACAAAAGATGCAATTAAATCCGCAGAAGTATTCCCTGAAAATTACACAGCATTTAGAAATGATAGAAGTACACTAGCAGGTGGCGTATTCATACTTGTTCATAATGGTTTAATAGGAACCGAAAAACCAGAACATGTCACTAACTGCGAAATTGAATGGGTAAAAATGAAGCTTAAAACATCCAAGGAGCTTTTAATAGGATCATTTTACATGCCACATAGAAATAAAACCGCATTAGAAGAACTTGAAAAATCATTACAACAAATAATGAATGAAAACAAGAATAACAACATCATCCTAGCAGGCGATTTCAACTGCCCTGACATAAACTGGGAAAATCTGACAACGAAAAATAATATAAAGGACGCAGAAATCCAGAAACAACTCGTGGATATTACATCTCAACATGAACTTGCACAAATCCATCATGAAACAACTAGAGAAAATAACATCCTCGATCTAGTTTTTACCACAAATCAGTCATTAATAAAATCATCATCAAGCATTCCTGGTATATCGGACCACGCCATAGTCATAACAGATACTGACATTAAACCTTATTACAATAAGTCGACTCCCCGGAAGATCTATCTTTGGACTAAAGCAAAATGGGATGAAATAAATAAAGATTTAGATCACCTCTCCAAAAGGATCGAATCCGAAATAAAAAACAACCAAAATATAGATGACATTTGGATTACGTTCAAACAACACCTGTTTACAAGCATGGACACACATATTCCATCAAAACAAATAAAATCAAACAACAGACTCCCCTGGATGAATTACAAAATCAGGAAAATGTTAAAAAAGAAACAAAACCTCTATAATCAAGCAATGAGAACAAAATCATGGTCTAACTATCGCCAATACTAAAAAACCTGCAAGAAAGAAATCAAGAAAGCAGAATGGGATTACATAAACAAAGCTATTTTAGAAGGAATGCATAAGAACAATTCCAAACCTTTCTGGAAATATGTAAAATCAAGAAAACAAGACAACAGTGGAGTAGCGCCATTCAAAAAACAAGGCAACCTCATAAACGACAGCAAAGAAAATGCAGAAATTTTGCTAAAACAATTCGCATCCGTATTTACAAAAGGCTCGGCTAAAACAATGCCCTCTACACATATCAAGATAAATGACACCATAAAACAAATAAAAAGGAAAGAAGGAATAGAAAAACTTCTAAAAAACATAAATCCGTCCAAAGCATCTGGTCCGGACAATATACCAAACAGAATTTTGAAAGAATGTGCTGTACACCTAGCACCAATATTCACATCAATATTTCAATTGTCACTAGATAACGGCTCATTACCATCAGACTGGAAAAATGCAAACATTTCATGTATACATATTCAAAAAAGGAGATAGACACTCAGCAGAAAATTATAGACCAGTATTATTAACATCCGTCCCATGTAAGTTACTGGAGCATATCATCTGCCGTCACATGCTGAAACACCTTGAACGCCATAAAGTCTTAACATCACTTAACCACGGATTCAAGTCTGGTTATTCGTGCGAAACCCAACTTGCAATCACCATCGACGATATGTTAAAATCCTTTGACCTAGGAAACCAAGTCGACATTGCTATCCTGGATTTTTCAAAGGCTTTCGATACTGTCCCCCACGATAGACTACTCCACAAAATCCATCAGTACGGAATTCGAGGTAACATACATAAATGGCTTACATCATTCCTAACTGAACGCCAAATGAGAGTACAGCTAGAAGGAGAACACTCAAAAGATACACCTGTAGAATCAGGGGTCCCACAAGGTACCGTCCTTGGCCCCATTCTCTTATTGTGCCATATAAATGATCTCCCAAATGCAGTCAAGTCGCAAGTTCGATTATTTGGTGACGATTGCCTACTCTACAGAGACATCAAAAGCCAAAACGATCATCAAATTTTACAATAAGACCTAAAATCACTGGAAAAATGGGCAGAGGACTGGGTTATGCGTTTCAACGCCAAAAAATGTTACATACTTAGTCTCAAGAGTAAAAGCCATCATTACTATAGTCTAAATAATCACATATTGGAACAAGTATCTTGGACTACAAATACAAGAAGACCTTAAGTGGAAAGAACACATAAATGATGTATGCGATAAAACCAACTCAACACTTGGATTCCTAAGACGAAACTTACAACACTGTCCTAGAGAATGTCGAAAAACAGCATACATAGCTCTAGTAAGATCTATCATGGAATACGGGTCAATTATCTGGGATCCATATACCCAAAATGAAATAAATAAACTAGAATCGATCCAACGAAGAGGGACCAGATTCATAACAAAAGATTACAAGTCGAGAGAGGAGGGTTGCATAACAAAAATGCTCCAAGACCTTGGATTACCAACACTCCAAACAAGACGCCAACAACAACGGCTAATATTTTTCTACAAAGTGGTTGAGGGGCAGATACCAGCGCTGCCAACTGAAGACCTGATTACATTCCAAAGACCTAAGAGACATATTAAAGCAACAAGCTACAAGGACTGTGTCGCTTCTAACATAATAGACAAACAAGTAAGAAACAATAATCGATCAGTAAACATCCCACCAAGCAAAACTGAACAATATAGAAACTCTTTATTCGTTCGCACCGCTGTAGACTGGAACCATCTGGAAGACACCGTGGTGCAGACCAACAAAACAGAGGAGTTTAAAACTCGCCTCTGTTCGCGCGACTAGACCGGCGCAGACAATCCCCGTCACACAGTAGCCCTAAGGGAATTCTGTGACGTACCAATACAGATACAGATAAGAAAGTTTGAAAAATGTTGCGACTATATAAATCCCCTTAAGTATCCGTCTCTGTAAGAATCATGCAAAACGCAAAAATAGTGGCAGATGCATATTTTTGAAAACTGGTTCTTTTTATCGGAATTTGATCTTTATGATGAGAAATTAATGTAAATTAAATTTTAGCCCAATCGGTTTATTAGTTCTCGTTTAATACACAATCCAAATTTGGTTACATTGTGTATGAAAATAAGTACGGGAAAAAGTCCCGCCAATTTTTTTTTTCTTAACAAACCAACCAAAAATATCACTTTAAGAATCCGACTGATATTTTTGTTGAAATTCAACTAGAATGGCCTACTTTTTCAGAAAATATCAACAATTTTTACAGACCCTTCCGAACTTTTGAGTAAAGAGGCCAAGAAAATTGGTTGGGTTGTGTATGAAAAAAGTTCAGGAAATTTTCCCGCCAAAATTTTTAATGTCAATTTGCAGATAGTCTAATGGACCAATTTCACTTAAGTTGATATTTTTGCTTAAGTGGTCCAAGATGAATAACTAGCCAAAAAATTGTTAAAACCTAAGATAATAATTAAATCACCTTTTGCATGATTTTTACTGAGACAGGCTCTTAAGAAACTTAATGTGTTGGAAAATCTGGCGCAATCGTTGGCTTAATTCAAATTTGTAATTGTCAGACATGTTTGTGTGAAAGAGAAAGCAGTGTGTTAAAGTAACTGTTGCTGATTCTTTGAAAAGCTGAATTTAATGTGCCTAGATATTAATTGTGTGTATGATTTTAAATAAAAATTTGATGTGAAGTAAAACTACAAACTTATATAATGCAATTACCGTTGTTATCATGCTGTTCATTATGGACTGTACGAAATGGCTATATTGCCCTAATACATGTTGGTAAGTTGTTAATATTTCTAGAGCAGAAAATATTGAAATTGCATCTATATTGTTAGATGGGTTTTATTATATATACATATTCCTAATTTCAATTGAACACAATTGTATGTCTGTCTTTTAATATGAATTGTATCATTGTCGGTTTGTTAATATTGCTGACAATAAATAATCTTGAGGTGCGACATCTGCATCCCAATCATTAGCATTGGCCGTCCTCGTGGTCCTTGATTTACTGGTTCGATGACTTAAAAATTGATCTTATGATATCTCAAGAATTAAGGTAGATCCTTAATTTACGAGTTCTGTGGTGATCACACTGGCAGGTGAGACAAACGTACATCCCTTTACTGGCCACACGTGTTTTCAATCCGGGCTTTAACACAGGGATTGATAGTTCCGAAATAAAGCAGTATGATACTCCGCAACCTTTTGAACCGGGCCTATAATGACGTTTGGGCCCAATAAGGATCTAGTTTGGACACATGCAGCCCATATAGGCGAGCGGCGGATATCGAAAAAGTCGTCTAATTAAAAAGTTTAAATTACCCAAAAACCTCATGAGATTTTTTGAACTCAAATAAAAGGTTGATTATTCTATTTTATGGATATATATGTTTGACAAGTCGAATATGGTCAGAAGATATAAAAAAATGTTGTTTTGTACATGTACCCTATGAAAATCTTTAACGGCTTGATTTTCAAAATTATTTTTTTTTTCCTAAAAAAACACACACGAAAAAAATTGTAAATCACATCATGAAATATGTTGCTCAATTCTTTGTTTGCAATTGAAATTTTCAAAAACAATAATAGTTTTCTACAATTTTTATCGAATTAAAAATCACGAATAAAACAGGGATTAAATAAAACTTGTTTTGGACATCCCTGAATAAAAGTAGCAAAAATACTTTTGCAACATTAATTGTCATTAAAATCAAACAAATTGTATACTTAGATCAAGAAAATGTTGTAAGGCTACTTTTTAGTTAAAACTGCATACTTCTGACGAATGATAATAAAGTTATACTTAATTGAATATGTAAGATTTTGAGAAAATTGACTGCAGATGACTCGGAAAACTGTCGGAGTGTCCCGTATTTACATTTTAACTTTAATCTGATTGATTAGTAATTGTAAGAATTTTCATTTTTTGGTGTAATTATGAAGAATATGTGCTAGTTTTGGGTTTGTGTGAACACAAGAAATTTGGTCTTTGCTTTTATTTTTAACCTGCGATGTTTGATAAAAGCAAAGTTTTAAAAATTTGTGAAAGGTGTAGTTATGTTTTTTTATGTTGAACTGAATAAAAATTCGATTGCAGAAAAACAATAAATTAATGCCGTTTATTTTGGCGAAAATATTTGAAATTATGTTACTAGACTATCTATTTGAAACTAAAAGTAATATGATTAAGGCCCTGCCTTTTTAGCGAGCATCGAAAATCTTTATACCTTTTAAAAATAAATCCATGTGCTCGACCGGCTAAGTTTAACGTAAAGAGGGAACTATTAAAAAAAGGAATTAAACAGTGGGCAATAGTAGCAAAGTCTGACTTCATATGCATTTGAGAAAATTGTTATTCCGGCTCTCCCGGATAGACGAACCACTGAGAGTTGTTGGGCCTTGGAAAAATAACTAGTCTAAAGGGCGACGTTTATTTTAAGCTTCAACAGACAGTCAGATGTAGTGGTAAAATACTGAAAATAAAGGGGAACAAATTAAGGTTACAAAGTACATGTAAAAACGTTAAAGTTCATAGTAAAACTGTAAAGGAGGGTCGTAGATAAGTGAAATACAATGAAATATTCATATAATTATAACATAAAACAAATTTAAATGTTCAAATATTGTTTATAAATTTACGGGAAATTCCCTTCGTCCGGTCCAATGTTTGGTTTCACTGTCGGCTTAAATTTATATCACATCCAAACGTAATAACTTCATAATTTGGTGGAGAATATATTAGATCGTCAATTTACAACACTTTTTATAAAGTACTCACGCTGTGGATTGCCACAAATTACAGAAACCGTCCTTTTTGACTTTCCTTTTTCATGGCGCGGGGAGAACTGACAAAGGGGAAGGAAACGGTCTAATATCCTTTTATTAGGGTTCTCTCGCGGATCAATGATGTAGGAGACGAAAAATCTAGAGAAGTTTTCAAAGTCCAAACAGGAGTTAGAAACGGTGTTAGTTGAAGTTATCCAATTTCACAAGTGATGAAGAAAATAACTATAAAAATATATATATCAACTGGAACACAAAAAGTGTGACAGAACACTCCCCGTCTGATATCCAGGGGTATATCACTATTACTTTCACATTAATGTATAAACACATAAATCCAAATATAAGGTGAGTACAATGTACAGTTCCTTCATGGAATGTCTTGATACGCGGATCGTGAGGTAGCTCCAACGTTGTCTGGCTTCCAGCGTTGCCCAATGGGATTATCCAGCGTTGCCACGCACGGCGTGGTGAGGAACAACGTGTGAATGAAGAATGAAGAAGCATCCTGGTATTAACGATAACAGAAACTAGTGTCCAGAACAATGAAAAGTCACAGTTTATCTACAAATTTGTACAGCTTGCACACGGTGCAAATAACTCAAAGTCTCTAAGTTTCGTCTGCTTCGACCAACAGAACCAGTTCGGTGATTGGTCGGGTGTATGTCTTAGGTTTCCCATCAACCATGATACGGACTTCAACCTTTCGAACATGGTCATCAGAACCTTGTACGGCGTTGGTGATTATGCCGGTTGGCCACTGTGTCCTACATAAACTATTGTCCTTGACAAGAACTATGTCACCTAAACGGAGATCTCTCCGCACTTCTGTCCATTTTCGCCTTCGTTGTAAGAGCGGTAAATATTCTCTTTTCCAGCGAGTCCAAAACATACTAGCCAAAGCTTGAACCCGTTTCCATTCGATTCTGTATAAATCTCGTTTGTCCGCCGGTTCCGGGTTGTCTATCGAAAAGACGTAGTCTGTCTTTTGAGTTAATAACATTGCCGGTGTTAGAATAAGCGGAGATTCCGAGTCGGAAGATACGGGAACTAACGGTCTTGAGTTAATAATAGCACATGCTTCCGCCATAAAGGTGTTTAACACGTCATGTGTGAGAGTTTTTCCAGAATGTTCGAGAAACAGTGAATCCAGAATTCTCCTCGTAACTCCGATCATGCGTTCCCACGCACCACCCATGTGGGACGAGTGAGCTGGGTTGAACTGCCATGTCGTGCCGGCATCGTGAAGATACGTTGATAGGGCGGGGTCCTCATCGACGTTGATTGGCGTGTGTCCGGGGTTGACGGTTTTGATGTTTAGTTCCTTGACAGCACCAACGAAATTTGTTCCTTGGTCGGACCGAAAGAATTTGACCTTTCCTCTGACTGAAGTGAAACGTTTTAATAGTGCGTTTATGAAAGCGGACGATGTCATTTCCTCTACGAGCTCGATATGTACGGCTCTTATAACTAAACATGTGAACATGACTGCCCATCGTTTTGAGTTGGCACTTCCTCCGCGGGTCTTTCGTGTTATTATTTGCCACGGTCCAAAGACATCTACTCCGACGTTAGTAAACGGAGGTGACGGTTCGAGACGGTCCTTTGGTAGATCGGCCATAATTTGAGTCTCTAACTTCCTTCTGAGTTTGCGGCAATCGAGGCACTGATGTATTATGCTCGATATAAGTCGTTTTACGCCGGTTATCCAAAAACCTGCTGTTCTAATCGCACCCCCCGTTAGGTGTCGACCCTGATGCTTTACTTCTTGGTGGAAATGTTTCACCAGAAGTGGTGCTATACGGTGCCGACCGGATATGATAAGCGGTTTCTTTTCTATAATACCAAGGTCTGAATGCTCGATGCGGCCACCGACTCTAAGTAATCCGTTCTCGTCCAGAAAAGGATTAAATTCACGGATCGGGCTTCGTTTCGGTAGCGGCTCTCTGTGTATGATACACTGGATCTCTTCCTCGTAGGATTCAGTCTGAGCGTTTCTTATAACAAACGTTTTAGCGTCTTCGTAAAGATCAACTGAATTAACGTGTTGCTGCTCTGATTTGCGGAGACGGGCAAATCTCTTGAGTCTGTACACGACTTGAACTAAGTCGTTCCAAGAATTGAAATGTTGGAAACGGTCGGTTTCGAGACTAGACTCGTGTTCACACACGGCGGTTGTCTTGTAAACTTGTACCGGACGAACTTCTTTGTCGTTGTCGGGTTGAACAAGTTCGTGATCAGTCTCCGTATCGACAGATTGTTTCAACTCACTTTCCAAAAACTCTTTTGGTCCGCTTAGCCAAACACTGTTTTGAAGTTCTTGCGCGAGAATTGATCTCGTAGCTAAGTCGGCAGGGTTACGGTTGGTCGGGACGTAGTTCCACTGCTCGGGTGAACTAAATTTTCTGATACGCTCTACTCTATTTGCAACATAAACGTAGAATCGCCTCTTTTCGTTGCATATGTAGCCTAGAATTACTTTACTGTCCGTATAGTATTTGATAGTGTCAAGTTCTAGTTTGAGTTCAGTGGCGGCAATCTGGGCGATTTCAATACCAAGTACCGCAGCACATAGTTCCAAACGCGGGATTGTATGTCCATTAGTCGGTGCGACCTTGGCCTTTCCTATGACGAAACCAAGGTCCGGAACTCCATCAGAATCAGTTGTCTGGAGATACACTACGGCTCCTATTGCATCCTTTGAAGCATCGGAGAAGACGTGAAGTTCCTTCTTCGTTTTTTTACTGAGGTAGGGAACATATGGTCGCGGTATTCGAACCGTTTCTAGAGCTTTAAGCGTTTCTTGCCATTTTCCCCAATCGGAGGCTATTTCTTCCGATACCGGTTCGTCCCAATCGGTAGTGGTCTTTACAAGTCTACGAAGAAGTAGTTTCCCGAATATTATGACAGGCGCAAGGAATCCAATCGGGTCGAATATACTGTTAATTGTTGATAAAATCCCTCGGCGAGTCACGGGCTTATCGTCACGTGACAGGTTGAATAGAAACTGGTCGGTGTTTACGTCCCATGATATTCCGAGACTACGCTGCAAAGGCTTGTCGTCGGCGTCCAAATCGAGGTCCTTTAGGTTTGACGCAAGATCGTTTAGTGGGAATGCTGCCATAACTTCCGGGCTGTTCGAGGCGAACTTATGCAGGCGTAGGTTGCCGCATTCGAGCAAGGCATCTTGCGTATCTTTCATGATTTTTATAGCAGCTTCTGCTGTGGGACACGAGGTGAGACCGTCATCTACGTAGAAATCGGACGTGATAAAGTTCACGACGTCGCTTCCGTATTTAGGCTCGGCCTCCATGGCAGTCTTGTACAATCCAAGATTGGCTACCGCCGGTGACGGACTATTTCCAAAAACGTGGACCCTCATGCGGTATTCAATGAGTTCCTTTTCAATGTCATTGTCCTTGTACCAGAAGAATCTAAGGTAGTTCCGGTGATCCTCGCGGACGATGAAACAATGGAACATATGTTGTATGTCAGCTGTTACAGCGACCATCTCTCTTCTAAAACGGAGAAGTACTCCGAGGAGACTATTGGCGAGATCGGGTCCTGTAAGCAGTACGTCGTTTAGCGAGACTCCATTATACTTAGCGGAGGAATCGAAAACGCCCCGGATTTGATCGGGTTTCTTGGGATGGTAGACTCCGAACAAAGGCAAGTACCAGCATTCCTCACCCTTGTGTAGCTGGGGCGCCACTTCCGCGTGGTTGTTGTCCAGTATTTTGGCCATGAATACTTGGAAGTGCTTCCATTTCTCTGGATTTTTCTTTAGATTCCTATCGAGCACCATAGCACGGTGAGTTGCTTGATCCTTGTTGTTAGGCAATGATCTTCGTGTGGATCGAAACGGTAATGGAGCTTCCCAATTTCCGGTTTCGGTTCGTTTGAACTCTATGTCCAATTGTTTGACAAACTGTCGGTCGTCCTGTGACAGTCCTGGTTTATCATCGTCGGGTGTTCTCTCGAAGATGTCTATCCCTTTCAAGTCATCATTCTGTTCGCATGGTAAGTAATCACGATGTTCGGTTACGTGAAACTGGTTTGGACATGGTTGCATAATTGAGGGTCTGCCATTCGGTAGAATGAACGTTTTCTTGACGTCAATATCGGATGGTGCATGTTGTCGGTCTAGACAAGTTTCGCCTATAACGACCCAGCCTAACGGCAACTTCTGTGCGAAAGGTTCAAAGTGAGACCCTAATCGTTGGTCGAGAGCGTGGTGTACTGCCGGGAGTGTTCTCCCGATAAGAAGTAGAATCTCACAATTCCTATCAATAGACGGGATGAAGTTAGCTATATCCCGTAGATGTGGATGGTGTATCGCAACTTCAGGTGTTGGTATTTCGGACTTGTTGTTTGGAATGTCGTTACATTCGATGATTGTCGGTAAATCGGTCTCAAAATCGTTTCCGATAGACCTAACCATAAGGTCGTTCACTCTCCTTCCTGACATCAGTGTGCGTCCTGAACAGGTCGAAAGATTGAAGTTCCGGTAAGGTCCTTTAACGTTGAACATATCGAAGAATTCAGTTGTAGCCAGCGTGTGACTACTTTGGTCGTCAATTATTGCGTACATGCGATGTACGGTGGATCTATCGTGTTTGGAAAACACGTCAACTTGCAATATCTTTGCACAAGATTTCCCGCTGTACGTTGAACCGCATACTTCTGTGCACTTAGCCTGAACGGTGTCCTTGGCGTTGCTTGCCTTTGGAACCTTTCTCTCCCCGCCATTGTTTTGTGGGGATTCACGAGAAAAACTCGCTGGTCGCTGATCGGAGTTGGAGATGTGGAGAGCTGTCGGGTGACGTGTGCTCTCGCATTCGTTGCAAACAACTCTCTCCTTACAGTTGGTCTTGATGTGCCTGTCGGACTCACAACACTTAAAGCATACGTTGTGTTCCTTTAGCAACTTAATGCGTTCTTCGATTGGTTTGGCCCTGAAACCGTTACATTCATTCAACGAGTGCTTTCCCTTGTGAATAATGCAACGCTCCTTCAGGTTGATTGCATTGCTATTCTCTCTTCTGGGCTTGTCTGCGGAGCTATGCTCCGTGCTTGGGTCGGTAGACGTCTTGTAAGCGCTAATCTTCCCTCTTCCAGCCTGGGAATGCGGCTTAGTGTTTGGCTGACTATTGTAATCATAGTTGAAACAAGGATTGTTTTTGGTTTTAGAAACTTCGCGGATAAAATCCGTCAACTCCGAAAGTGGTGCAAATGGAACTTGATGTTTGGTCATGTAATTCGAGGCCTTTGAAGTCCATTTTTCTTGAAGTCCATATGGCAACTTGGAAACTATAGGCAATTGTCCTGATGAGGTGTCGAAATACCCTAACAGGTCTCGAAAGTTCGGGTTGCGTTTCAGGCATTGGATGTGCGAAACGAGATCATACAAGTCATATAGACGATCGGTGTCTTTGTTTGTCAATTTGGGGAAGGTTTCTAACTTTTGTCTCAATGCGTGCTCTGTTAATTGCAGCGCACCATAGCGTTCGTCTAGGCGTTCCCAAAGACACTCCAAACCTCTTGTTGGATCATCGAAGTTCGATGCCTTGATGTTTTTGGCGTATTGCGACGACTTGTTTCCGAGCCATTTCTTGAGGAGAATGAGCTCTTCGGAGTTGGATATTCCTAGCTCCTCCACGACGCCTTTGAACTCGGCCTTCCAAACTGCATAGGACTCGGCCTTGTCATCAAAGTGGGTAAGACGGGAGAGTAGCAGGTCCTTTCTCAGTAGGAACTTAGTTAATTCCTCGGATGTCGAATCCTTCCTGTCGGAACGGTGATTCTGCATCAACGACGACGTTGTCGATAAGGGATATTGATCTTGGGAGGATGGCACGAATACGGGAGCATCCCGATTGAGGCCATAAGTATTGCTAGTGGTGTCGACGTCGTCGGTTTCTCGTCGGAAAGGTGTCGATGCCATGGATGGTGGTCCTATCTTCTTAGGTGCTTTAGTTGTAACATGCGGTTCGAAAACCGTTACTTTCCTTGTGTAGTCGGAATGCGTCGGATATTTGTTGATCCTGACGTCGGCCGGATTTTCATCCATTGCATGAGTACTGCTGTTGTGTTGACTCACGTAGTCTTGTACCCGTTGGATCGGGTCAGTCATCGGTAACGGTAGGTCGACGCCGACGTATGGTTCGTCGTCGATATGCTGACTGCCATCGTCTTCGAACACTCTGGCCTCAGCCTCGGCCATAGCTGCTTCCATGTGAGCTTCTAGGAGAGTTTTGTCGGCCTGCAGTTCCATCCTTTTCCGTAGGGTCGTCGCAGCTTCTATTGCCAACTCGGCCTTTTGCTTCAACTCGTGCTCTTCGAGAAGAGCTTCTTGTTTTGAAATCGCAGCTTGTTTGGCTAAAAATGAAAGTTTTGCCTTTGCGGCATCTGCTTTAGCACGCTTGTTTCTTGAATCGCTTGACGAGCTGCTTGATTTTGAGGTACCCACGGATTTACATCCGCTATTTGGCTTTGACTTAACTGAGTTACGTTCTTGTTTCACGGACCCATGTGGTTCTAGCATAGTAACATTCTGTTGACCTGAGGTAGGCTGCCCTTGTGGCTGATGAATTGCTGGTGACGCAGGACCGAATGCATTGGTGACGTCTCGTAGAGTTGACATCGCTGTGTCCAATGTTTGCCGTCTTATATCAGCCAGGGTAGTGAAAGCCTGGAGGTCTCGATTGCTTTTCTCAGCCCTAGTGTTCTTCATAAATTCTATGAATGCGTCAACTTGACGTTCATATCTACCAGCGGACTGGGCTATCTTTTCTTGTAAAGCGAGGCAACCTCGTACATTGTCTAGAGGGGTATCGACCTCCTGCAGGAAGGCATTTAACATGCTCCATAGTAGCTCTATGTCTTGAGCGTATTTCTCACGTCTTTCAATGTAGACGTCCATGCCCTTTTCATTCAGAGTTCTAACTCTTTTCTCTGTATTGTCAGAGTGTTGGTCTGGCTCAGTTGGTTGTATGGTGACGTTGTCACCCGTGTCACTCATCATGTCACAATCACTTAGCAGTTACGAGAAAAATCTCGAAAGTGTGATTCGACTGTTTATTTTTTTTTATCAGCTGAGTAAATAACATTTAAAAAACGTAACTGTGCTATCTGGCTTGACACAAGCTTTGGTGTGTGATTTTGTACGTGTAAAACACGTTATATCACGGTATTCTATCTAGCTTCTTCAGTTAAGGAAAAACTGAGCTGGGTTAATTATTTACCCAGACCAGGTGGTGTAAAGTGTCTTAAAAGGTTAGTGTGTGGGCGCTTCTACGGCCGCAGCACACTACAAGAACCAAGAAAATGGTGCGTCTCTCTTGCGAGAGCTAATATAAGTTTTGTATAGAAGGATACAGTTCTTTGCTGGTCTTCTATGGACGTCTCCTGGCGTAGACTGTAGTGACACTTCTGTAACTGGCGTTGTGCAGAGCTATTTTACTATTCCGGCTCTCCCGGATAGACGAACCACTGAGAGTTGTTGGGCCTTGGAAAAATAACTAGTCTAAAGGGCGACGTTTATTTTAAGCTTCAACAGACAGTCAGATGTAGTGGTAAAATACTGAAAATAAAGGGGAACAAATTAAGGTTACAAAGTACATGTAAAAACGTTAAAGTTCATAGTAAAACTGTAAAGGAGGGTCGTAGATAAGTGAAATACAATGAAATATTCATATAATTATAACATAAAACAAATTTAAATGTTCAAATATTGTTTATAAATTTACGGGAAATTCCCTTCGTCCGGTCCAATGTTTGGTTTCACTGTCGGCTTAAATTTATATCACATCCAAACGTAATAACTTCATAATTTGGTGGAGAATATATTAGATCGTCAATTTACAACACTTTTTATAAAGTACTCACGCTGTGGATTGCCACAAATTACAGAAACTGTCCTTTTTGACTTTCCTTATTCATGGCGCGGGGAGAACTGACAAAGGGGAAGGAAACGGTCTAATATCCTTTTATTAGGGTTCTCTCGCGGATCAATGATGTAGGAGACGAAAAATCTAGAGAAGTTTTCAAAGTCCAAACAGGAGTTAGAAACGGTGTTAGTTGAAGTTATCCAATTTCACAAGTGATGAAGAAAATAACTATAAAAATATATATATCAACTGGAACACAAAAAGTGTGACAGAACAATTGTTGTTAAAATATCTGGGATCAAATTGATAACTACTTATTAAAAATTCAATTATTTGCGGAAATAATAAATCCTGTAACATTCTGGGACGACATTAAGCGGGGACGTAATTATCCATTTTATTGATTACGTGACGTCATTTCCTTGTCACAGTATTTCGCGCTGCTTCAGCAAATCTACCAAAACAACATTCAGATTCTGTCAGGTTTTGTGAGATTTTCTGAGTATCAGTGTTTTATTTGAAGCATTGGTAACAAAAGGTACATTAAGAAACCTGGCGGAAAAAACGGTAAAGTAAAAATATCATGCAGGATTGAGGAAAGTGAGTGAAACCCCATCCTCGGAAACCCAGGGTTTCTTCTCTCGCTTACTCATTCATCACCCCTGGGACATAACGCTAAAAAATCTTCGTTTTTGATAGTTTTGTATCGAGCTTTCTGATTGGTCGCTTAAGATTTATCCAATGCGACTTAAACTTGTTTCTATATACAAATAATATCAAGTTCAAGATCAGATCCTGAACTCGAAACGAACAAATTCATATCAAATGTCCCAGGGGTGATGAAAGAGTAGGCGAGAGAAGAACCCCTGGGTTTCCGAGGATGGTGAAACCCCACAGGATGGGATTCTTCTTTGAGGATGGTAAAGGGGGGGGTACATGCACGGATGACCGACCAATAAAAATGATAATCACGATGAACGGCCAATAAAAAAAATGATAATCACGATGAACGAAAAATAAAATAGAGAAACATGATGCACGATGAACCTCCATGCACGGCTGAACGGGAAATAAAAATTGCCCAACACGATGCACGAAATAAACACTTTACCACCCACTTCTTTCATTTTCAGGTAAGAACCTTTTATTTATTATTATGAGTAGGTTTTATTCAGTAAATTTATGTATTTCTTTGTCTTATTTTATCTTATATAGAGTTTAACAAAGCTTGGTCAGTATCATGCATTTGGTATGACTAGTCAATGGGACCCGGACGATCATGTTGCCAACAGCTAGCTCGGTAATTTCCGGAAAATCGTTTTTCAGCGGAAAAGACCGAATGGTGTTTAAATAAAAATCTGTGTGTAAAAATAAACAAGAGGATGAATGAGGGTTATATCACGGTTTTTGAATTTCAATTTTTATATTTTTGCATAACAGATTATGATGTATTTTTTTATAAGTCCAGAGGGTTCATTGTTTTACTTGCTCCGTGCCTATTATTTTCTTCACTCCGTAAAAGTAAACCTGTTCCGGTTTTATCGTCAGTATATTTCTGGCACATCTCAAAACATGCACAATGCCGTAGGGCTCGCATCTGCGATGCTCGCTATAAACTGTGAACGTAAGCATCCAGGAGCAAATCAAGAAATTTTCGAAAAAAGGGGGAGGGCACTACATAAAGCATTGTTGTTGAAGATGTTCACGACAGTTTTGCCTGAAATCTATAAGATTTTTTAAAACATTTTGTCACTAAGCGACATTTAGGGGCTCCCGGAACACCCCACCTGCTGGAGCCGTCATTGTACAATGATTTGATCGTCTTTTGAACTTATGACTTCACGCTTAAAAATGTCTAATCTTTGAGCTCAAATTGTACAATGTTCTGACCATTTTAGAGGCGTCAAACTAATATGTTCTGAAAGCCAAAACTCTTATCTCTCTGTTAAGTCCAAAATATCGCCCAAGGTTTGTTATTAAGTTATAAAACTTAAAAGATTTTAAAACCTCTATTTGCCACTTAACTCTTATGTGTTTTTTAGTAAGTTTTTCGATGATTCTCTTTCTTTTTTCTGTGCAAAGTTCTTGTTCTCTACTTAACTAGTTGGATTTAAGATATTGTTGTTGGTTTTTGATTCCTATTCCGTTTTAAACATGTTAATGGTAACTCAGTACACTTTTTATTAAAAACCTAATATTCTGGTATAATCCACAAATGGGGTGTTTTTGAGTCAATGAACACATTTGAACCATTTATTTTTATTACAAACGAAAGATAAGCTTTTATACACAAAAATCAAAATAATTTGACCCTTTTCTAAAAATAGAAAAATTGACGTAATAAATTTCTTCAAAGAGACCAAAAGTGAATGATTTATATTCACTTATATATGCAAGTAATATTAAATCTATATTTTCTAACTTTTAACCACATTTTGTAACATTTTAGTTGCCTTAATGTTTGCAGACTCAAACTTTTAGATTTTGGGTAGTGACATTTGACCTTTAATTTTTTCATGTTCTGACCAGATTCCAAATAGCAAACATCGATATTATTAAAGCTGAAATATTAAACTATCAATATAGTTCAAAATATCCCATGAGGTTTTGGGGTAATTTAAATTTTTTTCAAGACCCTTTCCGCCGCTCGCCTAATAGTGGATTCCCAAAGGTTTTTGACACATTCATTCAGTGGTTGACATAAAAAATGCATATGCCATTTTTATATCAATATAAGGCAAGCTCTTTTAATTAACGTTTTTATGCCCCGCCAACAAATTTGGGGGGCAGAAAGTTTTTCGGTCTGTTCGTCCGTCCGACCGTCCGACCTTCCGTCCGTCGTGCTTTTCCGTCACACTTTAGTTTTCCGCACTTTTTTTGACATTCTAGCATATATTCAAAATATTTTTGGTGTGTGAGTCTACCATGATGAGTTACAGGTCAAGTGTGAGTGTCGTTCCGGTCCACTGATTTTGACCTAAATTATGGCCCTCGGACTTAGCAAATTTTGTAAAAATAACAGTTTCCCGCACTTTTTTTCGACCCCCTTATATATATTTAAAAGATTTTTGGTATGTGAGTCTACCATGATGAGTTACAGGTCAAGTATGAGTTTGGTGCCGGTCCACTGATTTTGACCTAAATTACAGCCCTTGGACTTAGCAAATTTTGTAAAATTAACAGTTTTATTTTATTTGCCAGCAGTCACCTTGACACATTTTCTTGTTTTTAATTGCTCCTTTGACCCCAAATTACTCAAAAATTGTATGAGGTATTGCAAATATGATTAAAAAAAAAGTAAAATGCAGGCAGGGAAAAATAAATGTTTTACGGCAATCTTGTTAATACATTTATTTATCCCCTTTTAGTCATTTTGTCTATAACGGTTGGGCAATACACCACAAATGCAATTTGAAATTTCTTTAGTGGTAATAGTGTAACACCATAATAAAATTTCATAACAAATGGTTAGCCAAGATAGCAACTTAAATTCTTTACACCATTTGTCCAGACATATACTAATAATTTACGCTTTTGCATGGCCCCTTTGGTCCCTTATGTCGAAAAAAAGGTGAGAGATATTGCAAATCTGATTGTCAAATGCAGGCAGGGATTTTTACAAGGATTCCAATAAATAAATAAAAATAAAATTGAAATCGGACCACAATTAAAAAAGTTGATTTTTTGGATGTTATCACTAACGAACGTCTCGCCGGCCGGCGCAATCGGAATACCTTGTTAACTATTCCTCAAATACAATCAAAGCTACTATTGGGCATATGCATACTACGGTAAATCAACCGAGGACTTACAGTTCTTGAGATATAGAGATGCTCGCAAAACCTTAACATTGCTATTATATGTGTTGAAAATTGTCAAAGTCACTCAACCGGAAAATCAAGGTCAAAAGATGGGAATGCAACTGTGTTAAACATACTTAGTTTCACCAACCTAAGACTTATAGGTTCTTACATAAGTTCTTGGAAAAGACTTGAGATATCTTGAGATATATTGATGCTCGTAGAAATTTGTTCTGTCTTCCTTTTGTCGTAAAGAAAATTTGGACAATTTCTTTACTTGTGAAATTCTAGAGTTTATTCTTTATTTGGATTTAATTATTTTTCATTATATTTCGGATTTATTGCAAATATTAAAGACACCCTCCTTTTATTGAAAGCTCATTTAAAAACACTTATATTTGTACAGTTATGTGAGAAATTCTGACTTTTAAAAGTTTCTATGGATTACTATAATCTGTCTATTTAATTATTCTATAAATTGAAGGACAATAGTATAGATCTATAGTTCTCGACACTTTTTTGTAATCCGCAATTATCTTTTGGTTTTAAGCTTTAATTCGTTAAACTGCTTATTTTCGTGTAATCTTTCGAATTGTTATTGTTACATAATTTTCATGTTTTCTTATGTTAATCTTTTTTAAATAGATCTGCCGTTTCATGTTTTAGGCAGATTGGATATCAGCACTCGAGCTGACCGGTTCCATCCATGTAAAATTGTGATCTTCTGAATTATTATAGTAAATTATATTTTCGGTCAACTGTGTCTCATTTTAGTATCGACATTTAAGTCAGTGCACCAACAGTGAGTCGTCGAAGGTTTCTTTTCAGTTCAGTCGCTAGCTCAGTTTCTCAGACTCTCTAGTAGTTTTTCATTCGTGCATTCTAGTAGTTAGTTTTCATTTGTGATACTTTACCGGATTTGACACACTGAATTGGAAATTAGCAACACGAAGGGTGTGGCAGGAACCGCCTTACTCTTCTAGAGCACCTGAGTTCACTCTTGATACGACTGTAGTTCGCGTTGTTGATTTCCATTCGGTTGAATTTGTGTTTTGTGTTTCTTCGTGCTGTTCTTGTTCGTGTTTACCGGTTTCGTCGTTACCTTTTCGGACTTTTGACACTCGAATTCCCAATTGGTGCCATTTTCCTTCTCTCATAATACTTTAACATTTCTATTATATGTATTGAAAATTGTCAAAGTCACTCAACCGAAAAATCAAGGTCAAGGTCAAAAGATGGAGATGCAGTAGTGCTAAGCTTCTATTTGGGCATATGCATACTAAGTTTCATCAACCAAAGACTTATAGTTCTTGAGATATAGGGGTGCTCGCAAAACTTTAACTTTGCTATTATATGTATTGAAAATTGTCAAAGTCACTCAACCGGAAAATCAAGTTCAAGGTCAAAAGATATGGATGCAATTATTGTGCTAAGCTTCTACTGGGGCATATGCATACAAAGTTTCATCAACCTAAGACTTATAGTTCTTGGTATATGGAGGTGCTCATAAAACCTTAACATAAAAGTTAACGCCGCCGCCGCCGGTAAAGTAACTATGTCTCGCTCTGCTTAGCAGACGACAAAAAAAAACATTTAAACAGTACTGAAGTTGACAGAATTTAATGAGGAATACACTTAAAAAGAAACTGTCAAAATCAGATTAAAAATTAACATTGTACGAAAGTTTTGTCACTGCAAATGTTTTTGCCCCTTTATGCCCTTTTAATAAACCGAAATGCAATATATACCTATTGTCAATTGCAGCCAGGGATATTTACAAGGATTCCAATGTAAAACAGATTTTGAAATCGGAACAATATAGAAAGGTTGGTTGTATGGATGAAGCCCTTATATAGTTGGCCCCCATGTAGCTAAGTTATGTCAAAACACCTGTTTTAACCCCTTTGGTCATTTTTTTTTCTAAAACGGTAGGTGCAGCAAACCCCATTTGCAATATATACCAGCCTTCTTTTAGTGGTTACGGACACAATTTCAAATTTTATTACAATTGGTCAACATTTACTCAAGTTGTCACAAAAAAAAAAACCAAAAAACAAATGTCCTCATACGACACTGACAACGACGTCGCACTAGCTTTGACGTTACGTCGGATATTGCTACTTTGTCGAAAAATATTGTTTTTCATTTAAGAGCCTGTTCATGGGAAAACATTTCAAAATTGTAGATTTTGTCCAGTAGTGAGGTTTTTAATTCTGTAAAAGGTATAATGCAACCGAAAGACCAACCTTTTAGACTTATTCAGGCATTTTTTTAAAATTCAAGATGGTCGCCCTACAGGCCTCAATAGCTATATATGGGTCATTCTCAAAAAATGTCCGTATTACGTGGCAGTCAAAAAATTTCCACGTATTTGAGTCTAAACAATATCTTTTTGTCTTGAGTAAAATATGCATCAAGATGCACTTCTGACATAAACAAATAAACACTATCTTTAAAAATGACACGACAGCGCTATTTTTAAACTAAAAAAAATGAGAAAAATCGTCTGTCCTATGAGTAAATTTTCATGTTTAATGTCCATAAAAAATATGATAATCTGCAAGTAGACTATGGAAATCATGATAGGTTTTTCTTTTGCCATTTATCTGTCTTATCTATAAAATAAAATGGGATAGACATCGTTAAAATATTTTTTCTAGCGAATCAAAAATTGTCCCCTTTGAAAATGTCTCTGCTGTAACTGGTAGATAAAATTGAAAATAAATTGTACGTTTATTCTTATCAGGCAACAAATAAGGACATAGACACATCCAAACACATCCATTTATTTAAGTTACAGTTACTTTTTAAGAAAAATTTACAAACCGTCATTACAAGGTAAAGAATGTAATCTGAATTGGAGGCGTAATTTTTTTCCTTGTCCGTAATGTTACTGCAATATCTCAGAGACTATAGAGGTATGTTGTTGTAACTGCTTTAGGTAAATTTGACATCTTAACCAATCATATCTAAGACCCAAAAGAATTATGAAGACACGACCATTTAATAATTTAAGCAAATAATGTTCCTGTAATTCCCTGATGTTACTGTTCCCTGATGTTACTGTTCAAAAGTGTAACAGGACAGACAAATTATCAGTAAAAGATTCCTTAATTCGTCTTCATTCTACATGGCTTCTGATTTAAAAACGCTAAAATTGCTCTTATCACTCATATTAGGCATATAGAGTGTTATGAATATTTTTTCTTTCTCATAGTTCATAATTTAAATATAATATTTCAACTTTAGATTTGGTAACAGGGAAGACATTTTGTCAGTAACAGCTGAGACATTTTTGGTAACATACAGGACATGTTTGTAAAGGTACAACAAATCATCTGATTTTGCATTCAGTTAGTTACAAAATGGCACAAATACTTTAATACAACAGCTAGAGATGTCTAAACACAATTGTGTCAAAAATTTGGGAAAAAATTCTTGTATTTGTTGCTAAAATAGTGGTAACATCAGGGACAAATAACCGGTAACATAGTGGACATTCAGTGAGGTTGAACCAGTCATAAAATGCGATGTTTTAATGATAAAGATAGTCTATTTACATGATTTAGTAGATATTGCTCCAAAACATGTTATTGCATTAAAATAAACATTTATTGCCAAGAAGTCTTTATTAATTGCTATTAGTTGTCCGTGATGTTACGCATTGTCCCTGATGTTACTAGTCTAATTTGCTCAATTGTTGCCTAATACATAACCCTCTGGACAATGATATTTTGCAACTCAAACTAGTTGACCTTATTGTTCATTATAATGCCAATGAAAAGGTGAAATGTCATATATTGCATTTGATATGTTAGTTAGTTTTGAACTGGTTGCTGAACTGTTTAAAATCATTGTCTTATGATGCTCTTAAAAATAAGTGTTTGAGCAAACCTTTATTTCTGATGCTTGCAAAGTAGTTGTGTTGTCCCTATGTGGCAAGTTATGCATGAATTTAAAAACAAAAGATTTAAGCTTACTTTCATTGCAACATTTTATATGTGGTAACATCAAGGACAGCAAAATCAACCCTGAAGGACAATGACTCAAAAAATTTCAAACTATATTCGATTTGTTTTTTACTCTTTGCTTGTTTTGCTTCCTGAAATGATAGAGGATGCCAAAAAATAAATTACAAAATTTCTGTGAGCAATTCTAATATTCAAGTTTGCCTACCTCGATATATGGACATTTTTTTTAGAATGACCCATATAGCTTTCATCTGATTTATCGGTTATTTCAGTCAAATTTTATTTGAAACTATTTGGCATTTTCGTTTTTAGCTCACCTGGACCGAAGGTCCATGTGAGCTATTGCCATCACTTGGCGTCCGTCGTCGTCCGTCGTCGTCCGTCGTCGTTAACATTTTTCAAACGTTAACTCCTCTAACACCATAAGTCCAATGGCTTTTAAATTTGGCACAGTGGTTAATTAGCATAGGTAGTATAAAACAAGCGTGGGGATTTTTGATTCGTTGAAAAACATGGCCGCCTCGGCTAAAAATAGAACATAGGGGTAAATTGCAGTTTTTTGCAAATAACTCGAAAACGGTTACAGATATCAAAATTCTGGAAAGGGTAAAAGTGATCAGCACCTCAAGATCTACCTGCCCAGAAATTTTCAAGAAGATCCAACAACCGATTTAGGAGTTATTGCCCTTTTTCTGGATTTTTTCAAAATTTCGCACTTATTTAGCCCTATATCTTGAAAACTATACAAGATATTTTAAAAATTCAAATTGCATATGATTAAGCACATCAAGATCTACATTTCATGTAATTAGGTCAAAGCTGTAGAACCATTTCTTTTAGGAGTTATGGCCCTTAAAGCGTCAAAATTTACCATTTTTCAGTACTTTTACCCTGAATTTCAAAGATTAACTTGTCTGACACCATACATCCAACTTCAACCAAACTTGGCACAGTTGTTTAATAGCATTAACGCTACAATTCTGTCGTTCAGATTTTTGATTTGTCAAAAAATATGGCCTCCATGGCTTAAAATAGAACATAGGGGTCAAATTACAGTTTTTTGCAAATAACTCAAAAACGGTAACAGATATCAAAATTCTGATGGGAGACAAAAGTGATTAGCATCTCAAGATCTACCTGCTCTGAAATTTTCAAGAAGATCCAACAAACGACATAGGAGTTATTGCCCTTTTTCTGGATTTTTTCAAAATTTTGCACTTATTTAGCCCTATATCTTGAAAACTATACAAGATATTTCTAAAGTTCAAATTGCATATGATTAAGCACATCAAGATCTACAATTCATGTAATCAGGTCAAAGCTGTAGAACAATTTCTTTTAGGAGTTATGGCCCTTAAAGCGTCAATATTTACCATTGTTCATTACTTTTCCCCCCGACTTGTCTGAAACGGTAAGACCAACTGCATCTTAACATGGCACACTGTTTGATAGCTTATATGCTACAACTCTATCGTTCAGATTTTTGATTCGTAAAAAAACATGGCCACCATGGCTAAAAATAGAACATAGAGACAAATTTCATTTTTTTGCTAGTAACTCAAAACTGGTTTCAGATATTAAAATTGTGCAAGAATCAAAAGTGATCAGCATATTAAGATCTACCTGTCCTGAAATTTCGGAAAAGATCTGACTGCTGATGTGGGAGTTATTGTTCTTTTTCCTAATTTTTGCCAAATTTGCACTTATTAAGCCCAATATCTTGAAAACTAACCAAGATATTTCATAAATTTAGATCGCATATGGTTAATCACAATAATATCTACAAATATATGTATCTGTGTAGTTCAGGTGAGCGATTCAGGCTCTTGGGAGCCTCTTGTTTTTTCTCAGTTTACGTAGATGGAATTAAAATTGTATCAAAGTTTTTTTTTGAAATAGTGATGTTTTGTCTTTCAAATACAGCGCAATTTTCGTAATTTATAATTTTGTTCATCTGGTACCCTAAGGTAGGACTTGGACAATATTCCAGACTGCTCAAAAATGCTGAAATTTGTTATTTTTAAGGGTACTTATTGTCCAAGGTAACGCTTTTTTATCCTTATCTTTTAGAAATTCAAAAACAATAACAAACCAGGACAAACATATCAAAAAGCCAAGCTGTGACTTTACATTCCGACCTAGCCACAGCTCCGGGAAACAATGACATATGTTTTGATAATTGTACATAAAATTCAATTTTGGGGGAATCAGTTTACAAATCTGAATGTGTTTGCTATGAAACAAAAATACATTTAGAACATGTGATAAAACAGATGATCATCATACAAGTACCATTTAAGGGTCGGGAAAGACATACTTGGGGATTAGGGGTGAAAGATGGGAATATCTGTGTATTTGGATGAAATGTACAGAAATGACCAACTTTAGGGGACTATTTTTCATGAATGAAGGGTTGGACTATTAATATGGAAAATGTTTCCAAAAGACTGCTATATGGTTTGTACAAAAACATATTTGCAACTTTGCTTTCGGTCATCCTTTAAATGTTACAGCATTACAAAAATGGAGATTTGGCCATTTTAGCTCATGGCTAAAATTGGCTTCAGGGGCATAATAGTGGCATCTTTTTGAAATAAACTGTTTCGTGTGAAGTTTATTCTGCTTTCTTATTGCTGATTTAACTTCTCGGTTGGTCCACTGTTTGCTTTCCTTCTTGTTCTTAATTGTCTTTTGTGATATATGCTTTTTTTAACGGCGAAAGTAAATGGTCGTTAAATGTAACCCATTGGTCTTTTGGTCTTGGTGTCTGAGCCCGATCCTTGAACTGTTGTGTAAATTCTTTTAGTCACGGGTGGGGGGGGGGGGGGGGGTAACTCCAAGTCTTTTAGCTTACAGATGTGCGGCCCAGAAATTATATACCCACCCCATTCATATATTGGCCTGCATAAAAAAAGACACCCATTCATATAGTACAAGATTTATCAGTTTGTGTATGGAATGTGGGTGGCCTTAAGTCAAAAAATAATGATAAAACAAATGATAACATTTTTTTAGAAGAGGTTACAAAACATGACATTATTTTATTAACAGAAACTCATGTTGGCTATGACACTCATATTGATATCAATGGATATAAATATTTTCCAGTATGTAGACAAAAGTCCAAAAATGGTAGATATTATGGTGGTCTTGGTATTTTTATTAAAAAAGAAATATCTTATGGTGTCAAAATACTCCAAAGCAATAGTAAAGACTTCCAATGGCTAAAGTTAGATCATTCATTTTTTAATTTGAAAAAAGATATCTTCTTATGTTTGGCTTACATCATACCACCAAATTCTTTCTACACTAATCAGTCCGACGAAGATATCCTTGAATTAATAGAGAAAGATATTATAAAATATACTAACAAGGGCCACATCATATTGTGTGGAGATCTGAATGCTAGAACAGGATCAGAGCCTGATTATATAGAAAATGATTTTTATGACATTCATGTACCCTTATATAATGATTATAACAATGATGATGTTCAAAATAAGAGATTTAGTCAAGATTTAAAGACAGATACAAGGGGTAAACAGTTATTAGAACTTTGTATAGCTTCAAAGCTAAGAATTTTAAATGGTAGAATGTGGGGCGATTCATGTGGAAAATATACTTGTATTAAGCAAACAGGGTCTAGTGTTGTTGATTATGTCATTATGTCAGAAGATTTACTCAATAATACACTCTCATTCCATGTATCTGACTTTTTATCAACTTTGTCTGATTGTCACTGTAAATTAGATTTCCGTATATTAGCATGTTACTCCAAAGATAATGTTACAAAGAACTCAGATATTGTTTTTCCTGGTAAATATAGATGGTCTTCAACATCTGGAGAGATGTTACTTAATGCTTTGAATTGTCAAGAAACAACAAATGATATAAAAGAATTTTTAGAATCAGATTTTAACACATCTTCTACTAGCATTGAAAATGCTGTTCATAAATGTCAATTTATAATTGAAAATGCAACAAAAAAGGTACTTCCATTCAAAGTTTCAAAAAGGAAGAAAACGAATAAAAAATTCTTTGATAATGACCTACAAAAAAAGAGAAAGATTTTAATTGATAAAGGTAAATTACTCTCAAAATTTCCACAGGATCCAATTATAACAGGTTCATATTTTAAATGCTATAGAGAATACAATAAACTAAGAAAAATAAAGAAAAGAGAGTTTAAACAAAAGATACTTGATAGATTGGACAATCTAATGACAAATAACCCTAAGGAATATTGGGCTTTAGTTAAATCATTAAAAGAAGAGACTAATTCAGATAAACCAGAATGTGCCATTGATACAAATGTTTGGTACAAGTATTTTAACTCGTTGAATCAGACCCCTGATAAGTTTTCATCAAGACTAGAAGAAATTCGTTCAATGGTCAGTACATTAGAGAAAACACAAACCTTCTGTGAACTTGATTATAGAATTGATGATAAAGAAATTTCACAATGTATAAAACGCCTCAAAACAGGAAAGGCTGCTGGCCTAGATGGGCTGCCAAATGAAATTTTAAAATGTGGAGGTAGTATTTTAACTCCAATACTTAATAAATTATTCAACCTAGTATTCTCCTCAGGGTATTACCCTGCCAAATGGTCCACTGCATACATTTGTCCCATTTACAAGTCAGACGATCCAAAGAAACCTGAAAATTACAGGGGCATAGCTATTAATAATTGCATTGGAAAAGTGTTTAACTCTATTTTAAATAAAAGACTAGATAAATACCTTGAAGCAAACAATATTATTCATCCATCACAAATTGGCTTCTGCAGTAAACGCAGGACATCAGACCACATGTTTGTTCTAAAAACCATTATTGACAAGTATACAAATTGCAAAGGTGATAGACTGTATGCATGCTTTGTCGACTTCCGTAAAGCGTTTGATAAGGTTGTACATGCTGGTATTCAATTTAAACTACTAAAAAATAATATTTCTGGGAAATTCTATTCAATCTTGAAAGATATGTACTCAAAATCAGACCTTTGTGTCAAGATAGACAGTATTTTGACTCCAAAGTTCAGCTCTAATATAGGAGTCAGACAGGGTGATGTTCTGAGCCCTAATTTGTTTAAAATGTTTATAAATGATTTGCCAATACTATTTGAAAACTGCCAAGATGCTGTAAATGTAAATAATAGAAGATGTGACTGTCTGATGTATGCAGATGACATTGTTATTTTATCAAATTCCAAAAAAGGTCTTCAATCAAGATTAGATAAATTGTCATATTTCTGTACACAATGGTGCATGGAAGTTAATTTAAGTAAAACGAAAGTTCTTATATTTAACAAGAGTGGCAAACATATAAAAGAAAGGTTTCTTTTTAATAAAGATGAAATTGAATGTGTCAATAGCTACAAATATCTTGGTATACCCTTTTCTGCCAGTGGCCTTTTCAATGTTGCAAAGGAAGAACTTTACAAAAAATCACTTAAGGCAATTTTTAAACTTCAAAGATCATTATCCTCAAGTAATCCAAGTGTCTTGACATCTCTCCATTTGTATGACCACACCATAAAACCTATTTGTATGTATGGTAGTGAAGTTACTGGTATGTTTAAAACCAACACTGTTGCATGTAGCAGAGAAGGCGATTTCCTTCTGCAGTTGAACTATTTGAATAACTATTTAGACAGATCCCATATAAAATATTTAAAATATATTCTTGGGGTAAACAAAAAAGCCACCAACTTAGCTGTAATGGCTGAGGTAGGACGATATCCTCTGTTCTTCTCTATAGTTATAACTTTAATCAAATATTGGTTTAGACTTGAAGAATTAAATGAGGGACTACTATATGATGCATATATATGCAACAAAACCATGTATCAAAATCACACAGATTGTTGGTATACCTCTATTGTTTATATTCTAGAAAAATTGGGTGTACAGTCACATAATGTTAAATATACTACTCTTATTAACACTGTAAAAAGGAAACTTTGTGATAGTTACATCAATTTTTGGAACAAGAAAAGATCATCCATCTCACAAACTAAATTAGATACATATTTTAAATTTAAAGTAAACTACTGCTTTGAGACCTACCTTTTGATTGAAAATTTTAACATTAGACGCACAATATGTAAACTTAGAATTAGTGCTCATGATCTACAAATCGAGAGAAAAAGATATGATAAGAATAAAACAGAGAGGTCTGAAAGAAAGTGCTTAAATTGCTCATTAGATAAAGTAGAAGATGAAATTCATTTTCTAGTTGAATGCCCAAAATATAAAGAGGAGAGGGATATTTTATTTAAAGATATTTCTGCAATGTGTCCAAATTTTATTAATCTCTCTACTGATGATAAATTTTTATGGTTAACTAGCAATGAAGATTTGCTTATATTAAAGAACTTGGGTAAATTTATAATTAAAGGGTTTGAATTAAGACAAAACTGATCAACTGCTGAGGGAAATACCACCATTATTGTTCCACACGTTTTACACTGCATATATATATGTTTATAAGTTTTTGTACAGGCTCTGATTCTGTGACAACAAATTAAATAACACCATTATTGTTGTAATGTCTTTGTACATGTTGTATGTTTATTGTTAGATCAATGTAACCTTTGCCCAGAAATGGGCCCAGTCACTGGATAATAAAATTATTCTTATTCTTATTCTTATTCTTATATTTTTGATATATTTAAATTACACAGAATATGCTTAAACTTTACACGTTTTATAGATATTCCATTAAAATCAAAGTTTGAATGGTAAAAATTATCAAATGCATGTACAGTTAGGGTTACAAGGAGGGAAAACGTGGATGCTCGGTCACTCTTTTTCTATTGATATATGACATTTGTGAAAAGTATACCTTATCATATAGTGCAACATCTGAAATTTCCACCCTTTTCACATATTGAGCACCCCAAAAAGTAGACCCTTTTGGGCCGCACATATGAACCTACTACCTACCTTTATAATGGAAGTAACCCCCCCCCGTGCTTTTAGTTCTTCCTTTATTTTGTCGCAGTTTGCTTTTTTTGCACTGCCATAATTTACGTGGTGCTGTTCTCTTTCTAATGGGTCTAAGGCTTGATTCAATGAAAACGGTTTCGTGGTCTGAGATGCCTGGTATTATCCGTGTTTGGTTTTCTAGAGTGCCATTGTTGGTGAAGAATAAGTCGAGTATGCTCGACTGAGTTTCTCATTCTTGTTTGTTCTGTGACCAGCTGATCTAGCGATGCAATCTTAATGATTTGTGGACAATTACATGATGTTTTATGGATGGCATCTGGTTTTACATATTCATCAGTCCAGTCTATGCCCGGGAGGTTAAAGTCTCCGCCAAGCCATAGGTGTACCCCTTTATCAGTTGGTATCTTCGCAAGGTAAGATCCGCCACTGATGGTTTGTTTCATCTGGGGTCTGTAAAGAGATCCTATATACAGGCCCTTAGAGCCCTGGACTTTAATCTTCGTCCAAACTATTTCACAGTCTTGGTCAACTTTTAGCTGTTGAAGAAGGACAATGAAGTATCTGGACATTATACGAATACGAATACGAATCTTTATTGTCATTAAACTTTTATACAGTTTGTGACACAAACACATACTACAAAAAGGTAGTTTCAGAATTTCTTAAAATAAGAATAAGTAATAGTAACTTAGCTGTTGAAACAGGAAGGCATAAAAACTTAGCACTAGAAAATAGAATATGTAAACTTTGACACGTTGAGATTGAGGATGAGATTCACTTTGTATGTAGATGTACTCGGTTATCTGATGCCCGTAAAATTTTTTTTGATTATTTATCTAATATTATTCCAAGTTTTATTCAGATGTCTGAAGAAGAAAAGTTTAAGTATATTATATCAAACAATGATTATGACATCAATAAATTCTGTATGGAAAGTATAAGTAATCTGTACAACATAAGAAATGATCTTAAATAGTTATTAAGGTTAAAAAAGTATAGATGTACTGGTAAAAATGTATAACAAACTTAGAAAATTGATATATATATATATATATATACATTTATTTGATATAACTATTATTTTATAATATGAAAAAAGGTCCAAATGATGTAGTAAATCAGGTTCCTCCTCAGCTACTTTTCTTCGTCATTCAGATTATTAAATGATATTTGTTCCAAAGTTATAGAGTTAAAATAGGTTACTCTTAAGTTTGCATTATAGGTACATCTTAGTAAAAAATGATTCTCATCGTCTAATACCTGACATTTTGGACATAATCTTTCTTCTCTAGGAATTTTAAAGTGCCTTCCTGGCTTTATTTTCAGGGCTGGATTTAACTTTTTATACTCGGAAATTTAGTTTACTTTTATCATCAATAATATTCATTTTGTCTTTTACAATGTCTCCATAGAATGAGTTTATTTGAGTTTTTACATATTTTTCAATGTTTTTCAGTTGTTTTAATTCCGGAACAAGTCTCCAGTCTTCCTAAATCAATATTTGTTATAAACAGGGGAATCTCTCCCCCCTTTTTTCTCCTCTCCGGATTCTCCGTTTAATTTTTTATATTATAATAATATAAAGGGAGCATCTCAAAAAGTGTATATTGTTTGACAAATTTCAAAACAGATATAATATTTGACCTAATTGCATGCACATTTCCATCATCGCTTAAAATTAGTTAAAAATGCTCAAATAATTTACATAATAATCATGAATCAAACATAATTTTATAAAATAGACATGCCATTTGTACTTTACATTCTTGAAACGAGCCCTAACCGTAAACTTTTTTAAGCTCAGACCCAATATGGCCGCGCTAGTGGAAGGCCAACAATATGGGCTCTCTTCAAATTTATCTCCTGACGACCAAAAAACGGTCGTTCAGGTTAAATTGACGGACTCAGCACTTAAAGCAATAGAAGAATATTTGAAATTAAAGGTAAATTGAATATGTTTTAGTGAAGAATTGAACAAATTTTCAGGAACAACTACCGTGTTGGGTCTGAATTTTGCAACCTCAACAGTTTTCTGGTCGTACGAAAAACGACTTTTTAGGTTGATATACTTTACCAAAAACATTTAAAGGACATTTGACTTGAAGAAGAATAGTTTATGTCACATTTTTCAGTCATACATTTTTAATTTAGTGCGTTATATCGGGTTGTTTTTCATTACCATATGTGGTGCAAGGTTCAACAAACATGTCTACATGATAGTGGTATCACATTTACAATGTAGCCTTCATGATATACAATACAGTTATGGTAAAGTATGGCTGGTCAGACTTAATATCAGATAAAAAAAAATTAGTTGGACCTAGGTAAAGGTATTAACTTATTATGGTGGGTTATTATACAATATACATGTAGGATAGAGGAAAAAGTTCAGTGCCTTTCATTCAGTCCGGCCAGAAAGCCCCAAAAGGACAAGGTACATGTACAGTGAGGCCCATATTTGGCCCCTGTAAGACTTATCTTACGAAATAGAAAACTTATCAAGAAAATAGTCTGTTTGTCATTGATTCAGTCAAATGCAGTGTGTGAAACTTAATTTTTTGGTACCATAGCCTGAGATGAATCTTTCAAATATTTTTTCCATAGGCCCCATTATAAAGTTTCCAAATTCTTTATATACATAGCCATGGGCTATAGATCTACCACGGATTTCCCACACTGCAAATGAATAAAGATGATTGTACAACAAAATTTAAACTGCTTTTAAAAATTGAATTTATTTGATATCGCTTGTCAACTTGGTGAAAATATGAATGATTTCTGTATACATGTATGTCAAGTTGGCTGAGACTACATTCCACAGTTTCTTGATTTTTGGCAAGTAACTTCATCCCATCTAGTTCTACATGAATATTGTGTCAAGCTACATGTACATGTATTGTATGCCCAAAATAAGTGTGAAACGATACTCAGAAGTACTTAAAATCCACAGTATTTTGATATACAGTACGGTACAAATTTTTGATTTGGTATGATTTCATGATTGAATGTCACTATTTTAGACTTTTCCATTGGTAATCTTCAGTGTGGAGACAATTATTTGTCATAGCCACGGCTGACGTGAGTGTCGATGATAAAAACAATAAAAAAAGAATGTTTATCTTTGTGTTCTGTAGAAACTAATGCAAAATAAGCGTATGGAATGAAAGTTTGACACAAACAAGTAACAACAATCAATAAATATATGTAAGAAAACCATGTTTTGCAAAATTTCCATTACAGTTATTAGGGCAACTACATTTGTTGTACATTCCACAGCTTCTTGATATTTGGCATCTCCCATAGTACTACATGTACAAAAATCTATATGGCATGGTGTATAGCCATTTTAGGTTGGGAACGACTAAATCAAGGCCCCTCTTTAAAGCAACCCAAATTAAGATTGTTTTAAGGCTATCAGACAATTTACCATAAGTTTAACCTCCTGAAGAGTATGTAACCCCTGGTTCTCCATCGTACAAGGAATCACTACTGAAAATATCACTTGAGATTACAAGACTTTTATTTTTTTCTTAAAATAAGGGGGCCAAATACAACCAACTAATTGAAGATTTTGGACTGAAAATTCTTAACTCCTTATATGTGCCTGTCCTACATGTATGTGTAAGCCATGAAAGCTTACATGTATCAAAAGCTTATGTATCATAATCAATGCTCGTTTGTACTTGTGTCTGTATGTTGAATTTGTTCTGTGTTAAAAAGGGGTCTTTTCTTTGGCAATTGAATCATATGCATTATATTATTAATTAAGGAACAATTGCTAAACAGCAAGCAGTGACCTGTGACTGGTCACATTGAAAGCTGTTGGCTTATTTCCAGTGTTGATTTTTACATTATTTAACATGCAGTTCATATGTACAACACATAAAATTCCACTTGCTTTGATTGTATACCCCGCCACACGAAGTGGCAAGGTATTATGTTATACCCTCAGTTTTTTTGGTGTCTGTTCATCCCCCAAAGGTTTCTGAATTATCACATGAAAACGCATCAAAGGATTTGAATGATATTTTGCACAGCTGTTGAGTACAATAAAATACAGGTCAGGTTCATCCCCCAAAAATATTAAAGATTTGCCACTTTGTAAATTTTCAAAATTTGAAAATTTGAAAATGATGACATTTCTGGTCTAAGAAAGATAACTCATTTCTTTTCAGTTTATTATACAAAAATATATTTAACTATTGTTGAATATCGTGGCGGGGTGAGTCCCATTCAAATACAGTTACATGTAGATACATCTGGAAATAATTGCCATTCTCTGTGCAAGCATTTAATTCATGATTCACTATTTAGATCTTTAATATCAACAGATTATTATAAGACTGGATAGGAAGTTAGGTTACATTATGTACCCAGATACCTGTACTTTTTTGTTCCTGCTCCACAGGAACTCACCTGATCAGGAAAAAGAGTTATCAGTACTTGCATAGTTCATTGCAACTTATTAAGCATGACCATGAAAATATAGATGTTTACATCAAATTTGAAAAGTTAAGTTCAGTCCCTGATGCAGCTTATCACACTTTGGTAAATTTTTGGTGCTATTTCATCCCCATGATTTTATTCTCATTGTTTTATACTATACATGTAACATCAGTGTTCTCGTCAGAAATATCTAATAGAATCCTGGTTTTTGCAATTTTCAAAATAGCAATTCTGTTGGTTTGAAATTATAGCATCACATTCCTTATGGAATATATTGAAGAGGATTTTAGATAGCAACACGTTTAAACCAGGTAGCATCACATTGCAGGCCTGGGGAGAACAGTGAATTGTACAAAAGAAGGGTACATGTACAGGGTGCCATTTCATAAAGCGATTGCTAATTAATGTGATCGTTATCCTCAATATCCTTTTGGAATTAAATGGGCTTACATGCATGTTAGGCTAACGATGATCGCGTTATGAAAAGGCATCCAGATTTCTAGAATTCTACCAGGTGTTGTACATGTTTTTATAGAACACTGAACTATTTAATTTTTTTTAGAAGTAACTGAAGCCTGAACATGATGAACAGATGTCCTTTTAAATTATTAAAATCAAATACATGAATTGACATTAATACATGGTCATTGAATTTAGATTATTTCACATAAGTAAAAAATAGTTTTAAAATGTTTTAAAGTACAGTATTATGAATTACCGTTTACCCTTTCTTACATGTACATGTATTCTTTTCTACTGTGTACCAATGACTGGTTGATAAATGTTTTTAAAAAGGACAGATCTTTTATTTCCTTTCATTTAATATTTATTAAAAAATCTGAATTCTAAACATTCTGTCAAACCTACATGGAACTTGTCCTGTCTCATAAAATATTAATTAGCAATGAAACAAACAGGAATTTCAAGGTTTATGATTAACTCCAACAAGACAACTATAATAAGTTGTAAAGAAGCGGAATAGTTATTAAATGCTATAAATTATAGTGATTAAATGAGCTTGTTCATGATAAAAATGTCATATCCAGATGATTGTTACTGGGGAGTGGATTCAATAATTTTTTTCCCTGCACAAATAGTACATTTATAAAAAGAATTTCAATTATTATTCTTTTGTTAAAGAGCATATGCATGTACATGTATACCAAAAATGGTCTTGGTTAAATTATGTACATGTATGCATTTGTATTTGACCTAGCATTGTATTAATGTACGTGTACAATTTTGTACCTGTATATTGCACAGCCACAGGATGGGTTTTGTATGTTATGATTAGAATAACATGCCACTTCCTGTCCTATCCTGATAATATGTTGTCCTTCAGGCCTTCCAACAGAAGATACATGTACATGTGTTACTGACCAGAACTACATGTAACAGGGTGAATGTATGATGGTCCTATAGCCTTGTACTCGTTGTACATCAAGGTCAATTACCAGGAGGGTTATTACATGTACATGTATGTAGGAAGAAAGTGCATATAGCTGGTTCTTAATTGGTCAACTACATAATGTAATAAGTACAATCAGTTATTGAACAAGCTTCAAAATTCTATATTTTTGGCTTTTCACTTGAAATGTACATGTACATGTATATTGATTACTTGTAATTTTAACTCCTCTTGTGTTGACATTATTGTTTAGGAGGTTTCAAGTTTATCTGTCATGTATTTATTATGTTTTACTATTTTTGGTAACAATGACGTAAGGAGACATGTTATTTTGTCAACATTGTTTGACGTCACTGTCCCCTTCATATATGTTTATTTTTCACTAAAATTCTTACGTTTCTATTAATTTTACCTGTAGAAAACTAATTATGCAAATTTATTAACCTATTTTGTTATAATTTCACAAAGTTTCTGAAAGTTCTGAGGAGTCTTCAAGACTGGCTAAATGTACATGTAGTTACACTCTATTTTGCATGGATAATCCTGATATACATGTACATGTATACACATGGACCTTCAAAAGATTTATCTATATCCCATGTACATGTATTTTTAAACAGGGCTTGATTTATATTGTGTGTTTAGTTTTTGTGCTTTGTCTAGGAATTTTGATAGGGGGAAGGTTGGGCCCAAAAAACTAGTTTTACCCTGTCACATATTATATGTGCCTGTCCTAAGCCAGGAATCTTTGACAAAGCTTTCTTTTGTACTCGTCTTTTTTATGTTTTCTGTTCCTTGTTTTTAGAAGGGGGTCTATCTGTGACTATTTCAGGACTGTATTTGAATTATATGCATTTTATTTAGACCATGGACCAATTGCAGAACCGTGAGCAGCGCCTACTGGTCTCGTTGAAGGGTGCTGGCGGTTGTCCATTGTTTTTCTGAATTGCTGCTTGATTGTGGGCTATGTCGCATACACTTATTCCACATCTCATTATTTTCTATTATGAAACCTGTACACTGTTGATAAGATAAACATTTTTGTACAAACAAGAAAAAATATCTTTAGCAAATACAGCTTCAAACCTACATGTATACTGAATATAGAATTTATGATAGCAAATTATTTTAACAATTTGTTAAATTTGGGATAGCTAGACAACAGAATGTAGCAGCTCTGTTTGAACTAGATTTATATAGATTTTCCAAAATGGACATAGCCAAAAAATATGGAATTAGATAATCATGTTTGGCACAATAACATTAAAAAATTATGGTGTATTAAAAACATGTGCTGCTTGGCACTGTCTTTCCTATAAATTGCAAATTAAATTTCGTTCATATTCATTCATAAGCACAAGTAAAATGTGACATTTAACATGTGTTATAGAACCATCATTATATGGTGTCATTAGAATTAATTGGTATTCAGGAGCAATGCCTTTGTTTACTATAAATTACCTATAAACACAATTTAATGTTTATATTATGTATAAATATGGGAGTTTATTGTCTTTTATGCTCATATTTTCTGATAATAATGATCTCTTGATCTAGAATTTTTTACAAACTATTGTGGAGTATCATTTGTGTAATCAGAGACAGAAGTTAATTATTATACAGTTATTTGTGTAGCCAGGCGATGGATCAGAATATTTTCCTGAGGTTTCCAGATTAGCTCAATGTTCTATCGCCTGAAGCCGTAGGCTGAGGGCAATGGAACATTGAGCTAATCAGGATACAAAGGGGTAAATAGTTCTGAGGATTGCTTTCACCTCCTGAACCAGGTTGGGGGTTGCCACTGCCAAGAAAATTTAATGAAAAATCATGATTTCAACGCAAATGTAAAGTTTTTGTCTTGTCAGATAAATTGTCTTCAATAGTCAATATATTTATATGTTGCATTTGGATAAATTTTCATGAGAACTATGAAGAATTTATAGATTTTAATAAAAATTATTTTGCACAGTCATGACCTAGATGTTAAGGTGGTCCAAAGGACTAAGGTTAACAAGATTTAAGTGGTCCTCCTTGAAAATAAGTGGGCACCGGACTATTTGACTACATGTATCTCTTTCTATAGAGAGGCTGAATGCTTCTTCTGGTATTGTTTGTTTACACAGATTTGTACTATCTTTTATTGACCATGTTAAATATGACAGTAACAGGATGTTATAAGAATTATTGCTTTAAGTTACATCACAAACAAAGTGATATACTAATGTTTTGCCTCTGGGTCTAGTGAGTTCTGGTTGGAGGACATGTATAGTAGATTCTTCTATTTCAATTTTGTTTACATGACAATTTATTGATATTTTAATATGGTTTACTGTTTTTGAAAAGTAATGTATATGACTGCATGATAAAAATGCCAGGCTGCAAATTTGAATGTAACAGGTTGTGCACATCTTTCTGGAAATCTTGGATCTATGAAATACACTCCAATTAAAGCATAGATATCCTGATAAATTTGATGACAAAAAATCCTTATAGAATAAGAATTTCCCAAATTTTTGACAATTTATTAAATTGCTTTATTGACAGTGGCAAAGATTGAACTATCAATGTTCAAGTCCTACATTGTACACTGTAGATTAATGAAACTTGGCATGTATATGGACCAGCAGTAGCTTAGCACAATATTGCATCCCTTGACCTTGATTTTCGAGATTAGTGCACATGACCTTTAACAAATTTCGATGCATATCATGTCAATTAAAATGCAAGGGGACCTTAATATCTCAGGAACCAAGTTCAAGGTTATATAATAAATGAAACTGATATATTCCAGTAGTGGCTAATCACAGTTAACGTTGCGCATGTTTTTACCATGACATTAAATTTCTGGTACAGTTACTTTGATTATTTTCAATATATTACAATTGTCTAGGTTATTGAAATTTGGTATGCTAATGCATCATTGCTATGCCATTACAGGTGCATACTCATCTTTTGACCTTGACCTTAGATTTTCAATAGTACTGTCAGTGATGTTTGAGTTCATTAGATTTTATTAATGAGTTTTACAGGAGAGATGTACTTTTAGTGTTAAGTCCTTTTTATCATGTTTATTCTGTTATCGTAGTCTTCAATCTTTATTAGTGCTACATGTGCCATATAAATTACTATTGAAAATAGGTTTTAACATTTCATAGTGCACTTTATCTAGAAATTACATTGTTTCTTTTGTAGAATGGAAGTAATATAAAGCCCAGTATTCAGTTTCAAGGAAGCCATGGTGTAAGTACAAGTATAGACAATTTCTAAGCAAGACAGAAGCCCTCTACACTTTTATTTTGTCCTTTGTATTGTTCTTGAATGTTTTTAAACACATCTTAGCCTTTTAAAGGTTACATCAAAATTATAAAATCTACTTATGAATTGTTATTTACAGTTTAAAATTTTTAGGGATACATCTACAGTTTAAAACCCAGGGATAAAGAACCATTTCAGGATTTGTAGTTAAACTTTCATGAACATGTACATGTTTTTTCCAAAAAACTTGGGGATTCTTTTGTTAAAGAGACCCATCCTGGGTGGCTTACAAAGTGTACATGTATATGTCAGTACATTCTCAAGTGAAATATCTTTATATATCAAAAGATATTTGTAAAAAATTTGTCACTGGATCATTGATCCTTTGTGTAGTATTTTCTATTGTCCTTGCTGAGATTGGTTTGCACTCCCTGGTATATGGCCTTGTGATATAATCCAGGATCACTCCTTCATACCACCAGCGTGGGCTATAACAAACAAATGTGTACATGTACAAAGGACCAGAGTGAACTATTAAAGATGGAGCTGGTAACAAAGTGATTACTGTATTTAGACATGTAAAGTATGGTTGACTACTACATTTAGACATGTTAAACTTAAGTATGTCTGACAGATGGTCCTACTTTGTAGACAAACTGCTGGATAAGCATTTATTAAAAACTGCTGGCGATACATATTTTATGTGGCAACTAACTCCTGATGTTACTGTTAATATAAATATTCAGTTCCATTAAAAATGAATGCCATCAAGTTTAATGGTTCTTAGTTAACAGGAAATTATTCTATGATACTATGTAAACAAAATTATTATAACAATACAAGAAGGTGAACAACCTCCATATACATGAATGTAGATTTAAAGTTATAATACAAATCCATAAGAGGACAAACTTGTCTGTTTTATCTACAATTGACTGGCTGTTGACCTTTGGTCTAATCTTACCCATATCTTCAAAGAGTACAACCTTTGTCTTCTATCACAAAATGTCTCCAAAACCTGGTGTATGTTTTCATTTTGTAGAAAATTTTATGTACATAAATTTGCTAAAGAAAACAAACCTTTCATATTTTCTTTTAATGATAATTTTATTATGCCAGCAAATTTAATGGTGGGATATTATGAAGTAAAAACCAGTATTTGAAGGTTATGAAATGGTGAACTGGGGGGGGGGGGGCAGAGGAATTATTTCTTTAATAAATTCTTAACAACTTATCATCAGACATGTCAGAGCCTCTTGATATTTGGTATGAAGCATCAGTGTGAGGTCCTGTATGGTGGGTCTTCAGATCTGTCTCTCACTTGCTTCCTGTTTAACAAAATCCAGCAATTTTTTACTTTCAAGAAAAAATTACACATGTATTCTGCTTTTATTTTTTCATAAAAAGATACCCTTTGTTTTTTCCCTAAAATAGAAATAAAGAATAAATCATTTCAAAGTAATATATTTCCGCTTGTATTCAATAATATTTGCTTTGTATCAATTTTTATATTGAATAATGACCTATGATGTTGTTAAAAACTCATAAATAAAGTTATTATTAAAACATTATTAATCTTCAACATGTTGGTATATGGTACATGTATGGAAAGGTTTATCTGGATATTGAATTTCTATAGGTCTGGTCCATCTGTTGTGATGTATAAATATTGTTGACCATAACTGAGCTTTCAGCATTTGTTTTACCCTAGTTTAATACCCTTTAATGTACAAAAAAATGTAGATGCAACTCAAAATTAAAGAATATTTTATTGCCTGCATCCTTATCTGTCTGTTAGTCCATCAATCTTTGTTGAGGTCTACATCCAAGTACTGGCTAAAGACACGTTTGTAGCATTGATACATGATCTTTGCATATACTGGTTTTGGGGCATTAATGAAAATTGGTGACCTTACCCTTGTTGATAGATTATGTGCAGTGCAAAAAAGTGGTCCTGTTCTTGATGCAGATTCCATAAAGTACTAGAAACACAAGGGGAGAAACTTTTTTAGGCGGAAATAGTCAGCTGGCATGCTTTGAAGATGATCCTGGTCTACTAGACAGAACATACTAATCTATGAATTATATTTTAGGTCTTCAATATTCCAAAGAAATCCTCAGATGATTGTAAATCATTCCAGTTTTCTCTCACGTCGCTGTCAGAACTAAATGGAAGCTATGACTGTGTGGAGCAAGCTTCAGCTAAGTAAGTTTAGAGCACAGGCAAAATGTGAGATTACAATGCTGTCATGGCTGCAAATAATAATTTCATGTCTTGTCTAAATGATGAATGCATTGCAGATATATATTTTAATCAAAAAAGCATAATATTGAATTTGTACCTATATGTACTTATGAAGATTTCTCATAGTACCTGATATTAAATCCTGAATGTGTCACATCCCCTTTCTAGATATAATCAGATTAAATTTAATTGTGCATACTTTTTGCACTACTTAACATTTAATTATTACGATCTACTGAACATGTATTGATCTAATAATAATTGCTTGCACAGTCATTGACAGTAAAGAGTATCAAAAATGACTTTTGGTCGTGATTTTATTTATGAAATGATATGAAAACAAAAAGTGTCTTTATTTTATGTCAAGTCAATATTATGAGCCTGTTTATGAGAAAACCATGCAAAATTGTAAATTTTGTCCAGTAGCAAGGTTTTTAATTCTGTAAAAGGTATATTGCCATTTGTTATTTTTAAGGGTACTTATTGTCCAAGGTAACGCTTTTTTAACCTTATCTTTTAGAAATTCAAAAACAATAAAATATCAAGACAAACATATCAAAAAGCCAAGCTGGGATTTTACATTTTGACTTAGCCACAGCCCCCGGAAACAATGACATGTTTTGATAATTCTACATAAAATTTACTTTTTGGAGGATTCGGTTTAAAAATCTGAAAGTGTTTGCTATGAAACAAAATACAATTAGGACATTTGATATAACAGATGATCACAATACAAGTACCATTTAAGGGTCAGGAAAGACATATACTCGGGGATTAAGGGTGAAAGATTGGAATATCTGTGTATTTTGGTGAAATGTACAGAAATGACCAACTTTTGGGGACTATTTTTCATGAATGAAGGGTTGGACTATTTATATGGAATATCTTTCCAAAAGACTGATATATGGTCTGTACAAAAACATATTTGTTACTTTGCTTTCGGTCATCCCTTACATGTTACAGCATTACAAAATGGAGATTTCTCATGAACAGGCTCTTAATTTGAAAAATAAGACATTGTAAGTTGGTCTTTATTTTCAATGTCAATTTTTGATGACTTGGTGTATTGGTGCATGAAGTTTGTTCATTCATTGTTTGAAATCTTTAAAATGTAAAAGTAAATAAATACAGGCATCATTATTATGTGTGATGTGATACTGATATTTATATCACATTAAGTAAGATAATTTGTCTTTTAAGAAACAGCCATATATAGGAATATCACTTTTTTTTGTGATTTTACAAAGTCTCATCACACGAGATGCACAACATTCAGTGAATTGCTATAGCATGTCATTTTAGATACATGTAAATAGATATCAATAATTTACTGGTATAAAGTTGAGATATGATACCTCAGGCTGCCAGCTGTCAGGTTCATGCACCATTGGAAATGGAAACATATTGATACTAATCTGTTGTTACTTGCTGGTCAGCAGTATACATGTAGTTAGAAAAATGTACAAAAATATCCATTGCATCAACATATATAAAACTGATTGCGGTTAATCTACATGTAAATTTAAAATAATTTGAGATCTCCAAATTCTGCAAAAATGCTGAGTTTTCATAAATAAGAAAATCCATGGAAATCTTTAATGGAATAGAATAAATTCTTAGGCATGCACTTTTGTTAACTATCTGAATCCTGATCATATTAGAACCATGCTCTGAATCCTGATCATATAAGAACCATGCCCAGAATCCTGATCATATAAGAACCATGCTCTGAATCCTGATCATATAAGAACCATGCCCTGAATCCTGATCATATAAGAACCATGCTCTGAATCCTGATCATATAAGAACCATGCCCTGAATCCCTGTCAAATAAGAACCATGCCCATAACAGAATGAAATTTTAAACTAATTAGATGGTTGGTATAGTCAGGTATACACAACAATTTGTTGTTTGGTTTGGGAAGACATAAACCATCCACATTCAAATGGTTAAGATAGACCAATAAATTGAATTCTATTCAATTTATTTATTAGCTCAGTTACCATGATTACGTGTAGAATCATTGGTTTAGGCTCGTACACATTGGTTGCATAATCATAAATCTATTTGAAAAAGTAAAAAATTTGGTCTTTCCTTTATGCTTCTACTAATTGTAAAGGACCAGGGCTGATAAGGCCTGTTTTTGGCCTCAAAATATGCATGAAAATTAAAAGTTCTAGAATTCTACATTCACAGTGTTATTTTCTTAGGCAAGGGTTAGGGACATAATAAACAATGAAAATTATTTCAATCCATTTAATCTATATATAGAAAATGGCATTAAAAGTTGGAAGATTTTCAACATTTGGTCAAAATTTGCCGTTTTTACATTATTTTCATGCTTATTTTGTTTTCAATAGTAGTGTGTACAGCCATGTACCAAATAGATACTTTGGGAAAATATTTAACAGGACCAACTTAATTTGTTACCTAAAGGATTTTGTGGTACATGGGTGTTGTGGTCACTTCCCAGAGCGAAAATTATTAAAAATATGCTAAAAAACAGCCGATTTGGTCAATTTTGTGCAATTTGTTCAATTTTGACGTCACTATGACGTCACAGTATGGTCAAAAATATTGAATTGTCTATGAAGCATTAAAGTACTGACATTTAACTAAGTCTTGTCACAGTTTTTACTTGAATTCAAACAAAAATAATTTTTGGGCCAAAAATGGCCCTTTTCAACCCTAGTCCTTTGAAATCACTGCGTCTTTTTGTTACAGCCATGGAAATCACATGAACTTTGTTGGTTCTATGACAAACAAGATGACAGTGATGGCTACTAGTGATGTCTTTAAAACCACACGAGAACAAATGAAAAGTGCTCAAGAAGAATGGGGTAAAGTCAGGTAAGTCAACACATTTGAATCAATTTATTTTCAATTTTCTTGGTCCCCCCCCCCCCCAAAAAAAGACATTTGGTTGTTGAACATAAAGCTAGAATGAACCAATAATACTAACATTTTGTTGGATTCTAATTTTCAATGTTGCCACCTTAAAAAAAAAAATTGTAACCACGAAAATAATGAAACCACAGTTTTATAATCATTTTTGTTCTAAGTACAACTCGTTACATTTCTCCAGCTGTTATATGATTGTTATTAATAAAAGATAGCCTGCACTACCATACTCTTGTATGAATGTCATGTACATATATTAATTTGATTGACATAAATCTGTGACAGACAACAGGTTATTTATGATTGTTGATACACATCCATTGTGCTGAAAGTAAACATGATTGAAATTACAATTTCAAAAAATAAAAATGAAAGAAATATTAGATAGCTTGGAAGTAGTTTTGAAATAAAACTGCTACTTAATTAAGTTCATGTTTATAACTAAAAAAATATGTATCAAACTCTTGACTGATGTTCGTTCATATTTAGAAGAAAGTTGAGAAATACAAAGGGAAATTCCACAGATAACTTTTTCTTAAGGAAGTACATTAATGTACTGATGTTGAGATCTGTGTCACTTATTGTAGGAAGAAAAAAATACAAATAGAATACTATAAAGAATGATCTCTTTATTTACATTGTTACTGAGTTTTCAATATTTAATGGGTTGAAATTTAGTTCAGACTCAGCTGAATGACCAACAACTTATTTCTGTTATGAAATTATTGTTTTTTTCATATATGTCTAATTAATTTGATCTTAATGCTCTCTTTTAACAGAACACAGGAAATCAAGCCCAGTGGACCAAATATAAGTAAAAGAGTGAAAAATATAGTTAAAAAACGAGATCTAGATTTGTCACAGCCAAAACCATCACCAACAATAAACCAAATTAAACCCAAGCCATCCATCGTGTCACCATATTCCGTTCCACAGCGTCAAACGCAGACAAACCATGTTACATCCACGACGACTCCTCTACAACGGCCATCAGAGAAGCCAGTCAAACCTCCTTCTACAAAACCTGTTGGCAATCCTGCTGTCATGCAAAAACCAATCAGGTAAACTGTTACAAAACCTGTTGGCAATCCTGTTGTCATGCAAAAACCTATCAGGTAAACTCTTACAAAACCTGTTGGCAATCCTGTTGTCATGCAAAAACCTATCAGGTAAACTCTTACAAAACCTGTTGGCAATCCTGTTGTCATGCAAAAACCAATCAGGTAAACTCTTACAAAACCTGTTGGCAATCCTGCTGTCATGCAAAAACCTATCAGGTAAACTCTTACAAAACCTGTTGGCAATCCTGTTGTCATGCAAAAACCTATCAGGTAAACTCTTACAAAACCAGTTGGCAATCCTGCTGTCATGCAAAAACCTATCAGGTAAACTCTTACAAAACCAGTTGGCAATCCTGCTGTCATGCAAAAACCTATCAGGTAAACTCTTACAAAACCAGTTGGCAATCCTGCTGTCATGCAAAAACCTATCAGGTAAACTCTTACAAAACCTGTTGGCAATCCTGTTGTCATGCAAAAACCTATCAGGTAAACTCTTACAAAACCTGTTGGCAATCCTGTTGTCATGCAAAAACCTATCAGGTAAACTGTTACAAAACCTGTTGGCAATCCTGCTGTCATGCAAAAACCAATCAGGTAAACTGTTACAAAACCTGTTGGCAATCCTGTTGTCATGCAAAAACCTATCAGGTAAACTCTTACAAAACCAGTTGGCAATCCTGCTGTCATGCAAAAACCTATCAGGTAAACTCTTACAAAACCAGTTGGCAATCCTGCTGTCATGCAAAAACCTATCAGGTAAACTCTTACAAAACCAGTTGGCAATCCTGCTGTCATGCAAAAACCTATCAGGTAAACTCTTACAAAACCAGTTGGCAATCCTGCTGTCATGCAAAAACCTATCAGGTAAACTCTTACAAAACCAGTTGGCAATCCTGTTGTCATGCAAAAACCTATCAGGTAAACTGTTACAAAACCTGTTGGCAATCCTGTTGTCATGCAAAAACCTATCAGGTAAACTCTTACAAAACCAGTTGGCAATCCTGCTGTCATGCAAAAACCTATCAGGTAAACTCTTACAAAACCTGATGGCAATCCTGTTTTCATGCAAAAACCAATCAGGTAAACTCTTACAAAACCTGTTGGCAATCCTGTTGTCATGCAAAAACCTATCAGGTAAACTCTTACAAAACCTGTTGGCAATCCTGTTGTCATGCAAAAACCTATCAGGTAAACTCTTACAAAACCAGTTGGCAATCCTGCTGTCATGCAAAAACCTATCAGGTAAACTGTTACAAAACCTGTTGGCAATCCTGTTGTCATGCAAAAACCTATCAGGTAAACTCTTACAAAACCAGTTGGCAATCCTGCTGTCATGCAAAAACCTATCAGGTAAACTCTTACAAAACCAGTTGGCAATCCTGTTGTCATGCAAAAACCTATCAGGTAAACTCTTACAAAACCTGTCAGCAATCCTGCTGTCATGCAAAAACCAATCAGGTAAACTCTTACAAAACCAGTTGGCAATCCTGCTGTCATGCAAAAACCTATCAGGTAAACTCTTACAAAACCAGTTGGCAATCCTGCTGTCATGCAAAAACCTATCAGGTAAACTCTTACAAAACCAGTTGGCAATCCTGCTGTCATGCAAAAACCTATCAGGTAAACTCTTACAAAACCTGTTGGCAATCCTGCTGTCATGCAAAAACCAATCAGGTAAACTCTTACAAAACCTGTTGGCAATCCTGCTGTCATGCAAAAACCTATCAGGTAAACTCTTACAAAACCTGTTGGCAATCCTGTTGTCATGCAAAAACCTATCAGGTAAACTGTTACAAAACCTGTTGGCAAACCTTCTAATGTATACATAGGCAATCCTGTTGTCATGCACAGAAAAAAAATTATACAGAACCTGTTGGCAATTCTTCAGTCATGCACAAAGCTATCAATTTAAACTTAAGAACTACAAAATCTTGATAAAAAACCAACTCAATTTTAATTTATTCATAAAATATGTTTACTTCAGGTGAAGTTATGTTATATTTTTGTTTTATCTGTGAAGTGAGACAAAGGTATTGCAGATATTTGTAGGGTCAAAAAGCTTATCCTGTAATTTACATGAGATTTGGAATAAATGTACACGCCACAAAATTCTGGAAAATAAAATTTAATTTCTCCATAGCCATTCTCTACATAAACTAATGGTAAGCAATTGGTCTCAGATAGAAAGAGACAGTTAATGATATTGATCATGTTGATGGATATAAAAGAAAGCATGCTGCTTTGTCTGTGGAGAAATCATGTCTTTAACTAATTTTGATCTTATGTTTCAGGGATAGACTGCTCCATTTACTGGCTGTCAGGCCGTTTAAAAAGCCAGAACTGTTGGTCAAGTTAAAAAGAGGTAATAACAATACAAACTGGTTACAAAATATAGCTATGATTGAAACTGTGCATAAAAAATCACTATATAGAGTTAGAGTGGAGTCAAATCTTCACATTTGTCTTAACAAGCAAAAAATTAGTATCCTGTGGTTACATTCATTTTATTTGATATATTGATAAAAAATAAGGTACGAATTTTTAAATTCATCTACCTGAAAAACCAAGAAGGTAATACATTGTTATAAGGTTGTTAACATTAGCAGGGCATCAACTATTGAAAAACAGATTGTTGTTATGTCATTCTGAATCATAGATTGATGGAGCCATGAAGGGTAAACCACAAACAAAAACATACAGAAATTAATATCAACTTGATGACTGATTCATTCAAACCTAACAGAACCAACTGGTATCCTTACATGAAAAAAAAAACATTTAAAGAATGGCTGACACCATATACTAAAGAATGGCTAACACCATATAGTTATCTAATACCTTTACTAGAATCAAAGTTATAAGTTTGTTAGATTAAACAAGATGTTTAGTCCAATTTTATAGAGTAATATTTAATTTATTAAACGATGAATGTGGAACGGCCAGCATTGAAAACTTTTTTTTCTTGTTTTTTTCAACAATTACTTATGTTTAGTATGCAGCATCAGAATGGGTTTCATATTGCATGTATTGTGGAATTTGATCTCTTTAACTACACAAATGTAAAAGAAATGTTTGTCCTTAAATACATAGCTAAGCCTAAGCTAGAAGTCATTAATCATTGTATAAAGGTTAGGAGGTCATTGAACAGTAGGTGACATCACGGTACACATGTTGTAACATTCCTTCAGGGGGACGTGAAAAACGTAAACTTATGTCATGTAGTATAACTGCTTCACAGTCTTTGAACTTGGTTACGGAAATGTCAACTTGTACTTTATATAACGGCCAATTCTTGAATAAAAATGTAAATATAATGAGATAAAACTACAGTCATCAAATTGATGCATTAAGGTTGTTTTAGATGTATTTGTTGTTAATGATAATGAATAAGGGGGCATTAAATACAGGTCATAGGAAGCCAACTTGTTCATACCTAGGTTAAAAATAAGTTAATTGTACAGTTATCCAAAAAAAAAATACCAATGGGGAATTTAAAAATACAAGTAAATAATTATCTTTAATTTTCTCTCCAATAAGATGTGAAATGATATTGTATAAGCTCTTTACTTAGGAATTGGTGTTTAATCCAATGTAAGCATCTCCAGGCAATTAAAATTATGTCTCCCCCCCCCCCCCCCCCCACACACACACACACTTTTGTGGGGAGACATCTTGATTTTGTCGTGTCCGTCCGTCCGTCTGTCCGTCACAAAGTTTGTCAGCGAAACTCCTCTGAAACTACTAAACCGAATTCAACGAAACTTGGTATATAGGAAGGACACCATATGTAGTTGTGCATATTACCAGGAAATTTTGATCCTCAAATTTTTGTGGGAGTTATGGCCCTTTGAACTTAGGAATTTGCTGAAAATCCTCATTTATCATCTTGTCTGCGCAACTCCTCTAAAACTACTGAACCAAAATCAATGAAACTTGGTATATAGGAAGGCCATCATATGTTGTTGTGCATGTTACCAGGAAATTTTGATCCTCAAATTAATGTTGGAGTTATGGCCATTTGAACTTAGAAATTTGCTGAAAATCCTCATTGATCATCTTGTTAGCGCAACTCCTCTAAAACTACTGAACCAAATTTAACAAAACTTGGTATATATGAAGGACACCATATGTAGTTGTGCATATTACCAGGAAATTTTGATCCTCAAATTGATATTAATATAAGCCTATGGAATGGGGGGAGACATCGTTTTTGTAGGCAAAAACAAACTTTAATTTAAGAATTTCCTCGTGAAGCAGTTACAATCACAATCGATATCTTAAATAAAGGATGATAAATCTCGGGGACAAAAGTTACTGAGTGTTCTATCCTTATGTTGTAGTATTTCTATTTTTTATTATTACAGATAAACAGAATTTTCCAGGAAGAGATTATTTAGAATTTCGCTTGTTATCTCTTTTATTCTGATTATTTCAGATGGAATTTTAGAGAAGGATAAGAATTCTTGGGGACAACAATTACTAAGTGTGGCCTCATTGAACACTCGTGATAACAAGTATTACCTCCTTAAACATCTGTATTCTGATGTCTCACTAGACTGGCCGTTCTTTACTGATAGTGATAAAGAAATTGTTAAAAGGTAACATCTATCAAATTAATTATGAGTATTCTGATGTCTCACTAGACTGGCCGTTCTTTACTGACAGTGATAAAGAAATTGTTAAAAGGTAACATCTATCAAATTAATGCATGTATATATTTTGGAGAGGTTTTACCTACAGAACTATTTAAACCAAGGCTGCCAAACATTGTTGAGAAGTTCTTTTTAAGTTGGATTGTATTTTGAATTCTTGATGAAAAAAAGGTCATTGGTGAAAATTGTCAAAACAGAATCCTCAATTAGTGTTATCTTTAAAATTGACTTCAACATTTGTTTTGGAAAAACCTCTGTCATACGAAATTGATGGCAACCCTGATCAAAACCCAAAATGCTTACAGGTATATAAAAGTATCTTTACAAAAAATAAGGTCATTAAATGACCTCAGAATAACAAGAGTCTGAAAAGGTTAGGCAACTTCTTTTAATGCCACACACCTAGAAGACAGTTTGAACAAATAGCAAAACTTGCTGTACAGACTAAGACATTTACTACTCAGAAACAATAAATAATTGTAGACATTATACACTGATATTCTCTTATGCTTTTATTTTGTTTATCTCCCTCCCCAAAAAAATTGTATTGGCTCAAACAAAACTAACAAATAGTAAGGACAGATACTTATGTTGTACTTTCAATTAACTTTTTAGGGTTTTGATATCATGAAAGCAGATAGTTAATTAAAACAGAAAAAAACAAGATTCCATGAAATGTCTAACCATTAATCAAAGGAAAATAAAATTGAATGTCTGTCTTTATGTTATGTTTCAATATTTTACAGTAAATTACAGAATTTGTCGCCTGCTGCATCACCTTCTGCTGGTCATCCATCCCCCGACAGTCCTTCTAGCTCAGTAGCTCAGGTAAGGTCGAGTGATTTTGATTATTGATTATTGATTGGCTTATCAAGTTGCCCAAATGCAAAGTTGGAACTTCGTAATACAAGGCATCAGTTTATGTATTCATTACAATGCATTTTCAGGCCTAAAAATGTCATCAGATTTAAGTTTTTACCTTAAATACATTGAAAATAAATAGTCTGCAATTTTTAAGTCGCCTACAACATGTTGCAAAGCGACATATAGGGGTTACTTTGACACCATCCCTGATCTCGCGGCGGCATCCTGCATCCTGTGGCATCACAAAAATTTATTTCACATTTTTCCGTGGAAATGTCATAGGCACTTGATAATTTGTTTGGCATGTGGCTTCCTTCTATAGTACTATATAGTGTAAAACGATTTTGTGTCTGTAATTCATGTACTTCCTGTTTATTGATTACTTTAAGATGCAGGTGACACAAGTCTTCCATAGAAGACTGCCATTGTAGTTGTAAAAATGCTCCTCTGACCCAAAACAAATGGTTAGCAGTGAACTACAATTAACTTTTATTATGTCGCCTGCAACCTGATGCATATGCAACATATAGAGGTCAATGTGGCACCACCTCTTGTCTTGCGGAATCCTGCGGCGTCACAAAAATTTCAGTTGCATTTTTTGGGCAACTACATGCCACAGCCTTTTGATATTAGGCATGTAGCTTCATCCCATAGTACTTTATAAGTTGTTAAGTAGTTATATGTAAGAGACGTTGCTACATTGTACTTCCTGATAACCAAAAACTTAAAGAATATGCATGTAAACATAATGAACATATATGCAAAAATTTTATAACTGTTTACCAGGCATCTACATGCCACAGCCTCTTGATATTTGGCATGAAGCTTCATCTTCAATCATTTATTGCATTAAGCCATTTTATGACTGTAATTGATCTACTTCTGTTTACCAAATATTTTAAGAGGCAGGTGACATATGCTTCCTTTGAAGACCACCATTCTAGTTAGCTTACCTTACCAAAGCTTGTGTCAACACTATTTCAGCATTGTTGTCTGTTAACATAATTCAAAGACCTTATACAGTACTCAAAACCTCTCGATTCGCAGAATAAGTCTTTAGCATAATGGCTTTAAAGTTTTACAATTCAAAAATTTGATTGGAATGTGTCTGTTATGGCAGCAATAACTAGTCCTAAATTACATCTTTAATTGACTTTAATGCAGTGTAAATTCTTAGCTGTACTATGTTTACATTTCTTGTCATTTATTCTCCAGAAAAGACTGAGTGAACCTCCCTCTGAACACCCACCCAATAAAAAGCAGAAAAGAATATCTCATTATGAACGGACAATAAAGCAGGAATCCATGAATGGGCATGCCAAGAAAAATTCCAAAGAAAATATTGATGGTAACTTAAATCTGATATATAAGGCATTCTTTCTGTTAATGTGGTCTACCCACATCATTGATGTGATGTTCTTCCCTATTAATATATTTTTATATTAAAATAGTCCTTACATTTTACATTTAACACCAAAAATAAAAGAAGATTAGAATCAAAAAAAAAATGAAGGAATATATTAATGTGTAAACCTGGCATATTAATTAATAACAAACTTTACATAAGTTTTTCAATACAATTCTTTACAGTTTGAGAACGAGCCTCTGCATTTACACATTGGTTGATTTCATTTATTGAGATCAGTATTACTATACATGTACTATGCTTCAGTTTCATGAGCTCGGTAACTTCATTTAATAATGTTAGTGGTATATTATGTTGGTCTGTGAAAAACATGAAGCAGGTTTTTTTGGTTTATTATAAACATCACTTTATTAGTATGATCAAAATTAATCATTCCACAGTGGATCATATTTCGAGTTATTAAAAGAAAACTGAAATGATATAAGTGTGTGATATTTTGTAGATTCCTCTGTTGATTCTACTACCAATGACCTTGACTTTGTCAAGTAAGTATAAATGTTGAAGGCCATCTAGTTATTAAAGATTTGATGTTAAAATCCACGATGAAACTTTTGTTAAAATCATAACTTTGGCACATGTGCTTATTTCTTGGAGAACTTTTCATGAATGGAGACTGTTTCAATAAATAACATGGGCAGTGTAATTATGTAGAGATGTCTTTTGAACTTTCTTAAATCAGTTTTTCATAGGTACACTAAAACACATAAGTTTGCCTTTGATTTCAATTAAAAGATATACTGTCTCTATTTATGATTCTTTTAAAAGCATTCTGATTTTTGTCTCGCCTGCGACGAATAGTCGCGGAAGGCGAGACATAGGTATTACTTTCCGGCGGCGGCGGCGTAAACTTTTTTGTAAGACTTTTGTGGACAATGAATTGCTTGAAAAGTATAATAGCTAGGCATCTGATATTTGGTATACAGACAGTCCAGGTTATGGTCTACGCAACTGTCACCATGCCGTTTGACCCTGACCCCATTTTCACGCTCCAGTGACTCTGTGAACTTAGGTCTTTTTTCAGGCCGTAAACTTTTTTGTAAGACTTTTGTGGACGATGAATTGCTTGAAAAGTATAATAGCTAGGCATCTGATATTTGGTATACAGACAGTTCAGGTTATGGTCTACGCAACTGTTACCATGCCATTTGACCCTGACCCCATTTTCACGCTCCAGTGACTCTTTGAACTTAGGTCTTTTTCAGGCCGAAAAACTTTTTTGTAAGACTTTTGTGGATGATGAATTGCTTGAAAAGTATAATAGCTAGGCATCTGATATTTAGTATACAGACAGTTCAGGTTATGGTCTACGCAACTGTCACCATGCTGTGTGACCCTGACCCCATTTTCACGCTCCAGTGACTCTGTGAACTTAGGTCTTTTTCAGGCTGAAAAACTTTTTTGTAAGACTTTTATGGAAGATGAATTGCTGGAAAGTTATAATAGCTAGGCATCTGTTATTAGGTATACTGACACTTTTTGTGTTTATATCAAGAAATGAAAGCTTAGGTAGTTGATTTTAGCGATGGTGCCGGCAGGCGAGACATACTTTTAGTGGCCACACTTGTTTGAAACTTTGTACGCAGCAATTTTATGACATTGACAACACTACTGTCAAATGGATTAAGTTTCATCAAGAAGTCAGGGTCTATATCAAAAACAAATTTGAGATTTTAATAATAAGAGCACAAGTATAAGTGAACCCTTATCTTTTACTTTGCAGTAAATATAACCACATTGTTACAATGGATCAGAGAAACAAATACAAACAGGAATTTAACCAGGAGTATGAGGAGTATCGTAATCTTCATAAGAACGTTGAAAAAGTGACACAAAAGTTTGCTGATCTAGAGGTGCGAATGAGACAAACTCCTCAAGGAACGGAAGAATTTGAGGTAAGTTTGATGACAGACAGAGACACTAAGACACTGCTGAAGACCAAACAATGGGCAATTATATATTTTTGTTGGTATCAAAATATCTCTGTAGGCCATAATTAAATTAATATAAAGTTACTTTTCCATGAAGGAAGTATGTTATCCTCATGAAACTTTATTCACATATGTATTAAGAAATGCAGATAAAAATATGTCATCAGATTATACCCTTGACATAAGCTCATGTCTTTTTGGCATATTTTTCTTTAACTTGGGGATAGAAACAAGTTGGTCCTGTGGATTAAATCAAAGATCTGCTTTTGAATTCAGTCATTGTCCAATTCATGATTTTATTTTTTGATTATGTATGGAATTGTGAGATCTTCTAAAACTTGAATAAGAAATTTTGTCTTTTGATAAATTAAGCAATCTGGGTAAAGGGAAACAACTGTACAGATTATAAGAGTTTCCCAATCAGTGCAAACTTTGATCTATACATTTATTATTGTATTTTAGAAACTGAAGGATTTAATTAGAACAGAATACAAGTTACAGAAAGAAGATGTCAAGTATTTGGAACAGAAGAGAAGATTTGAGTACTTACACAAAAAGTTGGGCTTTATAAAAGAATTAATCTTAGAGTATGACCAATCCCATGCTATCGTAGATTCATAGCGATGATTCCACCTTACGGGGTGGATACTGATGACAACCTAATTGTTACTATAGTAACAATGTTTCTGGCCAATGGATCTGGAGATATTGCTTCATGTATGTTGATGTGTCTGTGATATCTGTGTAAAGACTTGAGGGGTTTTCTTCTTCACTAATACACAATCTGACAACATTAGTATTCTTAGGGTGGTTGTTGTCTCTACTGTGTTCATAGTTTTTATTATGATCTTTCCTTGTCTTGTTTTATTATAAATTTGATGGTTTTACATCATAAAACAATAGAAAGAAAAGTTCACAGCCATTTGTATGTCCTGAGTGGAGCTAGTATTTTAACTTAAAATGACAATATTTATAATTATATTTTGATGACTACTGAATACCTATTTACATTTGGATTGTGATTAGTGTATAAGAAAACCTGTCAAGTCTATGTATAAATGATAACTTGTGTGTTAAACATACAGACATTTATAACCTCTGTTTGTTCACAATATACAGTTGTTTTGGAATGTTTATATTATGAAAATGCTTTAAAAAAAAACGAAAAACCAATTTTAAACCAAGGTTATAAAAATGAAACTTGTATAACTCATATACAGGGCTTAGGGTTGCTTTAAATTATGTTTTACCTTTGTTTTGTCTCAGTTTGTTATTAAGGAAAGATCTCTAATTTTATGCATGGGTGTATGTACTCTATGTACAATATAGTAAGACTTTACTTAAAGGATTAAAGCTTGGTTTACATTAGCTTCTGATGTATGTTTTGTTAGGCTTAGCTTGTCCTGGAAAGATCAAAAGTAGTTTGATATGCACAAAATGCCAAATGTGTTCATTAAAGGAAAATTACAGTTAGGCTTAAAGAAATAAACTTTATGTCAATGTGCAAGACTAGTTAGATTTTAGGAACAATTTTGAATACTTAAAAGAATTTAGAAAATTGTATTGATTGTAGTTTTATATAATATCCAACAAGTAGGGCAATAGCTGATGTGAGCCAGGCTTAAGAGATAAGATCTTGATAATTACTCTTGTCTGTTATAGACATTAAATTTATTTTTGCTTTTGACATGTTTCAATTACATGTAAATTTCTGAAGAGAATTGCAGTGTTCATTTATGATTATTTCTGGATTACAACAGAGTCGTGTTATAAAAATGTTATGACAGGAGTGAATGGATGAATGTCATACTACCAGTCTTTCAGAAGATATACGCTTTATTTGTCAGCATAAATAATAATTCACACCGCTCCTTAGTAGGATTTATAGCTTTTTAGCTCATTTATCTTTTTAAAAGATTGCCATTTTTAGTGAATTATTTACTCTGCATAGAGATTTGTTTAAGTGCCTTCAAACCTCTAACCTAATATTGTGTTTTTGATGTTGTCAAACATTCACATTCCAAGATAGATAGGATACAGATTGTTCAGTTTAGAGAGGGATGAGGTACATGGTGACAATTTTGATGTAAATGGGGCATAATTAAAAAAAAACTTGTTAATTTCAAGGAATAATACCATAAAACATTTAAATAGCTTATGAAATTTTTGGTGTTTTTTTATTAAGTATTTCACCTTACAACTTTTAAAATTCAAGAAGTTTGAAAAATTCCCAATAAATTAGAAAAATTGAAAAATTCATAAGAACTGTAATATTCAAAAGTATATTTTTTCCCATCACAATTACAGGTTACCCAACACCTAGTCTAAAATAAATTTGTTTAATTTTTTCAAAGTCTCATTTGACTTATTGACTCGGTGTCTTAAAAACTTCAAGAAGTTTGAAAAATCCCAAATAAATCAGAAAAATGGAAAAATTGTAATATTCAAAAGTATATTTTTCCCACCCCATGCTTATTATGGGGTACCCAATGCTAAGTCTAAAATATTTTGCTTACTTTTTTCAAATCTTGCTCAAATATGTAATTTTAGTTTAATACAAGTTCCTATTATTTTTTTTCCTATTTTGATCATTTAAAGCTTTATATCTTTGAATATATGTCTGACTATAACACTCAACTGATTTATAGTTATCCCCCTTAGCTGTTCTGTACCCCTGATGTGATTAGATGTACACCTAGGTCTGTGTTAGAGAAAGATACAACCATTGTGTGAAGATTGCCATAACAAAGATCTGTGATAATTGTGTGAATCACCTTGTCAAAACAGTACACCCACCCATGTTGTTATATGCAGATTTTGGTGCTATTTATAGAATGCTGGAGAATGTTTGAAGTTGATGGACCACACATTATTGCTACAATATGATAAGTGTAAACATAATCAAAATGGCATGCATAAGTTGAAAGACAATCAAGGCACCGAAAATATAAAGAAAATTTGGTCATTTTTTCATTGATAAAATTCATTTTAAGTACATGTAATTTCTGTACTTTTCCCTGGATGCTAAGAAATTGTTGGATTCCTATGCAATGTCATAATTTTAGAAGGAAGAATAGACGACTTTTAGTTCAATCACTAGTTTTCTTAGTTGATCCTCAGGTTTACCAAAACCAGTGATAAAATCAATATCAAGAAATTCAATATTGTATAAAATATAAAGAAATTTTGCTAACCATCTTTTAAAAATATTGTAATGGGACGTTCTCTATTGATTGGTTAGGACATAGTTTGAGTCTTGGCAATTTCCATGGCATAGGAGATGCTTAAGTCTTGTTTTAATATATGATTATCTATTCCAATGTATAGATTATAATAAATGTTGCTGGACATTTTTAACTTAAAAGAAGGAATGTTTCTGAGTTATGTTAGACCTTTATTTTCTCAATGATGACTCAATTTTGGTGCTTTTAGATATGTGAACTTAAGTGCTGTTATACCTGCTGCCAACAACGGACAGTGCTTTATTTATTAGTAAATTATTCCATTGTATATAATTGTAATATTTGCCATGAATTGTATTTAAGGATTATTTAAAACTTTGTATTTAAGGATTACTCAAAACTTTTATTTAAGTTATCTATATTTTTCTTCGCCAACCACAAACCATACCACACTACTCAACCAATTTATTGTTAAACTTTAAAAATGCTGCTGTAATTATTTTGCATGAGTTTAAAATTCCTTTGTTTTGCCATTCTGAAAATTGAATCTTTATTTTTGATTATCTCTTTATTATTTGATCTATACATGATCTGAACTTGAAACATAATGAATCTTATGATCCATCACCTAATCTCTACTACATGTACTTATGATTTCATTACATTTACAGAAACCCAACTTTTTTAGGGGTACTGTATAGTGAATGAGTATCCCCCCAAAAAACTCATATCTTATTATAAATGTCTGAACATCTCATGGATACGTTTTGAACCTTTAAAATGATGTTATTTGTCTAATCTTAAGCAAATGCCGATTCAAGAAATGATAAAAGATCAAAACCCAAGTGGTTGAATGATGTTAACTGATTATCTACATAAAGACTAATGCAATAAATGAAATGAATCGTAGAAGGTTGTTTTCACTCGCTGCTATATGTATGTCCAGTTAGTGTATATATGATGTGTTTTGTTAAAATTTATGATTTATCAATATCTAAGGGCTAATCAATGGATGTATTCAGCTATGTTATTCAGGGTTTCCTGTAAAGTTTTATTTTGTGTTCAGATTGAGTCTTCCTCAGCCTTTTAAAGGCATTTGTAGTTTAACTTGATAGTTTGTTAGCTTAAACTAGGCAGATTTATTTCAGAATTTGTCAGGGAGATCATCAATAGAAGTAGCTTTTCTGTATGAAATGTCCATTTGATTGTGCTTTAGATATTGGTACATGATTGTTATTAATTTATTGTGGTCTTTCAGTAATGGGATATGGATGTGTGAATTAATGCATTCTTTGCTTGTGTATTCTGTATGTTTATTTTTGACATAATAAATCACGCATTGCAAAATAATCATGTAGTTCATCTGTATTGCCCTCATGTTATGTAATGGACAACTTCTCTCGTTCTTTGTATTTTTAGCTCACTTGGCAAAAGGCTTATACCATTTCAATGTGTCCTTCATCATCTGTTGTCAACTGTTATCAATTAATAGTATTTTCTCCTGAAACCTTGAGTCTATTTTACTGCAACTTTCCTGGAACAGATTATAGTATGCTGGTATCAAATGATGCTTTTTTATACCCCACTGATAAGAGGGGGCTATATTGAAATCTCCTTGTCTGTCCATCTGTTACAAACTTTGGTAACAGATTTCTGGGCTTTTACTGAAGGATTGATTTCAAATTTGGTACACATCTTAAGCATGATAAGTTGAACATAGCCATACAAGGGTACAAAAATAGACAATTTTTCATTACAGATTTCTCAGCTTCTTCTTGAGGGATAGATTTTAAATTATGTACACAGCTTATAAGTATAATGAGTTGTAACATGCCTCCCTTTTCAAGCTCCTGTTTTCCAAATTATCAAGTGGGAATATCCTTGGCACAATTTAGGGCAGGGGAATATCCTTGGCACAACTTAGTGCAGGGGAATATTCTTGGCACGACTTAGTGCAACCCCTTGTAGAAGAAACATAGCTGCTATTACTAAAAATAGAATGCATGGTAAAATCACATTAAATTGGGTCATAACTTAGAAACTATAAAAGATTGGAAAACATTTATGGATCTTCGGCTCTTCAGAATCAAAAGTTCTACTATAGCCTCCATTAAAGTTGAGTTTTACACTGACAAGCAGTTTTTGTTAAGCTCAACTGACTTGATGTTTGTCACCATTGTTTTTATCATTGGTTGTGGCCCATCACTTTATTTAAAAATCTTCTCTGAAGCAACTAAAGGGATTGCTTAAAAAACTTTGCACACTTAATCTTTTCAGCTAAAGCCTTCATAGGTTGAAGTTGTAGAATATTTTTTATAGGAGTCCCCCTGAAACAACTTTTAATTGGCAAATAATCTTTTTTTTTCCTATTGGCTAATAAGTCAGATTAGCAATTCAGGGTCCTGGGAGCCTCTAGTTTTTCATATATTTGCCATTTGTGCTGAAAACAATTGGAGATAGAGGACAGCTTTGCTTGTATATGCTTGATCTTAATACTTTTTAGCTCACCTGGACCAAAGGTCCATGTGAGCTATTACCATCACTTGGCGTCCGTCGTCGTCGTCGTCTGTCGTTGTCGTCGTCTGTCGTCGTCGTCGTCGTCTGTTAACAATTTTTCAAAAATCTTCTCCTCTGAAACTACCAAACAGAATTTAATGAAACTTGGTATGAATGATCCTTAGGGTGTCCTGCACCAAACTTGTGTTTTGATTTTTGATTGGTTAAAAAACATGGCCGCCGTTACTAAAAATAGACTAGGGGGGTCAAACTACTGTTTTTGGCTTATAAATCAAAAAGTATAAGAGATAGAGGAAATCTGAAGCCACGTTACTGATTCAGCATCAAAAGCTCTACAAAAGTCTCCATTTGGTCAAAGTTGTCAGATGACCCCTTATAGGGGTTACGGCCCCTTGAAGGTGAAAAATAGCATTTTTTCATGTTTTTGGCCTACAGAATGAAAACTATTGCAGATAGAGATTAGCTGTTGCTTGCTTAAATGTTCAGCTCATTTAACTCTACAAAAGTCTCTATAGGGTCGAAGTTGTCAGATGACCCCTTATAGGGGTTACGGCCCCTTAAAGGTGAAAAATAGCCATTTTTCATGTTTTTGGCCTACAGAATGAAAACTATTGCAGATAGAGATTAGCTGTTGCTTGCTTAAATGTTTAGCTCATGTAACTCTACAAAAGTCTCTATAGGGTCGAAGTTGTCAGAAAACCCCTTATAGGGGTTACGGCCCCTGAAAAATAGCATTTTTTCATGTTTTTGTCCTACAGAATGAAAACTATTGCACATAGAGATTAGCTGTTGCTTACTTAAATGTTCAGCTCATTTAGCTCTACAAAATTCTCCATTGGGTCGAAGTTGTCAGATGATCCCTTATAGGGGTTACGGCCCCTGAAAAATAGCGATTTTTCATGTTTTTGTCCTACAGAATGAAAACTATTGCAGATAGAGATTAGCTGTTGCTTGCTTAAATGTTCAGCTCATTTAGCTCTACAAAATTTTCCATAGGGTCGAAGTTGTCAGATGACCCCTTATAGGGGTTACGGCCCTTGAAAAATAGCGATTTTTCATGTTTTTGTCCTACAAAATGAAAACTATTGCAGATAGAGATTAGCTGTTGCTTGCTTAAATGTTCAGCTCATTTAGCTCTACAAAATTTTCCATAGGGTCAAAGTTGTCAGATGACCCCTTATAGGGGTTACGGCCCCTGAAAAATAGCGATTTTTCATGTTTTTGGCCTACAGAATGAAAACTATTGCAGATAGAAGATTAGCTGTTGCTTGCTTAAATGTTCAGCTCATTTAGCTCTACGAAAGTCTCCATAGGGTCGAAGTTGTCAGACTACCCCTTATAGGGGTTACGGCCCCTGAAAAATAGCGTTTTTTCATGTTTTTGGCCTACAGAATGAAAACTGTTGCACATAGAGATTAGCTGTTGCTTGCTTAAATGTTCAGCTCATTTAGCTCTACATAATTCTCTATAGGGTCGAAGTTGTCAGATGACCCCTTATAGGGGTTACGGCCCCTGAAAAATAGAGATTTTTCATGTTTTTGGCCTACAGAATGAAAACTATTGCAGATAGAGATTAGCTGTTGCTTGCTTAAATGTTCAGCTCATTTAGCTCTTCAAAATTCTCCATAGGGTCGAAGTTGTCAGGTGACCTCTTATAGGGGTTACGGCCTCTGAAAAAAGCGATTTTTCATGTTTTTGGCCTACAGAATGAAAACTATTGCAGATAGAGATTAGCTGTTGCTTGCTTAAATGTTCAGCTCATTTAGCTCTACAAAAGTCTCCATTGGGTCGAAGTTGTCAGAATGAGATGACTCCTTATAGGGGTTATGGCCCCTTATAGGTGAAAAATGGTGTTTTTGGCCTATAGAATGAAAACTATTGCAGGTAGAGAAAAGCTGTTGCTTGCTTAAATGTTCAGCTCATTTAGCTCTACAAAAGTATAGGGTTAACATCAAGACCAGGTGAGCGATTCAGGCTCCTGGGAGCCTCTTGTTCTCTATAAGCATCAGTGGTACTGTGGCAAAGTAAATCGCAAATTTTGTTGATTATCAGTTTATAAGTTGAAAATGACCTTTGAAACACAGAAAATAATGCTATAGTTATTGACCACTGTTGCCATTGCAGCCATTTCATACAAGCAATTGCTTATACCTCACTTGACACTTTAGAGAAAGAAAAAATATTTAATCAATTAGACAATTTAATTAGTATATCTGAAATTACTAAGGCAATAAAAAAGCTTAAATGCAACAAGTCCACTGGATTAGATAATATCTCTAACAATATGATCAAAAGTGGACAGAATTCTCTTATTCCTAGTTTACAAAAACTATTCAATTCATGCCTTTCTAGTGGGTACTATCCAAAAATTTGGGCTGAAGGATACATTACTCCAATACATAAAGCCAATGATATTCATGACCCAAACAATTATAGGGGTATAACCGTTACAAGTGCGATTGGAAAGCTATTTAACAGTATTCTTAATGAAAGATTAGACTGTTTTCTAAATGAAAATGAAATAATTAATAAGTGTCAGGTGGGGTTCACAAGAAAGGCCAGAACAACTGATCATTTATTTGTTTTAAAATGTATTATTGATAAGTATTGTTCTGTCAAAGATGGAAGGGTGTATGCCTGCTTTGTTGATTTCCAAAAAGCCTTCGACACAGTTATACACACAGGCATAAAAAATCAAATTGTTAAAAAATGGCATCAGCTCAAGGTTTTACAATGTGATTAAAGACATGTATAAAGTAAGCAAATCCTGTATTAAAGTACAAAATCACCGAACAGATTTTTTTAATATTGAACTTGGAGTTAAGCAAGGTGACAATCTTAGTCCCAACTTATTCAAAATTTTTATAAATGACTTCCCAGAGTATCTTGAGAACTCCTTAGATCCTATATTCATAAATGACAAACCTTGTAACTGTCTTATGTATGCTGATGACATAATATTACTCTCTTCATCTGCAAATGGTCTTCAATCAAAGCTCAATATTCTAGAAAACTATTGTAAGGATTGGTGTCTCTCAGTTAACATCCAAAAAACCAAAACAATGGTTTTCAACAAGGCAGGCAGACACATCAAACTTAAGTGTACATTAGGAAACTCTGAGTTAGAATGTGTTCAACAGTACAAATATTTAGGGGTTTATGTATGTACATCAGGATCCTTCTCCTTTGCTCAAAATGAATTGTATAAAAAGGCATTGAAAGCTTTTTACAAATTACAAAAAGACTTTCTGTCGATGAATCCTAAAATAAACACGAGCTTAAACATATTTGATCATACTATTAAACCCATTCTTCTTTATGGTTGTGAAGTTTGGGGTGCCTCATTTAACTGTAATTCCTCTAGATTTAGAAATGGACCTATCTCTTTACAAAAGATATTTCCAAATCTAAATTGCGAGAAATTACATATCAAATTTTGTAAATCTATTCTTGGTGTGCACAAAAAAACTTCAAACTTTGCAGTCTTATTAGAACTTGGTTGTTTTCCTTTGTATATGGAAATTATAAAGCGGGTAGTCAACTATTGGCACAGATTAGAAAATCTGAACAATTTCCCTTTGTTAAAGAATGCATATATGGAATCCAAAAAATTACATGCCCAACATAAACCATCATGGTATGGTTCATTACAACAAATACTAAACAATATTCCTAAACTTAAACAATCACATGGAAAACTTTCAAAGTATGGTATTAAAATTATTCTAAAAGAAGCATATATTCAGTTGTGGTCTACACAAAACCAAAATTTAAATGAAGGAAAACTACGCACATATGCAAAGTTTAAAACAAACTATGGAAGAGAAATTATCTTTCAATTATTACTAATTTTGAGCTCAGGAGAAGTCTTACAAAATTCAGAGTTTCCTCACACCACCTTCAAATTGAAACTGGTCGCTATAAGAACACGCCAGTTCAACAGAGAATATGCCAGCAATGCAGCTCTGGTGAGATAGAAGATGAGATTCATTTCTTGTTACACTGTTCAAAATATAATAGAGAACAGCTGAATAATATTATTCATCTCCACTGTGATAACTATGCTAATCTCTGTGACAAAAATAAGTTTATATGGTTAATGTCATGTGAGAATGAAGCTGTACTTAAAGAATTATGTACATTTATTAAAACGTTTTGTCCTTAATTTTGTTAGTTGAATATGGTATAAAGGTTTGTATTATTTGTCCTTTTGCATTGGTCACGAGGAGGAATGCAGATGATATAGAGCATCGCATTTCCTGGAGCAACGTCCCTTGGTGACCCTTGCAGCAGGACGAATCCATATACAGACACTTTATATCTCTTATATATATCCTTAAATATTTAAATCTATGTGGAGTTACACTGTTGGTGACTCTGCACTGGACACGAGGAGGAATGCAGATGACACTGATCATCGCATTTCCTTAAGCACCGTCCCTTGGTGTCCTTTGCAGAGGAACAAACATTTACTAATACATAACGCCTGTACTTAAAACAGTCTCACACCTTGGCTGTGCTGCTGGGTATCTCTGTTAAAATACTGATAAATGTTATTGTCAATCCTTCATCTGATACAAAATATATACATAATACATGTATTGTTAAAATGGTTAACTTTATATATCATTATATTTGTACTGTCATTTGTTTGAACATTGTATTATAATTATTAATGTCATGTATGTCATTGCCCCCTGTGGGTCCATGATTGGTCCAATAAAATATTTCTATTTCTATTTCTATTTCTATACCTTGGAATAATCTTAACTATACCCCCGCTTGAATAGGGGGGGGGGGGGGTATATAATGATAGGGATGTCCGTCCTTCCCCTACACCTCCGGATATCCATCTCTTATCCGTAACTCCTCCTAATTTACCCCTTGATGGATTTTCACGAAACTTTCACACAATCTTTGTGACAAAATGTAGATGTGCACCTCTAATTTAAAGTTTGATCAGAATGATTTTTAGGGCTTCCCATAGCAAAACATGGACTTGGCCATTTGATGACAAGGGTTACCTATCTCCTAAACCCCTTGATGGATTGTCATTTAACTTTCACACAGTCTTTGTGACATAATGTAGATTTGCACATTCTATTTTAGAATTAATGGCTATTAAAGTTTAAAAAAAAACCCTAAAATTGACAATATTAAAAATGTTTGATCACTTTATATATATGTGTGTTGTCGGACCAAGGCTATGTCGCAAGTCATGCAATATTGAGCAGTTTTGGTAGCAAATTTTGACCAAAATATTTCCATTTTTACAACTTTTCAAACTCCATATATTAGTGGATGTACATATTTTTTAATGTAATGCAAGGTCCAACCTAAATTCTTTCATTAGAATTGTTCATCTTTGAAAAAAACTTTTCTTGTCAATCATGAAAAAAAACATTAAACAATGTGGTGTCTGAGTGACGATTATAATGGAGTTATGGAACAGTTAAACCATTCTTTATAGGAGTTAGTCCCTTTTTCCATTTCACCATCGTTCGAGATCATTGTCGTTTTCGTTCCTTTTTAAACACTGATACGCTATAATTCATTTTTTTATCATATTAAACTTGGTTCAACATTAATTTTGCTACTGTAAGACTAGTCCGTGTAAATTTTGAATTAGACAAGATAGAGTAAGACGAATAACACTACTTCTTAGTTTTATTGAGAAAGTACAATAAGAAAATGCTGCGATTTGAATATTCATGAGCGCATGTTTAATGGGTAGGAGATCAGACGGCACTTGATGGTGTGTTGTGTTGGTTCGTCGTTGAACTTGGAGCTCTTATTACCCTGAAAACAGTAATCAAATATTCAGTCGGAAATAAGACTACTAAAACTAAAATTTCAATCTACTAGTATATGTAAATATATATATATATATGAGAATGTAATATTTACTTTATATATATGAATACAAGTGAAACACATCAACAAAGATAGGTTACTGTTTTGTTACATCCTCTTTAAGTAGCAATTAATTACAGCTTATTAAATTGTAATAAGACCTTATATTTCTAATAAATAAATTTTGCCTGGTGTTCGTCGGAAAATACTATAAAGTTTTCTGGGTTTTGTTTTCAATAGTTCGGTAGAACATTTCGTGTATTTGGGACTAGTCGAGGGCGTATCTACGTTTTACGATACTTGTAGATAATGTTTTTGGAGATTTTACCATGGGATCGCTGATCGAAATGTTGCTCTAACCACCATTTAAGACATAAACTATATGTATCCATTTAAGTTACCTACCGACTACTTTGTTTGATACTGGATCTTTGAAGATGGGCTGCGAAATGTGGTCCCGGCTTTTTGGATATGCAATCAATCTCTGTGAGTGTTCCAACTGAGTTCCTGGGTTCAGAGCGTTGAAGAAATTGTCATTTGTAACAAAGCCCGGCTTGACTGGACCATCTGATACAGCTGTGCCATGGTTCCCACTTAACCTTTGCCACAAGTCTCCACGGTTGGTATCCTTCATGAACTGTGCTAGACGTTGCTCGACTATGCCATTTGGGATAGCTTTGATTTGTGCAGGGTTTGGTGTCTCCTTCCAGAACGACTGCATATCGACCGATCCCCTGGGAGTGTCCAACGACCCGCCGTTAAACGGTTTAAAGGAGAAAGTTGCTGGTTCTTTTTTGTTTAATGACATTTGATTAAGACCTTCAAGTACATTGATGTTATTAAAATCTGATCTAACTATACCATCAATTCCCGTAGATAGTGTTCCACTGCTTTGTGCGTCCACCCATTTGTCCGGGCCAGACAGTTTTTGCATAGGACGGTCTTGTCGAACAAGAATGTTCAAATTTATGTCCTTTGGAGGGGTTTGTCTAGCGGGAAAAGGTTTCACAGCGTGATTTCTATCATGAATTGGCGATAAATTGCCACTAAGATCCAGATGTCGCTGTCTCTGAATCAAAGAATTTATTAAGTTGATATTACCTTGTTCGGTACCACTGCTTAGTGCTTTTCCAGATCGGTCTAACCCCACTACAACTACCGGTGACGTTTTTTCTCGTGTTTGGAGATTTTGAATGTAAGAAAGAATACGTGCTATGTTCTGTTCGTTTGTAAGGCGGTCTCTCATTTTTGTATCGTAAATAAAGTTTTGTAGATCAACTGTATCTCGTCTTGATGACATCAAAGCCGACAACAAATTATTCACGTTTATATTTGTGTTTGTGTTTTGTTGGTTAAATGAACTGTCTCTGTTTCTAGACAAGACACCATGAACTAGACTTTGTAGAAGAGAAGATGTTAACCCCGAGTTAGACATAGAATTAGATCCTCCAAAATTTGACTGTGGGAACACACTCGGTTTCCCGAATTGACTTTGCCCCAACATATCCGTCATCATATTACTGCTTTGCATCCATCCCGCACCTGAACCAAAATTCGAACTAGCTGCATTAGAGCCACTGGCATGACCCCCTATACCGAATCCTCCACCGGCACGACCTCCGAAACCGATTCCCCCACCGGTCTGACCTCTCCATCCGAGTCCTCCACCAGCCGAAGAACCAGCTTCCCAACCCATACCACCACTACCACGGAAACCACCAAATCTGTGCCACCCCTCATTATTAAATCCACTGGTTGCAAGGCTTCCAGTGTCTATGAAGTTTGAGGCGGTGTTTGAAGCTGAAGCGGAACCGGAGCTCGAAGATGACACAGATGTTGAGCTTCCGCTTGACGATGCTGCTGCTCCTTGTGAATCCATCGAATCCACTAACGCATAAAGCGCGAGGGTATCCAAATTCATATCGGCCATGGCCGCAGCTAAAAAAGAATCCCTGAATGGATTTCCATTTTGGCCTCCAAAAAAGCCCGCATCCGCCCCAAAAATTTGTTCCCACGCACTTGAGCCAGAAGACGACCCGCCACTCCCAGACCCGGAGACACTAGACGCTAAAAATGCGGCTTTAGCAAGAGAACTCGTTTCTTCATCACTAAATACGATGGTGGCATGGAACAGTATAGAAACACAAATGGCTATTGGTAGTGGGAACATCATCTGAAAATATATAAGAATATATGCAGGAGTTTTTAAAATAACAAAGTTTCAAAGGTGCTGAAACTGAATATTACAAGTATATTATGACAAATGGCCATAATAAGTATCGTACTATTGTCTTTCATACAACTGTTTGATATAGTTATGATATATTTTAAAAGTACCTTGTTTGTGTTTTGCCGTATATCTGTCCTTGTGCAGCCGATTTGTTTTTTAAACTGCTTAAACTACTAGGTTAAAGCTTGTTTTTTTTCTCTAAAATGATTTTGCCAAAAAAGAACAAAGAGCGGATACAAACATCAATTTCAAAAGAGATTTGAATGTTTAAACCTGTCACGATTTAATTACCTGATTTTTCCTCCTTAGCCCTCTGTTCTCTGTGTACCTCTAGTCATCTTCTACTTTCATCGAAAATCTTGCTAATTATGATTTATCATTTCCACTATAGAAATTTATGTTTAACAAGATTTGTTTTTATTGTTACATGCTTTCACGTATCCATAGGTAATGAATAAATCATGTCTAATTAATATCAGACATTCATTCTTGTTTCGTCAATTTTTTGTCACTACAGAATTTCAAGTTTTTATTTTTATAAAATGGTTTGTGTTTAGGCATGTCATGTCACATCAATGAACAATGTCCTTCACTTCAAATTTTCAAATATTCGTTCTCCAAAACTAAGGCTAAGTGAAAGAAAAAAAAAGAAAGAAAAATAATGTGATAAAATTCAAATTTTGCAAGACAATTTTTCGAAACAAATACAATGTTTAAGTCTATGAATGGAAAAGGAGGGAGTTGGACGAAAATGTACATATAGAAGGAAAACCCCCTTTTTTATAACACTTTCTGATTTTATATCTGTTATTGGTGTTCTAATTAAAACCTGATATATCTTTTTCGGTTGCATCTATTATGGTAATCCTGCATTTACAGATATAACGTTGTCCTGTTGGCTAATTGACATATGCTACAATTATTCGCAGGAATTGAAATTCAACAAAATAGCAACTGCAAAAATGGACAAACTTGTGTTCAACAATGGTAGTTCAATAACAGAGTCTCTGTTCATCTGGATCTTTGATATTAGGCACTGAGGAAATTGTCGTTAAACGAACTAAAAATTTCCTTGGAATTTTTATAACATCGGACATGAAGTGTTCAGAAGCGGTTTCAAAAGCTTGAGAAAAGGCAGAAAATCTCTCCATGGACTTTTTGGTATGAACAACTCAAAAGAGAGGACTTTTATTATATGACATTTGTGAATCTAAGAAAGATAGCACTTCCTTCTGTCCTTTACGACTGCGAACTCTGGAATAACACGACTGACGTGAACTCTCTAAGTCGGATGCATCACTTCCCTCTGAAGAGAATACGTAATCTACGTACACTAACAAGGTCCGATATGGTTAAGTTTGACATTTCTTTCGAAATCGACCGGAAGAAACATTTTTTCTATACCCTTTTAGCTCACCTGGCAAAAGGCCATGTGAGCTTATGCCATCACTATGCGTCGGTCGTCGTCTGTCGTCCGTTAACAATTTCAAAAATCTTCTCCTCTGAAACCACTGAACCAATTTAACTGAAACTTTGCAGGAATGGTATATGACATGTTGGCAACAAACGATCCTCATCTTGAAATGATTCGATAAAAAACATGGCTGCTGTTACTAAAAATAGAACATAGGGTAAAACAACTTAAAATTGCTTATAACTCAGTAACCATAACAGATTCTTCAGAATCAAAAGCTCTACAAAAGTCTCCATTGGGTCAAAGTTGTCAGAGGAACTATATATAATAGGGGTAATGGCCATTTAAAGGTCGAAAATAGCCTTTTTTCATGTTTTTGCCCTTTTGAATGAAAACTATTGCAGAAATAGAAAAGCTGTTGCTTGCCTAAATGTTCAGCTCATTAAGCACTACAAAAGTCCCCATAGGGTCAAAGTTGTCAGATGACCCCTTATAGTGGTTACAGCCCCTTAAAGGCGAAAAATAGTGTTTTTGGCCTATAGAATGAAAACTAATGCAGATTGGGAAAAGCTGTTGCTTGCTTAAATGTTTAGCTCATTGAGCTCTACAAAAGTCTTCATAGGGTCGAAGTTGTCAGATGACTCCTTGTAGGGGTTACAGCCCCGTAAAGGCGAAAAAAGAGTTTTTTGGCCTATAAAATGAAAAATAGGGATTGCATCCCCTAAATAAACATGTTTTCATGTTTTTGGCTTATATATAATGAAAACTATAGCAGGTAAAGAAAAGTGGTTGCTTGATTAAATGTTCAATTCATTAAGCTCTTAACATGCTTAACAAAAGTCTCTATAGAGTAAAAGTATTCAGATGGCCTTTAAAATAATATTTTGCACGTTTTTGGGCTACAGAATGAAAACTATTGCTGATAGAGAAAAGCTGTTGCTTGCTAAAATGTTCAATTTCTTCATAGGGTTGGCATCAAGACCAGGTGAACGATTCAGGCTCCTGGGAGCCTCTTTTTTATTATTGCCATAACATCAACAACAACAAAATTGGAAAACTACTTTCTCTAATTTTCATTACATTTATTAACCTCTTAACCAGTTGTGGAAAATATTTATCCCCTCGTTCTCAGCGTTATTGCACGTGCAATTGATGAACAACCTTTTGCATTTTTTTTAACAAAAAAAAAAACGGAAGAAACATGTTCTTTATGAGACTCTTCTTATTTGTTTTAACTGGCATTTAAAGATGTATGGTTTCATCCCGGAAAGACTCTTTACGAAATACAATTTAACAGATCATTTTCATCTTTACATAACTAAACAATTCCCTCCTGAGATGTGCTGAATAAGGATCAATGCTGATGCTACACGCGGAGACAATCATGGCTTGAACCGGTTTAAACAAGTCCACACAACCGAAATTTTCAAAGGTTGGTGTACAGCATCTACAAATTAATGAACTTTCAAACACGTTTTCCTAGTTAAGACACTCATTTGTGTTCCATAAACTGAAATCACCAAATACGTCACGTGCAACTCGTCATTCAGAGACACTCTTATCGAAGGATGTATTTTATGGATGTCCACCCAATCCTTGAATATGTTGACGTGATTTGGGATAACTACTCGGAGCATTTGAAAGATAGTTTGGAACAGATTAATTTAGAGGCCGCACGCATCGCAATTTGGACCACGAGGTTGACTAGTCTAAATGTTCTTCTAAATGAGTGCGAGTGGGAGAGTCTCAAAGAGAGACGAGAAAACCATAAACTTGTCTTTTTTCAACAAATGGTTAATAAGAATAATCCGACTTATTTGTCAAATCTGGTTCCTACAAATCATTCCGACTAGAACTAGCTACTAGTATTACCATAACAGTTTCCTGTCATCTGTTGTTCATACCTCCGTTGGTGAGATCCTCTTCCATTGCAACTCTCAAAAATTAGAAAAATACACTAGAAAGCGTCGTGAAGTTCCTAAATATTGCTATACTGGTAATAGATTGGGACAAGTCTTACACACTCGAATATATATATAAAAACAGAGACCAGCGGTCTTCATGAACATTTATACAAGAAACACCTAACCGACCAACCTTATGTCAATGTTATCTAGTTGAAAGTTCAATACACTTTCTGTTAGATTGTCAAAGATTTACACGTCTCCGTCAACTCATGCTTGCTTAACTTACTTACAACCCCATTACTAAACTCAAAACGCTTCTGACATGTCTCAGTCGATGTGTGTAGTTGGAATAATATCATGTGTCTTAAGTGGACTTAAGTTCTTCTATTTGTTGAAAGTGGTTGTTTTAGAGTTAATAAATTGTTTTTTTTCTGATCTAAATATAACACTGTTGCGTGAGTGAGTGAGTGAGTGAGTGAGTTGGTGTTTTACGCCCTCGCAACACGTTAGGCTAGTAGGGTACTTGAAGGCGATGAACATGAAAAGTACACATTTTATGTCAATAAGCAAAGCTGAGGTTAAAATTTAGAGCATGATCGATGATAATATGAACATGAAATGATGATGATGTAAAATATGGGGGGTGAGATTGGAAACAAATGAAACAGCAAATTTTGAAGAACCACAGGAAAAAGAGGAGAGGTGGGTGGGGGCGAAAAATTTAGCCTATGTGGTGCACTACTTGGCGGTCAACAAAGGGATCTTTTACGTGCATGAAACGTGGCCCTCATCACGCATGTTTGCCCACTATTGTTTGGAGTCAGGCTTTCCGCATTATAGCCTGACGACCCCAGCATTCATTATGACAGGGCTGCCTCATTCAACCACCAGGGGCACACATCCCAGTCGCTCTATTGGCCTTTTCTGAGCGCTCTTTAGTGGACTTTTACCGACAAACTAAGCGATGCGCTGCGGGCCTATTCGCCTCCCGAGCCCCGCACGGGATATTATTGTTGCATTATCTCTATGAATAAGGGAGAGGAATTTGTAAAGTGCTAGCACTTGTTGTTCGATCCCTATACTGATATGTCAATGTCATGTATTGTGTATTTTCATGTTTACTTGATAAAATACTGTTTACACTAACATTAACTAACAAACTTAATTAACTTTTGTGCTGGATACTTGAGTAACGACGCTGGAACATACTTCGTTCCCGTGTAGTAATATCCGTATTGTGTAAAGTGATTTTGCCTTTTTTATTTTAATGAACAGTTGAATTATCCTTTTTATTTTTTTCTTCCGTTTAAATTAAATGTAAGATTAACCATTGTTTTTTTTTAAATACCGGTAACTTATATGTAAATATATATTGTATCTCTGTCAAAAAGAAAAAGTAAATATTAATCTTAGGACAAAATTTCAAATTTTCAGATTAAGAATGATAATGGAAGAAAATCCGTTGTCACATGAAACAAAAGGCTCCCAGGAGCCTGAATCGCTCACCTTGTCCTTTAGTCATAAGGGTGTTTTCTTGAAGGGGTAATCTGTCAAATGAGGCCCGATGCATACTTATTTGAATCTTTTGTAAAGAGCTGCATGTTTAAGCAAGCAACAACTTTTCTCTATCTGCAACAGTTTTCATTCTATAGGGAAAAACACTAATTTTCACATTTAAAGGGCCATTACCCCTATAAGGGGTCATCTGACAACTTCGACTGAAAAGACTTTTCTGGAGCTTAATGAGCTGAACATTTAAGCAAGCAACAGCTTTTCTCTATCTGCAATAGTTTTTATTTTATAGGGAGATAACACTATTTTTGACCTGTAAAGAGCCATTACCCATATCACAGGTCATCTGACAACTTTGACCCAATGGAAACTTTTGTAAAGCTTAATGAGCTGAACAACTTTGACAACTTTGAACCAAATGAGACTTTTGTGGAGCTTAATGAGCTGAACATTTAAGAAAAGCAACAGCTTTTCTCTATCTGCAATAGTTTTTATTTTATATGCCAAAAAACACCTTTTTTGCCTGTAAGGGGCTGTAATCCCTAAAAGGGGTCATCTGACAATTTCGATCCTATTAAGACTTTTGTAGAGCTAAATGAGCTGAACATTTAAGCAAAGCAACAGCTTTCCCCTATCTGCAATGGTTTTCATTCTATAGGCCAAAAACACTATTTTTCGCCTTTAAGGGGCTGAAATCACTATAAGGGGTCATCTGACAACTTCGACCCTATGGAGACTTTTGTGGAGCTTAATGAGCTGAACATTTATAAGAAAAGCAACAGCTTTTCTTAATCTGCAATAGTATTCATTCTATATGCCAAAAAACACTTTTTTGCCTCTAAGGGGCTGTTACCCCTAAAAGGGGTCATCTGACAATTTCGATCCTATTAAGACTTTTGTAGAGCTAAATGAGCTGAACATTTAAGCAAAGCAACAACTTTCCCCTATCTGCAATGGTTTTCATTCTAAAGGCCAAAAACACTATTTTTCGCCTATAAGGGGCTGTAACCCCTATAAGGGGTCATCTGACAACTTCGACCCTATGGAGACTTTTGTAGAGCTAAATGAGCTGAACATTTAAGCAAGCAACAGTTTTTCTCCATCTGCAATAGTATTCATTCTATAGGCCAAAAAACACTATTTTTTGCCTTTAAAGGGCTGTAACCTCTATATGGGGTCATCTGACAACTTCCACCCTATAAAGACTTTTGTAGAGCTAACTGAGCTGAACATTTAAGCAAGCAAAAGCTTTTCTCCATCTGCAAAAGTTTTCATTCTATAGGCCAAAAACACTATTTTTCACCTGTAAAGGGCCATCTGACAACTTTGACCACTATTTTTTCGCCTTTACCGACATAGTCAATTTTCAACATTACTAGTCAATTGTTGAAAATTAAGGCTGTAACCCCTATAAGGGGTTATCTGACAACTTCGACCCTATGGAGACATTTTTAGAGCTTAAAGAGCTGAACATTTAAGCAAGCAACAGATTTTCTCCACCTTCAATAGTTTTCATTCTGTAAGGCAAAACATGAAAAAACGCTATTTTTTACCTTAAAATGGCCATAACCCCTATCAATGTTCAACTGATAACTTCGACCCAATGGAGACCTTTTTAGTCTTCTTTGGTAAAAATATTGATAAATTGATACTTACTTTAAAATGTTAATTGCCTTTTTATACTTTTTTATACTTATGTCATTTTTTAGCATTACAGCGGTCAAGTGTGTCGGTTTTGTGTGATGATGCATCATCAAATCAAGTGTTTGACGTGTTGTGTCGGATTTAAAATCGACATACTTGATTTTTTTAGATCAGTCGATGGATGCTTCTTAGCTAGCTGTCAGTAACTTCGAGTGTTCTCAAGAGAGTATCTTTACGTCCCGTTAATTAATTGTTGTCCTTTTGTCTCAGATACTCTCTTGTTGAATTGAACTTCTATCGATTTGATTTTTACTGTGTGTTAGTTTGTGCTTTGTTATTGATTGTCAATAGGGGGAAGGTTGGCGCCAAAAAAAAAACTAGTTTAACCCCGCCACATTTGTAATGTGCCTGTCCTAAGCCAGGAATCTTGATCAAAGCTTATGTTTGTATTTAGTCGAATTTATGTTAATTGTTTTTTGTCAAGAAGAGGGTCTTTCATTGCACTTTAGGATTGGGCTTGAATCATATGTAATTTATTTTCAATCCAGGGGCCAATTGAAAAACAGCGAGCAGCGACCACTGGTCACATTGAAGGCTGCTGGCTGTTTTTCATTGTGGATGTTTTAAATTTACGTTTATATTGTAGGTTGTGTCGCGTACACTTATTCCACATCTCATTTTCTTCTATTTTGTAGAGCTTTTGATTCTGAAGAGCTTAAGATCCTTCGGATTTTTTCTATCTGTTATGGTTGCTGAGTTATAAGCCATTTTAAGTGATTTTACCCTATGTTCTATTTTTAGTAACAGCGACAATGTTTTTTATAGAATCATTTTAAAATGAGGATCGTTTGTTGATAACATGTCAAATATCATTCCTGCAAAGTTTCAGTTAAATTGGTAGAGTGGTTTCAGAGAAGAAGATTTTTGAAATTGTTAACGGACGACGGACGACAGACGACGACGGACGCATAGTGATGGCATAAGCTCACATGGCCGTTGGCCAGGTGAGCTAAAAAAGCACAATTAATATTTTTAAACTGCGTCTAACACTTTGTCTTCAAGTTGGAGACGCTTTTCTCCAAAAGTGTAAAGCTAAACTAAAGTGGAACGTATATAAAAAAGTGCGAATTACAAAAGCAAAGCCAAGCGGTGCCTTTAAGGTGGGGGTGGACAGGGGGGGGGGGTCCACTTCCCCCGCTCGCCGTCCCCTCCACCCCGCTCCCACCACCTCCGCTCCCAATCCCTTCCAACCCCGCTCCTCGCCACCTCAACCCCGGTACCCCCGTCCCTCCTGTCCGCCCCCTAACCCCCGCTCCCCGCCCCTTCCATCCCCGATCCCCGCCCCTCAACCCCCGTCCCCCCTGTCCAACCCCTCTTTAAGAGCAGAGCAACACAAGAAAACATTTAGTTTTAGTTAAAATTTTACAGAAATTACACAAGATGTAAAAAACTTGTAAGTGTACGCAACACAACCTACGTATTTATATACGCAACAATTTCAAAATTCACAATCAAAAAACAGCCAGGAGCTTTAAATAAAAAGCTTGAATACAAAATGTCTGTTTGGTCCGAAATGATTTATATCGACAAGACCACAGGCGTTTGGGTTCAGGATTTTTTTTTATTAATAACGTGTATATAAAAATTTTCATACTCGTCTATATACTATATATAGACGAGTATGAAAATTTTTATATACACGTTATAATAAAAAAAAATCCTGAACCCAAACGCCTGTGGACAAGACTAAAAAGTCATTCAGACGATTTCAATAATATGCTGGTACCCCGCTGTTATCTGAAGATCTAGTCCGAACAGTAGGGAGCCGGTTGCCATCTTATTTCAATACGTTCCATGCAACAAAAAATAAAGTTATTTTGGAAGGGATAGGGCTTCATTTGTAAATGTAAAGAAATAGCAATCCCAGTCCGAAAAACCTTAGACAAATTCAGTCGACAAAAAAAAACTTTTGTTTTCTAATCTTCTATTTTACGAGCAATCAAAATGAATTATTCGGTAAAAAGTTCTACTAGTATATGTTCTACAGAGCTTGTGTTGTATTGTTATGTATTTGTGCCGAATTGAAATAAAGCTTTCATTCATTCATTACACAAACTAGTTTTGTCCGGTTTTCAAATTTTTCCAAAGACCTCAACCAAGTACAACCGCAGATTTCTCTGAACTTATCGTACCCAGAAAGAAAGACCCCGAGACATCACGGGTAAGCAGCAGACGAACACCTGTCAAGTCATTTGTAAGAAGACTTAACAAATAAAAAGATGCAGCAAGAAGATCAAGTTGTGGAAGAAGAAGTTGTCAGTGACAATGATGAAGAATCACTATTTCAAGATATAGACCTGCTTCAAAATCACGGAATAAACACAGTTGACATAAAAAAGTTGAAACAAGCTGGAATATGTACCATCAAGGGAATCCAAATGACAACAAGAAAGAAACTGTGTGCCGTGAAAGGAATTTCAGAGGCTAAGATGGAAAAGATCAAGGAAGCTGCTAATAAGTTATGTGACCCAGGCTTCCTCACTGCCTTAGAGTATTCTGAGAAAAGGAAAACTGTGTTTAGAATATCAACAGGAAGTCAGGAGTTGGACAAACTGATGGGTGGCGGCTTAGAAAGTATGGCTATTACAGAGGCATTTGGAGAATTTAGAACAGGGAAGACACAGTTGTCACATACATTATGTGTTACAGCACAGATTCCAGGATCTAATGGATATACAGGTTCATTAATTTTATTCAATTTATACGTAGCTCCAACCTCCAATGAGAGACCCAATGGTTTGCCAATTTTTAGTTAAAATCGATGCAATCGAAACTTCACCACCACTTATAGTAAACGTGAACCCTCATATGTTTAGCCTTTCTCTTTCGTATTTTCCAACAATTGTTTTTGGAAAAAACATGTCTGAGAACAAATGAATATAAAATTTTAATTAAGGTCCCATTGAAGATCATTGAATCTACCATTAAAACTCTGCTTGTGATAGGTTCTACAATTTTAGGAGCTGTACTGATTCTGATGGACTATCGTTTGAAATTTTTTTAGCTTCAGCCCGTTGCTGTTTTCCAAAATACAAGTTTGGATAAAAACTTAAAAGGGCTTTACTGGGTGTATAGATTTATGTGATGTCTGTCAGATGAACTTGCTCAAAATGTGAAATAAAACAACAAAAACACCAGTGCAAAGCGCGATATTCATTTAGCCTTTTCAGGAGGCCGATTTTGGACTGAAATCCATAGGAATCTCCATACAACGTTTATTCAACGTTGCATGCATACTGTGCAATACAGGGTAACAAATGGGGTTTCAATGGAAAGAGCAATCCTTGTCCGACATTTTGAAAGTATTTTGACTACTCTAGGACTTTTGAGTCGGGGGTTATGGTGCCACAACGTTAGGAACAGTTGACCAAAATTCTTAGACGAAATCCTGAAAATTTAGTGCATTTTTACCGGCAATGTCAATTTCAATCGCATTTCCGGGAGCTATTACTTACGATATAGGTATAAACTGTATATATCTTTGAAGTAGAAGTTCCAGAGGACCTAAAATCACATGATTCATTGAGGTCCATGTATTCGATCCTATTTTTATTCAATGGTGAAAAAAAAGTTCACGAAAAAAAATGTGAAAAATGAGCAAAATGCGGTGCCGTGGGTGCCACAACCACTGGGAAGTGTGAATTCAGAGTAACAACTTGCTGTATCAAAAGTCCAGTGTCCATATTATACAAATATAAAAAAATAATGAAGTTTCGTGCAAAAGTTTTCTTGTCAGGGGGAAGCACTTTTTGGTATTTCACGAATTTATGTGAAAAAATCAAGTAAATTTTGCTGAAAATTCGACATTTTACGTAAGAAGAATTTCTGGACAACAGACAAACCCTAAGTGCAAAACTGTTTAATGTGTCAAAAGATACATATGTGCCAAGAACACAGACCAAAAATCAGATCTTTATAGCGATCCAATCGGCCGTACTAGCCTTTCAAAGTTTGGTGCCACCCGGTGCCGTCTAAAATTTTGCTGATTTTTTGAAATTACGACCGCACCTGCTTAAGCCCAACACCCCTAGCGTCTGTTTGAGTAACCCTACTGCCTAAATATTGCATGGGTGCATAGAAGCAATTCACATGCATGATATTTTATACAGAAATCCTTTTTCTTTTTTTTTTTCTCAGAAGACCGATACTCACTTTTGCCATGATGGCTGCGGTTATCGTATATATGTGATTTTGCAATTTTTTGAATAATTTTGAAGTTACAGATATGAAATTGGTATTGTCTGAACTAGAATAAATTACTGAACAAGATTATACAAAAACATTGAATCTAGGGGGGTCCGGGGTCAAAATATAGGATCACAAAGTTGGCCGACGCTGATTACAGAAAGACATATTTTTTGCGTTTTCAGAGCCTGCCCCTGCACAAACCATACGTAGTAGGGCAGATTTTTTTGCTTTTTTCTGAAAAGGGCACCCCATAGACTAGAAACATGTAACAAATCAAAGTCTGGCTACTTTTATTAAAATTCGTGTGAAAGCCCTAATTCATTTGAAGCTTTTTTTTCAATAGGTGGAAAAGTGGTATTGATAGACACAGAGAATACATTTCGCCCAGATCGTCTCAGAGCTATTGCCGACAGATTTAACTTGGACCAGAATGCAGTTCTAGATAACGTAGTTTATGCCAGGGCCTACACAAGTGAACATCAACATGAGCTTCTAGATTACGTTGCTGCCAAGTTTTATGAAGAACAGGGTGTATTTAAGCTTCTGATAGTTGATTCGATAATGGCTCTCTTTCGGGTGGATTTCAGCGGTAGAGGTGAACTGGCAGACAGACAGCAAAAGTTAGCCCAAATGTTGTCTAGGTTGCAAAAGATTTCTGAGGAATATAATGTTGCTGTATTTATCACCAACCAGATGACCTCTGACCCAGGTGCAGGTTTAACTTTTCAGGTTGACCCAAAGAAACCGATAGGGGGAAACATTTTGGCTCATGCTTCAACAACAAGAATTAGTCTGAGGAAAGGAAGAGGGGAACTCAGAATCGCCAAGATATATGACAGTCCTGATCTTCCCGAGAATGAAGCCACATTTGCTATCACTGCTGGTGGGATCAACGATGCCAAAGATTAGATTTAATGAATAGCTAAATTAACATTTATGCTCGGAACAAAGCTTTACGAACAGTATTATAATCATCAAAGTTGACTTTAAGCTGTGTGATCATGGGACGTTTTATTTGAAATAATTTATTATTTATCATATTTTAAAATTATATCAAACACATTATTGTTAGTAATTAAAGTGTTTGTGATGTTATTTTTATACGAAAATTTCAAGTTCCTTGGTATAACGCATTAAACATTTGTTTTACAATCTTATTAAAAAAAAACAGAGAAGACGTTGTGACACGACAACATGTCTGATGAGGTTAAAAACTATTGAAAACGGCAGCTAATGCACATGGTTGAGATTCTCGGTGATGGATTTGGCATCCCTGTTCGAAGGTTTTGAGTTCGAAACTTTCCCTTTTATGCTTTTGATTTTCGACCTTTCAATTTTTTTTTGTATTCAAATGCTGCTGGTGAAAGGTTACTCCTTGAAATATTCATGTACAGCAAAATCAAATTAATTTATTAAGATTTTATGCAGCTCAGGAATTTTGTATATTTAAACCACTAAACCGATAACCACTGCTGGTGGGTCAGACATCCTCGGGGGTATTTATAGGCCTTGTCAGACAAATCGGACACAAGTCGTGCAAATTCCGACCAGTACCTCCCCGTGGCGTAAGACGGGCACTGTTCCAGCGACAACAAAGGATACCCTGGATCGGAGCAGCTAACACTGGCGGTGGTGTGTCATGGGCTGGGCGACCCATTGCACATAGCGAGTCTTTCACAGTTTTTAAACTGTTAAATAGTCGCTGCAGAGGGACTATAGGCAAGACTGTAATAAGCCATCATCATCAACCTAGAAATATGCATATACAGCGTAACCAAATTTACCGTTTTTATTCCACTTTGGTATTTTGTGTATTTATACCCCCGCTTCGAAGAAGAGGGTGTATACTGGTTTACCTCTGTCCGTCCGTCCGTCCGCAACATAACTTTCGTAACAGTTTTATCAGCAACTGCATATCACAGTGACTTGAAATTTGGTATATGAGTCTAGTGTTAGGTCCTTTATCGCGAGTACCGAAATAAAGTCTGTCGGATATCTACTTCCTGTTTACCGACTTAGTAAATTTTCAACATTACTAGTCAATTGTTGAAAATTTTCGTAACATTTTTCTCAGCAACTACATATCACAGTGACTTGAAACTTGTTACATGAGTTCAGTGTGATGTCATTTATCGCGAGTACTGAAATTAGGTCTGTCAGATATATACTTTCTGTTTACCGACATAGTCAATTTTCAACATTACTAGTCAATTGTTGAAAATTTGCATAACATTTTTCTCTGCAACTATATATCACAGTGACTTGAAATTTGGTATAAGAGTTCAGTATGAGGTCCTTTATCGTGAGTACTGAAATTAGGTCCGTTGGATATCTTTTTCCTGTTTACCGACTTTTCAACATTACTAGTTAGTCAATTGTTGAAACTATATATCATATTATCTTTGGTCGTTGAACAACAAGCAGTATTAAGTGTTGAGCTTTTGATAAAACAAAGGTCCACTTATTCTTCACTCGAGTTCGCGTTGCTGACCGCTTTGTGTCATTCAATGAGTGTGTGTCTTCGATGTCTATTGCTTTGTCTGTGTTATTTACGGACTTTGGCTTAGATATACGGTTACCTACCCCCCTCCTCCTTGGAGCTTTACTTTTCACAGAACTGAGGAGACTCAACAAAATAGACCCCAATTCATGGAGTAGGTGTCGATATTATTCCAAGAGTAAACATTCACTGCGACCTAGCGTTGGCCTCCGGTAGGCTAAGATCGTGTAGCAATTAGCAGAATTAAACTGCTTACAGAGTTCTTTATTGTATTGCTCGGCATTTCCAAGGCATGCAGTCTATCGCTCGAATTACGTTTGTTGGTTTTCCCTTGAAAATGGGTATAGGTTGTTTAATTTTAAGCATCAACTCATATAAACAACAAAGCCAAAAATTAAATAAGTTTGGTGACCATTGACCATAAAATAATGTAATTCACAATTCTAGCTTTATCAGTTGGACACATGAGAAAGATACATACATTTTGACAGTCAAACCTCGTAACAACAAGAGAAAACGCCTTTCCAGATAGAAAATATGAGTTGTGAGACATTAAGTAATTGTGTTTTACATGAATCGAATCAGTGTTGCGCTTTTTTATATTTAATTTATAATGAAGGTTTGCTCTTAAATCAGTGTCGGGCAAAAGTTAATTTTTCAGGTGCAAATTTATCATCAAAATAATAACAGATTGTCAGAAAACGTTATTTCGATGAAACAGTTAAAATCTTAAAATTATATGTGCCAATGTCTTTTAGGTTCTATAAATAGAAAGAAACATATTATTGACTTTTTAACTCTATTCTAATATTTAAAGATTCTGGTTAGTATGCTTCTTATTTGATTAACATCTCAGCTTATTGATTGGACGTTTCTAAACCCCAACATTTTGATATACCATGATTTCTATTTTGCTTCTCGGTTGTCTTCACCCCCCAAAAATTATGAAAGTATAAGGGACCGACCATTTAACTTGAAGGGGGGGCCTTGGTTTTTTCCTAAAAAAATATTCTGAAAATTATTTTTGCTGAAAAAAAAAAAATTTTGCAGCTGAGAGTAAGAAAAAAAAATATTCTGAAGAAGGATTTCTGCTATAGAAAATAATATTCTGTCGCGACGCCTTCGAAAAATATATATTTTGTCTGCGCTTTGCGAGGAAAAAAAATTTCTGATCAAAATAAAAAATCTAAGCCCCCCTTCAAGTTAAATGGTCTATATGATTTTGATCATTGTCACATAGTTTTTGATATATAAGTATTTTACCGGATTTGATTTTAAATAATTTCATGGCGGCACTTCGTGTTGCAACAAGCAGAGATTGCTTGCTCTTCAGTCCGAAACGCATTTCATCCTTGTACCAACTTGAGTCCATTGGCTTGTTGCAGTTTAGTTTTGTAATATGTTTGTTCGAACTATGAAAATAGTTGCCTCCCTGCAATTACCAAGCGGCAAGGTAAAGTGACATAGTAAAATGATGCAGCTGTACACTTTAAAAACAAGAGTTTACACTATTTAGTATGTCTCGCCTGCTGGAATACCTATTTATTCAACTATTCATTCATATATTCTCGACAATTTTTCCTGTGGACCAACTGAAATGATTCAAGATATCATAGTCATTGAGAAACAGACTTTACATATATATGTTACAGTAAATTCATGTAATCAGTAAATTCGTGAATTTCCTAAAGCTGTCAGTAAATTCGTCATAGACCTGTATATTAAATTATATTTAATATACAGGTCTATGAATTCGTGTATTTACTGGACAATTTAGGAAATACATGTATTTCCTGGATTGACCAGTAAATACGTGTAATTACTGATTTTTCATTCACATTTTACACGTATTTACTGAACATGGTTTGTGAAACCAAATGTAGTATCTAACTTCAATCTTTAGGTTTAAAACCTCAAATTTTTTATATTAAGGGTTTAATTAAATTTTACAAGTTTTTTGGTAATAATACTGAATATATTTGCATAGTAAGCTTTGTAAAACCCTTTAAAATCTGTGGTGAACATCGCTTATAATGCTTAGTGGCGCTAAGTTTGTCATTAAAGGTCTACAATAAAGCGCTCATAACCTGATGTCAAACCAGGTTGTTTGGCACAAAAAGCGACTTGGACGTGTTCCCAAGGCAGTAGATATTGGGTGACCTAGCTTGCCATAATCAGTTCCGAGGTGTTCAGGGTATAATGGAGAAAACCTGATCCCAAACCATAGTACAGCATATTGTTAGGAAATATGTCACGTTTCTTGCACGTTGAAGAACCCTACTACGGGTCTCGATAAGAGTAGGACCCCCAAAAATCCCAAATTCATCATCATTTCATGTTCATTTTGTCATCCCTTCCATGTTCATCTCCCTGATAGTCCAATTCATGCTGTTAGCTTCTGTCTGTTTAAGAAGCGTTTTGTTTATGAATGAAATATTGTCTTTCAAAATGAAACAAACACCAATTTACTTGATCAAAACTAGATTGAATTAGAAACCAAATGGTTATGCATACTTTATGGTTGTTATTAATAAAATATTTTAAAACTATAAGTGAGTGAGTGGGTTGGTGTTTTATGTGTTTGCACCAATATATAGGTTATTAAAAGACGATGAACATGAACAAGATGATAAAATGAACATGAAAATTAATGATGATGAGAAATATGCTCTGCTGCAGACCTATTCGCCACCCAGGCACTGCACGGAACTAATAACCACAAAGCCATATGGATTATGTAACAAAATTGAAAATGTTGAAAAATGTATAATTCACAAACATTTTGAATTTATGCTTATAACATTGTTTTTGTATTGACTTTATAACAAATTTGATACAGAAAATTATAATCTACAAAGATTTATCTTCTAAAATAAGTATCAGTAAAAACGTGTAAAATCTCTTCAAAAGTTTAGGAAATTCATGTATTTACTGACCATTTTTAGTAAATACATGTATTTACTGGGTGCCTTAGTAAATTCACGTATTTCCTAAATTACAGTAAATACGTGTATTTACTGATTACACATATTTACTGTAACATATATAAAAGACTGAACACAAAAAAAATACAATATTAACATTTATTTAATGAAGAAATTAGGTCAGGTCAGATGACATGGTGGCGGACCCTAAAACCTTAATTTGATTCATTATCCTAAAGATCAGATGCCTAGCTAGTAGCTATTATCTTTTTTTTTAAGAAATTCATTTTCCACAAAAGTCTAACTCTTATAAAGACATTTACAGCCTGAAAAAAGTTCACAAAGTCACTGAAGTATGAAAATGGTCAGGATCACACTGAACTGTCTGTATACCAAATATCAGATGCCTAGCTATTATACTTTTCAAGAAATCCATTTTCCACAAAAGTCTTACAATGGAAGACGTTCTCAGCCTGAAAAAAGACCAAAGTTCACAGGGTCACTGGAGCGTGAAAAGGGGGTCAGGGTCACATTACAAGCACGGTGATAGTTGCCTAGAGTAAGACTGGGTACCTTACTTTTGAATCATTTGATGGACTTTTCAGATATTTGTTATTTTCAAAGGGAAAGAATTTTCAAAGAAAGAATATATCTTGATGCAGTTATAGGGAATAACTCCAAAACAACACTTCAGATTAACTTGTATTGGAGTAAATGCTCAAATTTTTATAGGTTCTAAATTATAAGGTAAACTGCAAAAATCATCAACAAATATATATCATTGTGTTTGGATAGCAGCCCATTCAAATAAGTACATCAAAATATCGATAGAAATCAACTTTTATTGAAATTGGACAAAGTTTTTTTTGGTGATGTAGGAGTATATACCATTTTGAAAATTTTAAAAGTGGATTGCACACATCTGAGTGACCCCTACCACCTCAGTTGAACAAGTTTATGATCATATAAGAAAAAGATATGATAAACTATACAAAAACAAGAATCTCCATTAATGTTACAAGGGTTATTAAACAGCATTAACAATAGAGAATTTTTGTGAGCTTTTGATGTACTACAGAACAAAAGTCACTTGAGGCTTTTCTGATCCAACACACTTTTTTAAACATGTTAAAGACACATTAAAAGACAGAGAATGCAGACCCATTGACCTTATATCATGCAGTTGCTGAGATATGGAACTAAACCAAAACTTTAACCTGAGTCATTCATACAGAAAATGTAGGTCAAGGTACGGATGCTGGTTTCTATCCAAGTTGTACTCACTGACCCAATATCATCTCTCTATCACTTGGGGTTGCTGGGATATGGACCTTAACTAACACCTTAACTAACACTTTAACCTGAGTCATTCATATGGAAATTTTAGGTCAAGGTGACCTAATTTTGGTACTGATGCTATCATCAAAGATGTGCCCACTGACCAAACCTCTATGATGATTAGTTCCTAAGTTATTGACAAAACAAAAAACCATTATGTACCAGCAAACAAACGTACGAAGGAACCAAATGCTATATCCCCTCTCAAACTTCGTTGGCCTTGGAAATAAAACTAGAGGCTCCCAGGAGCCTGAATCGCTCACCTGATCTCTTATGCTCAAGCCTCTTACCTAGTGTGCAACATGGTCTACATGTACTTTGTATGTAACATTAAAGAAACTAGTTAGGATAGAAAACACTTTTAAGATCAAGAATACAAAGTTACAAAGCTTTCCATTTGAAAGAAAAAACCCCAAACAAGTTAAAATTGATTGAAAACACTTAAAAGGATGATCTGACAATTTTGACCCTGAAATCATTTTTGTAGATCTTAATGAGCTGAACAATTTTGCAATGCTAACTTTTCCTATAGCACTTACAGTTTTCAAGATAAAGTCCAAAAACTGTGAAAATTCTCAATTTTGACAATTAAGGGGAAATAACTCCTATAAGGAGTCGTCCCACAACTTTGACTCAAAAAAGATTTAAGTAAAGCTTTTGATGCTGAAGAAGGTAGGTTGCTTGGGATTTTCTCTATCTCTTATACTTTTTGAGCTATAAGCTAAAAACTATGGTCTGACCCCCCTGTTCTATTTTTAGTAATGGCGGCCATGTTGGTTGGTCGACATTCACAAATTTCACAAACTTGGTAGAGGACATCCTAAAGATCAAGTGTACAAAGTTTCAAAGCAATCCCACCAGTGGTTTCAGAGAAGAAGATTTTTAAAAATCAGTTAAAATTGATAGAAAAATCAGTTAAAGGGGGAAAACTCTAAAACGGTTGATCTGACAATTTTGACCCTGAAATCATTTTGAAGATCTCAATGAGCTGAACAATTTTGCAATGCTAACTTTTGCTCTAGCACTTATAGTTTTCAAGATAAAGTCCAAAAACTGTGAAAATGGTCAATTTTGACGACTAAGGGAAAATAACTCCTATAAGGAGTCGTCCTACAACTTTCACTCAATGAAGAGTTTTGTAGAGCTTTTGATGCTGAAGAAGGAAGTTGCTTCAAATTTTCTTTATCTCTTATACTTTTTGAGCTATAAGTTAAAAAAACTATGGTCCGACCCCCCTGTTCTATTTTTAGTAACGGCGGCCATGTTGATTGGTCAACGTTCACAAATTTCACAAACTTGGTAGAGGACATCCTAAAGATCAAGTGTACAAAGTTTCAAAGCAATCCCACCAGTGGTTTCAGAGAAGAAGATGTTTGAAGAAAAGTTAACGGACGGACAACAGACCATTAACGATGACAATAGCTCACCTGACCCGAAGGGTCAGGTGAGCTAAAAACAAATTTCAATCTGAAGCATTCCCATCAGTGGTTTGCAGTAAGAGAAAATGTTTGAAGAAAAGTAAATGTATTTCCTTATTTTTATTCATTAAAATGCACAGATTCTGTATCAACAGTTTATTACAGAAAAAAAATGTTTTCCTGTTCATTTATAGTTAAGCATACTGTACATAAGATTTTTCCAAACTTTATAGTGAATATAAATTGGTATGCTCATAGAAAATCAACAATAAAAAACATAAGGTCACAAACATTACTCTTCAAATTTTTGGTTTTCAAGAAATCAGTGTAGATAATACATCGGAAAATCCACAAAATGCTTATATTCTTATAGCCCTAAATAGAGTTATTTACGAATTTGTGTAAAAGAACAATTATTGGACATACTTTTGATTTTTGTAAAAAAAAATGAGGTCAACATTTAACTTTTCCAGATATCTCAGAAAAAAACTGTTATAAAAATTTGTCATATATTTTTGCCAATGATCATTCCTGAAATGATATTTTTTTTACCAAGATTGATACTGTTCTCTAAATGTTTATCTTGTAACTGTGCAACGTCTCGTGACAATGTGACATGGATACCTCAAACTCTGTTTGTTGTAGGATAATAAGTTTTTAAAAATTCCAGATCAACTCATCACAGTCAGTCCAAAAATGAAAATGTTGTTAGTTGATTCTTGTGTCTTCCTCTTACTTAAAAACAGATAAGTAGTACACGGACAATAGTAATTCAATAACACATTGAATAGCCAATCTTTTTAAGATAATTAAAGGTGGCCATTTTATACAATGCTACAACCATGGTTGCTCTGAAGAATCCACACAACCAAATCAATGCTTAGTCAGGAATCAGAAGTCCCCCAGGTGTTACAAGGCCTATAAAGGAACAAGATTTAAATAATATACATGTATTTAACCTCCTTACTTCATGACTGCCCCCCAAAAAACCAACCCACTTTTTGTGGAATCTTTTGAACACATTAAGATGAAAACTGGTTAAAATTACATCAAATTGCAGTACAGGAAAAAAAAACAGAAAAAAAAACCAATCATCTGAAGGTAAACATATGCATGTAAAATATACAATAATGTATAAATAAACTATGAAATAAAATAACAAACAACTGGAATTTACATAATAAATAGATCTATGTATATATAGAAAAAAAACAAAGTCAACAATCATAGGATATCAAATATCCTGCATAAACCTCTGAAGTGCACTGTTAAGATGTGAATAATTCTTTTTAATACAATAAAATAAGATAAAATATAAAACCTTGACAAATCCCTCTTCAAATAATGACTGACAACAGTACATTGGCAGTATGATAAAAATAAAACCCTATTTACTGGAATTGATTTCTTTGATATTGGGAATTTATATCACCTATACCAATGTAGTTTACATATATAGATAGAACATGAGGTTGCTTGAAGATGTGCTTTGCATGCCCCTCCTCAATCATTTACAAAACAGGAAAAGGGCTGCACAGTAAAACCCTTCTTGTTAAAGCCGTTTACCAGTTTTGAAATCAGACCCTTGCAATATAGCCCTTTCTCTTAGGAGTGAGGGTAAAATAAATGTTTCTGACACAACATGTACAACATTTGCATATGTAAAACTTGGTACTCAAAAATACAAAAATACATGAATATGAAAATTACTACATTTGTGACTATTTATCATAGAAAAATTAAAGTCTTCATTTTTCAATTTTCTTAACAATGTCATTTGTAGAACAAACTAGAGGCTCCCAGGAGCCTGAATCGCTCACCTGATCTCTTAAGCCAAAGTTTGAATAAATTTCACAAACTTTCAAGTATACAAAGTTGCAAAACAATCCTTTCAGTGGTTTCAGAGAAGATTTTTGGAAATCAGTTTAAATTAATAGAAAAAAACAGTTAAAGGGCAAGAACTCCTGTAAGGACCTTTTGATGCTGAACATGAAAAGTTGCTCCGGATTTTCTCTATCTCTTACACTTTTCAAGTTATAAGCCAAAAACAATGGTCTGACCCCCCTGTTCTATTTTTAGCAACGGCGGCCATGTTGGTGGGTCGACGTGTATATAATTCACAAACTTGGTAGAGGACATCCTAAAGATCATGTATACCAAGTATCAATGCAATCCCTTCAGTGGTTTCAGAGAAGAAGATTTTTGAAAATCAGTGTAAACTAATGGAAAAAACAGTTAAAGGGGAATAACTCTTAAACGGCTGATCTGTCAATTTAGACCCTGAAATCATTTTTGTAGATCTCAATGAGCTAAACAATTCTGCAATGCTTACTTTTCCTCTAGCTCTAACGGTTTTCCAGATATCATCCAAAAACTGCAAAAATGGTCAATTTTGATGATTAAAGGGCAATAACTCCTATAAGGAGTCGTTTCACAACTTCGACTCAATGGAGAGATTTGTAGAGCTTTTGATGCTGAACAAGGAAGGTTGCTTCAGATTTTCTCTATCTCTTATACTTTTCGAGTTATAAGCCAAAAACAATGGTCTGACCCCCCTGTTCTATTTTTAGCAACGGCGGCCATGTTGGTGGGTTGACGTGTATATAATTCACAAACTTGGTAGAAGACATCCTAAAGATCATGTATACCAAGTATCAATGCAATCCCTTCAGGGGTTTCAGAGAAGAAGATTTTTGAAAATCAGTTAAAATTAATGGAAAAAACAGTTAAAGGGGAATAACTCTTAAACGGCTGATCTGACAATTTAGACCCTGAAATCATTTTTGTAGATCTCAATGAGCTTAACAAATCTGCAATGCTAACTTTTCCTCTAGCTCTAACGGTTTTCCAGATATTGTCCAAAAACTGCAAAAATGGTCAATTTTGATGATTAAAGGGCAATAACTCCTATAAGGAGTCGTTTTACAACTTCGACTCAATGGAGAGATTTGTAGAGCTTTTGATGCTGAATGCGAAAGGTTGCTTCAGATTTTCTCTATCTCTTATACTTTTTGAGTTATAAGCCAAAAACAATGGTATGACCCCCCTGTTCTATTTTTAGCAACAGCGGCCATGTTGGTAGGTCGACATGTATATAATTCACAAACTTGGTAGAGGACATCCTAAAGATCATGTATACAAAAAATCAATGCAATCCCTTCAGGGGTTTCAGAGAAGAAGATTTTTGAAAATCAGTGTAAATTAATGGAAAAAACAGTTAAAGGGGAATAACTCTTAAACGGCTGATCTGACAATTTAGACCCTGAATCATTAATGTAGATCTCAATGAGCTTAACAATTCTGCAATGCTAACTTTTCCTCTAGCTCTAACGGTTTTCCAGATATCATCCAAAAACTGCAAAAATGGTCAATTTTGATGATTAAAGGGCAATAACTCCTATAAGGAGTCGTTTTACAACTTCGACTCAATGGAGAGATTTGTAGAGCTTTTGATGCTGAACGCGAAGGTTGCTTCAGATTTTCTCTATCTCTTATACTTTTTGAGTTATGAGCCAAAAACAATGGTATGACCCCCCTGTTCTATTTTTAGCAACGGCGGCCATGTTGGTTGGTCGACATGTATATAATTCACAAACTTGGTAGAGGACATCCTAAAGATCATGTATACCAAGTATCAATGCAATCCCTTCAGGGGTTTCAGAGAAGAAGATTTTTGAAAATCAGTTAAAATTAATGGAAAAAACAGTTAAAGGGGAATAACTCTTAAACGGCTGATCTGACAATTTAGACCCTGAAATCATTTTTGTAGATCTCAATGAGCTTAACAATTCTGCAATTCTAACTTTTCCTCTAGCTCTAAGGGTTTTTCAGATATTGTCCAAAAACTGCAAAAATGGTCAATTTTGATGATTAAAGGGCAATAACTCCTATAAGGAGTCGTTTCACAACTTCGACTCAATGGAGAGATTTGTAGAGCTTTTGATGCTGAACGCGAAAGGTTGCTTCAGATTTTCTCTATCTCTTATACTTTTTGAGTTATAAGCCAAAAACAATGGTATGACCCCCCTGTTCTATTTTTAGCAACAGCGGCCATGTTGGTTGGTCGACATGTATATAATTCACAAACTTGGTAGAGGACATCCTAAAGATCATGTATACCAAAAATCAATGCAATCCCTTCAGGGGTTTCAGAAAAGAAGATTTTTGAAAATCAGTTAAAATTAATGGAAAAAACAGTTAAAGGGGAATAACTCTTAAACGGCTGATCTGACAATTTAGACCCTGAAATCATTTTTGTAGATCTCAATGAGCTTAACAATTCTGCAATGCTAACTTTTCCTCTAGCTTTAACGGTTTTCAAGATATAGTCCAAAAACTGCAAAAATGGTCAATTTTGATGATTAAAGGGCAATAACTCCTATAAGGAGTCGTTTCATAACTTCGACTCAATGGAGAGATTTGTAGAGCTTTTGATGCTGAACGCGGAAGGTTGCTTCAGATTTTCTTTATCTCTTATACTTTTTGAGTTATAAGCCAAAAACAATGGTCTGACCCCCCTGTTCTATTTTTAGCAACGGCGGCCATGTTGGTTGGTCGACATGTATATAATTCACAAACTTGGTAGAGGACATCCTAAAGATCATGTATACCAAGTATCAATGCAATCCCTTTAGTGGTTTCAGAGAAGAAGATCTTTGAAGAAAAGTTAAGGGACGACGGACGACAGACGACGGACGACGGACAGACGGACGGACGACGGACGCCTAACGATGACAATAGCTCACATGACCCTTTGGGTCAGGTGAGCTAAAAACAAATAATCGCTAAATACATGATTAAAAAGATCCAAGGAGCATGTTTTAATAATCCACCTGACTTTTATGTATAAAAATAATAAATATGATATTAAAATTGCGTCTTCTAATTCTGACTAACTTTTAATTGCACTTTAAACCTTATAAAAAATCATATCAATAACAAATGAGATAAAAGAAATTGTATAAATTATAACATACACCATAAGTTGCATAGTAATCATAAAAATAAACATATGTAAAAAATACCAATAACAACATCTATAGTGCAATAGCATAACAAGAACATGGCTATACATATGTCAAAAGGCGAAATGTCGACTTAATAGAAGAACGAGTGTCTACAGTGGCACACTTAATTACCTTACATGGAGTGGCATGATTATACCTATGTTGAGAGGTGAAATGTCTCAGTAATGATAAATGAATGTCCGCAGTGCCACCATACAAACCAATTAATGTGATTCTTATTAAAGAATGTAACAATACTGAATTATTTTATCTAATATTAAGAAATTTCATTTTTCTTCTACTGATTAGAACAATTTGTGAAAGTTTCATGAAATTCCTATAAAGGGGTTCAAAAGTTTCATCCCCATAAACTACAATCTGACTACAAAATACTATAGATTATAATAATTCACTAAGAATGGTTCAAGATTTCAAAATAGTCATAGTAAACTATAAATTTTGTACTATTTTTGTCTGTATCATTGGCAGTAATTTATTGTCAGCCCAGGGTTCCATTCAATAGTGCAACCATAAGCTTTTCTATTTAAATTGCATGTGATAACAAGCACATTAATGAAGGACTGCTTTATGAAACAGTTCCCAGGTCTCATTGTTTTAGTTGTAAATAAAGTTCATTCAGTACAACCAATAAAAATAACTTCACAGACCAAATTAATGTAAACAATGTACAACACTCGCAATCTGCTAGCTGGAGAGGGATTAATATAAGCATTGAGCTTGTTTCCCAATCCAGGATAAATAAATATGTTTAAACTAACAATGTAGAAACATGTACTGGTGCATTAACAACATTGATAACCTTATTACAAATCAACTCAACTAAAGATTTTCTACTCACTCACTCACAAAGAGAATCTACAATAGAGGTACATTTAAAATCAGACATGAAGGTCAATATTGACATTTTTCAAATATTTGAGGTTAAATTTCAGCTGATTTATAGCATATAGATATCATACTGAAAAAAATCCTTTAATATACAATGTACTTGGTATATTTTTTCTGAACTAATATGATATGAATGAAATAACAATAAAAATATCTAATGTTTACTTTGTATATATTTTTTGTAAAATAAAATAACATTTTTTATTGTAAAATTTGAAATTTAATGAGATTCCTAAACAAACCAAAACCTATATGATAAATTGGTCTGCATTACATCCATATAACAGAAAAAAGATGAACATTTTATAAATTATGGAATAAAATGATATACATGTAGTGTAATCAATTGTGACCTGAATTTTTAACAATGACATTAGACAACAGACTGTTGCAAACAGAAAGCAGACACCATGCAGACATTAACATAAATATGTGTAAAAAGCATGGTGTCTGTCATGACTTTCAACGCCTTGTTACATGGATGGCACAACAATCCTTTAAGTGTCACATAATATTCTCCTTAACAAGAGTATAGGCAAAAGACATAATGCCCCATCTCCCAACATTTGGGACAAACAAATCTGAACACTATATGCCCCCCTAATTTCATAGATGGGGTATAAAAATCAATTCACTAGCCCAAAAAGACCTCTGTGGCTGATTGTTTAAGACTCATTTTGTAATTAACAATTTAAATGGGAAGAAATTACATAATCTTATAGGTATCAATTGCACCACATTTTTTTTTTGTGGTTTGAATTGTGCCAGTTTCGGTATATATCTCAATTTTTGTGTGTGTGTGAAAAATCCCTACTTTCAAAATTAATTGTTACTAAATAAAAAAAACCCTTAATTATACTGTAATACATGTATAAATTTTAAGAAAGGGTAAGAAAGCCCCACAAGTGTTAACTGAGGTTTTGTAAAATCAGCCTATGTCAGTTACCATTACTGGTGGATATCACAATTAAAAAGTTTCAGTCTAAAAAAGGAAAGTCGGTCATAATATATTGAAATGTAACACAAGTTATATGCATTTTCATTAATATAGAAAATAGAAAATAATGAGATGTGGAATAAGTATACGCGACACAGCCCACAATTAAAAGGCAATTTAGAAGAACCACAATGTAAGTTGTGCAATTGGAAGAATAAATTAATGTTGCAAATGATAAACTGGCGCAAACAGATAAATTGACTTGCATAACTGTATGTAATTTGATTAATAAAATATGACACCATGGAAGTATCATATTGACAGGGATTCCAACAATAAATCAACACAATTAATTTCCCACTATCTATTTATAGATAAAAAAGGTACCGACTCAGTTTATCAACTAGGCCATAACACACAGTCTTGAAGAGGGTCTGCATTACTGCCACCAATTTCAAAGAGAAAAGATCACATGGGTTTACTATTGGTGGCCTTATTCATTCTTAGAAAGGATACAGGACCGCCTTAGTCTTAATCTTTATATCTTCTTCATTATAATTCCATAGTTATTAGGTCATGACTCCATAAATGATATTGGATTAAAGCTGTTGTTTTGTTAGTCAATGAATATATTGTTTTTTTTATACAGATTCATAAGTTACTACTTGCATTTTTTTCTAAAATAAATAGAAACACAAAAAGTGCAGTCGTAGATAATTTTCGATTAGACACCACTAATAGTAAAAAAAATTCTACTAAGAAGATATAGGCAAAACTTCGATCAGTATGACGTAATTAGTAGGTACTTGACGATTTTGCGGTAACACAGATGAAACGTTTTAGTCAGGTTTGTTGGAATTCCTGTGAATTCAATACTTCCATGATGATAAGTAGTACCTTAAAACACGTTACTCAAACTCTGAAACATATAAATTTTATATATCTACAAAAAAATATTTTCTTTATCAAGTTTATGTATTGCACAATGTCCTAATGCAAAAATTAACAATACTTTTAAAGTAATGTTATTTGTCTACATGTTTTTGCAACTAGATGAGAATAATGGTCTTCCAAAGGGATCAGATACTTCCATGATGATAAGTAGTACCTTAAAACACGTTACTCAAACTCTGAAACATATAAATTTTATATATCTACAAAAAAATATTTTCTTTATCAAGTTTATGTATTGCACAATGTCCTAATGCAAAAATTAACAATACTTTTAAAGTAATGTTATTTGTCTACATGTTTTTGCAACTAGATGAGAATAATGGTCTTCCAAAGGGATCAGATACTTCCATGATGATAAGTAGTACCTTAAAACACGTTACTCAAACTCTGAAACATATAAATTTTATATATCTACAAAAAAATATTTTCTTTATCAAGTTTATGTATTGCACAATGTCCTAATGCAAAAATTAACAATACTTTTAAAGTAATGTTATTTGTCTACATGTTTTTGCAACTAGATGAGAATAATGGTCTTCCAAAGGGATCAGAGAAAAAAATACCAGAGGAAAAAGATGGTTAAAATGTATGAGAATTTTGTCCCCTAAAAATGAAATGGAAAATTTTGTTTTTACATCTTTTCAAATGTTTGACTTTTTATGATCCAAAACAGATTGAGATACATGTACATTTTAAATTTGATTAAAGCAATTTAAGCAAAAAACTTGTAGACAGGAAGAATATTTGCAAGTGACCACAATCTTCTCTTTTTTGCATTTTTATCGGTTACTTGCGAGGTTCGTTATATTTCCTCTCCAAAGTGATCCCAAACCAGATATCAAAAGGAAAACATACTATACACCTGGTGAAAGAATTACAAGTACTTGTATGAGGGTTGGTAGAACCTTTTACAGGACAGCAAGAAAGGCTTATTTATTCACCAGGAATTTGGGATTTAACCCATTTCATTACGGAAATTTGGAATTATTACATTTTTTTTGCTCCATTATTTTGTCAGGAATTTTTATAAGTATTTATTTCAATGGGAATGCAGGATGAGACCCCCTCCCACCGACCTCCTTGTATATATATATTGATACTTAAGCCTCATATAGTTTCAACACAATAAGAGTTTATAAAAGGTCAGATAAGAGGGAAATTTTGTCAGTCTGAGACTAGATGTGAAAACTTAACCATTCTGATACTGTCAAGTAAAGATTTCATCATTCCAAGATGGCTGTGACTGAGGGATGACTATGTATGAGAGATCATCACCATAATTCAATGTAAGAATGATGAAAAAAGTTTTTCATTCTGTGACAGCTGTGACTGAAGGAAAGGACTCCGCCATGGTGGTATTCTCTTTCTGTCAGGACGAGGAGAATACTTCATCGTGTTGAGACAGCTGAGATTCAAGGTTTTTAACTTTCTCTGTCAGAACTTGTGATGCTATTTTCTGGTGGGCAAAGGCTTCATTCCTCTGATGTAGCTGTAATGCATAACAAATAAGGTATCAATATTTGCTTTACATTTTACCTGTTGTATACATAATCTCCTTCATATGCAGGAACCATAATTCTATTTTCTTTAATGTTGCAAGTTTTGGATAAACATTTTGATCTATATAAGAGCATTGTTGGTCCATAAGGTGTATCTAGACTGTAAATATACTGTGGATTCATTTATTTTTATGAGAACCAATTTTCATGGTTTGATGAAAAAGGTTTAGTTTGTGAATTCTTTGATTCATGGTTCTGATGTTTCCAGCATACAGATCAATGTTCAAGTTTCTTTTAGCTGGGTATCAAAGGACATGGTACGGTAAGAGCCATATTTGGCCCCTATTTTATGAAAAAAATAAATCTTGCGAAAATTATTAAAATGCACTTTATATATGGAGTAAAATGATTCAAATTTATGAGTATGCTTTCAATTTCCTATAATCTTTTCGGTTTTCAATTTTATAGAGACCTAAAACAGAGTTAAATCAACAAAATCGAGAAAAATGCTGATTTTTAGAGCTAACATTGTTATTTTCAAAGGCCTCCGCCTACGTGACCCATAGATTTCTTAACTGATTCAGACTTTAATTGAAGTCAGTTTTAAAGTTAATTTACAAAATGTCTGGGTCAAGAAGGCGGAGGCACCCAAAAATTGAAAAAATGACGCAAAATTCGTCCATTTTCATCCAATTTGGCAGAAATCTTTCATATTTGTTTTGTTTTGACATCCTATTTTTCACCAATGTCAGATGCTACGCTAAAAAAATTATTAGAACAAGTTTGTTCATTTACTTGAACTTCTAAATAGCATAAGAAATCTTTTCCATATCAATTATGTAATTTTGAATTATAGAGGGGGCCAAATATGGGCCTTAGTGTACCTTGTCCTTTTGTGGGTCATGGCCACCCACAAAAACCACAAAAATTGATACCCTAAAAATAACAATGAAACCACAGTAGTTCTTATAAAAACTACACTTTTTGTGTCACTTTCATAAAACCGTTGCAGATAAAAATTCTATAATTTTTTTTAACAATACTGGTGGTGAAAAAGAGTTAGGAAGACAAAGTGATAGCGATGAAAATTGAAAAGTTCTGGAAAACTTATGCTACAGATACACTCCATTTCAAATTGAGCTTTATATTAGGGTGAAAACTAAGTCAAATTACTTCCCTTGATTTAATTCCAGGGCAATGAAATTTCATCACATATACCTCCGATAATTGTCTTTCCTGAATGATATTTGAAATAAAGGAAACTTTTTTTTGCACAGTGACATCTGCATGATGTACTTCCTTCACATTTATCTAATTCTATCAGATGGTTTAGGAAGGTTGCTCATGATAATTTTTTTAACTGACAGACAGACAAGTAACAGGTGTGTATAATAAGAGGGTGTGGATGGGGTTGTCCTCAATTCTGTAATCTGTAGATTTTTAGCCCTTTAATCTCTATTCTCTTAAGGTTTTTGTCATTTTTCACAGAATTCTTTATTCTGTAAGGGTCATTATTCTCTATTCTTTAGTTTTTTGGTCATTATTCTGTATCTGTAAACTCTTTTTGGCCATAATTCTTTATTCTGTAAACCCTGTCCACACCCTCTAATAACAGATGAAGCCTCTATAGCAAATGGTTCTTAACTTACAATTTGTGTCAGGACTAGGACTAATTCTTTGTCATTCAATGGTCGAGTGTCAACATCTCCATTCTGCATACAAACTCCGACTGATTCAACTGGAGGCAAACATTTATGACTTATATCATCTGAAATAACAAAGATTAAAATCTAACAGTTTCAATTTGTTAAAAATATTATCTTGCAAAAAATTCAAACAATGATGAGTAGAAACAAGAGGCTCTCAGGAGCATGAATCCCTCACCTGACTTCAATGGCCAATTTAGAGAATATTTATTACTATATTTGCTTCCTACCAGTTTTAGGCTGAACATTTAAGCAAACAAGCACTGCTTGTAAGGTAAACATGAATTTTGACCTTTAAAGGGCAACATCCTCTGTTTGGAGTCATACAAATACTTTGACTCAAACAAGGAATCTGTGAGATACCGCTCACTCAGTATACCCCTGCTACCCCCATAATGAACTATCTTGGTTAACAGGAAGTAGATATTAAACAGACCTAATTTAGATACTCACAATAAAGGACCTCATACTGAAGCCATATACCAAATTTCAAGTGACTGTGATATGTAGTTTCTGAGAAAAATGTTATGAAAATTTTCAACAATTGACCAGTAATGTTGACAATTGACTAATTCAGTGAACAAGAAGTAGATATCAAACAGACCTAATTTTGGTACTCACAATAAAGGACCTCATACTGAACTCATATACAAAATTTCAAGTCACTGTGTTATGTAGTTTCTGAGAAAAATGTTACAAAAATTTTCAACAATTAACTAGTAATGTTGAAAATTGACTAAGTCCGTAAACAGGAAGTAGATATCCGGCAGACCTAATTTCAGTACTCGCGATACAGGACCTCACTGAACTCATATACCAAATTTCAACTCACTGTAATATGTAGTTGCTGAGAAAACTGTTACGAAAGTTATGCTGTGGACGGACTGAAGGACAGAGAGAGGTAAACCAGTATATCCCCTTCTTCGAAGAAGGGGTATAAAAAGAGTTTTGAAAAGCTCAATTAACTGGGGGGGTTGAAGAAAGCATCAGTTTTTCTCTATCTGCAATTGTTTTCATTTCCAAAAACATGGAAAAATGCTTATATTGAGTATTTAAGGGCCTTAAATGCAATAACCCGTCTTTGACCACTTAGTTGGGTCTGAAGAGCTTGATAAGCTGGAAGTTCAAAACAGCTTTTGTAATAGTTTGCATTCTTTAGGGATAACATGAAAAACACTATAATTTCAATCTGTATAAACTTTTAGCTGACCCAGTGTTTTATTTTTATAAAAAAAAGCCATGTTTCATCTTGGTAGGATTCCAACATGTTTGAAAGTCACATACAATTTTCATACCAAACCACCATACCAAATATGAAGTTATTCCTTTGTTAAAAGTTTAAAACTGCTAGCCCTAAACAATCTTTAAGACTGAACTGAGAATTTGAGCTGATACTGTAGATAAAGTGTTTCTATTTTATTGATATCTTACCGTCGTTAAGTGTTTCCAGAAGAAATCTAAATATAGCTTTAGCCTTCTCTACTTTGTTGATACTAGGAACAGCTAATGAGGTCAGTTTTGCAAACAAGATTTTATTATTCTGTAACTGTTCTTCGAAGGCTTGCTGATAAACATCCACTGTCATCATGGCTTCATTTTTCCGTTTCTTGTAAGAATCAACCTGTAAAGTCAATAACAGTATCTGTGGCTTTATATCAAACAGACAGTTTTACAAATCATCTTTGGATTAAAAATGTATAATTAATTAACATTCATCCTTAAAAAGAAAAATTCAAAGAAAACTGAAATTAGCATCACAATACTTTAGAATATCAACAGAGTATCTTAAATCTTTATATTTTTGCTCAACTGACAAGTTCTGCAAGTCTTAACAGACAATAATAATCAACATTGACTAACAGGGTCTATATCATTTTAAGCAGATTCTTAAATTGTTGTTGATGATGATGATGATGATGATGATGATGATGGGTATTTATGGTAATGACTATAGGGGAATGCCCCTCTGCATCGACTATTTTACCTATTAAAGTAAAGACTTGCTGTGTGCCATGGGTCATCCAGCCCATGACACACCACCGCCAGCTGCTACATAGCATCCTTTGTTGTCGATGGATGCAGGGCCTGTCTTCCACCATGAGGAGGTACTGGTCAGAATTCTGGAAGACTTGATGTTGTTGATTTATTGAGGTCATGTATCAGTTATGTACAAATTCCACATCATACTGAAACCTATCATCTTTTATCTATCTGAACTGCTTTTGATTTGCCTGAGATTTCAGGTTTTATGTATACATATATTTGAATTTTTCTTACCTGAGATTTGAGTTTAGTGATTTCTTTCCTTAAATGAGCAGCAGCATGTGCACATCCACAAGGATGAGGGGAAGTAACTCTACATTTACATGCTCCTAATACAGCAATCTTCAATAAACAAAAGAAGTCTATATTAAGTTTAATTTAAACCAAAGATTATAGTGAAACAATTAGGAATAATGTGAGCTAAATCAAAAATGGATTAGCCAGCACTTAACTGAACTCCACTTTATAAAAAATATATGTTTTTCCCCTGAATAATGATGAGAAATGTAAATTTGTCTTTCTTCCTTCATGTAAAGTTTCAATATCATTCATTAAAGGTTAAAAATTTAATTCTTGTGCTTTTAGTTTGATATCTAAAAAAGTCTACTATTATCTGCTATTATTCTAGCTGCAATAAATGCCAGAATATCTTGATTTGGTGAACTACCTCTGCTGATGTGTAGTTGTTATACTCATCATCAGAAGATCTGCTACAAGTTTTCATATACTTCTCCCTTTCTTTGACATCTAACAAAGCAAGCAGCTCATCTCTTTCTCTACTCAAACCTGCAAATAATTTAAAAGTAGGAAATTTTTTTTGTCTTTCTTTCTCCAATGTGTCTATGCCTTGTTTTGCCTCCTTTCAATCCCAGTTTGGTATTTTTGTTACTACCTTTACATTCTTTTATATCTAACAGAGCAAGATAAAAAAAATCTGTCAAAGTCAAAAATGGCAGGATTTCGTTTAACAGAAAGTAGGTGAGCGACAGACCTGAAATCGAATCATACGTTATGGGACCCCATCCTGATGCTGTATACAAAATATCAAGTGGCTGTGATTAGTAGTTGCTGAGAAAACTTACGAAAAATGTTTCCCCGCCCACTGCCCACCGCCTGCCCGACATTCACCACTTTATAACCCAGATTTTTCACTCTGTGAAATCCGGCCAAACATTAAAAAAAAATTGAGGTCTTCTAAAGGATATTTCTCATAAATATTTTATTTGTACATGTTGCTTCAAGAAGTATGGTCTATTTATAGCTATCTCTAATGTGTTTACGTTCATGCCCCATATGATTCCACAGAAACTGCAGAATGCAAGATTATTCAAATATTTATAATGTATATGAATGTCTAGTATATAATCAAACAATGTTACTGTAATTTTAACCCTGAAAATCATCTGACAAACAGATTTAGATTTTTTTAGTGCCCTCAGCTAGGATCGAACTCACAACATTTGGGACATCTACGGCGTACGCGCCTAGCTAACAGAACAGAGGTTCAACACTGTGCTGGATTCTTATTCTCAATGCTGATGGCCATCAAGGAAAACCTCAGAAATTAGTACTACATGAATAGTTAGATAAAATGGAGCATTCCCTGAAAGGCATATGTTGCCTTAATATCTATATTTTTTTGGTTAAACAGGAAGTACATGAGCTATGGGTATAAAATTGTTTTCGCCATAGAAGCTGCATGCAAAGTATCAAGAGCCTGCTGCGCATAAATATGCCACAGAAAATTGTATACATGTTCATTATCTTTAAAATCTGAAGTTTTTGTCAAACAAGAAGCAGTTAATTTTCAGGCATGAAATTTCTTTACACCATATAGTACTAAGGATGTATCTGCATCTAGCTACTCAGAATAAAAAGCTACGCCGAGCGCAGCATGATACGACCGCAACAAGTTTAACCCTGTACGTTGGAGGCCTAATAAGGACAGTCCATTGTTTTGGTCACATGAAGCCCATGGTGGACTTACAAAGCTTTTTGACACATGCATCCTGTGGTGGACTTAAAAATGCATTTTTGACACATATATATCTACATCAACATCTAATACAAAAAGCCTTATTTATATACATGTCATAACTACAACTTAATTTTAAGTATAAAACTATTTGCCTTGACAAACTTTTAAAATAGGTGTTTTTGGCCCCTTTGACCCCTAATTTCTCGAAAACGGTAAGAGATATTGCAAATCTGATTGAATAACGCAGCCAGGGATTTTCACAAGGATTCCAATGAAAAAAAGATTTTGAAAATTGGACCAAAAATAAAAAAGTTGATTTTATGGGCGTGGCCTGCTTTTAGCCCCCTGTAGCAATGTAATGGTGAAATACATATCAAAATCATTGACACATTTAGTAGACAGAATTTTATGAGAACTTCAACAAAAAAAGAATTTTCAAAATTGAATGAATAATGAACATTCTACAACAGTTTTGTCATTACACCCGTTTTAGCCCCTTTGGCCCGTTTTTCTAAAACAGTAGGCGCCACAAACCCCAAATACAAAACCAACATTCCTTTAGTGGATATAATCATCATATTTAAACTTCATAACAATTGGCTGGCCCACTACAACTTAATATTGGTAAACTAGAGGCTCCCAGGAGCCTGAATCGCTCACCTGATCTCTTAAGCCAAAGTTTGAATAAATTTCACAAACTTTCAAGTATACAAAGTTGCAAAACAATCCTTTCAGTGGTTTCAGAGAAGATTTTTGGAAATCAGTTTAAATTAATAGAAAAAAAACAGTTAAAGGGCAAGAACTCCTGTAAGGACCTTTTGATGCTGAACATGAAAAGTTGCTCCGGATTTTCTCTATCTCTTACACTTTTCGAGTTATAAGCCAAAAACAATGGTCTGACCCCCCTGTTCTATTTTTAGCAACGGCGGCCATGTTGGTGGGTCGAGGTGTATATAATTCACAAACTTGGTAGAGGACATCCTAAAGATCATGTATACCAAGTATCAATGCAATCCCTTCAGTGGTTTCAGAGAAGAAGATTTTTGAAAATCAGTGTAAACTAATGGAAAAAACAGTTAAAGGGGAATAACTCTTAAACGGCTGATCTGTCAATTTAGACCCTAAAATCATTTTTGTAGATCTCAATGAGCTTAACAATTCTGCAATGCTTACTTTTCCTCTAGCTCTAACGGTTTTCCAGATATCATCCAAAAACTGCAAAAATGGTCAATTTTGATGATTAAAGGGCAATAACTCCTATAAGGAGTCGTTTCACAACTTCGACTCAATGGAGAGATTTGTAGAGCTTTTGATGCTGAACAAGGAAGGTTGCTTCAGATTTTCTCTATCTCTTATACTTTTCGAGTTATAAGCCAAAAACAATGGTCTGACCCCCCTGTTCTATTTTTAGCAACGGCGGCCATGTTGGTGGGTTGACGTGTATATAATTCACAAACTTGGTAGAAGACATCCTAAAGATCATGTATACCAAGTATCAATGCAATCCCTTCAGGGGTTTCAGAGAAGAAGATTTTTGAAAATCAGTTAAAATTAATGGAAAAAACAGTTAAAGGGGAATAACTCTTAAACGGCTGATCTGACAATTTAGACCCTGAAATCATTTTTGTAGATCTCAATGAGCTTAACAAATCTGCAATGCTAATTTTTCCTCTAGCTCTAACGGTTTTCCAGATATTGTCCAAAAACTGCAAAAATGGTCAATTTTGATGATTAAAGGGCAATAACTCCTATAAGGAGTCGTTTTACAACTTCGACTCAATGAAGAGATTTGTAGAGCTTTTGATGCTGAACGCGATAGGTTGCTTCAGATTTTCTCTATCTCTTATACTTTTTGAGTTATAAGCCAAAAACAATGGTATGACCCCCCTGTTCTATTTTTAGCAACAGCGGCCATGTTGGTTGGTCGACATGTATATAATTCACAAACTTGGTAGAGGACATCCTAAAGATCATGTATACAAAAAATCAATGCAATCCCTTCAGGGGTTTCAGAGAAAAAGATTTTTGAAAATCAGTGTAAATTAATGGAAAAAACAGTTAAAGGGGAATAACTCTTAAACGGCTGATCTGACAATTTAGACCCTGAATCATTTTTGTAGATCTCAATGAGCTTAACAATTCTGCAATGCTAACTTTTCCTCTAGCTCTAACGGTTTTCCAGATATCATCCAAAAACTGCAAAAATGGTCAATTTTGATGATTAAAGGGCAATAACTCCTATAAGGAGTCGTTTTACAACTTCGACTCAATGGAGAGATTTGTAGAGCTTTTGATGCTGAACGCGGAAGGTTGCTTCAGATTTTCTCTATCTCTTATACTTTTTGAGTTATGAGCCAAAAACAATGGTATGACCCCCCTGTTCTATTTTTAGCAACGGCGGCCATGTTGGTTGGTCGACATGTATATAATTCACAAACTTGGTAGAGGACATCCTAAAGATCATGTATACCAAGTATCAATGCAATCCCTTCAGGGGTTTCAGAGAAGAAGATTTTTGAAAATCAATTAAAATTAATGGAAAAAACAGTTAAAGGGGAATAACTCTTAAACGGCTGATCTGACAATTTAGACCCTGAAATCATTTTTGTAGATCTCAATGAGCTTAACAATTCCGCAATTCTAACTTTTCCTCTAGCTCTAAGGGTTTTTCAGATATTGTCCAAAAACTGCAAAAATGGTCAATTTTGATGATTAAAGGGCAATAACTCCTGTAAGGAGTCGTTTCACAACTTCGACTCAATGGAGAGATTTGTAGAGCTTTTGATGCTGAACGCGATAGGTTGCTTCAGATTTTCTCTATCTCTTATACTTTTTGAGTTATAAGCCAAAAACAATGGTATGACCCCCCTGTTCTATTTTTAGCAACGGCGGCCATGTTGGTTGGTCGACATGTATATAATTCACAAACTTGGTAGAGGACATCCTAAAGATCATGTATACCAAGTATCAATGCAATCCCTTCAGGGGTTTCAGAGAAGAAGATTTTTGAAAATCAGTTAAAATTAATGGAAAAAACAGTTAAAGGGGAATAACTCTTAAACGGCTGATCTGACAATTTAGACCCTGAAATCATTTTTGTAGATCTCAATGAGCTTAACAATTCTGCAATGCTAACTTTTCCTCTAGCTCTAACGGTTTTCAAGATATAGTCCAAAAACTGCAAAAATGGTCAATTTTGATGATTAAAGGGCAATAACTCCTATAAGGAGTCGTTTCACAACTTCGACTCAATGGAGAGATTTGTAGAGCTTTTGATGCTGAACGCGGAAGGTTGCTTCAGATTTTCTTTATCTCTTATACTTTTTGAGTTATAAGCCAAAAACAATGGTCTGACCCCCCTGTTCTATTTTTAGCAACGGCGGCCATGTTGGTTGGTCGACATGTATATAATTCACAAACTTGGTAGAGGACATCCTAAAGATCATGTATACCAAGTATCAATGCAATCCCTTTAGTGGTTTCAGAGAAGAAGATCTTTGAAGAAAAGTTAACGGACGACGGACGACGGACGACAGACGACGGACGACGGACAGACAGACGGACGACGGACGCCTAACGATGACAATAGCTCACATGACCCTTTGGGTCAGGTGAGCTAAAAACTATTTGCATGGACAAACTTTTATAAATGGTGTTTTTGGCCCCTTTGACCCCTAATTTCTCGAAAACGGTATGAGATATTGCAAATCTGATTGAAAAATGCAGGCAGGGATTTTCACAAGGATTCCAATGAAAAAAAGATTTTGAAAATCGGACCACAAATAAAAAAGTCGATTTTTGGGGTGTGGCCCCTTTTTGACCCCTTATAGCAATGTAACGGTACAAGATACATCAAAGGTGTTGTTACATTTTGTTGACAGAATTTATTGAGGAATACAATAAAAAAAGAATGATCAAAATCGGATGAAAATCAAACATTCTACAGACGTTTTGTCAATACACCCGTTTTAGCCCCTTTTGGCCCTTTTTTCTAAAACGGTAGGGGCCAGAAACCCCAAATGCAATACCAACCTTCCTTTAGTGTTTATAAACATCATATCAAAATTTTATAACAATTGGTTCACTACAACTAAAGTTATCGCACGGAAACCAAAGTGTCTACAGACGACGACAACGACAACGACGACGACAACGACAACGACATCGCCATAACATAATACGATCGCAAAAAATTTGCAGTCGTATAAAAATGCGACGGAAATTTTTTGTGATGCTGCAGAACACTTGACGCTGGAGGCAGGATGTAGGACACAGGACAAATGACACATGACGACAAATAGTGCCAAGGTGACACCTGTTTGTGGTTTCTTCCTGTTACAGGCAATATATAATAATGAAACAATAATACATATGGATTGGAATATTGGTGTAGGTCTTAGTAGTAACTGGTGTTGAATTGTACTTAACTAAAAAAAACTGTACATACTTTGATTTTGAGCTGCAAGTTTCTGCAGTGTCTTGGTCTTTTCTTCAATTGAAGCTGTCAAAGAAGAATTTTCTCTGCAAACACTATAAAAATAAATTAAAGAAGAAGTGAATATCACAAAGTTTTTATTTAATTTACCTTTATACTTACCTTACTAACATGATAACATTCATGTAGCATTCTGTTACATGTATTGTATTAATATATAATATTTATGTGTATTAAAAACATGGCATAAGAATTTACACCATCCATTAATCATGGTTTTTATCACATATCTTCTCTCCTTCATTCTTAGAGAGAGAGGAGGTGAATGTTAAAAATTATGAAATCTTTTTAACATTAAATACATTATCTTAATTTTCATAAAGTCCAAAAATAACAAAAGAGGTTAACACTAGGAGAATCTTTCCGCAGGGAAATTTAAAGCAATTTGGAGGAGGTACATTATTGAAACACAAAACATTAAGCAAGGCTGGATTTAAACATGACAACCTTGATAAAGTGAAAACAAAAGGATGTGATGATGATGAGGTAAGGAAAAAAAAATTGTATAAAGGTTTTAGCTATATAATTTATTTAATTTACTTAGTATATTCAGTAATAGCGAGCATAGCTCGCAAGCGGAGAGCTCTACGGTATTTGTTTCCGCGAGAAATTTGCTAATGCTGATTTAGATTTTTTATGGTCCGGAAATTTTTACAGGGCCGGAGTGAATGTTAAAATAATTTATAAGAAAAGAAATGATAATTTTAAAAAATAATAAATTGCGCTTTTTACAAGAAAATTATATTCTTAAAATAATAAATACACATAAGCTGCTCGTTTCGTCTTGGTTATATGCACGTACGAAACTAACGTGTCTCGAAGCTTAATCGCCCCATACCATCTCGCCCCAAAATAAGCAAATGGAAATATTGGAAATTAAATGATAGCGATAGCCCTGAATGTCTACATTCCGAAAAAGACCAGAACAAAACTAGCAGATAAAAGAGGAAAACCCAACAAAAATGATGTAAAATGCACCATTTGATTGCATTGATAATGATCATCATTATATAAACAAAACGTAGTCCCTTTTAGCTATGCTCGCATTTAGGCAATGCCTACTCCATATTATAGAAGCCATAAGTCAAAAGTTGAAAGCAAAAGCGAAATGGAGCATCAAAGTTTCTGTAGCTCCTACCATTTATTTTGCTTTGGACTCATCACATGTCTTACTTAATTCTATGTGTTTCATCAATGGATGCCATCACAAGTGCTTGAAATCCCCCATGGAAATATTCTCTCAGTGTTAACATCTTATCGTCTGACTGCTTTGTTATTTTTGGACTTTGTTGAATTGATTTTTAATAACCTTGTATTGTTTTTGATCCAGTCTACTTCTTGATGGTTAAGTTAGAATTTTCTGGTTTTCTTTAGACCCTATCTTAAATTTAGAATGCATTTCACAATATGATGACTGAAAAGCTAAGGTAAAAAAAAATTCTTATCCTTATTTTTTTTAATGAAAGATCATATAATTCCTATAATATCTTAAAGTCCATAAATTGGAAAAGACCACATACCTATCAAATCTTTCAGCCCATATAGCTTGACTTGTTTCTAAGGAAATTTCTTTCTGGTCTAACTCAAAATGCAACTGGTTAACTTCCTAAATCAAAGAAGAAGAGAGTTTTTATTTAGATATCATTAGTATGACTGATAATCTAATTCCATTTACAAATATTGTGGAAAGTTCAAAATTCAAAGGGCAGGAGAAATGAGCAATCAACAAGAATATGTCCCAACATGTCCTGCTTAGCAACTTGTCCTTTTTCATGATAAGTTTTGTTTGTTTATACTCTGGTGCATGTGTATAAAGTTTCATGAAAATATCCAAGTACCTTTGCAGTGACAATAAAGCTTTGAATTTCACAAAATTTAGTTAACCATGGATTTTATGTTGAATAGTTCAGAAAAATTGAACTGACATAATTTAGTACAGACAGACAAACCAACAATTAAGTCTCCTTCATAATATGGACTTGGAGATTCAGCTGACAACATCAGCTTCAAAATATATCATGTATTTAACATTTTTCAGTAGATTATGACTACAAACTGTTGGCTGCATATTAAATAATTTTTTATAAGTTCTAATTGAAAGGTCTTAATACTTCCAAAGATTTCTTAAATGTAACTAATTATATATGTGTTCTGAATATTTAATTATCTTTTATAAAGTTAAAATTTTACACTACAAAATAATTAATGTCTTTTCAATTAATTACAAAACCTACAGTTAAAAAATAATTCAGGTGACATACAAGGGAGATAATTCATTTTCATACAAAAGAGAATAATAATATTTAGGCTTGCAAAATCATAGTAGATGGTACTCCCCATCTAAAAAAATAATAACCAAAAATCCCAAAAGAGTGAAGAGGCTTTTCCTTTGTCAATAAATAGGTTTCATGAAACATCTCAAAATGAATAAGTTAGTTTATAATTTTGAGAATTGAAATATTCTGGTAATATTCAAAACTAAATACAGTGTACAAGCTAAACATATATACCAAGTTTCATAAAATTTGTTTGAGTAGTTTTAGTGGAAATGCATTGACAAGATGATAAATGAGGATTCTCTAAAAATTTCTAACTTCAAAGGGCCGTTACTCCCACAAAATATTGAGGATCAAATTTCCTTGTATTGTGCACAAATACATATTATGGTGTACTTACTGTATACCAAGTCTCATAAAATTCCATACAGAAATGTCAGAGGAGTTGTGCTTACAGCCAGGATGAGGATTTTCATCAAATTTTTAGTTCAAAGGGCTGTAACTCCAACAAAAATGTAAGGATCAAAATTCCCTGCTAATATACACAAGTTGGTGTACTTCCTACATACCAATTGGTTCATTATTTCAGTTTCAGACAGATGGAAGAACAGACATGACATGACAAAATTAATATTATGAAGGAGGAGACATTATTCATGCACTGACAAACTTGGTGAAGGACAGACAGACGGAGAGACAGACAGTCAGACAGGACAAAAACAATAAAATTGAAGTCTGCATGAAAGACATTTGTCACAAACAGTTGTTGATACCTTTTCCAAAGAATGATTGTATTGATAGGACCTTTTCTTCTGTGTATCAGCATATTTTTCTAGCTTTTTAGACTGTAACAAAACAAAAAATAAATTATAAATAAATAAAAATCAACTGATCAGGCAAAACCTTCTGAGCAGCTCCAAGTTAATCATTTTCCCCAATCGATTAATGGTTTTACTGATGTAAAAACCATATGCTTATTTCTAAATTAGGTTAAAATATTTTTCTATGTCTTATATACAGGATGTATAAACCTTTAAAAAAGAACCACATGATTAAATTACTCTCCTATACTACTGGATTACATTGGTGGTTTTCCATTGTGTTTTTGTTGTTGTAAATTACCACTTTTTATGTGAACTGTGCCGTGTACACTAATTATTTTCCATTTCCCAATCGTCAATGAGAAAAGGAAACTGACTGCTCTTTTGTGTGTAAAACCAGATGTTTGATCTATGTACTAATCTAAGTGTACTCAATAAGTCATGGTTACAGCCTTATAGGAAGAATCTTTTCTTTTACAGTAACTTAAAAGTTTTTACCTGTTCTCGTAGAATTGCTATGGCTCTATATTTAGCATCAAGTCTCTTGTGGTAAACTTCTATTTCATTCTTCAATTCTTCAACTTCCTATCAAATAATGTTTAAAATTCATGGATAAAACAGAACACCCAACAGATCAGTAAAGTGTTTTTAGCATAATTGGGATATTGACTAGAAAATGATTTGAAAACAATTTACTGGTATTTTCCATATCAGACCATATCAAAATGCCTTTGGCTTGAAGCTTTCTGCTAATTTAAAATACAAAATAAAACAAGAGATAAAAGTACATGCAAAATCTTTTGTGTTGAAGATTTAAAGTTTAAGTGCAGAGTACATAAAAAAATATTTATTTTTCAAAGGCCTCATACAATTTTTTTCATCATTTGCATTATTTTAAATTGCAGAAATCATTCTTCAAATCATTATTATTTTCTAACCTCTGCTGTCAGAAAATTTTATCATCAAAACTCAGATTTTTATAAGATAAGAAACAAGAATATGTCCAAATGACATAATGCCCAATCTCCCAACATTAATTTTCCACACAATCACCAAATTTGATTCCAAAAGTATAATTCTATGATGATCAAAGTAAACCTAAGTATAACACACCCTTTTTTGTGATCAATCAATCATGAAGTTGATGAAACAGGTAAAATTTAATGATGATTTTTGTTTGTCAATACCCTGAGGTACCCGGTATATATGTACAAAGTTACATGTTGATATAAAGCTGATTTGGAAGGGAGGAATGGAGGGACGAACAAACTGATTGACAGACAGACAACCAGACCTGAACACTATATGCCCCCTACTTTTGTAGATAGGGCATTGAAACCAAGGCCCCATCTTCAATCTTAATGGTGGATCCTTAGGCAAATCTCTACTGGTAAATCAAAAAATTAATTCAATAATGAAATGTCTTTTTAGGGGGACATGAAAATTGAATCCAACTAAACCTAGAAAAACTGTGAGCAGCTGGTCACAAATTAATACCTCCTCCCCCAAACCCAATCAGATAAAATTTTATAATAGTAGGTACACAAAGATTGTGTGAAAGTTTCATGGGGTTTGGGAGAAATTGTGCATAATAGATAGGTAACCCTTGTTGTGTAATGGTTAAGTCCATGTTATGCTATGGGAACCCCCAAAAATCCATCAGATCAAATTTCAAAATAGTAGGTGCACATCTACATATTCCAAACAATGTGTGAAAGTTTCATGAAAATCCATTGAGGGATTGGGAGGAGTTGTGGATAAGAGATGGGTATCCTGAGGTGTAGGACAGATGGACCGACACATGGACGGAGGGACAGACACCACCATCACTATATACCCCCCACTTTTCAAGCGGGGGTTTTCAAGCGTGGGATATAATAAATGAATCCACAATACCACATGAAAAACCAAAAACATGTATTGTTAAACATCATTGCTTTATACTAGTGTACAATAACAGAATAAGGAATACATGTAGGCATATATTTGTATTGTATTTTTACCTCCTCTGCCTCTATTAGTTTTCTTTCTATTTCATCCTTTCCTATTTTATGAACTAAATCTGAAACAGAATTAAGAATTTCAAAAAAAGTGAACATAATTAACATCTAGAAAAAGAATTCCACTTTTGATAAATTCATTTAAAATTAAAGAACCTTTGAGAGCATGCGTCCACATTATGGACAGAGATTATCTATATCCAGTTAGGAATAAAAAAGTCAGAGTTGTTGTCTTCCAGGTCCGCTCGTTAAACAGGAAGTAAATGATAGACAGACCTGAAACATATCCCACCATATGACACCCCTACTTGAGGCTACATACCAAATATCAAAAGCCTAAAATTAATAGTTGCTGAGAAATCTGTGACAAAAATTTTCAACCCTGAACATTTAGTGAAAAAAGTCTAAGTCAGCTCATTAAATAGGAAGTAGATCATCAACAGACCTTAAAACAAATCCCACCATATAGGACCCCTACCTGAAGCTATATACCAAATATCAAAAGCATACGATTAATAATAGCTGAGATATCTGTTACGAAAATTTTGATCACTGACAGACGGACTGATGGACGGACCAGTCAAAAACACATTATACCCTTCGCAACTTCATTGCATCGGGTATAAGAATAAAATAAGTAAATGTATACAAAGGGGGATAGTCACTGAATTTCCTGTTTTAAAAAGTAATTTAAGTTTTTACACAAATAACAAGAGGCTCATGTTTTTGCCATATAGAATAAAAACTATTGCAGAAAGAGAAAAGCTGCTGCTTGCTTAAATGTTCAGCGCATTAAACTCTATAAAAGTCTCTATTGGGTTGAAGTTGACAGGCCCAGATGACCCCTTATACGAGGGCTGTCCGTAAAGTTCGTGGACAAGCAAAGATTTGAACCAATACGACGTACTAGGGATTAATTCTTTACATAATAATAATTTTAAACATTTTTCTTTCATTTCTGGTTTTTGTTTTGTGATTGTTGGACATAAATAGCACTAATTTTTAATTATTTGACTCGCTGTATGGAGGGTCGGAGCAATGTAAGAAATTTTTCAAAAATATTTAGGATGCTTAAAACAGGATCTTGCTTTGCTTATAAAATATCTAAGGATGCAATAAAACTTGAACTACAATGTTGTCAATAGATAGGATGATATATATACCAAATTTGAAGGGTCTATAATTTTTATTTGTTGAGAAATCGGTATTTTTCTAGTTGACATCATTTTTATTGACGTAGAAAAAGTAACGTTTTGAGAAGAGGTGGAGCAATGGACATTTATAAAAATGCAGGTTTATGTCTGAAAAACATCAACAGATATACACAGATTCTTTAAATTGTGGGAAAAGCTCACTAAGATACTTCGATGACATGTGCATTTAAGATTGAGATAGAAAAAAATTGATTTGCATGTTTTCTGTTATTAAAATATGGCCATATTTCCTATATAGTACCCCCCCCCCCCCCCCCCCCCCGCCAATAGACTTTGCTTGAAGTTGTACTGTTGATGTCAAGAACTTAAATATCCATGTAATTTGTGAATCAAATGTTTCCAGAGATGAAACAATACATGCAAAAATTTAATTAAGATACATCTGACAAAATATAAGGTTCAAAATTCACAAAGTCTAAAAAAATGTTGCATTCAATATGACAATATGAAGAAGAAATTGTTAATTTGACGTAAAAAATGTGAACGTCTTGCTCCGGGTTATGAATACCATTTATTTTTAAAATGCTGAAAAATCAACTTGCTGTTGTTTGTTTATTCTAAAATTTGGTACACCAATTTATAAGATGACGCATTCTATCATAACAGAATTTTAAGTAAATCCAATAAACATTATTAATTTTATATCAACTGTCCACGAACTTTACGGACAGCCCTCGTACAGGTTATGGCCCTTTTAAGCTCAGAATACTGTTTTTTCCATGTTTTTGCCCTATAGATTAGAATAAAAACTTTTGCAGGTAGAGAAAAGCAGTTACTTGCTTACATGTTCATTTCATTAAACTGTGCAACAGTCTCTATTGAATGGAAATTGTCAGATAGTGGTTATGGCTCTTTATAGGCAAAAAAGTATTTGTTCATGTTTTTGCCCTTGAGATGTAAATCTGTTGCATAGAAAATAAAGATGTTGCTTGCTTAAACCTTCAGCTCTTTCACTAATACTTCACAAAAGTCTCCATTGGGTTGAAGTTGCCAGATGACCCCTTAAAGAAAAGACCCTTATGGCTTAAGGACCAAGTGAGCGACAAGCCTCTTTTTACTGAATATTACTTATATATATATATATAACATTAACTAACCACTCAAAGGATTCAGAATGGCTTACATACTTGCTATATTTCATTGTAATCTTTAAGAGCTTTTACCTATCTGCATCAGTTTTCAATAATAAAATACAAGAGAATATATTTTTTCAACAAGTGAATAATTTATTTTTTCTTTTGATATCCGATGCACAAGCATTGTCAGCATAAGAGAGCACTGGAGAGGAAAAATGACAAATTTCCCACAGAACATTTTACATGTAATTTATATTAATTGGATTACCATCTGTTTTTGATAGATAAAGAGTGAAGCATTTGAAACAGTTCTTATATAAATAACATAATCTACTTTCTCATATTTTTACAAAGTTCCCTTCGGTTTCAGATCCCATTCATTGTTCTGCCAATGTAATGGTGAAAACAGCATCTGGATACTTCTACCCAATGGAGATTTTTGTAGCGCTTCTTGGGCTGAACATGAAAGCAAGGCAGTGGTTCCTAGTACAAACAGATTGTACAATTTGCCATGCGGCTATTCGTGGTCATTTATAGTACTAACTTTTTTTAATCCAATCAAATTGTCAGTGACAATTTGTCACAATTACATGTAATACTAGTATTGATTTTCGATAAAGAAACATCATGGATCAAATTATAACTATTGTAATAAATTTCATTGTAAGTATTATTTTTGATATTTTATGGTCATTGTATCAAATTATGTAAGAGTAGACTTTGGAGAATAAATAATAGCTAATGACCATTTGGAAAGGGGGTTACGTTGAATTTGTTATTAACTATCCAGGGTTGGCCGGGAAATACCAGTGGCGGTAAATCCCACTGGTAATTACCGGGAATTCACGTCCTGGGAAATACTCCATTTTTTAACAAGTGGGAAATATACAAATTAATAGGGGTTTTTCATGTCAATTTTATAAAGATTTGACACTTTTATCATCTTTTTGCTCTTTTAAATATATTTTATTACTTTTTCAAATGTCATAAAGTAATTTTCAAAATTGTGTTAAGTTATTAAAGATGGTCCTAAAGAATTTTTTACTAAAACGGTGATTGTCCTAAATACATGGAGTTGAATCTGAATTACCCCTTTATATATAAATTTACTACATTTGTACATCTACATCAATTAATGAAGAAGTTTGTTACAATTTGTGGTGTTTTTCTTTCTTTAATTGACTATTTTTATTATGTCTTAGTTAAATAAGGCAATTAGACACCCAAGTTTAGACCATTGGGGTGTTGTTTTAGCAATTAACACTGTGACACTTGACACCAGGGTCTATTGTTTAACAATGAAGCCATAAATGACTCATGATCAGTGGACTATTACATTAAGATTCTTCAACAGAGAAATTTCTAAAAATAAATCCCTTTCTATACAATACTTATATTTCTTTCTCCTAACACCATGAACACTACTGATATGACATTTCATAGATAATAATACTTTATGATCACAGTTTGTATAACTTATATAATTTCTATATTAAGATCAATCTATATTTCCCAGTAATTGACGGGAATTACCAGTATTTCCCGGAAATTCCCTGTATTTCTCGCCGTCCTGGGAAATATGAGTATTTCCCGCTTTTTTGCCAACCCTGTAACTATCAAGTTGTAGACTAACAGTATTGCCTTTGTCTCCTTGTACTAGAATCTACCCTTTCTTGCGTTTTGGGAAAATAATAAAAAAAGAAATAACAAGAATTATGCGACAAAGATATTTATGAAAATATATTCTAACTTTTTTTCTCATGTCCGTTAAATATTACGGGTATAATTTCAATGTACATATGTATAGTAAAAATTAGATTTACAGAATGGTACAATGTATGTACATGTATCTAAATTGATACAATTAGAAATTAACTTTTACGCTCCCGAAGGGAGCCATAATGGTAGAAATGTCAATATTCTAGTTGTACTATGGACTCAATTTTCCTTCAACGTCCGGTAAATCACGCGCGGTTTCCCGGACTTTCTGCGTCTTTTTTAACGCTTTTTTCTTTGAAAATTCCTGACGTCATTAGGCGCACAAATGACCCACAAGAAAAGCTACTTTGTTTTTATTTTCGAATAAGAATTTGTTTCAATTAATTGCCCAATAAACATTTGAAAACTTATTTTAGCTTAATTGTAAAATATTTAAGGATACGTTCAAACTTCGGGAGCGTCACAGGTTTAACCTGCATCATATTAAAACTAATTTCTAATTAACAGGTAATTTGGTCGATACTACACAGGAACCGTACCGTGAAATGATCCAATTTTATTGGATAAAAGAAGTTTGTATGAATAGCCGCACGGAACCACTGCCTTTAACATGTTTAAGCAAGGAACACTCATTCCAAGCAATGGACAACAATTTAGGATAATACAGTAAGTAGAAAATCTCTGGGTGTAGTCTGTAGTCTGTACGTGTCATAAATTTAGGACACTGGATTTGTACTGAGCTGATATTACCTGGGGATTTATTCATTACACGGGTTGAAACGCCACTTGAAGAAATGCCATTGGCAATGGGTTTTCTCTTCGAATTCTTTTTATCAACAACTATGTCTGTCAAATGCTTGTCCAAGTGCTTAGATCTGAAGAAAGGAAGGTGCCGATATTTATTTTGGACAACTGGGGCAAAGTTTGGTTGTGACGTCGACTTTTCAATTTCAGCTTCGCTTTTATAAATAAAAGATTGATTGTCATTCAATTTTTCTATGCGTAATCCACCAGGTCTAAGTCCTAGACCTAAACCTAAATCACCGTTCTCTTTGAAATCGTTTTCTTCACCATCTAAATCAGACATAATAATTCACTATTGACATTTTTTAATTTGCGTGTACACCGGAAGTGACCTGCCACTCATAGATTGCAAACTATACGCTTAACGAAGTAGTACAAAGATTTTTTGTATTCTCTTTCAATATTTTTTCTGCACTGAAAAATGAACATTGGTTATTGAATATTAAACAAATAGGCCTAGCACAATGCTTTAAATATCTTGTCGACTTAAAAAACTTTTGCGCATGAATATATTCTAAAAACCAGCGTTGTCTAAATCGCAAAGCAGTGAAACGTACTAACAAGAGGCTCCAAGTGTTCGACCTCGGGAAAAACAAAATTCAGGGCAATAAATTTTGCTATGTTCTGTTCTGTTCTGTTCTGTTATAGTAGAATTCCTCCTCTATCTAGGAGAACCGCACAATTATGCGTAGATCCTTAAGTTATGAATAGTCAGTCACAATTCACAATTCGCCACAAAAAATAATCAACACTGGGAAAATAAAAGATAAAACTGAGAATGCAAAAACTTTCTGTTGAGATGGTTGTGGTACCTTCACGTAATCATAGATTGTCTATCTAGTATCGAGCTTTAGAGCATTGCTGCGCTTCACATGTAGTGCAAAACACATTCCTCTGGTTAATGTTTCAATACGATGGAAGTATGAATATGGTATTCCTCTGAAATTTGTACAGTCTAGAATCAATCTTAAGAGTTCAGTAGGTTGGCAAAGAATGTCATTTACCAACTGTTTATCCTCAACTGCATCGGTAACTATGTTGACTAGAGAGTTAATGAATGGCCTCCTTGTGGTTTCTAGAAAAGGGCAGTGCAGGATGAAGTGCTCCCTGTCCTCCATTCCTGAGTTACATAGTAGGCAAGTGGGATCGACTGCAGCCTGGTTGAACTTCTGTTTATGTTTTTGTAGTCTGTAGACATCAAGCAACAGCTTAATTGGTTTTAATACATGCACGTTGTACTGAGAACTGTTCATGTCCAGCACTTGTCCATACTAAGTGAGCATTGTTGAGTGACATGTCTTCGCAATTGAGGAATTTCAGTGTAGATTTGTTCTGTGCTTCCTCTATGATTTGTTGTTTCCAGAATTCTGATACTGCTTTTGTAACAGTGTTTTTCCAGCTTAGTTTCCCTGGTGGGTTCTCAAGGAGCTCCGATGGTATTGGTAGACAGTACTTTGAGAGCAGAGAGGACACGTGAGTAAACCAGCTTCTGGAATTTCTGTCCTTTATAGCGAGTTGTCTGAGAGCTACTAAGTACTCTACAGCGTTGGAGTCTCTAATGATGTTCCCAAAGAAACAGAGGGTTCTTTTATCCAGTTCAGCCTCAAGTGGAAGTTGCCCAGTGAGAATGTACGTAGCAGAGTTTGCACTGTTCTCTGGTAGGTGCTGTATTCTTTTCAGTAGCTGTTTATAATACTGGCTCAGCGTAGTCATGTCTTTTGCAAGGAGTCGTATAGACTCGAGACCATGGAGGAGCCTAGGTAGAATGAAAATCCTGATGATGTGGGTGGAAACAGTTGGGTTGAGCCCATTGAGTCCATGTAAGCCAGCTCCCATGAGTGCGTATGTAGCACGCCTTGCTGTCGTAACTCTGGAGTTTACCACCTCATGGGTGCCAAATTTTGATGCACAATCTCTTTCGATGCCCAGATGGGTAGCTGTATTGGACACAGGTATGATAGCACCATTCATTGAGAATTGCCGTTCATCTTTATCATTGAGTTTCAAGATAGTGGATTTTGCTTCACTGATGATGTAGTGTTCACGGTTGGCATATAAACCCTGGATGTCCAGCATTGTCTGTAGGTCTTCTGGATTATCAGCAACAAGGCATATGTCGTCTGCAACTGTTGGGGTTGCACAATAGATGTGTCCTATATAACTGCCAATGCCTTGGGATTTGAGTAGATCTAGTAGGGGGTTGATGAACAACTTGTAGACTGCAGGAGATGTGATACCACCTTGTCTGACACCTTGGAGTTCATTGAATGAATTGGAGAGTCCTCCATCCCATTTAACTTTACTAGAAAGATCTCTATACCATTCGTTGAAGAGTAGCCAGGACGAGCTGTCAATACCATTCTGGTGGACTTTTCGAACTAGTGAGTTGTGCCAAACAATATCGAAGGCTTTTTGAGCATCAAGGAAGGCCAGGTATAATGGGTTCTTTGCGTCCTGTGCGTTCGCTATAAGTTCATTTATGAGTAGGGCAGAATTGAGACCAGATACTCCTTTGGTAAAACCACGTTGGAGAGGGTTTTGAGCTGATAACAGTTTATCTTCAAAGAACTTAAGGAACAGCTTTTCTATCACTTTGTTGATGATACTGGTTACTGTAATCTTTCGATAAGAGCTTGGATCATCAAGAGGTTTGCCTTTTCGTTTATAGACTGGTGTTGCTAGTCCAAGTTTAAGTATCTGTGGAATGGAGCAGGTTCTGAGGATTGTGTTTATGATGCTGGTAAGTGCATTTATAACAACTTGTCCTCCATTTTTAAGGTGTTCCACTGTAAGACAGCAGCAATCTGGGGCTTTTCCATTCTTAAATGAGTAGAGGATTTTGCGTACATCGTCTTCAGTTGATACTAGGATAGGCATATCTTGGGTTGATCTTGCTATATCTTCAATGATTAGACAGTCTAGTTCTACTTGTTGGTCGTAGCATTGGTCACGATTCCCATTGTCAGCAGGGGTAGCTAGATCTTTAAAATAACATGCCCAGCCTTCTCTTATTTCCTCTGGGGTTTCTAATGTTCTATTGTTGTATATTAGACAGTTCGTTTTTGAGGTGGATGATCTCCTTTGGTTGTTTACGAGCTGGTAGAACAGTACTTGGTCATTTTCTTTTGCCAACATTATGTTTTCAATTTTCTCCTTTCTAGTAGTTGCTTCTAGTTGGCGCTGTAGCGAGCGCAGTTCTCTTTTGGCTTGCTTCATGTTTTTAAAAAGGGTATTGTCAGAGTGCGTTTCACCCAGTCAAGATTTTCACCAGAAGCGTTCTACTTTATCTTAATGCTGATCCTTCCCAAAAGATTGAAAATGCCAAACACTTTATGACTTATATCTATATAAATAGCATGTCTATACGACTTTATCTTTGTTTTGAAACCAAAATATGCAAAACTGGTATCCACATTAAGACAGAAACTTACAGTTTTAACAACTTTGAAATATAAACGGGAATTCATATACGTTTTGGTGTATTTGGTACGTGAAAAAGAAATAATTAAACAACAACAACAAAATCACAAAAAAATAGATACGAAAAAAACAACCCCAAAAATAAACAAAACTAAGAAAAAAAACCCCCAACAATTCGGACTTCATTCAATGGTAACTTTAAGTACACATTCTGTTATAGTTAGGATGATGTTGATACGGGTTATTGAAATCAGAGAAGTTGTGTATTGACAGGTGATTGACTGATTACATGGTTAAAATGACACATCTTCATATCTTTTGAAGTCTGTTTGGTCAAATATGAATATTCACACGGATGCTTATTCAACATAATAAACGGATTGAATAAATCTAGCGTCACTGGTGATATATGCCCTTTTTATATCAGATCATAGTTAAAGTATTATTAATCACACTAAATATATGATAAACGCGAAGACTTTTTATTCCCTATTGTATATTTTCCTTTTCTGGGAGATGTACCACTAGCCCTATGTTACGGAATTTATGATTCATAGCTGGTATAAGATATGCTCGAATCTGTAGCAGCGTTAAACCCGTTTTATTACAGAAAATACAAAACCAGTAAACACAAACGAAAACAGGGTAAAAAAAAAAACACCATACAACATATAAATACAAAAACAATTGAATAGCAATGAACAACGAGAACTCAAGTCGCAACGAGAGTGAACTCCGAAGCTCCGGAAGAGTAAGTAGTTCCTGCTGCCATCCACCAATACAGTGTGTCAAATCCGGTAAAGGTAGACAAAACAAAACTATGACAAACCAACATCTGCACCCATCTGAGAATTTGTCTATGATCGCATGATGTCTTAGTTCCGTAAAATTTCTTGGGTGAAGACAGCAAAACCCTGTGTAAGCGACTTTTGTGTCAGACGTGACGCTCTTCCAAGGAAATTGATTTTAAGTCCCGCAAGCTCTAGAATAACGAAAATAAAACCACTTAAGAAATCACAAGATTTATAGGTTCTTACATAAGTTCTTGGAAAAGGTCGGCTGATCTTTCACAAGTGATAGAATTTGTCAGTCGTTTTACGAGTGGAGCGCAGCGGAACGAGCCAAAAGACCTCAAAAATTCTATCGCGAGTGAAAGATCATTGCCGGTTTTCAAAGAACGCGTGTAAGTACCTATTTCTTCCGTAAAAATTATTTTTTTTATATTCTGATAGGCTGGTACCCCGCTGTTATCTGAAGATAACCTTATCTGAACAGTAGGGAGCCGGTTGCCAGCTTAATATTCTGAAACCTTAGATAGCTTCATTCTAAAAACCGAAAGTTTTAATTAACATTGCATTCCATTGGTCGACATCATCAATCAATATCAGTACCGGCGGTTATTATTGCACTCATCTCAACTTGGTCATCTCACACTGAAAAGAGCCATTTACGGAAGAATCAAAAGTCCTATATTCTACTATCTAAGCTAGATTTTCGTATCAACGTATGTTCTCTATAGTAGAGTCCCTACAAATCAGGAAATTTCTATAATGGATCATATAGAGCAGCTTCAAATGGCAATAACGTGTTAACATTTATTTTTGTACTGATGAAAATGTATAATATCATCAGGTTGTCGTCACATTTCATAATTCATAAAGAGCATTCTAAAATAAATTGTAGCTGACGTACCGTGATATTTGAAATTAAAGTCAGATCCTAGCTACTTGTATATTTCATTGTTTTTTATATGGCATAAAGTGCTTTTAGAATTGACAGAACGGAAAATGGATGCATGTGTCCAAGTGGTAAGATACACTACTATTAAATTTAAGGGGTCTTTATTGTGCATTAATTTCGTACACCCTGACATCTATACATGTAATATAACAACATACATAAATCAGCGGCAATTTAAAAACTGTGCAGATCTTAGAAACTGATTGATTGATTGATAGAAATTGGAAAATGGTTTAGAGATGCATTGGTCATGCTTTAAGTTGTGCATGTGTTAATGTTTAATGTTTTTTCGTCGCTCTGAAATATAATTGAAACCATCTATGCAAACTAGCCCAGGCCTCGTGTGCCTCGATTTTTTTATCTTTATGTCGCCTGCAACTTTTTTGCACAGCGACATTTAGGGGTTTGTTTGACACTATCCGTCGTCCTGCATCGTCCTGCGTCATCCTGCAGCGTCACACAAAAAATCTTCGCATTTTCTGGGCAACTACATGTCACAGCCGATTGATATCTAGCATTTACCTTCTTTATATGGTGTAAAGCGATTTTATGCTCGTTAGTCATCTACTTCCTGTTTACCGAATAATTTATGACGCAGGCGACATACGGCTTTCATGGAAGACCGACATTCTAGATTTAAATGAGAACTGAAAGCAGAAACATTACAGTCAAATGAGAACGGTTAATATGGAAAATCGCATAAATGAAAGTATTATCACCAGAAATGATTACATTACAAAATGAAAAATGTTAAGTTTTCTTTCTTTCGAAGAATAGTTAAAACACTAATAGTCATTAAAGAAAATGGGATAAGAAATACATGTGCATGACACAACATACATAAAACGACAATTTACTGTACCATGCATCTTAGCGTGTACCAAAATTATTGTGACAAGTGCAAAACTATACGTTTTGCTTGAAATATTTGTGAAAATTTTAGACATGCTGTGCTATTAGGAATATAATACTTAAACATGGATGACAGATTTTGAAAATATGATTTTTCTCCAAAACAAACGTGTAGATGTGGAATTGTGTTTAAAGTTCATTTTTAAGTACAGGTTTTCAAAAAGTAACTCATTTTTATGGTTTAAAAAAGTATAAGCTATTATCAAATTAATTGATCAAAGCATTTGTATTGTATATTTATGTTGATTAAATAAAAAATAAAAGGGGACAATTTTTTTTGCCAAACTGAATTTGAAAGAAATGTTGTCCTCTCCCACTGTGAACAGGAGCTTGCACATTTTCATTTTATTCAGTAGAAAAGAGAATTCAACTTTTTCTAATGCTTATTTAAAATGCAAAATCAATACGAAGATTATCAAAAATAGATATACTAATTTAATTGTAGTTTGAACAAAACTTTATTTCTAAAGACCATTTCACAGCTTTTAAATTGGTGACCGATTTTCTGAACCTAATAAGATGATAGAAAAATGCACTGCACTGTTCTGTTCTAATGCACCATGCGTGACAATTCATAAAACTTTTCCTTTGGCAGAAGTCCAATATCTTTGATAATTGCTTAAATGCACTGCACAATAATACTCACTACTATGCATATTAAAAAAATGCACAAATATTAAAGGACTTTGTCAAAGCAGAGAGAAAGAAAATCAATTTGACAAGTTATAAAATTCTGGCTGTAAGTACAGAGAACTAACACAGAATACTTTCATCTGATAGCTAAAAATTAATGTAAAACACCGCAACATCGGGGTTATTTAACAATAATATTTTTTTGCTGATCAAACTATTGTGTTAGACTTTTATTCATGTTGTATCTAAATTATTAAAGTAATTATGCAAAGTACCGAAAAATATCTGAGGCTTGAAACAAAAATAAATGAGAATTTATGTAACAAAAAATATTTGTAAGATTTAGTAAAAAAGATGTTAACAGTTTGTCCAAACAAAATAAGATTAGTTCCGTAATATTGAAAACGAAAGAATATGAAATATTATCTAGATCCTACTCGCAGTCTAATTATGTTCATTACATATTAAAGATGCAACAAGGATACGGAGACGGAGATGCACAATGTATATATATATATATAGAAGATGCAGTCAGATGAATTACTTTTGGTTTTCAACAAACTTTATATAGATTAATTGGGTATCTCGTCTCAGTTACAGCTATAGTCTCCCCACGCTAGACCAGACCGGCCGAAACCTGGTAAAATGAAATTATAGAAGCTACGTACTCCTTCTGATGGTAAGTACAGAGAAACAACACTGATACTGGCCGGTGGCTTAACATTAATATAATACACCACTAAACCAGGGTTAGCTAACAGTCATAATTTTTAGTTTGTTGAACCATGAACTCAATTTTTCATGGTGCGTTTTGAATAATCCGCGAAGACCGTAAGATATTTATTGATATATTTGGCGCAAAATGTTCTTTGAATTACATTTTTTCGACAAAAACCTTCAAAATTCGGTTAACTAAATAAAAGTTTTGACTCTAAGTATTATAACCAAGAGAAATCCATGACACATAAAAGACAATACAATAAAAAAAAACCATGCAGATGACACATCAAGGAGACATCAAAGACAATACAATAAAAAACATGCAGATGACACATCACGGAGACACTAAAGACAATACAATAAATACACATGCAGATTACACATTCAGAAGACACCAAACACATACAATAAATACACATGCAGATGACACATCCAGGGGACACCAAAGACAATACAATAAAAAAATGCAGATGACACATCCAGGGGATATAGAAAACAATACAATAAAACATGCAGATGACACATCCAGGAGACACCAAAGACAATACAATAAATACACATGCAGATGACACATTCAGGAGACATAAAAAAAAACATGCAGATGACACATTCAGGAGACACCAAAGACAATACAATAAATACACATGCAGATGACACATCCAGGAGACACCAAAGACAATACAATAAAAAACATGCAAATGACACATCCAGGGGACCCAAAGAATAATACAATAAAAACATGCAGATGACATATCTTAGGAGACACCAAAGACAATAAAATAAAAAACATGCAGATGACACATATTAGGAGACACCAACGACAATACAATAAATACACATGCAGATGACACATCCAGGGGACACCAAAGACAATGCAATGAAAACATGCAGATGACACATCCAGGAGACACCAAAGACAATACAATAAAAAACATGCAGATGACACATCCAGAGGACACCAAAGACAATACAATAAAAACATGCAGATGACACGTCTTAGGAGACACCAAAGACAATACAATAAAAATACATGCAGATGAAACATCTTAGGAGACACATAGGACAATACAATAAATACACATGCAGATGACACATTCAGGAGACACCAAAGGCAATGCAATGAATACACATGCAGATGACACATCGAGAAGACAACAAAGACAATACAATAAAAAACATGCAAATGACACATCCAGGAGACATCAAATACAATACAATAAAAACATGCAGATGACACATCCAGAAGACACCAAAGACAAAACAATAAAAAAAAACATGCAGATGACACATCCAGGAGACACCAAAGACATACAATAAATACACATGCAGATGACACATTCAGGAGACACCAAAGGCAATACAATGAATACACATGCAGATGACACATCGAGAAGACACCAAAGACAAAACAATAAAAACATGCAGATGACACATCCAGGACACACCAAAGACAAAACAATAAAAACATGCAGATGACACATCCAGGGGACACCAAAGACAATACAATAAAAACATGCAGATGACACATCCAGAAGACACCCAAGACATTAAAATAAATACACATGCAGATTTTCATCCAGAAGACACCAAAGACAATACAATAAATACACATGCAGATGTCACATCCAGAAGACACCAAAGACAATACAATAAAACATGCATATGTCACGTCCAGGAGACACCAAAGACAATACAATAAAAATATGCAGATGTCACATCCAGAAGACACCAAAGACAATACAATAAATACACATGCAGATGTCACATCCAGAAGACACCAAAGACAATACAATAAAAACATGCAGATGACACATCCAGGAGACACCAAAGGCAATACAATAAAAAACATGCAGATGTCACATCCAGAAGACACCAAAGACAATACAATAAAAAACATGCATATGTCACGTCCAGGAGACACCAGAGACAATACAATAAATACACATGTAGATGACACATTCAGGAGACACCAAAGGCAATACAATAAAAAAACATGCAGATGACAAATCCAGGTGACACCAAAGACAATACAATAAAAAACATGCAGATGACACATCCAGGAGACACCAAAGACAATACAATAAAAAACATGCAGATGACACATCCAGGAGACACCAAAAACAATACATAAATACACATGCAGATGACACATTCAGGAGACACCAAAGGCAATACAATAAAAAACATGCAGATGACACATCCATGAGACACCAAAGACAATACAATAAAAAACATGCAGATGACACATCCAGGGGACACCAAAGACAATACAATAAAAACATGCAGATGACACATCTTAGGAGACACCAACGACAATAAAATAAAAAACATGCAGATGACACATCTTAGGAGACACCAAAGACAATAAAATTAAAAAAAAACCATGCAGATGACACATCTTAGGAGACACCAACGACAATTTAATAAATACACATGCAGATGACACATCCAGGGGACACCAAAGACAATACAATAAATACACATGCAGATGACACATCCAGGGGACACCAAAGACAATGCAATGAAAACATGCAGATGACACATCCAGGAGACACCAAAGACAATACAATAAAAAACATGCAGATGACACATCCAGAGGACACCAAAGACAATACAATAAAAACATGCAGATGGCACGTCTTAGGAGACACCAAAGACAATACAATAAAAAAACATGCAGATGAAACATCTTAGGAGACACCAAAGACAATACAATAAATACACATGCAGATGACACATTCAGGAGACACCAAAGGCAATACAATGAATACACATGCAGATGACACATCGAGAAGACAACAAAGACAATACAATAAAAAAACATGCAAATGACACATCCAGGAGACATCAAATACAATACAATAAAAACATGCAGATGACACATCCAGAAGACACCAAAGGCAATACAATAAAAAAACATGCATATGTCACGTCCAGGAGACACCAGAGACAATACAATAAATACACATGTAGATGACAAATTCAGGAGACACCAAAGGCAATACAATAAAAAACATGCAGATGACACATCCAGGTGACACCAAAGACTATACAAGAAATACACATGCAGATGACACATTCAGGAGACACCAAAGGCAATACAATAAAAACATGCAGATGACACATCACGGAGACACCAAAGACATACAATAAATACACATGCAGATGACACATCCACGGGACACCAAAGACAATACAACAAAAAACATGCAGATGACACATCCAGGGGACACCAAAGACAATACAATAAAAACATGCAGATGACACATCCAGGGGACACCAAAGACAATACAATAAATACACATGCAGATGACACATTCAGGAGACACCAAAGGCAATACAATAAAAACATGAAGATGACACATCCAGATGACACCAAAGACAATACAATAAAAACATGCAGATGACACATCCAGGGGACACCAAAGACAATATAATAAAAACATGCAGATGACACATTTTAGGAGACACCAACGACAATAAAATAAAAAAAAACATGCAGATGACACATCTTAGGAGACACCAACGACAATACAATAAAAAACATGCAGATGACACATCCAGGAGACACCAAAGACAATACAATAAAAAAACATGCAGATGACACATCCAGGAGACACCAAAAACAATACATAAATACACATGCAGATGACACATTCAGGAGACACCAAAGGCAATACAATAAAAAACATGCAGATGACACATCCAGGAGACACCAAAGACAATACAATAAAAAAAACATGCAGATGACACATCCAGGGGACATCAAAGACAATACAATAAAAACATGCAGATGACACATCTTAGGAGACACCAACGACAATAAAATAAAAAAACATGCAGATGACACATCTTAGGAGACACCAACGACAATACAATAAATACACATGCAGACGACACATCCAGGGGACACCAAAGACAATACATTACAATAAAAACATGCAGATGACACATCCAGGGGACACCGAAGACAATACAATTAAAACATGCAGATGACACATCCAGGTGACACCAAAGACAATACAATAAAAAACATGCAGATGACACATCCAGGGGACACCAAAGACAATACAATAAAAACATGCAGATGACACATCTTAGGAGACACCAAAGACAATACAATAAATATACATGCAGTTGACACATTCAGGAGACACATAAGGCAATACAATGAATACACATGCAGATGACACATCAAGAAGACACCAAAGACAAAACAATAAAAAGCATGCAGATGACACATCCAGGAGACACCAAAGACAATACAATAAAAAACATGCAGATGACACATCCAGGAAACACCAAAGACAATACATAAATACACATGCAGATGACACATTCAGGAGACACCAAAGGCAATACAATAAAAAACATGCAGATGACACATCCAGGAGACACCAAAGACAATACAATAAAAAACATGCAGATGACACATCCAGGGGCCACCAAAGACAATACAATAAAAACATGCAGATGACACATCTTAGGAGACACCAACGACAATAAAATAAAAAACATGCAGATAACACATCTTAGGAGACACCAACAACAATACAATAAATACACATGCAGATGACACATCCAGGGGACACCAAAGACAATGAAATACAATAAAAACATGCAGATGACACATCCAGGAGACACCAAAGACAATACAATGAAAAACATGCAGATGACACATCCAGGGGACACCAAAGACAATACAATAAAAACATGCAGATGACACGTCTTAGGAGACACCAAAGACAATACAATAAAAACATGCTGATGACACATCTTATGAGACACCAAAGACAATACAATAAATATACATGCAGTTGACACATTCAGGAGACACCAAAGGCAATACAATGAATACACATGCAGATGACACATCGAGAAGACACCAAAGACAAAACAATAAAAAACATGCAGATGACACATCCAGGAGACACCAAAGACATACGATAAATACACATGCAGATGACACATTCAGGAGACACCAAAGGCAATACAATGAATACACATGCAGATGACACATCGAGAAGACAACAAAGACAAAACAATAAAAAACATGCAGATGACACATCCAGGAGACACCAAAGACAATACAATAAATACACATGCAGATGACACAGCCAGAAGACACAAAAGACAAAACAATAAAAAACATGCAGATGACACATCCAGGAGACACCAAAGACAAATCAATAAATACACATGCATATGTCACATCCAGGGGACACCAAAGACAATACAATAAATACACATGTAGATGACACATCCAGGAGACACCAAAGACAATACAATAATACACATGCAGATGTCACATCCAGGGGACACCAAAGACAATACAATAAATACACATGTAGATGACACATCCAGAAGACCCTAAATACAATGAAAAATATACAAGATGCCATATACAAAATCTCATAATTTTCTGTATAACATTTTTTTTTCAACTATAAGATATCTTAAATAAAAGGTATTTATAAGATATCTTATATACTTACTGGTCATAGAGTCAATCTCGTCAACAAGTTATTCTCTCTACCCGATTTTCAAACGTTTATTGTGAATTAATCGGAAATGTTAGCTGATCTAAAAAGAAGAAATAATTGCCATTAAAATGAGCTATTCCTTGACAATTTTAGCAGAATTATTGTGAAATAATCCACAGGGCTTGAATTCTGGTCATTTTAATCGACTTAAAAAAATCGACCCCTACTCTATAAAACCCACATGGGAGTTGCGAGATCTTCTCTCTGACCAGTAATGAGATATCTTACATAGTTTATAAGATATCTCATATAATATAAGATATATTTTATAATCCACCTTAAATAAGATATCTTATAAACTTTTAAATATTTTTATATAAGATAACTCATATAATATATCTTATACAGTTAATAAGATACCGGTATCAACAATAATTTATAAAATATCTTTTATACGATATCTTCTAAAGTTTATAAGATATCTTGTATATTATATGAGATATCTTACATATTATATGAGATATCTTACATATTATATGAAATATCTTATATATTATATGGGTTATCTTACATATTATATGAGATATCTTATATATAATATGAGATATCTTGAAGTTAGAATAGTATTAGTAAAACGGCTTGCCATACATGTGGACCATCATTGACCCTATTGTCTGAACTGACACCGTCCCGTGCGGGGCCCGGGAGGCGAATAGGCCCGCAGCAGCGCTAAGCTTGTCGGTAAAAGTCCACTAAAGAGCGCTCAGAAACCTGACATCGGGGTCAGGCCGCTTTGCCCACAAAGCGACTGGGATGTGTGCCCCAGGTGGTTGAATGGGGCAGCCCTGACATCGAGAGATGCGGGGTCGTCAGGCGATAATGTGGAAAACCTGACCGCAAACCATAGTGGTGCATTGTGTTGGGAAAAATGTCACGTTCCTCGCACGTTACAGAACCCTGCTGCAGGTCTCGGTAAGAGTAGGACCCGTAGGATCCCCATGCAGGAGGCAAAATTTCCCTTTCCTACCCATCACTCCTTTTTCCAGTGGCAGTCAAAACTATCCTACCCGATTGGCCTTGTGTCCCCATTTCCTCCACTTCATCATCATTTCATGTTCATTGTATCACCATTTTCATGTTCATCTCCCGGATATAGCCGAAATCGTGCTGCTTGGGAGTAAAGCAATAACTAACTAACTAACTAACTAACTGAACTGACACCTTTTTTTTCAGATATCAATAGCTAACTTGTTAGATACGTCGGATATTTAGAATGAAATTTAAAGTTGCATTGATTCAAATGTCTGTCACTTCTGATAAGACAGAGAATTTGAGTCGTGTCAAGAATCTTGTAACGGAAGCAGCTCAATCTGGAGCGGACGTAATTATCCTACCGGAATGCTTTAACTCTCCCTATGATACGAGTTGTTTTCCTGTATATGCTGAGTCCATACCCGGTGAATCCACCAATCTTTTGTCTGCGTTGGCAAAAGAAAATAAAGTTTTTATTATTGGCGGATCTATTCCAGAGAAGGATGGGTCACATATCTATAACACCTGTCCCGTAGTGGATCCATCTGGAAATATTGTAGCTAAGCACAGGAAGCTATACTTAGTGGATATACATGTTCCTGGAAAACTTAAGTTTAAGGAAGCAGACTCGCTTATTGCTGGAAACAAACTCACCACTCTAACAACCCAATTCTGTAAAATTGGAATAGGCGTGTGTAATGATATTAGGTTTCCGGAACTTTCTAGCTTCTACAGAGAAGAAGGATGTAAATTTTTAGTTTTCCCTGGTGCCTTCAGCATGATAACCGGTCCTTCACATATGGAATCATTAGTACGGGGAAGAGCCATAGATAATCAGCTATATGTAGCTTTTGCGTCCTCGGCACGAAACGAAATGTCTTCCTACAGAGCATGGGGACACAGTATCGTGGCAGATCCCTGGGGTGACGTCATAGCCACGTGTGATCAATCAGAAACCATCGTTTACTGTGATATTAATCCAGAATATGTCAGGGAAGTCCGAGGAAATCTGCCTCTAACATCCCAAAGAAGAACTGAATTATACAGCAAAGTGACTTAGTGTGTTAAATATAGCCTTGTCGAGGTTAATTCGGGTTATTATGCTCTGAATAGAATAAACCAGATATTTTTATGCTTTTAAATGTACTTTATCCACAGGGACTTGCTCCCCTCTATCAATATTTTGTTAGAGTCAATGTGCGGTAGGAAAAAAAACACAAGGGAGATACTACTTTCACCACCCCCTTTTCTTTAATTCGATTTTCTTTTACTATATCATTGATCTCGTACCTTTTCTTATATAATTCGTTTCACAGATGATTTTCCTTTCCAAAACACCCAAATATATCTTCATTCATTGCGTTTCAGCTTCAAAATCGGGCTTTGTTCGGACAGTTTTGTAAAATTTGGCAATCGCTTGGACATGAAAAGCATTACGTCAAGGAAAAGTCTCGAAACTCGAAAGAAATCCGAATGAGTTTTAATGACGTTTTTACTTTCGTTTTACGTTACATTTATTGGTAAAGTCCCGAGAATGTACTTTCATTTTCATGTCCAAGCGATTGCCAAATTTTAAAAATTTGTCCGAACAAAGCCCGATTTTGAGGCTGAAACGCAATGAATGAAGATATATTTGGGTGTTTTGGAAAGGAAAATCATCTGTGAAACGAATTATATAAGAAAAGGTACGAGATCAATGATATAGTAAAAGAAAATCGAATTAAAGAAAAGGGGGTGGTGAAAGTAGTATCTCCCTTGTGTTTTTTTTCCTACCGCACATTGACTCTAACAAAATATTGATAGAGGGGGGCAAGTCCCTGTGCTTTATCCTTTGTAGAATTAAGTTGTATTGATGTCAAATTTGAACTGGCTTGCATACCAAATAATATTATTTTTTTTCAATTCTTAAGCTCTTAATATATATGTTTGTATGATTACAAAATCGATAATCTAGTAACTTTGCTTTATCTCAAAACTGAATCCTTAACCATCAGAGAGTTGATAATCCATAACCCTGCTTTATCTTAAACCTGAATCCTTAACCATAAAAAACATGATCATCATTAACCTTGCTTTATCTTACACGAACCTGAATCTTTAACCATCAGAGAGTTTATAATCAATTAAAATCTTTTTCTCCCAAACCTGGCTCGTAACTGTCATAAAGAGACTTGATATCTAATTAACATTGGTTTATCCCAAATCTTTATTATTGATATAACCTAGGTTTGATCTTAAATCTGTATCCCTAATATTAAACGACTTGATTGGTTTATTTCACTGACCCAGTTTCCTTAACCACGAGAGGCTTGAAAGAAAACAAAAGGCTCCCAGGGGCTAGAATCGCTCACCTGGTCTTGATATGAAATCCTATGAAAACTTTTGTATAGCTAAATGAGCTCAATGTTAAAGCAAGAAAATGCTTTTCTCTATCTGCAATAGTTTTCATTCTAAATAAGCAAAAACACTATTATTCAACTTTTAAGTGGCTGTAACCTCTATAAGGGGTTATCTGACAACTTCGACCCTATGGAGACTTTCGTAGAGCTAAGTGAGCTGAACATAAATGATTTAAGCAAGCAACAGCTGTTCTCTATCTGCGATAGTTCTCCTTCTATAGGCCAAAAACATGAAGAAAAAAACCCCGCTATTTTTCACTTTAAGGGACTGTAACCCCTATAAAGGGTCATCTGACAACTTCGACCGTACAATGACTTTTGTAGAGCTAAATAAGCTCAACATTTAAGCAGGCAACAGCTTTTCTCTATCTGCAATAGTTTTCATTCTATAGGCCAAAAACACTTTTTTGTGTCTTTAATTGGCTGTAACCCCTATAAGGGGTCATCTGACAACTTCGATCATATGGAGACTTTTGTATAGCTAAATTATCTGAATATAAAGCAAGCAACAGCTTTTCTCTATCTGCAATAGTTTTCATTCTATAGGGCAAAAACATGAAAAAAAACCCGCTATTTTTTACCTTTAAAGGGTCATAATCCCTATCAAGGATCATCTGACAACTTCGACCCAAATGGAGACTTTTGCAGAGCTTTTAATTCTGAAGAGCCCAAGATTCTTAGGATTTTTTCTATCTGTTATGGTTGCTGGGTTGTAAGCCATTTTAAGTGATTTTACCCTATGTTCTATTTTTAGTAACAGCGGCCATGTTTTTTATCAAATCATTTTAAAATGAGGATCGTTTGTTGCGAACATGTCATATATCATTCCTGCAAAGTTTCAGTTAAATTGGTTCATTGGTTTCAGAGAAGATTTTTGATATTGTTAACGGACGACAGACGACAGACGACGGACGCATAGTGATGGCATAAAAATGAGGCACCAATTGCATTCAAGTCACATGCGTTTGATTCAAGTGTCATAAGTCGGAAAGGTCAACGACAAAACCAGTAAACACGAACGAGAACAGAACGAATTACACAAAACATTTAAAAAAATCAACCGAACAGAAATCAACTCGTAACGAGAGTGAACTATAGCACACCCGTCGCGCTACCAATTCCCAATTCCCAATTCAGTGTGTAAAATCCGGCAAAGGAAGACAAAACAAAGCCCTATGACTAACCAGCATCTGGACTAGAGACAGAAATCCCATATATGATGTCTTTCGTAAAATTTCTCGAGTGAAGACAACAACCGAGGAGCAACATAACCCTATTTAGCAATTGATAATCAATTAATCTTGGATTTTCTAAGATAATCAATAGATGTTGGTTTATTTGTGACCAGCTATCTTATCCAGAGCACAGGCGTTTGGGTCCAGGATTTTATTTTTTTATAAACCACAGGCGTTTGGGTCCATCCTGAACCCAAACGTCTGTGTAAATAACGTATATTTGTTTTGTTTATTTATTTTCATTTTTTGATATGTTTTGTATTATTTTGTCTGTTTTTTGTTGTTGCTACTTTTAATTAGAATTGATTTTGAACCTTCTTCTTTAGGACTGATTTCCAGTATTCCATCTTTAAGATTATTAATTACTGGTGCATGCGTGGCCTACCCGTATTTACAATAATAACAAAAAATGACAATTACCGTGAGAATTTGTTAAATAAAGATAAGGAAACGTAGGTGAGTAAAACTATGTACATGAGATGAAGATAACTTAGTTGAGGGTGGAGTTCTCTGAAGATATCGACAGAGGAGGACTGTATGATTGTAACTAGTATAATGTGAACTGTTTTCATTTCCTTCTCAGATGCCCTGGGCTGGCTGTTACAGAAGTTTCTTTGTGTGAGTACCTCCTTTGTTCTATGAACAGAACATGAGCTGTGTTCACAAGCGCAAAAGCAGGGATATCTGGAAACCCTTATTTTCACCATTGTGAATAAAACCTATTGTATGTAGAACAAACGAATAAAGTTTCTGAAAATGTTATTTCGGCTTTAAACAACAGAACTGGGGTATACTTTCCATTATACGCTTGATAATCAATTAACATTGGTGGTTTATCTCAAACCTGCATCCTAAACCATCAAACACTTGATAATAACAAGAGTTAACACTAAAGTATGTCTCGCCTGCCGGCACCATCAGAAACAATTATTCTTTCTAACTTCCACTATATTTTGAATTTACATGGATTTTCAGTTTCTGAGATCAAAAGATGTGTATAGAACCTAAACATTGCAAATACATGCAATAAAAATAATCAAAGTCACTCAACCAGAAAATCAAGGTCAAGGTCAAAAGATGGGGATGCAACTGTGCTAAGCTACTACTGGGGCATATGCATACCAAGTTTCATCAACCTAGGACCTATAGTTCTTGAGATATGGAGGTGCTCGTAAAACTTTTCCATTGCTATTATATGTATTGAAAATTGTCAAAGTCACTCAACCGGAAAATCAAGGTCAAGGTCAAAAGATGGGGATGCTACTACTGGGGCATATGCATACCAAGTTTCATCAACCCAGGACCTATAGTTCTTGAGATATGGAGGTGCTCGCAAAACTTTTCCATTGCTATTATATGTATTGAAAATTGTCAAAGTCACTCAACCGAAAAATTAAGGTCAAGGTCAAAAGATGGGGATGCAACTGTGCTAAGCTACTACTGGGGCATATGCATACCAAGTTTCATCAACCCAGGACCTATAGTTCTTGAGATATGGAGGTGCTCATAAAACTTTTCCAAAAAGTTAACGCTGCCGTCGCCGCCGCCGGTAAAGTAACACCTATGTCCCGCTCTGCTTCGCAGGCGAGACAAAAACCGTGGTTCACCTCAAACCTGTACCCTAAGGGGGGGTCCACATTTGGGCTAATTGGCAATACGATTGGGCCAAAAAAAACCATTACGTTTGGGCTAATAGCAGTCGACGTTTGGGCTAAAACCGGGGCTAAAACTTAATTGGACAATATACAGGTAAATACGGATTTTTAAGTATTTTTCAAAAATAATAAAGCATGTCCCTGTGGTTAGATAGTTTTTGGGATGATTTATTCGTGAATGTGGGTCAAGTTTGACTTTATTATCATGAAGCATTTACTGCTTGTCCTTATTGAAGCTTTGCATTTTGAGGTTGTGCAATACAACGACAGACCCCTGTTCTTTAAAATCACATTTATTCGGAAAGAAAATTCATCTATGCAAAGAATTTATTTTCTTTGTTCGTCTCAGACTATCAAACATGCAAAATGTTACCATGAAGATCAGGTAATTTGTAAATTTTTAATACAAGGTGATAGAAGCATTAACAAGGAATAGAAAAAAAACTGTTATACTCAAGTAATTTGCATTTCAATGTTGTATTGTATTAAAATTCTTTTTTTTGTGGGTCAATATAGAGTGTTTATCGCCTATGATAGTATTTGATAGAAATTAACCTTTATTTACCTGTTTAGGTAAAAATATAATTAGCCCAAACGTCGAGTGCTATTAGCCCAAATGAAAATCTGTATTTCTGAATTTCTTAGTGCCCTACCCTAACTACCAAACACTTGATAATCAATTAACATTGGTTTATTTAAAACTTGTATCCTTAACCATAAGAAACTTGATGAACAATTTACCTTAGTTTATTTTAACTCTATATAATCCAACATGATTGTTAAACTTATAACCTCTACCGCAAAAACCTGATAATCAATTAACCTTGGTTAATCTCAACCATCAGCCACTTGGATATTGCTATGTGGAATATTCAAGGTTTTTCGTCAAAGAAAGCTACTGACGATGATTTCTTAAAAATTGTATCTAATGTTGATGTATTAAGCTTAGTTGAAACTTGGGGTGGTGTTGACAACCCAGAAATTGATATAAATGGATTCACCTTAATAAGTCATAGTATTAGAAAGAAGCATAAGACAGCCAGAAGATATTCTGGAGGCATCTCAACATATGTTAAAAATGATCTTAAAAATGGTATTTGCAAATTACCCTTCAGCAACACCGATATTGTTTGGTTAAAGTTGGCAAGGTCCTTTTTTAATCTAAAGAAAGATATTTTTCTTGGCATAGTTTATTTTTCCCCTGAAAATTCATCAAGTAATAACCAAGACATAATTGAACTTTACTCTAAACTAATTAGTGACATTGAACATTACAGTTCTCTTGGTGATATTATCATTCAAGGGGACTTTAACGCCTATACTAGTGTATCCCCAGATTATATTGTTTCTGACGAGTCTGAGCACTCTAATCCTGATGAAAATTATATTTTTGATTCCCCCTCCCCTAGAAATAATATGGATAAAAAGCTACCTAATAGAAGTGGTAAACTATTAATTAATTTATGTAAAGAGACAAGTCTCAGAATCCTAAATGGTCGAACTCTTGGTGATCCCTATGGCAAATACACATGTATGACTTATAATGGATGTAGTTTGGTAGACTACACACTAGTATCTACCGATTTACTTCAAGGAGTTAGCAGATTCACTGTAAATAATTTGACAGAACTTTCTGACCATAGTTTAATATATTGTAGTTTATTTACATGTTTCTATGACATAAAGCATAAAGATCAACTTGATCCTCTACCTGGGAAATTTATTTGGAATAAAGAAGCAATTGAAAACTATAAAGTCAATTTATTAAGTGAAAAAATAAAACATAAGCTCCAAGATTTTCTAATTAATAAAAACGATAACTGCGAATTAGCAGTAGAAACATTTAATTCAATTTTACAAGAAACTGCAACAATGTCAGCAAAATTTGTTAAAAGTAAAATTTTACCCATTAAGAAAAAGAAGAAAGCATGCTTTTCTGATTCTTGTCATGAGCTTAGGAATACTGTTAGAAGTTATCTTTCATTAGTCAATAAATACCCTTATAATGGTGAATACAGAAAGAAATATTACTCCTTCCTCTCTAAATACAGAAGAAAGTGTAAATCTGAAGAAAAGAAATATAAGCAAAAAATATGTGACGATATTTACTCAAATATGAGTAATGACCCCAAGACATTCTGGAATATGATAAATAAGTTGAATAACAAATCAATGATTAATGAAGAAAACTTCAATAAAGAAGAATTTATTCAATTTTTTGAGAAAATAAACAACCATTCTGATGCTATGCCCAATACTGATTTTCATCGACACATTGAAGATAAAGTAAATAAATTCATAAATAACATAGATGAACCCCAAACAGTAAACAAAACCCCATATGATGATCCAATCAAACCAGAAGAAATCACAAAAGCAATTAAAACCCTTAAAAATGGAAAATCTACAGCAAATGACCTAATTTCTAATGAAATGCTTAAACATGGCACTCCTCAACTGTTAGAACCACTTACTAAACTGTTCAACTTAGTTTTTAGTAAGGGACACTTCCCTAAAAAGTGGAATGAAAGCTTTATTTCACTCATTCATAAAAAAGGGGACAAAAACAACCCATCTAACTATAGAGGAATCTCTCTGACATCCAATTTAGGAAAGTTATTCAATAAAATAATACTTAATAGATTAACAAATTTCATCAATCAAAATAATATCATATATGAAAATCAAATTGGTTTTAAAGAAAAAGCTAGAACCACAGATCACATATTCACAATGAAGTCCATTGTTGACACTTATAAATGCAATAAAAAGAAAGTGTTCGCGGCATTCATTGACCTAAAGAAAGCCTTCGATACAGTATGGAGAGATGGACTATTTTATAAGTTACAGAAAAATAACATCCCAGCTCAAATTTTCAAAATAATTTATTCCATGTATAGAGACCCCTGTTGTAAAATCAAATTCAAACAAGGTTTAAGTAGAAGTTTTATTTCTAAATGTGGAGTTAAACAAGGAGACGTTTTAAGCCCGATTTTATTTAACTTGTACATTAATGACTTGGTCACTAAACTCAACAAAACCCAAGTGGACCCAATTAAAATAGGAAATGCTTCAGTTTCTTCTCTTTTATATGCAGACGATATCATATTACTTTCGAATACCGAAAGCGGACTGCAAAAGTCGCTGGATTTATTAAGTGATTTTTGTTCATCCTGGAAATTAGAAGTGAATAATCAAAAATCAAAAGTTATCATTTTTAATTCTAATGGCAAAACTTATTTAAATAGCTTTAAAATCAATGGTACTGTAATTGAAACTGTTAAGTCTTATTGTTACCTCGGTATAACACTAAAATACACTGGTAATATTAATATCTCCGCCAAGCTCCTAATGGAGAAAGGCCGTAAAGCCTGGTTCAAAATAAAGAAAACACTAGGATTAGACAACCCTTGCAAATTGTTAGAAAAACTCTTTGATACATTAATAAGTCCAATCATATTATACGGATGTGAGATATGGGGAGCCCACAGTAATCTTAAAGATACTGAACCTTTTGAACACTTGCATATAAAATTTATAAAAGAAATTTTAGGAGTACATAGCAAAGCATCAAACGTGGCTTGTTTATCTGAATTAAACAGAAATCCCCTTAAAAATAAAATCAAACTTCTTTCAATCAAATTTTTGGATCATATTTCTAATTCAACTAATACTTTAGTAAATAAAATATATATAAACCTACCACAATCTAACAAATGGATTTTAACCATTAAAACTTGGATCAGAGAACTAGGTTTTGGCTACTTGATTGATAATACCAACAATCTTAAAAGAAATATATCATGCATAAAACAAAGACTTAATGACCAGTCATTACAAAATCAACATAGCACCTTAATTGAAAGTAAAAAATTGTCCTTCTACAGAAGCATTCATAAGTCAAATCAAAGGCCTTACTATGTAGATATCTGTAAATTCAAAACGGATAGGTCCACAATTTGTAAATATCGAATAAGTGCTCATTCTCTTGAAATTGAGAAAGGGCGTTATAAAAATATCCCCCAAAGTGCAAGACTGTGCACAAAATGTGAAAGTGGGCAAGTTGAAGATGAATTACATTTTTTCATCAAGTGTCCCAAATACAACATATACAGGCAAGAGTTGAACAATAAATTAAAATGTGAACTTAAAAATTTTAATTATTTAACTGAAAACAAACTCTATCTTATATTAAATAGTAGTTCTTTAGTAGTGCTCAAGGCAATTATTGAATTTATCAACAAATGCCAGATAAATACAATGTAAGTTAACTATATAAGTAATACATGTAGATAACCCCCTTCTCATTTACAAATTGTTTTACATGTACATTACATACACATTTTAGTCACTGCCACCCCAGGTTTCAACAATCATATACCCATCCATTTTCATTTATTAAGTCATATTGTTTCTTTGTATTTTATGTTCTTAATTCTTTAGTTGTGTCATAACCATTTATTGAAATGTGTTAGTACAAATAAATTTATCTTTATCTTATCTTATCTTGATAATCAATTAATCTTGGTTTTATATCTCAAACCTGTATCCTTAACAATTATATATTAGATAATCAATTAACCTTGATTCATCTCAAACTTGTATCTTTAACAATCATGGCTCTCATGAAATCAATGTGAAGTGCCTTCATGTGAGATTCACATGAATTTGATGTGATACTCACATGAGACTCATGTGAAAGCTCATTTGATAGCGAGCATAGCTCGCAAGCGGGCATGAAGTGCCCGCTCGAGGGGAGAGCTCTACGGTATTTGTTTCCACGAGAAATTTGCTAATGCTGATTTAGATTTTTTATGGTCCGGAAAGGGGTCTCACTATTTAGCGACAAGAAGCGTCAAGAGCCGACAAGAAGCGTCAAGAAGCGACAAGAACCGACAAGAAAGATTTTTTTAACGACAAGAAGTAAAAAAATAAATATTTTTTAATCAAATTTAAAAATTTTGATAGTTAATAAGATTAAAAATATTTGTTGTATTTAATGTCTGGTAGGATTTGTTTTATAAATTGTATTTTGATTTAGGTTTATTTTATCTTGGTGTGTGCATGATAACTACTAAAAAAGTGTATTTTTCTATTCTAATTGTGTTTGTTTATTCAACTCATTTACCAGCAATATGAGTAAAGAAGCGTTGGTATGAGTGGAATGTACCATCCCAGTGCAAATATATAAATGGTCCATTATAAATGAATTAGTAGCTTTGCCTTTGCGTTTAAGTTTACTTTCTTGGAACACCGTGGTCGTGACGAAGCATGCAAGCGCCAAGATTGAATGTTCTGTCAACACCTATTATTGTATTTATACAAGCACTGGCAAAATGTTTCAACTGAAAATCAGTATAGCAAATAATGTTTTGTGGTTTGCCAGAAGCCTGTACAATTTCTTAAATACATGGGTGTTTTGCAGAATTCATATTTTAAATGACACTTTGTATGTCTTCAGCCACGTTTTGTTTGTTAGATGGGTTGTGCTCTTTATTGACTTTGTATTAAACGTTTTCTACATATTTAGAGTCTCTAGGTTGGTGGTCAGAGTCAAAGTTTTCAAAAAAATATTCGTTTCACGGATTTACCCGTATCAACTGAGCAGATCTTAAAACTTGTTTAGTATCTGGTGATGTTCTGATATACTCTTGATGTGTATTTTTTGCGTTACCATGAGAACTAAATATATCAATGGGAAAACGCCCTACATATTCAGCGATGGCTTTGTTCATACAATCATGAAAATAGCCTGGCATTTTTTCAAACCAACTGACTCTCTTTTTGTAACTGGTATCTCTCTTAAGAGAAGCATAGTATCTTTTTAATACAAAGAGTGTAGAATCAGTTGGTTGTGGCTCTAAATGAATGATTAATCCAAGATAGAAGTAAAATTAGAGAAATGTTACAAAAACATGCAAAGCATGCACGCTTTTTAAAAACAGCAGAAACAATCTTCAAAAGATTTTTTTTTTAATTTCTAATCACCTTTCATCCTATTATACTCAAGTTTGTTGTTTTACCGTGATATACTTCGCGGTTCTTAAAAAGGAACAATCAAAACAATCAATAAGCGTGTCGTTAATAATGTTGATTGCTGTTTGTAAAATAATTTAATATGATTACAGGATCATAAATGATCATTAACGGCGCGTGTAACCAATCAATCATGCACATGACTACTTTCTTGATTAGTAATTAGCAGTTAGCGTACATCTACCTTTTTTACTGAACAGTTGCTGGGAATTTAAAAAAAAAATCTTACTTAAATGATAACTTGATGTTATTTATTATTATTTGATAAAAAAAATGAAAGCTTTTTACCACAAAATTTTATTAATTGTTCGTTTTTAAAATTGTTTTTATTTGTAGCTGAGAAAATCATTGTCTCAGTTTATAGGAAACCCGCATAAAAAATCCCCTTTTTTCTTTTTTTTATGCATTAGATTTGTTTTATTTTTATGCTCAACTTAATATTAAACTTTTTGATAATTCTTGTCGGTAATTAAACTTTCTTGTCGCTTCTTGACGCTTCTTGTCGGTTCTTGACGCTTCTTGTCGGCTCTTGACGCTTCTTGTCGCTAAATAGGGAGACCGTCCGGAAAGGGTTATTATTTTTACAGGTCCGGAGTGAATGTTAAAATAATTTATAAGAAAAGAAATAATGCTTAAAAAAATAATAAAATGCGCTTTTTACAAGAAAATAATATTCTTAAAATAATAAATACACATAAGCTGCTCGTTTCGTCTTGGTTATATGCACGTAGGAAACTAACGTGTCTCGAATTAAGCTTAATCGCCCCATACCATCTCGCCCCAAAATAAGCAAATGGAAATATTGGAAATTAAATGATAGCGATAGCCCTGAATGTCGACATTTAGAACAAAATATGAATAAAAAATATATATGAAAAAGATTGTTAGAAATGGAAAAACTCGTTTACCAAATAAACTTATGAATTTTGTGTAATTAAAATGAACCAAAGGTCGTGCACTACAATGTTCGTCTGCTTCTGATTCTGAATATCTAACATTTAAATACTATAGAAGAATGGATCTATAAAATGTTTAATGGACTTTAAATAGTCTTAGAAAGAAGTGTGCCAATGGGGATTCAACTACCACAAGTCCGAAACAGACCAGAACAAAAAATAGCAGATAAAAGAGGTAAACCCAAACAAAAATGATGTAAAATGCACCATTTGATTATGATCATTATTATATAAACAAAACGGAGTCCCTTTTAGCTATGCTCGCAATTAGGCAATGCCTACTCCATATTAGAAATTCACATGAACTTTTTCATGTGAGTTTCATGTATAAGCTTGATTTAGGTGAATTAAACGTGAAGTTTTTTACGTGAAACTCATTTGAGCCAAATTTGCCTGTGATTTGGCTCACATGAGTTTCACATGAATCAAGCTTCACATGTGAATCTCACATGAATTTTACATGAAAATTATGTGAGTTTCACATGAAAATGGCTCACCTGAAATTAATGTGAACTTTTCACTTGAACTTGATGTGAAGTGTTTTCATGTGAGATTCACTTGAATTTTATGTGAAATTCATCTAAATTTCACATATAAGCTCGATTCAGGTGAATTTCACATTATTTTTATTACGTGAAACTCATGTGAGCCAAATTTGCAAATAAAGCTTTGGTTGATTGATTGCTCTGTAACTATAGTTTAAACAAAAGCTCTAATGAGCAGAGAAGATAATGAACAATCACTATACAATAATACAAAGTGCATGTGTGAAGTTTATATTATATAAAAGAAATATTGTCTATCAATACAATGTTTCCAACAAGACAAAAATTGCTTTGAATAAAAAAACCCAAACTTGAAATAAATATAAATTTTGTCTTCAATGCTATCTGTAAATATTGACATAGATAGCAGCCAACAATGTTAGCATGATTATAGCTGCCTGTATTGTTTACATTATACATGAAAACCATAAAAATGTAATACTTGCTGTAATATTGGTTCATCAATAATTAATGTTAAAAGTTTGCTGCATGTTATATTGCTTAGACTGTAGATTTGATATAATGACAAAAACATTACAAAAAATCTAAAAATCTCGGTATATTATAAAACTTTTATAAAAATACAATGAATCTGATACAATGACAGTTACATCATATGGCAAATTTTAGTAATGCTTCGTTATTAAGTATCTCAAAACAAAGGGTTAGTTGTAATCCTTATTAAGCTCCTACCAAATCACAGACAGAAAAATGAAAATATCTAAAAAAAATCAATACTGAGGCAAGTTCCATATTTCAACCAAATCAGTATAAAAACATATTTTTATATACACTTTGGATTACATTCAAGGTAAAAGATATAAAAATAAAATCTCAATAAATTAGGATCACGGTTTAATCTTTGGATGGAAATGGAACACCTTCACTCAATTCATAAAATATTAAAAAAAAAAACATTAAAAAAAGAACAATAGGCACAAAAATATCATGTAAAACAAGGAAATTTCTACTTTTCATTCTTGAATTTTAAGAAAAATCTAGTTTAAAAGAGAAGAACGAGAAAAAGAGCTAACATATTTCATTTGGTATTACAGGCTTTCAACCGTTGAAAAATAAGGATATTTTAGGGAGTATTTTTTTAAAACAAGTTTTTTAATAGGGATAACCAGGTAATTAGAAATTTTCTTAATAGAATAAGGGCTCTGTTGAAACCCTTCCCCCCCCCAAAAAAAAATATTTATTTCAAACTAGGAAAAACTGTTTTAGCAAGCTAAAACGGATGTATCCCCTTCCTATATTTGCCAAAACAAAAGTTCAACCTTGAGGTCAAAAGGTCAAAGTCACAATGCAAACATTGTACATCTACATTCTTAATATCAAAGCCCTATGTCAAAGGGAAAAAAAATATGACCTGAAAGGCTTTGCATGTAGAATTAGCATTTATTTGACCTTGAATCACAGGTCAAGGTCATTAAGGTTGGCGGCACATTGGTCCCATGATGATACATTGTCATGTCAAATATCAAAGCCCTATGTCAAAGGATAAAAAAGATATAGCCCAGACATGTTTTGCATGTAAAATTTTCATTAATGTGACCTTGAGGTCAAAGGTCAAATGAAGGTTATTCTGGTATACAACCCATTGTCTCATGGTGAAACATCTACATGTCAAATATCAAAGCCCTATGTGATAAAATAAAAAAAAGTTATGGCCTGGACACACTAGTATAAATTTGACCTTGAGGTCAAATATCAAGGTCATATGAATAATAGACAGTTAAGCGACACATCATCGCATGGCAATTCATTTTCAAGTCAAAACCCAAAGCCCTATGTCAAGAATAAAAAAGTTCTAACCAGGATGTTAAATAGGCATCAATTTGACCTTGAGGTCAAAGGTCATACAAAGGTCATATTGGTACCTGACAAATCATCTCATGGGGATACACCCACATGCCAAATATCAAAGCCTTATATCAAAGGATAAAAAGTTATGGCCCAGACACGCTTTGTATGAGAAGAAGATGAATAAGAATAGGAAGAAGAAGAATAACTGACACAAAAACAATATGTCTCCCCCTTCTTGGAAGGGGAGACATTAATACAATAAGTTCATATCACCCTTATACTGAATATTAAAAGATAAATCTTGGTTTCTAATCACGCCCGCCAATCGCGCTAACGCATATCCGAATAGTATGCAAAGATTTTCGTTAGCGGCATTTCCGGATATGTCATGGTGGTACCTTTTTTTCTACCCCAGTCGGATAAGAAGATCCATATTTTTTATATTTTATTGTTTTTAGGAAATCAAAGAATGCTATTCTGTCACAAAATGATATATCTGTACGCCTGCTAAGCGGCACTTCCAAATAAATGGTTTTAAGAGCGCTAGAACTTTTCCCCCGAGGACCTACCAATTTTTTCATTACAAACTAGCGGCCTGTCCATATAAAATGTCTGAAAAGGACTTTTTATAATGTACTTACATACTATGATAATGGAATTATATCCCCAAAAGTGATACAAAATGCATATTTACTGGAACAGGCCTCTCGAAACCTTTATAAAAAAATATCGCTAAAAAATAAAATAGTATGATTTAGCGGTAAATAGTATGATTTGGTGGTATTTTATGTCTGTTGTATTCGACGCGACGGATGACTTATACACTTACAATATTAGTATTGTACAACTTGCATGGTAGTCTGAGATTGATCTGACGTCCTTGGTACTTTTTCCAGTAATTATTTAAGTTTGGGCCGTCAATTCCTACAAAGTGCGACACGATAAATTTGTGGCCGTGAAATGTAAGAGTTTTTTCAATAATATTTGACACATTCAGTTATTAAGAAGTGGTATAGAGCATTTTAAGGAAGAAAACAGTCTTTATTAAAGGCCAAGGATCATCTCTGACTATTAATTAGTCAGAGATGCTCCTCGGCCTTTAATAAGACTATTTTCTTCCTTAAAACGCCAGTGAGAGATGCTCCTCGGCCTTTAATTCCTTAAAATGCTCTATACAAATTTTTCATAACTGAATGCGCCAAATATTATTGAAAAATTGTTGTTTTGATATGTAAGGACTTACATTTCACGACTAATCCCTACAAAGTATGACACGACAAACCTGTTTTTGCGTGACAACAGTAAGGTTTTTGCGGACAATGCAAATTTTACAGATGACAAAAATGAAAACGCATTAATTATCAGTGTGTAAATGAATGAAATTGGTCTTGAAATAGTATTGACATTTAACCCTGTCGGGAGGTATATATTTTTTCAATTAAACAGTTAAATGAAGCAGAAACAGTCATATTTCTGTCTCGTAAGCCTTGTTTTTTGGACCTTCAGACGAATTTTGTAAAGAAAACCCACAGTAAAGTTAGTTTATTTATTCCTATACATAGTTTATTAATTTGCCAACATTCATTACTTTGAACCAGTCTTCTGTCATAAAGCAGAAGAACATTTTTGCCAGCCAAAATATTCTTCTTTGGTAAGGTTTTTTCGTGTGTTAACTTTTGCTATATAAGGTTTTTTCGTGTTTAGGTGACGGTATTTGATGAACAAAGTGACAGTTTTTTCGCACTCAAGTTGAAACAAACATTTGAACTAGGTTTTTAATTTGCCTTGAGATTACAAATTGGGAGTTTTTGATTTCTTTGTAATTAAAAACAAATGAACAAAAAAACGAGAAATGGTATTTTATTGTTAATTATCAAGCAATTCCCAACGAAATCTTGCAACAAATGTAAAAAAAGACATTATCCGTATAAGAAAACTATACAGATACATGTATTATACTTGCAGTCGAATATTATCGAACTTTAAAAAATACTGCAATAAAACTAGAAACGGAAATAGCAAACAATTTACATTGTAGAAAACGTTGTTTTCAATTTTCATTTCATAAGCCTCATGCATATACAATTTCCACTATCTTAAACAATTTTATACATCCTATTAGGAGATTTTGTAGATATAATGAGCTCCATACAAAATACACATACCAAAACGTGTTTAAAACGGGTAATATAGTTTTGCTGTATATGTATATTTCAAGAAGTAACCTCTCATCAGCAGCACTTGAATCAAAACATGGTCAAAACCAGAAAGTATTGAACAACGAAACGTACAAGATATTTATAGTAATTGAGGTATAGGAGAGAAATCTTTCATAATACTGAAATAGCCATAAACTAGTACCGGTATATAGACGTTGGGTTACAATGGTAAACGTATGTACATTTGAGAAAATTAAAAAAATATATATGGTTAGCTACACAAAAGTTAAAACCTAGGCCGCAGCAGTCCGATTTCGGTTATAAATATCAGAGAGAGGAACATGAAATTGACATGAAATGATGATGAAGTGGAGGAAATGGGGACACAAAGCAAATCGGGGAATGAGACTTCTCTGTTATCCGAAAAGGTACGGACGGTATAGAAACGACCTACGAGTCTTTCTCTTATCGGGACCTATAACAAGGTTATTTAACACGGCGCACCAATGTATAGATTGCGATCATTTTTTTCCACATTATAGTTTGACGATCCAGATATTTATTATGACAGGGCTGTCCAATTCAACAACATAGGACAAACATTCCAGTCGTTTTGCAGGCAAAGAGGCCTCACCAGTGCCACCCGAGAACTGCACTGGTTTTAAACATGGGGCTAGGATCAAACAAATTAGGTTTAAACTTTACCGATATCTTAACGTAATACAATTTTTAAACCCTTTATAAAATTTCTAAAAAGTGTAAAAAAGATAGTTGTGTAAAAATTACACCAGGTCACCGTTCTTTTAAAGAAACCGAAGAACAACTGACTTCTTGAATTGGGCAGTTAATAAATCAGTAAGCGGTGGGTGGGAAAAGTATATTTCGTTTTTATTAATCGTTTAAAAAGTTCATAAATTTTGAAATTATTTTATTTTACGTAAATTTCTTCGTACAGCCTCTTGATATTTGGCTGCATGCTTTAGTACGTATGGGGTCCCACATCGTGGGATTTGATTTGATTTCAGGTCTAGTCCGTGTCCTTTTCAAGTCTTGCTTGCTATATAACAAAATCCGTTCAGTTTGGATTTTTTTAGTCTGACAGATTTTCATTTACATCTCCATGTACAGAATACATTATTTTGTTGTCAAAAAGAGGCAATCTTATATTTTTTATCAATAAAAAGAATAAGTTAACATTTGCACATTTGTTATAATAATCCTTAAAAAAATACAGCCTTAAAATTGGGATAAAAATTTTCAGATCTAATCTTCCTTTGATAATCCATAAAAACAAGTCAAATAAGTCAATAATGTTGACTAAATCTTTAACTGGAATCGAAGAAAATTATGTTTCTATATATTTTGTTGCTAATTAAGGGTTTTTTGCCGGGTCTGTATACCAATTTTACACATGATCATCATGGTTTGCAATAAAGTGATGTCAAGACATCACTAAAATGTTCAGTCTTGAAGTTGCATAAATTTCAATTAAAAGTTTTTCTCCTAACACAATTACCATGATTACGGACGCTAAAGTATAAAGACGGCTATATCAAAGGTTTTGCTCGAGCCTTTGCGAAATATTGTACGTATGTGCGGTTGGTTATACTTAGTGAACTGACTACTACGTGTAAATAAAACACCTTGTTAAAGCAACAAAAAGCAGTTTTAAAAGTGCCAGTTTATCTTAAAATTATAATCTCATAAAGTGTATAAATCCCAAGAATCTCTGACCTTTTATTTGTACACAAGTTTTCATAACACCTTTAATGTTTTATAGTGAAAAAAATTACTGGGTTGTTTAAGAGCACATTAAAAATCACATTCTATAGACAGGATCTACACAACGTATTGCTCCTAGGGTAGAAACTTTTAAATATTTTAAGATCTTTTAAAATTTTATCAATTTGGAATGAACATGTTGCCATGATGTTACAAAGATATCTTATTCATTGAATATACTTTATATCACCTAGTCATCATATAAAATCAAAAAGCTGCTACTTATTCATTTCAAAAGTTTGCATTGTTAGCTCACCTGGCCAAAGGCCACGTGAGCTATTGCCATCACTTGGCGTCCGTCGTCGTCGTCGTCGTTAACTTTTCTTCAAACTTCTTCTCCTCTGAAGCGGCTGCACAGATTCAAGCCAAATTTGGTCTGGTAGTACTTTAGGGTATCCTTCACAGAACTGATGTGGGGATTTTTGATTTGTCGAAAAACATGACCGCCGTTGCTAAAAATGGACCAGGGGGAGGTCAGACTATACTGTTTTTCAGTAAAACAGTAAAACCAAAAAATACCAAATAGGGGAACCAAATTAATACTAAGAAGATCAACCTATGTCTGGGGTAGGAAGAACCTAAAGGGTTTAGACAATTTTGGAATTTAAACGGATAATTTAAAGCTTTGATGCCTTGTCCAACACAAAAGTGTTGATGCCGGAGCGAATTTTCTTTTGTTTTATGATTGAGCTTAAATAACAAGGAAAGACCAATAAATGTATAAAATAAACACATTGATTCATATATCCTCACTTAGATTTCAAATCTAAATATAAGGAGAAAACTGTCGTATTCTTACGCCATGTCACCCAAAAAACCGTCAATGCTACACGAATTCCCGAAAAAAACGTAGCATTTTTTTAGAAAAATGTTTATAACTTCAACGTAACCTTATAACTGTTGGTAAGAAAGATTTGACCAAAGAAGCACAGAAACAGTTGTGGATTCATTCTATTGTATTTTTGTAGCGAAATTATGATATTTTAAAAAAATAATAATATTTGATAACAATCTTTGTTTTTAACATGGAAACAACATTTAACTGTATTTAAAAAATCTATCGACGTATTTTCCAAGAATTAATTATGCTATAACTAAATTGTCCTGGAAAAAGCCAAAATCGTCTTCATTTTCCTCATGCTTTTAGGCGATCCGCAAAAACGTACTGATGTCACACAAAAACAAATTTATCGTGTCGCACTTTGTAGGAATTGACGGCCCAAACTTAAATAATTACTGGAAAAAGTACCAAGGACGTCAGATCAATCTCAGACTACCATGCAAGTTGTACAATACTAATATTGTAAGTGTATAAGTCATCCGTCGCGTCGAATACAACAGACATAAAATACCACCAAATCATACTATTTACCGCTAAATCATACTATTTTATTTTTAGCGATATTTTTTTTATAAAGGTTTCGAGAGGCCTGTTCCAGTAAATATGCATTTTGTATCACTTTTGGACACATAATTCCATTATCATAGTATGTAAGTACATTATAAAAAGTCCTTTTCAGACATTTAATATGGACAGGCCGCTAGTTTGTAATGAAAAAATCGGTAGGTCCTCGGGGGAAAAGTTCTAGCGCTCTTAAAACCATTTATTTGGAAGTGCCGCTTAGCAGGCGTACAGATATATCATTTTGTGACAGAATAGCATTCTTTGATTTCCTAAAAACAATAAAATATAAAAAATATGGATCTTCTTATCCGACTGGGGTAGAAAAAAAGGTACCACCATGACATATCCGGAAATGCCGCTAACGAAAATCTTTGCATACTATTCGGATATGCGTTAGCGCGATTGGCGGGCGTGCTAATGGGGGTGTCACAGCCCCCGCCCCCGGAATACTGAATACCGTTTAAAAAAGGACAGAATACCCATAAAAAGACTGGAATACCAAATACTCTACAGAAATACAAATGACAACAAAGTTCCAGACAATAAATTTTGCTACGCCTGACGCGCGTTTCGTCTATTCAAGACTCATCAGAGGCGCTCTACCAAAAATATTGAAAATGCCAAACACTGTATGAATATGAAGAGCATAGAACAGTATAACCAAAAATACCAAACAGGGGAACCAAATAATTACTAAGATATTCAACCTATGTCTGGGGTAGGAAGAACCTTAGGGTTTAGATAATTTTGAAATTTAGACAGATGATTTAAAGCTTTGATGTATTTCAACTCAAAAGTGTTGGTGCCGGAGCGGGCTAACCTCGGGGAATTTTCACTCCACCAGCAGTGCTAACCTTCACGTGTGTTTGAAATACAAATGACAACAAAGTTCCAGACAATAAATTTTGCTACGCCTGACGCGCGTTTCGTCTATTCAAGACTCATCAGAGGCGCTCTACCAAAAATATTGAAAATGCCAAACACTGTATGAATATGAAGAGCATAGAACAGTTTAACCAAAAATACCAAACAGGGGAACCAAATAATTACTAAGATATTCAACCTATGTCTGGGGTAGGAAGAACCTTAGGGTTTAGATAATTTTGAAATTTAGAGATCACGGCGTACGCGTACCAAAAGCCTAAAAATTCGGAACATCGCGTACAGCGTACCACACCTTGGCATACTGAATACCCTTTAAAAAGCACAGAATACCATGTACCAAACGGGCTGTGACACCCTCTCTAAAGGATGAAAGGTTCTTAGATTAGAACAAATTTTTATGCAGAGCGAGGTGTAATTAGGAATTCTTAGAAACAAGAGGCTCCCAGGAGCCTGAATCACTCACCTGGTTTCAATGTAACAAAATTTCTCTTTGCCAACACCCCATCATGGCAATGAAACCATTGGAAAGCTCTATTAAGTTAAGCATTTCAGTTAGCAAATGGGTGGCACAATCTTCTGTGAAACACATTCTAAATATCAAGTACAGTCTACTTTTTTGTCATTTAACGGTCCATAATTCCTATAAGGGTCATCTGATAATTAAGTAGTAGTCCACCTAGAATCATGCAAAATTGAAGAAAAGTGATTCATCGGTAAAAAGGCTACAGTGGTTTAATTTTAACAAAAGATAGTTCAAAGTATGTAAAATAAGAAATAAATAACAATTTGCTCATAACTGCCTAGTCCTGGGAGAAATCTTGCCATTTTGTTACAATGGTTTCTATTGAAATTATTGACAATTTTAAGAGTTATCTCCTTTTCTTACATTTTTCCAATGTATTCTTTATATTTTTTTTCTCTCAGGACCAGGGCTAGTTTGGAAAAAGAGCACAAAAGATCAAAGAAGGGTGCTAGTAGGAGTAACACATCAAAAATAAATTGGTGTAGGCTTTCCACCCATGAATTGCTCTTTGCATGATTCTTATTAAAAGTGGTACTTAAGGCCTAATGGACAATTTGGTATATCTAAATTAGCTGAACATTTAAGCAAGCAACAGCTTTTCCCTATCTGCAATAGTTTCATTCCATAGGCAAAACATGATAAAATGCTAATTTAGGGGCCATAACTTCTACCCTATGGAGACTTTTGTAGAGCTAAATGAGCTGAACATTTAAGCAAGCAACAGCTTTTCCCTATCTGCAATAGTTTCATTCGATAGGCAAAACATGATAAAATGCTAATTTAGGGGCCATAACTTCTACCCTATGGAGACTTTTGTAGAGCTAAATGAGCTGAACATTTAAGCAAGCAACAGCTTTTCCCTATCTGCAATAGTTTCATTCGATAGGCAAAACATGATAAAATGCTAATTTAGGGGCCATAACTTCTACCCTATGGAGACTATTGAGGAGCTCAATTAGCTTAACATTTAAGCAAGCTTTTCTCTATCTTCTAACGTTACAATAATCTATAAGGCTAAAACTACTATTTTTGGACTTTAAGGGGCCATAACCCCTATAAGGGGTCATCTGACAAATTCAACCTACTAGACAATTTTGTAGAACTCAATTAGCTGAACATTTAAGCAAGCAAAAACTTTTCCCTATCTACTAAAGTTCACAATCTATAAGGCTGAAACCACTATTTTTGGTGTTTTAAGGGGCCGTAACCCCTATAAGGAGTAATTTGAAAATTTCAACCTAATGGACAATTTTGTAGATCTCAATTAGCTGGACATTAAAGCAAGCAAAACCTTTTCTCTATAATCTATAAGGCTAAAACCATTATTTTTGGTGTTTAAGGGGCTGTAACTCCTATTTATAAGGGGTCATCTGACAATTTCAACATAATGGACAATTTTGTAGAGCTTATTTAGCTTAACATTTAAGCAAGCTTTTCTCTATCTTCTAACATTACAATAATCTATAAGGCTAAAACTACTATTTTTGGCGTTTAAGGGGCCATAACCCCTATAAGGGGCATCTGACAAATTCGACCTACTAGACAATTTTGTAGAACTCAATTAGCTGAACATTTAAGCAAGCAAAAACTTTTCCCTATCTACTAAAGTTCACAATCTATTAGGCTGAAACCACTATTTTTGGTGTTTTAAGGGGCCATAACCCCTATAAGGAGTCATTTGAAAATTTCAACCTAATGGACAATTTTGTAGATCTCAATTAGTTGAACATTTAAGCAAGCAAAACCTTTTCTCTATAATCTATAAGGCTAAAACCATTATTTTTGGTGTTTAAGGGGCTGTAACTCCTATTTATAAGGGGTCATCTGACAATTTCAACATAATGGACAATTTTGTAGAGCTTAACTAGCTGAACAATATGCAATTAAAATTATTTAGATATCTTATATAGTTCTTGAGATATAAGGCAAAATAAGTGCAAAAAGCAGAAAAAATTAAGAAAAGGGGCAATAACTCCCACACAGTTTGCTGGAATTTCTTCAAAATTTTGGAGTAGGTAGATCTTGTTGTGCTGATCACTTTTACCCTGCCAGAATTTTTATATCTGTCACCATTTTTGAGTTATTTGCAAAAAAACTGCTGTTTTACCCCTTGTTCTATTTTTAGCATCAGCGGCCATGATCTTTTATGGAATCATTTCAAAATGAGAATCCTTTGTTTCCATGTTGGAAATATATCATTCCTTTCAAGTTTCTGTTAAATTGCTTCAGTGGTTTCAGAGGAGAAGATTTATGAAATTGTTAACAGACGACGGACAATGAATGACGCATAGTGATGGCATAAGCTCACATGGCCTTTGGCAAGGTGAGCTAAAAAGGGATATTTAAGGAATTCACCTTGAATTTATATATAAATTAGGAAAGTTAGGGCTGCCTAAAAATAGGGAGGAATATTAGGGCGAGTTGAAAGCCTTGACCATATAAGGATCAGACACAGGATTCTCACATGATGAACCATACAAAAAGGAATCACTGTAAATGATTTTAATTAAAATTAAAATGATTGATCACACCTGGATAAACTCTGAACCACATTCATCATCACCCCTAGGACTGGTCTGGCATAGCGCTCTACTAATGATACAGAAGGCTCTGAAAAAAAATCAAAACTACTTATAATTTTATTGTATAAGCAATTTAAATTAGCATTTTCAGAGTTCAGTCTCTTCAACAAAATGTGATTTAAGTACTTATTTAATGATTTAAAGAACTGCTCTTGATATGTATAGATTATTACATGGCATTTTTTATATTTGGCTCTCAGGCTGATAAAAAGTCCTAGGGCTGATAAAGGGTAGATATAAACAATGCCATGTAATGATCTTTTTATCATATACTTTAACTTTACTTAGGTTAAGTAAAACAGTTACATCATGAAAATTGGGATAAACAACATATTTAACAAATTTATTTTAACGAAATAACAAAATATTTAAACAACATATTTAACAAATTTATAAGGGCCCCGCATCGAAGATGCGGACGCCCTATAGTTTTCACTTTGTCCGTCCGTCTGTCGGTCCGTCCGTCCGTCAACAATTCTTGTGAACACTAAAACTCAAAAACTATTAACACCACAGTTCTGAAATTTTGTACAGCTACGAAGTAGCATGTCATAATTTGCATATTAAAATTTCGTGCAAATCGGTTTAATATTTTTGGAAAAAACTTCATTTTTTATCAAAAATCACAGATTTTGAGAATTGGACTTTGTGAACACTAAAACTCCAAAACTGTTAACAATACAGTTCTGAAACTTTGTACAGCTGCTAAGTAGCATGTCATGATTTGCATATTGAATTTTCGTGCAAATCTGTTTAATATTTTTTTTAAAAACTTCATTTTTTATCGAAAATCACAGATTTTGAGAATTGGACTTTGTGAACACTAAAACTCAAAAACTGTTAACAGTACAGTTCTGAAACTTTGCACAGCTGCTAAGTAACATGTCATGATTTGCATATTAAAATTTCGTGCAAATCTGTTTAATATTTTGAGAAAAAAATCACAGATTTTGAGAATTGGAATTATTGAACAATAAAACTCAAAGGCTATTAACAATACAGCTCTGAAGTTTCATACGCATTCCATGGATCATGCCTTAGTGGTTATAATCATAGTAAATATAATTTTGAAAACACTTAGATTTTTTGCTGCGGGGCCCTTTCTGACTTTGTCAGTAATCTAGTTTTAACAAAATACAAAATATTTATTTGTTGTAACACATTTACAGTAAATGGGTATAACAAATGCAGAGCGAGGTGTAATTATATCAATTAGGAATTCTTAGAAAAAAAACCATTGTTCCTATAATAGGATGACCAAAATGTTTTTTTTTAAAGAATGAAAATTTATTGTTGTATTTGATGTTTATTAGTGTATTTGTTTGTATGCACCAGTATCAATTCCAGTAGGTTAAGCAATTTTGTCAGCGTCGTCAGTGTAACATACATGAAATCCGGCATGTAATAAATGTACCTGAAATATCCGAACTGTTACAGAAAGGGGTGAAATAAATTCTGTAAGGGGCGGGATAAAGGCTTTATTTGACAACGAGTTATAAGAATTATAAAACTGTTTCAAAAAACTTAATTCATTTTTAATACAAAGTCACGGGAATCTTTATCCCACAGTAAAAAATATCTTTATTTCAGCTAAGTATATGATAATGGTACCAGTTATCGATCTTCATTTTTTTTAAGGATGGTCATTCTTCATATTTCTGAATTTCAGTCAAATTTCGGAACTCCTCTAGACCTTACCTTTGAATACTGAAGAATTTTGTTGCACACTGACTCCTACATTTTATTACATTTTCTGATTATATAGACCTTAAGAACCAACTGTGTAAAATTTCTTAAAATTCTTGATACAACTTCATAGTTTATAAGCTTATAATGTCTAAAACATTGCAATGTTAAAGTATTGTAAAATCTAGAGGAGTCTAATTTCCTGCCAAATTTTTGTCGTCATATATCTCGGAAACCAGCACACAGACCTATGGTTTTCTTTTTGTCATTTGATAAAGTGGACAACTATATTAATCATTTACACCACAAATTTTAAAAAGTTTGATATAGGAAATTTCAGGAGTGAACATTCTTAAAACGTATCTGGATTATGATATAGATAATACATGTAATATAAACCTTAATAAAATAAAGATTTACAAGTTTACAGTGTGTTTAATCTTAATTCTACTAACACCCCCGAAAAAGTTGAAGAGTGTCAGAATTGTTTCTTAATTTTCCTGTCCTTCTGTAATTGTGAATGCGACTCCTCTAAAACACCCCCCCATCCCCAAATAAAAAGCAAAAAAAAAAGAGTAAACAATTCAATCTCTAAGAATATCCTACATGTACAATTCAGGAATTACCAATAAAACAAAGTAAGCAGTCATTTCCCATTCCTTTTATGGTATAAAGATGTAACAATCATATAATGTGATATTTTGTTTTGCCAATCTTATATCACAATTACAGCAAACAGAGTGTTACATTACAATGTAAAGCTGACCTCTCTGGTCAGTTAAACACACATCTAAAGACAGGAGTTTAACTTGTTGTATGAAATAACTAGAGGCTCCCAGGAGCCTGAATCGCTCACCTGATCTCTTATGCTAAAGCCTTTTACCTAGTGTGCAACATGGTCTACATGTACTTGGTAAGTAACATTAAAGAAACTAGTTAGGATAGAAAACACTTTTAAGACCAAGAATACAAAGTTACAAGGCTTTCCAGTTGAAAAAAAACATATTAAGTTAAAATTGATTGAAAACACTTAAAAGGATGATCTGACAATTTTGACCATGAAATCATTTTGTAGATCTTAATGAGCTGAACAATTTTGAAAAGCTAACTATTCCTTTAACTCTTATGGCTTTTAAGATATAGTCCTAAAACTGTGAAAATGGTCAATTTTGACGATTAAAGGGAAATAACTCCTATAAGGAGTCGTCCCACAACTTTGACTCAATGGAGAGTTTTGTAGAGCTTTTGATGCTGAAGAAGGATGGTTGCTTCAGATTTTCTCTATCTCTTATACTTTTTGAGTTATCAGCTAAAAGCTATGGTCTAACCCCTCTGTTCTATTTTTAGTTACGGCAGCCATGTTGGTTTGTCAACGTTCACAAATTTCACAAACTTGGTAGAGGACATCCTAAAGATCAAGTGTTCAAAGTTTCAAAGCAATCCCACCAGTGCTTTCAGAGAAGATTTTCAAAAATCAGTTAAAATTGATAGAAAAATCAGTTAAAGGGGGATAACTCTTAAACGGTTGATTTGACAATTTTGACCCTGATACATTTTAGTAGATCTCAATGAGCTGAACAGTTTTGCAATGCTAACTTTTCCTCTAGCACTTACAGTTTTCAAGATAAAGTCCTAAAACTGTGAAAATGGTCAATTTTGACAACTAAGGGGAAATAACTCCTCCAAGGAGTTGTCCCACAACTTTGACTCAATGGAGGGTTTTGTAGAGCTTTTGATGCTGAAGAAGTATGGTTGCTTCGGATTTTCTCTATCTCTTATACTTTTTGAGCTATTAGCTAAAAACTATGGTCTGACCCCCCTGTTCTATTTTTAGAAACAGCGGCCATGTTGGTTAGTCAACTTTTACAAATTTCACAAACTTGGTAGAGGACATCCTAAAGATCAAGTGTACAAAGTTTTAAAGAAATCACACCAGTGGTTTCAGAGAAGAAGATTTTTTAAACTCAGTTAAAATTGATAGAAAAATCAGTTAAAGGGGGATATCTCTTAAACGGTTGATCTGACAATTTTGACCCTGAAATCATTTTTGTAGATCTCAATGAGCAGAACAATTTTGCAATGCTAACTTTTCCTCTAGCACTTACAGTTTTCAAGATAAAGTCCAAAAACTGTGAAAATGGTCAATTTTGACGATTAAGGGAAAATAACTCCTCTAAGGAGTCGTCCCACAACTATGACTCAATGGTGAGTTTTGTAGAGCTTATGATGCTGAAGACGGGAGGTTGCTTCCGATTTTCTCTATCTCTTATACTTTTTGAGCTATTAGCTAAAAACTATGGTCTGACCCCCCTGTTCTATTTTTAGAAATAGCGGCCATGTTGGTTTGTCAACTTTTACAAATTGGTAGAGGACATCCTAAAGATCAAGTGTACAAAGTTTTAAAGAAATCCCACCAGTGGTTTCAGAGGAGAAGATTTTTAAAACTCAGTTAAAATTGATAGAAAAATCAGTTAAAGGGGGATAACTCTTAAATGGTTGATCTGACAATTTTGACCCTGTAATCATTTTTGTAGATCTAAATAAGCTGAACAATTTTCAATGGTAACTTTTCTTCTAGTAATGGCGGCCATGTTGGTTGGTTGACGTTCACAAATTTCACAACTTTGTAGAGGACATCCTAAAGATCAATTGTATAAAGTTTCAAAGCAATCCCGTTGGTGGTTTCAGAGAAGAAGATGTTAGAAGAAAAGTTAACGGACGGACGGACGGATGATGGACTGACGGACGACAGACGCTTAACGATGACAAAAGCTCACATGACCCTTCGGGTCAGGTGAGCTAAAAATTACAAATTTTAATACAAGAATGAAAAATTTACCTTTTGAAAACTTCTGACATAGGCAAAAAAGCCTTAATATAGTTTTTAGTACAATACTAGGAATGATACCCGTTATAATGTAATTTAATAGTTTCAAAATTATTATTGCTCCTAAACAGTCTTGAAAAGATTACGACATGTGTGTATATTTTCTGTAGTATGCTTAATGGATACATCTATATTGACCTCCTGATTATGTAAAATATGGAGTACTGTGGTATGCATCTTTTATTTGTACCCACAATTGCAATATATGATTGTAAGTATCAGGGGCGGCTCCATGATCCTTTGAAAAGGGGGGGGGGGGGGGTCTTAGGTAGAGAAAGAGGGTCCAAAGCTCCAAAAAGACTTAATTTTGCCAAAATTTTGATAAATAAACTATCACAGAGAACTTTGTTAACAGCATAAAGTCCATATATATATTAATATTTATGTGGACGAAATTCACAGAATTAATATTCAACAAGCTGATTTAAGCACAAAAAGTCCATTGATGAGTTGGTGTTCATTAAGAAGTAATGTAACATTTTATTGGTTGTAAGAATAATTGAAATTTTAAATTGTTATCTCCCCTTCCTCTGTAATTAATTTAGAAGAATGTGTCTATATCTATATACCTTGCATGCTATTATTTGGTCCACTACTGTCAGGTCTGTTCAGTTCTATATTACCAGGAGGTTTCCCAGCATTTTCATCAGAATTCTTAGATTCAGAACTCTGCTAATTATAAATAGAAGATAATGAGATGAGGAATAAGTGTATGATCAATGTAAAAAGATCACCATGAAAAACAGCCAGCAGCCTTCAAAAAGGCCAGTAGGTGCTGTTCGCTGTTTTGGGATTAGCCCAAGGTTTTATTACTTCATCCAAGTGTAACCACTATCACAGATACTATTAATTTTTGATAGTTAAAAATTAGTTTAAGAATGAACAAAAGTGGTGTTTGTAAAAGCAAAAACAGTCCTTGGAGAAATATCCTAGCATGAAAGAGGATGATACATCACTAAAGAAAAAAATATCAATTCACTAAAAACCCTTTTTCTCACATTTTTATCAAAAGTAAACACATGCTGCCCATAACAAAAGATAATGATGTTGAACAAAATGATGTGTTCACACATATGTTCTTCATATAAAGCAAACAAATGTAAGACCAACATATGTTTGGGGTCGAACATTATGTTTTGGCAAATTTTATTCTTACATATAACCCATTATAGTTGGATACCAACATCTAAGCAGACGTGGAGTCTTCAGCGATAATGCTTACCATATGATGCAATTTTACTTTTGTTAATGTACATTTGGCTCTACATAGTTTTCAAAAATTTAAGCAGAAGTTTTTGATCTCAGGATAACATAAAATAAAACAATACTGTGCTTTTTTTGTTCTAATCATACCCCAGAATGAAAGTTGTTGAAAATGATCATCATTTAAATATCAGTCAATGTTGAGAATCTAAGAAATAAATATTTTGTAGTTTCAGTTTATACAAGTAAGCTGGTAGATTGTTTTCTGTAAAGACAATTACTTACAGAGGAATTTTGATAATTATCTATCTCTATATCTGAGGCATCCAGACTTCTACAGGCAATAGGAACTACCCCACTATTGCTGCCAATTATTTTCTGTAAAATAAAGCAGTCTTCGAGAAATTTGTTCTTGACTTGTCGGACCTCATCACAAAAACTGCCAGACAAAAAACATTTTTATTGTAAACAAATTTGCCAGACCAGAGTTAAAATTAACCCATTTTTTTGCCGGTTGAGTCCAGTGGGTTGGTACATTTCAGTTTCAACTTATAAGTTTATCTCTATCTTTTAATAATGTTATTTTACCTCTTTTTTTGTCATAGAGTAACCATAAAACTTAGAAAATGTAAATGACAGCTATGATATTAACTCGGGGATATTGACCTACTGGTAAATTTACTCAACTTAATTTCAATATTATTATTCATAAGTAGACATTTGACAACGTTTGGCTATTTCTTTAAAAATTGATAAATTTATCTGTTTGGTCATTGTTGTAATATTTTTTGGCTTCTGTTTTTGTTTTATCAAATCTAACATTCTACTGGTTTTCCAAGGTTTTTACTCCTAGCATGTCTGATGAAGGTTAATCCAGAAAAGCGCCTCACACGCAGTGAAATTTTGCATTGTACATTTATCAAAATCATTTCAATATGTGGATCGTGTCTTTCTGGCACATATTCCATATTCTTTCGTATTTAATGTATTTGACATGTTTAAATATCTTTTTGAAATAAATATTTTTGTACCTGTATGATGGATTTTGCCAAAATATATACAGACCTTGACCTTTGTTTGTGAATTTTGTCTTTGGTGTCCTGTTACTTGCTGTCCTTGACCTGTCTGTCTTGGGTTTCCTGTAATCTGCTGTTCTGCTTGAGCCCCGTCTGGAGGTAGCCTACTTGTTCGAGCATTAGACATGTCATCTGAATCAAACCATGCTAAACTTCCAGTCTGATTGTCTGCTACAGATGTGGACTGACCTTGTTCATCAGATGGGTCAGATGGGCTACTTGGGCCATCTTCTTCTAATGAATTATCTGAAAAAAAAATATTACTTTTTAATGATTTATTTGTAAAATCAGTTTTTTTAAGTATGATGTTTCATAATACTCTTTCAGACTGTTTATTAAAGTTTTAATTGTTCATTTTAAACTGAAGCTTTTTCATTTACTGTAAAAGGGGATAATTTCACCTGGTTTAAATTTCACATTTTCAGTATCAAAATGGATTCGCGAGGTTTTAGTTTTGCTTTGCGTTTCCCTTGATCATGGAATATTGGGTCCTTCTAAATGTAATTTACATGAGGGGATATTTTCACGAATTTGTTATGAGCCCGAAATTAGTGAAATAAACCCTTCGCAAAAATTTCCCCTTTTACAGTATTGTGAAATAAGATTCTAATGTTCCTATAATTAGTACAATGTAGTGAATGTACATAATGTATTTCTTTGCCTACTTTAATTTAACTTTGAACATTTCATTTATTGAAACATTAGAATCATTTCTTTAAGGCTAAACATGCATGTCAACTTATCTTTTTATCACTTTTATACAAACCTGGCTCAATTCTTGGCCAGCATGGTGGATTTGTCTCTGAAATATAAGATCATGGAAATCTATAACAACATGCATATAAAAAAAAACCACTCAGGCTTAAAACAATATATAAAGGGACCACCATTTACTTGAAAGAAGGAACCTTGGTTTTTGTACTGTCCCTTAATAAATATGTAATTAATTTAGAGTAACATACATGTATGCACAAAAGGAGCAGAGAGGTACCAAAAGGACATACAAATCTCAAATGTCTGAAAGGCTTAACATAAATCATTAAATATAAAGAGGATGATATGACAGATTATTTTAAAAAGACTAAGATGGCTTTAGATATATATACTAGTAGGTCATGTGCTAAGAAAGCCAACAAGAAATCACAAGAGTACAAATGTAGCCTTTAGATGGACACCAGATGGAAAGAGAAAACAGGGCAGACCAAAGAACATGTTAAGGTGAAAAAGAGAAAAGGACAAGAGATCACATAGCTGCTAACATGGAGAAAGATGGTACAGATAAGTGAATAACTCTTGTCCTTGCCCCATGTGCCAATGAGCATATACCAATATGCTCCTAGGAGCCTGATTTACCCAACTGGTCTTTAAGCTATAAGGATCTCTTCTATTAGCTATAACCTTGTATAAGGGGTCATCTGTCAACTTTGACCTTATGGAGACCTTTGTAGAGCTCAAAAAGCTGAAGGTTCAAGCAAGCTACAGCTTTTCTCTATCTGCAATTTTTTATCATTCTGTTGGGGAAAAACATGAAAAACCTCTATTGTTGACCCTCAAAGGGCCAATTACCCCTAAGAGGAATCATCTGACATCTTCATCTCAATGGAGACTTCTGTAGAGTTTAATGAGCCGAAGATTTAAGCAAGCAACAGAATTTCTCTTTCTGCAATAGTTTTCATTCTACAAAATCTATATAGACCAAAAAAACACTATTTTCTCCCTTTAAAGGCCCATAACTGCTATGAGGAGTGATCTGACAACTTTGACCCAATGAAAACTTTAGAAGAGCTTTTAATGTTGAAGACAAAGTTGCATCAGATTTTTTCTATCTTTTTTATACTTTTTGATTAACAAGCTAAAAAGGAGTCTGACCCCCTCGTCTATTTTTAGCAACAGCGGCCATGTTTTCTGGCGGATCAGAAATCAAAACACAACTTTTGTGCAGGACACCCTAAGAATCAATCATACCAAGTTTCATTAAATTATATTTAGCAGTTTCAAAGGAGAAGATTTGTACAAAAATAACAGAAGACAACAGAGGATAGAGGGCGGATGCCAAGGCAGTGGCGTATCCAGAAATTCTGAAAAGAGGGGCCCATTGACTGGCCTAAGAGTAAGAGGGGGCCTGCTTTGGTCATGCTTCAATGATTTCCTATATATTCAACCAAATTTTTTCGTCAAAAGGGGGGCCCGGCCCCCCAAGCCCCCCCCCCCTGGAATTTCTATGCAAAGGATGGCAATAGCTTACATGGACCTTCTGTACAGGTGAGCTAAAAAGGACTAGGTAGGTAGGTACATGTACCTTGTATGCCGCTTGTGTTATTCTGTTGAGATGCCATTGGTCTAGTAAGATATCTCTCACCACTTGTTACCATTGCTGATGAATTAACCCTTTGTTCTGAGGGATGTGTGCTTGGTCTGGTATCTGTGACGATTGGTTGCAATTGGGTCCCAGAACTTGTCAGTCTATTCTTAAGTATCGTCCATTTATCTTCTTCATCTCTCCAATTATCACTAAAATCAAGTGGACTAACTGTGATGAATTCATCTGGAATGTGAATTTGATTTAGATCTATACGAAGAGCTATGAACCTGTTTGATTCTTCCTTCATTAATCTAATGAAAGCTGCCTGTGATTTATAACGACACCAACAATCATTTATAAATCCACGAGTTATGACAATAACCACATATTGTGATGCTTTAACGGCTGTGAAAAACTCCCCAAATACATTACTCCCTGGCATAGAGTCCCGATCACTGTAGAACGATTTGAGATTCCAGGAATCTGTTCTTGATACAGCATGCTTCACTATGTCTAATGATAATCTGTGATCTTCATTTCTATGGCGGTCTATTCGAATCTCAGGCTGGTTGTAAATGAACATTACATCATGGAAGTACCCTCTTTCCATTGCCACTATAGTCTATACAAGTATAAAATAAAAAAAAGATTTATACCTTAATCAGGTTGGAGCAAATGCCTAAAAACGGGTATAATACCCGATTTCAGGGATAGCAGACTTTCTAATGGATTTAAAGCTTATTTTATTAATAAAAGTCTTTCTTTTTTATCACAATGCATATAAAAGTGCACTCTTTAACCAATCTTGAATTAATGAAAATAATTTAAATTCAAATTTAGACTTTGATTCCTTTTATCATTTCCTTTTGTGTAAATTGACCCATTGGACATTCAATTTGTTTTCAAAGAACTTGTCATGATTCCTGTTAACCTGGTCACATGCCAATTATATCATCAATGGAGAGTGAAATGTGCTGAAGTCACACCTGGTTGCACAGGTTAACCATTCAATTAAAGGTCAGGTAATACAATAGAAAAAGCTTTGTCACTGCAGAGGCATTAAACAAGACATCATTTTGGTTTGAAAGATGCTAAAATATATAACAATGTTATCATTTCTAATGAATGATATATTTAGAGAATGCCTTTATTTTGTTGAAGTCAGAAAAATTGATTCAAAGTTTGCTATCCCCGATTTCAGGGATCACAGTATACCTGATTTCAAGGACTATCCCTGAAATCGGGTATTATACCCGTTTTCAGGCATTTGCTCCAACCTGTTAATGTTAATCTAATAATAAAAAATAAAAATGGATTGCATGAAAATATTTAAATCATTTTAAAGTGTATCTTAAATCTTAAGATGTCCAGAAAGAAAGAGGTTATAATATTAGGGCTTAATACCATATATTATTAGGTCAGAGAAGTTTTTGAGGCAGAAAGGTGCATCATGGCTAACTAACTTCACTGACCCAATATTTAACCTCTTTCTTCTCTTTTAAAAGACACATAATTGGCAAACATGTTGGTGTCATTTAAATTTAATTAAAAAGGGAAACACTATGCTCATAAACATTCCCATACATGATCAACCTTAAATAATTTGAAGTATTAATGTCAAGTATTTTACTTCCTGTGTAGTCTAAAAATAACTTAGGTTAAAACCAAATCTCTGTCTTAGAAATGCTTGAATTAGAATTAAATCACTTTACCCACAAGCGTTCGTCTGACTACAGTATTAATCAGAACATGGCGGCTTCCATGTGGTAAACAACGTGAAAACTTCTACACCAATTATTATTTATAAGAGGAAATTAGGTATCAGATTATTATGTTTTACTAACAATTTCTTAAGAAAAAAAATTTTATAACATAAATTTTGCCTTAACACAAGTTTAAGTTTACTCTAGACTACAGTTCTATGCTCTATTAAATTATACTAGACCTGTGTGAAAAATTAAATTCTTAATTTGGAAAAATCATAATATTAGACAGGTTAAACCTGTGACGCTCCAAAAGTTACAATTCATTTTTTTCATTTTTTTGTCCGAAAATAAAAACAAACTGGCTTTTCTTAAGGGTTATGCATGCATTAATGAAGTCAGAAATTTTCAAAGAAAAAAGCGTTAAAAAAACACCGAAAAATTCAGGAAAACAAGCATGCAGTTGATAAAAAGCTCTACAGAGCTTATGTTATGTATTTTAATGCCATCTACTTTAAATAAAACTTTAATGCTTTTATGCTTCTGCTTAAGCAGGTTGGGGAGTATGCCCCAAAACAGGTATTATCCTTGTTTTTGGGTATTTGAAACTTTAAAACTCTTTCATGAGCTTCTTTGGCAAAATGTCACTTTTCTAATGTTGATGAAACAAATAGATTTATTATTACTACCTGTTTCTGAAATTACTGTTTAAATTCAATTTGTAATTAAAAATTGAAATCAATCACTAAAATGCACTTATATTCACTGAGATGGTCTTTGACCATCCAAGTGTGACATAAACACTTTTAACTTTCCATTGAATGATGACATGCTATGTGACAAACCAATCATTGGTCATTTAAATGTTTTGAAAAACTTAATTGATTGATCAATTGGTCAGTTTAGAATACAAAAGAAAACATTTTCTGCAATAGTAGGCAGAAATCACCCATTGAATTTGTTTCTTGGATGCATAATAAGAAAGAACTGTTATCATTGGAAGTGTACATCACTGCAACGGAAGCCGCCTATCTCTAGTTAGTGAGTAATATCAAGTGAAAGTTTTGAATCCTTGAAATCAAGGATCACACAATCCTTGAAAACAAGGATAATACCCAGAAATGGGTATTATCCTTGATTTAGGGCATACTCCCCAACCTGTTAAGCATGCTATACCACACGTTGATGAAAAATGTAGCTCATAGTACAATTAAAATATTGACATTTCTACCATTAGCATATAATTTAGGGACAAATAAAAAACAACAAATTTTGCTGTGTCATCAGGACTTGGATGTTTTCCACTACACCCATGACACTTTGATCATATTAAAAGTATCTTGCACTATTGGCAATACCTCAGAACCTGAGACAAGTTTCCTTTATTACAGAAGGCAATATGAAAATCAAAACTTCTTTTTATGAACAGTGTATATTCAAAACAACTATTCAGATCAATGACGTTAGAATGCTACTATTCAGATCAAGAGCGCTTCTATTCAGATCAAACTTTAAAAGAAAAGAGCAACTCTCTTAAGAAAATGTTAAACTGTATCTGTTTAAGGATATCTAACACATGATTTTGGTTATTTTCACGGAGCACCTATACGGTTGAGGTGTTCAAAATTTCTCTAATTAGCAAATTAAATATATTTTGGTTTCGACAAATGCGTGTACATGTATAAATAGCTAATTTTTTCCGTATTCAAGTCTGTGATCAAATAAATAGTTATTTTTTTACTATTTTGCTCAAATTTTAGATTTCCTCTTACAATTTACACCTAAACTATACAGGCGTTCCGTAAAAGTTTAATTTACTTAAGATACCCTATAAAAATAGAATTGAACATTTTTGTAGGCAGGGTAAGTCTTTTCTTCTACAGTTAGATCTGAATAGAAGCAGTCTTGATCTAAATAGAAGAGTTGAACACCGTTGATCTGAATAGTTATGTTTTTAATATACACAGTGACAGTGTAAGTGTATACTGCGGAATTTTCCAATAATTAACTGAAAGATAATTAAAGGACCTCTAAAACTGAACTCAATAAACTTTTAAGGGAAAGATTTTTGGAACTATGGATTGATCAGAGGGCCCAGTTGTCTAATGGAAAATTTGCGTACTTACACTTCCAATAAGCAACATTTTGGAATTTGGATATGAGAGTTATCTCGTTGCTAAAAATAGACCAGGGGGTCAGACTACTGTTTTTGGCTTATTCATGAAAAAGGATGAGAGATAGAAAAAATCATATCTTCTTCAGAGTCAAAAGATCCACCAAAGTCACTAGTAGGTTTGAAGTTGTCAGATGACTCCTCATAGGGGTTATGGCCCTTTAAAGGTAAAAAATCAGGGCTCAAGCTACTGGGCGAAGTGGGCGAAGAAGTAGCCCTGGCGTCAACGACTTCGCCCTGATTCTCCATCAAAAGCGAAGTCAAGTCGCCTTACGATCTCGCCCGTTGGTGCCTCTTGTTTGCATGTTTACATCGTGGGGAACGAAACGCCTCTTTTGCTGTATTTCCAGATATTCACCATCTTTCAATAAATAATCTTCTAAAATGATTTGAAGGCATTTTAAATTGAGATGAGAAGATTATTTTATTAATATTTTTAAACTAATGATAAGACTTGAAGTAAAAAATCAGCAGTCGTCCATGGACATTTGGTCCGGAAATTTACATTTTTTTTCCGGACTCAAGGCATTTTTACCGGATTTGTCCATCGGTCACTTCTCCCTGTCCCTCCCCACTTCTCCCTAATACCAGTCTGAAAGAGAAGTCACTTCTCCCTATTTTGCTTAAGTACATGTAGCTTGAGCCCTGAAAATTGTGTTTTTTCATGTTTTTGGGCTATAGAATGAAAACTATTGCAGCTAGAGAAATGCTGTTGCTTTTTAAACCTTCTGCTCATTGAGTTATAAAAGTCTCTATCAGGTAGAAGATGTCAGATGACCCCTTATACATATTATAGGAGTTGTGGTCGTATAAAAGTCAAAAATAGCGTTTTTTTTCATGTTTTTGCCCTATAGAATGAAAACTATTGCAGATAGAGAAAAGCTGCTTAAACAATCAACTCATTGAGCTCTATAAAACTCTATTTGGTCGAAGTTGACAGGTGATCCATTATACATGTATAGGTAATAGCTCATAGAAAACACCCTGGAAGCTTAAGGACCAGGTGAGTGATACAGGCTCTTGGGAGCCTTTTGTTTACTTGACTGTTAGAAATTTGCAAATAACCGACAAACACTATTAAACGCTTCTTTTTAACATGCAATAACTTTATCAATTTAACTTTGCAGGAAAAACACATATGTTTTATGTGAGAACAAATACAAGAAACAGAAACACACTTAGTTTTCTATACTCGACCAAGTCTTCCTAACCTAATATTGTTTTTTAAATACACTGTATGCATTGAAAGTTTGCATAGAAGAAAATGAGATGTGGAATAAGTGTACGTGACACAACCTACAATATAAATGTAAATTTAAAACATCCACAATTGAAAACAGCCAGCAGCCTTCAATGTGACCAAAAGTGCAATGAAAGACCCTCTTCTTGACTAAATACAAACATAAGCTTTGATAAAGATTCCTGACATAGGACAGGCACATTAAAAATGTGGCAGCGTTAAACTAGTTTTTTGGCGCCAACCTTCCCACTATTGATAATCAACAACAAAGCACAAACTAGCACACAGTAAAAATCAAATCGATAGAAGTTCAATTCAACAAGAGAGTATCTGAGACAAAGGACAAATAATTAACGGGACGTAGAGATACTCTTTTGAGAACACTCAAAGTTACTGACAGGTAGCTAAGAAGCATCCATTGACTGATGTAAAAAAATCAAGTGTGTCGATTTTAAATCCGACACAGCACATCAAGCAATTCATGATTTGATGATGCATCATCACACAAAATCGACACTCTTGACCGCTGTAATGCTCAAAAATGACATAAGAAAAAAAAAGTAAAAAAAAGTACAGTCAAACCTGTCTATAGTGACCCTTCAAGGGACCATGACAAAAAGGTCACTAGAGACAGTGGGTCTTTATATAGAGGTTGTCGAGATAAAGTATAATGTTAGGCATATGTGTATGTGTATTAACTGAGGCACAGCTTCCATAGATCTATAGAAAGTATACTGATTTAATCTTGACCTATTGAAACTAACCATTAGACTATTTTAACTGGCAATATTTCATCAATATTTTTGAACATACATGTCTTGAGAAATTTATCTAAAACTTTGTTTAATACATGTTTGAATATAGGTTTACAGTATTTTTATATGTAGTTTTGAAGTATATTTCTTAAAATATCCCTTTATACCTTATTCATAAGTAACGGGAATGTTGCCAAAAAATTTCTCATAAATCATAAAAAATATCTCCATTTGATTACTATAGTAATAAATTTCGTAAATCTAGATCTGGACTTGACAAAATTATTAATTCCCAACTTTTTAAGACATAAGTTAAACTGACCCTGATACAAGCAATAAGTGATAATTACTACTTCAAATCTTCCTAAAATTTACCTGAGAACTAATTACTAAAGATTAAAGAAAGGTGACACTTCCTAATTAGCTTTGATCTGACAGCTGACCCAAGCCAATTAACAATCATTTGCACTAATTTAAGGTCCTTACATACAGGTTTTGGCACTTCAAGGGACAGTTTCTGATGGTCACTAGTCACGTTGGGCAGGTGGTCACTATATAGAGGTCAAATATATAGGAAAAATTGTTGGGGGGACTCAAAATAGTCTTTATGGACAGGAAGTCTTTATATGGAGGTGGTCACTAGTACAGGTTTTACTGTATAAAAAGGCAATTAACATTTTAAAGTAAGAATCAAATTATCAATATTTTTACCAAAGAAGACTAAATTCAAATATTTTACGAAACATGCTAAAATTTCCATTTCAGAACCTTTGTTCAATAAAATTTTTTAGCCAATTTTTCATTCCTAAAGGATTGTTTATTAAGATTGTTTAAGATTAATTATGTTTTAAGAAATGGATGAAGATTTTCCTAGAGGAGGTGCTTATGTCAAAGATACAGAGGAGGATATTACTGAAGATGTCAATGATGAGGATTTGTTTCAGGTTTGTTAACATGTTAACATGTATAGTATATGAATATTTATAAATTTTATAGTGTTCATTTAAAAATTGGGTGATTTAAAGTGACGAGTTATTGATGATGTATATGCATGACACAAAATTACATTATAAACATTCAAGTAAAACAAAGCAAAGGAATAATACTTTTATTAGTGTTCTTCATCCTTAAGTAACTGGGGGCTTTCAATGTGGAGTTGACACTCCAGCTCACTGCAAGATTAGGACAGTAGCACCAGTTTAGGTGGAATCGTTTGCTAAACACTGATAATACTATACCTGTGTATTTAAGGTTAAGGATGTGTTGACACTTGATGCAGGCTTTATGAATTTTAAAACAGCAATTTAAGATTCCAATGCAGATTACAACCAGCCTTAAATAAGACCAATGGTCATTGCTCCACATTTTGCTTTAGTCCCATGATAAAGAAAGTTAATAAAATACTAATAATATAAGATCACTTAATGTCTGTGCAACATAATTTTAGTTTTTTATGGTTTAGAATAATTCAAATTTTTAGTCAGTGTTAGAGTCTTTGTAAAAACAAATCTTCATAATAGAAGCAAAGAAGTACTAATGGGACATTCAGATATCACCAATTACCACATAAATTTTTGTTTAAAACAGCGGTGGCGGTGATGGCGCCGTTAACTTTTTGGAAAAGTTTCATGAGCACCTCCATATCTCAAGAACTTTAGGTTCTAGGTTGATGAAACTTGGTATGCATATGCCCCAGTAGTAGCTTAGCACAGTTGCATCCCCATCTTTTGACCTTGACCTTGATTTTCCGGTTGAGTGACTTTGACAATTTTCAATACATATAATAGCAATGGAAAAGTTTTGTGAGCACCTCCATATCTCAAGAACTATAAGTCCTATGTTGATGAAACTTTGTATGCATATGCCCCAGCAGTAGTTTAGCACAGTTACATCCTCATCTTTTGACCTTGACCTTGATTTTCTGGTTGAGTGAATTAGATTATTTTAATTGCATATATTTGCAATGATTACACATCTTTTGATCTCAAAAACTGAAAATCCATGTAAATTCAAAATATAGTGAAATAAGAAAGAAGAATTGTTTCTGATGGTGCCGGCAGGTGAAACATACTTTAGTGTTAACTCTTGTCTTTTATCAAAAAGTTCTATATATTTTTATATATATGTGAAAACATTGCATTGTGAATTCCAGGAAAAAGATGACAGTGAAGATGAGAAACCAAAGAGTAAAAAGAAAAAGGAAAAAAGAAGAACAGATTTAGAGGAAGACGATGATGATCTGTCATCGGAGGAATCCACAAAACTTACAAGAAAAGTATGTGTAAATGGAACTAGCTCCATCCTATAGATATGTTTCATGTGTTGAAATATCTCAGTGCTCCCTCACACTTTCACCCCTCGATTTATTGCCAACCTGGCTTATTGCCAAGAAATCTCTGTGTCCCGATTTTCTCCCATTAAAATTCCCTCATTATAATGCCAAACTCCCATATCGCCATCCTCCCGAACCTTTACTGTCCAAAACGTCCCAATTCAAACCAAATTTCCCTCCCAATTATTGCCCTTAATTTGTGTATTGTGTGTTTTGACAAGCTGGCTTCTTGATCGATTACGGTCACGGTAATTGATTTCTTATCTTATGAGGGCAATACAGGTGAATTGTTTTTACCTTTTAAAATGCATGTTATTATTGGGGTTAAAATAAATAAACAAGAATTCCTCATGTTTAATTCTAGTTCATGTAAATTTTCAACCCTATCACTATCACACTTCTGGTCTACACTTCTCACTCACTTTTTAGCCATACTCGACATAACACCAATTTCAGTTATGAACAAAAGGTGGGTGTTTAACCAGGTGCTCTGTAAAGTATGATTTCATATTACATAAAATAATAGTCAGACTTGTTTGATGGTTTAAGATTTATAATGAAATGAGTGCACATCTCTATTTTAGATGCAGGTTTCTGAAAAGTTGCTTGACTTCCCAAGCTTATCTATTTCTTTCATTAGATTCTGGTCATAGTTGCTGTGTTTTTTTTCCTAGATGCTGGTAACAGACATGTTATTACTAGGATGTATAAAGGATGTGAAGGAATACAGCATTCTAATGAGTCTTCCTGGTGGTCTTCTAGGGTCAGTCTCCATCACCAATATATCAGATTCCTACCAGGATCAGCTTCAGCTATTAGCTAGTCAGTCAGTAGACGCTGAGGATCTGGTAAGTCATCTATAGTTCTCTTCAGGATGAGCTTCAGCTACTAGCTAGTCAGTCAGTAGACGCTGAGGATCTGGTAAGTCATCTAAAGTTCTCTTCAGGATGAGCTTCAGCTACTAGCTAGTCAGTCAGTAGACGCTGATGATCTGGTAAGTCATCTATAGTTCTCTTCAGGATCAGCTATTAGCTAGTCAGTCAGTAGACGCTGAGGATCTGGTAAGTCATCTAAAGTTCTCTTCAGGATCAGCTTCAGCTATTAGCTAGTCAGTCAGTAGACGCTGAGGATCTGGTAAGTCATCTATAGTTCTCTTCAGGATCAGCTATTAGCTAGTCAGTCAGTAGACACTGAAGATTTGGTAAGTCATCTATAGTTCTCTTCAGGATCAGCTTCAGCTATTAGCTAGTCAGTCAGTAGATGCTGAGGATCTGGTAAGTCATCTAAAGTTCTCTTCAGGATCAGCTTCAGCTATTAGCTAGTCAGTCAGTAGATGCTGAGGATCTGGTAAGTCATCTATAGTTCTCTTCAGGATGAGCTTCAGCTATTAGCTAGTCAGTCAGTAGACGCTGAAGATCTGGTAAGTCATCTATAGTTCTCTTCAACTTCAGCAATTAGCTAGTCAGTCAGTAGACACTGAAGATTTGGTAAGTCATCTAAAGTTCTCTTCACAATCAGCTTTAGCTATTAGCCTGCTATAGTTCTCTTAAGGATCAGCTTCAGCTATTAGCTAGTCAGTCAGTAGACCCTAAAGATCTGGTAAGTCATCTATAGTTTTCTTCAAAGGTAACCTATGTCACAAGTTAATATACAGTCCTATTTCTTATATGTCAGTTACCATCAGGTTTATTGATAAAATTAGGCCCCTCCCCTTCAAGGATCTGGAAGTCCTATTAGCTATAAGTATGTCTGGTTGTCTGTCTGTCCACCAACAATTTTTTTCTAATATTTAAACTTCAAAACAATAAGGGATGAAATTTAAGACAGTGATTAAGTACCATTGGAGGAATTGCTTATGAAAATTTCATGAAAATCTGTTGAACATTTTTGGAAAAGCTAAGATTTTGTTGCCAACATGACCCTGTCTGACTTTGTCAGTATTCTAGTTGATGTCTACATTCATTGCCACATATGTCTTCATGGAAGACTGCCATTCTACCTTGTATAGAACTTTGGATTGTTTTTGTTCAAGGCTTTGAATACATTGATTTTATATTTCAGGATGTACATGGTCTCCAGGAGATGTTTAAACCAGGAACTGTATTGCCATGTAAAGTTCTATCAATTAACAAAAGTGGGAGAGACAAGACCATGATAGAACTGACAATAAACCCTAAACATATCAACCGAGAGTTTAACACAGATAGCATTCGAGAAGGAATGGTAGTGTATTAATGTACAGTTATTTAATGCATACGATGGTATAGTCTAGAATATAATGTTGAGGTGTTAGAAACCCCCAAATGTTCTCTACGCCTAAGGCCAATAGAACACGAGGGGTTTCTGACATAAACATTTTCTTGACTATTGCCCTGAAATATGCATGAAATAACTGTTCTATTACCTTATAAAATAATTTTGCAGGCAATAGTTCATTTGATATATTCATTGGGCAATACTTCATTGAATTTCTGCCCTGTATTGATTCATTTAAGCTAGAGTATAATTACATTAGAAATTAGACATTATTGTATAGGGAATTTATATTTTAAGGTAATTATATACTTAGATTAACAAAAACTGATGATTAACTCTAAAAATGTCAGCTGAGAGTCTATAACCGATATCATTCGAGAAGAAATAGTAGTGCATTAGTAATTTTAAATAATAAAGAAATAAAACTTACCATTAACACCCTAAACATAGGAGGGTTAAAATGAACAGCATACACGAATGAATCTTTTGATATCTACAACAGATGTAATCATTCGATTTGTTTTGACAGGTATTGTTTGGAAGTATTGCAAGCCAGGAGGATCAGGGATATGTTGTAGATCTAGGCATCCAAGCCATTAAAGCTTTCCTAAGGAATAAAGAGGCTGAAAAGTATATACAGAAATATAATGAAGGTGATACCATTAACTTTATTATAAAGTATTTCTTTTGTTTGTATTTCTCTCTTTTTCTCCATCAGTGTACTTGTCTGTTTAGTTTCGTTGCTGAGTATGATGTCATTTGTCTATTATAAGCAGCTAATTAGGTTTTTAGTAGACCCCCTTAACATATGCAATATTCTCTTACAAGTTTTTATACGACCGCAAAAAATTTGCGGACGTATTATGGTATGATGCTGTCGTCGTCGTCGTCGTCGTCCTCGTTGTCGTCGTCGTCGTTGTCGGTGTCTGTTAACTTTTTAGTGTTTCCACAATAACTTTATTTTTTTGGCATGTTTGTTCTTGTCAAATAGCGAATACAAAATTAAGAATTTGTGACCCCCCCTTTTTCCCCCTATTACGTAATTAGGGGCCAAATGGGGCTTTTTTATTTGTGGTCCGATTTTGAAAATTTTTTTTGCAAATTTATTCTTGTCAGGTAGCAATTTCTAAATTTAAGAATAAATTTTTTGGGCTGTAATCATAATTTTAAAAAAATGCTGGTTCGATTTTTAATTTTTTCCCCAAACATTATTCTTTTAAAGAGTAGAATACAACATTAAAAATTTATATTTTTAGCCCCTGGGTTGAAAGTCCATCAGAGAAGCATGTGTCAAAAACCTTTGTCAGTCCACCATGGGCTGCATGTGTCCAGAACAATAGACTATCCATATTAGGCCTAAAACGTACAGGGTTCAACATGTTGCGGTCGTATCATGCTGCGCTCAGCAAACTTTTTATTACAATTTATTCTTGCAATTTTTTCTTCCAACCTTTCACGGTTTGCCAATGAAATGTTATTGTATTTTGATAAACTTAGTTTCTTTGGCCAAAAATGTGACTATTTTCTCATCCTTTTAATAATTTGTCAAAATGTAAAGATTTATGTGAATAATTTTCAATTTCAAATCATCATGTTTATAGAATTTGCTTTTTTGTTTGTTTAGGAAATCTGTTAATGATAGGCCAGTCAGTGATGTGTAAAGTTCTGGCTGGAAAAGGCAACAAATCAAGTGGAAAATCAAGAGTTGTTTCCCTTACTATAGATCCTGATCAAATCAAAGACTCTCAGGTACTGTCAATATTTAAGGTGGTAATAGTTCATAAGCTAGATATGAGTCTTATTTTCTGAGGCATTCAAATGAGCTCAAAGTTTAAATGAGAGAGCCGGTGGTGTAGTGGTTAACGCGTCGGACTACTAACACCAAGGTTCGTGGTTCGATCCCCGTCCGGGGTGAAAATTTCATGAACCAATTTTCCGACTCTCTCTTGACACCATTTGCGTGGATGGTCTCAAGGAACGATGCTAGTCCTTCGGAAGGGACGAAAAAAAGGTTGTCTCTTGTATGTGGAGAGCAATACCCCATGCACGTTAAAGACCCCTTTGTAGAGTTCGATAAGAGTAGGCTCAATGGGGACCGCTGCAAAGTCCACACTCGCAACCTGCTAGCTGGAGAGGGATTTACATAAGCATTAAGCTTGTTTCCCAATCCAGGATAAATAAATATGTTCAAACTAAACTAAAGGTTAAATTAATTTCAAAAACTTCAGGTAATATTACCTTATTTTATTCACAAGGTTGGGTGAAGCTTAGGTTGCTTCATCTTTTAGGTAAAAAAGGTAAAAAAAAAGAAGTCTGAAATAAATGATTGTGACCAATCTGGTCAATAAATATAAATATCTGCTGGTAGGGACACAAACAGTACCAAGTGGATAAGAGAAATGGTATATATGTTGATTTGTTTATTTTGGAGAATTGTTCTAAGAAAAGCCACATAACCAAAATAAAAAAAAACATAGACCAAATAAAGCTCTAAGAACAAAATCATATGCATTACCAGGGAAAAAAAGGAGTAGAGCCACGAATGCCTCAAATCGGCCCGGTATTTTTACTAATTTTCAAACTACTTCAACTTTTCGTAAATTTATCCAAAATGAGTTAAGGCATAACTGAACTTTTCATATATGTAAGATTTAGCAAAATATCTACATCACAGGTCTAGCCTTGGCATTTCAAACACGCCATATATTATACAATTCCTAATTTTTTGCCCATTTGCACTGTTTTCTCGTCGTATTTTGCCAAAAATAGTATTGGCCACATTCGTCGACCATCGTAATTTTTTGATAGTTAATTTGTAACATAATAATACACATTTCTATCACAAAATAATTTTGGTCGACGGGTGTGGCCATTTTCGTTTCCAACGATTTATACATGAAAATCAATGAAAAATGTCAAAAAAACGAGATTTTGTACAAAATAGACTGATTTTTAGCTCACTGTCCTCCTTGTTGATAAACAATTAAACAAAAAGATATTGCAATTTATAAAATATGAAGTCTAATGAACATCAAAGCAGCAATTACAAGCAAGTATATCAAAGTTGAATTTTTGGGCTGATTTGGGGCCTTCGTGGCTCTACTCCTTTGCAAAAGTTTTATACAACATGTACAATGTTAAGTTACTCAATATTTCAAAATCAAGAAATCTTTACATGCGTTTGTTTTTTTTTAGGTAACTACTGACATGAAGGTTCCATTTAGATGTTTGGTGCCAGGCATGAAGATACAAGTTCAAGTAAAGAATGTATGTACTTTTTAGTTGCAGTTTTTATGAGCTTTTTTATTGCCTTTTATATGTCTCATACTCAGGTATAATATTGTATTAATCCAGGAACCATTTCATCTGTTACTGTATAAATGAGCAATAGTTTTGGCAGTTGCAGGGTAAATTTGGCCAGATTTCAGGAAGTGAAAAATCTGGTTATAAAATGGTGATTGTGGGGCGGGCAGACAGCCAGGTAGAATTTTTGTAATAGTTTTCTCAGCAACTACTAATCACAGCCACTTGATATTTTATAAAAAGCATTAGGGTGTGTCCCATAACGTGGGATTTGACTTCAGGTCTGTTGTTCACCTACATGTACCTCCTGTTTAACAAAATCTGGCCATTTTTGACTTTGACAGATTTTTATTTCTGTTGATATGATTTTTCCATAATACAGATGATAAACAAATGTTTTGAGCTAAGGATGAAAAAATTGTTTTTCCAGTCGCTCTGTTGAGTGTCCATTCATTTTGAACTCCATTGATATGGTATAGATTAGTCAGTACCAAAGGGGTCAGTTAATGCAGGTTTTACTGCAGTATTATTGATTGGCACGCTTTTTTATGCGACAATATGAAAATTGACAGGTTTTGAAATCAGGACAAATAAGACAAATCAGTTGCAGTTGAACAGTTCCTGTTTTAAATGGAATAGTTTAATGTTCAGCCTCTTTTCATTGCAAAAATTGTGTTTTTTATTGATACTGTAATATATTTAAGTTACAAGACTATTAATGATAATGGAGATACTGATATCTGTTTCAGATTAGAAATGATGGGTGTGTAGTAAAATTCCTTCAGAATACGGGAACTATTAACCAGTTACACCTCTCTGAAGAAGTGGACATTGATCAACAGGTATTAGCAGGCATTTGGTCTGAACTTTATTCTTACAAAGATTTTTGAACATAGTCAGTCTCAACCCTAAAAATTACAAACATTTGCCAATTTCTTTAGAAAATGCAACTTCAATTGATGTATTATAAAATCAGATTTTGTAAAAGGGAAAACAAAAGTTTATGTAATTTTAATTGCTTATTCTTTTAACATAATTTATAACATTGTATCTTCATATTAAACAAATTAAGGTAGTACAGTGGTCAAAACAATGAATGTCTTTTCTGACAAAGACAAAAACATTCCTATTTAACTGTCTAAAGGTTGTTGTTATGATGAATTATGAGGAAAAATATAAGTTGAAATAAAACCTAACCATGCTAACTGTAATATTTATTCTATAACATTTCCCATATACTTTTTTCAAGGGAGATAAATTGTATACAATTTGTCAGGGAAAATTCAGTTTTTGTCTCGCCTGCGACGAATAGTCGCGGAAGGCGAGACATAGGTATTACTTTCCGGCGACGGCGACGGCGGCGGCGTAAACTTTTTTGTAAGACTTTTGTGGACGATGAATTGCTTGAAAAGTATAATAGCTAGGCATCTGATATTTGGTATACAGACAGTTCAGGTTATGGTCTACGCAACTGTCACCATGCCATGTGACCCTGACCCCATTTTCACGCTCCAGTGACTCTGTGAACTTAGATCTTTTTTCAGGCCGTAAACTTTTTTGTAAGACTTTTGTGGACGATGAATTGCTTGAAAAGTATAATAGCTAGGCATCTGATATTTGGTATACAGACAGTTCAGGTTATGGTCTATGCAACTGTCACCATGCTGTGTGACCCTGACCCCATTTTCACGCTCCAGTGACTCTGTGAACTTAGATCTTTTTTCAGGCCGTAAACTTTTTTGTAAGACTTTTGTGGACGATGAATTGCTTGAAAAGTATAATAGCTAGGCATCTGATATTTAGTATACAGACAGTTCATGTTATGGTCTACGCAACTGTCACCATGCCATGTGACCCTGACCTCATTTTCACGCTCCAGTGACTCTGTGAACTTAGGTCTTTTTTCAGGCTGTAAACTTTTTTGTAAGACTTTTGTGGACGATGAATTGCTTGAAAAGTATAATAGCTAGGTATCTGATATTTAGTATACAGACAGTTCAGGTTATGGTTTACGCAACTGTCACCATGCCGTGTGACCCTGACCTCATTTTCACGCTCCAGTGACTCTGTGAACTTTGGTCTTTTTTCAGGCTGTAAACTTTTGTAAGACTTTTGTTGACGATGAATTGCTTGAAAAGTATAATAGCTAGGCATCTGATATTTAGTATACAGACAGTTCAGGTTATGGTCTATGCAACTGTCACCATGCCGTGTGACCCTGACCCCATTTTCACGCTCCAGTGACTGTGAACTTAGGTCTTTTTCAGGCCGAAAAACTTTTTTGTAAGTCTTTTATGGACAATGAATTGCTGGAAAGTTATAATAGCTAGGCATCTGATATTGGGTAAACAGACAGTTGCGGTTATGGACAACGCAACTGTCACCATGCCATGTGACCATGACCCCATTTTTACGCTCCAGTGACTCTGTGAACTTAGGTCTTTTTTTCAGACAGAAAACTTTTTGTAATACTTGTGTGGACAATGGATTGCTTGAATAGTATAATAACTAGGCATCTGTTATTAGGTATACTGACACTTTTTTATGTTTATATCAAGAAATGAAAGCTTAGGTAGTGGATTTTAGCGATGGTGCGGGCAGGCGAGACATACTTTTAGTGGCCACACTTGTTCCAATGTATTTTTTAGAAAAGGAACAGTGACCCCATGATATTATAATTTGATTTCATAGAACTAACCAAAATGGAAGTTTTGACAAAATATAACAAAACCAAATTCTGTGAAATTTGGAAATTTTCATTTATACCATTTCTTCCTATATAAAAATAGCATAATTTGAACTAGTTTATAAAAATAATTAAGCACAGTGACGTATTCTTTTTATTTTGTTTTTCAAACATATGCACTTAGTTACTTGTTTTGACAAAGTTTAAGAAAATTCTATCCTACAGATTTTTTTTATTACTGTACCACCTTAAGTAAATCAGAAAATGCAGATTTCATATTTTATCTAAATATTCTTAAAAAAAAACAATTTTAGATTATGTAAAAAAATAATTTCTGATTACTTTTTGGTACAAAGTTAATAACAAACCAAAGGAAAAAGTTAATCATGCCATGAGCCATGTATCTTGTTGAAAGTCAATTAATGTTATCGTTTATTTTTACATTTCAGATACTATCCTGTGTATTGTATATTCACCCAATTACAAAAATCATATCATTCTCCAACCTTCCACATTTAGTCAACTACAAAGGAGGACCACTGATTGGTCAGTTTGGTCAGCTGACCTGCGGAACTATCATCGAGAAGGCAAAAGTTATAAAAACTGCTCAAAAGTCAATTTTATTTTCGTTACCAAACAAAATGAATGCAGTATGTCTGGTAAGTGTAAATCCTTAAAAGCTCTTCTGTACCGTAATTGATTAAATATAAAGCTAAACAAATTGACTTTATAAAATGGTATGTAAATTAAAAAAACCCAAACACAATTAAAAAAGATACATGTTTAACAAAATAGAATCTCATTGTCAACTAAAAAGTATAACCATTTTTTTTCAATTGTGAGAGGTTACTTGTTTTATGTTGTATTTGATTATAATTTGTCATGTGTTATTTCAGGGGAAACATCTGGGTGATGATAGACGTGTTAATGTAGCTAAAGTGTATAAAACAGGAACCAAACACAGGTACTGAGCTATTTAATCATTTTCTTGTCCAAACAGAAGTAACACTCTACCTATGCAGTGTATAGAAATTAACATTTTAGTGTTGTCTTAAATGTTTTAACAAACTGTTGAAGTGGACTTGACCCAGGAAACTATTGCAGTTAAAATGAAAATTAAAGTTTTTGTCTCGCCTGCGACTTTAGTCGCTGAAGGCGAGACATAGGTATTACTTTCCGGCGGCGACGGCGACGACGACGACGTAAACTTTTTTGTAAGACTTTTGTGGAAAATGAATTACAAGAAAAGTATAATAGCTAGGCATCTGATATTTGGTATACAGACAGTTGGGGTTATGGTATACACAACTGGTACAATGCCGTTCGACCTTGACCCCAATTTCATGGTTCAGCGACTCTGTGAACTTAGATGTTTTTTCAGGCCAAAAGACCCCTTTGTAAGACTTTTGTGGAAAATGAATTACATGAAAAGTATAATAGTTAGGCATCTGATATTTGGTATACTGACAGTTAGGGTTATGGTCTACGCAACTGGCACCATGCAGTTTGACCTTGACCCCAATTTCATGGTTCAGCGACTCTGTGAACTTAGATGCTTTTTCAGGCCAAAAGACCCCTTTGTAAGACTTATGTGGAAAATGAATTACAAGAAAGTATAATAGCTATGCATCTAATATTTGGTATGCAGACAGTTGGGGTTATGGTCTACGCAACTGGCACCGTGCCGTTTGACCCTGATCCTAATTTCATGGTTCAGCGACACTGTGAACTTAGATGTTTTTTTTTTGGCCAACAAACTCCTTTGTAAGACTTTTGTGGAAAATGAATTAAGTCAAAATAATAGCTAGGCATCTGATATTTGGTATACAGACAGTTGGAGTTATGGTCTACGCAACTGGCACCATGCCGTTTGACCGTTACCCCAATTTCATGGTTCCGTGACTCTGTGGACTTAGATGATTTTTGGGACAATTTAAACTTTTGTGAAAAATAAATTAAGTTAAAAGTATAATAGCTAGACATCTGATATTTGGTATACAGACATTTGGGGCTTTGGTCTACACAACTGACACATGTTGTGTGACCCTGACCCCATTTTCATGGTTCAGTGACTTTGTGAACTTAAATGATTTTTTGGTGGAAAATGAGTTAAGTGAAAAGTATATTATAGCTAGTCATCTGATATTTTGGGATTATGGTATACACAACTGACATCACCATGTAATGTGACCTTGGTCCCATTTTCATGGTTGAATGACTTAGTGAATGTTGGTTTTTTTTTCATTGTTTCTAAATGACTATGGTATCTATAACACACTTCAGACATCTATGTGATGGTTAAATGGAATTCTGTCATTTGTCACATGACCTTGACCTTAACTTTTCTGAAGGCCCAGCTAGACCTTCAATGAGTTCTGTGATGGTGCTGACAGGCAAGACATACTTTAGTGTCAACTCTTGTTTGCCTTTTCTTCTCTATTCTTTTAACTTTTTGGCCACTTTTCTAATTATTCGGGTTTTTATTCTTTATTCTTTAAAGCCCCATCCACACCATCAGTAATGTAAATTTGTTGATGAGGTATTTTAGTTATTTGTATAGAAATCTTTCACATGTACTGGGGAATTTCAAAGCACACAATGTAATAAGGGTAAATAATATTATCAGACAAAATTGTTCTGTGCACAAGGAATTGTTGGTAAAATAAGCATAGATATGACTGACTTTTATAGTTTAATTCAGACCATGTCCATTACCAACATTGATCTGTCATTTCTGCGCCAGTAAAAGAAAACTGTCTTGTTGAGTGTTAAAAAGTACCAAATAGTGACCCTACCTGAAATGTAACTATTTTATTTGTTCAATGTTGTAAATGAATGGTCAGTTCAGAACTGTCTGTTGCTCCCTGTTGAGCGTTTGTTGTTTCAGCCCTGAGTTCTTGACATGAAGTCATTTTTTACAGCGTAATTTTGGGTCCTAGGCCGGTCAGAACAATTTCTGGACTTAATATGAATCTTGCATATTTAGTAGTTAACTTGCGTAATTGATGATTTATTTATAGATGTAGAGTGATGGATTTTGATTTGATTGACAACATAGTTAAAGTCACATTAAAACAGTAAGTATAAAGAGGCATTTAACAAATAACTTTTAATATAATACTCCATATACTATTCTTTTATTGTTGTTATTATTTAATTTGAGGCCTTTTCTACATGTACCTGATACTCTTTCAATCTTTCACATCTTTTATAAATTTGTTTTCAAAAGAAAGTATTATTTGAACAGACTATAAACATGTATCAATATGATGTATTGTATAAGCTTTTTTGTTATAATTTTTTTAAAGTAAACTATTTTTCTTGATTTAAAATATTTCCAGGAGTTTACTGAATGAGAAATATCTCAGCATCAATGATATCAAGATGGGTGATGTTATACAGGTATGTAATGGAACAATGGGGTTTGTTTTACACAGATAGCACCTGATCATTTAATATTGGTGGTGTCCTTTTATTATAAATCACTTTATTGTGTTTGGAAGCAGTAAAATTTTATTACTGATAGAAAAATATGCAAAATTCTTTTCTTATTGAGAACCTGATAATTCATTTAAGTGTTATATTCCAATATGGACTAAAACAAAGTTTCCAACCCATCTGAAAAGTCAGGACAAAATCAAGTAGAAATTTGTACCATGTGTTGATATTGCATTTGCTCTAAAGCAAAATCTAACATCCTCATTATGTGACATGCTGGTACTCTATATTGTTTGTAGGCAACATGATAGGTGTGTTGTCACATGCACCAGAGTTCACTTAAACAAAGAAAGCATTAAAAACAGACATTCCTTTATTAACGTTCAATTATATTGCAGGGTTGATAGAATGAATATCTTTTTATTTCAGTGCACAGTTGATAAAGTTGTGGAGAATGGGGTAACAGTAAAAGTAACCAGTAGTATTCAGGGATTTATACCCAATACACATCTTACTAACTCTACATTCCATATGAACCACACTAAGATGTTCAAGACAGGAGCAGAAATCAAGTGTAGGGTAAGTGTAACTTTCCCTTTAATGCACATCATCGATAACCACCATGCTGATTTTTGCTTCCTTGTTTGGAAGTTTGCAGTTTGAAAAGAAAACCTTTGCTTTAAATAAAGACCATCTCATTAAAACAAATGCCATAGATACATTTTAAAGGCATATTGTCTACCAAAAATTATTTTTTTGTAAAACCAAAAAATTGTCGTAAGACTATTCGTTTTGTTTATTTAGAAAGATACGAACGTTCAAAATACCAGTAGGGTACCTTATTACTTCAAAAATTAAAAAAATATATAATATTTGTAAAGCTTTACAAAAATTCATATTCATGAGATGTAGATGAGCTGTAAGCATGCGCACTATACTTTCTTTGATTGAAAACTTCCATAGTTCTTGCACGTGGTGCATAATCTGTTTCTCGAAGTTTTACCTCGGAAGAAAATTAAAACGGCAACCGAATATTAGAGCTACTTAATGAATAAAACTGACAGTTATTGCCTGTATTAAGTTTTGAATGGGATTTGAAAGGAAAACACGAAAAATATTGGTTTTGTTTCAACATATTAATGCATTCGGGGGACAAAAAGCGAGATACCGATTAGTGTCCGCGTTAAAACTACTCAGTCTAAAACTGTGTCAATGTGACGTGATGCAGGTAAATAAGATATCAATCAATATTGTCGAGATATTTTGATCAAAATAAACTACTTTTGAGGCAAAATTTGTAGCAAATTTGTTTTTCAATATTCATTTAATTGCATTTCGGTCTAATTGACACCAAAAAATTGGGGGGTAAAAAAAATGAGTTTGCCGTAGACAATATGCCTTTAATTCAAATCATTGTACAATAATTATGTCCTCTCCCCATCTGGAGATGAGACCTATTGTTTTGTTCTGTCTGTCTGTCTGTCTGTCTGTCTGTCATAAAGTTATTCTACTCAGCTCTCTAAAAATTACTTAGCAGAATTTAATAAAACTTGGTATGTAGCATGTTCATAATATGTAGTAGTGTATGTTACCAGAAAATATTTATACTCAAAAGTTTGTGGAAGTTATGATCCTTTGAACTTATTTTTTAAACAGAAATTAGGGGAGTATTTTGCTAGCAAAACAAACATTCTTTATATAGTTTATTGTCTCGCCTGCGAAGCAGAGCGGGACATAGGTGTTACTTTACCGGCGGCAGCGGCGATGGCGGCGGCGACGGCGGCGTTAACTTTTTGAAAAAGTTTTATGAGCACCTCCATATCTCAAGAACTATAAGTCCTAGGTTAATGAAACTTGGTATGCATATGCCCCAGTAGTAGCTTAGCACAGTTGCATCCCCATCTTTTGACCTTGACCTTGATTTTCCGGTTGAGTGACTTTGACAATTTTCAATACATACATTGTATAATAGCAATAGAAAAGTTTTGCGAGCACCTTCATATCTCAAGAACTATAGGTCCTAGGTTGATGAAACTTGGTATGCATATGCCCCAGTAGTAGCTTAGCACAGTTGCATCCCCATCTTTTGACCTTGACCTTGATTTTCCGGTTGAGTGACTTTGACAATTTTCAATACATAGAATAGCAATGGAAAAGTTTTGCGAGCACCTCCATGTCTCAAGAACTATAGGTCCTAGGTTGATGAAACTTGGTATGCATATGCCCCAGTAGTAACTAAGCACAGTTGCATCCCCATCTTTTGACCTTGACCTTGATTTTTCGGTTGAGTGACTTTGACAATAATAGCAATGGAAAAGTTTGCGAGCACCTCCATATCTCAAGAACTATTGGTCCTAGGTTGATGAAACTTGGTATGCACTTAGCATAGTTGCATCCCCATCTTTTGACCTTGACCTTGGTTTTCCGGTTGGGTGACTTTGATTATTTTTATTGCATATATTTGCAATGTTTGAGTTCTATAAACATCTTTTGATCTCAGAAACTGAAAATCCACATAAATTCAAAATATAGTGGAAGTAAGAAAGAATAATTGTTTATGATGGTGCCGGCAGGCGAGACATTAGTGTTAACTCTTGTATTTATTTAATGTATGTTTTCAGGTTTTGAAGGTGAATCCAGTGAAGAAGAATGTGATATTAACCTGTAAAAGTTTGTTGATAAAGTCTAAGCTGCCTCTGATCACGGACTTCAGTCAGTTACAGAAAGATCTACAAGTGGAGGGTTATATCTCTCTCATCAATAGAAATGGTGTTGGCATCAAGTTCTATGGAGATATGAAGGTATGTAGTATACAATTGTTTACTGGTCATGAGGGAAACAGTACATTTGTTTCCACGAGGTAATTACTATTTCATGAGGCGCATAGCGCCGAGGGAAATGGTAAGTACCGAGGGGAAACACATGTTCTGTTTTCCGAATGACCAGTAAACAATTGTTTTATTATACTGAATCGGTAACAACTTAACTATAGCCACGCCTACTGCTCACTCTTTACTTTGTATAAAGGGTATTATGTTCTCCTTCGCTTCGCTTATCCGAACATAAAATATTTCTAAACTAAATAAAGACTATAACACCAATCAGGGTATGAGTTCCACACTAAACGGCTCGACAATACAAAGATGCAGCAAAATATGAAATGTGTATATAAATTCATTAAAGTCCTAAGTTTTTTGAAACTAATAATCTGTTTCCTATTGATTCTTGAATGTAACCATCTTTTGACTTATCTGATCTCCACCTCCCGTGTGATTTTAACAACCTATCCGGGATAGAGTTGCTTGCTGCAGCAGTTGCACCGCCACTTCTTAGACTGTGTAGACCAAACTGTTTTTTGTCAAAACCTAATTGTTGTAATGCTTCTAATACAATTTCTCTAGCTCTTGTGTATGATATGGGCTTATTTTGTTTGCATAATTTTGTTGTGTTTGTAGACTTAAAATAAGAAACTGCTCTAAAAATGTATTGATCGGAATTCATGTCTAAATGTGCTTCATCCAAATATCTTTGTAACATAACAACCGGACAATTTTGTGTTTCTGTTCTTGAAATAATCACTACATTCCCTTGCCTATAAATATCCGTTTTGCTTTTCTCTATTGTGATTTCAACATGTGTATCGAAAAAAGATATATTATTAGCTTTTATATGCGAAAGCTCATCAAATCTCAAGAAACCGGAATAACCCAATAACATAAGACAACAAATGCGCAAATCTTTAATGTCGCTGGAAACACCATATTTTAAAACTACCATCTTCAAAATGTCTGCGGTAATGGGAGATTTCTTTCTAACAGGTTGGGCTAAAAGTCTGAGACCTCCTTCCAAAACGAGCTTTAAAAAATTGTCTTTGAAAACATCGTCAAACAAGTTTAAATCATGTTCCCACTTAATACTGTAATAATTAGCATTCAATACGGACGTAGACACGTTTGACTGGATCAGAAAAGATAAATATAAAGATATAGTAGTCACAGAAGCTGGTAAATAGTGTAAATCATATTTCAAACACCAATGCTTAAATTTAGAAAAATAACCGTCATATTTCTTTATAGTATTGTCGCTTTTTCCGGCCTTAACTATAGATGGCATTTGAGAGGCAAGGTGACTTAAGAAAGGAGTTGACAAAGTCTTCAGTGACTTCCAGTGTGAATGATTAAACCTCAACTGTAACGATAAACAAATAAAAAATTTAATTAAAGAATTTGCAAATTTTAAACAATACTAATTTATTACGGATATGAGGCCCAAAAACGAGACTTGAACATATAAATATATATAAATTTACAAATTGAGCTCAACGCACTGAGTAGTATGAAATAAATTTCTGATTTATTAAAAATAGAAAGCCCCAAAACGGAACTTTCACAAATTGGGCTCGACACACTGGGTAAAATGAAATAATACTGATTCATTACGAATATACAGCCCAAACGGGACTTGCACATATATAAACATCACAAATTAGACTCAACGCACCGAATAAAATGAAATAATACTGATTCATTACGAAAATAAAGCCCAAACGGGACTTACACGTATATAAACATCACAAATTAGACTCAACACACTGAGTAAAATGAAATAATACTGGATCATTACAAATATGAAGCCCAAACGGGACTTACGCATATTTAGACATGCACCAATTAAACTCAACAAACTGAGTAATATCAAATAATACTGAATTATTGCAAATATGAAGCCCAAACGGGACTTACACATATATAAACATTCACAAATTTAAAAGCTCAGCACACTGAGTAATATGAAATAATACTGAATCATTACAAATATGAAGCCCAAACGAGACTTACACATATATAAACATTCGCGAACTACAGTACACCAAGAGACATACCGTGACTGATCACCGTGATAGTGGTACACCACTCTTAGAGACATAACAAATATCTTTTTTGTTGTTAAAGATTTTAAAAAAATTCTTTTTACATTTTGAAGGAATGATTATACAGAACAATTTCCAAAAAGAATTTTTGAAAAATCTTTAACCACAAAAAAGATATTTGTTATGTCTCTAAGAGTGGTGTACCACTATCACGGTGATCAGTCACGGTATGTCTCTTGGTGAACTGTAGGCTCAACACAGTGAGTAATATGAAATAATGCTGATTTATTACAAATATGAAGCCCAAAACGGGACTTACACATATATAAACATTCACAAACTAAGCTCAGCACACTGAGTAATAAGGAATAATACTGAATCATAACGAATATAAAGCCCAAACGGGACTTACACATATATAAACATTCGCATACTAGGCTCAACACACTGAGTAACATGAAAAGATACTGATTTATTACAAATATGAAGCCCAAACGGGACTTACACATATATAAACATTCGAAAATTAAGCTCAACACACTGAGTAAAATGAAATAATAATATTTTATTATAAATATGAAGCCCAAACGGGACTTACGCACATATAAACATTCTCAAACTAGGCTCAACACACTGAGTAACATGAAATAATTACTGATTTATTACAAATATGAAGCCCAAATGGGACTTACACAAATATAAACATTCGAAAATTCAACTCAACACACTGAGTAAAATGAAATAATAATATTTCATTATAAATATAAAGCCCAAACGGGACTTACGCATATATACACATTCTCAAACTTGGCTCAACACACTGAGTAATATGAAATAATACTGATTTATTACAAATATGAAGCCCAAACGGGACTTACGCATATATAAACATTCGCAAACTAGGCTCAACACACTGAGTAACATGAAATAATACTGATTTATTACAAATGTGAAGCCCAAACGGGACTTACACACATATAAACATTCGAAAACTAAACTCAACACACTGAGTAAAATGAAATAATAATATTTTATTGTAAATATGAAGCCCAAAACGGGACTTACGCATATATAAACATTCGAAAAATTAAGCTCAACACACTGAGTAAAATGAAATAATAATATTTTACTATAAGTATGAAGCCCGCGTAAAATTAAATCAACGCTGAGCTGATATCGAAAATACCCTAATAAAAAAAAAAATTATTATTTTTATTTTTAAACGTTTATAATTCCATATGCTTTGATTAAAACTTACCTAAACAAGCTTTTAAAAACAATCATAGACGAAAATCGACCCTCAACGCTAAAACATTAAATGTGAGGTGATCTGCAGCAAAAATACTGTTTTTATCTGAACCTGCTTCGAAAAATTTGTATGGCCTAACATATTCGATGTGATCTTGAACAAAATGCTTAAATTGATTTCTCTCAGGACACCACAAAACGGGCCAAAACGCTGCAGATGTCCACTTTGGTACAATAAGGACACCGTGACCTTTACATAACTGTAAATGATAAATGGTTTTTATTATGAGCTTGACAGGCGGAACGATCCAACAATGATAAAGTGACCAATCAAAACTAAACGCATCAACGCCGCTCGTGCCTGGACACCAATAAGGTGAAAAGAAAACTTCACACTTATGATTGTTAAAATCAGCGAACAGATCGCAATCAAACCGACCCCAACGGTTTTGAAAATAAGCAAAATATAAATTACGAACGGACCAATCGTCAAAATCAAACATTTTACTGTACATGTCAGCCATGATATTTTGATTTCTGGGGACCCATTCGACTTCTAAAGTAATGGTATAAGCTATACATAAATTAAAAATATTGGTAGCCAAATTATGCAGTTCCGTTTTCATGCTTCCAGCCTGAATAATTCTGACAACGTTTTGGTTGTCTGTATATAATTTAACAACCCTGTTTGCCAAATCTAAATATAAAGACTGTAGCGTGAACAAGACTGCTAACAGTTCTCTGTAGGTTGAGCTCGTAGCTTTTTCAGAAACTGACCACATTTTGTGAACAACTTTTGAATTTGTCTCGACTGTAAATCCGGCGCATGCATACCCGCTTGCGTCAGTAAATACTATTCTCTCAGGCATACGATCTGATATAATCAACTTTCGAGACGGTAAAAATTGGCAATTGTAAAACCAAAAATCTAACTCGACAAGGGCTGGGTCTGTGAGCGTAATATAACTATCCCATGTGTCGCTTGTTGCAATAATCATAAGTAAATTACGTGTCATAATTCTACAAATATTACCCAAACTAGGGATAAAAGAAATGATTTTTCCTGTAACTTTAGACAATTTTCTAGCAGTTAAGGAGTTTAAATTCGAATGTAAATTTAATACGTCTGCTTTAAAATTAAGTAATTTTTCTTCTGGAATTTGAAGCAATAAATTATTTGTATCCCAGACAAAACCTAACCACGTTAATTTCTGTGTAGGTTCCCAGATGCTTTTCTCGTCGTTTATATAAAAACCTGCGGATATCAAATCCTTCTTGACATCCTTGGAAAGGCATAAACATTGATCAAAAGACTCCGCGAAACCCCATCCGTCATCTAAGTAGACTACCATACGATAGGCATGAGATCGCCAATGCTTAACTAACGGTCTAAGCACTTTAGAAAAAACGTGTCCAGCAACAGATAAACCGAAAGGTAAACAACGGAAAACAAAGTATCTAGGACGACCGTCAAAAGACCAAGAAAAACCAAGGTATTTTTGATGATCTGGGTGTATAGTCACGTGATGATACCCTGATCTAAGGTCAAATTTCACCATAAAACCTTGCCCTGAGATATATTGTGTAGCTTCGGGTATAGATTCGAATTTAAACTTTCTTTTCTCAACATATTTATTTACATGACGCAAATCTAGAATCAGTCTTTCTTTGCCGTTAGCATTAACAGACACGGTTAAAGGATTAACAACCCAAGGCACGTATCCTATGCATTCATTTATTACCTGTAAATTTAATAATTTTTCAATGGCGGATACAACAAATGATGAATGATTAAGCGCGGAAGAATTGTTATTCAATCTTGCAAAAGGTGGGGGAGAAAAGAACGGAATTAAATACCCAAATTCTATAACATTCAGCACAAAATCGTTAGCAAACAAAACATTTTTCCAAAAATGTAAACTTCCGACTGTAAATGTACTACTCTTATCTGTAATTTTTTTATCAGGATTCCAAATATTAAATGATAGATTGTACTTAACTGATTCATTTTCCTGGTGCACCAACTGCATAGGTGGGTCCTGAACTGTGGGGACGAGACTTTCTTGGACAACAATAGGCCCAATGACCGGCTTCGTTGCAGTAGTAACATCTCGTTTCACCTGACTTCTGTTGATTGGTCCCGTAATACTCCGCGGGTGTGTACGCTCTAGCTGATCCGTTTGCTGGTAATCCTCCTGATTTAAGTATTTGGCCTCTAGATGATGTGCCAGACTCTTGAAAAAGGTGCTCTTGCTGCTTGTCGACATTTTTAGGATAAGGCTCGACAGTCGCTCTGCTTTTAAATTTTCTTTTCTGTTTTGCTCGGTATTCTGCCTGCCTCAACTTTGCAGCGTCGTCCGTGCCGTCAGTTATAGGGTCATCGATGTACTCTTCTACGGTATCCCACCCGTACTTATCGGCAATGCGGAGAATCTTATTTCTTTTATTCAAATTTTCGGATGCGCTGTCAAGTTGTTTAATAGCACTAGAGGTTGACCCACGTTTGATATACTCAATTGCGTTCGTAATGCTAGATAAAATTTCAGTGTTAACGTCGAACTGCTTTTGATTAGCTTCAAATCGAAACTTGGGTGTAGACTTACTTGGCACTTCTGGCGCTGGCGGTTTCATACGATTTTCTATTTCTCGGAATATATCCCTTTTTTGCCTGTCTAAAGCTGAATCCAATTTACTGGAGAATAATGCTACGGCGTCTTCAGGTTGAAAAGTTGGTGTATTAACTTGCGGTCTACTCGACTCTTCGTTTTCGCCTGAAGATTCTCTTTCACTCATGACGCTATACAAACTTGTCGAACTGGTTTAGTGTGGAAACTTCGATAGCTTAATTACCGCCAAGAACATATCTTATATATCTATACCACATTACTTCTGAAACATTGCGCAGATGAAATAGAACACTTGAAATTCATACACATCTCAAAATCTGGAATGATCTATTAACCGTATAGAAATTTACACTCTAGCCACGCCTACTGCCAATCATACAATAACCCCGCGAAATAGTATTACGGTACTATTACCCTAGGGAAAAAGTCTTTACTATATCCCTAGGGAAAAAGTACTTTTACCAAATTCAAGATGAAATAGTTAAAATGTTTACCTGTGTTTTATATAGAAAAAGTATACTGAAGTATAATAATACATATAAATGTCTAGTATATAATCAAACAATGTTACTGTAATTTCAACCCTGAAAATCATCTGACAAACAGATTTTGATTTTTTGAGTGCCCTCAGCGAGGATCGAACTCACAACATTTGGGACATCTACGGTTTTTAATTACAGAGCTATTAATTTGAAAGCATACACGGATTTATCAGAATTTTGATAAATTCCATAGCCTTGTGATATTTATGCATGGTCTATTTATAGCTATCTCTAACGTGTTTACGTATTTGCTCCATTGGATTCCACAGAAACTGCAGAATGCAAGATTATTCGAATATCACAAGGCTATGGAATTTATCAAAATTCTGATAAATCCGTGTATGCTTTCAAATTAATAGCTCTGTAATTAAAAACCTTGCGACGCTTCATACATTGTGTTAGCAGAATAAGTTGTAATTGTACTTCGCAGGGAAAAGTAACACTACCCAAACGAAAGCTCTTCTTATTGAGGAGCCTAGGATGGTGTAGTGGTTACAACCTCTGTTTTGTTAGCTAGGCGCATACGCCGTAGATGTCCCAAATGTTGTGAGTTCGATCCTCGCTGAGGGCACTCAAAAAATCAAAATCTGTTTGTCAGATGATTTTCAGGGTTGAAATTACAGTAACATTGTTTGATTATATACTAGACATTCATATATATTAAAAAAAAAAAAAAAAAAAAATCGAATAATCTTGCATTCTGCAGTTTCTGTGGAATCCAATGGAGCAAGAACGTAAACACGTTAGAGATAGCTATAAATAGACCATGAAGTATAATAATACAATATATTGTTCTTATCTATATCTTAACTTTGACTTTTTATCCATCCGTCCATTTGTCATTCTAAAGGTTACAATTAGCTTTCAGAGCAAATGTTTAGAATATTTTTCACACACAATAATTCTTATAAGACAAATGTCATGTCAGAGGTCAAGGTCACACTTCGCTTAATTTTAATGTTTAAAATTGGGTTCTTTATCATAACTTTGGAAAGGCTCAATAGAATTTGTATAATGCTTGTTTAGATGTAAGTTGATGAAGTAGGGAAGATACAAATTGATTTCAGAGTCATTGTTGTTTATTTTTCAGGGATTTTGTCCAAAGAAGAACCTTGGTGAAGAAGAAATAGAGTATCCAGAGAAAGTTTTTTACATAGGCCAGGTCATCAAAGCTCGAGTATTATCATGGAATACAGACACTAAAAAGATAACACTGACAATGAGGGTAAGGATAATCCTGTCATAACCAGCTTTACCTGCATGTACATGTATTAAACTACTGGAAACTGTGTATCAAGTTTAAAGTGTATCAGTTTAATGACTTTATGTTAGTTGAGATTTTGGTGGCATAATCTGTCACTTATTCAAGAATTGATGTAATGTTCAACTCCATTGTTACAAATCTGAGCAAGACATATCATTTTATAGTTTTTGAAACTTTTTCCAGTTGTATCTGTGGAAATAAAGATTTAATTTTGAAGACAAACTTAGCAGTTTAAGAATTCCTCTTGTTTTAGTGTATATCAATTACTTTTGCAGGTTGATCCAAATAAATCTTCTAGTAAGAAGCCAGACAACTTGGATATTGGTCTGAAGATAGGCGAGGTATGTGTTAGTTAACTACACATAAGTTCTAAAGAGAACACTGAACTGTTGTTTTAGAGTAGGTTGTGAACCATATAAATAATATTTTGGTTCCAGGGTCACATTTGGCCCAATTGTGTTGATAAAGGGCATTCAACACAAACACACATCAGGGTCACATTAAAGGCATCTGGCTGGAAACTTATTCTACATCTCATTTTCTATAGAGTAAAGAGGATTGTATTGAAATTTTTACAATGTAATCTTTTCCAGTTTATCAGCTGTGTACAATGTTTCTGCATAAGAGGATGGACTTCTCTAGAAATTTTTCTCAATTGTTATAATGAATTTGATAAAGCAAGGATTTATGAATCCAGAAATATGTTTTTTATTCCAAATCCATGAAAATTGAATGATGCCCAGAGTTCTTTCATAGAATTCCTGAAGCACAACTCTTTCTGAATGGCTTACTGTATTTTGATGAAACTTTACATGACCAAAGTTATCAAATGTAAATGTGCATAAAGAATGTTATTTGCATCTGAGTATCCTTCAGGCAAGGTAATTTGCCAATGACTATATCCAATATTTTTTATTGCAATATAGATTTCAATACAAGAAAGAGAAATCTTTTTTGTGAACAAAACAATAGTTTAGAAGGTAAAACCACATTTAAAAGGTAAAAACCAAACAAGAAAATCACAATAAAAGGTAAAAATTAATAAAAAATAAAAGATTCCTAAATTTTCGGACTGCAAGTCCTTCCTCAGGGGCTAAAAGAACAAGAACGATGCGGACACATCAGCTGACCAGAACTGAATGGCGAGTGTAGACCCTAGGTATACCACCTTCGGAGATGAGTTATTTGCAAAGACTTACAATAACAAAGAGCAAACACAAAATACGTCATCAAAATGTAAGATAAAATGAATCTGAGGATCAACAGGAAAAAAGGAGAGGTGGGTAGGGACAAAACCAGTCCACCTGGAGCACTATATTATGTGAGTGTTAGCCCATGTGGAGCACTATATTAAGTGTGAGTGGATGAAATTTCTTTTTTGGCCCCGCAATGCCACACAGACCTCTCTTTTTGTGAGCTTGTGCATAGTTTGCCTAATTAAATCATAACAAAATATAAAATATTTTATACTAGATTGATATTCTGATATCTCTGTTATATTTTCAGATGTGTTCTTGTGAAGTCCTTAAGGTGACAGATACTGGACTAGATATCAAACTTCCATCAGGGGTACCAGGTTACATCCCTGTCAAGTTACTCACAGATTCCCTGGAAACCAGTCGTCACTTGGTGAAGACGTACAAACCAGGAGATACAATAGATCAGGCCATGTACTGGAGCTGGACAAAACTACCTGTATCCTTAGTATATAAAAGATTGGATAGAGTGTAGTAAAATATGTATATAACTGTGAATCATACTATATTCTACCTTTTCTAATAAACATTTGTTGACTAAGTTAGGTCATTGTTGTTATTAATGAAATACATGAAGCCAGTAGCTACCTGGTATTTACTTATTTAGGATGAGTTTGTTGTTTGTATGTGTGTGTGTCTTTTTTTTCTATGAATTTTATATGCATATGGTTTCAAATCTTAAAGTTTTATGTCCAGTAATGAACTTAAAGGTGATGCTCACTTTAATTTTCACTTGTGCAACTTGCTAAAAGGTCAACAAAATGTCTATATGTTACATTATTTGGCAATGCTCCTAATTAGAGAAGTGACATTCCTAGTACAAGACAAGACAATTATTGCCTGTTAGCATACTTAATTTAAACAGTTTCAAGTAAGTAAGATTTGACTATTCTTCACCAGCTTGATGGAACCTTAACATTGTACTTGATATTAACAACAAGGAAATCAGTGTTAGAATATGGAAAAGATCATGAAGTAGTGTCATCTATAGATCAAATTAGGGTAGGTTGAAATGTCAACTACAAAATATTATTTTGAAATGTTTAGGATTTAGGTAAACTTCAAAACTAGACTAGTAAACTATTTTCATGGCCAAATCCATTATTTTGAAAGTTACAAAAGTTAATATAGGTTTTCCTTCAGTCAGGAGTGGATAAATTGATTTCTCTACTCCAAAATGTTTTTTTATTTTATTTTCAACATTTGATCCGTAGAGAGCTTGATAGAATAAAAACAACTATCAATGTTGGAGATATCATTTATCCAAAAATTTTTACTGGAGGAGAACCTGTTTATACATGCAATATTAAGCAATTGGACACAAATGTTATGGGTTGGAAAACAAGATTTCCAGGGCTGAACAGATTTTTAAATAATTGTGGGTTTTCATTCCTTTGCTAAATTCCATAACTGAATGTAAAACTATAAAAAACTAGAGAGTCCTAGAGTCTATCTGATAATCATTTATTAAAGATCCTACTTATAGATGATACACTTGTTAAATAAAATAAGAACATTTTTTTACAGATTGGTATGATTCTACCAGGAACAGTGGATAAAGTTATGTCATTTGGTGTGTTTATCAAGTTTACAGGACACATTATTGGGTTGTGCCCAAATAAGGTTAGTATGGCCTTCACCTTTATAAAGTTATGTAGTTTAGTGTGTTAGAACAGATTATAAGACTGTGCCCATATAAGGTTTTTATGACCTTCACCTTTATAAAGTTATGTCATTTTGTGTCTTTATCAAGTTTACAGGACAGGTTATCGAATTGTGCCCTAAGTTTAGCATGACCTTCACCTTTCTGTTGGTTTACCCATAAATCACCCAATGTACATTGTTTTGATAACTTTGGCATCATAAGTTTCATGAAACTTTGTATGTTGTAGCATTACACAGGATATAAGCAACTGATTTGAAAAAAATGAGATTGATATAAGCTGTAGTTAATGTGACATTAATGTCAGAGGGATAAGATTTGATCTTATTTTTTTTATTTGTAGTATGCCTTGGATGAACAGATTGATGATTTGAGAGATGTCTATCAGCCTGACCAGCCTGTCGTTGCCTTGGTAACAGATGTTGACAAAGCAAAGAACCGATTCATTGTTAGTTTGAGGATGAAGGATTGTTTTAATGGAGAATCTGATATAGGACTGGACCTGGTTTCAACATATCTTGATGAGATTAGACGAATTCTACAGATAAATAAAGGTAGAGTATAATTAAACTAGTAGTTTCAGTTGAAAAAAATATTGGAAAAGTTGTTAGAAAACTAGTATAAAGTTTTGCTAAAGGTGTTGATGTAAAAGTTTTTTATACCCTCATTTTGATTTGGTGATGATCTGCCTTTTCAGGATAATTATATGAAAATGCTTCAAAGGATTTGAATTATCTTTTGCACAGCTGTTAGATACAAGTAATACTTGTCAAGTATGGATATTTTGGCATTTTTAGTTTTATTGTGATCTTCATATTCATATAGTGTTTGGCATTTTTAGTCTTTGGGTGGAGATTCTGACGATTTTTGGATAGATTTAATGTGCAGCAGGTGCAATTAACTTGATTGTATTTTTGATTTCACCACATCTTTGACAAAAGCTAACAAACATACAGAGAGGCTTATTTGATACATTATTTCTGATTCCTTGAGTCTTGTCTTTTATAGAAGGCACCAGGAACAGTTTACTTAATTGTACTGGGAACAAGTTGTTCCTTTTACTGGATTCATCGATATTTGTATGTTTTGTAGGGGACCTCAGTAAGATAAAGCTGGGAACAGTTTACTCATTATTATTGGAGGAAGTAACTGATGAACAGTTAACAGGAATACTGACTGTGAAGAAAGGACCCAAAGTTAAGGCTGTGTGCACAAAGTGTCATATGGATGGTAATATAAAGTCTTTATCTTAGAAATTTTAAAGACATTAAGCAGTGAGTTGTCTGTTACCTGTTTTCATTGGAACATATCACTAGTAGACCTAAATCCTAAAAATCCGCAAAAAAGTCATGCTTTTCCGGAAAATCCTTACTTTCCGCAAATAAATCTTAAAAATATGGATTTTCATAACAATTCTCGTATTTTTATAGCTTTCCCGTGTTGTAGAGACTTTTTCGTATTTTTGGAAAAACCATCCGGAAATTTGACATTTGACACAGTAGTCTGTGTATTGTGGATTACACGAATTTCGGAAAGTAGACAAATTGTCCATTCATGCCATTGGTCTGTGTATTGTGGATTACAATCATCACGTGACTATCGTCAATCCTGCCTTTCATTAATTTGGAGGGATTGAATAAATTAAATAAAAATCATTTCAAATTAATCTGTTTGTTGTTAATACATACATGACATGATAGATACGTGTCATAATGCTTTGTTGTTTTTTTATTATTTTGTTGTAATTGTGTTAGAAGAGTCTTAGAAGAATAGATAGACTGAGCTTTGCGGTCTAGTAGGTGTAAATGTCTATATAAACCATATTCATACTTTAAAAAATAACTGTCCTGTTTATTTATTATCACTATGTATGCAGGCAGGATTTCCATAACAGTCCTCGTATTTTCATAGCTTTCCTTTGTTGTGGAGACTGGTGTTTTGGGAAAGGGAATTGTTTATTACCGCTGGGTTTTAGTAAAGCTTGTCGTATTTTAATTATTTCTAATGAATTATGTTTTTATTATTGAATATGTAAGGCTAGAAGAACTAGCCGTTATAGCAGATGATACGAAGATTGGAGGAGGATATTTGCCTGCGGCCGGTTCCGTAGGCATCTTCAACTATTAGTAAAATATCGGCAATGTTTCATTAAAGCACAATAATACGAACAGTCTGACAACTTCAGTTTCAACACCACCCTGTGAACGATCAAGACCTCTTTGTAGAGTTCGATAAGATTAGGCTCAAAGGGGGCCGCTACAAAGGCCACACGCGCAAACTGCACGGCTGGAGAGGTTAAATAGTAGCATTAAGCTAGCTTCCCTATCCAGGGTAAATAAATATGTTTAAATGAAATGGATGCAAATTTAATCATACAGGGATCTATAAGGTAGTGTAAGTTTATTCGAAGTGTCCACTTATTCCATATTCTTTCGTTTTTAATTGTAATAGTCCCAGAGTATGTTTAATAGTATGTGTTCGATTTCAAAGGGACTGTAGCTATACCACTGCCTCCCCAAGTGTACGGGTAACGATATGAGACAACTTCTTATTTAGTTGGTAGCGGCGATACCCGTGTCCTATATAAGATTCCTGAATGTATATTTTTGTTATAAATCTTTTTTATAAAGAATACTTTGAAGAAGACGTCTGATATATCAGTATTGTACATTTAAAATATAAAATACCCGGTACATGTGCTATGATCCGACGGCACGAAAGAAAAGTTAGGCGACAATTTGTTTTTATCCTTAATCTAGGTTTATTTTATTTGATCTGGTGTAACTAATTAGCTAAAAAGTCCAGCAAAACCTCTTAAAAGGGTATGCAAAAAACTTGTCAAAAAGAAAGAAAGAAAATCGGTAATAAAAGGTAGAATGATTTGACCATTTCCATCACAACTGCATGCTTTTGTATTGGAAGTAGATCGAGTACCATGGCTAATTGTTTAATTGTTTGCTGTTTCCGTGGCTATTTAACCCAACTACATGTAAGCATCCACATGTAAAATATCGCTTGTCGTCAACGCTAAAAATCTGACCCCTCCTCCTTTCTGAAAAAAAACTTGTATGAAAATGACAGTATATATGGTTGTCTATTTTCTCAATGTCAACTCTCTGCGGGGAAAGGGTAGCTGTTTTTCATATTTCAGCGTTAACAATAGTCTGTAGTTATATAATACCCTGAGGGTTGATGCATCAGAGAAAAGCCAATTTAGACTATATGACAGTGAAATACAAAGATCTTTATCTACTAGCATAAGTATCTAAAACTTGTGATCGTGCATATAAAATTATTAGTAATGAGTGTCCTTCTTTAAGAATGAGGCACTGTCCAATCCAACATATGTTTGCCTTTATAACTGGACGGTTGAAGCGTTCCGTTCCGTCCCGTCTTTCTCCGGATTGTTTTTTTTTTCTCTTAGACATTAGAGTTTAATAGTATGTGATTACCTTCATTAATGATGCTTTTAGAACTTCATTAGCCGATTATATACTTTTTATGAAGCTTTTATACCAGTTGATTTTTATGGGGGGTAGCTATGGATATTTTTTTTCGTCCTGCCTTTCTATTTTTCAGAAAAATTGGAGTCTGGATTTTTTTGTACGTCATCGGTGTATTCTGCTTAAAGGAGGGGATGGGAAATATGAAATACAGCGGGTGCTTTACCTTACGGCCAGGCGACCATTTGATTTTTATGGGGAAAAAGGGAATGGGGCTATAAGGATGTTTATAGCATCCTGCCTTTTTATTTTCGCAAATAGGAGCCTGGATTTCTTTTTTTATTGACCATATTTTTCAGTCAAAACTACATCCTGCCGTTTTAGTTTTGATTTTTGGTATCCCGTCTTTTTACTTCTATTAAATTTCACCATATCTCGGCAAAACCGAAATTATTCAGGCAAGGCAATATACCTGAAAATAATTTTGTATACGGTGATCACAATTTCAAACATATATTTTATAGAGGAAATCTCTTTTAAACAAATGCAGAAATATGGACCCAATCTTTAGATCTTGTCACATGCGCATTACATCGCGATTCTCAATTCTCCTAATTGTTCCCCATAAAATTTACCTGTGTATTGTCGCGTGTAACTGTGTTGATGTGTGCTACCTGTCGGCCATTTAAAATACACAAAGTATCCATCAGTTGAGGATGAAGCGATTGATTTTCTTTTTGAAACAAAAACAAAAATAAAATAGTAACAAAGTTTACTTAATGATTTGTAAATTTTTTGTTCAGGTATGTACACAGTGAATTTTACAATCTTTGATCAACTGTCAACCTATTATTTGTAAAATTGTAGTTGGTGAAGAAGTGTGTAAAATCGTCATCAATTTTTGTACCTGTTGACTGCATGTGCTTGGAATATGTCAATTATTCAGGCCTACCGTGATAATTGAGCTGCAACATACGAGGAAATCAAATCAACTGCATGGACACGGCAAATGCATGAGAAATCCACTCATCTCAGTCAACTTATGGAGAAGGGGGTCCAGGGGTCGGAATTTAAATTTTCATGTTGATTTTAGCAAAATTGGCCTGTAACCCCCCCCCCCTTTTATCCACAGTAGACAGTATGTGGAACCCCTTTCGTATCTACCCCGGCGATGCGACACTGACCATTTAATTTTCGGGGGGGGGGCTTGGATATTACCTTTTTCCTGGATTTTTTTTTGTTTGCTTTGCGTGCTATTTGTTTTGCAACTGCCAAGATTGATTCATTGTGATTAGCCAGATTTTTTTTTTACATTCTACATTACATTTTGTTTTTCTACGAAATCCAGAGCCAGGATTTTTTTTTAAAGTCATCCCTTCCCCACTATCACAGTATATAGTCCGACTATTTTAATCAGGTCTTCATACATAGCATAACTTTATCACATAAAACAGACTTGACCAAAAAACTTTAACATTGTGGACGCCGTCCGAAACACCATACCTAAGTCTCGCTTTTCGCGACTTTCATCGCAGGCGAGACAAAAAATTGTAAACTTTGCTGCATGCTAAACGATGGTCCAAACAATTATGCCGTCTTGGAAGCCTTTTACAATTTTTGACGTTTGGCATCTCTGGGGATCTTTAAAAAGTCCAAATGACAAAAAAAACCAGAAAGACGTCATGATTATCTGGATTAGCTAAACGAGGTTCATTCGGGAAATCTTATACATGCACCCAAGACATATAGACTGGTCAGCTTGCACTATACACAAGACCATGCGGAAGAAAAATAATCGTGATATAACAACAACCAAAAAATAAAATAAAATAAAATTAAGAAACACTGACAGCACATATATTATTCACTGCATGGCCTACTGTTGCCGGGTCCAACGATCATCGTGTCCATGCGGGTTTTGAGATGCATGTTGGTCTGTCATGTCTTTATATATTTTAATATTTGCAATTGCAAGGAATATGATATGAAATGATAAATATATTACATAGTAAGAAGCAATGGGGTACCAAAGGGGCATCCGAATATCAAAAGTCCGAAATTTCGAAGAGAACCAGAGAACGAAAAGGACGAATTAAGACCACACAGAGAAACAACATAAAATTACAAAACAGAAATAGCTGAATGACAACTGCTAACACAAACTCAAGTTGTAACAGGAGTGAACTCAGAGCGGTTCATGCCTGCTATTGCACACCCATCGTGTCGCCAATTGTCCATTCAGTAAGTCAAATCCGGCGAAGAAAGAAAATGCAACAAAGCCCTATGACAATCCAACATCTGCACTCATCTGTGAGATAGAAAACCCGTATTTATCTATGAGCTCATGATGTCTCCTGTAATATCACTTAAGCGAAGACAACAACCGAGGAGCAACATAACCTTGTGTCAAAAATTTCTAAGGAAATAGATGTAATTTCCACAAGCTCTGGTATAGATTAGAACAAGGCGTCGCCACAGAATATTTTTTTCATTATTGGCATGATTTTACATGGCAGAAATTCTTCTTCAGAATATTTTTTTCTAACCCTCTGCTGTCAAAGTATTTTTTTATCAAAAATAATTTTCAGAATATTTTTTTAGAAAAAAAAAACCAAGTCACTTCAAGTTAAATGGTCATTAAACTAATCATATAAAACAGATTTATTAGATCCCATCTAGGGCCCATAAGTGCATGATTTCAAAATGCAATTGATTCATAAAGTGACATATGTCGCGTACACTTATTCCACATCTTATTATTTTCTATACATATAATGTCGTGCAGCGACGTTCAACCATTTAAATAGACAGGTATGACACTATTTATATTCTTAGTCGTCCAGCTCATCGTCATGCCATCGCCTGTGTTGAACACTGCAGGTATCAGGTATCGCTCTATCGTTGCCCCACTGTACTGAGCAGAAATTTTGAGTACAATACTAGTATTCAACTAGGGTAGTCCTTTAATCTGTATATTGCCTATACCATGAATACAGGTGTTCGAAAGTTCATGTTTATTGTAAAATTCAATTAACAATATTATTTTGACAATAAACAACAGCTAATTAATATGCATGCACAGGTAGAAATTCCTTGTAAAAAGAAGCAAAGATGTACCGATGGGGCATTCCAAACTCAAAAGTTCAAAAGACCAAATTATAGGCGAAAGGTTACCAGCAAACACAAAATAAACCAGCAGCACAAAACGTGCATAAAAACAAAAAAAAAAGTAAAAAAGAAAACGGTCCGACAAGTTCAAAACGTCGGTACGAGATTGAACTCCGATCACGGCTTCGAAAGAATACGCAGCTCCTGTCCATTGCAACGCGCCCGTCGCGTTGATAGTGGTCAGCGTGTCAAATCCAGTAAAGAAGTACAATTCAAAGAATACTTCGAACATATTTAGATAAATAAACACATAAATCCCGATACTATATGCGTTTTTCGTATAGTTTCTTTCGTATAAATCTTGAATTGGAAAAAGAGTTTAAATAAAATCTTATTCTTTCGATCCCAAGTTTACTGTTACATCTTTTTCTGTTACTAGTATATCTAGAACATACACGCTATGTTTTATTTTCATATGCAATTTTCCGTAGATACAAATTTCCGTGAAGCCTTTCTCAGAAACCGTACATTGGAATGATTTGAAACTATACAGGATGGTTCAGTATGACAAACTATACTCCCTAGCGACTTTCAAAACCTGTTGGACTTCAACTTTCTGTTTAGGGGAAGCGGGGGCATCCCTGTCCCAGGGAAACATTCTTTCTTTATTGTTAAAACTAAAGGAAAAAGAAAGGCCACAAAACTATTTCTTTATTCATGTACAAAGTGGAATTATGTTAGCTGTTCTAACTTCTACGGAATTGTCTGTGTCTAAAAAGTACCTGACTTTTAGTATTGTAAAAAGTATAATTGTTTATGATACAACTTAATAAATATTTTAACCAACGTCACATACATCTAAAACAACGCAGTCTTCAAACCAGTATGCCCCACAAATATTGCACAAAAAGGAGTATATAAAGGATAACAAACTTTCGGCGTCCTGATTAAACAAATCTGCCACCGTAAACTCATAGTTGGGGTGGGGTTGACTTGAACATGAAAATACAAGGGGTTTCATTTCTTCTTCAAATTATCCACAAATTATCTACAAATATTATTATACCGACGACTTGTATAAGGACCTGAAATCATTCATAATTTATTGACATCAACCACGGACATCAACTTACCTATTTTGTGTCTTGTACATTTGCAATTTTACATAAATAAAATTTCTATAGGACCAAAGTCTTGTGATTCGTACATGCATTATATAATACAAATCTCCAGAAAGTTTAAAGTAAGAATATCAAATAAATTCAGAAATATTATATAGACCCAAACTCTCCACAGTTCTCACAGACGCGCCACTTCCCGTATATTTTAATAAATTGGAAGTTACTTCCAAAGAACGTAACCTTCTCTCTTTAGTCTTCATTGTGGATTAGAGAGCAATCATTTACTAGAATTTCTTAAAGAAATGTATTTTTAAACTCATTCTTTATTGTTTTAAAATAATAATTTCATTATTTTAAAAAAAACACAAAAAACGGAACAATGGAAACAACAGAATAAACTTTTTGGGTGAATTCTGGGTAGCCTTAATATAAATAGTTCGGAAAAATAGTTGAAAATAGATTTTGTTCAATCTTGGTAGTACCATTTACTAAATCACAGATGATCCTCGGTACAACCTATTCGAAATTTACGATTGTCACGTGATGATTGTAATCCACAATACACAGACCAATGGCATGAATGGACAATTTGTCTACTTTCCGAAATTCGTGTAATCCACAATACACAGACTACTGTGTCAAATGTCAAATTTCCGGATGGTTTTTCCAAAAATACGAAAAAGTCTCTACAACAGGGGAAAGCTATAAAAATACGAGAATTGTTATGAAAATCCATATTTTTAAGATTTATTTGCGGAAAGTAAGGATTTTCCGGAAAAGCATGACTTTTTTGCGGATTTTTAGGATTTAGGTCTACTAGTGATATAGTAAATATTTACAAATGGAACAAAATTCATGCAAAATCTTAGAACAAGCTGACCCTAAAATATCATTGAAATTGAAGATAAGAACAGTACAGGAAGGTTAATATTTTTATCATGCAAACCACAAACATTTTTACAAATCAGTGTTTTGGGGGGAGGGGCTAACCTCTTTCTCTGTCTGATCATGTATCTTGATGGCACCACTCTTTTTAAACCACTTTACAAAAGTAGCATATCACATTAAGATATAAATGAAGAAATGTCCTGCTCTTGGATATCATGCAGTGTATTTCGTGTATTTTTTTAGCTGAGACTTCTTATAAAGTTGGGACTAGGTTGCAGTGTATTCCAGTATATGTTGATGCTTCCAATGACTTGATAGAAGTTATAGTAACAAGGAAAGTGGTGGATGCTGTCAACAAACACCTGAAAAATAAAAAGGTTTCAGTATAGAAATAGAAATAGAAATAGAAATAGCTTTATTCCAATTAAGGTCCCTATAATAGAGCATACAATTACATTAAGTACAAGATACCGTATATCGGGTTATTTTGGCGTGATGGTAATTTTGGCTATGTTGGCGTGCAAGGAAAAATTGCCAAAATCAAAATCGCCATCTTTTTAATCGTATCTTATTTCATTGGTAAAAATTAGAGAAACACCAAAATATAAAGCACCAAAATAAAACCTGCAAAAATGATTTAAAAAACAACAAAATTTTCATCCGCCAAAATAACCCGATATACGGTATATGGTACTATTTCTTAAAGTAATTTCTAATTAACTTCCAAGTTATGTTTAATTGATATTGGACAACACACTTGTTAAAAGGCTTTTTCAAAAAGAATAAGAATACATATAACATGATGAATAAATAGTGAAAAAAATCAATAAAGTTGTTAAAATTTCCAAAAAAAATGTACTTAAAATGATATTAGAAAAACAGCACAAAATGTGATGCCAAGATAGAAGGACAAATTAATCTTACATCACTGGATTTCTTGAGCTTCATCATGTATTTAACACTTGATCATTCCCCTTTGTTAGCAAAGAAAACATGCCATGAATATATCTTAAAATGCATTTCAGGACTCAGTGGATGTTGTGTTAGAAATGAAAGTGAAAGGGGAGATAATTGTGGTGAAGCGTGATTACATGATGGCAGTACTGAAAGATGAACATGAGGGTGTCATAGTATATGTACCATCAAGGGAGGTAATATTCTCTAATTTTCATCTGATTTATCAATGTCTCAACTAATTGTCCAAAAATATTTCTCTCCTTTAGAGAAAATTTTGCTCCAAGTGTAATTGCATGTGCAAATTGATTACAGTAGTCCCCTCTTGAAAGACCACCCTATTTGCAACAGAAAAGTGGTCTTTCAAAAGGGGTGGTCTCTCAAAAGGAATTGAACATTTCAAAGAAAAGGTAACTTCCCAATATTGATTGTATACCTTGTGTATTAAGGTAATTGTATGGGTGCAAATAAAATTTATTAATTATTTTAGTTTATAATTTTTTGCTATATACTGATATGACTGATAATGAAAGTAATTATAAAGAAAAAAACATAAACATTTTCTTATATAGATCTGTTTTATGTATCTCTGTTTGTGTACATGTACATGAAATATCATGTTATATTACCTGTTTATGTAAAATTTTATTAGTTTGTCATCAGTAAGTGTCATAACTGTTTATTTAGCTAATTGAAGCCATTCAATATCCCCTTTCATAAAAGAAAACAATATGAAGGCCTTATTTATATTAATAAACTTACTTTTGTCAACAATTGTTATTTGGGGAAGTAATGGGCCTCAGCTTGGACAATGAAGTTTGTTGTTTTAAAAATACTTTTTAAATCAAAAAGAAGGTTAAAGTGGCTAGAGTCACTTTTGCAAGCTTGTTTCTTATAGAAATGCATTATCTACATTTTGAAAATAAAATGTCTTTATTCCTTCTTACATTGTGTAAAAAAATTATAATTATAAAGGGTATTTTTTCTGTAGTATTTAGTATATAAAATATATATAATTTAAAAAAGTGGTCTTTCAAGGGGGGGAAATTGATCATTTTTGACTCAAAAGCGCGGTCTTTGGTCAGGTTAAAGGGGTGGTCTTCCAAATGAGGTACTTTTGTTCACAAATGAGTTAATGCAAAAGAAATGTGGCCTATGAAAAGGGGTGGTCTTACAAATGAGTGGTCTCTCGTTAGGGGGACTACTGTATCAACCTATTGCAATTTTTTACCTGTACACATTAGAGAAAAGCCTTCTATAACTAAATTCTCAATGATTATGGAATTTCTAGCATCCAAGGGAAATAGATTTGAATTTTGAATTGCTCAGCAAGCCTAACCATTAAAACAATCAAATTGATTTCCCTTGATGTTAGAAATTCCATAATCAACTCGATCACCTTGTAGAAGCTATAATATCAGATTTGTTCAATACCTAATAATGCAAAATATCAAATGTGTTAAAATCACTGAAATATGGACATGATGATGGAATTGTGTTATGAATGATGAAATATTCTGCCATTCTTAGTAGTCTGCACCATGTTTTTAACGTCTCTTTTAATGTTTGACAAATCTTGAAAGATTGCCTTTGTGTTAACACATTATTGTTTGACTGTTCTCAGACAATAATTTATACCATTGCATCAAAATTAATATCCAATGTGTTTCTTTCATCAAAATAAATTTCCAGTCTGCTTCTTTACAGTTATGAAAGTTTTTCTGGTTTTCATTAAATGCATGATTATTTATTGTATAATATAGTATATAAATATACCCTTTATTTGGTCAAAAGGTATTTTTCACATGAAAGGGTCTTAACTCTGGCCCAATTTTATGTTTTCAGCATGTGAATGATGTTTTGGGTGTACACAGATATACTATTGGACAGATAGTACCATTAGTTGTAAAAAGGTAAGTCAAGGGCAGTCACTCTGTTAAAACAAATTTGTATAACTTTGTCATTTTTGTTATTAATGCTGTTCTCTGCCTTATAATTAAAATTTTATCTATAAAATGTTCTTTCATCTTCTTGAATAAGAAATTAGCTTGTTCTTTTTTACACATATCTAAACTTGAAGAAGAAGAAAAAAATCTGAGAAATGCAAGGCTTTTCAGTATCTTAGCTCCATGGAACCCAAACTTTCAGATGGCATTTTTCCTATGCCTCATAATTATACCCCACACAACAAAGTTGTGAAGGGTATAATGCTTTTGACTGGTCCGTCCGTCAGTCAGTTTGTCAGTCTGTCCGTGATCAAAATTTTCGTAACAGGTAACAGATATCTTAGCTATTATTAATTGTAGGCTTTTGATATTTGGTAAGCAGGTGGGGGTTCCATATGGTGGGATACGTTTTCAAGTCTGTCAATCATCTACTTCCTGTTTAACAAGCAGACTTTGACTTTTTTCACTAAATTTGTAGGGTTAAAAATTTTCGTAATAGATTTCTCAGCAACTATTAATCATAGTCTTTTGATATTTTGTACCTATCTTTAGTCCCATATGGTGGGATGCATTTTCAGGTCTGTCATTCTATTACTTCCTGTTTAACAAGCTGACTTGGAAAGGCAACAACTCTGACATTTTTATTCCTAACTTGAAATAGATAATCTCTATTCATAATGTGGATGCGTGGGGTATGTGAGCGTGCTTACTAAGGTTCTTTCATTTCTTTTTGTGTGACCATTGTTGTTAATTTTTTTAGATTAAAGGAAAATCAGATAGTTTGTTGTTTGGAATCACAAGAAAGCAAAGAAGTGGTGGAACTACAACTTGGACAGCTTGTTACTGTCAGGTAATTGTCAGTTAAAGGTAACAGAAAAACGAGTTTGTATTACTGGGCAGTGGTACAGTCAAAAAAATAATTTCCAGTCTTATAGGTGAAAAGGGTTTGGTAGAGGAATGGGCTATATATATGTTGCTGATCAAAAGCCATTGTTCTATCATATTTACCTTGACTCTGCATGTTTTAGTCCTGATTTTTATTAACTTGACTATGGATCTCTTTGAATGCTCTTTATATACAAATCAGTTCAGTAGATGTTGTTCTAAACAAACAGAAACAAAGTGGGGTTATATAGTAATCACCCTATCTGTCTGTCCACTTATCACTTAAGCACAACACTTTCTCAATTACTAGATTAATTTTGAATAAATTTTGCATATAGGAAAGGCATCATATTGAGATGTGCATAAAGAATTTTTATTAGTGTTGTATATCATTTAGGTGAGATAATTGGACTTATTTTTTTAAAATTAAGAGTTTACTGGGTATTTTTATCGCAATGTAGAGTTCAAAATGGAGCTGAGGGTATCCTTTAATAAGCTCTCTCAAAGCAATCCTTGTTGTATAATTTTTGAGTCTGATTTTGTAGGGTGAAATCTGTGAAAGATGTTCAGTTGAATGTGGAATGTAATGGCCTGCATGGTAGAGTACATATCACAAAAATGGTGGACTCCATTGAAAATGTAAGTTTCCAGAAATGTTATGTACAAAACTTCATTGAGTATAAGATAGTCATTATGTGTTACAAATTATAACATAACATGGAGGATAGAAAGTTAGATAAATTACTATAATAAATTACTATAAAAATGTATAAAATAAATGCTTTTTAGCTCATCTGGCCGAAGTCCATGTGAGCTATCGCCGTCACTTGGCGTCCGTCCGTCGTTTGTCGTCCGTCCATTCATTTTTTCAAAAATCTTCTTCTCTGAAACCGCTTGACAGAAAGTGATGAATCTTGGTATGGTTGTTTTCTAGGGTGGTCTCTACAAAATGTCGTTTGGATTTTTGATTCGTCAAAAAACATGGCCACCGTTGCTAAAAATAAACCAGGGGGGACAAACCACTGTTTTTGGCTTGTAAATCAAAAAGTATAAGAGATAGATGAAACCTTATGCACGCTACTGTTTCAGCATCAAAAGCTTTACAAAAGTCTTCATTGAGTCGAAGTTGTCAGATGACCCCTTATAGGGGTTACAGCCCTTTAAAGGTGAAAAATAGCGTTTTTTCATGTTTTTGGCCTGTAGAATGAGAACTATTGCAGATAGAGAAAAGCTGTTGCTTTCTTAAATGTTCAGTTAATTTAGCTCTACAAAAGTCTTCATAGGGTCAAAGTTGTCAGATGACCCCCATATAGGGGTTACAGCCCCTTAAAGGCTAAACATAGTGTTTTTAGCCTATAGAATGAAAACTATTGCAGATAGAAAAAAGCTGTTGCTTGCATAAATGTTCACCTCATTTAGGTCTACGAAAAACTCCATAAGGTCAAAGTTGTCAGATGACCCTTTAAAGGGGTTACAGCCCCTTAAAGCCGAAAATTATTGTTTTTGGCCTATAGAATAAAAACTATTGCAGATTGAGAAAAGCTGTTGCTTGCTTATATGTTCAGCTCATTTAGCTCTACAAAAGTCTCCATAGAGTCAAAGTTGTCAGATGAATCCTTACGGGGGTTACAGCCTCTAAAAGGCCAAAAATAGTGGTTTTTTAGTCTATAGAATGAAAACTATTGCAGATAGAGAAAAGCTGTTTCTTGTTTAAACATACAGCTTATTTAGCTATACAAAAGTCTTCATAGGGTTGAAATCAAGACCAGGTGAGTGATTCAGGCTCCTGGGAGCCTCTTGTTTGAATTTTTTAATATATAAATTGATGATGTAAATCTTCCTTATTTCATCCAAAAATTACATAAACCTTGATCATTTTGAGGAAATAAAAGTTTTGTTGAATTAATTTCCTCAATATATTTTTAAACAATTTTCCACAGATAAGAATTTAGAATTTTTTGTTTGTTTTAGATAAGGTTAGTTTTATAAGTAATAGATATTATGTCATTTCCTTGTTAATATTGTTTTGTAGGGAAGCCCAGGAATAAAACCAGATTTATTTAAGAAGAACAGTAAAATAAAAGCTAGAGTCATTGGATTTAGAACTTCTTTCAATACCCAGTAAGTAAGAATATGTACATATCACTTTGAAGACACATTACTATGACATTTAGGTGGTTAGTTGAAATATTCAATATCAATGTAAGGTATACAGATTTGAGATTGAACTTGATGATGAAGTATTGGTTTAGAATATTAAATTTTATGCGTATCCATTTTGGCTGGATTTCACAAAGTGAAAAATCCAGGTTATAAAATGGTGAATGTTGGGCGGCGTGCAAGGAAATAATTTTCAGTACAGTTTTCTCAGCACATACTTATCACAGCCTCTTTATATTTGGTATGCAGCATCAGCATGGGGCCCAATACTGTGGGATTAGATTTCAGGTCTGTTGCTCACCTACTTTCTGTTTAACAAAATCTGGCAAAAAAATTTTAACAAAATTTTTTACTTTGACAGATTTTTTGAAAATAAAATAACAAAATTTTTGGCAAAACTTTTCACACAATCTCTGTCACACTGCACCTCCTATTTTAAAATTTGAATTTATTTTTAATTGATTTGTATTAACATTTATTGTATTGTTTATTTTAAAGGAATATTAAGCCAATACAGAGACCTGAGTTTAGTTTAAAACCAAGGTAATTACTGTACTAAGTGTTCTTATTTTTTGTGGATACTTATTTTCACGAATTGCTTAATTTACTCAAATTCACAGGTAATTTTGTGTGTCTGCTCTTTATTCTATTTATTTCATTTGCAGGTATTTATAAATGTCTGAGTAAGAACTCCATGAAAATAAGTATTAACAGTATATTCCAAAAAATAAATTTTGCTCTACTTAGATTTAAACAAACACACACTAAAACAAAGCAAGAAACAAAAGAATGTTGATATTTGTTGACTCTTGTAATTGTAAGGAGACAAATTTCAAAGTTTTTTTTTCAATTTTTATCATAAGTTTTAAAACAAAGGTTGATTTTCATAAGCAGTTCTACAAGTTTATACAGCAGCTCATCCTTTTTGGACAGTTTGATTGATGATTTTAGATAGCCAATTTTCAGTGTCGGAAAATAGATAAATAATTAACATTCAGACAAGAATCTACTGGGTTTAAGGGTATGGGCCACTACAGAGAAATTGTCCTGTATTTTCAGTGATCTCGAATCTAAGAGAGACAGTTACAGTGAGACGTATGACATAGGACAGAAGGTCATAGGATATATATCAGATGTAAGTCACAATAATTATTTTATCTTAAGGGTGAAAAAAAAACTCTAGCTTGTGTAACAAAACTTCATTTGGCAGTCTTAGATGTTTTATTACCGGTACTATGCACTTGTGACTTGTTGTGCATCAAGTTTTACACATGTCTGTCCAATCCAATTTAAATTTCCGTCAATCAGGAATTATTTAAAATTTGACAAGGTGATTTGGTATGACTATGACAACGTATTTGTACTAAGTCCTTAAAGACCTTATATATACTTACTTCCATGTTTTGGTCAAATTTTAGAGTGAAAAATACGGGTTATAAAATGGTGAATGGTGGGCAGGCAAAGAAATTTTTGTAACATGTTTCTCAGCAACTACTTATAACAGCCACTTGATATATGGTATGCTGCAGGGTGCTGTCCCATAACATGGCTGTCAATTTTCTACTTCCTGTTTAATGAAATCCTGTCATTTTTTACTTTTGACAGAATTTTTTTATATGAAATAATATTTAGTTTATACATACATGTATTTATTTATCCTGGATTGGAAACAAGCTGAGTCCTTCTAAATCCCTCTCTAGTTTGCAGTTTGCAAGTGTGGCCTTTGTATCAGCCCCATTGCGCCTACTCTTATCAAACTCTACAGAGTGGTCTTTACATGCATGGTTATTGCTGTCCCCATACACAGGACAACCTTTTGTCACTTTTAAAGGACTAGTGCATTTCTTGAGTCTATCCTGGCATATGGTGTGAAGAGAGAGTCAGAAATCTGTCCATGAAATTTTCACCTCAAACAAGGATAGAACCTTGGCATCAGAAGCTTGATACATCAACCACTACACCATCTGCTCTCTTAAAATTTGTTTAATCATATGCATAATTAAAGTTTAAATAATTACTTGTAGAAAAACCTTATTTCATGATAAATGTGACAAGACATGTCTTTTTATATTGATATTTTACAGTATGATGACAATGGGTTATGGGTGTCCATTTCTCCTTCAGTAACAGCCAGAGTCAACAAAACTAATCTGTCAACAGATAAAAAGGTATAGTAAAACAGACATTATTAAAGAAAATATGTTTTGATTACATGTTTAGCAGTCAGATATGCATCTCGTTTGAATAAGAAGACAAATATAAACCTCATCCAAGCATCCATAGGATGAGGCTTATTCTCTGAATAAGCCGTAAGGCTTCCAATGTTGTATATTCGAATATAGATATTTATAGGTGGTACTTTTTTATAGGCTCACCTGGACCGAAGGTCCATGTGAGCTATTGCCATCACTTGGCGTCTGTCGTCGTCGTTAACTTTTCTTTGAAAATCTTCTCCTCCGAAACAACTGAAGGGATTGCTTTGAAACTTTGCACACTTCATCGATGGGATGTCCTCTACCAAGATTGCACAAATGGTGACTGCCGTCCAAACAACATGGCCGCCGTTACTATAAATAGACTAGGGGGGTCAGACTACTGTTTTTGGCTTGTAAATCTAAAAGTATGAGAGATACAATGTAGATGAAATCTGATGCACTTTACTGCTTCAGCATCAAAAGCTCTACAAAAGTCTCCATTGAGTCGAAGTTGTCAGATGACCCCTTATAGGAGTTACGGCCCCTTAAAGGTGAAAAATAGCATTTTTTTCATGTTTTTGGCCTATAGAATGAAAACTATTACAGATAGAGAGAAGTTGTTGCTTGCTTAAATGTTCAGCTCATTTAGCTCTACAAAAGTCTCCATAGGGTCGAAGTTGTCAGATGAACCCTAATAGGGGTTACAGCCCCTAAAATAACATTTTTTCATATTTTTGGCCTATGGAATGAAAACTATAGCAGATAGAGAGAAGCTGTTGCTTGCTTAAATGTTCAGCTCATTAAGCGCTACAAAAGTTTCCATAGGATCGAAGTTGTCAGATGACCCCTAATAGGGGTAACGCCCCGTAAAATGACGTTTTTTCATGTTTTTGGCCTACAGAATGAAAACTATAGGAGATAGAGAAAAGCTGTTGCTTGCTTAAATGTTTAGTTCATTTGGCTATACAAAAGTCTTCATAGGGTCAAAGTTGTCAGATGACCCCTCATAGGGGTACGGCCCCTAAAATAACATTTTTTCATGTTTTTGGCTTAGTGAATGAAATTTATAGCAGATAGAGAAAAGCTGTTACTTGCTTAAATGTTCAGTTCATTTAGCTCTACAAAAGTTTTCATTGGGTCAAAGTTGTCAGAAAACCCCTTACAGGGGTTACGGCCCCTAAAATAACTTTTTTTCATGTTTTTGGCCTATAGAATGAAACTATAGTAGAAAGAGAAAAGCTGTTGCTTGCTTAAATGTTCAGCTCATTTAGCTCTAGAAAAGTGTTTACATGTTAAGGGTTGACTCAAGACCAGGTGAGCGATTCAGGCTCCTGGGAGCCTCTTGTTTACTACCATTTTCACGTGTTTGCTGAACAAAATGCATGTATTATTCGTTTCCTAATTTCCATTATTTTGGGCCTACATCATTTATAGTTTTGAAACCTGTATATCTTTGATTTATGTCCAATTTCAAGACGGGGAGCAGTGGCCACTGGTCACCTTGAAGGCTCCTGGCTGTTTTAAAGTTGTCTCTTGTTTGTGCAGAGTTTTAAATAGCAGCTAACATTTGTAGGTTGCGTAGGTACACTTATTCCACATTTCATTATCTCCCATTGTTTCTGATTGGCACAGGATACATAATTCTTTTGCTTATTTTGTTTTCTATGAGCTTTCTTTTTCCTAATGATTACAGATTTTAAAGAATTTATCGGATCATTTCAAGCTGTTCACTGGTTATAATGCTACAGTCATACAGATGAAAGACAACATTCCTACAGAACTGTCACTTATAGGTAAATATTAGACCATACCCCTCCTCCCCACTATTACAGAGAACATTCCTACAGAACTATCACTTATAGGTAAATATTAGACCATACCCCTTCTTCCACTATTACAGAGAACATTCCAATAGAAAAGTCACTTATAAGTAAATATTAGACCATACCCCTTCTTCCACTATTACAGAGAACATTCCAATAGAAAAGTCACTTATAAGTAAATATTAGACCATACCCCTTCTTCCACTATTACAGAGAACATTCCTACAGAATTATCACTTATAAGTAAATATTAGACCATACCCCTTCTTCCACTATTACAGAGAACATTCCTACAGAATTATCACTTATAAGTAAATATTAGACCATACCCCTTCTTCCACTATTACAGAGAACATTCCAATAGAAAAGTCACTTATAAGTAAATATTAGACCATACCCCTTCTTCCACTATTACAGAGAACATTCCAATAGAAAAGTCACTTATAAGTAAATATTAGACCATACCCCTTCTTCCACTATTACAGAGAACATTCCTACAGAATTATCACTTATAAGTAAATATTAGACCATACCCTTTCTTCCACTATTACAGAGAACATTCCTACAGAATTATTACTTATAGGTAAATATTAGACCATACCCCTTCTTCCACTATTACAGAGAACATTCCAATAGAAAAGTCACTTATAAGTAAATATTAGACCATACCCCTTCTTCCACTATTACAGAGAACATTCCTACAGAATTATCACTTATACAATGTAAGTAAATATTAGACCATACCCCTTCTTCCACTATTACAGAGAACATCCCAATAGAAAAGTCACTTATAAGTAAATATTAGACCATACCCCTTCTTCCACTATTACAGAGAACATTCCAATAGAAAAGTCACTTATAAGTAAATATTAGACCATACCCCTTCTTCTACTATTACAGAGAACATTCCTACAGAACTATCACTTATAGGTAAATATTAGACCATACCCCTTCTTCCACTATTACAGAGAACATTCCTACAGAATTATCACTTATAAGTAAATATTAGACCATACCCCTTCTTCCACTATTACAGAGAACATTCCTACAGAATTATCACTTATAGGTAAATATTAGACCATACCCCTTCTTCCACTATTACAGAGAACATTCCAATAGAAAAGTCACTTATAAGTAAATATTAGACCATACCCCTTCTTCCACTATTACAGAGAACATTCCTACAGAATTATCACTTATAAGTAAATATTAGACCATACCCCTTCTTCCACTATTACAGAGAACATTCCAATAGAAAAGTCACTTATAAGTAAATATTAGACCATACCCCTTCTTCCACTATTACAGAGAACATTCCTACAGAATTATCACTTATAGGTAAATATTAGACCATACCCCTTCTTCCACTATTACAGAGAACATTCCTACAGAATTATCACTTATAAGTAAATATTAGACCATACCCCTTCTTCCACTATTACAGAGAACATTCCAATAGAAAAGTCGCTTATAAGTAAATATTAGACCATACCCCTTCTTCCACTATTACAGAGAACAGTCCTACAGAATTATCACTTATAAGTAAATATTAGACCATACCCCTTCTTCCACTATTACAGAGAACATTCCAATAGAAAAGTCACTTATAAGTAAATATTAGACCATACCCCTTCTTCCACTATTACAGAGAACATTCAAATAGAACAGTCACTTATAACTAACACCCTGATAGCCTAATTGCACTGCCAAAATATTAAAGTTACTTGTTCGAAAACTTTAAGATTATGGAGTGATATAAAATAATTATTTTTGCTGATATGATCATCATTTTTACATAAATTGTTTAACATGGATGTCAGATATGGACAGCCATTTACTCAGCAAATACTTATCACAGTCTCTTGATAAATGGTACATAGCATCAGCTTGGTGTTCAATAAGATGGGATTCGATTTCAGATATGTTTCTGTCACCTTCTTCCTGTTTAACACCATTTCACCATTTTTTCTGTGATTATTTTTATTTAAATTAACTTCTCAGAACTTTGTAATTTCATTTGTCACAGCTGCTCTGTGTAATTAGAAAATCCTCACCTGATTGAGGCTGTAGCACGACTCTGTATGGAAAATGATAAAGTAACCCCTCTCCCTCCCCGGGGCTGTAGATTTATATTTAGATAAATATTTATGTCACAAAAGATCTTGGTATCTTATTAATGTCTTGTGTTACATCACTTTTGTTCTGTTTTATTAGATGCTCCAAACTTGTTTAAACTTGGTGGTGTATGTGCAGGAGAGATCTATGATATGAAGGAAGACCTTGGTATCTTTGTTAAGTTTCCCGAAGGAGAGAAAGGCTTAGTCCATCTGACAGAGATCACAGACAGCTATACAGATCATCCTACAGCTGAATACAAAATATCTGGATGTATCGACTGTTTTATACTGAACTGTGATGATATAAAGAAATGTCAGCTGTCACTGAGAAAATCCAGGTATGAATAGCTGAGTCTATCGTACTACAGAAATAATGCTTGAATGATCATTGTTGACAATATGGTTTCTGTAAATGTGGAAAATTTCATATTATTGTAAATGTAACCTTTCATATGGGGATTAATCCACAGATATTTTAACATCCTGAATTAAGGGCAAATAACTCCCATGTGAAAATTTCCATGTTAACAGTATTCAAAACAACCAGTTCCTTCAGAAATTGATTGCTTACCTATTAAATTAAGAACAGTGGAAACCATGAATGAATTAGTAAAACTGTTCTGTTCACACTGAGTAATTTTGGCAGTAAATGACTATAAACCCTTGTTCTGGTTAGCTGTCCTGTTGCACAACTTAAATGATATCTTTAATTCATATTAAATACTCAGTATGTTTTTTTTTTTTATCAGGAAAGACAAATCTGTAGATGTAACTGATCCATTCATAGAAAGTCAAGAATCCTTGTCGGTGGGTCAGACATTACGGGGTTATGTTGTCAAGGTTACAGATTCCTATCTATTAGTCAGGTGTGTTGTCTAAGACTGTTTTTAAATGATTCAACTTTATAATTTAATAATTTTAAAGATTGTTTTGTTCTGCTTATAATGAGAAGTTACACGAGTGAGACACAGGTTTAATGTTGCCTGCAGTGCATTTCAAAGCTGCATATAGAAATAACTTTGGCATCATCCATTGATATTGTCTTGTGTCCTGCAGTGTCACAGTTTTCCAGGAAGCTTTTATGTCCCATACTCTTGATTTTAGGCATATACCTTCATCCTAAAGTACTCTATGATAAACATCCATTTTATGCCTCTAACTTATCTATCTTTCTGTTTATTAAGAAATTTTAAATGCAGTTGACAAACATTATCAATGGTTCTAAAATGTCATTAATTTTGCAGATTTTATTGTATTTTGCAAGAAACTTCTATATTTTAGCTTTGGTAGAAACATTACTGGCATAAAACATATAGGGAGTGATTCCAGCAGCAGTAAAATAAGTATAGGCAGTGTTATAAAAGGCAAGGTCATCAGGTAAGAGTTTTAACTAGGTCATCAGATTGTAATGACACAAGGTAATCAGGTAAGGTTGTTAACTAGGTCATCAGATTGTAATGACACAAGGTAATCAGGTAAGGTTGTTAACTAGGTCATCAGATTGTAATGACACAAGGTCATCAGGTAAGGTTGTTAACTAGTTCATCAGATTGTAATAACACAAGGTCATCAGGTAAGGTTGTTAACTAGTTCATCAGATTGTAATAACACAAGGTCATCAGGTAAGGGTGTTAACTAGTTCATCAGATTGTAATAACACATGGTCATCAGGTAAGGGTGTTAACTAGTTCATCAGATTGTAATAACACAAGGTCATCAGGTAAGGTTGTTAACTAGTTCATCAGATTGTAATAACACAAGGTCATCAGGTAAGGTTGTTAACTAGTTCATCAGATTGTAATAACACAAGGTCATCAGGTAAGGGTGTTAACTAGGTCATCAGATTGTAATGTTATTAACTTTATGTGTCTGGTTTATTGTGAATATACAATCTTTTACCATATAGTGGGTTATTTTCGCAGTGGTTTAATTTTTGCTTGTTTTCGTGGGTCCAAAAATAATTTACGAAAATATCCATATAACACATATTATATACAGACACATTCACAGACCCGAAACTAAAACCTGCAAATTTTTTTCATATACCTAATGACACAAAAACCACAAAAATAACCTGCTATACAGTATTAACATTTTGGATCATCAATTGTATGGAACGCCAAATTAACATATATTCAATTAATTGTACCTATCTTCAAATAATTGAAGATATGTTCAATTGAATTATACCTATCTTCAATTCAATTATAGATATCTTCAATTCAATTATACCTATCTTCAATTCAATTGTACCTAGGTACAATTCAGCACAATTAAAGATATCTTCAATTCAATTGTACCTATCTTCAATTCAATTGTTACCTATCTTCAATTCAATTAAACCTATCTTCAATTGAATTGAACCTATCTTCAATCGAATTGAACCTATCTTCAATTGAATTAAACCTATCTTCAATTCAATTGTCTCTATATCTATAATTGAATTGAAGATAGGTATAATTCAATTGAAGATAGGTGTAATTGAATTGAAGATATCTTCAAATGAATTGAAGATATCTTCAAATGAATTGAAGATATCTTCAAATGAATTGGAGATATCTCCAAATGAATTATGGAGATGTTGGAATCAGACCTATCTTCAAGTGAATTAAAGATATCTTCAATTCCTAGGTGCAATTAAATTGCACCTAGGTATAATTCATTTGAAGATAGGTTCAATTGATATGAAGATATCTTTAATTATTTGAAGATAGGTACAATTGAATTGAAGATATCTTCAATTTATTTGAAGATATCTTCAAATGATTGAAGATATCTTCAAATGATTGAAGATATCTTCAATTATTTGAAGATAGGTACAATTAATTGAATATATGTTAATTTGGCGTTCCATACAATTGGATGTCTATGCCTGGGAATTGTTTGTTTCATTATAAAAAAGTTTTAGTTGTTGATAAATCAACTAAACATGATAGAAAGAAGAAATTATAGAAATATTGTGTTCCTGTTTTATTTGTTAGATAATATGCAGACTTGCACTTTATCACATGCAACTTGAATATAATGACATGAAGATTTAGTAATTGTGTTGTGAAATGTCATTTGGGTTATGTTTTCTTGTCTTTCTTATTGTTTTTGTTCTCTTTTGTGATGTTAGCAAAAAAGAGGATACCATTGAACTGTCATGTGATGTAACCGAGACAAGTAGAAAGAGGAAATCTGAGGGTGACACTGGGACAAAGAAGAAAAAGAGAAAGGAGAAAGATGTGATCGTTATAAAAGATCTGAAAAGAGAACTGCAGAAAAAATTAAAGAGGAAAACTGAGGAGGATTCTGACAGTGGAATCGATGTTGATGTAAAGAGGAAAAAAATCAAAGATGTAAGGCTAATCTACCATAGTAATTTATTGATATCATATTCAATAAAAGCATCGATAGATTTTACTTCTAGATGCTTTTATGCCTTATTTTAAAAATCTCATAGCATTTCTGTTTTGCTTAGAAGAATATCAGTAATTTAAACCTTGAACCGAAAGCGGATTTCCAGAAAATGCAAGTTAGATCTTCATGCATCTTTGTACACTATTACATTATGAAATAACCAAAGCTTCTGTTAGAAAGTGCCTACAAATAAATGTGAAGCCATTATCTGTATGACTTAGACTCAGATCTACTTCTGTTTAGGAATAAGATTTTCATTGAACTTTGTTCACTGATAAATCATGGGTGATCTTAGTTATTTTAAACTTAGTATTTAGATAGCAATTCTGTACCAAGTAACTGTATATAATTATTGATTTACTTATTTCTCCATAACAGAACCAAGAGAAGGAGTGTGTGGAACTAAATGTAGGATGGTCATGGGATAATGAATACAAACCACCAGTCACTAAAGCACCTGTATCCTCAGATAGTGACAGTGATGAATCAGAGGTCAGTATGAAGTCACCAAATATGTTTTCTGTAACAGTTCACTAACCTACTTTCTTTTTAAGAGCCTGTTCATGAGAAAACCATGCAAAATCGTCCAATAGCAATGTTTTCATTTTTGTAAAAGGTATAGTACAACTGAAAGACCATCCTATAAGACTTATTCAGGCAAATTTTTTCCTTCGAAAAATCAAAGATGGCCGCCCTACAGGCCTTAATAGCTATATATGGCATTCATCTGATTTTTCAGTGATTTCAATAATTTTTTTTATGAAAATAAGACATTTTCATTGTGATTTTTTTAGTTTACATATATTGAATGACTATTGTAACAATATTTTTTGAAATAGTGATGTTTTGTCTTTTAAATACAGTTCAATTTTCGTAATTCATAATTTTGGTTCCTCTGGTACCTTTAGGTAGGACTTGGGCAGTATTCCAGACTGTTCAAAAATGCTAAAATTTGTTATTTTTAAGGGCACTTATTGTCCAAGGTAACGCTTTTTTATCCTTATCTTTTAGAAATTCAAAAACAATAACATATCAAGACAAACTTATCAAAAAGCCAAGCTGGGATTTTACATTTTGACTTAGCCACAGCCCCGGAAAACAATGACATGTTTTGATAATTCTCCATAAAATCTACTTTTTGGAGGATTCAGTTTCAAACTCTGAATGTGTTTGCTATGAAACAAAATACATTTAGAACATTTGTTACAACAGATGATCACAATACAAGTACCATTTAAGGGTCGAGAAAGACATATACTTGGGTATTAAGGGTGAAAGATGGGAATATCTTGTGTATTTTGATGAAATGTACAGAAATGGCCAACTTTAGGGGACTATTTTTCATGAATGAAGGGTTGGTCTATTAATATGGAATATCTTTCCAAAAGATTGTTATATGGTCTATACAAAAACATATTTGTAACTTTGCTTTCGGTCATCCCTTACATGTTACAGCATTACAAAAATGGAGATTTGGCCATTTTACCACATGGCTAAAATGGGCTTCGGGGGCCTAATAGTGGCATCTTTTTGAAATAATTAAAAGATGTACAGAACAGCAGACCTTATAGGCCAAATGTTTATAACTTGTTCTATATAAACAAATAATATTGTAGAAATCAAACAAATGAGCACTTTCAACTTGGTGGTCCAATATGGCTCCCAGGGCCATTTGGTGAAATAGTCCCTTGTCCTCAAGCAAAAACTAACATTTTCTTTGGTCGGGATCCACCATACAAAATGTTTTATTGTGCAAAAAATGGTCGAATTTTACAAATAAATCAATTTTCCTGGTTCATATTTTTTTTCACATTTAGGTCTGACTTTGTCATTTTAAGGTGACTAGAGACTTTTTGCAAAAAAGGCTCTGGGGGCTATATTAGACCACCAAGTAAAAAGTGCTCTTTTGTTTGATTTCCACTATATTATTTGTTCATATAGAACAAGTTATATACATTTGGCCTATAAAGTCTGCTGTTCTGTACATATTTTAATTATTTCAAAAAGATGCCACTATTAGGCCCCCCGGAAGCCCATTTTAGCCATGTGGTAAAATGGCCAAATCTCCATTTTTGTAATGTTGTAACATGTAAGGGATGACCGAAAGCAAAGTTACAAATATGTTTTTGTACAGACCATATAACAGTCTTTTGGAAAGATATTCCATATTAATAGTCCAACCCTTCATTCATGAAAAATAGTCCCCTAAAGTTGGCCATTTCTGTACATTTCATCAAAATACACAAGATATTCCCATCTTTCACCCTTAATCCCCATGTATATGTCTTTCTCGACCCTTAAATGGTACTTGTATTGTGATCATCTGTTGTAACAAATGTTCTAAATGTATTTTGTTTCATAGCAAACACATTCAGAGTTTGAAACTGAATCCTCCAAAAAGTAGATTTTATGAAGAATTATCAAAACATGCCATTGTTTTCCGGGGCTGTGGCTAAGTCAAAATGTAAAATCCCAGCTTGGCTTTTTGATAAGTTTGTCTTGATATGTTATTGTTGTTGAATTTCTAAAAGATAAGGATAAAAAAGCGTTACCTTGGACAATAAGTGCCCTAAAAAATAACAAATTTTAGCATTTTTGAACAGTCTGGAATACTGCCCAAGTCCTACCTAAAGGTACCAGAGAAACCAAAATCATGAATTACGAAAATTGAACTGTATTTGAAAGACCAAACATCACTTTAGAAAAAAAACATTGATACAATTTTGATTCCTTCTACGTAGACTGAAAAAATCACAATAAAAATGTCAAATTTTCAAATAAAATTTGATTGAAATAAGCGATAAATCAGATGAAAGATATATATATCTATTGAGGCCTGTAGGGCGGCCATCTTGAATTTTTCGAAAAAATAAATTTGCCTGAATAAGTCTTATAGGATGGTCTTTCAGTTGCAATATACCTTTTACATAATTAAAAACCTTGCTACTGGACAAAATTTCCATTTTTGCATGGTTTTCTCATGAACAGACTCTTAACTAAATCTAGCCTTTTTTGTCTTAGACCTATATAATCATTTTTCAATTTTCAATTAATTTGGCAAAATGCAGTGTTCACTGTTAATTATTTTAGACTAAAAAATATTGTCATATAAGGTCAGAGAGTAGATCTTGCAACTTTTTCTTCAAAAGCAGTTCTTGCCATGTTGCAGATTGTTTTTTTTTAATTTTCTCATTAAAATTGTCATAAAATTGCTAATTTTAAAGATCATTTCTTACTCTTTTAAGATCAGGTTGTATTTCCAATCTGACTGTTGAAATGATCTCAAAATGAATGTTTGTAAATCCGGTGGCGAGAATTAATTAGTAATCTAATATGCCTTTTAAGATCTGAGCTATTTTTTTAATTATCAAGCATCCAAAGTTTTAATATCCTGGCAATAAATTATTAGAACTAGACAGAAAATTAAAGCCAAAGTGTCAAAAGGATGCAATGATAACTGAAAAAAGAAGCAAACTATAAACATGTTAAAATGAAACTTTAAAAAATTACATGATTCCATGCGTACAAACTTCATTCACAAGACTGAGCCACTTTCTACTAAGGTTAATTAAGTTAAGGCTAATGTTAAGCACTAAATCTAATTGTAGAATGTCATTTTTCAGAATGAGCAAGAGAAGAGCAAACATAATACACAGAAAGACAGTATAGAAGAAGAAAAGAGACTATTTGAGGTTTGTTATATGCATTAAATCATTTAATATGAATGATATATAAGCCAATTTCAAAGTATGACCCATGTAAATGTAGTGAACCTTGAACCTGGATATATATCTGATCCGGGATCAAATACCTCACATAATTAAACATAAAATTTACACCATAATATTATTTCTACAATGCATGTTAAGGTATGAACTCTATGTTGACAGTTTAAATTATTTTCAGTTTGAGAAGCAGCAGTTACAGGGAGACAACTCTGTTGAGACAGCAGAAGATTTTGACAAACTTTGTCTGCAATCTCCAGACAGTTCCATAATATGGCTGAGATACATGGCATTCCATCTAGAATCTGCAGAGGTAGAGAAAGCAAGAGCTGTTGCTGAGAGAGCTCTGAAAACCATATCATTCAGGTGAGTTACACTTTTTAAAAGTTTTCAGCATGATTGGGATTTTATATTACTTGTGATATATCTGACAGATTCAGTTTGTTTTTTGTCTCCTTTCCCCTATGCTGGAACATAGTATAACAAAGGATTTCTTTTAATATTAAGATCACAAAAGTTGTACCACACTGTTTTTAATGTACCAAAGATACAGTTAAGGGTAAATTACATGTGAAATATAAACCACCCGAACCCAGGGAAATATTAACAAACTTCAAGAGAATATAAAACTATAGAGTCCATAATCATATTGTAGCAAGTTGTGATTTTAGGACTTATAGGATAATTAATTGGGTCGAGTGAATAACCAAAATATGATCACGAGTCGGTGAACGCACACAGATTTATACGAGTGCGCGGAACTTGTTCCGCGCACGAGTTAAATCTCAGTGCGTTCCCGCACGAGTGATCATATTTTGGTTATTCATGAGACCTAATTGATTATCGTATTTATTACATAGATAAAATGCTGCTAATAAATAGTTTTTAATAAATTTATTTGGATAGCGTATGAATTTAGACCGCAGGAGTCATGACGACAACGCAATACAATTCATGACGTCATAATTGAGTTTGACCGGAAAGGACGCAAGAGTGAAAATATTTTTGTTATTTCACATTGTGAATTTACCAGATTTTATTTCACTGGGAAAAATCGGTATTTCATATGCATCTATGTAATAATATATTGTATTTGATAAAGAAATTTTAACTTGTAGAGAGGAGCAAGAGAAGATGAATATATGGGTGGCTTATCTCAACTTAGAAAATATGTATGGAAGCCCTGAGGAGCTATCTAAGATCCTAGAGAGGGCATTACAACAGAATGAGCCATATAATGTGTACCAACATCTAGTCAGCATTTATACAAAATCAGGGAAAATACAGGTGAATAGACAACAGAAAGTGATAATAAAACATAAATGGGAGAATTTTTTAAGACTTCTTTTTATGATTCTAAGGTTTCTTTAAAACTTCAATAAAAACAGTAAACTCATTTTAATACCTTTCTTTCATTGACGCTAAAAAGTAGATTTGAAATTCATTTGTCTTTTTAGGAAGTTATTCCACCTAACAATGTTAACAATTTATAATATACTTATATACCCAAGGGGATAGTTACAAATAGTAAATTTTCCGCCAATAAATTGCTTTTCACCATAAAGTATTATGAGATGAGGCTGCATGCAAAGTATCAAAACCTGAAATTTGTAGTTGCACAGAAAAAAATGAGATGAAATTTTTTTTGTAATGACCCAGCAGGTGGACAAATACATAAAAATCATTAATATTAGAGAACAAAAAATCCAATCTTTAAACAAATATCAATTGATTTGTTGTTGTTTTTAACAGGAAGCAGAGAACACTTACAATATTATAGTGAGAAAGTTTTCTTTCAAGAGGGAAGGATGGATAGGTTTTGGATTGTTTCATTTTAAAAATGGAAATTTGGATGCTGCCAGGAAAGTCTTACCCAGAAGTTTGAAAAGCCTTAACAAAGTTCACCGTAAGTGTTGCTACACTACATAATCATTTGAATTAAGAATTTGAAAAGTCTAAAGTTCATTGTGAGTCTGACTTCACTATCAATTGAAGTTACAAAAGTCTAAACAAAGTTTATTGTAAGTGTGGCCTCACAATCAGGTCTAACACATTCATATATCAACACTGTCACAATCCACAAAATTAAAACATGCAAATCTTTTCCACTTGCTGTATGACACACATACCACAAAAATTTATTTCCCATTCCCCTACACAGTATAATATGTCTTAAAGGTGTATTCTGTACATTTCTTTGTATTTACAAAAATGCCCATTTCAGCATAGTAATTTTTAGCACATAATGATGAAGTTTATCTTTTTAAGACGTAGAAACGATCGCTAAGTTTGCTCAGATGGAGTTTAAGCATGGAGAACCAGAGAGAGGGAAGACCATGTTTGAGAACATTCTCAGTAACTACCCAAAACGTACAGATCTATGGTCTGTTTATGTAGATATGGTGATAAAAACAGGAGATATCGAAGCTGTAAGGTAGGATAATGGTCTTATGAAATGTGGTTAGTTTTCATATAAATTTACTTTATAACTCAAATCCAACAACACATGTCTTTTAAGACACCTACACATATATAAAAAAAATAACTATAACATATTTTCAGGACATATCGGCCTTTCTCAGCAGAAGTTTATTTCGACATGGATTTGCTTGACAACGTTGACATTACAAAGATTAAAAAATAACAGTATACAATCATATAAAAAAAGTTCAATTCAACCACAGTGAAACAAAGCTATTTTAAACAGTTTGCAAAGAATTAACACACTTGATCACCATATTGCTTGGAAGCCTGTTCTTTCCTTGATTTTTATGTGTGTTAAAATAGTCTAATGAGAAGAAGCTCAAATAATGGTTTCTCTTTTTTTTTCAGACAACTGTTGAATCGAGTTATTCATATGAAGCTTTCAGCCAAGAAAATGAAATTTTTCTTCAAGAAATATTTAGACTTTGAAACAGCACAAGGAGATCAGAAACAGATTGACTTTGTGAAAAAGAAAGCATTTGAATATGTAGAATCCAAGGGCTTTGTCGATGAATAACAAAACTAAAGAAGATAATTGGATGGTGCTATGAAAAATGAAATCTTGACGTGCATATTCACCAGAAATATTGTTATTGAAATAGTTTATTTACTGAAATCAAGAGGGGGGGGGGTCAATAAAACATTATTATTTAATTAACAGTAAATAAATAAAAGAGGATTTTATCTTTTGAATGCCTTTTGAATGTAGAAAAGAAGTTTCAATGGGGCATTTGAAAATCAAAGGTCTGGAAAGGTTGGGACGAAATAAGGCAGAAATACTAGCAGCCATCAATACAAATTGAAAACAGTACAAATAAACGATATAATAAAAAACAAAACAAAAAACATACAAATATTGACTGCATGTATTCCAATTGTATAAACATTGAACTTGGATGCTCCAGACATGCTGGCGCATCTTATGGTTTTAATCATGTATACTTCAATTTTATCCAAGTTATTTTAATTCATTTTCCTAAAATCTTACACAGCAGTATATAGTAGAATGCAGCATGATGTGTTGAAACAAAGATAAGCATTACAATAAGACTTTCATTTATGAAGACAAAATGTTTAAAATGACAATGTCGGTAAACAGAAAGTAGATAAGCACACATTCTATAGTGTAGGAGCCCTTAACAAAATCAAAAATTTCAAATAGCTGTGAGCAGTAGTTTTCTGAGGCACTGTAACAAAAGTATATGTTGTGGACAGAAGGATGGACTGACTGCCAAACCATTTTACCTCTTTATTCAAAGGTGGGTAAATCCAGGTTTTACAAGTAATTCTTTGAAGGCTTTCAAAAGTTGTGTTAAGGAAACCAATTTTCAGCCTAATATGTGTAACCTCTTGAAAACTTGTGACTTTGACATTTCAAATATTTGCACATCTTCCATTCTTCATTAGCTTTAATGTGTGTGTAAAGTAAATTTATGTGAATGCAATAAATTAACAAGAGATAACACTAAAGTATGTCTAGCCTGCCCGCACTATCAGAATACCTAGTAATTCAACTATTCATTTATTAATTTTAGCCTGTTGGCACAATAACAAATGCATTAAAAGTTTACCTAGCCCTTGAGTTCTTAAGATCAGAGGTTTATAAAAGTAAAGATCGTTTGGCAGGTGACTTTAAAGAACATTTTCCTGTGGACCAAAAATTGATTCTTGATATCATAGTCATTGAGAAAGACAGAACACAAACAAAACCAAAAGTTAACAATAATTTATAGTAAAAATGAGGTCAGGGTCAGATGACATGGTGATAAACCCAAACACCTTAATCTAATCCATCAATATCAAAAATATCAGATGCCTAGCTATTACAGTTTTTAAGAATTGATTTTCCACAAAAGTCTTACAAAGGAGTTTATGGCATGAAATAAACATAAGTTCACAAAGTCACTTGATCGTAAAAATGGGGTCAGGGTCACACGTCATTGTGACAGTTGTGTAGACCATAACCTCAACTGTCTGTAGACCTAATGATGCTTAGCTGTAATACTTTTCAAGCACTTCATTGTCAAAAAAAGTCTTATAAAAAGTTTTCGGTCTGAAAAAAGAACAAAGATCACAGAGTCACTGGAGTGTTAAAATGGGTCCAGGGCCACATTGCATGGTTACAATTGCTTAGTCCATATCTACCAAATATCTTATGCCTAGCTATTATACTTTTCAAGCAATTCATTATCCACAAAAGTCTTACAAAAAAGTATAAGCTGCTATCGCTGCCGGAAAGTAATACCTATGTCTTCAACTATTCGTCGCATGCAAGACAAAAATTATATACCAGAGACCAATTCATTAGAAGCCTTAAATGTCTTGTGAATTTGTGACTTTTGATCTTTGTCTTATTGATCTCAAATTTCAATAGACCTTATGCTTACCTATATGGTTCCTTGTGTGTAAGTTCTATGTAGCTGTTCAAAAGTCAATGGAAAAGATTTTTAGATGGAATGACAAACAGAAAGCTGAATTCATTCTAAAAGTCAGTGGAAAAAACAATAGTTTTGAAATCAAACTAAATTCACCTATTCATGATAGAAAGTCTAATATTGGGATAAAAACAGTTTGGAAATTTCATCTGAACTAAAAGACACAAGAGGCTCCCTGAATCGCTCACCTGACTTAAATGACTGATGGAATGAAAACATTTTGGGGCATCTGAGGCAAAAAACTCCAATAAAGGGTCACCATGTAGCAGAACATTCAAATAAGCAAACAAAACCTTTTCTTAATCTTTTATAGGTTTAATATCCACAGGAACAAAAAACCAAACTTGACAATAAGGGGGCATAACTTTAAAATGGGTAGTTTGGCTGCTTCAGCCTAATGGATATTTTTATGAACTTAATAAACTGAAGGTGTAAGCAAGCAAAGACTTTTCTCTACTTGTGTCAGGATTCATTCTATTGGCAAAAACATGAATTTTCCCCTTTAAAGGCCCATAACCCCTGACAACAAGAAAATCATTTGTACATTCTAATTGCTTATATGATTGTTCAGCTCCTTTGGGGCGTCTTAATTGACAAATAACATTATCTTATCTTATTTAACAACTTTGACCCAATTGACCCATCCTGTTGCTCTCAAAACAATGGTGTAATCAAATTCCAGAAAACAATCTTTGATCTACAAAATAATCATCACAGACACTCTAGTCAAAAGATACTAAGGACTACAAAGAACGTAAAGTACTAATCAAGTATCCAAGTGTGTCCTTTTAAAATGAACCTTTACTGAAGAAATTAATAGCAAACACGTTCAAATGATTTAATCACTAAGAACATACATAGAAAATTGCATCCTTTATTTTAGCAAATTTCAAATATAGGATAACATGTACATGTTCATTGAATTGTGTAAAAGAACAAAAAAGATTAACAAACTTTTCATTGTATAACTGCATAACAGTTTTCACAGACTTTCTATTGTTCTCCTACGACATGTATCAAGCCCCTTGACAAACACTACAAATCTCAATTTCTACACCGCTATACATGAACTATAACCATCTGAATGATTGACATAACTCCTCTTCCACATACATTACTTCTAATCCTGGGTTATAATCTGATTCCTCTCTCACATTACACCTATCTCTCTGGCCTGTATAGCTTGGATCTTCATGGATGTTTCCTGGACTGTCAAACTCTGTGTAGCTGACAGCATCTCATTACATCTACAATAAACCAATGTCTTATTCATAAATGGAAGAGAAAGAAAGGAACTTATAAGTAAGGATAACCTTAACTATGTAGGTCCCCCATCTCATCAGCACCATACAAAAAAAATAATTGTTAGGTAGCAAAAAATAAAGGTATCTAAAGCCAAGTGCTTGTTTCCAAAAGATTGCCATATCAAGCACTAAGAATATCTACCCTGTGCATTCTTATTGGAAAAGCAAGTTTTTAAATGATCTGCTCCCAACTTTTGTCCAGAAATAAACCAGGAATACTGTGAGCAAGCTCACACAAGAGGCTCCCAGGAGCCTGAATCGCTCACCTTTTTAGATATTATTGTGCTTAACCATATGCGATTTAAATTTCTGAAATAACTTGGTTAGATTTCAAGTTATTGGGCTTAATAAGTGCAAAATTTAGCAAAAATTAGAAAAAAGGGCAATAACTCCCACATCAGCAGTCAGATCTTTTCCGAAATTTCAGGTCAGGTACTTAATATGCTGATCACTTTTGATTCTTGCACAATTTTGATATCTGAAACCATTTTTGGGTTATTAGCAAAAAAATGAAATTTACCCCTATGTTCTATTTTTAGCCATGGCAGCCATGTTTTTGTTCACGAATCAAAATTATGAACGATAGAGTTGTAGCATATAAGCTATTAAACAAGTGTGCCAAGATGCAGTTGGTCTTACAGTGTCAGACAAGTTAATCTTTGAAATTCAGGGGTAAAGTAATAAAAAATGGTAAATTTTGTTGTTTTAAGGACAATAACTCCTAATAGAAATGGTCCTACAGCTTTGACCTAAATACATGAAATGTAGATCTTGATGTGCTTAATCATATGCAATTAAATTTTTGAAATATCTTGTATTGTTTTCAAGATATATGGCTAAATAAGTAAAAAAAAATTAAAAAAATCCAGAAAAAGGACAATAACTCCTACATCAATTGTTGGATCTTCTTGAAACTTTCAGAGCAGGTAGATCTTGAGATGCTGATAACTTTTGTTTCCAATCAGAATTTTGATATCTGTCACCGTTTTTGAGTTATTTGCAAAAAACTGTATTTGACCCCCCTGTTCTATTTTTAGTAACAGCAGCCATAATTTTTGACGTATCAAAAATCCCAACGCTAAATTTTTGCACAATACCCTAAGGAACAATCATATCAAGTTTGGCTGCATTTGGCCAAGCAGTTTCAGAGAAGAAGATGTTTGAAAAAAGCTAACGGACGACGGACGCCAAGTGATGGCAATAGCTCACATGAACCTTAGGGTCAGGTGAGCTAAAAAGGATATCCCTGCTTTATATTGAACCAATTATTGAAAAAACAACTTTAAAAGTCCAAAAACTAAGTATTCTACTGCAATGAAATTTATTCATGCACATCTTAATATGGTGTTCTTCATTCTTATAAAGTTTTATCAAAACCATCAAATGCATTCAGAAGAGTTGCCCTTCATAGATTTGTGGACAGACAAAAAAGGATTCAGCTTATTAATATTATGTGTTACCTGACGAGTTCTTCCACTTGCCCCTCTGTGGCTTTTTCCATGGCTGTTAGAGCATTAGACATGGATGTAACACTGGGCAAATCATGTCTGGTCATCACTGATAATTCTCCTAAAAGTTGTTCACTCTCTAGTAAACACTGTTCCAAATCTCCTGAAAATTTAAAGAATAAAACAATGAAGCTACACTTAAAAATTCCTTCCAAACAAAAAATAATGTTTTTATCTACTAGTTGTGTGCAAGTTGTGAGAAAAGTCAAATTATGCCTGTAAATATTGTATTGTTTCAAATTATCATCACTGATTGTCGTTGGTGCAAATGTCCATGTTTGTCAAATGTTTCATCAATCATGACCATAAACCTTGATTAGATAATTAATACTTAGAAACATGTTTAATCAAACCCTTAAATAAATCAAAATCATGTGTGAACCAAAGTACTGTTTGTTTCTTCTTTTTATTAGGGTATATTTTGAACCTGCACAACACGAACTCTTGTACATGTATTTTCTGAACAGAGGTCTTCAGTTTTCAATGGGTTTGGAAAGGGATCACAGTCATTTTTTTTATTAGGGTTTACTGTTAATCATAATTATCTCTTAAAATTCCAGTATTGTCTCAGAACATCAGCATATTTTGAGTTTAAGGTAAAATTAGTGTCTTATATGAGCTAGTAAAACAAATGCAGTGTTTCTGACAAAAGTTTCATTTAGGATGTAATTTCAGGAAAATTGGACGGTAATTTCTGCAGGAGCAAGGGGATAAAAATCAAATTTTAAGGTGCAAAAATAATTTTAGAGAGTATAATACCCTCATTTGGGGGTTAACAACAACACTGATTAATGATATGAACCATTTACATGAGGGTCAAAGAAGCTGACTAATCAAAGTGTCCCTGAACTGACTACATACTTTGGTATTGTTCCTCATCATCTGGTATGTAAACACCTTTAGTGGATATCTGATGTCGAGTAGTGTCTAGAGCGTGAGCTAGTGTATCATATTCCTTTGTCAGCTGGGGTAGACTGGATACAATTGGTCCTAGGGATTGACGCTGTAGAAGTCAAACATACAGATTTACAGATTATGTAGTAACAAACTTGCTACCATTAATTCTTTGAAACAACTATTTACAGAGAAAAAATACAGAAGTAAGAATACGCTTTCAATAAATTCAAGTAAAGAAATTAAAATACTGGAAAATATGAAAATGATCTCGTCTCTGTCTAAAGGGAGACAATTTGAATATTGTTCTTAACACTTTCTTCTTTATACTTGAACAATAATGCCACTGGTAAACAAAAAGCCCAAGTAGTATTTCTAGCCCAGCACTCAGACTTGTCTGACAGGAAATTTTTCTAATGAAATACTTTTAGGGTATGAGTTATCCCCCTTTAATGCATCTATTGATTTTGTGATTCACCTGCTGTAAATCAGAGATGACTCCATAAAATATGGATATACAGAATATCCAAACTAACTGTTTTAATTATACCTGTTTTTTTTATTTCATACTCTGTAAATTGATTTTGTTTATATTGGGCGTGTTTGACATTCCCTTCCTAGGCAGCCTGGGTAGATTATTTGTTCCCGGGATGAAATATAAAACAGAACGCGGGTGACCTCTGTTCTGTATGGGTCAATGATCTTTGTAACAAATAAAAGTGTACATTCGGAACAACCTAGGTTACATATTATATTACTACGTCATTACCCAGGTTGTTCTTGTTCTGCCCCATGTGAGCGACATTTTTCCTACCTGAGACTCCCTGGGTTTGAATGTCGAATGCAAGCATTGATATACCTGTAAATCTATCTGTTGATCTACTTCATTCAGATGTTTTAACCTTGACAGTTCTTTGTCTAGTTCATGGTTCTTTTTCTGTAGTTTCTCTACCTCTGTATATATACCCATGATTTGAGCCTGTTAAAAAAAGATATAAACCCATGATCTGAGCCTGTTAAAAAAAGATATAAACCCATGATCTGAGCCTGTTAAAAAAAGATATAAACCCATGATCTGAGCCTGTTAAAAAAAGATATAAACCCATGATCTGAGCCTGTTAAAAAAAGATATAAACCCATGATCTGAGCCTGTTCAAAAAAGATATAAACCCATGATCTGAGCCTGTTAAAAAAAGATATAAACCCATGATCTGAGCCTGTTAAAAAAAGATATAAACCCATGATCTGAGCCTGTTAAAAAAAGATATAAACCCATGATCTGAGCCTGTTAAAAAAAGATATAAACCCATGATCTGAGCCTGTTAAAAAAAGATATAAACCCATGATCTGAGCCTAATCAATGAAAAAAGACTTCCCTTTATACATAAATTAGAATTATTCATTGAAGCTATTCAAAAGTTTAATGTATATTTCTAAGTATGAGCAATTAAGAAAAGCTAAATGTATATATCTAAGTAAAGAAATCAATCCTTAGATGACCAACATTACATTGATATCTAATTCAGCTTTTTATTTTTTTTTTTCATTTGATATGTATGTTAAAACCATTATAAATAGTTTTTCACTGATTAGCAGGAAATAAGCAAGGAAAATTTTCATATACTTTTCACAACACAATGTGAATTAATTCTTAAAGACAAGAATGACTAATACAATTGGTTTGTTCACAATGTTTCAGTCATGCAAACTTTAACAAATATTTTTGAGGATATACTGTGGATTCTTATCATTTATGTATGTAAGTAAGTGAGTGAAACAAAGCTTTTCAATGAAGAAAGCCGTCAAATGTCAGGAGATTCAAAACACAATCATTGGATTAAATAAATGTTCTGTCACTAACTCTAAAGACTTGAGGGTATTAAAAACAAAATTCTAAGTTTTTTTTGCATCTCCACAAGCTTTCTATGCAATCCTTTGTCATATCAATACATATCTGCCCTACCATTGCCTGTTTTTCCTGCTCTTCTCTCACTTTCTGTGCCTTTGTAGATAGGTACAATGATTGAATATATCTGGCATATATCATATCCAGCTGCTGTTGGGTCATTTTTGCCTGCTTCTACAAATTTAGAATATTTGGTTAATCATATCTAAATTGATGTCATTTATATGAAACACCATAATTTGTTGACAATGTACTACTCACTCAATATCCGAGATAAGAGACTGACTGTGAACAAACTTTTAATTGTGGATGTAAGTAGCTGAAGAGAAGTTCTTAATATTGTTGTCTCACATAAATGTTATTAACCTTTTTTGTTTTAAGGATTTTTATATGGTAGTGCTATCTTGTAATTTAAACCATGGTAATATGATCCTTTGAAACATTTAAATAAAGATATGCAACAAACCTTTCTTTGATTAACATACCTTTTTCTTTGGTGGTAAATGGGTAGATATGTTAGACAGAACAGAATGGTTGATCTTTGACCCCTCACCTGTAAAAAATTAAACTGAGTTATGTCTGGCATAAATAATGCAGAAGAAAAACAAAAAGTAACACTGTTTAATAGTAAATATTGAGATATGTTTATATATTTTAGTTACAAAATATTGTAATATGGAACTCTTTCAAGAAAAAAATATGTTTGTAATTAAAATTTGATAAAAGAATTAAATCACCATCTTTAAGTTCAGTTATAAATGATGTCATCTTTAAAAAAATGCCTTTTATATATAATGGGACGAATAAGCAAAGTACATTTGTAAGATCTTAATTAAATGTTTATAATCAAGTACAATACATGCATAGTTAAAATACTTATGATATGAGTTGCTTGTATAGTTACATCAGGGTTAATTGCTATAGATTATGAATAAAACTGTCTGCTGTTAGTTTAGAATCTCAACATCAATGTATTTAAATTTTCTTGAAATCATGAATTGTATTTCTTCTTCTCTTCTTCCAATACTGTCCACCTTCAACTCTTTGAATATTCTGACAGGATTAAAGTAATAATAAATCAAAAAATCATAAAATTTTTAACAGTCTTTTTAAGCTTTAAAAATATAAATTGTTTATAAAAACTTTTATTTAAGCTACAAAAAGTCCATTAAACAGTGGGATTTTTGCAGAATTTAACAAAACATTGTCTTTAACAATCATTTGCTTCCCGAGTTGTATTTTGCAAACTAGATGCACACGACCCAACTTTGAACTTACTCACTCGGAAGTGCCCGTGCAAGCCCATCTAAAAATACTTTAGGAAATGGATGTAAACAAACGTGGTCTGAAAAGGTATGTTCTGCATATGGCTTTTGAAACTGTTTTTTCCTTACCCCGTTCATCTTTAAAATGATACCAAAAACAAGAAAAAGTGGTTTAGAAATCCCCCCAATGAGAGTCTTATGTCATTGACATGATTGAATTAATCGAGTTTTCAATTAAATAGGCCCAGTTAATATATAGCACGATAAAAGCAAAACAGGTACGTGTGTGTTGTTATTATTTACACGTTAAAAACTTTTTAATCAGTTTTCCTTATAGCGGAAAGGTTTTACTAGTCAAATAAAGAAGAAATTTGAAATTATATTAAACACAGAGCTTTACATGCTCGTACTTCAAAATACATTTTTGTTTGTTTTGATATGTTCGGTATAAATCAGAATGTTGTTCACGAAAGTAAATAAGTGGCCATTGGTATCAAACTTATTTTTGATCAGCAACATTTCTAGCCGGTACACGCACATTATTAAAATTTTCATGTCCATAAAAGTGTGAAAGCTCTAATTTTATGATTATGCAACAGTTAAGTGAATATTTTTACATCACAATTTTTTCCCAAAAACTGCTTTATTATTACTTTAATTTTTCATTAAATAATAATGAATCATGATCAAATAATTCTGTCATGAAATTCAATCAAAGTACATGTATCATAAACAAAAAAAAATCAATCACTGAAATAAAACATGCGTCACAACAATCAGCTGACTAAATCTAAACATAACCATGCTTCTGACTTACTCCACAGTAACTTTCTTAATCCTTAATAACAAATAAAGTCAAACTAAATCAGTACCTGGTAAATTTGATACCATCTTTAAGTCCTTTCCTTACAGATAATTAATATATGTAGTCATTTACAAAAAAACCTCCCATAATGAGGCATCAATAAGTAATATGTTTTTGCATTGCTCCTTTCATCCAAATTTTCATTAAAGATTCTGAATAAGTAGTAGTGTTGATGGGATTACATGATGTAGGGTCATGTTAAAGTGGAATAACTAGAACCAAAAACATTTTATTTTTGTTATGAGATAGCAAGTATTGCTAAATAGTACACATAGTATGACCCAGCTATTCTTACCTGTGGACAGGACAGATATTTCTGGATGTATAGCCGAGGCATCAATATCCTGTGGGAAATCTGACCCATCATGAGTGGGTGTAGATGTCTGACCCCCTGCAGTCAAGTGAGAGTTGTCAGGGGTATGAGGGGCCTCCTGACTGGTTCCTGTATCACTGGTTACCACCCTGCTGGAGTCAGGACGGGAGGGTTTAGGCTTCTGAGTTGTTAAAGGGGTTGCTGGAGTTTTCCTTGAAACCTTTCTTGCTGATTTGGGCCCAAAGTCCATACTCCTGCCAGCCTTAGATACATTCTTTTCTATTTTGGAAGTCTGTAAAAGTATTTGTAATAAGAAGCAACCGTTTTAGTTTACGCAAAGGTCTAGTAAAAGGTTTTATTTAATAAAGATTATATAATTATGTCATTTGTCATAATGGTAGTGTTTAACTAAGTTATCTTTCTTTAAACCCCAAAATCTGTTTCATATCTATAGATGTTTATGATAGTGCTGGAAATAAGACTTGACTGTCATTTTATCATACTAAACCACTACAAGAAAAGTATAAAAGACATTCAGGACCTTCCTTTTGTTAAACAACAAAAACCATTTCTATCTTAATTATTTCATTTCACTTCAGTATTATCTGCTATTTAAAATGAGTAAACATCGAAAAACCTTATCTCAGTTTCATGAAGAAGGATTTTATAAAGTTAAATAATGACAGAATATATTCTTACCTTTGGACACAACAGAGAGACTGAAGATTTCACTTTGGCGTCTGCAGCTTGTAGATACCTAGATTGTACTGTCCTGGCTAAAAATAGAAGTGTCATTGATACATGTGAAGAAACAAATAGAACTTATAAATAAACGATCAAGCTTTTGAAATTCTAAAGGTTATTATATGACACTCAAAAAAAACCTTCCAGATCTTTTATAAGTCGAAGAACAGGACAGCAATAACAGATGATAAATGTAGCTGAACTGAAACATTATGGTCATGACTTCCCTTCTGAAAATCATGTATTGTAAAAAGTTATGGGATTTCAAACCCTCAGACGATTCACAGAACCAATGTTGGTTTCTCATACTGTAAACATGGGAGTTATTGTGTGTGAGTTATTTTTGCTTAATTGGCATTCTAAAACTATCTGCAAAAATTAAACAAAGAATATAAATAACAATGTTTTAACTTGGATTACAGATCACATGTATTACTGTGCTATGTCCAACAAAGATATTTGATTTGATTGATTTGAATAATCAGAAGAAATACGAAACATTTCCTGGCATGTGAAAGGAAACTTTAACTAAAAACCATGAAACTATCACCCAGCAAAGATTTCCATGTTTAAGGTTAATATGGGATTCACATCATTTCAAATATTTTATTGAATAAACAAAAAAGAAATATTTTATTGAATAAACAAAAAAGAAATATTTTATTGAATAAACCAAAAAAACTGTCAAAGTCAAAAATGGCAGGATTTTGATTCAGATTCAGATTATTTTATTTGAAGAAAGCTCATTATTAATGAACATGACTAGAAAAAAAGCAAATATAAACAATAGTAAATCATACCAAATAAAACAGATGAGAACAGTTACACACTTAAAAATAAAACGATAATCCAAGGGAGACAACCACAGTCCTTTTACTAAGTATACTACAGTATACAAATATATATATATATATAAATATCAAGTTTAATACAATGATATTGACAGTGTAATATATCAATGCTTTGTACATGCACAGGATCTTAGTTGGAAACATAAATTAATAAATTTTGCAATGCTTTTACAGATAAATGTGTCTTCATTGCTTAGTAACCAGATAAATTTTTGACTGAAACTGGAATTAGACAAAATGTTCTTGTTATAACATCTATATATAAAATCAGCACGGATGGCATCATATTTAGAACAGAATAATAATAAGTGTTGCTCATCCTCAACTACATTATACGGGCAATGTTTGCAAACTCTATTTTCTATAGGTGTTTTTGGAATAGTATATCTGCCAGTCTCAATATGTAAATTATGACAACTTGTTCTAAAACGAGTAAGGTTGAATCTCTCACTGTCATTTCCAATAATTGTTAAATATTTCTCTAATTTAAAAATGTTTTTGAATAGTTTGTATGATCTTAATTTTTCATTCTTATCTAATAGCCTGGCCCATGTTTTTTCAAACATAGACTTAAAATACTTTTTAATCTTAAACAGTTGAGATGGTTTGATTAAAGCTGGGCAATGGATACTTAAATTTGGGGAAAATGATGAACAGTGATCTAGAATTGTATTGATGGATTTTAACCAACAATTTTGATTTTTTGCTATCATGTTAAAGTTTTCTGCAAGAGCATCTGATAAGAGTCTGTCTGATACTACAGGATTATGCAGTCTATTCCAGTACTTCAGCATGGAAATAATGATATCAATATATAATGGGTATCTACCAAGTTCTCCAAACAGAGCTACTTTACTTGTTTTCTTATTTACACCTAAAGTATATCGACACATACTGAGATTAACCTTTTCAATTGGTAGTTTTTTAAAGATTTGCTCATAAGGATTAAACTCATTTGTTTTAGCGTTAAACATGCCTATAACTTCTGATGAATATAATAGAACTGGTTTGACGGTATGGTCAAAAATATACATAAATTTGTTTACATCACATGGTACATGTTTGAAAATATTGGTTACTTTGAAAAAAGCTTTCAAACCTCTGTTACACATATCATTTAGTGCATTTGTAAAATTTCCATTAATACTAAAAATAATACCAAGATATTTATATTGTTTTACAGACTCTACCTCTTTGTTATCAATGTAAAACTTATCGTTTGTGAGTCTGCTACCTTTATTAAAAATCATAGTTTTTGACTTAGCATGATTGATGTCAAGACCCCATTCTTCACAATACAAGTGTACTTTATTTATGCAATTTTGGAGGCCTTCGCTACTTTCAGATAACAGTAATAAGTCATCTGCGTAAATAAGGTTATTAATACACTTATTACCTAGAACTACTGGATTACAGGTTTGGTCAAATACCTTGGTTACATCATTTATAAATATGTTAAATAGACTAGGACTGAGGTTGTCACCCTGGAACACACCAACTCTGGAAGGAAAGGCTTCTGATACGCTATTAGTACCAATTTTTACTCTAAGACGAATATTATTATACATAGACTCTAAAATTGACGTAAATTTGACCCCAATATCTAAATTTGATAATTTTAAGAATAGAGCGGGGTGAATAACCGAGTCAAAAGCCTTTTTAAGGTCTATAAAGCAACAATATAACTTTTTAGATTGATTTAGGTACTTGTCAATTATTGTCTTAAACTTGAAAATATGGTCTGATGTTCGACATCCAGGCATAAAGCCAATTTGCTCATCCGCAATAAGGTTGTTCTTTATAAGAAACGATTCAAGCCTTGCATTAAGGATAGAGTTAAAAAGTTTCCCTAGGCAGCTAGTGACAGATATACCCCGATAGTTATTAGGGTCACTATGATCGCCAGTTTTAAAGATTGGTACAATATAGCCTTCTGACCATTGATCAGGGTAGAAGCCAGAATCTAGGACTAGATTAAATAATTTATGTATACTGGGTGTAAGTGCAAATTGACCATATTTAATCATCTCATTCAGGATGCTGTCAGGACCACAACTTTTCTTGTTTTTTAATTTACAACAGGCTTTTGATATTTCTTTAATAGAGATTGGCTCATCTAGGTTATGCGAGTCCAAAGCTTTTGAAATCTTAGAAAGATTTAAAGCATTTGCAAAGGATAAATTTTTATCAGACTTCCGATCTTCTATCTCATTAAGGGTTTTAAAATGACTAAATAGGGCACTGTTTTCCACAGGAACCTCAGTATCGGTTTCACTGTGTTTCATAGAGTTTATTACAGACCAAAAATCTTTAGAATTTTCTTGTGGAATCTCTTTAAGCTTTTCCATAATAGACTTGTAATTTTTTTGTTAAACAGAAAGTAGATGAGTGACAGACCTGAAATCTAATCCCACATTACGTATGGCACCAATCCTTGATACTGTATACCAAAATATCAAGTGGCTGTGACTAGTAGAAAACTGTTATGAAAATTTCTTCCCGGCCCACCTGCTTGTATCTTGTTTATTGACTTTCAGATAAGTATGTCTTTGCTTGGTTGGTAACACATGAAAAAACTAGGTATGTCCTTACAATAAAAACTTAGCAAAGTACAAATATAAGACAAAGTAAACAAATGCTAGTGACTGAGTATGACTTATATGTATATGTTAAGTATTTATACATACTGGATTTTTTCCTGGCAGTCTGTGGAGTTTTACCAGGCTGGTTTGTCTTCTTCTGGTTGTGCCTAGAAATGGAAAATAAACATCAATAATAAGATGCTCAAGTAAAATACAAGGATACTAGGATTATTTATTGCTATCGAAGCATAAAATTTAGTCGGGTATCAAACTTTAACGATTATTTGTGATGAAACAACCATGTAAAGCATGAATCCTTCCACTACACACAAATCTAGTCAATACACTCTCTAAAATATGACTTATTGGTTTAGTTTCTTTGATGAAAAAATTGTCCCTATGGTACATAGTATACATAACGAGATTGAGCAGACATCCTTAAGGTTCATCTTTACACTTTGGAAAAAATGACTGATATTTCACGACTTTTATTAGTCTATGTGGAGCCTAAACTACACATTCAATCACTTAATAAGGCGTAGCAGCGTCCAGATAATTAATTTTGCATAAAGTTTTAGTATTTTGGAGGTGTAAACTTGATCCCCTTTGCATTTTCTTTGCGTTTTTCAGTTCACCCAAATATAGCCAAATATCAACCTTGTCCTGTCAAATGGCCTCCACGTGCAAGGTAGTTCTATTATTGATGTTGTTAAATCTACTCACAATGGGTTTTATGGAAGGTTATTAAGGGGAAATTCATTCTTAATTAAAGGTACAATTTGAACGGAAAGAAAATGAATAGAGAAAGCAACAAGATTTATCTTGTAAAATATAAGGGAAAATGATCTGCGATTTTTATAGCTAGATGCTGCTACACTTTATTTTATATTTCTATGTGTAGTTAAAGTAGTATATAGACTAGAAAAATAGGTCAAATAACTACCATTTTTTTTCGAAATGTAACCATGAACCTTATTGAGATATGGAATGAGTTTACAATAACAAGGGTAATAATAATTTGTTTTGTGTATGTTGACCACATAAAATGAAAGTGACTGAATATAACAGGGGGTCTCCCAGTATCTGATACATGTATGTCAGTTGGTTTGGTGTACTTACACTTTCCTTTTATTTGATGGAGAAGATTTTTTCAGATGTGGAACAGAGTTGACATCACTAGCCACAGAGTCATTATCTGGGTGTAACCCTACGTCATGTACAGGTTTTTCTGAGATGTCAGAGTCCTGAGAATCATCAAAATTTGGTTGAGGTAGTCGGCAATTCCTCATATCTTTCTCTATTTGTGTAAGGAGAGGGAGATTGTCTAATGTACGGCATGGCTCTGTGGGGCTCACTGAAATAATAGCTTTATATAATTTAGCTATAAAATCATTTGTAAGGACATGTTATGAAATGATAATTTTCTTTGATAAAAGACAAAATTTTCCAGCAGATGACCAAGAATACAATCATTACTTTAAAAGTGAGCATGTGGGTGATAGGATACAAGTTTATTATTTCTATATGGACAGTTTAGGGCAGTCCATTTTAATGGTGGATGAAAATTCTAGTTAAATAAAGTATTAACCTTTAAAATAAAGAACTTATCAAAACATCATGGTCCCTTTTTTACTGTCTTCTTGTACTAGGTTTAATTTTCATTTTGAACTATTATTTGGCTACCAGTAATTCTTTTACTTTTGGCCTTCTAACTACAAACTGTTTGGAGTGCCATTGGTGAGAGGATACTCCATAAAATATGCAAATCCAGCATAAATATATTGACATCAATTTGTTTGTTATTTTGTATTTGCCTACTTCACTGGTTTAACCTTTAACTCTGAGTTTTTCTTTGATGTAGAATACTTCAGGAGAGGAACGACACCTGAGATACTTACAGGGTGTGGTATTTTTACCTCAATCTTAGGAACACCTTCAGTCCATACATATCACATGACTTAGATATAAGAAATTCCTCCTCCCACCCCATGACCTATACAATGAAACATGACTAGGAAATACTTACAGGGTGTAGTAGCTTTTACATCAATCTTAGGAACACCTTCAATCTGTACAGATCGGTCACCTGAAGACCTAAAATGGATTAATTTATGATTTGAAAAGCAAAATAAATTGAATGAAATGCTGCACAACTTGTTTAAGTTATTGTCAATGACAAAATTATGGGGCATTATCAAGACAGTTTATAGAAAAATTTTGTGCAAAAAGGGTGTCATCCATATTTTCATTGATAATGATATAAAGTTTTGAATGCTACTTATATAAGTACACTGTAATAGGGAGGAGAATGCTCATAGTTGTAACTGTACATTGACAGTAGTTTGGTAAGATATCTTAAACAACAAACATATGAGAACAGACAGTTACAGATTTAGATATCCAGCTACTTTACTGCTGTTTTTCTGCCTAGTTACAGGAAGGATGAGACTTAAGGTAGAGGCAGATAGCTTGTCAGGTTACATCCTGGTAACAATAAACTTTGAAGGCTTTAAAAACTAGTTTAACTCCGCCACATTTTTAATGTGCCTGTCCTAAGCCAGGAATCTTTATCAAAGCTTATGTTTGTATTTAGTCAAATTTATGTTAATTGTTTTTATATAATTGTTCAATTAATTACCAGTCTTAAAACGTTTCGGCCAAAGGCCTTCTTCAGTTTCTTTTCTTTACTGTTGTTTTCTACATCTTGTCTGCTTTAATTGTTTTTGTCAAGAAGAGGGTCTTTCATTGCACTTTAGGATTGGGCTTGAATCATATGTAGTTTATTTTCAATCCAGGGGCCAATTGAAAAACAGCCAGCAGCGACCACTGGTCCCATTGAAGGCTGCTGGCTGTTATCCATTGTGGATGTTTTAAATTTACGTTTATATTGTAGGTTGTGTTGCATACACTTATTCCACATCTCATTTTCTTCTATTTAATATGGAGAAATAGCTTGTATTTCACTGTAGGAGTAAGAGAGTCCCTGCCTAGCACTATCCCTGTCAAGATGCCAAGATTTGATCAGATTTATATACCTGACATCAGAGAAAACATTGCTGGCAGAATGACAGACAACTCTGACTGGAGACTTCTCATATCCCACTTTATATACCTGACATCAGAGAAAACATTGCTGGCAGAATGACAGACAACTCTGACTGGAGACTTCTCATATCCCACTTTATATACCTGACATCAGAGAAAACATTGCTGGCAGAATGACAGACAACTCTGACTGGAGACTTCTCATATCCCACTTTATATACCTGACATCAGAGAAAACATTGCTGGCAGAATGACAGACAACTCTGACTGGAGACTTTTCGTATCCCACTTTATATACCTGACATCAGAGAAAACATTGCTGGCAGAATGACAGACAACTCTGACTGGAGACTTCTCATATCCCACTTTAATATCAACTTCTGAGTGATCTGGGTCCTTGGTCTGTCTAGAGGCATCAATTATCAGGACTTCTGATGGCTGCTGTTTGTAAATTCTTGTTTCTTGTGACTGTCAATAATAAATTAATTAAACATAAGAGGATATTAAACTACAATGTGGAAGATTGTATAAAAATAGTATCTTTTCAAAATAAATGATGGGTGGCCAAGTGGTCTAAGGCGTTGGTTTAAATACCACACTATTGATCACTAGCCAATCACATCTCAGCTGGTGTTTGTGTCCCGTTTGTATTTAACAAAAAAGGGACTTTCCTCCAGGTACTCCGGTTTCCACCACCATTAAAATTGACTGTCCTACATGGCCCAGGTGCTTCGATAAAGGGCGTTAAACACCAACACACACACACACACAAAATAAATGATTAAGGACACCAGACTAAATACCTTATACTGAGGTGGAACATCGTCATCACTTTCAGATAAATCCAGGGAGTCCCTTTTAGTACTATTTATTGAAACATGTTTATCAAATAGAGCTGGAACATTACTACAATAAAATATTTTTTGTGTTATCACTTTAATTGAACAAATAAAACCTTCAATATATCAATCAATACAAGCACTAGATAAACATCTTTTCCTTACTAGAAATCACTTATTTGTTATATTTTGGAAGTTTTTTTTATAATCTTAATCTATATTCTATTTTAATAAATAGGATTGAAATTGTACTACACCATATATTTTTCCTTAAGTATAAAAAATAAAAATAAAGTTCTACCTAAATTGACCTATATATGTTCTCTAGAGAGAGAGTTACTCTGTCTTGTTTATTCTTGTTGTCTTCTCAATGATTCAGTTGAACTTATATTGATTTATTTTTTTCAAAGCAAGTGTGTGTTATTTCTGTACTTTGTTAACAATTATCAATACATGCAATAAGGGAAAGATTAGGCAAAAAAAGTAAAACTCAACCATATTTCTTATGTGCCTGTCTTTGTCAAAGTTTGTGTTGCTTTATGTCTTATTAATAATAATTGTTCACATGGATATTTTTGTTTATTATTCTATAAGACATGTCTTTAATCTTTGTTATGTATTTTTAGCTTGGTTTCAGTTGTAGAAATTGTGCAGCAATTTTGAGATTTTTTTTACAAGTTATCATGCTCAAGTTTACCTTCTTGGTGCTGAATTCTGGGAGCCGTTGAGTGGACTAAGTGGTTTCTTGTTCTCTGCAACTGATTGGATAAAAACATATGAATTAGATCAATTTATTGTCTTTTTAGCAACAACTACATGTACATGCATTTATATGTACTGGAAAAGTTATATAAAATCAAAATGCTAATAACTTAAAATTCTATAGTGTAAACAAGGAAATGTTTGTGTGGGAGATATTTTCGCTAACCATAAAATATCAACAAAACTATCCCTAACGCCAATGGACCATTCTTTCAAAAAAAAATATTTCATGTGGGGGGTATTTTTGCTTTAATTGCAGTTACAAAACATTATTGAGAAATATCTCCCATGCAAATGGATCATATGGTTTAAATTATCTGAAGAAATGTGAATTTATCCCCTACATGAAAGGTTCCCATTATGAAAAAGTGAAAATATCACCACAATATAAATAATCATACGAGCCTAAACTTATCTTTAAGGTTAACTATAAAAAACCCACAAAATATTATCTAATGAAAATTTCAATATTAACAGCATTTGACTTTAAGTAAAATATATCAAACCATTCTTTAGTAAACTGATGTGAAGATCAAAACAAGTCTAACATGTCTTAGTTTACCTTCTATTCCACTGGCAAGATTTACAGCCCTTGGTTTAGTAGTATCATTTCCTGACACCAATCTGCCTTGTGATAATAGAGGCCTGAAAAACAATATCAATATAAATTTTAGCTAACTAGGTCTATTAAATCAACAGAACATTTTACTGCTGTTTTATTGATGTAAATTTTGACACAAATCATCATTGTCTTAAAAAAAATGTCACATATTTTAAGCTTCAAAATCCAAGCTATGCTAATAAAAGTTATAAAATGAGCCACATCACATAGCATTAAATCTTGGTTTGTGCATCGCAGTCCAATTATAAATTACAGAACAGTAATTATATTACACACTTCTTTTCCCAAAATTATGATCACACTGGCTAAATAACTACCTGCGTTGTTTGATGTTTTCTTTAGTGGCAGGCTTGTACATAACTCTTTTGGAGGCCATTCTGGATCTTCTACTATGGTTGTATGTACCATTCAAATGTGGACTGTCAAAGCAAAGATTAAACAATAATGAAGAAAATGAGTGGCTCCTCTGGCTTTAGTGTTGGATACTGTATGTATCAATAGTAGAGTAAAGACTCAAACCAAAAGTAGCATTTGAAAATACATCTCAACAATACAATGCACTAAGCACCTCTGGTAAACCTTTCTATAGCAACACATTAATTGTCATGCATAACATCGGGAGAAAAAACAAATCAAACCAAAGACCATATATTTGTTAATTAGATGCAACAATAATGGTTTTTTAAATTTTTTTTTGTCATATGAGCATGGCCTGATCCATATGTATTTTTTTCAAAGATCATTTGATTTTATAATACTTCTGGTCTGAGAATTAAAATGGCGAGTGGTCGTGTGTTGGAATCAAGAGAAAAATCCATTTACATGTACATCTTTGGCAAGCTGTGTCATCCATCTTCAGAAATTGTATCGTTTTTTTATTAATTGAATTCAGACTATGCTTTGTACCATGTAGTAATGGACTAAATTTTCTCCTGGATTCATGTTTATGCTATTGACATGCCTAGGAAGTATGAGGTGCTAATCTATCAGAAAATTCATTTTTTGGAACACCGCTGTTTAGATGTCTGTGGCTAGTTTTGACTGTTCCCCTGAAAGTCTGATGGTTTCTTTCCAAGATCTTTTTATAGGATTTTTGGCTTTCCTCCGTCTTCATACAGTTGGGTGTCTGGGTCTACTCGACTGGATAGCTAGGTGTCCATCTCAGTATTCCCCCTCTAATGTTTGGCTTTCTCTTGGTACTTTGTGGTTGATTTATTCCCAGGCCCTTGTTCCCTTTCCCTTTTGTACATATTTCCTGCGTTCATGTTTTGCCAATATGTATGAAAGTTGAGTCTCTCCTTCATGTTGGCTTTACTTTCACCCTTTTGTAGCTGTTAGACTAGACACTAGGCCAAGAGGGGTCTGGCAAATTTGGACACCACAGCAGTCCATGAAAGGAATGCCCAGATTCCTTCTTAACCTAATTCAAACATGATGCTCCTGACAGAGGAGGGCATAATGAATTACTGGCATACATACATATTATGCACTAAACAACACAATCTATCACTAGAGGTAGCGTCTTTCAACACTAACCTTTATACTATGGCACTAGGGATTTTGGGAAATATGTCAATGTTATTCAATCCCCAAAATCAGGTAAATTATCCACAATCCTTAATAGCAGCTAGTATAGAGGTTAGTGTTGATAGACATGATCTCTAGTAATAGATCCATGTAGAATAAAACATTGTCTACATAGCCACATGTGCACAGTCATTGGCACTTTCAAACAAAGGAAACTTATACTTAAAAAGATTATAAACAGGAATAAAAAGCTTCGCCAAGCGCAGCATGAAATGACCGCAACATGTTGAACCCTGTACTTTTTAGGCCCAATATGGATAGTCAATTGTTCTGGACACATGCAGCCCATGGTGGACTAACAAAGGTTTTTGACACATGCAGCTTTTGGTGGACTTTCCACTCACATTATAATAGCCTATTGAGGATTGATGAGTTGAGGTTACTGGAATTTTTTGGTGAGGTATGAACGAGTAAAAAGTTTCAATTTTGGCCCCTTATTACATAGTAGGTGAGAAAAAAGGGGTCACAAAAATAATTCTCAATTTTGTATACACCATTTGACAAGAACAAACATGCAAATAAATTTTCAAAATCAGACCACAAATAAAAAAGTTTTGATTTTGGTCCCTTTTGGCCCCTAATATCGAAATAGTGGAAAAAGGGAGGGGTCGCAAAAATTGATTCTTAATTTTGTATCCGCTTTTTGACAAGAACAAACATGCAAAAAAAATTTTTCAAAATCCGACCACAAATAAAAAAGTTTCAATTTTGGCCCCTAATTACATAACAATGGAAAAAGGGGGGGTCGCAAAAATTAATTCTCAATTTTGTATCCGCTATTTGACAAGAACAAACATGCAATAAAATATTTCAAAATTCGGACCACAAATAAAAAAGTTTAAATTTTGGCCCCTTTTGGCCCCAAATTATATAACAGGGAAAAAAAGGGGAAGGCGAAAATTCATCAGGTTCAATCTTTTATTGTAAGAAACATTCTTGACAAATTTCACAGCAATAGACCAACTAGGATTAAAGTTATAGTGGAAACAAATACAATATTTGAATTTTTTGCCCCTTTGGGCCCATAATTTTGAAACGAAAAAAGGGGGGACCCCGAAAATCAATTCCATTCATCCTTTTATGGCAAAGAAAATAATTGCCAAATAACAAATCAATGGGATAACTAGAACTTAAGTTATCTTGCCAACAAACATAAAAGTAGCATTTTGGCCCCTAATTTTGAAACGAAAAATGGGGGGACCCCCAAAATCAATCCCATTCATCCTTTTATGGTAAAGAACGTCATTGTCAAATTTCATAGCAATCAGATAACTAGAAACTAAAGTTATCGTGTATACACTGATGTTAACAGATGCCGACACAGACGACGACAACGACAGCATCATAACATTATACGTCCACAATTTTTTGAAGTCGTATAAAAAATGATCATTGTAACTGATCACCTAAAAAGCACCTGGCAAATGGCATTCAACCTCACCAAATGTACAGTTAAAAGGGTAAGAAGCAGCAAATCAAAACCAGTACTGGAGACCAATTATCAACTGCAGGGTCACTCTCTGGAGATAGAACCGGCCAGTAAATAAGGTACCTTGGAGTTACCCTTACCAGCACTCTATCCTGGGACAAGCATGTGGACAATGTCATATCTATAGGAAATAAAACACTCAGGTTTATCAGACCAAATATAAAGGCAGTGTCTGCACGTCCACGCCGCGTGGACGAATAGACTACAGGCTGCGCGTCCATGCTTCCAGAAAAACGCATACAAAAACAGAGTTTTTCCGAGATACAAATGTAATCGTATACGAGTAAATTAAATATGCAGTAGTTTATTCAATGAAAGTGATAGTATTACAAAAACTTAAATATTACAAATCCGACCATTGTGACTTTGACAAATTTTTGATAATAGAAATATTGTATATAAATCCAAATGTTTGAAATTAAAATAAAATTCGAATGCTAAAGTAAACTTATTTTACGTGCACGAATACATGTATTTCAAATCATGTTCAAATTAATTGATTTTCGATTTTCAACAGTGAGATTTGTACTTGGACAATTCATGTTGGAGGGGGTTATTGTATTTGCAGTTAGTGTTATTTTTAATTTTCATTTACATGATTTATTTTTTAGTATGTAAATTTTAATGTTCAGTTATTTTTAATTTTCATTTATATAATTCATTTTTTAGTATGTAAATTTTAATGTTCAATGAAAATTAATTGTTCAATGAAGTAAAAATTTGAATTGGTGCGGAACTTTTTCCCACCATGTATACATGAATACCGAATCCGAACATATTTAAGATCCTATTTCATTTGACATTCCTAATTGGATTTCCTTTTAAAGCCAGTCTGGCAGTTTCTTTTATACAGTTGTATATAGTTTTTGTTTTCATAATTCTTAATAAAATTTTCCAAAGTTTCAAATGTATCAAACTCTTTATACTGCAATTCCATAATATTCTATCATAATACCGTATATATTCCAATTTTTACAACAAGAGGCTCCCAGGAGCCTGAATCGCTCACCTGGTCTTAATGTCAACCCTTTGAAGACTTTTGTATAGCTAAATGAGCTGAATGTTTAAGCAATAAAAAGCTTTTCTCTATCTGCAATAGTTTTCATTCCAAAGCAAAAAAACACTATTTTTCACCTTTAAAGGGCCATAACCCCTTAAAGGGGTCATCTGACAACTTTGACCCTAAAAAGACTTTTGTAGAGCTAATTAAGCTGAACATTTAAACAAGCAACATCTTTTCTCTATCTGCAAAAGTTTTCTTTCTTTAGGCCAAAAACACTATTTTTTTGCCTTTAAGGGGCCATAACCCCTATAAGGGGTCATCTGACAACTTTGACCCTATGGAGACTTTTGTAGAGCTAAATGAGCTGAACATTTAAGCAAGCAACAGCTTTTCTCTATCTGCAATAGTTTTCATTCTATAGGCCAAAAACTCTAATTTTTGCCTTTAAGGGGCCATAACCCCTATAAGGGGTCATCTGACAACTTTGACCTTATGGAGACTTTTGTAGAGCTAAATGAGCTGAACATTTAAGCAAGCAACAACTTCTCTCTATCTGCAATAGTTTTCATTCCATAGGCCAAAAACATGAAAAAATGCTATTTTTCACCTTTAAGGGGCCGTAACTCCCATAAGGGGTCATCTGACAACTTCGAATCAATGGAGACTTTTCTAGAGCTTTTGATGCTGAAGCAGTAGCATGGCATCTGATTTCATCTATCTCTTATACTTTTTGATTTACAAGCCAAAAACAGTAGTCTGACCCCCCTGGTCTATTTTTAGCAACGGCGGCCATGTTTTTCGACGAATTGAAAATCCCCACATTAGTTCTGTGGGGGATACCCTAAAGTACCACCAGACCAAATTTGGTTTGAATCTGTGCAGCGGTTTCAGAGGAGAAGAAGTTTGAAGAAAAGTTAATGACGACGGACGACGACGACGACGACCACGACGGACGCCAAGTGATGGCAATAGCTCACATGGCCTTTGGCCAGGTGAGCTAAAAACTGAGCAGTTTTCAACAATACTGAGACACTTACTTACTTATATATAAAAGATTATATTTCCCCGGTCATTTTATAGTAAAGTTTTTTATTTACAATCACGAAATTACAGAAAAAAACTTACGGAAAAACTCCGTTTTAAGTATTTTCAGGAAGTGTGGACGCGCAACCTGTAGTCTATTTGTCCACGCGGCGTGGACGCGCAGACACTGCCAAATATAAAAGACTGTCCAAAAACTGTAAGGGAGACTTCATATACATCAATAGTCAGACCTACGATGGAATATGCAGCTACAGTCTGGGACCCTTCTAGCCAGAACAAAATCAAGGCATTGGAAAACATACAGAGGAGAGCTGCACGCTTTGTATCAATTGACTATACAACCCGAACACATGGTCATGGGTGTGTTACCAAGATGTAGACACTTGGATGGGAAAGTCTGGAAGAACACAGAAGACGCAGCACACATTGTATGCTGTACAAGATCCAGCATAACCTTGTGGACATCTCCAAGGATTTAAACCTCCAAAGCGAAGACAGCAGAACAAGAGGGCAAAAATGCGTCAAGAACTTTCTGATTCCGGTATGCCGATCTCGAAGTGTGGTACGTTTAAGCTGAAGTCAACAATCTTATTAAGCTATAAACACTAACATCTTTCGTCATCACATGAAAACGTCACTGATTAGTTGATGGTGTTTTTGTTTGTTCAGTTGTTTGTTTCTGTTTTCTGTTTTTCACCTTTTGTTTGTTGACAAATTTGAAATTTTTGGGTGAATAAATAAATGGGGACCGAAACTTATCAAAGTGTTGGATATTGAGTCACCTAAAATATGTCCTTCGACCCGTTTCTATACCCAGATTGTCATCAGCAACATAATTTAGACTGTTTATTGTTAAGGGCCTTGGAAAAACTAATTTTTTGTCATGAATATCAATTATCAGTAAGGTTATATGACCAAGTTGCTAGTTTTTAGGAATTTATTGGTTTATTGTACAACTGGAGAAAATGTATGCAAGGCAAAAACCAGTTTTGTCCATTGTATTAAAGCATTCTTTATGTGAGACAGAACCAAGACATTCTTTGTTGTAATAGAATTTAGGCATTGCTTAGCTGTGAGCGTAGCATAATTATTCAATTTGCTTCATAAAAACTATACTTTCAATTACTTCAAATTTATTTTTGGCAAATGAGGCCTAATTCCATAGGTTGATTCTGAAAATGGCGCTTATGAGCATATGATGTTTTGATCCAAATGTTTAATAATGACTTGCAAATATTTACTTCATTGAAATGCAATGTACAAAAATAAATAAAAAAAGCAAAATGATATGCGTTGCTGGCAAATATTTACCCTACTAATATTATAAAATTTCCTCTGCGTGTTTAAAACACACAATTAATTTTAAAAAGCGCTATTATCAACCCGTACCTTTAACTTGAGAAGCATATCTAGACCATGAAAAATCAATATCAGCATTAGGTAATTTTTTCATGAGAACTTAATTCCCGTAGTGCTCTCTGCCAGCTTTGTTTATTGTATAACAACATCTCATACATGGACCAGAGTTTTGTTTGTTGTGTGAGAACATCTGAGATATGAAACAGGGCTTTGTTCTTTGGAGAAGAAAATCTGACACATGATCCCGAACTTTATTAACTGTATGAAAACATCTGAGTCAAAAACAAAAAGTATGTTTATGTATGGTTACAATAACACCTGAGATATGCGCTAGAGCTGTGTTTATTGTAAGAGAACATCTGAGACATGAAACAGGTTTTTTTTTTGTACAATGAACATCTGAGACATGAACCAGAGCTATTTTTATTGTATGAAAACATCTGATACATGAATCAGAGCATTGTTTGTTATATCAAAACATCTGATACATGAACCAGAGATTTGTTAATTGCGGAGAACATCTGAGTCATGAACCAGAGCTTTCTTTTTGTACAATGAACATCTGAGACATGAACCAGAGCTTTTTTTGAAAACATCTGATACATGAATCAGAGCACTGTTTGTTATATCAAAACATCTGATACATGAAGCAGAGATTTGTTAATTGTGGAGAACATCTGAGTCGTGAACCAGAGCTTTGTTTATTGAGTGAGAACATCTGAGTCATGAACCAAAGCATTGTTTATTGTTAGAGAACATCTGAGTCATGAACCAGAGATTTGTTAATTGCGGAGAACATCTGAGTCATGAATAAGAGCTTTCTTTGTTGTATGAGAACATCTGAGTCATGAACCAGAGCTTTGTTTGTTGTATGAGAACATCAGACATGAACCAGAGCTTTGTTTGTTGTATGAGAACATCTGAGTCATGAACCAGAGCTTCGTCTATTGTTTGAAAACTTCTTAGTCATGGACCAGAACTATGTTTGTTGTACAAGGACATATGGGACATTAACCATAGCTTCCTTGTATGAGAACATCTGAGACAAGTACCAGAGCTTTGTTTATTGTATGAGAACATCAGACATGAACCAGAGCTTTGTTTATTGTATCAGAACATCTGACATGAACCAGAGCTTTGTTTGTTGTATGAGAACATCAGAGCTTTGTTTGTTGTATGAGAACATCAGACATGAACCATAGCTTTGTTTGTTGCTTGAGAACATCAGAGACATGAACTTCAACTTTGTTTATTGTATAAAAACATCTGATACATGAACCAGAGATTTGTTTATTGTTTGAGAACATTTTGAGTCATGAACCCGTCCCAGAGCTATTTGTTGTATGAGAACATCAGACATGAACCAGAGCTTTGTTTGTTGTATCAGAACATCAGACATGAACCAGAGCTTTGTTTGTTGTATCAGAACATCAGACATGAACCAGAGCTTTGTTTGTTGTATCAGAACATCAGACATGAACCAGAGCTTTGTTTGTTGTATCAGAACATCTGAGACATGAACCAGAGCTTTGTTTGTTGTATGAGAACATCAGAGACATGAACCAGAGCTTTGTTTGTTGTATGAGAACATCAGACATGAACCAGAGCTTTGTTTGTTGTATGAGAACATCCAAGTCATGAACCAGAGTTTTGTCTATTGTATGAAAACTTCTAAGCCTTGGGCCAGAACTATGTTTATTGTACAAGAACATCTTGGACAATAACCATAACTTTCTTGTATTAGAATATCTGAGACAAGTACCAGAGCTTTTGTATGAGAACATCTAAGACAGGAACCATGCAGACCATTGTTTGTTGTATGAGAATACATGTATCTTATTGATGAACCAGAGCTTTATTAATTGGATAAGAACACATTATAAGAGTTTTTGTATCTGCATTAGGTTTTGAAAAAAAAATAACTGGGTCTGGTTAATTAAACACTTAAACAACTTTATTTTTCTACATTTTTTAATTGTTGCCATAATTTACAATATCAAATGTACATTATAATACAAAATAGAAGAATTCACAATATATACAGTATCATAAAAAGAAAGCATCAGATCTTTATATGTTTTAGGGCCAAACAAGCTAAATTATTAAATTAATCCATAAAATATTATGAATAGAACTACTATACAATTTAAAGGATTCCTATATCAACAAAATAATTGCAGTCTAAAACAGAACCATTTAATAGTCTCTTATCTGATTTCTTTATATGATGTAACATTTTTTAACTATTGATAAAAAGACATGTTAAGGGGCATTCAAACATAATATATTGCTTGAAATTAAAAGACCTTTTTTCTGAATGAAATAGTTTTTTTATGCACATGTACACATTATTTTTTTTATTTATATTTTATGAATTTGTTGAAAACTATTCAATATTCATTTTGTGTAAAAAAAACCCTCATTTTTTGAAAATTCTAAAACCATGTGGATCTAACATTAAGATTTAATTGTGATAAGGAAACACACAGTACAGACAGACAAACACATACAATGTTTTAATGATATGTATAATATCAGCTGTCTGTCAGACTGATGTACAAGTCACAATGTTTGGGATACAAATAAAGTCCTAATATTATACTTACATTTAACAAAGCCATTTGATATCTAAGCAATACAATCAACATTTCAATAAAACATGATAATAAATTATACAAAACAATTAACACAATAAATAACTTGTAAATAATTCTATAAAATTCTGACTAAAACATAGAAAGAATTGAAATATCACAGACAATAATCATACAACAATAGACCATCAAGTTTATTTATAGATTCTCATCCAAACCCACCCTTTTTAAAATGAACAGCTCCATTTTTTTACCTTTTTATTTTTCACACACTGACTTGGGCGTTTAACGTTGTGACTATAACTAAGTATAGGTCCTCAGCGACATATTAAGTCAAATTTCAGCCTTATTTTCCAATCTGTAAGTCACATTCTCACTTTTTATACTAGAAAGTGAAACTTCTGATTAAAAGAAATTCAATAGATATTACTTTCTACCTGAAATAAACCATTTATTCAAATTTTGTAATTTAAGAAAAATAAAATATTCCCGTCCTTTTATTTTGTTGTTGGTGAAAGAGAATTAATAAATTTACTAAATGTGGCCTAAAATATATCTAATTAATGATTGAAACAAAGTAGGTTAGCAATAAAACATTTCCATCTATATATCAAAATAAAGGAAACAAAAAAGGTAAAACAAATTAGTACAGGAAGATATTTGCATGTTGGTAGCATAAATTGTCTTGAATATAATATCGACAAAACAATAAAGGCTCTCGTCTGATTAGGGCTTAACAAAATTATCATTTAAGAAATTTCCTATAAAACTAAACCAGTTAGCTAGGCTTAAAATTTTCAAACATCAATGGAAATTATTGTAAATTCTATTTTACATGAAGTTGAAAGGTTGAGGGTCATTATCAATATTACAGATATGTTACTATAAATACATTACATACTTTACAAAGAGGACGATTAACAAGAAGATATTTTGATTTTAGAAAATGATGATGAATATTTACAATGTAAATGAGACATGAATAATTAGCACCATAATTACAGGGAATGGATACACAACAAACGTATGTTATGTTACTGATGGCTGTTTTATCTTTAAGGTCTTCAAATGTACATTTAATTCATGCATAATTTGTAATTAAGCTTTTTATTTCGATGCATTTAGACAATTAATGACTTCTTGTTGATACAAGCTTGAATGATCGGTATATTTTTCATTCATAATCCAACTATCATTTAATATGAGACCATGTAATGGGGCACTGAGCACAGCTCTGTGTAATATAACCCAGTAACATAAAATATGTTTACAAGATTGCACTATACAGGGTATGTATGTGAACTGAGTGGTTTCTTATAACTTTGATTTCTCCCTTTAATGGAATAAGACTGCATTATACAGGGTCTGTATGTGAGCTGAATGGTTTCTTAAACTTTGCTTTCTCCCCTTTGGTGTGATCCAGACTTTGCTTTCTATGGTGACCTACAAACGAAAAGATATCAGAACTGTATAAGTTTAATTTGCATACTCACTGCTGCAGGAAAAGGTCACTATTTGAAATGTGCTCAGTACAACAAAAAAACATTTTGGAATAAGAGTAAATCCTAAAATCCTAATCATAATATAAAATGGCATAAGATACCAGTAGGCCATTGCCACGCCTAAAATGATCAGAAGTCTAATGATAAAATAATTACTGGGAATGCAAGTGTGTAGCCAGTTACAAACAGTTGTACTAAGAAACTGAATCTTTTACTCATTGGATATGAGTGGTACACTATATTAGCAAATCAATAATTTCTTTTTTGTTGTTGCTATTCCTGAGGTATTATTTTTTTTTTTTTGAAGAAAATCATTGACAATTTTTAAGGAACAAATTATTGTTAAACTTTTGTGCCATTTTATTGCCGGTTTTGTTGTAACTCGTACCATCTTAAGCCAAAATAAAGACTATATGCTAATAACCTGTTGGTCAATAGCAAAAAATATCATCTGGCACTTTAAGGTCTCAATACCTACCCATTGTAATTAAAGCACTGGCAATGGCTACGCCAGAACTACCACTGGGGGTTAATTCTTCATCCCCTGTCGGTAGTAAAACTATTAAAGATAGCACTGCTGCTTTGTGACTACTTAATGGTTGTATTGCCACAGGCTTTGTGCCTCCCTGAAAAAAAATTAAATTAAAAACTGTTAGTCATAAAAATAAATACATAAAATTTAGTTTGAAAAAAAACATTTTAGCATTTTTTTCTGTAAAAAAACAAATTTTCTATCAAGTCACTTCTATTCCATCAATATAGAGCCTTGTTGCATTTTTCTGTTATTGAACTTGACTTTGACTCATTCAGTATACATTTATTACTTCAGAAACCACCATACTGAATTCATCTTCTATATACAATCTCAAGTAAGATTTATATTCACTGAATTGTATATAATTGTGTAAGTACAAATGTATGTATCATCTTCATGTATCTTTAAATTCAATATGTAAATAGAACTTATTTAAAATTCTATTATCAAAAGAATATATTAAGATTCACATTTGAAGAAATCATGACCAATTTTTTATTTCCTTATTTAAATTGAACATTTTCTACCAGTAGACAGAAATATTTATGATTTATTCTTTATTTTCTTTTCCCCCAATGTTAATATCTTTTTTACAGTAGATTTTTTATAAAACTTCACTTTAAGACAGTGATATATTAAGTTTTTTTCTTTTTCCCTGAGTTCAATCGAATACTTCTGATATCAGTTAACAATTAGACCTAATGTTTTCTTTTCATGAGGTTGATTGATTTTTTAATACATGTATGTGGGCAAAGTATTTAAGTTCTATTCTTATTTACCTTTTTTCTTTTCCTGAGGTCAATAGAATCTTTTTTCTCTGCCTGATCTAGTTTCTTCTCTACCTCCACGGTGACGGACGCGAACGGACGACTTGCCATCTCTTCCATCTCTACCATCATTCTCTGTAAAACAAGAGGCTCCAGGTATTATATTAATATTCTTCTAGTTTACTAAACCAGTATGATGTGATTCAGGTCTTTATACAAATAGGTAGCATATTCTACATTTGAAATAAGTTTTTGATATAATTATTTTTCAACTTTCTTGAACTGATCATTGACAATACAGCAGGTCAAATAGTTGCAACAAGCAGGAACTGCCTGTCCTATGCCTTTTGGGTCACTGGAGATAACTTTAAATAGTTTGTGTAACTGATTTCAGTTTTATCTTAATTTGTTATAAACCATAAACGTAATTCAAAACAATTTACCTGTCTTCGTCTGTAGATATCATATTTATGTTTTATCTTGTACAATACTGCTGCTATTATCAGTAATGACAGGAAACAACTGTAATCAAATAAAACATTAAATCAGTTAAACCTCTTCTTAATTTCTGACAAAGTCAGAAAGGTCAATATCAGTAAAAAATATTATTTTATTTCCAAAATATTTGATAAATCTACATGATATTTTAATAGGGACTAAATCACTATGTGAACAGACAGATGAACAGAAGGATAAGGTAAACACTATTGGGACCTCCATCTTTGATGCCAGGCCCTTATCAAATAACTAAAGGATGGTTGAAATAAGAAGTGGTGGACATTCTTTGGTGGTACCAGATAGAGAGGAGGGCAACAGGAAGAAGAGAGGGACAAGAATTTGTGGAGTAAAGAAAGAAAAAAAAGGAAAACAAAATAATTGAATTGGACCTCCTGTTCTTCCCCTCAAATAAGTCTTGATATCCTTGAAATACATTTCGATTTTTGGTAAAGACTTGCATCTTTCTTTTTCATTTTTTGTATGTCTCTGTCCCATTCTTAGATCTATTACTTAGAAGTAAACCAGTCTTATGACATAGATATCCATATATTTGACAGATTTTTTGGTTTTCTATAAAAATACACTCCTTAATACATTGTAAATGGACGTAAGTTAATATTGACGGTAATCTTAAACAGACTTTCTGTACTAAAACATACCTGAAGAATGTGACAAAGAAATGAACCAGATCTATTTTGGGAAACTGTGAAAATGATATCTAAAAAAAAGACAGTAAGTCAGTACACTTGATATTAAAGAACTAAGTTAAAGGTTTAAGAAAATATACATACTGAATATTTATGCATATCCTGATTTAGACCATACACAATTAATTTTTAGCTTCTCTAGCCATTAAAAAAAAAACAGATGAGGGGGAGAGGCTTCTACAATATTTTTTTATTGGCCAAAAAAAGTAGATGAGGCAACTTTTTATATTGTAAACACTAAAAAAGTATTGAGACAGGTTATCTTAGCTATACGCATATACTAAAAGAAAGGATGGGTTGCGATAAGGCCCTATTTTGGCCCATCTATAGACGAAAAATAGAAAATGTTTCTAAGCTTGTTACTCTATATCTTATTTTGCAGCAAAATGATTGTACTGTTGCAAATGACTATTTTTAAATACTTTTGCACGAACACAGCTTCGAAAATCGGGTTCAAAATTGACCCATTTTGAAAGAAAATTTCGTTTTGATTTAAAGAAAATTTTAAGGTAGGGCTTCAATAAATTAAAATTTTGCACTAATATACTTGAATCCACCGTTGACAATTCTATAGAAGGTTCACCATATATATATACATTACTTTAAACAACAATTTTGAAATCGAAATGACCGCTGATCTCAAGAAAAACGAAGAAAACGGAGACATTTCGCAAATTTTTTAACTACTGATTACAACTTCAAAAATAATTGTCTTTTTAAATTTTCAGTATAACTTGCACACGGAACCAGCTTGAAACTTTCACAAAAGATGTGTTTTAGTAATACAAGTTTTTGAATAAAATATGGAGCTGGTTCCGCGTGCAAGGCTATACTTCCGGGAAGGATATATATCTCTCATTTGCGCCACTTTCCCATAGGCACAATGTTAAAATCATTTGCGGTGGTTCATTTCAAGCACCATTTACTAAAAGATAAAAGAAGCTTTTCAACTACAGTTGTTCGTTTAAAACAATAGAAATGATAACCTTTCCAACAAGACTATTTGTGAAAAGATTTACTTTATTTTAATTTTGACTTTAGCGGTGGGCTGAAAAAGGGCCTTATCGCAACCCATCCTTTAAATTCTCCCTACCTGCAACCAAAATGGAGTGTGAAATCCATAAACATATACAAAGAATGTCAAATTCTCCTTTTCTCCAAAAGAAAAATCTCCATGATCAAACTTTTTACGGAAATATGTACAAGGATAGGACTCGTGTATTCTTTCTTCAGGATGAGATTCTGTAAAGACAAAATTCATAAATCATTTCTATATAAATCTATGTCTGAACCAAAACCAGAAATAATATAGACCAAATCCTATTTTGACATTAATGCATAAAGAGATCTCAATGAAAGGTGTATGAGGTTATAGGAAAAAAAATCAGAGATTATGCAATATTTATCATTTTATATTATATGTATTGTAATTTAACTTTTAATCATTAAGACGCTAATTCTGAGCAAAATTTGCAGAAGCAGAAGTAAAAGTTTTTATTAACTCTTTTCCCACAAATATATGTAATACTCATTTAAGAACATGTGAAAGTAAGACTTAGCTGGAACACAGTGCTATGAAAACATGACAAATCTAACTTACTTGTCTTGTATGTGATGTTGAGGTAGGAGTTGGACGAACAGTTCACTTTAAAATCTACATCTCTGTCAGACTGTAAAACAAAGAACAGCATGCAAGGGGGGCCAGATTGTTAAAAGGTATCCCTGCATTATATTTCAGTGTCCATACCAGGCCCTTATAACATTTTCAAACACTTTAATAGGCTTGCCAAGATGCCATCAAAATTATAAAGAAAAATAAAATTTTATAAAAGGTAGTACCTCCAGAAGTAGTCCATCAATTAAACAAGAGAGCAAAATTGTATACCATAATTGACCGACAAATATATGTAGTTGAATGTACACCATTTGTTTGACACAAGCTGATTAATTTACCCAGGGATAAATATAGCTTATAACTGAAGGTCCTGCTACTTACTGATAATGGTATGTTCATGAAGTTAATCTGAGTATAAAATTTGTCATCTTTCTTTGACAAGTTAAATGTGAATTGATAATCTGTCGTTAGGCTATCTACAAAAGAAATAAAAATAAATACAGTGAAACCTGTCCAAACCAAACAGCAATGGGACTCAAGGATTTGTTCGGTTTTAGCAGGTGTTCGGTTTAGTCAGGGTTCAAGTACAATCGGAAATGGACTGTAGATAAATAAAAAAATATGAATCTAAAATGAAAGTCTATCACAAAATTTGAAATTGAAAATGCAATTTATTTATATACATGTATGTATTAAAGTAAAAGTCTTTTAGTAACAAAATTGAATTCGTCTTGGTTATTTTTGGTGTAAATAGTGATTCACTTATTTTATTTTTAACAATGAAATTATTTTCTCATTAATTAGACCAGTTATTAAGCTATGTTTTGGTGACAATCACTGAATCATTAACAAAATTCAGGTTTATGAAACTTATTGTTATCAAAACATTCATATAACTGCATGTTTTGATAATAAATGCTCATATCCTAATCATTTTGACAGCTTGGGTATTTTTTTCAATTTCTTGTAAAAACATAAATGTAATTGCTATTGCAAAAGCAGAAAGTAAATCCTTGATTATCTATGATGAGTTCGGTATGGACAAGGTATTATAATTTGATTTATTAACTAAAGGGAATAAAAATTGGTTCGGTATTCGGAATGGACAGTATTCAGTTTTAACAGGTTATATTACTTTATATTTTATCAAAAATTCTTTGGGACTTGAGAATTTTTTCGGTTAGATGTGAAATTTGGTTTAGTCAGGGTTCGGTTTTGACAGTTTTCACTGTATAAAGATAAGTTCTTTTTATTTTATTGTACTACCCTCTTCATTTTCCTATCATGTGTGGCATTTACAACTCTACAACTTGTTAGACAAAATGTGTTGCCAGGTATAACAAAATTTATTGCCTATAACTTTGATGTATTTTTTATTTATAATAAACACACCCAAATCCTAAGCAGATGGCAGTAAGCAAAATTGTCGTTATAAAGGGTTATTTTTAAGAAGGATTTTTCTTTGCAAATTCATGTCGATAAGCAAGTTTTACAATAAGATTTTGCTGATGTATTCCTTAACAATAATATGCCATTTCATTATACAGTAACAACATATTTATAAATGGAAAAAGAAAACATTTTTCTGTCAATTTTTTTTCTATAAAGATTCTATAATTTGACAAGTTTTGCTTGAATACATCTGACAAGTTTCATGTTATAGCTAAAGTACTGTAAAATGTTACAATGAACTTACAGAAACAAGTTCCACCATTTTTAGGATTCCCATAATACTTATGAGGTTCATCACATCTGAAAAGATAAACATATAATCATTTAAGGATTTCAATAGTACATGTTGTCTCTGGGAAAATAAATATAAACCTTGATAGATGGGAAAATTCAAATCTCAATTCATAAAATGCTCATTAATGGAAAGCAGCCAATGTAATTCTGCTTTGAATGATGTTAGGTGATTTTCATTGTAATGTTTGATGAATGTCCTCTAATGTACAATTGTCCACATCCCATTGTTCTTTACTCTATTCTATATATTAAATTATTGATAAATCTAATTGCAAAAGAGAATGGTACATGTTACAAAATTTAGGGTTATTTATATCCCCTCTGTAAAAACAATATTCATATCATCAACTGTTATCAACTTTATCATTGGGATCAAATCAAAGCCAGGTCAAATTTCCTGAATTAAGTGACTTACTTGTCACACTTATCTCCTATGACACCTCTGGTTCTACAGTTACATACACCAGTTCTCCTGCCACAGGAGTCTGTTCAGTAGACCTACAGTATACTTACTTGTCACACTTATCTCCTATCACACCTCTGGTCCTACAGTTACATACACCAGTCCTTCTGTCACATGAGTCTGTTCAGTAGACCTACAGTATACTTACTTGTCACACTTATCTCCTATCACACCTCTGGTCCTACAGTTACATACACCAGTTCTACTGTCACAGGAGTTTGTTCAGTAGACCTACAGTATACTTACTTGTCACACTTATCTCCTATCACACCCCTGGTCCTACAGTTACATACACCAGTTCTCCTGTCACAGGTGTCTGTTCAGTAGACCTACAGTATACTTACTTGTCACACTTATCTCCTATCACACCTCTGGTCCTACAGTTACATACACCAGTTCTCCTGTCACAGGAGTCTGTTCAGTAGACCTATAGTATACTTACTTGTCACACTTATCTCCTATCACACCTCTGGTCCTACAGTTACATACACCAGTTCTTCTGTCACAGGAGTCTGTTCAGTAGACCTACAGTATACTTACTTGTCACACTTATCACCTATCACACCCCTGGTCCTACAGTTACATACACCAGTCCTTCTGTCACAAGATTCTGTTCAGTAGACCTACAGTATACTTACTTGTCACACTTATCTCCTATCACACCCCTGGTCCTACAGTTACATACATCAGTTCTCCTGTCACAGGTGTCTGTTCAGTAGACCTACAGTATACTTACTTGTCACACTTATCTCCTATCACACCTCTGGTCCTACAGTTACATACACCAGTTCTCCTGTCACAGGAGTCTGTTCAGTAGACCTACAGTATACTTACTTGTCACACTTATCACCTATCACACCCCTGGTCCTACAGTTACATACACCAGTTCTCCTGTCACAGGAGTCTGTTCAGTAGACCTATAGTATACTTACTTGTCACACTTATCTCCTATCACACCTCTGGTCCTACAGTTACATACACCAGTTCTTCTGTCACAGGTGTCTGTTCAGTAGACCTGCAGTATACTTACTTGTCACACTTATCTCCTATCACACCTCTGGTCCTACAGTTACATACACCAGTTCTCCTGTCACAGGAGTCTGTTCAGTAGACCTACAGTATACTTACTTGTCACACTTATCTCCTATCACACCTCTGGTCCTACAGTTACATACACCAGTTCTCCTGTCACAGGAGTCTGTTCAGTAGACCTACAGTATACTTACTTGTCACACTTATCTCCTATCACACCTCTGGTCCTACAGTTACATACACCAGTCCTTCTGTCACATGAGTCTGTTCAGTAGACCTACAGTATACTTACTTGTCACACTTATCTCCTATCACACCTCTGGTTCTACAGTTACATACACCAGTTCTCCTGTCACAGGAGTCGGTTCAGTAGACCTACAGTATACTTACTTGTCACACTTATCTCCTATCACACCTCTGGTCCTACAGTTACATACACCAGTTCTCCTGTCACAGGAGTCGGTTCAGTAGACCTACAGTATACTTACTTGTCACACTTATCTCCTATCACACCTCTGGTCCTACAGTTACATACACCAGTTCTACTGTCACAGGAGTTTGTTCAGTAGACCTACAGTATACTTACTTGTCACACTTATCTCCTATCGCACCTCTGGTCCTACAGTTACACACACCAGTTCTTCTGTCACAGGAGTCTGTTCAGTAGACCTACAGTATACTTACTTGTCACACTTATCACCTATCACACCTCTGGTCCTACAGTTACATACACCAGTCCTTCTGTCACAGGAGTCTGTTCAGTAGACCTACAGTATACTTACTTGTCACACTTATCTCCTATCACACCCCTGGTCCTACAGTTACATACATCAGTTCTCCTGTCACAGGTGTCTGTTCAGTAGACCTACAGTATACTTACTTGTCACACTTATCTCCTATCACACCTCTGGTCCTACAGTTACATACACCAGTTCTCCTGTCACAGGAGTCTGTTCAGTAGACCTACAGTATACTTACTTGTCACACTTATCTCCTATCACACCCCTGGTCCTACAGTTACATACACCAGTTCTCCTGTCACAGGAGTCTGTTCAGTAGACCTATAGTATACTTACTTGTCACACTTATCTCCTATCACACCTCTGGTTCTACAGTTACATACACCAGTTCTCCTGTCACAGGAGTCTGTTCAGTAGACCTACAGTATACTTACTTGTCACACTTATCTCCTATCACACCTCTGGTCCTACAGTTACATACACCAGTTCTCCTGTCACAGGAGTCTGTTCAGTAGACCTACAGTATACTTACTTGTCACACTTATCTCCTATCACACCTCTGGTTCTACAGTTACATACACCAGTTCTCCTGTCACAGGAGTCTGTTCAGTAGACCTACAGTATACTTACTTGTCACACTTATCTCTTATCACACCTCTGGTCCTACAGTTACATACTCCAGTTCTCCTGTCACAGGAGTCTGTTCAGTAGACCTACAGTATACTTACTTGTCACACTTATCTCCTATCACACCTCTGGTTCTACAGTTACATACACCAGTTCTCCTGTCACATGAGTCTGCCTGCTCATTGCACTCACATTCTGAGAGCAAAACAAAATTAAGGTTATTATTGAATGTATTGATAGAGTAAAAGACAATCTAGGTTCCCCAATTCCATCCAGTAAAAGCATAATACAAAATAGTATCAAAGCAACAAAAATTTCCATTTAAATTCATTTAATCATAATTTTCCACATGATTATCAAACTATCGTTATATATGGCTTAGTTTTTCATCTTCATCATTCAGACAACAATCATTAGTTCAAGTGTACAATGTATGCATCATTCCATTTATATGGACAACACATACTTACTTTTACATGAGCCACCATTAACAGGGTTGCCATAGTAACCATCCTTACATTGTTCACAATGATCACCTGTAATAGTAAGGATTTTAATCAATACATAAACAATACAATTTCAGAATAAATATTTTTCAAGGAAAACCATTATTTATGATTGTTTTCGTTATAACTTCGCACCAACATTTTTTATTTCTGACCTCAAATGTGGATGAAATATTAATCAATGCAATAGCTTTTGTCTAAAATAAGGTTTTATATGTTAGGGAAAAAAAAAATCTACAGTATCTCATTTTGTGTAAGTTTACTCTCTGTCATGTTTTGATATTAAAATTTTACCACGTAAGTCATAATGCTTTGTTGTTGTTTTTTTTAAATTTTGTTTAAAGTTTTGTTTTTATCTGGTAAATTTCTTTTGTATTAGCATTTCAAGTTACTAATGATTCAAAATTAACTTATGTTTCTGTAGTTTTGTCATCTCTTAGTGTCAATATAGTGATTGTCAAGTTACCTTTTGTCATGTTTTGACATTGTTAAGTTACCTTTTGTCATGTTTTGACATTGTTAAGTTACCTTCTGTCATGTTTTGACAATGTAAATTCCTTCTGTCATGTTTTGACATTGTAAAGTTATCTTCGTCATGTTTTGACATTGTAAATTTGCATTCTGTCATCTTTGACATTGTAAGTTTACCTTCTGTCATGTTTTGACATTGTAAAGTTATCTTCGTCATGTTTTGACATTGTAAGTTTACCTTCTGTCATGTTTTGACATTGTAAAGTTACCTTCTGTAATATTTTGACATTGTAAGTTTACCTTCTGTCATGTTTTGACATTGTAAGTTTACCTTCTGTCATGTTTTGACATTGTAAATTTGCATTCTGTCATCTTTGACATTGTAAGTTTACCTTCTGTCATGTTTTGACATTGTAAAGTTATCTTCGTCATGTTTTGACATTGTAAGTTTACCTTCTGTCATGTTTTGACATTGTAAAGTTACCTTCTGTAATATTTTGACATTGTAAGTTTACCTTCTGTCATGTTTTGACATTGTAAATTCCTTCTGTCATGTTTTGACATTGTAAGTTTACCTTCTGTCATGTTTTGACATTGTAAGTTTACCTTCTGTCATGTTTTGACATTGTAAATTTGCATTCTGTCATCTTTGACATTGTAAGTTTACCTTCTGTCATGTTTTGACATTGTAAAGTTATCTTCGTCATGTTTTGACATTGTAAGTTTACCTTCTGTCATGTTTTGACATTGTAAAGTTACCTTCTGTAATATTTTGACATTGTAAGTTTACCTTCTGTCATGTTTTGACATTGAAAGTTTACCTTCTGTCATGTTTTGACATTGTAAAGTTACCTTCTGTAATATTTTGACATTGTAAGTTTACCTTCTGTCATGTTTTGACATTGTAAGTTTACCTTCTGTCATGTTTTGACATTGTAAAGTTACCTTCTGTAATATTTTGACATTGTAAGTTTACCTTCTGTCATGTTTTGACATTGTAAAGTTATCTTCGTCATGTTTTGACATTGTAAAGTTATCTTCGTCATTTTTTGACATTGTAAAGTTATCTTCGTCATGTTTTGACATTGTAAGTTTACCTTCTGCCATGTTTTGACATAGTAAGTTTACCTTCTGCCATGTTTTGACATTGTAAGTTTACCTTCTGTCATGTTTTGACATTGTTAGTTTACCTTCTGTCATGTTTTGACATTCCACACAGACACTGGCTTTTCCTGTTGTGTTCAAACATACACTGTGGCCATTACATTGACATTCTGAAAATAAAAAGTCTTTACTGAACAACCTATAATAATTATATTATTGTTTGTTTACATATTTGGGTATTTGAAAAGGTTATTTACAAGTGCTTTGCTTAACTATATTGTACCTAGGCAAAAATTCCATCTAATATTACATTTCATTAAGCATTAAACTTCAATTCTCCTTAACAATCTTTTGACTAAACAATGATTGCCTTTAACAGTTTATACTTTAAGTCATCATTAGTTTTAATTACTTTTTTAGTATGCTTTAGCTGTATGCTGTTTTTAGTAGCAGCTTATTTATAGTACTGTATTGTGACCTTATTGTAATTTGTATGTATGTATGTTATTGTGTTTTCTTTATTCAGTAAAAAGTTCAACAGAGCTTGTGTGGTTTTGTTATGTATGTGTCAAATTGAAATAAAGTTTTTGTATTTGTATTCCTATTTGACTTACCAGGACAACCAATGAAGAACCACCTCTCATTCTGGCACAAAGGCTATATCTAATTGGTTAATGACTTACCAGGACAACCAATGAAGAACCACCTCTCATTCTGACACATGGCTGTATCTAATTGGTTAATGACTTACCAGGACAACCAATGAAGAACCACCTCTCATTCTGACACATGGCTGTATCTATCTGTGACTGGTTATTGACTGGTCCTTGTAGTCCACCTTCCATACATTTCCCAAGGCCTGTGTTAGCTTTATCATTACACCATCCACATGTAGGGTTGGACTGACATTGTTCACATGTATGTAAATCTGAGCACCTCGTTGCTAAAGTAAACAGATAAAACAGCAATTTAAAATCATTAAACAATCCACATACTAGTATAGCGTTAGACTGACACTCTTCACATGTGCAGCAATCTGAACACCTGGTCACTAAAATAAACAGATAAAACTCCATTCACAGTTGGACTGACATCTTTAAACCTTTAATATTACTGTAACTGTTAATATAGGAATTAAAGGTAAAAACAAAACTATTGAAGTGGTGTTTTTTTTTTCATTAATGAAAAGAATTTGAGATTGACTAACCTGGACATTTCCCTTGCTGTGTTGTCCACTCCATACACTGGCCATAGATAAATGAGGCCACATACGAGTTAGTCTGTACACATAACTGTTTATTACCACACCACATACATCCTTTAGCTGTACAATTCTCACAGCTTTTATGTGCAATACAAGGCTGCTCACATTTCTTTACTTGTCTGGTGACATTGTAATCTATAAAGAAAAGGTGATACATATTGGTCTATAAAGTTTCGGCCAAAACAAAGTAGTGTACCCTTCAGGAGCACTTGAGTTTAATCTCCTTCCGAATTGAGTCCATGCTGTTGATTGCCGTTTAAAATGTGTTTTGTGTATTTTCATGTTGTTTGTTTTTTATGCAATTCTCGTTCTTGTATATTGAATTTGTCTAGCCCTTTTGGACTTCCCCATTGGTACCTCTCTGCTTCCTTATAGTCATCAGTACAGTCTTAGTCCATTGTAAAACTCACAAACATTTTCACAAAAACATGTGTAGTAGTTTGATGTAAATATTGTATGTTTCTTTGAAATATTACACAATTCTAAAAAGAGCCTGTTCAAAGATTAGAATTCCATACTTCAAGAAAGGTACATGTATATGTAATACGAATTAACAAGCATTTCATGTATTTGTTCCCTAATATGTTTTTATGCCAGTACCATGAATACAACTTTCAATACCATGGAAAGCCCTCATGTTTTCAATTGGTAAATATCTAAGTTTTCAGGAATATGTCATGTTCTTATTCTTCCTTCTCCAATGTTATGCGGAGTCTGTGTCTCATGTCATATTCATTTGCTCCAAATCAAAAGCATAATGTAACATTGAGACATAGAACAGCATAAAAGGCATTGTTCCTTTGTTTTATTTCAATTTCTATAATTTTGTGTCTTAAAAATTTACTCAATGTCCTCTTTTCTTCATCCTGTATGTTTTGTTTAACACACAACCAGTGGCATAAAGATATCTTGATTCCTTACAAGAAACATACAGTAAATACACTGAACTTCCTACCATTTAATAGCCATACTTAGTGGCTTCAGTCGTGAAACTTTATATAACAAAGGTACAAAAGAATGCCTTATTTATAAAATAAATCCTTCAACAACAACAACAATGCCTATTGTACAACACTTTTCTCACCAGATGTATATTTAACAGCCTGACATTTCTTAGAACTATGGTTCCATTCACAGGATACAGACTGAATACAGGCAAAACAGTTCTGTACAGCGTAACATGGACTACTGTACTTGTCTGGACATTGGGTTATAGATGTTACTGGCTGTAAAATACAAGCTTTATAAAAACCCAGCCCAGCACTCAATTACACCTAACTCAGAGCTCTATAAAACCCTGCCAATGTCTTCCTTATCTTGATTGAAAAGAGCTGATTTCTTTCCTCTCACATATGAAATAACTTACTTTTAAAATACCCCATGTCTAAAACTCAACCAACTACTTAAAATTTCATTGGAAATTCATTCATATCTGAGGGAAATAAACCAATTCTGTTCAAATACAACAGCATGTATACTATTGAAGCCAGCAACAGCACTACTACAAGCATACCAACCTACTAAATCTGCCTCCTTTACTAGAGAGCATTTAGTCTCTTTTGACCAATCACATTCGCCGTAACTCATGCAGGTTGGACAATATTTATGATCTGCGCACACAGAACTATCAAATGGGTTGGAGTTTTGTGTTGTGCAGTTTGTTGATGGCTGAATTGAAATAAAATAAATGAAAATAAAAATTCATGCACAACTTAAAAAAAAATAACATTACAACAGAATACATTGTGTTAGAAGCTTTTTATCAAACTATATTTCAAAAGGTCTGTTCACACTGTGAAAGGTACCAAATCCAGATTAACTTAAATTCAGTTAAGTAACAATCTGTTCACACAGGAAACTATTCAACCACAATATTGTGGATAAACATTATCAGAGTATGAAAGTAGTTTAACTTAAAAGTGTTGGTAACTGAATGTAAAATTTGAGTCAAGTGTGAACAGGCCCAAGAAATACTGAATTTAGCCATTGTTCTTTATTGCTTTATAATTATGGCAAAAAGCTTCTTTAATAGCTGCTGCTGTTTTTAAATTTCCCATTCAAAAACATCAGAAACAGTATTTATTCTTATCATTCTCCGTTTATGCATGTTCAGCACAGTAAAACTTGTATAAAAAATATCTTTTCAGAAACAAAAGTTTGTATCTAATTCAGATGGATGAAGAATCGGATTCAAATAACATAAACTTTAAAATAACTGAAACATGTAACAACATTTTTACTGACATTACCATTCATGACATTGATGTATTTGTTACAATATGAGATGAAAGAAGCAAAAGCTGCATTTTCTACTGAGAGCATTAGTGTCATATTCTGTTGTGTGCATATCTGAAAAAAGTCTTATGTGTAAAATGTGTTGTAACTGTAGATTTTAGCCAAATTTACACTTGAGATAATTTTCACACTAATGAAATTTAGTGAAAATTCACACTAATGACAACATAATTATTATATTTTCAAGGATCTTTCGTTGAATGGTTCTTCTCATGTTTTAAAGCATCACCATAATGTTTTATCTTTAGATAAGACAAAACTTGACACTAAATATTATCTAGAAGAAGCATTACAACAAATAAAGCTGGCATAGTAACAACACTTATATAATCACAAAATCAAATCATTGGGAAAATTACATTCATCAGTATTAAATGCAGACAAAATTTTATCAATATAATACCTTTAAGTATGAAATTCACAATAAACAAGTAACATGTGAATTCAATTTCATATCAGTTGTTTTGTTGTAAATTTATAATGATGAAATCAACCTTTGTAACAAACAGAAGATTTAATTGAGCAAGATACAAAATACTCTGCATTATAGAAATTGGTCGAAGTAAAAAAAAGGTTGTATTTCATTAACTAGGAAGTAGGTGAGCGACATATATGAAATCAAATCAACATTTTGGGACCCCACCCTGATGCAGTATACCAAATACAGAGGTGTTTAACCCTTTTAAGCGCCATCAGTAATTTTATGATTTTTTTCAGTAATTTTGACCAAAAATCAGTAATCCGAAATTTTACCCGAAAATTTCTAAGTCCAACTATCAAAAAAATTTCGGCAGCACGGCTCCTTACACAATAGCCTTTTATACCCCCATTCCCATGTTGATAGGCCATAAGTAGGGGCCAAGAAAGAAAAAAAGAGATCATGTGGGGCAGATTCATTTATCCAAAAATATGAATCATACACAATCTCCAGCCTACGGATAGAGGAAACAATAAAATAACAAACTTACCTAGTGCTAGTTTAGAACCACTGCACATTTCAAAGGCCTTGGAAAAATTCTAGCAAGTGACTTAAGTTAGTTGCACAAATGGTGCATCAAACAATATTGTTCACTATCAGAGCATGTCAGATTAGGCCAGAATTCATGATAAAATTTCTATATTTTTGATGGACTTGTATCTTTTTTTCTTGGGCATTGTAGAGAGCCTATTATACATGATCTCTGGCCCTAGGTATTGTATGTTCCTCCTCATTTTCATTCTCAGAACATTTTTCAGAGATCGTTTTCAGCCACTCTTGTGCACACCAGGATGACTCTAGAGAGTATCCGAATGATAATAAAATCAGTATCTCTTGAACGTTTTTTTAAAGGTGCAAGTACCCTATCAAAGCAGACCATACAGGGAAAAAATTAATTCACCACAATGTCTGAAATCCGTAATTCGGATTAGTGCTTCCGTAGTGCGTAATTTTAGAGTCAAATCCGGAAGAAATACGGAAAATCCAGAAGGGTAAACACCTCTGCAAATATTAATATGGCTGTTAAGCAGTTGCTAAGAAAACTGTTATGAAAATTTCTTCCCCACCCGCCCCCTGCCCAACATTCACAATTTTATAACCTAGATTTTTCACTCTGGCCAAAAGTCAGAATCTACTGTTTAATGATCATATAAAACAGATCAAATTTTATGGATTTTTTTACAGTTAGAGTCTAACACTTACCTGAGCACTTGTACAATTATGTGTACACAGGTTATCACACCACTGACATGTACAATCACCATGGGAACCAATACATGTAGATGTACATGTTCTACAATCCTTGGCAGAACTACATGTATCGACAGGATCTGAAATAAAGGAATGCTATTATGATTTCTCAGTATATTCATGTTATCTCCAACAATGGTAAACAGGAAGTAAATGTGTGATAGTTTTACAATATGACCAAAACACTATTGTTGCAATATTGTACAATTTAAGTGGTCATGATTTTAGGCTGCAGATCTGTTAAAGTCTTCAAAGTAGCAAAGATATACCCAAAATGGCATGTATAAAGTAATAAAATGATTTGTACCTGCAGTAGGAAAGGAACACGTCCTGTTACTGCTGACTACATCCTCCTTAATAGCACATGTCTGACTGTCTGTCCACACACATACAGACCCTTGTGATGAGTTGGTACAGGATTCAACATCGCTATAGTTACAGTTACCTGTAAAAGTAATGATGATAAATAAACTGTTAACACAGAGACATGTCTCGCCTGTCGCAACTGGACACAGTATAAAATGAAGTAAAAATCCTCCTTAAACTGATCTTAACTAATGCTTAAGCAGATGCATACCAAATATAAATGGTGAACCATAACTGCTTTATAAAAAACACTCGTGACATAAGTAAAAAGTTAAAAAGTGTAAAATCTCAAAGTCAGTAGACTGTGACTGCAGGATCATACAGATAAAATACTTTTGAAATTGATCTGTACTGATGCTTATGCAATTGCATACCCAATATCAATGATGTACCATAACTGCTTCATGTTAAACAGACGTAAGAAAAAAGGTTAACCTCGGCCAAATCGGTGTAAAATTTCAGTCAGTAGACTGTGACTGCAGAAGCATACAATTGAAATGCTTTTGAAATTGATCTGTACTAATGCTAATGCAAGTGCATACCCAATATCAATGGTGAACCATAACTGCTTCATGTTAAACAGACTTAAGAAAAAAGGTTAACCTCTGCCAAATCAGTGTAAAATTTCAAAGTCAGTAGACCGTGACTGCAGGAGCATACAGGTGAAATCCTTTTAAAACTGATCTGTACTGATGCTGATGCAACTGCATACCAAATATCAATGGTGTAACATAACTGCTTCATGTTAAACAGACTTAAGAAAAAAGGTTAACCTCGGCCAAATCAGTGTAAAATTTCAAAGTCAGTAGACCGTGACTGCAGGAGCATACAGGTGAAATCCTTTTAAAACTGATCTGTACTGATGCTGATGCAACTGCATACCAAATATCAATGGTGTAACATAACTAGTTCACACAAAACAGACTTAAGCAAAAACTTTAACCAATTGTGGACGCCGCCGCCGCCGCCGTCGCCGTCGCCGCCGGAATCACCATACCTAAGTCTCGCCTTTTGCGACATTCGTCGCAGGCGAGACAAAAATCAATTAATCAATCACCTGTAAAATTAAAGGTTTCTTTGTGCTAGCTAAGCAATGTATAGTATACATATGCTTTTTTGCTATAACATTTAAAAGTTGAAACCCAAAATCAGGAAGGATGTAGAATTTAGAAAAGAGAAGAAACTGAAGAAAGCCTCTGATCAAACTTTTTGAACATAATTTTTTTTTCACAAATATGTCTTATTTATTCCCTAAGAGAATTTTTGAACACACAATTTTTTTACTATAGTAATTTGAGGCTCCTTTAAGTGTCTTTTATGATGTATTTATATAAAGATTTCATATTGAAGCTTTTGGATGTTTTCCATTTAATTTTTTTTTAATTGTCTTGTCACATACATTTATTCAACATCCCATTATCTTCTATTTAAAATCAAGTGTTTGTGATTATTTCAAAGATTCTGTCAAAGTAAAAATGGCTGAATTTTGTTAAACAGGAAGTAAGTGAGCAACAGACCTGCAATCAGATCCCACAGTATGGGACCCCATGCTGATGCTGCATACCAAATATCAAGAGGTTGTGATAAGAAACTTGCTGAGAAAACTGTTACGAAATTATTTCCCGCCCGCCCACCGTTACCATTTTCTATCCCAGATTTTTCATTCTAAAATAATGAAGACATGTAAAACTCATAGGTACAAACCATTATACATGGAATGTTTCACTTTAACACTGAAATAAAAAATCCCTACAGTGAACAAAGTACATTAAAAATATTTACCTGGTGTGAACACTAGAACATTGTTTTCCATAACTCCATTGAAGCCACCAAACAAATACATTGTATCCCTTCCATTCCTATAACATAACAGTTCAGTTAACAGCAATTTAAAACCAATTACTTAAACAAAATCTGGAAAGTAAGAGACTTTACCAAGTGATACTATAGGTAGTACTCCACAATTAGGATTTTTTCACAGTATTGTTTTCGTAGGTGGCCCCTGTGAACTTTTTTGTTAAATGAAAATATTGATTCGTTTTGGTCTTAAAATAAGAACAATAAAAAATCTGGACCCATTATATAAAAATTAAGATCCACGGTTATTGTTTTAAAGAATAATTTCGAAAAAATCAATACCAATGCCCATAAAGCGTCGCTTCCGGCTGTGCATGGTGACCAGCGGATGGGCTCAAATTTAAATGTGCTATTTTTAGATTTTTAAGTTTGAACAATTTTAGCGGAAAAAAGAGCCGAAGTCGGATAGGTTTATTTGGTCTTAAAAGAAAGGACTGTTTTCGGGCTTTCATTTCATACATGTTACGTTTCACCTGAACCGAAAGCTCGATTACTGGCAACGTTCAAACAAGAGGCTCCCAGGAGCCTGAATCACTCACCTGAACGCTATTAAACAAGTGTGCCATCTTGAGATGCAGTTGGTTTTACCTTGTCAAACAAGTTTATCTTTGAAATTCAGAGGAAAAGTAATGAAAAATGGTAAATTTTGTTGTTTAAAGGATAATAACTCCTAAAAGAAATGGTCCTACAGCTTTGACCTTAATACATGAAATGTAGATCTTGATGTGGTTAATCATATGCAACTTATAAATTTTCGAAATATCTTATATAGTTTTCAAGATACAGGGCTAAATAAGTGAAAAAATTTGAAGAAAAAAAACAGAAAAAGGGCAATAACTCCTATGTCGATTGTTGGATCTTCTTGAATATTTCATAGCAGGTAGATCTTGAGATGCTAATCACTTTTGTCTCTCATCAGAATTTTGATATCTGTAACTATTTTTGAGTAATTAGCAAACAAGAGGCTCCCAGGAGCCTGAATCGCTCACCTGGTCTTAATGTCAACACTTTGAAGACTTTGGTATAGCTAAATGAGCTGAATGTTTAAGCAATAAAAAGCTTTTCTCTATCTGCAATAGTTTTCATTCCAAAGCAAAAAACACTATTTTTCACCTTTAAAGGGCCATAACCCCTAAAGGGGTCATCTGACAACTTCGACCCTAAAAAGACTTTTGTAGAGCTAATTAAGCTGAACATTTAAGCAAGCAACATCTTTTCTCTATCTGAAAAAGTTTTCTTTCTTTAGACCAAAAACACTATTTTTTGCCTTTAAGGGGCTGTAACCCCTATAAGGGGTCATCTGACAACTTCAACCCTATGGAGGCTTGTGTAGAGCTAAACGAGCTGAACATTTAAGCAAGCAACAACTCTTCTCTATCTGCAATAGTTTTGCATCCTATAGGCCAAAAACTCTAAATTTTGCCTTTAAGGGGCCGTAACCACTATGAGGGGTCATCTGGCAACTTTGACCCTATGGAAACTTTTGTAGAGCTAACTGAGCTGAACATTTAAGCCAGCAACAACTTTTCTTTATCTGCAATAGTTTTCATTCCATAGACCAAAAACACTATTTATTGCTTTTAAGGGGCTGTAACCCCTATAAGGGGTCATCTGACAACTTCGACCATATGGAGACTTGTGTAGAGCTAAATGAGCTGAACATTTAAGCAAGCAACAGCTTTTCTCTATCTGCAATAGTTTTCATTCTATAGGCCAAAAACTCTATTTTTGCCTTTAAGGGGCCATAACCCCTATAAGGGGTCATCTGACAACTTTGACCCTATGGAGACTTTTGTAGAGCTAAATGAGCTGAACATTTAAGCAAGCAACAGCTTTTCTCTATCTGCAATAGTTTTCATTCTATAGGCCAAAAACACCATTTTTTGCCTTTAAGGGGCCATAACCCCTATAAGGGGTCATCTAACAACTTGGACCCTATGGAGGCTTGTGTAGAGCTAAACGAGCTGAACATTTAAGCAAGCAATAGCTTTTCTCTATCTGCGGCCATGTTTTTCGACGAATCAAAAATCCCCACATCAGTTCTGTGGGGGATACCCTAAAGTACCACCAGACCAAATTTGGTTTGAATCTGAGCAGCCGTTTCAGAGGAGAAGAAGTTTGAAGAAAAGTTAACGACGACGACGACGACGACGGACGCCAAGTGATGGCAATAGCTCACATGGCCTTAGGCCAGGTGAGCTAAAAAGTGCAATTTACCCCTATGTTCTATTTTTAGCCATGGCGGCCATATTTTTTGACGAATCAAAAATCCGAACGATAGATTGGTAGCATTTCTGCTATTCGACAACTGTGCCAAGTTTGGTTGAAGTTGGATGTATGGTGTCAGACAAGTTAATCTATGAAATTCAGGGGAAAAGTAATGAAAAATGGTAAATTTTGATGATTTAAAGGGCCATAACTCCTAAAAGAAATTTTTCTACAGCTTTGACCTTATTACATGAAATGTAGATCCTAAATCATATGCAATTTGAATTTTTAAAATATCTTGTATAGTTTTCAAGATATAGGGCTAAATAAGTGCAAAATTTTGAAAAAATCCAGAACAAGAAGCTCCCAGGAGCCTGAATCGCTCACCTGACATATGTGGCTGAAGTAAAGGTTATAAGGCAAAATCTATTTAACGTTGAAAGGGTCATAAGATTAATAAGGGGGTCATCTGACAATATGGTGGATCTAAAGGTGTTGATCACTTTTGTTCTCAATCAAAATCTAAAAATCTGTCACCCTTTTTGAGTTATTTGCAAAAAAATGCAGTTTAACCTAATGTTCTATATTTAGCCACAGCGGCCATGTTTTACAACCAATCAAAAATCCTTCAACAGTTCTATACACCTAATAATAATAAACAATAATACCAAGTTTGGTTCCATTTGGACTTAAAGTGTCAGAGGAGTTAACATTTTCAATATAAGGAAATGCAGTTAAAATGCTCAATTTTGACGTTCAAAGGGCAATAACTACTCAAACGAAATGTCCTACAACTTTGACCCGGTTACAAATTTTGTAGATCTTGATGTGCTTAACAATATGCAATCTAAATTTCTCAAATATCTTTTCAAGATATTGAGCTAAACAGTTGCAAAATTTGCAAAAAATCCACAAAAAGGGCAACAACTCCTACATGGGTTGTTGGATTTTCTTCAAAATTTCAGAGCTGGTAGATCTTGAGGTGCTGATCACTTTTGTTCCCGATCAAAATTTTGAAATCTGTCACCGTTCTAGAGTTATTTGCAAAAAACTGCCATTTACCACTATGTTCTATTTTTAGCCACAGCGGCCATGTTTTACAACCAATCAAAAATCCCCACATCAGTTCTATACACCTTATGCTAATAAACAACTATACCAAGTTTGGTTTCATTTGGACTTAAAGTGTCAGAGGAGTTAACGTTTTCAATGTAATGAGGAAATGCTGTATAAATGCTAAATTTTGACGTTCTAAGGGCAATAATTCCTCAAAGGAAAGGTCCTACAACGTTGACCCTATAACATATTTTGTAGATCTTGATGTGCCTAACAATATGCAATTTAAATTTCTCAAACATCTAGTATAGTTTTCAAGATATTGAGCTAAACAGGTGCAAAATTTGCAAAAAATCCACAAAAAGGGCAATAACTCCTACATGGGTTGTTGGATTTTCTTCAAAATTTCAGAGCTGGTAGATCTTGAGGTGCTGATCACTTTTGTTCCCAATCAAAATTTTGAAATCTGTCACCGTTTTAGAGTTATTTGCAAAAAACTGCCATTTACCTCTATGTTCTATTTTTAGCCACAGCGGCCATGTTTTACAACCAATCAAAAATCCCCACATCAGTTCTATACACCTAATGCTAATAAACAACTATACCAAGTTTGGTTCCATTTGGACTTAAAGTGTCAGAGGAGTTAACGTTTTCAATGTAATGAGGAAATCCTGTTAAAATGCTAAATTTTGATGTTCTAAGGGCAATAACTCCTAAAAGGAAAGGTCCTACAACGTTGACCCTGTTACATATTTTGTAGATCTTGATGTGCTTAACAATATGCAATTTAAATTTCTCAAATATCTAGTATAGTTTTCAAGATATTGAGCTAAACAGTGCAAAATTTGCAAAAAATCGTCAAAAAGGGCAATAACTCCTACATGGGTTGTTGGATTTTCTTCAAAATTTCAGGGTAGGTAGATCTTGAGGTGCTGATCACTTTTACCCTATGCCAGAATTTTGATATCTGTAGCCGTTTTTGAGTTATTTGCAAAAAACTGCATTTTACCCCTATGTTCTATTTTTAGCCATGGCGGCCATGTTTTACGACGAATCAAAAATCCCCACATCAGTTCTAAGCACCGAATGCTAATGAACAACCATACCAAGTTTGGTTGCAATTGGACTTATGGTGTCAGAGGAGTTAACGTTTTAAAAAGTTTACGGACGACGGACGACGGACGACAGACGACGGACGACGGACGGACGACGGACGGACGACGGACGCCAAGTGATGACAATAGCTCACATGACCCTTCGGGTCAGGTGAGCTAAAAAGGGCAATAACTCCTACATCGGTTGTTGGATCTTCTTGAAAATTTCTGGGCAGGTAGATCTTGATGTGCTGATTACTTTTACCCTGCAAGAATTTTGATATCTGGTACTGTTTTTGAGTTATCAGCAAAAAACTGCAATTTAACCCTATGTTCTATTTTTAGCCATGGCGGCCATGTTTTTTTACGAATCAAAAATCTGAACGATAGTTTTGTACACATAATGCCACTAAACAACTGTACCAAGTTTGGTTGCAATTGGACTTATGGTGTCGGACAAGTTAAAGTTTGAAAAATTGTTAACAGACGACGACGACGACAGACGACGATGACGGACGCCAAGTGATGGTATAAGCTCCCATGGACCTTCGGTCCAGGTGAGCTAAAAAAGGACAAAACCCCGATTTTTGCGTATTTTTGTCCCCAAATTTTTGGCATATGTTAAGAGTTGCTAGGGGCAACGAGTGCAACAAAGAAACCAAATACAGCACTAAATACGACTAAACATTCCCGGAGTTTGGAACACCACCTAGTTTAAAGTGCAAATAGCCGTTTAAGCGATTACAAGAACCCGGGACAAAATAGTCAACGTCGAACACATGCAAAAATGAGCCAAATAAATTAATTGTGGAGTACTACCATAGCTGTGGATAGAATGCCAATTAATCAAAGTAAAAACTTTAATTACTTTACAACATATGAAATGATAGAACTGTAGAAAATATGTCAAGCAAGCTTATGGTAGGGTTAAACAAAAAAAAAGATCATGGCCTACCAATCTTATTTGTTGGCATTATATTTTTGTTAATATTTGTTTTTGAGTATAGTGCAGAGGATTAAAATGGATGTCAATGTTCACATCTTCAATAAAATAAGGTAGGCCACAAATTATTTAGATTCTACTATTGAATTTTTGTCATTGGTATTTCTTAATTGTATAGGACATTCAAACTGTCATAGTTTTTGTCAATGGTGACTTTTAATTTGCAGAAAATTGAACAAAACCTGACACTGGAAATGGCTGCGGTTTTCATTGATCTTTTATAGGGCATATACATGTATAAGAAAGCCACAGAAGTTAACTACCTTTTATGTACAGCCGATGTGTGGCCATATCTTGCTCCATCACTGGGAAGGTCTAAAGCATCAACATCTAACCAAGTGTTACACTCTGTAAATAAAGATATAGACTATGAGATTCTTAAATACAATTGTCCAATAAACCTGTGAAAATATCATCAGGCTGACAAAAAATACCCCCTCCCGTCCCCTAAAAAATCAAGCAGATCAAATTCTAAAATAGGAGGTGCTAGGAGGTGCACATCTACATTATGTCACAAAGTTGTGTGAAAGTTTCAAGAAAGTCCATTAAGGAGTTTTAAGAGGAGTTGCAGATAAGAGATGGGTACCCCCTAGTAGTTGAACATCTAAGTACATGCTTTGCTAACAAAAACACCAAAAATCATTTTGATCAAACTTTAAAATAGAAGGTGCACATCTACATTATGTCACAAAAATTTTGTGAAAGTTTAATGAAAATCTATCGAGAGATTTAAGATGAGTAGTGGATAAGAGATGGGTACCCCCTTATAGTCAAACAGCTCAGGGGTATAATTAAAAGTTTTACTGGAAATTGACCACGACCTTTTTGATGCTGCACCATTTTTTGTTAATAAATGTAGAAGCTTATATAACCTATTATCGAGAAACTAATGTGTGACACCAAATCAACTTTGTAAAGCAGGGAAGAATAATTCTATTTCACCTTTGGACAAACAAGACAACTAAGATAAACAGCACTGAATATCATACAAAACATCTTCCCAATACATGTGGGGTAACACTGCAATATTTTACCTATATCATAAGCTAGGAAGTCCAGTGAGTAACACTTGGCTCCTAAACTTATAGAGGTATCATTATGTGTATTGCCACCAAATACCAACATCAGATCACCAATCAAAACAGCTGTATGTAAGTAACGTGGACGTTGATTCCTGGGTAATGTTTTCCTGCAAAGACAACAAACAAACATTTTCATAAAAAATGAAAAAAAACAACCCAAATTATCTGAACAAAGATGATGAATCACAATATGTAGAAGAATTGCAGATGTAACAGGTATTTATAGATCTAAGAAAATGGCCCTAGTCCTTCCTAAGTACAGGCCTTTCAAAAGAAATGATGGGTTGAATCAGGTTTTATGAGTCTAAAATTCCCTATTTCATTGCAATAGTAAAAAGTCATAGAAACTTGTATTTTTTTCCCCAATCTAAACTGTTAAGAACTTCTTTCAGTAGGTATAGATGCAGGAGAAAGCTTTAGTTAATGTTAAGGTGATAATTAGATAGAAATGTTATACAAGCAAGTATAAATCTATTTAACATTTACTGTAACCTGAAACAGTCAGAAAATAAATCTCCAGATGCTGTACTTACCAAAATCTAGTGGTTATATCAAAACTGTAAAGTTTATCACTAAGTTGGTCGCTGGATGTTTCTCCAGCATGGTACCCTCCATATACATAGATTAACCTTGACCTTGGGTCATACACACTGGAATGACCAAATCCTCCTTCCACAACTGACCCATGTGTTCTTGGAACAATCCATGTGTCATTATCTGTAAAATAGAAGTAATGTAAACTACATGGAAATAGACACCAACTAGGAATAATGTGAACCAGCTAACAAAAATATCCCTTTGATATTGAACTCCATAATGGAAAGAACTTAAGTCCCCTCTTTCATAATGAACTTTGTGATAGAAAAAAATCTTTTAAGTCAAATTCTCATCTCAGATGGGGTTTTGAAACCAATGAAATTTCTTCCTTCACATCTTTATACGTAGACTCTCTTCCCATATCTTAATCTCCATATGTAGACTTCCTTCCCATATCTTAATCAAATTCCATCTTATGTATTGTATTAATGGTATATGTATTTTTTAAAATGAATCTTTTCAAATTAAACTGATCTAAAAATAAACTATAACTGATTTTTTTTTTCACTACAGTATACTAGTACATACACTCTTAAGACTTACTTCATGAAAATATCTTAGGTCTATATTCAAGTAAAATGGTAAATGTTCCTCAAATTATATTTTCTACTTACTGATATAATATTCCTGGATTCTATTTTTGTATCCATAGATCGGACTGTATCCAAACAGTATGTACATGACACCATTGATGATATGAGCAGTGTGAGAGGCCACTGCTACAGGGGGTGTACTGTTGTAAGACTTTAATGACCATGTACTACTTGACAAATCAAACACCCATAACTCTTTGGTCGTGTCCTTATCTACTACACCTCCAAACATGTAAAGATGGCCCTGGATAAAATAAAACATAGATTGTAAGTCTTTATTTTATCCATCCAATTATAACCAATGAAACTGTACTTTTTAATGTAGCAGCACACTACAGGTTTTTTTAACTGACAATTTAACTTAATTTGCAGTAGTCATTTTAGCCTAGCAATGTAACAATGGTGTTGTAATTTTGGGCTGCGGTGCTATCCAACTTACAGACGTGCTATCATTTTCTTCAGGGAAATTATTGAATTATTTCAAAAATCCTTAATTTTTCATGATTTTCAAGTACTTTTCCAACCTGGAAGACATGCTAGAGATTCAAAGGATTTCAAGAAGGATCTCAATTTGACTATATTCTGTCATGGAATATTGGAGAGCTGAGCTGTAATGATAAACCTGAAGGAAAAGCACCAAAAAATCTTATTTCCCCCTTTTAATGTACATTGTGTTGCAAAGCAAAGGTAAGAACTAATCAAATCACAGGTAATTGTACATGTATACAACTGACCTGATATTCTGCTAAGGTGTGACCATATCTGTCTTCTGGGTAGTTTATTGAGCTAGTATTTATAGCTGTCCATGTTTGTGAGAGAAAATCAAACCTACAAAAAGAAAATGCTTGGTTTTACAAATTCTACCTATAATTTTAATTCGATTTTAGCTTTTGCTTTTTGATGGGAATGATAATATTTGTTTGTTGTAACAAGAGATATAAACTGGTCAGACCTGTTGCATAATGAACCAGTCAATTTTTAGGAACAGATTAAGCTGTCACCACTGTGTACAGACCACATTAACTACAGCCAAAACTATATTGGTTTATCAAGAGTCTAGATCAAAAGTGAAACTACCATTATTATTTTCTTGGGGCTTTAGTAAAACTGAATACTGACATGACCCAGGTGACAATATCTAAGTTATAAAGTACACCCTTACCTGGCTAGAAATGGTACATCATTATTGAATGTGTACCCTCCTGTGATGTACAACTGATTGTTAACATGAGCCACAGCAGCAGAAGCTCTGCCTCCAACAGAGCCGTCTATCCCAAAACTACTCCACACGCCATTCTCAGCTCTGACTGAACAATCATCACCTATAATACAAGTACATAGCATTTCACTTTATACTATTCTGCTGAATATTTAAACTGTAGTTCATGTAGTTTCAATGTAGCACCTCTGGTTTCCTTCACTTACTAATATTTAAGGCAACATTCAAACCGATTCTCTAATACCACTAGTAAATTAAAGAAAACAGTTTAGTTTGCAAAATTCCTGTTACAATGTGAATTACAATAAAGGTATAACCAGGTTTTTTATTAAATGCAATTTCATCATTTTGTACGGTGTTGCCAATTTAAAGTGTAACATAGCCTCAGTCTACAGAGTAAAAATAAGCATATTGACTGGTTTTCTAGACTAACTTGTATATCCAGGGTAACAGTCACACTCGGTTCCTATACAAAGTCCATTATTAGAACAGTTGTTTGGACAAATGACAGTCTGACATGAATCACCCTTGTAACCATGGTAACAAGAACATTTATTGTTTATACAATCTCCATTTCCATTACAATTCTTATCACAACCACCAATCCTAAAATAATAAGACAAAATAAGAACACATGAGCTTAAAGAACTGTTTTAATTGCAAGAAACATGTTCCATTTTAGAAGGTAATCCATTTAAACGTTCAATACATTTTTTCTTAGTTTAGTCATTTGCAACATGGTTCACAACCTGGAATGTCTCATGTTACGATTTTAAAGTATTATCATGGTTATGTTGTAGATATTCTAACATCATATTCATGAATGCTGTTTTTTTACATTTATTTCACATTTAACTCTTATTTTCAGAAAAAATTCTTTGAAGATTTTGTTTTAAAAATGTCTAGATAGCTCTTCATGATACATCCATGGAAATAGACTTTAAGTACTGTACAGACCTATAAGATATGTTGAATCCTGACATATTGTATGCTGCATCACTATAGAAGTATATGTAGGCTTTTCCTGACTTAGTTACAATTTCTTGTAAAGCTGTATCATCTACGGTTTTCTGTCGGATCAAACCACTGTAAAAGACAGATTGTCATTCTATAGATTAGATTTCACATGTTTATATTAATAAAAAAGGTCAAGGCCAAAAGATGGAAATGCAGCAATACTGAGCTACTAATGGGGCATACTAAGCTATCAAACTAAGACTTTTAAAAACATATATATATGAGAGATGGAGGTATCATATTCTTAATTTGCTTAGTGTCCTTCTTTTTTACTAAAAATCTTTAACACATTCTAAATACATCCTAGTTTAAAAAAAAACCCATACTTTAAATCAAGTTTACCTACCTGTAAATACTATCATTAATGGTGAGAAAGTTGAATCTCCATCATATATGTAAAGTTTACCTACATGCTACCATTAATGGTGAGAAAGTTGAATCTCCATCATATATGTAAAGTTTACCTAAATGCTACCATTAATGGTGAGAAAGTTGAATCTCCATCATATATGTAAAGTTTACCTAAATGCTACCATTAATGGTGAGAAAGTTGAATCCCCATCATATATGTAAAGTTTACCTAAATGCTACCATTAATGGTGAGAAAGTTGAATCTCCATCATATATGTAAAGTTTACCTAAATGCTACCATTAATGGTGAGAAAGTTGAATCTCCATCATATACCTACATGCTACCATTAATGGTGAGAAAGTTGAATCTCCATCATATATGTAAAGTTTACCTAAATGCTACCATTAATCATGAGAAAGTTGAATCTCCATCATGTTTACCTAAATGCTACCATTAATGGTGAGAAAGTTGAATCTCCATCATACATGTATATGTACATGTAAAGTTTACCTAAATGCTACCATTAATGGTGAGAAAGTTGAATCTCCATCATATATGTAAAGTTTACCTAAATGCTACCATTAATGGTGAGAAAGTTGAATCACCATCATATATGTAAAGTTTACCTAAATGCTACCATTAATGGTGAGAAAGTTGAATCACCATCATATATGTAAAGTTTACCTAAATGCTACCATTAATGGTGAGAAAGTTGAATCTCCATCATATATGTAAAGATGATCCCATCCACACTCTGTAGAAAACTGTTTGAACTGTAGATGTATGGGTTGTGTGTTGTTTTCTGGAGCAATTAACCAGGTACATTTATTATCCTCAGAGTAGTTACCATACCCATCAAATATTAAACCCTCATTCTCTGTAAGTCTGAAAGTGAAAGTGAGGTTATTTAGTTTATATTGAAAGGCTTTTGGTCTCCTTTTATCATGTTAATATTACTTACACATGCTTTCCATTAAAACTAGATGGAGCCTTCCCCGGAAGGCATATGTCGCCTGCGTATCTGTGTTTGTTCGCCAAACAGGAAGTTGTTGATTTTCGGGCATAAAATCGCCTTACACCTTAAAGTACTATGCAATGAAGCTACATATCAAATATCAAGAGGCTGTAGCATGTAGTTGCTTGGAAAACTGTGGCGAAAATTTGGCATCTATGTCCATTAAATATAAAACGTTAAGTATTCGTCAAACCGGAAGTAGTTATATTTCGAGCATAAAATAGCTTTACACCTTAAAGTACTATGTGATCAAGCTACATACCAAATATCAAAAGGCTGTGGCATGTAGTTGCCTGGAAAACTGCGACGAAAATTTGGCATCTATGTCCATTATATGTAAAACGTTATGTATTTGTCAAACAGGAAGTAATTATTTTTCGAGCATAAAATCGCTTTACACCTTATATTACTATGTGTTGAAGCTACATACCAAATATCAAGAGGCTGTGGCATGTAGTTGCCTGGAAAACTGCGACGAAAATTTGGCATCTATGTCCATTATATGTAAAACGTTATGTATTTGTCAAACAGGAAGTAATTATTTTTCGAGCATAAAATCGCTTTACACCTTATATTACTATGTGTTGAAGCTACATACCAAATATCAAGAGGCTGTGGCATGTAGTTGCCTGGAAAACTGTGACGGAAATTTTTGTGACGCCGCAGGACGACAGATAGTACCAAAGTGACCCCTATATAACACGTTGCAGGCGACATAATAATGATATAATTTGATTTCTTTCATTAACTGACGTGCAATATTACAATCTAGGTCTCACACAAAGTTACATGTATTCTATTGCTGCTAATTTGGATATCCCCTTCCTCAAAAGAGATATTCAATTTCATGGATTTGGATTGGCTATTACCATGACACCACAGTAAGATCTAATGAAAATCTTATTTTGGTTTGAACAAGTGTTGATCTCGACTGAATAAGAAAGCAAACAAAATATATCTAGGAGAGCAGAATATGTTTTTGAAATATAAAAAATGTTACTTTTTTTATGTGAGCGAGCTCACAAAAGGATACCCCCCGCTTCAAATTGGACTCTGTACTGTAAAAAAATCTCAAGTCCAGTTATCTCCCCTCAATTATAACCAAGAGCAATACAAATTCTTCATGCACATCTACAGATGATGTACTTCCCTCATGTAAAGTTTCATCGAAATCCATCAAGCGGTTTAGGTGGAGCTGCGCATACAGGGTCTCCCTTTGAATAATGTATTTAAAAAGTCTAAGTACAATTATCTCCCCTGAATGATGTCTGATTGCAAAGAAAATTCTTCATGCACATCTACATATGATGTACTTCCTTCATGTTAAGTTTCAGCAAAATCCTTAAAGCGGTTTAGGAGAAGAAGCGCTTACTAGTTATGTGGATGGATGGACAGACAGACAGACAGGGTGTTTCCTATATACCCCCCCAAACTTTGTTTGCGGGGGGTATAATAATTATAGGCACTCATTAAGCTTTCACATTTGACAGTTGGAGTAAAAGGTTTTGTCAAATTGCACAAGACTCACAATGCAGTATACAATGGAAGATAAAATCTGTCACCAGAAACATTTGGATTTCAGAATTAATGTCTGTGCATCCAGAAAAACCGTTGGAAATAGTAACACATCATCATAAACCTGATTTACATCTTGTTAATTGTCCAGTATACATGTACATGTATGTGTTAAAATATCACTGGCTTGTAAATGAGAGTTTGTTCATTTTTCCAACTTCTTTTATGCCTTTCTTTGGAATCAATCAGAATAAATTGCACTAAATAGACAAAAGATTAAGGAATATCTGTGTGAAGATTTCATTTAATTTGGTTGAGAAATAAACTTTTTGTGAAAATTTAAATTGACAACTTACAAAAAGTTGGTCAAAAATTGTATACCCATGTAAACTAGGATAGTATATAAGAGGCTCCTTTGATACTCCTCTAAAGTGCCAAAGGTTTACTTACATGTATAAAGTAAATTCAACACATGTAAAATCTCAAAACATTTAAAAATGGCTGTAAAAAATAATCATGCAAAAATCTTTTATGGTTTTGAAATATTATAATTTAAAGTTTGTTTATTTTGTATGAAATCTTGTTTATTTGCAAGAGATACATGTATTGTGAGATTTCACCAATTCGCAAATCCATTTTAACATGTTTAATATGAAATTGTGCCATTGATCTAAATTATCAACAGAATAAATTTTATTTTTGTATCTACACAAGGTAAACAAAATAAAAAGAATAAGATTTTTAACAAAAATATCAAAGTTTAACAAGGTCTTGTTGATAATTTTTGAATACAAATTCATGTAACTTTCATTTGATGCAGCCCAAAGTAGATTCTTCCTTGGTTGATGCGTCCCCAATAAAACATATACATTGTATAATGTTTTAGTTATAATCATCTAATATATTAAAATGTAGTATAAATAACTGACGATACTATAGACACATTTTCAGACCTGGCCTTAACTTTGCAAGTTGTCATGGACAAAAAGTGATTATTGTGATTAAAAGTAATAAAATGTGTTGCGCATGCAAATTCATCAATAACTAATGATCATCATTGGATCAAATGAAAAATTTCAGGTTCAAACCTTAGTTAGAAAAAAAATTTCTTCTTGTTTTTCCGCTGCAATGCCTCTGTCTAAGGATGAAAAGCTGCACGAATAAAACAAACTGATTTTTGATGGATCTGCAACTAAATTGACTTTACAAATACGAATGAAACAATTCGAAATTTTTGGATGAAGACACAAACATCGAAGGAATTTAGGGGAAAAAGAACTTATTTTTAAAGGAAATAATAATATTATTCAAATAGGGTGGCATTCAATGAATTTTACTAATTTTAAGGCACAATGTGGATCATTTTTTCAATGATATTTCCGATTTATTGCATAATATCAATTCCAGAGATGAGGGTTGATTTACTAACAGGTATGAGGAGACTTAGTTTTATCAAAATATAATCAAGCCTACAAATTATATGATAGATGAGAATTCAAAACCTGATCTTGTGTAACATGTTTCCTAGCAAAGAATTCAGAGTTTAATATTTCTTAATCTTATTTAATTCAATATTTCATTGGAAAGAGCACAATAGAGGCGTGATCCAAGAAACATAAATATATTAAAATCGACATTATACATGTACATGTATAACAAAGCATAAGAATATAAATAGACATTTGAATGAGTATAAAATTTCTGCTACTTTATGTATTCTCAGATTTATCATTGTTTATAATATTTACTTAAGTGATAAGTTATATTCCCAGTAAGCATATCTTAGACAGTGGGATGGTCCCTTTCTTCAAAGGCTTCTTTTAAAAAATGACAAAGACTTTTTAAAATAGTTGAGGATTTAAGATTCAATACATGTATATCTGCAATTACATGTAAAACATGCAAGATAGCTGGACTTCTTTTTTAACAGCAGTCTTTTTAGAAGAGGACACAGGGTCATTTTTTTTCTGATTTTAGTTTAAAACTACATTCATGACACTTGGGTTTGTTCATTTGATTTTAGCTATTGGCCCTTTGGGTGTAAATGCAAAGACATTTATGTCTATTTGTAATGTCTACGATTTGAACTTCAAAAGGAAAAAGAATGTTCCAATCTGTAGTGTAAAAGAAACCATACAGATCTCATGTCTGATGATTTTATTCTAATAGTACATGTATAATATATAGTTGTTACGATGGTTTGTTGAATCAGTGTTCTCCTTTCGCCTTTTAAGCAGGGTTTACCGACCCCCTTCTTTTCAGAGCCGACCACCTTTCCTTTGGGTTAGGTGGTTGGTAATTTTCTGAAAATATTCTGCTTTATAGTCAACTGTTAATAATTATATGAAGCCATTGAGTGATTGATTGACACATTTACAACTCCAAGCCAACTTAAATAAAAACTCATTGTCGTTAAATTTATAATTACATGTACATGTATATACGTAGTAGCCATCGATATCCGATCTAATTATGTAATTAACAGGTGATTGCAGACACTTGACTCTATTTTTTCTAGTTTTATTCTATTATGTTAGGTATCAACCTCCTTTAATACATTGTAGGAGCACTCCCATTATAGTTTAAGAAACTTTCTTATGACTTTAGCATGAAATAGAGTTTGTAAATAAAGTAAGATACAAAAATGTAATTGTTACTGCTCCTGGTAAAATTCTGCCTACTCAGGAGCACCATAGCACCATAGCATGCACTATGGGGTGGCAAGGAAATATAACTTGATAAAATCTGAAGACTGCATTGGCATTTGTTTCCTCAAAGTGCCCCAATGGTTCTGATTACAATCTAAAGTGCCATTTTATCCCAATTTCCATGAAAGTAACCTACATGAATTGTATTTGCATTACACCTTTTCTATTTTTCAGATAAAACACTTAAGGAGACACATCTTGTACATCTTATGGTTTAATATAGTTTAATAAAAACAAAACTCTCTGGTAGTAAAAATACATGTACCTGGTTGGTAAGGGTCTACAATAATAAACTAGAGGCTCCCAGGAGCCTGAATCGCTCACCTGATCTCTTATGCCAAAGTTTGAATAAATTTCACAAACTTTCAAGTATACAAAGTTGCAAAACAATCCTTTCAGTGGTTTCAGAGAAGATTTTTGGAAATCAGTTTAAATTAATAGAAAAAAAAACAGTTAAAGGGCAATTACTACTGTAAGGACCTTATGATGATAAAAACAATGGTTTGACCCCCCTGTTCTATTTTTAGCAACGGCGGCCATGTTGGTTGGTCGACATGTATATAATTCACAAACTTGGTAGAGGACATCCTAAAGATCAAGTAAACCAAGTATCAATGCAACCCCTTCAGTGGTTTCAGAGAAGAAGATCTTTGAAGGAAGCAGAGGTACCAATGGGGTATCCGAATGTCAAAAGTCCGGAAGGGCAGAGACTAAACCAGTAAACACAAACAAGAACGGGACAAAAACAGACAACACGTAAAACATGGAAACACAAAACAACTGAATATCAATCAACAACGCGAACTCCAGTCGAAACAAGAGTGAACTCAGGTGCTCCGGAAGAGTAAGCAGTTCCTGCTTGCTATAGCTCACCCGTCGCGTTGCCAATAGTCCATTCAGCGTGTCAAATCCAGTAAAGGAAGACAAAACGTTAACGGTTATAGAACTTTTCTATAAAACACTTAAGGAGACACATCTTGTACATCTTATGGTTTAATATAGTTTAATAAAAACACTATTATGGTTATTTTTACTACCAGAGAGTTTTGTTTTTATTAAACTATATTAAACCATAAGATGTACAAGATGTGTCTCCTTAAGTGTTTTATAGAAAAGTTAACGGATGACCGACGGACGCTTAACGATGACAATAGCTCACCTGACCCTTCGGGTCAGGTGAGCTAAAAACCCGGTAAGGGTTTTCTCAAAACATCCACCTTACCTTGTGAAAAAAAAAGAACACTGTGAATAAACATGTTGGTCATGTCGGTGACAGGACAGAGCAATCAAGAACTGTCAAAACACTGATCCAATTAATTAAAGGCACTTATTAAAAAGTTTAATAAATACACTCCTGAAGGAAGCGATAATGGTAGAAATGTCAATATTCTAGTTGTACTATGGACTGAATTTTCCTTCAATGTCCTGTAAATCACGCTTGTTTTCCCGAACTTTCAGTGTCATTTTAACGCTTCCAGCGGCTTTCTGCTTTGAAAATTTCGAACATCATCAAGCACATATGTGACCCACTAGAAAAGCTAGTTTGTTTTTAATTTTCGAATATATTTTTTAGAATAGATATCACATTATAAATATTTACAACAATTTTTTATGCTTATAAAACAGTTTTAGATAGTTTTAACTTTGGGAGAGTCACAGGTTAAAAACCCTCCTCATTATAGTTTAACTACTAATTTTCCTTTTAGATAATAACCATTGCCGTGAAATTTTAAATTATGTAGGATGAAGTCAGACTTAGTGTAGAACAAGTTAACTGAAGTTTCAGGAAGTTGCATGTTCTAAATCATTAAGAAGCCCAGCTGCCCCAGAAGACACAAGGTTCGAGTCAGTTTTTTGTTTTCACACATGGACAAACGGTTAGAAATTATATTTTTATATAAAGCCTACCCCATATTAAAAATAATATGTAAATCATCTTGAAAAAATGTTACTTTAAATCATTATACGAAGGGAGCAATAATGGTAGAAATATCAATATTTTAGTTGTACTATGAGCAGAATTTTCCTTCAACATTCGGTATAGCACGCGCTTGTTTTCCTGAACTTTCGGCGTCTTTTTAAGGTTTTAATCTTTGAAAATTTTAGACGTTATTAAACGCCCACATAACCCACAAGGGCCGCAGGTGGTTCCGTCCCCAGGTTGATCCGTCCCCTAGTTGATCCGGCCTCTAGTTCTTAGTTGGTCCGTCCCAATTTTAAAATAAAGTGAAATTATATATAATAGTCTTTTTTCAAGAACGATTACATATTACTTAGTCTTTTATGTTTTAAAATTTTAAGAAATGGTTATTATCATAAAAACAAGAGAATTTTGAAAACCATTAATTAATTTCACTTTTTGCTAATTGGCTTGATAAAATTGGATCAGTGTTTTGACAGGTGTTAATTGTGCTCTGTCACCAACATGACCAACATGTTTATTCCACAAACCGTTGTAAAATCTTTTAACAATTATAATAAATTCCCTTGACATGAGATGTGTATGGTTCGTATGGTTTCTTTAACACTACAGTTCGGAACATTCTTTTTTTCCTTTTGAAGTTGAAATAGGATACAATACAAATATAGTCATTTTTTTTTTACATTTACAATCGGAAGGGACAATATAGATAAAAACCGGTGCATTGTTTTTTGACAATTACTATTTCTTTTGTGCCAAATTATATTTCACTTGCGCCACAATTTATACTTCATTTGCGCCTTTTCATAAATGTTTCATTTGCACCAATAATAAAAAACAGGGTATTATTTAAAATTGGAATAATTATCAAATATGGAATTTAACTTTTTTCAGCAGTTAAAAAAAAGTGAAATTTAAGAGTCATTTTCTGTGCTGTGCACAGGAATTTAACACAAAAATTATATATTTTTTTAAGAATTTCATGGAAATTTCTGTGCGGCGCACAGAAAATAAGAGGCAAATTTATTTTTTTGTGACTTTGCTAAATAACTGAAATTCCATATTTGATAATAATTCCAATTCTAAATAATACCCTGTTAAAGGTAAAATGTTTACATTTATGAAATAAAAGTATGTTTTCCAAGAAAAAGAATAATTTATATAATAAAAAATAATAAGAAACGGGGTAATTTAAAAACAATTAGTCACCAAAATTTTGTTTTGGGCGACTTAATAATATGTTCAAACACAATACCTGCATAAAAATTCAAAGTAAAAGAATAAAAGCGCTATATCTTGCAAATACCAGTGTCCACACCGAAATGAGCAGATCAGAGTGAGTGTTCTATAGGTTTCTGGTCATCGAAAATGTTACTTTTCATCCTCAGACGGCGTGGAAAAGTTGACGGCATCGTTTATGTCTGTCTTAATGTAATTTATTTATTAAAAAAAAATCTTAAAAACTTTTTAAAGTATCAAAACTATAAGAAAAATCTGAAATGATTTGCTACATAAACCACACTAAAGGTTCGAATTCAAACCTGAAAATATATAATGCAATAATGATCATTACTTATTGATGAACCTAAATTTGCACGCAAAACACTTCATTTATCAATTGAAATCACATTTATAAACTTTTTCTCCAAATTAACAAGTTAACTTGCAATTTAAACACGTAATTAAGTTACTATATATACCACACAAGTCTAAAATATGTGCCTACATGTATACTCGTCAACTATTAACATGCATAACTCATACATTATATATGTTTTATTGGGAATGTCTACTAGAGGACGGATCAACTAGTGGACGGATCTACTTGGGGCCAGATCAACTAGGGGACACACAAGTTTAGGGTCGGATCAACTAGAATTCACCCACAAGAAAAGCTAGTTTGTTTTCATTATCGGACCAAAAAAATTCAATTAATTGAAACCTCGACAGTGTAACAGGTTTTACCTGCCTCATATTATTTTAATGGGGACGACGGATCTACTGAGGACGGATCAACTGAGGATGGACCAACCTGGGGACGGAACCACCTGCGACCCTCACAGAGAATTCAGCTCTTGATGTACTGTACCTGACTCTTCCTGTGCAATGTTGACAATTTTGTCCTTTCCACCCTTTGCTGCACACACACGAATCGTTTAAACAGTTACCCTCAAAACAGTTTGTACTGTCACACTGCTTACAAATTGAAAAAGATATCAAGTGTAAAGATATGAACAAAATTGTAAAAATGATCAATTGTTCCTTCGCATTCATAATGTCAATAAAAAGCGGAGATGTACGAGTAACCCGGAAGTAAACGTTCGGCATGTTACGGAAACCGGAACTTGCTAAAACCCAGACGAATGAAATTAAAATTTTCATTATAGGTTCTTTTGCCAAGCCAGGGATTAAATAAAACTGATTGTTTTGGACATCCCTGGCCAAGCTCATTTGTGATGTCATAATTAATTACTTTTAACGT